>OZ020304.1:19078720-20377815 GCA_963971305.1 Arcuatula senhousia | reverse complement strand
TTGAATGGTGTGTTATTTTTTAAATGCACAAAAGGGAATGATATAATTGACTACAATTTTTAACTCGCACTACTGCCATCTCTTTGAATCTAGCTGTCATCATAGGTCAACATTTTTAAAAAAAAATCTTCTCCTCTGTATTTAATGAAACTGTTTAAATCCTTGCAGTATTTTTTTTCTATCAAAAAAGTGTTTTTTTTTAAGTAGAATAAAGGGTCAAAGGACAGTTTTTCCTTAGAGCTCAAACATGAAACAAAGTATCAAAGTTCTTGAAAGGTAAACCTGAGCAGCATGATAAGACTTTAATATGGCTATTTTGATTTAATAAATTGTAAACTGTAGTTGATATTAAGAAAAGGTTTTGTTTGCTTTAATGTTCTATCTAGTACCAGTAATTGAGGCTTACTAAAAACTAAATGGTGTCAAAGTTATGAGAAAACCCCTTATAGGAGGAATGGCTTCTTTTAAAAATCTCAAAAAATAGCCACTTTGCAATACAACTGAGGGAGAAGTTACAACTAAAGGATACAACAGGTATCATGGAAGCTGGGTGTGAGCTACAGCTATCTTTAAAGAAATGTAGAATTCTATACATGTGCATTATCACTTACTTAATAAAATGTTAATTGATCCAAAGAGTGAAGTTGTTGCTGGTTCTATCTGAAGAAAATTTGTATTTTCTTTGTTATGTGCCATTTTAATTAAAAACAGTACCTATGTTGGATCCAGGAAAAGGGGGGGGGATGAAAGGGATGAAACATCACTCCTTTTACTTAGAAGATTTGTACTTTTTGTTCAGATTTTCGGTAATAATTTATATGTTATATCCAATTTTATTCATGACTTTGGGTGACTGTCACTCCCCCATAAAAAAAAAAATTCTGGATCCCACCCTGAAGTACTGTCATCAGCTTTAAGCTTTCAAATATAAATATATTGTTTAATAATTTGATACACGTATGTACTTGTTGCAAAGATATTTGTTTGAATCTCAAAATAAAATGAACAAATTGAACCTAAGAGTTTTGGTACTTAAACCTTCTATATCATAAAATGCCATATTTATTTTGTATGTTTCAATTAATAATATTTTGTATATCTTTTTAAGTAGCAATCTACCACACTATGCCATGTTGGTACTCTATGAAATGTTATTTCCCGTGCCGGGTACTGTTATTTCCTAAGCTATTTGCTAAGCTGTAAAATGGAAAGTATATTACTTTTATGAACATTTCAGATCAAACCTTTTGAAAATTGAAAAGTAAATATGTATGTGTAAACTTTTATTTAATATTTCTTGCTGGAAAATTAGCACATAAATTGAAATATTTGATTGAGTGTCTCTTAAAAACAAATAAAACAATGACCATGCATAAAATCATGAATTAAACCCTTCATAAAAATCATTTTTCTTTCTTTCTCATGCGTTTTTATATCGACACCAATTTTTATTGTTGTGATTTTCAACGATTAGTTGCGGTGGGTAATTTTAAAATTGTACTGTTATTTCGCGTGGCAAATATGCATGAGGTACTGTTATTTCCTGTGGTTTGGTACTGATATTTCATGTGATTACTTAAAACTTTGTTCAAATTTTTGCAAGAATTGATGGTTAACAATTGAACAAGCATTCTGAGAGTATTGCAAAACAATACATAGTCCCCCTACCGGCGTCATATTTTAGTCTCTTGTAAAAATTAGTGGAACGAAACAAAACTTAAACTTGATCAGTTTATTATTTACAAAAGCGTTAATAAAAAAGTGCAGATAACTTTTTAAAGTTCAAAGGACCCGTAAAAATGCACAGACCGGATCAAAACGCGAACTTGATCTGTAACTCGTTATGGTAGACTCACATACCAAAAATCAGTTCATTATCTGCAAGGGTTTAGTACAAAAAGTGCGGGAAACTGAGGCGTGACGGACAGCTAGACGTGCAAACCTATTGTCCCTCTCGACTGTCGCCGATAGGGGACTAAAAAACACTAGATATTCTAGACAGTGCACCTAATTTTGTGAGGTGGAAGACCAATTCATATGCACATGACCATTATTTTGATTGTTCTATGTAGGCCTGGTCCGCCTGAGTTCAGACCAAACCATATTTAGAGCGGACCTTGAGTAGACCAGTCCCAAAGCAGACCAGATTAGAAAAAGTACCAAATTAAGAATGAACTTTTGAGCAGACTGTGACCCGCCAATCACAAATAAATACTACCCCCCCCCCCCCCCCCCCCCGAAAAAAAGAAGATAAAAACAACCTAAAACACACAAAAAAAAAACAAAAAATAACAATCAAGATAAAATATTCAAACAGAAAGTTAAGGTACATGTCCACATTTTAACATTGAAGTATTATTGAAAGTCCAATGGAGATTTAATAAGATATTAATTAGGCGTTGTGAATAACAAATAAAGACCCAGCGACTAAGATATTTATCAGACTTAATTATAGAAATAATAAAGGAGATGCGCATCTACATAAGGTCGCACAGATGGTACGAGTACACAATTATCGCCCTTGGATTTTCGTTGTCCACGAATATAGTTCTATTAAAAATAGTACCTATGAACAAGTATTGTGTGTGTGTGTTCTATTCACTTTTAGAGGTTGATTTTGGTCTCAAATTGATGTCACAGTAATGAAGAAATTTAATGACATCCTTAAAAATCCAAATTCAATTGGGAAAGGTAGCTCTTTATTGCACAAAAAGGGGGGAGTTTTGCTTTTCGGAAGCTCTCAGATTTTATCCCCTCTAGGACCCCAGAATTTTCAACTGTCAAAAAAGTTTGATATCTGTAAAAGGAGAATTTGTTGCATTATTTGTTTGCAATTGTGGTAATGAGAAAGTGTGTTTAAAATTATTTGGTTTGAGCAGGTGCAATTTTTTTAAAATGAAATTTTCTTTTATTGAACAAAGAGGGAAAATTAAATGTGGTCTCGTACCTAATGGGTGGCCTACAGCAAGTCTAGAAGTAACACTTTTAACTATAGAATAATGTCAGGATGAGTGATAATGTCATGCTTTGAACAAGTTATGATAGTCCAAGTTGAAATTTTATTCATTCAGATCATTTTCTGGTCATTTTAGACCATTATTGGGTGTCTATGGGAATTCCAATGCTATTTCTTAACTTAGGAGAATTTAACATAGTTTTCATTTATTATGAAGCTTAGCTTGAAAAATATATCTCTTATGAGACTGTATGAGGTAGGAAACTATTAAAAGAAGAAACTGAGATAATTTTAAGAAGTAAACTACTTAGAAAAATGATAAATGTCCAAATTTTGACTTCTAAAGAACATTGCGGCTTAATGTCATGTTTACTGGTATGGTCATGTGGGGACTTTTTTTCAATAAAAGCATGAATTCAAGTAAAATAAGTCACCAAATAGAATAAATGCATTAAGAATAAGATTAGAAACACAGACATATTGCTTAAAAGCTAACATCATCACCCAGAAATGTCATATTGTGTCAAAATCTAAGCTTTTTTGCGAGCAAAATTTCACCATTTTGCCTGAAATTGGTTATAACGCCTGACCATTTTTCATAATTAACCCTCTGACTAGAGAAGTTGCATATTAAATGTGTTGTCTATTATCCTCTCATGCTAAAAACATGCTTGTATTAAAACAAATTGCACAATTCTAGCTTTTTAAGCCCCAAAAGATAGGATTTTTATGATGAAAAGTCACCATAGCCTTAAATTACCAGTGTCACAGCACTCAAAACCACAAAGTTTGACCTTATATATGTATACAAAGGGGTGTTTTGAGTCTTAGTTAGTAAGAATATCATCTATTCTACATTTCAATACCATAAGGAACTGATTATCTCATTTCACTTCATCAAATTCCTCCTGACCATACATGTACCCCCTGAAAGTCAGAAATTGCATATTTTCCACTCCGCGAACATTGGACGGTCACAAAATCTTTCACCATGCACTTATTTCCTTAAAACATGTGTTTTTTATGTTCAGCTAGCATTAAGCTATTGATATTAATCATTGGTTTGGTTAAAATCTATCAGACTTGAAAAAAATTGCTAAAAAGGCTTCCTGGGTTTTCCTACGGATTAGGCGCATAATAGTTTTAAGACTAACTAGCTTACAAAAGTACTAATATTTTTATTGAAAAGCATCTGACATGCCTGAAAATTTGTTATTTGACTCAAAATTGACTAGGCATGGTAGATATACACTTTCTTTCTTGTAGTTGAGGGTTTTCCGAGGTTAATAGGTACGAGTACACAATTATCGCCCTTGGATTTTCGTTGTCCACGAATATAGTTCTATTAAAAATAGTACCTATGAACAAGTATTGTGTGTGTGTGTTCTATTCACTTTTAGAGGTTGATTTTGGTCTCAAATTGATGTCACAGTAATGAAGAAATTTAATGACATCCTTAAAAATCCAAATTCAATTGGGAAAGGTAGCTCTTTATTGCACAAAAAGGGGGGAGTTTTGCTTTTCGGAAGCTCTCAGATTTTATCCCCTCTAGGACCCCAGAATTTTCAACTGTCAAAAAAGTTTGATATCTGTAAAAGGAGAATTTGTTGCATTATTTGTTTGCAATTGTGGTAATGAGAAAGTGTGTTTAAAATTATTTGGTTTGAGCAGGTGCAATTTTTTTAAAATGAAATTTTCTTTTATTGAACAAAGAGGGAAAATTAAATGTGGTCTCGTACCAGATTGTTTGAATGTTTCATATATACCAATTGAGTGGTTGATATAAAAGTGCAACTCAAAGGTGTAACGGACGAACATTTCTATCACTTTATACTCCCTTTAATTAAGCTAGGACATAAAATACAGTTCCCATTTTACAGGAAATAACAGTACCATAGTAAATTTTCTAACCAGAAATAACAATACCATACCACATTTACCTAGCGAAATAACAGTACAATTTTAAAATTAACCACTGCAAGAAATCGTTGAAAATCACAACAAATAATATTGATGTTGATATCAAAACGCATGAGAAAGAAAGAAAAATGATTTTTATGAAGGGTTTAATTCATGATTTTATGCATGGTCATTGTTTTATTTGTTTTTATGAGACACTCAATCAAATATTTCAATTTATGTGCTAATTTTTCAGCAAGAAATATTAAATAAAAGTTTACACAGACATATTTACTTTTCAATTTTAAAAGGTTTGATCTGAAATGTTCATAACAGTAATATACTTTCCATTTTACAGCTTACCAATACCGTTTTGCTTCAGAATCTTTAAATTTAGGTGTCGGTAATCAATGTAAGAAAACCACGTGATGCACATTTTGGGGAAATAACAGTAACCGGCACGGGAGATAACATTTCATAGAGAACCAACATGGCATAGTGTGTCTACGTAAGAATCAGGCAGATCGCGTAGATGTGGTGGTACATGAAGGAAAAAAACACGTAAACTTTTGATAATGAAATTTGATGAACCTACCAAAAAATAATGTCACATCAATTCATAAAAGTTCTGAGTTAATACTTATCTTGCTTTTAAAAATATAATCTCTCGAAATTTAGTTGAATTGAACAGTGAAAAATTCCGGGAAATTTTCCCGCCGATTCTTTCTCGATATAACCATAACCAGTCAAAAATTATCTAGGAAATGAACACACACGTGATGAACACATATTAAAAAGTGAAATTATGGAACGCCATCACTGCCTTATATAAGAAACCATCATGACATGGTGTAAATAGTTATTACTTGATGTCAAACACTACTGACATGATGTGAAATCGTAACGATTTGGTATGAAAATCCAATTACATGATATGAAAACTCCATTACATTATACGAATACTTCTTTACATGTTATGAAAACTTCATTACATTATATGAATACTTCTTTACTTGATATGACAACTGCATTACATTATACGAATACTTCTTTACATGATAAGAAAACTTCATTACATTATACGAACACTTCTTTACATGATATGAAAACTGCATTTCATTATACGAATACTTCTTTACATGATATGAAAACTTCACTACATTATATGATTACTTCTTTACATGATATGAAAACTTCGTTACATTATACGAATACTTCTTTACATGATATGAAAACTGCGTTTTATTATACAAATACTTCTATACATGATATGAAAACTTCGTTACATTATACGAATACTTCTTTACATGATATGAAAACTTCTTTACATGATATCAAAACTTCTTTACATTATATGAAAACTTCTTAACATGATATGAAAACCTCAATATATTAATGTATACAAATACTTCTTTACATGATATGGAAACTTCATTACATGATGTGAAGACTTCTTTATAATAAGAACACGGAACATCTCGGAAAGTATCGATCTTATGATTTTCCTTACTAGTATTTGTGGAAACAGTATTGCTGACGACGATGTTAAACGCAAAACAGAGAGATGCTTAATTACTATTTAAATATCAGCGATTAAAAACTTTCTTATTATTGATTTCAATGTCTAGTGAACAATTTATTTAAATAGAATCAGCAGGTGGATCAAAGACAACCATAAGGTGCAGAGTAATGTCCCCTTTAGTACTTTTCATTTTATTGTTGACAAAAACTAAGGAATTCATTTTTGTTATTCTTTTCCATTTGAATTGTACTTTAAATTATATCTTAAAAATTTAGGGGCAATTTGGTCTTATTTATTTAAAATTATTGTAAAACTTTACAATCATTTAATGTATCTGCACCTCCTCTGAAACATTAAAATGTTTTGGCTGGTGATGAGACTATGACAATTTATGGTAGTAGTACTGTGTGTGAAGCAGCAGTTTATCTTGGAAACTGCTTACGCTTCCGGAGAACCTGAGTTTACTCTCATTATGATGTATGATTACCCCTCTGGTACACATTTGCTTCTTATCTAAATAATTTGATTTACAAGAATATAGCCTCTTGCGTTAGCCAATAAAAATCATATGGTTCATTATCTTCAGACTGAACTTTTTATGAATCGGTTTCGTGTTTTTACTCTCTTCAACTTACCAACGTCAACCATAGCTGTTTATATCCGATGTTATTATACGCACATTAAAGGCTAGCTATTTTTAACATTGGCATTCTGAAAACATTAAAAATTAATATGTGAGTGATTTTAAAGAAGATAAGAACAATGGGTGGAAATGGTTGATAACAGTCTAATACTAGTTTGTTATATATGTTTTCTCATAATGTCCTCTTCTATGTCAAACATCAAGCACGGCAAATTTGGTTTGAACTGTGCAGCCGTTTCAGAAGAGAAGAAGTTTGAAGAAAAGTTAACGACGACGACGGACGCCAAGTGATGGCAATAGCTCACAAGGCCTGTGGCCAGGTGAGCTAATAAAAAACAATGACAAACCTACATCTGCACTCATCTGAGAGATATAAATCCCATAATTATCTACGAGCGCATGGTGTCTACCGTAAAATTTATTGAGTGAAGACAGCAACCGAGGAGCAACATAACCCTGCACATGTGTTAGCAATTGACGCTCTGCAATTATTTTTTTTTAAGGCGGTGGGGGGCATAGCCATGTCGTCATTGATTTGATTCAACAATGTAATGATCACTGAAGGAGCTTGAATTTTGTTCATTTTTATCGACTTTAAAAATCAACACATACTCTCTTAAAATAGAAGTCAATAAGTGGAACATAACATTACTTTATAAGGAGAATTTACCCATGTTAAACAAAATAACGTTTAAAACCAATGATATTTGGTATTTGCGAAATATGAGCGAGGAAGTTTAAGAAAACATTTTAATGTTAGGAACTATTCTTTCAAACCGACGAAAAAGTTTTACAATTTTTCCCCATTTGAAAGGTCAATCTTTTACAATTTTGATTGATTATTAGGTCAAACCCGACCTGTTAAACCGACAGTAACACAGTGTATAACCGGACAGTAAGCGATCACGGAAGTTGATCACTGTCCGATGGTAAAATCCTAGTTGCATGTATCTTTTTCGACAGATTTTTGTGGTTTTAAGGCTGCATGAACGTACTATGATATCGAATAGGAACAAACGTGAGTTGAATTTATAGCTTGCTCATTTACACAACTTTTCAACGCTTTTTTTGTATTCAGGACAATTTAAATTATTATAATTTTTAGATTGATCATCGATGGGTGAACATTTTTTCCTTCACCTCTTAGCACATTTTACTCGCAAACTGCAATGATTTTATTAGCCTTTTTATTATTATCAAAAAGGGCGATTATTTGACTTTCTACGTTGAAAAGGATAGATGGAGATAAAATACACAATTTTGTTAAAACATTAAGTTTTGTAATTATGGCATAATCGTTTACTGTCCGATTAATTGGTCATTTATTTTCTGTGAGTGTCCGATTAATTGTCTGCTTTGAATCCTCAGAGCTCGAAAAAAAAAGGTATTATTTCACATTGCTCCTCCTTTCTTTATATCTTAGTTTATTGTATTATTCTACAATTTGCTTATAAGCAAGCTTATGAATATATGTTTTCATATTTTTATGATAATTGATGTCATTGTCTATTTTGGTTCATTTATTTACTTTACAGAATAAATATGAGGACTCAAAATAGTCTCTACTGTTGGATTCGAAAACATAATTGCGACAGTGTTCATCTTATAACAAAATGGAAATCCATTCAACAAGCTCATAAAAAGAAGTGCGATTATGTTCACTTGTGTATGACTAATCAATGGTACTGTCAAAATTGTTCATTAGAAGCTTTCCATTGACTTTTGTGAAACTGAAATCTTCTTAAAGCATCGACAGTCAATGTGCTAGATATTTGTGAGTCGATGAATTGTCACTTACTTGAATGATACGGACAACATACTCAACACAAAAAAGTCTGTTAAGATGTGAGATCCATTTTGATCAAGATTATGGACATCATGGAGCGGTCATCTCTATGTAAATCTATGTCTTATATTAATAAAAAGCTTAACAATGATTTGAGTTGTTTTTAAGAATGTGGTTAGCCTTAGCGACTCTGGTGACAGCTAGGTTATCATGACAGGTTTCTTTTACAGCCTCGAATTCATGATTAATCAGTATAAGTCCCTCATTACCTGTTTTGTTTATTAAAAATCGCTTATCTTGGTCTGCTTTAATATGCGTTAGCCATTGCCGATAAATTGGTTGTATTCACAAAGTCCATAATAAAAATATACAACAAAGTTCCAAACAATACGTATGACGCGCGTTTCGTCTATTCTTCTTCTTCTTCCTCTTCCAGTAAGGAGTTGAACTCAGGATTGAGTCTTTGAAACTCCACTTTTCAAGACTCATGACTAAGATCAAATTAAGTTTGGGCTAGGAAGAACCAAGGGTTTAGACACTTCAAACTTTAAAGGCATGAAACAGTATAGATCTTAACTGACAAAAATACAATCATAAAAGCTGAGGGACATAAAAACCGGAAATTTGGCAACGCTATATGCATATTTTAATGACTAACCGATTACCAACAACGTTAAAATAAACGAATTGAAAGATAGACAACAGGAGCGGATCCAGAATTTCGAAAGGGTGGGTCCCACATACTGGGTTCTGTGGGCCAAAGGGGGGGGGGTCGAAATTTCGAAGGAAAGGGGGGTTCCGACCCTCGGAACCCCCCCCCCCTGGATCCACCAATGGACAAACCATAAGCATTGAAAGGAAAGTACTCAAAATTAAAACGTTCGAACAGGGAGGCCAAAATCCAACAATAATATAGGCTCTGAGAATATCGACTTTGCATATTTTAAATCTGTTCCAACTCTGTTCCAACACCATTAAAACTGACCGCGTTCTATAATTCGATATCTAAAAATTTCGTTAAAAGCAAATTCCTACACCATTTGACATTGTCTTTTAATTCACGTGAATTTCATGCTTATTCTATGTATGCTAGGTTTTAGTTGGATGCCTGCATATCTCAAGAACTAAAAGACTTAGAGGAAATTGTATTGCTATGCCCATGTTGTAGACTAAATATGAATTCCTCTTGAATTTTAGCCATGACATATACATGTTTCAGACCGTACGCGTAGGAAATGTACCTATACGGTCTGACCGTACAAGTATACCCATATGGTCTAAAAACCAGTATTCAGACCATATAGGTATTTCTCAATTATAATTGACAACACCCAGATTCATACAGTAAAATAGAGGAGCTCAAATAAAAACAAAAAGATGGAATCAAAACATAGAATAGGGAAATGTGATGTTTGAAATTTGTAGAATTTGTTTGTTTTTATCCTCAACTTTTTTTGGGGTTTGATTTCACCGGTATAAAAGGGTCCACGAAAAAGTGTCTTACTTCGTGTCGATGATTTAAAAAAAATATATAAAGTTTGAGGAAGACGACAATACATGTAGACAGTTAAATGTAAAACATTCTTGGCTAAAACATATTGCCAAAATCTTGTTGAATCAGGCCAAAACAAAATATATGTTTGTTTCCTGCTTCCTACTCTTGAAAATTAGGGTAGGTAGGTAGGAATTTTTTTTTTTTTTTTACAAAATTATTTTACATTGAGTCAATGGGGAAGCAATCCCAACTTTAACGGTGCTTGTTCGAAAATGCCAATAAAAACTTTAGGGTAGGGCAAAAAAATAGGGTAGGTAGGGAAGCAGGAAACAGACATATATTTTTTTTTGGCCTCAGCCTCCCCCATCTGCAGATAGTTATTTTCTCCCTCTTCCCACGGGTAAACAACTGCTTGGAAGGCCTGTCAAACAAAGTTCCTAAATATTCTTCAAACTTTTCATCCCACATTTCAATGGCTTTGTTTTGGTTGAACATTACAATTGACGAAAGTAAACAGTCCGCCAAAAGTTAAGCACCACCGCATTTTAAAATGGCACCCTCGTTTTATCTTTATTGAAATAGTCTGATCTTTTGTACACAAGAACCTTTTGATATTAAAACAATTTTGCATCATGAAAAAATTGAAAATTAAGAAAGATTTAAAAAATATGGGTACAAAGTATTGTGTGATTTTTCCCGATCCTGAATTCAAGTTTCTGAGAGCAATAAAAGAAGCAGGCAATTCAAGCAAACCATTTTCAAAGAATCTTTCACATGACACTTCTTTAAAATGTCGTTATCTAATAACATCAAACGACAAATATGAGTTTTTAATTGGTTTTGCAGGTTTTGGGACCTGCTTTAAAATGTCTGCTTTTCCCGATTTAACATGTTTATTTTCAAATGCTAATGTCTCCATTAAACTGCATGATAAGTAAAAGCTTTGTATTTTTTGATTATGATTAAATTGGATTGTTTCATGTAAAATGGTTTATCAGAGATTTAAAGGCAAAAAATGAGGCATAAAGATGTATATATATATATATATGTAATCCAAGAACAAAATATCAACTATAGATACATATCTTCATTTGCAAAGTTTGAAAAGCTTGCTAGATTTTAAGAGAAAGGCCAACTTCCCAAATCTTAAATCTAATTTGTATGTACCAAAATGTTCATTCAATTTCAAAGCTTAGATGCATGGTCAAATGTTTTTATTCGACAACTAGCTTGACAAAATGTACGGATTATTTTCCAACGAGGAATTACAAAAAAAATCTGAATCCTATATATACCTATCTTGTAATGAAATATTGTTGCAATTCTTTGTTTGGGTAAGCTATTACCTTTTATCTTTGTTCCAGTTTTTTTTTCATATCATTTTGCCCTAGCTGAATCGTGTGAATAATTGTTTATGAGAATTTTTGTCTTGATACTGCTACTTTGAACCCAACAATTAATCGGACAGATAGATATAGCTTTCGAACAATTAATGATTGTGTACAGTGGCAACTAGTCGGACAGAAATGGAGTGAGTAGTGCTCTTACAAATCTGATTATTGTGAACATTCAAAACCATTTTATCAAATAATATTGACACCAAATGATTTTTTATTTAAACAGCTTTCTTTGGAGATGCAATACCCTATTTCAATGTAAGTAGTTCACTTATAAATTGTTGTTTCTTTCGCCGAAATGAGTTTCCATTGTCAAAAATACCAATGATTAAACCCCTTTTTTAGAAAATTTAAATCGTCCACTAGATATATTGATAATTTGAATAGTGATAATTAACAATGTTAACAAATTGTACGCTTCATTTTTTCGTAAAAATTCGTCTCAGTGGAATAAAAGCTTAACTTCATGGGGAAATCATACCATTTTTCAAAATCAACTAGGATTTTACCACCGGACAGTGATCAACTTCCGTGATCGCTTACTGTCCGGTTATACACTGTGAGTAAGGGTTGTTTTTTTTAATCGACACACTAAAAATAAGAATAACTCTTAAACGCCTGATCTGACAATATAGACCCTGAAATAATTTTTGTAGATCTCAATGAGTTTAACAATTCTGCATTGCTAACTTTTCCTCTAGCTCTAACGGTTTTTAAGATATAATCCAAAAACTGCTAAAATGGTCAATTTTGATGATTAAAGGGCAATAACTCCTATAAGGAGTCGTTTTACAACTTCGACTCAATGGAGAGATTTGTAGAGCTTTTGATGCTGAACATGGAATGTTGCTTCGGATTTTTTCTATCTCTTATACTTTTCGAGTTATAAGCCAAAAACAATGGTCTGACCCCCTGTTCTATTTTTAGCAACGGCGGCCATGTTGGTTGGTCAACGTGTATATAATTCACAAACTTGGTAGAGGACATGCTAAAGATCAAGTATACCAAGTATCTATGCAATCCCTTCAGTGGTTTCAGAGAAGAAGATTTTTGAAAATCAGTTAAAATTAATGGAAAAAACAGTTAAAGGGGAATAACTCTTAAACGGCTGATCTGACAATTTTGACCCTGAAATGATTTTTGTAGATCTCAATGAGCCTAACAATTTTGAAATACTAACTTTTCCTCTAGCTCTAACGATTTTCAAGATATAGTCCAAAAACTGCTAAAATGGTCAATTTTGATGATTAAAGGGCAATAACTCCTATAAGGAGTCGTTTTACAACTTCGACTCAATGGAGAGATTTGTAGAGCTTTTGATGCTGAACATGGAATGTTGCTTCGGATTTTTTCTATCTCTTATACTTTTCGAGTTATAAGCCAAAAACAATGGTCTGACCCCCCTGTTCTATTTTTAGCAACGGCGGCCATGTTGGTTGGTCGACCTGTATATAATTCACAAACTTGGTAGAGGACATCCTAAAGATTAAGTGTACAAAGTTTCAAAGCAATCCCATCAGTGGATTCAGAGAAGAAGATCTTTGAAGAAAAGTTAACGACGGACGACGGACGGACGCCTAACGATGACAATAGCTCACATGACCCTTCGGGTCAGGTGAGCTAAAAAAGGCAGGATGGTATTTTTCCCTGACAAATTTATAGTCGCTTTAAAAAAAAAATTGCGCGCACAAACGCGCCAAATAAAAAAATCCAGGCTCAACTTTTTCGAAAATAAAAAGGCAGGACGAAGAAAATATCCATAGCCCCCCCCCCTAAAAATCAAATGGTTGCTCCCTAAGACCCGTTTTCAGCCCACCGCAAAAGTCAAAAATAAAATTAAGTAAATTCTTTCATAAAATGTCTTGTTCGAAAGGTTAATATTTCTATTTTTTGAAAATAAACGTCTGTAGTTTAAAAGCTTTTTATTTTTTAGTAAATGGTGCTTGAAATGAACCACCACAAATGATTTAACATTAAGCCTATGGGAATGTGGCGCAAATGAGTGATATATATCCTTCCCGAAAGTATAGCCTTGCACGCGGAACCAGCTCCATATTTTATTCAAAAACTTGTTTTACTAAAACACATCTTTTGTGAAAGTTTCAAGCTGGTTCCGCGTGCAAGACATACTGAAAATTTAAAAAGACTATAATTTTTGAACTTGTTGTCAATAGTTAAAACTTAACACTGGCTTCAACTATATAAGCACAAAATTTCACTTTATTGAAGCCCTATCTTGAAATTTCTTTTAAATCAAGATAAAATTTTCATTCAAAATGGGTCAATTTTGAACACGATTTTCCAATCCGTGTTAATGCAAAAGGATTTAAAAGTAGTCTTTCACAACAGTACAATCATTTTGCTACAAAATAAGGTAAAAAGTAAGAGGCTATGAAATACTTTTTATTTTTCGCCTACAGATGGGCCAAAATAGGGCCTTATCGCAACCCATCCTTTGGTCCAGTATAACAAAATGGATGTCCAAAGCGAATTTCAGTTTTGTGGGTTTTTTTCTGAATTGCCGCTTGATTGTGGGCTGTGTCGCGTACACTTATTCCACATCTCATTATTTTCTATTTCAGACCATCGGACTTCTACCTACCACTTGTTTAGGGCTCTACAAGGGTGCATCTATGTACCATGGATACGTTTTTGCTTTATTTAAAATCTTATGATACCAGTTAGGGTTCTAGGTGGTGAAAACGCCCATAGCAGCGCTAAACACGTTAAACAGTTGAGTGCAGATGTTGGTTTGTCATAGGATTTGTTTGTCTTCCTTTACTGGATTCGACACACTGAATTGACAGTTGGCAGCGCGACGGGTGTGCTATAACAAGAAGGAACCACTTCCTCTCCCGGAGTACATGAGTTCACTGTTGTTACGACTTGAGTTCGCGTTGTTGAATGCTATTCAGTTATTGTAGTATGTTCGTTGGTGATTACTAGTTTTTTCTCTGCTCTTTCAGACTTTGACATTCAGATACCCCATTGAGACGTCTACTTCTTTTGTAGGTAAAAGTACATTTAAGGTAGATGGGGTGTCTAAAAAGTTATCCATAGAATTTTCTTAAATTTTGACCACAGTTAGTCCTAGACTGGTACTTTAAATCTCGATAATAAAATCAAAAATTCGCCACGAGAATTTTTGTAGAAACGACTTTGAAAAATGGACGATTTCAGTACTTTTTATATAGGATTAATAGGGAAAATTCAAATTTCTTTAACCTAAAAAATCCACTCCATAGATTTTTTCAAAAATTTGTGAAAATCGTTTTTTTCTAAGGATTTTTAAATATACTTAATAAAAAATAAAGTTCACCATCAAAATTTTTGAAAAAAGTGAAAAATGTGTTTTTCCCCTATTATTTCTATACAAATTATCTTCCATTAAAAATTACGGGAAAATATTGAAATTCGCAAAGAATGTGTATTTAATCCTAATTTTTGTTGTTATTACCAATTTTGATGTTTACCTAGCCCAATAGAAATCAATTAGAATAACAAGCATTATAAATTCTAAAGATTTGATAGATGTGCAAAAAAGATGCTCAGTGATAGACACCCAATCTACCTTAAGAGCACCCACAAAGCGACTGGGATGTGTACACCAGGTAGTTGAATCGGAGGGCTCGACATAGTTGATGAAATGTATGTCAGGCTAAAATGCAGATAAACTTTCCACACACCATATTGGTGCATCGTTGTCTCCGTGATGTGGAAAACGTCACGTTCATAATTGTCTAATCCTATCAGTCCCTCTTTTTTTCCAGTGGCAGCCAATTTGGTCTTGCGTACGCGTTCCCTCCACTTCACCATAATTTCAACATCATTTTTATCGCCCTTTCCATATAGCCAAATTGTGCTGCATTGGAGTAAAGCAATAACTAACTAACTTTTTTGTTGACTTTAATCCATCATTATTATCATTTTTATGCTTAACCTTTTTACCATTTATTCCTGTTTAAAAAAAAATGTCGATATTTTTCATCCAGAATATCATGTAAAAACAAAACATCTTCACGCAGATCTTTAACATATGCTACAGCACAAATGATATGAATAAAAAAGAAGCTAATCTTGACATTTTGGAGCGTATCTTTAAATTCATTTTAATGCTGACAATTTTACATGGCCTCATCTTTCAGAGTAAATGGTGTTTTTTCGTCTAACACGTTTTCATCTTTTTCGTCTTTTCCATCAATCACCTGATCATTCTTTATGTTAAATGATTGAAAGTGTATGTCATCTGATGAAGGAACCGACTTATGTGGCGTTTGGCCTCTACCTGGGACTCCAACTGAGACAATGCCAAGGGTACAAAAAGCGGCTAGCATGAAAAGGCCACCTAAAGATAAAGTATAATTTTCATATTTTTTTATAATTTAAATACTTAGAATCTCAATGTCCAAGATGTAAGAAAATACCAGGACGACATACCAGAGAATTTGATGATAGCAATTATTTTTACTTGGTAAAGCATTTCAGAAAATAAAAGTTGATTAAAGCAAAGTTTTATGGCACCAAAACCCCCTTTTCCATACATCATTTAAATTCATATCTTAGGATACGGTAGTATAACAAAACACAACACGGACGTTAGACACAATTACATGAATAAGGATAGTGAGATTATCATAAGAACATCCAACAGCTACATACTTCTCTAGAGACATATTGGTCTTAATATACTCTTCAAAAAAAGTAACGCATAGATAGAAAATTCCCCGTAGGTTTAATGCAAATCGAAACAATTTCAAAACATTACTGCCGAGCTTTTCTGCAACCGATTTTCACGAAATAAAATTCAGTAAAAAGAAAACAAAATAGAGATTGTTTGTTAAATGTTGAGTAAAATCGTAACATCGCTGCTTTTTAAGATATTGCAAGTGGAACTCAAGTGTACATTTTACGATTCAATTTCCCGTTTAAATCAATGCAAAATTTTCCGTGAAAAACATTAGTCGTGTTCTACTCACAATGTCTTAAAAACCATTGAAGTTAGGATTTTGGTCTAAATTATTCAAACAATCTTCATTTTGTTTTCTTTTTACTGGTTTTTATTTCGTGAAAATCGGTTTCAGAACAGCTTGGCAATAATGTTTTGAAATTGTTTAGATTTGCATTAAACCTACGGGGAATTTTCTATTTATGCGTAACATTTTTTGCAGAGTATATGTCTTAAGACATGGGTGTTCATATGCTATACATACCAGAACAAAAGATCCCATCAGAATATGACCCTGTTCTGTCGTTGATAAAACCTAAAGCCAAAAGATGAAATCCTTTACTAGAAAATCAAAAGTAAAACAAATTAAACCATCTTTAAATTAAGCTATGTTAGTTTTTTTTATATGAAATTATTGACTATGAAATTTAGCCGGTATCTATAGCAGTTGAGCAATAAACGCAAAGTACTTGAAAATAAGACATCTTATGAGACATAAATGATAAAATAACCCGCCACAGAGTTGCTTAGTAAATATTTGATTGGATTATACTGAATTTCTTGCATGAGTTTATAAAATCCCATTTATAATGCTTTTAACCGAAAACCATTAGTAGCTAGACAAGCAATAAGACCCCGAACGGAACGAAATATTACTTTCTTTTGATGGCTAGGGAAATGAAGAGTATTTTCAAAAAGGTAACAAATGTTTATGTTCTTACGCATGTTACGGGTATAATAAAATATTCGCGCGTAGGAACTAGACCTTATGTCTATGTTTACCTATAAGTGGAGGGCCACTGAGGCTTCCTAAACCCCCGATGAAAAACAAGATCCCAATTCCGCTAGCCAATTTATCCACATCTAGAATTTCCATACAAAGCGGACTGGATAAAACATTCAATCCACCACTATATAATCCAAAAACCGATGCATATACTATTTGACCGATAAACCGCTTTGCAAGTGACGGAAGAACAAATGTTGCAACTCCTAAAATACCATTAAAACCGAAATTTAACGTAAAGACATCTGTTACTTCGAGGTTTAAAATCACACCCGTTAAAATTCTACCTATAAGTGTTGATATACCAATATATGTCATAAGAAGGACTGAAGATTCCTTTGGTGTTCCGTTAACTACAGAGAAATTTATCAAATGTAACATTATAACTACATATGATATCAGCCACAGAAAACACTGTAAGGAACTCATAATAAACTTTTTATCGAGCAGAATTTCAGTATGAAAAATGTCTTTAAAGTTATATCGTACGGATCTAGTATGAGAATGATTTGCTGTTTCAATCTCTGAAGGGCGCATGAGAGCTCCAGCAATTATAAAATGACTTCCTATTGCAGCAAGCATTAAAAATGTACCCTCAAGCCCATAATGGTTCAGAAAATACTGCACAACAGGGCCTGTGATTAATGTTCCAACGCCAGATCCGCTCATTAAGATGCCCATTGACAGTCCGTAATACTGTCTAAAATAAAAGCCGACTGACGTTATCAAAGTTGGTACTGCAATCCCAAGACCAAAACCTGAAAGTGAAGGTAACATCCATTCAGTTACTAAGAAATCTCAAATTAATTGATCGGATCTCTGTTGAAATTTTGATTATAAATATTTAAAAATGCAAATCAGAAGAAACTGACCGCGTGTTGCTTTTCGGCGGATATGAAGGTCGAACATGTACTCATATTTTGTTTGGTTGGTTTCCCTTTTTATGCCTCATCTACGAAATAAATAGTTTTGGAGCCTATTCGTCCGGTCAATCAGGTTTATCTACTTTTCCATGAAGGAAGAATATCATCATGAAAAATCATACACATATACATCAGTATATTGAATAACAAAAATATAAAATTGCATCTTTCTTATCAACGTGGTTATGGTTGGTTACTAACAGGAAAAGGGGGTTTTATTGATAGCCCACTAAACGCACTAACGTTCCAATAAGGTACCCATAACGTTCATTCATGGTTTCTAGAACGTTCCGAAATAACATTGCAGGAACGTTAAAGTGTAGACTCCATTTTCGGTTCTTATAACGTTCCGTCGGAACTATATTGGATCGTTCCCTGAACGTTTTCTGGTGGTTTTGTTTTACCTCTTGAGGTTCATGTATAGTTTTAAGAACGTTTTATTTACGTTCTGTTAATGTTTTACCAGCACCCTCTCACAACTGGTGGGATGATTCTAGTTATATGTGATGAATGAAATTGGTTTTTTTTCATAAATCTTCGTTTTTGATAGTTTTTAAAAGTCTTTTAACATTTTTTGAATGTCTTTCTGGTTTTGAATTTACATGGTGTCACTGCTTAATCTTAATAAATAAGAGCAGTTATGTTATCTATATCATAATGAATACTCTTTGCAATGGCATTTAGATCTTCCAGATAGATCGTCTCTGACAAGTCTTAAATACACTATAAACGGACGTTCATTTAGCTGAAACTTTCTTGCAAAAAGAACAAGAAAAACAAAAATATATTTAGATAGAATATTTTATAAGAAAAAAACTCCACAAACACAGTTAAAAGTTTCAAGTGCAGTCAATAATTATAGTCCATTTCCTCTTTATCCTACATATTCTCACTAATAGTTCCGTGTAAATCTCAAATTAAGTTTCATTTCTATTCCATCTCAGTTGAAATTTTCAAGAATTACATTCATATTTGTCACTATATTAGAATGATATGGTTTCTTTTATCATCGTACTCCAAGATGCTTTATTCTTCATGCATTTGTTTTCCTGAAACGTAAAAGAAATTTATTTTATCCAATAAGAAAAAAATGACACCAAAATATACACAAGCTGCAGTGAGATTATTATTTCTTTTAATAAGGCATTTTGAACCTAACTAATACATTTAAGCATAAATATAAACATCTTATACTTTATTAGGAATAGTACATGTAAGTTAGTCTCAACAAGTTGTTGTCTAT
The DNA here is from genome assembly GCA_963971305.1 of Arcuatula senhousia. Classification (NCBI taxonomy): domain Eukaryota; kingdom Metazoa; phylum Mollusca; class Bivalvia; order Mytilida; family Mytilidae; genus Arcuatula; species Arcuatula senhousia. The sequence continues at coordinate 20,358,219 of OZ020304.1, read as the reverse complement.
TATGATAAAATAATTTAATAATTACATAATTTAATGTCTTAATTAAGTACCAAATAGCTCTTATTAAATGGGTAAAGATCCATGAATATATTGTTGCTTTGAATATGATGCAAAATAAGTAATCTAGCTCATATCCTACCTCAACCACCTATAAAATTCAACCCTTTAACATCACCAACACAGTTTGAAGTTTCTAATTGAGTTAAGCCGGCATTATTTTTTCTATCCTGCTTGTATGCATATTATTGTGAGTGGACCTGAAAAGAAAAAAAAACACATTTTAATGGTAAAACCGCTCGTTATGTATTTCTAATTTTTAATATTCAATGATAAAATCATTACACTTAATTGCACTTTCTTGTGGCAACTAATTACGATGAGTGTATCAAGTTTAGATATTTTTCTTATCTTGGGTCAACATGACCGGTGTTGTAGCAGATGCAATTTGATATCTGTGTGTAGAGATAAAGCACTCGTTTTTAAATACACAAACTCTCAGCTTAATATCTTCTATATATCGTGCATGTATATATCAACAAGTGAAATCAAAATAAACACAAATTTATAGAATTGTCGTTAACAAATTTATTATTCATTACATAAATGTGCATGAACACGAGAAGTTGATTGTCTGATTATTCCGCTTTGTTATTTTAGAATATTTTGTCTTAATAGTATGATAGTTTATACATATTAATCAAATCCGTTAGAAACCCAAATATAATTTGTTTTTTTCTAACATTTTGTCAAAATAAAAATAGTTTCTTACCGGTATATCTGAGACATTGAAATGCGTCTATCCTGTCGGCAGTCATAATCACTACACATGCATTTTTCAAACGCGGGCGATACTGGTGTGCGCATGTCTATTTTCAAGTGCAAGATACTTCAAATGTTTTGAATTTGAAATTGAAATTATTTTTATGTAAATTTGTATTTTTATAAGAATATTCATAAACAATTGCGATAATTCATATTTTAGAAATGTAAATTAGACCATGATAGATTGATAAATACCATTGAATATATTTATAAAAAATATTAAACAATCCTTTTTAAAATGCTGAAATACATATCGCTTGACGCATTTACTAGTAAAACAATTCCTTTTCTCAAATAATTGTTAAGGAATTATGCATGCTACATGTATAACAATAATGTTTTAATAAGTATCTTACATGTGTTAAAGAATAAATTCTTTATTTTTTCGAAGGACCTTTAAAACCTTCTTAAAACGTTTTAATTACAGTCCGTTTTCTTGCGTTTTGTACTAACGGTCTCAGAACGATCCATGAAATATTTGACATTGATAGAACGATATAATAACGTTCGTTCGGAACGTTTTAAAAAGGGTACAGCGGAACGTTACGAAGGGACCTTGATAGAACGATATAATAACGTTCGTACGGAACGTTTTAAAAAGGTTACAGCGGAACGTTACGAAGGGACGTTTTTAAAACGTTCTGAGAACTATATAGTTTTAAAAAACCCTGAGAGAACTATAAACTAACGTTCCGATACCGTTCTGTGTTCAGTGGGAGGTCTCCGGTACGTATGGAAGTAAGTTAAGTTACTTCATTTGTGTACTTGTCTATGAAAAAAGAATGATATCATTATGAAACTTTATGCATATTTACATCAGGATATGAGCATACAAAATACTCCTTGAATCAGTTCATGGCTCGGCCGTGATAGCGGGAAGATAAATTCTTTGAGATTAAGCATTATGTCTTTTGGACGAATTCTTTTTTTAAAGTGACGCCATATAAAGATTTTACGATTTTATTAAAGCATCAAGGTTTACCTCCTATCAATCCATATGTAACAAGCAAATAGTCCAACTTAGCTGTAGCAAAAGCACTGAGACCATACCCAATGAAAATGACAAATCCACCAGCCATCACTGTAGCTCTACAACTGTATACGTTTACTAATGCACCGCCAATAGGGGCTAAAAGTGAATACCGGTAATTATTCAATAATATATAAAACATTTTGTATAAAAATAATGTGACTGAAAAAATTGAATAAAAAAGGATATTCACTAAAATAAAATGGTTATTCACCGCGGGAAAATGCATGCGGTTGATATTTATAGAATCCGGTAATTCCCATTTTTGTTCGACCAATCAAATTAGATTTACAACGGCGATATTATCTATTAATAAAATCTACAGATAATTCGTCTGCTGTTTTATTTTCACAATGGCAGAATCCTATTGTAAGCAAAAAAGCGAGATTTGCATTCGTAAGCGATGATGCTTTAGTGAAGATAATGCTAGACAAGGACTCAGCAAACACTAAAAAGGCCACAGCTCGTTCAATAATTGTTAACAGAATTAATGTTATACACATGTCTTATATTTTTCCGATAAGTGGAAATACCCCCCCCCCCCCTCCCGAAAAAAAATTGAACAAAAAAAAACAAAAAAAAAACTAAATTATTTTGTAACACTATATAATCTTAATCATAAATTTGATATTTGATTTTTGTTGCATTATTGAATAAAACAATTACTGTCTTTTGATTCGGTAAATGTGTGGAGTTATTGACTTTTGAAAAAACTCTTTGTTATTCACCTCGCCCGCTGGGCTCGGTGAATAACAGTTTTTTTTCAAAAGTCAATAACTCCACACATTTACCTCATCAAAAGACAGTAATTGTATAATATTTATTACACAAATTACTGACTCCTTACAATTGGCTGTTCTTGTAGTGTTAGGCCGCGTTCACACTGAAGTTGTTTTGAGTAAACATGTGTAAATGTAGTTTAATGTGCTTAAAACTAGTTTCACACTAAATTTGTTCTCATTGATAAACCTAAATTAAATTAAAAAGTCATTTGTTCAGAGAACAAATGTGAGGTCTTTCCCTGTGTTATGTTTTGTTAAGGTGTTTTATACAAGTACTAAAGACATTTGAGTCACTTTGTTTATGACAAGATGTTGCCAATTATTGTGATATAGGCTCCAGAATGAAGAGCAGGGGACCTAGAGTCAGAAAAAGTATGGTTGCTAAGGACTTTTATGACGGTTGCTATGGACTAGGGGTTACTTCCGGTTGAAAAAACTTAACCCTAAACTCAAAAAGTAATCTTGGTTTAGAATATATATGGTTGCTATGGACTTTTCATTAATGTCACCTTGTTGCTAGGGAATGAACTTGACCTATGACCTTTGACCTTGGACTTAAATTGTAGCTCTTTATATACTGATTCATTTAAGTATACATGTTTACTATACTATCTGTTATGGTTTTCAAGTTATTGGCAAAAAACGTGTTTCGCGAAACTTGTTTTGGCCGCCATTTTGAAACCGTTCAACCGAATCATGTACTGTTTGGGTTCAAATTGTAGGTAATTTAATCCTCTTTCAAATGAACCCTATGTTTCATTCATCATCTTTTATGGTTTAAAAGTTATAAACAAAAAATCATTTTAAAAATAAGAATCAAGGGCGATAACTAAAAAACGACAAGTTTTACCGTTTCGCATCTGAAACACTTTTTGTAGATTTCGACATGGCAAACATTTTTTCCATGTATTGTCCGCTTCAATTTTGTAAGGTTTAAGTGTTATTTCATAAAAACTGTTTACGGTGTCAGCCATTTTGAAAATGGCTGCCCGTAACCATTTGACTTTGGTCTTAAATTGAAGGACATATAATGACGGTCACAAAAAACCCATATGTTTACTATATTATCTCTGACGGTTTTAAAGTTATAAGCCAAAAACGGATAAGCCGAAACGCGTTAAGGGCCATAACTCGAAAACGGTTTGTCGTACAGTGTTCGACCCTTTATATCAAATAAAGGTCTAAATGAGACGAGTATTTTTCCCATTACATGTCTGCTTCAATTTTGTATGGTTTTTGAGCTATACTGCAAACAAGGTGTACCATGACCTCTGACCTTGAGATTTGACCTTTGACCTTGACATTTTAAGATGTAACATATGTCACTTAGGATGATTGGTGAAGGTCCCAAGTCTCTAGGACAAACCGTTTTGAAGAAAAAAAATTTCGACGAGTCGCGACACTTTTCGTGTCAAAAACGCGTAACCAGGAAGTTGATCGAAAAAAATTTTTTTGCATGACAAATCATGACCATGAATCTAGCAACATTTTCCCGGCTTCAGATTTTTGATAACGGTTACGGTTATTGAGTTAATCTGCAAACAAGGTTTTTGGGTTACGGGCAGATAACTCCGTTACTAAAAATAGATCGGTTTCGCAGGGTTACTCAAGTCATGCCCTTATAGTGTCGGTTAATGGTATGAAGTTTGGTAATGTTACGTTAAGTATTTCTTCTTTTTTTTTTGTGGCGGAAAAAAAAAAATAATAATAATAATAATCATAAGAAATACAGTAAGGTCTTTCCTTCTGTGGAAGGGAAAGACCTTAATGACTTGACATTAGAATTGTTCACATTATAAAATGCAAGTGTACATGTAATTTAAATGTATAGAAAACGTGCACGGGTAAATAATAACGATTGTTGATTTGGCAAATGGACATAATAAAACATGAAATAAGTATGGATTTTGATTAACTGTTTTTTTATGTTTTCAATAACAATGAAGGTGCACAAATCTTTCCATTGCTTTTGTCCTTTTATCCGTTACTAGTATTTTTTTTTTAAAGATATTGCTATAAAAGACATTGCATATGCATACCCATGCGGGTTAAGGGTGGCGAATAGGCATGCAGCAGCGCTAAGCTTGTCGGTAAAAGTCCACTAAAGAGCGCTCAGAAACTTGACATCAGGTGGTTGAATGGTGTAGGGCTGTCAATGAAAGCCGGGTCGTCAGGCTACAAATATATATTGCGAAAATCTGACCGCAAACCAAAGTAGTACACCGTGTTGGAAAAAAATTCAAGTTCATTGCACGTTTCAAAACCCTGCTGCAGGTATCGATAAGAGAATGACCCCTCGTAGGATCAACATGCAGGAGGCTACACATCCTTGCTTTTCTCTGTGAATGACTTGTGTCCCCATTACCGCCACTTCATCATCATTTCATGTTCATTTTATCACGCTTTTCGTGTTCATCTTCCTGATCTCACAAAAATTAGATCCGAATGGGCAACATCTTTCATGAAATCCTATCCCGATTTGCCATACGAATGCGCAAATATATAAAAAAATACATGTACGCCTCCTTTTTCTGTCACCAGAGAAAATGTTGGAATATACGATAATTTGTACTCAAAATAAAGCTTTTTAAAGAAATAAATGTATATGCACGCCGTTTATTCAATAGAAATCTGCAAAATTTATTGTACATTATACCCACACAAGGTCTACATTAAGTACCGAATGCATGTCATGAACATAACATTTAAACTACATGTAAACATCGAAATTTTACAGTGTGAACGCATTGTTGTTTAATGTTAGTGGGGACGACATTTAAACTACTATGACTTTTGCTCAGTGTGAACGCGGCCTAAGATATCACATTTCCACAAAACCTCAGATCTTTCTCAGAATCATTTTTGATTGGTTTTGATGTATGTTCTTTGTTCATAAATAATAGATTAATAAGTTTTTTCAACTCTTTGCTGTGACGTCCCTGTGTCTTCAAAGGCAGGTGGTTGTTTTTTCTTCTTTAGGTACCTCCTTAACTCAAAATGTAAGCGTTTAATTTTTTCTCCCTTACTAAAAATGTAAGCGTTTTATTTTTTCTCCCTTACTAAAAATGTAAGCGTTTTATGTGTATTCGTAAGAAAATAAATAAATCATAGTTACCTACAAGACCCAACATACTCATATTAATAGATCCAATAAGTGATGTATATGCATCATTCTCTTTAAATTTCTCTAACAACGCCACGTGTATTACACCACTGCCAAATACCAGAATTCCATACACAACAATTCCAAATGTAGATCCTGCCAACACAACCCATGACCACCCTTTATCAACTTTAACAACGTTCATGTCTCCATCCAGTTAAAGAGAAATTCATATTAATGTCAAATTACCACCTCTTTATCTCAAGTTAATAGCATATATACGTGTGTTGGCATATGTCCACAATTATTATGCTGTTTTGTTGGTTAAAACAAGTCCATGCATTGAGCAATTTCTTTATTCCTTCTCCCGAAATACATTATTCATATACTTTTATGTCACCAGTACTCCATAAATGTCCTTAAAGTTAAGATATTTCATGAAGACACCTTTTTGTAAGCTTTGTAGCAATAACCCTTTTAATCATATGTAGCCATAAGTATATTCAGAAACAAACTTAAATAAGAAATAAACATTATGTTTTCATATTCAAAAGAACTTTTAAAAGGTTAGCTGTCATTGAAACATTTTTTAAAAAGCCTTAAAGTACCATTAAACAGCCAAGAAACCCCTTTACCTAATCAATTTCAACACGCTTCTTTCAGAGTAGTTTGTTTCCTGCAGGGTACATGATACATTTTTTTCAAGAAGTGGGGCCAAGGGGGCATCATAGTCATCGCCGTTTATGAATTTTAGCAATATCAAATCGCTAAAAACATAGAATTTTTTTTCAATATTCCGCTTACCTCAGTAGCAAAGGTTGATCTTAGTGATAATGTTTCTATGCTCTTCATAACCATATTGTCCAACTTAGCTGTAGCAAAAGCACTCAGACCATAACCAATGAAAATGATAAACCCACAAGCCATCACTGTAGCTCTACAAGTGGAGTATTATTGTACCAACCAAAGTCACTACCTTATCCTTACGGAAACATATTAATTACAGAAGTATTAATATTACGCAATTTATATTCTACTGACCAAAAAATAATATTGATATTCACAACTTGATCGTTTGATATAACACAAGTATTGACTTACAACAAGAAACTATGGAAAACACTCCCAAGATCATTTCAACAAAGAATAGAAGACAAAAGTGGTGCTTTTTAGAAATAGAAATTTAAGCTAGATTTTAAACCTTGTTCTGTTAAGACCCAATAATTGAAATAAAATTGTACAAGTAAAATCAACATGCTTAAATCTCATTTCTTCCATATTCGACGCTCCGTTTTTTAGCTCACCTGCCCAAAGGCCATGTGAGCTATTGCCATCACTTGGCGTCCGTCGTCGTCGTCCGTCGTCATTAACTTTTCTTCAAACTTCTTCTCCTCTGAAACCGCTGCACAGATTCAAACCAAATTTTGTCTGGTGGTACTTAAGGGTATCCCCCACAGAACTGATGTGGGAATTTTTGATTCGTCGAAAAACATGGCCGCCGTTGCTAAAAATAGACCAGGGGGGTCAGACTACTGATTTTGGCTTGTAAATCAAAAAGTATAAGAGATAGATGAAATCTGATGCCACCCTACTGCTTCAGCATCAAAAGTTCTACAAAAGTCTCCATTTGGTCAAAGTTGTCAGATGGCCCCTTATAGGGGTTACAGCCCCTTAAAGGTGAAAAATAGCGTCGTTTTTCATGTTTTTGCCCTATAGTATGAAAACTATTGCAGATAGAGAAAAGCTGTTGCTTGCTTAAATGTTCAGCTCATTTAGCTCTACAAAAGTCTCCATAGGGTCAAAGTTGTCAGATGACCCCTTATAGGGGTTACAGCCCCTCAAAGGTGAAAAATAGCGTTTTTTTCATGTTTTTGCCCTATAGTATGAAAACTATTGCAGATAGAGAAAAGCTGTTGCTTGCTTAAATGTTCAGCTCATTTAGCTCTACAAAAGTCTCCATAGGGTCGAAGTTGTCAGATGACCCCTTATAGGAGTTACGGCCCCTGAAATAATGTTTTTTCATGTTTTTGGCCTATGGAATGAAAACTATTGCAGATAGAGAGAAGCTGTTACTTGCTTAAATGTTCAGTTAATTTAACTGTACAAAAGTCACCATAGGGTCGAAGTTGTCAGATAACCCCTTATAGGGGTTACGGCCCCTAAAATAATGTTTTTTTCATGTTTTTGGCCTATAGAAAGAAAACTATAGCAGATAGAGAAAAGCTGTTGCTTGCTTAAATGTTCAGTTCATTTAGCTCTACAAAAGTTTCAATAGGATCGAAGTTGTCAGATGACCCTTAATAGGGGTTACGGCCCCTAAAATAACGGGTTTTCGTGTTTTTTGCCTATAGAATGAAAACTATAGCAGATAGAGAAAAGCTGTTGCTTGCTAAAATATTCAGTTTATTTAGCTCTACTAAATACATGTATAGGGTTGACATCAAGACCAGGTGAGCGATTTAGGCTCCTGGGAGCCTCTTGTTTTTGCATACTCGCAATTTAAAAATTACAAATACTAAAACGCGGGTATTTACAATGATACGATCAAGTAAAATGAACATGCTTAATTAAATCATAATCCTCTATGTGCCATCACGAGCTCATGAGCCCATCTAGCATCTAACTTTTATTAACCATTACAACTAAGCCCGATCTCCATCACGTGTTTAATCCAATCTAATTTTCCCCCTACTCGACACTAATGTCTTGCTGCCTCTTTTTTTTGCATACTCACAATTTAAACACGACTCACTTACATTCTTTTTTGAGGATCGTGACACTTGTAGTAGAGTAGACGGCACCTTGATTTGAAAAATTTAATGTCCCCACCGAACATACTCACATATTATATATCGTTGGAAAGAGCAGGACCTAAGCAATCGAAATATGCTTGTCGTAAGAAATCAGAGTTGGTCGAGTTTTGAGAAATTCAAGGTCAAAGGTCAATGGACGAAAAAAACTAAAAAAACAACCGTAAAAGTGTTTTTCATTTCCGTATTTATTTGTGGTCAAAATTGAAACAACTGATCGGAAATATATAAAATAATGTCTAAACAAATATTTTAATTGAAAAAGTTTCGATAGTACTACCGTTTATCATTAAAAATTCAATAAATTTACATGAAGGTCGAATTTCCCCCCTTTTTCTGGAGGAATTTTCTGCGCTATTATTTTTTAATTTAAATATAATTTTCTGTTTTTGTTTCAAATTTGTCTTACAGTAAACATACCAAATATGTCTTCTAAAATGTTATTTGGCCATATAATCATTAAAAACTGTGTTTAAGAGATCCTTAAAAAGGGGGGATATTAAGAACAATAGAGTAAAACAAACCTTCTAAACTAAGTTGACACATTCTTAAAGGTTCTAATGCTTTTTACTCGGAAGTTCGGCTTCCGAGTCTTGTCGGAGAAAAGATGAAATGGAAGAAGCGCGGCAAACTGTTACAACTCGTTGTCACGTCGCTAACTCTCGTAGAAATAAAATATATATATAGGACCAGTCGAGAAAAAGCGATTGCTTTGTAAAGTCGTAAGCGGCGACGGCAGCCTGATTTTTACAATCTATCTGAGACTGATACCAAAAAATATCGACATAACAACTATAGAAACTGAATTCAAACCTGACGATCTCGGTTTGTATGCATGCCCAGGAGTCTCGACAGAGGGAAGCGATGGCTTCTAAAGACGTAAGCGGCCAACATGGCGACGGCAGCCTGATTTTAACAATCTATCTGAGTCTGATACCAAAAAATATCGACATAACAACTATAGAAACTGAATTCAAACCAGACGATCTCGGTTTGTATGCATGCCCAGGAGTCTCGACAGAGGGAAATAGTGATTTTGTTATTGAAAAACTCGCTCCCAATGATCTCGTATGGTTCTGTGATGTATCAAGGCTCGCGGAAGTAAAAGTTGACGTGACAAGTAAGTCTTGCATTTATGTTATTTTAAAGAGTTTTGTTTAATTTACGATTACATACATTAACATCTTGTACATTGTACATGTATATTGATTGTATCACCATGTTGTCTATTGTATTTTAGGTGTAATCTATCAACATGATCAATTATGTTCTTTTCTTCAATCAATTATGTTCTTTTCCTCTACATGTACAACAAATAATAGATATGTTACTACAGGTCAATGCTGAACTCTGTGTACATGTATTTATTATACCCCACGCAACGAAGTTGCGAATGGTATAATGTTTTTGACTGGGCCGTCCGTCCGTCTGTGATCAAAGTTTGTAATCGCAACTCCTCTTAAACTACTGAACAGAATTTAATAAAACTTGGTATGCAAGAAGAACACCATATGTTGTTGTGCCTGTTACCGAGAATTTTTGATTCGCAAATTTTTGTGGGAGTTATGGCCCTTTGGACTTAGAAATTTGCAGAAAATCATGATTACAGTTTGTAATCGCAACTCCTCTTAAACTACAGAACAGAATTTAACGAAACTTGGTAACACCATATGTAGTTGTGCATATGACCGGGAATTTTTGATTAGAAAATTTTTGTGGGAGAAGTGGCCCTTTGGACTTAGAAATTTGCAGAAAATCATAGTTACAGTTTGTAATCGCAACTCCTCTTAAACTACTGAACAGAATTTAACGAAACTTGGTATGCAAGAACATCACCATATGTAGTTGTGCATGTTACTGGGAATTTTGATTCGCAAATTTTTGTGGAAGTTATGGCCCTTTGGACTTAGAAATTTGCAGAAAATCATGATTACAGATTGTAATCGCAACTCCTCTTAAACTACTGAACAGAATTTAACGAAACTTGGTATGCAAGAAGTACACCATATGTAGTTGTGCATTTTACCTGGAATTTTTGATTTCACAAATTTTTGTGGGGGTTATGGACCTTTGGACTTAGAAATTTGCAGAAAATCATGATTACAGTTTGTAATCGCAAAATATATAAGTTTGTGATGGCAACATTTCGGTCTCGGGACTGTTCGTACCGAAACCCGTTCGTACCTAGGGTCGTTTCGTACCTAAACTTGTTCGTACCGGGTCGTTTCGTACCGATTTTAAAAATAGGTGAGTCGTTTCGTACCGATCTTTCAGAGGAACATGAGGAACTGGATGTTTTGTATTTTTTTTTAATTGCTCTTTTGTATTTTTCAGGTCTAAACCGTAAAAAATATATTTTAAGAATTTTGATGTTTTCTTTACGAAAATTTTATGCAAGTCATGAGAATTTTCTGTTTTTATTGCTAGAAACAAAGTCAAAGTTGGCTTGGTTAATGAGTAATTTACACCCAAGCTATGATTGTTTTGTAAATTAATTCTAATGAAAGGGTTGGCTATCTGTTTACTTATTTAATTTTATTACAAGGCCGTAAATTACATAGAGGCAGAGGAGGCAGCTGCCTCCTCAGTTTTCAAAAAAAAAAAAAAAAAACTAGAAAAAAAGTTTAGGGAAGATTTCTTCATATCTCCATTTTATGTTTGAATCTGTCTTCAAACATCATTTTGATTGTTCCATTCAAAACTTTAAAAGTTTTCATACTTAAATAACAAAGGTCTTATTAAGTAGCAGTAGCAAATATTTAAAGCATTAAAGATGGTTGCTACTGAGAATGTTCTTTTAAGCAATGAGGCTTTTACCGTGAAACCGTTCATAGGTTATAGGATTTTAGGCTCTGGTGCATTTTAACTAATGAAATTGATAATTCCGTAAAAGTTCTGCAAACAGTCGACCGACTGTATAGTTTGAAAGTGACCACTAGATTTTTATATATATTTGCAAATAACATCATACTTATGTTAAAAATCTTTCTTCTAATAAAATGTTGTCGTTTTAGATACTGAAATTAACTTGTCTGTCGGTTTGCCAGTCTATCTTTTTACTGACTGCTGGAATTTCGTTCAATTCGATCTAATACCACGATGTGTCTTTGTGAGTTTTTGCAATGTTGTTACCGGACTTAAGAATGTTAAAATAAGCAATTAAAACCAGTCAATATGTCCAATATTTATCCTTATGGTTCTTTTCTGAGAAAGAAGTTTCACACATTCACCATGGAGTGCACCACGGAGTTATGATATATCATAACTCTATGGATAATTAAAAAAGTTTCGATTTTGGCCCCTTTTGGTCCCTTATTACATAAAAGGTGAAAAACGGGTGGGGGTCACCAAAATAAATTCTCAAATTTGGATTCGCTACTTTACAAAAATAAACTTGCAAAATAAATGTTCAAAAACAAACCAGAAATAAAAAAGTTTTGATTACGGCCCCTTTTGGCCTCTAATTACAAAACAAGTGAAAAAAGGGATGGTCGCAAAATTAATTCTCAAATTGGGATTCGCTACCTGACGAGAATAAACTTCAAAAATTCAAAATCGGACCACAAATAAAAAAGTTTCGATTTTGGCCCCATTTGGCCCCTAATTACGTAATAGGGGGAAAAAAGGGGGGGGGGGGTCACAAAAATTAATTCTTAATATTGTATCCGCTATTTGACAAGAACAAACATGCAAAAAGAAATTTCAAAATCGGACCACAAATAAAAAAGTTTTTATTTTGGCCCCTTTTGGCCCCTAATTACACAGAGAAAAAGCGGGCGAAAAAAATCAAGTTCATTCTTTTATTGTAAGAAACATTCTTGACAAATTTCACATCAATAGGCCAAATAGGACCAAAGTTATGGTGGAAACAAGTAAAATATTTGAATTTTTTGCCCCTTTTGGGCCCCTAATTTCGAAACAAAAAAAGGGGGGACCCCCAAAATCAATCCCATTCATCCTTGTATGGTAAAGAACATCACTGTCAAATTTCATAGCAATCGGATAACTAGAACTAAAGTTATTGTGGAAACAAACAAAAAACAGTATTTTTGGCCCCTAATTTCTAAACGAAAAATGGGGGGACCCCCAAAATCAATCCCATTCATCCTTTTATGGTAACGAACATCATTGTCAAGTTTCATAGCAATTGGATGACTGGAACTAAAGTTATTGTGGAAACACTAAAAAGTTAACAGACACCGACGACGACGACAACGACGACGACGACGACAACGACAGCATCATACCATAATACGTCCGCAAATTCTTTGCGGTCGTATAAAAAGAATCACTATCCTTTTTTTTCGTGTTTTTGCTCCCTTATTTTTCAGGGTTCAAGACTTAACCGTAAGCATATCAATATCAATTAGTACCACCTATTGAATGAATAAAGATGATGGGTCTTGTTAAAAAAACTTTGCAGTGAACATCTTTGTTTAGAGTTTCTAACTAGCTTGTAGTTAGCTAGTTAGTTAGTTATTGCTTTACTCCCAAGCAGCACGATTTTGGCTATATCTGGGAGATGAACATGAAAGAGGTGATAAAATGAACATGAAATGATGATGAAGTGGTAAATTGGGACACAAGGCCAATTGGGTAGGAGAGTTTTGACTGCCACTGGAAAAAGGAGCGATTGGTAGGGACGGGAAATTTAGCCTCCTGGATGGGGATCCTACGGGTCCTACTCTTACCGAAACCTGCAGCAGGGTTCTTTAACGTGCGAGGAACGTGACATTTTTCCCAACACGGTGCACCACTATGGTTTGCGGTCAGGTTTTCCGCATTATCGCCTGACGACCCTGCATTTCTCGATGTCAGACATCCCAGTCGCTTTGTGGGCAAAGCGGCCTGACCCGATGTCAGGTTTCTGAGCGCTCTTTCAAGTTGACTTTTACCGACAAGCTTAGTGCTGCTGCGGGCCTATTCGCCACCCGGAACCCGCACGGTGGTATCAGGATTTGCAAGAAAGCTTGATTTGTTTTCTTGAAAAACCGATAGCTCCCCCAGACCCCCGCCTTCTGGTATTGCCTCCTCTTTCATCGGAGGCAATTTACGGACATTAATGATTCAAATCATTGTCTCATTAATTGAGTTTTATTTGTTTATTCATTCGGTAATTGTTTGATCATTTAACAACAATATCAGAATATACATGATAATTAAGCATTGTAGCAGGGAAAAAAATATTACCAATTTCTCAATTCATTCTATTAGACATTTTTATTTAAAATAAATATTGTAATATACAAAATAAAAACGTTTAAAAACTAAACCCACACATAGACAACTTTAAAATTAACAAAAGAAATTTTTGTGATTGTGTTCGTGTATCTTAGTGGTTTTGGTCATTTCTTTTATTCAGTTATGCTCAAATTATTCATATATTCCAAATTGAATATCACAATCTTTCTACAAAATGTTCTAACTAAATAGGGTCGAAACGACTCAGTTGTGGGTACGAAACGACCCGGTACGAACAGGAATCGGTACGAAACGACCCGGATTCCTCCTCTTAAACTACTTAACAGAATTTAACGAAACGTAGTATGCAAGAAGTACACGATATGTAATTGTGCATATTACAAGGAATTTTTTATCCCCAAATTTTTGTCGGAGTTATGGCCCTTTGGACTAAGAAATTTGACATAACTTTGTTATGATATTCAAATACTTGCACATTCACTTTTACAATCATTCAATATTATTGATTCCTGTAGCTTGATACTGATTCCTCAAGGATAACATTGATAGTCCATTAGCGGCACGCGTGGGGTATGTGAGCGTGCTCACTAAGGTTCTTTCATTATAGAATGTAAAACACTGCCACTGTTTAGTAAAAATATATTAGAGTCTAATATGAATCTAATTTATTTTAAATCAAAAATTGCTTACACAAGGTTATGTTGCTGCTCGGTTGTTGTCTTCACTCAAGAGTGCAGACATATCAAAAAATTTTAAAAGCGGACATTCGGTCCGGTGAATCTGAAAATTGTGTCTGACCCAAGCATTTTTTTGTCTGCAATTTACTAATATACTCCGTTCTCATTATATCATGGGTTCTGTGTTATCGTGGTATTTACTTTCATTTCAAAACCAAATATTCAACTGTGACGTCACTGTTTCTACGTAGCTACGTACCATGATATAACGAGATACCAGGATAGTTCATACAAAATTACGGTCTGATCAGCCAGTAATTCTGTCAGACACACCAAATCTTGCAGGACTGAACAGATTTTTGCAGGACAGGTCCTGAGGTTCTGTACAGCTGTCATCATGTACATTATATTTCGATATGTTTGCCCTCATAGAATAAAAAGCTACGCCGAGCGCAGCATGATACGACCGATACAAGTTGAACCCTGTAGGCTGGAGGCCCAATATGGATAGTCTATTGCTTTGGTCACATGAAGCCCATGGTGGACTTACAAAGCTTTTTGACATTCATCCTGTGGTGGACTTTAAAATGCATTTTGACATATATACATGTATATTGACATCAACATCTCATACAAAAAGCCTTATTTATATACATATATCAATTTACATTTTTTGCCTTTTGACCCCTAATTTAAAAAAACAAACTGTAAGAAATATTGTTAATCAGATTGCAAAAAAGGGCAGGGATTTTCATAAGGTATCCAATGAAAAAATATTTTGAAATCCGACCAATTATAAAAAAGTTATTTTTATGGGCATGGCCTACTCTTTGGCACATCCCTGTTCACCATTTTATGGAAAGCTACCCCCCCCCCCCCATGAAGACCTTTTAGATTTTTAATGACAATGTACATGTGTATATGACTTAAAGAAATTAAAGCAATATCTGACAATATTTTCTGACCTACTAAATGGTTAGGTATTCATTACTTAAAACAATTAAACAAATATTAACAATGATTAATGTGATATATCTTCAAAGAACAGCATGGCCAATTTGGTCACATGTCACCTTATATTTGTTTTGATTTTACATTTTCTGGGTTTCATGTTTATTGCATGAACCTTCTGGTTGATAGGAAACTGTGTTTAGAAATTGTAATAACTTGGAAGCATAATGGAAATCTTTGATCTTACAAAAAAAGCAAAGAAACTTCAGTTTTCCTTGTATTCTAAATTTGCAGCCCTTAAATGTTGCAATATTATAACTTGAAATATTGGGACAAAAATGTTTTATTTCATCTTATTTACATTTTATACTTATGTCTTACATATATATGTCTTTTGGGGATTACATTGCATTGTTAATTCATGAGGTTTATCCAATAAACTGATTGATTGATTGATAATATTATAGTGGAATTGCTGCAACTTTAGGACATATGAAATTGCAAGACTGTTATTGATCATTATTGTTGATAAAGCTGATGTTTATTTTTATAACATTATTTATTTGCAAAATATCAATTTAAATGTGGATTTATATGTGAATTGTGTCCTACATTGTATGTTTAATATGTGTGTGTATTAGCAAGTTATAGTCCATTTGAGTTCTATAAATCAACGAAAATTCTTTTAATTTTTTTTGTCTCTCAAATAAAATTTATTTTTTAAACACAAATAAACTTTTTATTAGTATACGAACTCTGATAACAAAAACCAAGATGTTATCTTCTAAAACAAAAAAGTTTTCCATATGGTCGAATGCTAAATATTTCACTAATTTTAATAATATCTTAAATTGTGTGTTAATCTGACGGAACAGCCAGGTGCTTGGCCCACCTGAACATAATTGAAAGGACTAACAATAGGAGATTAGATGACCAATTAGCTCCACAAAGGATTTTTAAAGGTATACGGAGCAAATGCTGTTCCTGGTCACAAGGTTGTACTCCCATGGATTTTTATGAATTTTTGGTCCATTTTTACTATAAAGGTCTATGGAAAACATTTTTATTAATAATGCAAAAATTTTGAAATTTTTTGCCCGAGTTCGTATGCCATTAAAAAGTCATGACATACTAAAATAGTTAAAGTATTATGGAAGACGTAAATTTACAAGCCATTTTTCGTTGATTTATAAAACTCAAACGGACTATAAGTATAAATGTTTTTTTTCTTTCAGACAAAGAGCCATATATAAAGCTAAAAGTTGATAAAAGTCATCAGCATCAGCAATTTCAAGATATGGATAAATGCTGACTGTGCATATATAATTCTCACTGAAACTGGATATATCTAGCATCAAAATAGTGTTTACCTTTACAGAGAGCTTTATTCTTCTAACTGAGGAGTCCAAAAGTCTATAGAAATTATGAAAATTTGTTTTGAGCAGCTACAAAATATATAAACATCCTAGGATGATGTGAAAAAGATTGAGTAAAAATCATGAATTAATATGTTGTGTAAAAGAATGAGTTCAGTGGTGAATTTAATATCAAGTGAAATATTAAAAAATAAATGTGATATAAGAACTTTTTTTGTTTGTTACTCTATATATTTTCTATTGATGATGGATCCACACAACATCATATCTTCATAAACATCAAGGCAAATACAGAGCAGAACAATACATTAATGAAGAAAGCTTTGTGTAGACCCATATTGGACATATAAGTATAATAGTTAACTAGACACACACATCTTCGCTAGCCAAGGGTAACGATCCGCTACCTCTCATTTTCACCCTTGGCAGATCTAGAAGGTTTTTGTAATCTCAACATTTTAATTATCTCCCTTGAAGCAATATCTATTCCAAGTTTAAAAAATTATTTTCATCTAGAAAGTTGCAAAAATAGGAGATATTTTATTCCATTAACGACAAACATTTATCTAAAGATAAAATAAAGGAAATTTTGGTAAGATTTGATCAAAACTGCTTATATTTTTTTGCAAAAATGATAATTATTTATCACCTTTGTAAACCCACATATTTGTTAACGGATTATTTAAAAATGGAAAATGTGCAAATTGATTGGATGCAGGCAACTTTCACTGCATCCAATCAGATGAGAGAATGTTTGACCACAAAAATCCTTCTATATCTGCCAAGGGTGAAGATGAGAGAAATCGGATCGTAACCCTGGGCTAGCGAAGATGAGACACACAAAGGAAAAGAAAACACATGCAAGTGTCAATGCAACATACCATGTGTAACAGCTTAAGTGCAACAAAGAATAAAATCACATAGTTCCAATTTATTTGCCAAATGAAGTCTATAAAAAAATGATAAAAGACTAACAAAAGTTGAAAGCTGTAAATGCTCCATCAGTTTTTTTTTATTTCATGTATTTAATAAGATTTTGTGGCATGCATATTTACTCAATTCACTATAACAAAGTATTTTATAAATTATCATTTCAATTCATCATAGTAAATGTACAAGCATCTTATTCCTCAGCTGTTTACAATAGATATATATTACAAGTTATCCAATGTAAATAGATTGACTGACAAATATCATAAGCAATGATTATACTATTTGACATGTTAAAGATTGTCTACATGTATTTCAATATATGTTATAAGTTTCAATTATGAATGTAATCTTGTCAATGAAATGACATTTGACCAATTAAGATTATTTAGAGGCAGGTTATGCCCCCTATCATTTAAATTGTTTATTAAAAACAAAACATTGGGGTAAATAATATTTACATATAAGTACAATAGGGTTATTTTTATCATTGTACCCATTTTCTTTGTACATATAACATGTTGGTGACATTTTTGATGCATTTTAGTGAATCAATATGTAATATTGATATGATGATTGCTATGTAATGTTATAAAGATTACTTTAACTAATTATTGAACAATAATAAACATGCTACCATTGAAATGGTATTAATGTCTAAAAATATTGTCCAAAATACCAAGTATATGTGTTCAATAGAAAATGCATATTTTCAAACATAATTGCTGCTATAAGAATATTATGTCTGTAAAAATGTTAGTTATTCTACAAAAGTAATAATAAAAGATAACTTGTTTTGTTATATCAATCTATTTCCCACACAAAAAAAGTTGCAGAGCTTTATGTCTCTGGTCCATCAATCAGTCCTACACATCACTTTGTTATAATAAAAGTGACAAAGTTCCAGACAATAAATATTGCTCCGCCTGACGCACCAAGACTCACCAGAGGCGCTCTACCAAAAAAATTGAAAATGCCAAACATAATATAATTATGATGAGCATAAAACAATAAAACCAAAAATACCAAACAGGGGAAGAAAATTATTACTTAATTTATCTAACAATGTCTGGGGTAAGAAGAATCTAGGGGTTTAGACAATATTGAAAATTAAACATACAATTTAAAGCTATAAATGAAACTCCACTTATACTACTGAACACAAACAAAACATGGTTTGCAAGAACTACACCATATATAGATATGCATGTTACCAAAAAATCTAGAAAAGCAAAGTTTTGTCGGACTATTGACCCAATATTAATGTTGAAAACCCTGATAATAGTTCATGAACAAGTAAACGGATATTTCTAAAAAGTACATCATATGTTGTGCTTTCTACCAGGATTCCATCTGCAAATTATAGTGTGAATAATCACCCATTAAACTGAAATCCTGATATACATGTACAAATGGTGATAAGGCTGTCCCCATCTGTTAGTCAAGTTAGTCAACACAACCCTTAAACATCTGAACAAAATTTAACGAAACTTGGTATGCAAGAAGTTCATCATATGAAATCGTGCATAAATTACCATGTATTCATTAGCCACAAATTTGGGACACAATTAAATTTACCAAAATACCAAGAACAACAAAACAGAATTCCATAGAACTTGGAATTGAAGAAGTATAACACTTATAGTTGTATCTGTTGCAACAAATCATTGATTTACCAGAGTACATAATTATAAAGCTAATTTTTTACTCCAATACCATAATATGAACTGCACACAAGGGTTATATCATAAATATACAGCCTTGTCCAAATACACAAAACAGGAAATGCTTTCCAAAATTAAGTATAAAAAAAGATATAGATTAAATGTGCAACATAAGACAAAGCCCCACAAAACAGGAACTGTTTTATCAAACACCAGATTAACGAAATCTCCATCCTTGAAATCAGCATTCAATAGAAACTAAAATGTGTTGCATTTATCTGCAACAGAATACCCAGCAGAAATAAACAAATTTATGCAACTCAAAGACATGCTACAAGAAATCCTTAAAATATTTTCAAGATATGAAATATGGTACGCTGCCTAGTTGAGTCATTTAAAGAAAAAATGGTGGGTTAAACCATGTTATATGGTGACAAACATTCTTCATCCATTGGATATAAAGTTCCAGTATAAAAGAAAACATTCTGACTTCCGAGTTGTCAGTACCAACGGTACTTTGATTACCATTTATATCAATACATTTAGGGCAAGTAAGGTTTATAGGCCTACTTTATTCGTTTTTTAGGACTTCAAGCCTTATATTGTAATCGTCCACACTCCTGCCCAAACTACCAGGGGTGCCAATATAGAATGACTGATTATACCTACAGAACTTTATAGAATTTGATTAAAGTTACACATAATATTTTGAATATTGCACCATTGATTGTTGATTACGAAAAATTTTAATTCGAGTCTAATTAGGGGTTTACTCGTGTGAAAACAGGGACTTTGCATATTTGGACGAAGGTGTACCTTTCTAGTAACCACTATTGCTTCTACATTATTGCACGAATCTCTTTGAAAATTTCACACAAATGTGGTCGCATGTTGTTATTTTTGTTTTCACCTATAAGATTTTGATAAGAATTATAAAAGGGGACGTTGATAAGCGAAACAAGTGTTTTGTCATCCGTACACAAAATGTGTTATTTTACTCTTATCGCCAATTTTTTTCCTTTGAACCATCTTTGATTTTTTTCGAAATTCAGGTATTTTCTTTTCCTTAATGTGTAATTGTAATATTTTCGTTTTAGATTGTATCTAGAAAATCTTTGTGGTTTTATACTGACTAAAACTTAACAAAGCCACCTGTGATGTTTTTAACTGACATTTAATTATTCATTGTTTAAGTTCAGAAATACTTTCTATTATTTTAATAGGCGTTATCCACGTTATCTGTAAACATTCTAGAGAAACATCTAGAAACAAAATATAGGAAATTAGATCTGTCATCATGTTAGCATTTCGGTAACATTATCAGTGTAAGCTCTACCACAGAGTCAAAGTTGTATTAGTCAGTATTAAATATGTAATCGTTATGAATGGTTGTTCTTTCCAAAAGGTGCTACGTCCCAAACACAAAACTTGCGACGAGTTTAATTCTAAGAGAGCTCCGATTTTAGTTATATCTGTGAGATTTTCTTGGTTAAATATCTAACATGCCTGAAGATCAAGGACCACCACCGCAAAACGTTGTGGGGATTATTGGACACATTGGGCCATTCGAGGACAGTATAGAAACGTGGACAAGTTATACGGAACGTTTAGAACAATACTTTGAAGTAAATAACATTGCGGAGGATAAAAAAGTACCCGCTTTATTAACACTTCTAGGAGGCAAAACCTACACTTTGTTAAGGAATTTGACCGCTCCACAGAAGCCTAAAGAAAAGGACTACGCAACTCTTGTGAAACTTCTTCAAGACCACTTGACTCCGAAACCAATTGTGATAGCCGAACGTTTTCGATTTCACAAGCGTAATCAGCTCGAAGCTGAAAGTGTGAACACTTACATTGCAGAACTGAGAAAACTTACAGAATTCTGCGAATTTGGATTAAATTTAAATGACTCTCTACGAGACAGATTTGTATGCGGATTACGGAATCAACAGATCCAGAAGAAACTGTTGACAATCAACGCACTCACATTGGAGCAATCGTTAGAAATTGCAGTTGCAATGGAGACCGCTACAAAAGACGCCATTGAACTGAGGAATGTTCCGAGTGACACACCCGTTCATAAAGTTCAGGGAAACCGGAGAAGACGACCACAGGGACGTACTTTTCAACAACAGCCTGCAAAATCGTGTTATCGGTGCAACGGAACCGACCATTTTGCTGACAAGTGCCGATTTAAAGACAGTACTTGCAACCAGTGTCATCGCAAGGGACATATCCGAGCTGCATGCCGTAGTGGAGATAAGAAGAAATACAGAAATCAGCGCGTACACGCAATTGTTCACGAGGAAAATAATGATGTTGGGATATATACCGTGTATTCACATGCCAATGATTCGATTTGGATTAAACCATGTGTCAATGGAAATATTATTCCCATGGAATTAGATACCGGCAGCAGTGTTTCAGTAATTTCCGAGGCGGATTATGTGAAATATTTCAATGAAGAAAAGCTCGAAAAGTCATCGCTTGTGCTTAAAACGTATTCCGGTGAGAAGTTAAATTCGTTGGGAGTTATGCGCGTAAATGTGCAGTACAACGGGCAACAAGCTGATCTAAATTTGCACGTGGTTAAGCGCGGCGGTCCAGCGTTGTTTGGTCGGGAATGGTTGAAAAGTATCCGACTTGATTGGGCAATGATAAAATCATTGAGCTCCGTGCGCGAAGAGCCAAAGTGCGATATGACTTTAAAGGAAATTTTAGCACGTCATGATGAGGTTTTCAAAGATGAAATCGGTTGCGTAAAAGGAATTCAGGCAAAATTGCATCTAAAGAAAGACGCGGTACCGAAGTTCGTGAAAGCGCGACCTGTAGCATTTGCGTTGCGACCGAAAGTCGAACAAGAGCTAGATAAACTTGAAGCGCAGAATATACTGACACGAGTTCAAGTCAGTGACTGGGCGAGTCCGGTCGTTCCCGTGTTAAAGAAAAACGGTAGCGTCAGAATTTGTGGAGATTTCAAAGTGACATTAAACTCATGTTTACAAGTTGACCAATATCCGATGCCAAAGATAGATGATATTTTCGCGAATCTCGCAGGTGGTCAAAAGTTCAGTAAGATAGACTTGCGCCAAGCCTATCTACAGTTACCGATGGATGACGAGTCGAAGAAATTGCTTACGATTAACACATTACGTGGTTTGTACCAGTATAACCGTCTTCCTTTTGGAGTTGCCAGTTCGCCCGCTATTTGGCAACGTACGATAGACCAAATTTTGCAAGGTTTAGACGGCGTTCAGTGCGTACTCGACGATATGATCGTGACCGGTAAAACAGAACAAGAACACTTGAAAAATCTTGACAATGTACTTTCCCGATTGCAAGAATTCGGACTCCGAGCAAATTTAGATAAATGCTACTTTTTCCGGGAAAATGTTACTTTTTGTGGACACGAAATTGGACGTGACGGTCTTAAAAAGTCACAGGACAAAATCGACGCAATTTTGAAAGTCAAACGACCAGAAAATGTAACACAGCTTCGTTCATTTTTAGGGTTAGTTCAGTACTACGGTAAATTTATACCGAATTTAGCCACAGAAGCGCGTCCGCTAAATGAGCTATTAGAGAAAACGCGAAAGTGGAAATGGACAAAAGACTGTGACAAGGCATTCGCGACGATCAAAGAACTAGTAACGTCCGAGCAGGTTCTTACACATTACGATCCGAAGCTTCCAGTCAAATTAGCGTGCGATGCGTCACCTTTTGGATTAGGAGCCGTTTTGTCCCACGTGATGCCTGACGGGTCAGAGCGACCAGTACTCTTTGCCTCGCGTTCGTTAAGCAAATCCGAACGGAATTATGCACAGATCGACAAAGAGGCGCTTGGAATAGTTTGGGGCATACGTAAATTTTACAATTACTTGTTCGCACGTAAATTCACGCTAGTAACTGATCATAAACCACTCACCTCGATTTTTAGTCCGAGCAAAGCAATTCCTGTTACAACCGCGGCAAGATTGCAAAGATATGCAATATTTCTTTCCGGATTCCATTATGACATTGAATACAAGAGTACCAAACTTCATACTAACGCGGATGGACTGTCAAGGATGCCTGTAGAAAGCTGCAATTCGGACGGTATAGACGCCGAAGAAATTTTTCATATTTCACAGTTCGAAGCCTTGCCAGTGACAAGTTCTGTTATCGCGCGAGAAACGCGCCGTGATCGAACACTTTCGAAGGTGTATGACCGAGTTACAAATGGCTGGAAAGAATCGAACAATGACGAAATACTAAAACCATTCTTTAGTCGCAGAAGTGAAATAACACTTCACCAAGGTTGTTTAATGTGGGGTATTCGTGTTATCGTGCCGGCTAACTTGCGTTCACGTATTCAAGAATTACTTCATGAAGGACACCCGGGTGTTGTACGCATGAAAGCGTTAGCTCGTAGTTACGTATGGTGGCCCGGGATCGATGGCCAAATTGAACAGACTGTTAAAAGTTGTGACGGTTGTCAACTTACGCAGAAAATGCCGCAAGTAGCACCGCTTCATCCTTGGGAGTGGCCTTCTGCTCCCTGGGAACGTGTACATATGGACTTCGCAGGTCCATTCTTAGGAAGTATGTTCTTTGTATTGGTGTGTGCTCATTCGAAGTGGCCAGAGGTTGTCCAGATGAAAACAACGACGTCAGCGAAGACAATTGAAGCCTTACGCACAATATTTGCAAGAAATGGTATTCCTAAGCAGTTAGTTTCGGACAATGGACCTCAATTTACGTCTAGTGAATTTGAGAACTTTACAAAGCAAAACGGAATTAGACATTGCAAGTCAGCACCTTTTCATCCCACTACAAATGGACTAGCTGAACGTTTTATTCAGAGTTTCAAGAATAGTTTGCGTGCGATGAAACAGGATAATAAGGATTTAAATCATAAAATTGCGAACTTTTTGCTTAACTACAGGAATACACCACATTCAGTGACGAAAGAGACTCCCGCAAAATTGTTTATGGGAAGAGACTTACGTTCGTGTTTGAGTCTAGTACGACCAGAGATGAAAGACACTGTTGTTAACTCTCAAATGGACTCAGTATTCCATAAATCAAGACCAGAGAGACCGAGATATCTAGAGGCTGGTGAACGTGTGATTGTACGTGATTACAGAGACAAGGACAATAAATGGGCCGGAGGAAAGATAGAAAATCGCGATGGACCTTTGATGTATAGTGTTAAAACTGACTCGGGTTCTACATGGAGAAGACACGTTGATCAAATTAAGCCGAGCAGAATTGAGGACAATGACAATACGCTAAATATGCCTCAGATCGAAGCAACTAGTGAGGAGGTTACACCATCTGATGATCAAATTGGCAATGTTCCGAATACCGAACCGATGAGTAGTATGCCAGAAACGCGACGATATCCGCAAAGAACCAGAAAACAAACAAAAAGACTCATTGCAGAAATATAGACTGTGTAAACATTTTTAAAGTACATTTTTACTATAATTTTGCATGCCTGTTTACTATAGTAATCTTCTATTTTCATTCAGTTAAATTGATTTATTATTTTTCTGACCGCAGCAAAAGTTTAGCAGGGAGGAGTTGTGATGTTTTTAACTGACATTTAATTATTCATTGTTTAAGTTCAGAAATACTTTAGCTATTATTTTAATAGGCGTTATCCACGTTATCTGTAAACATTCTAGAGAAACATCTAGAAACAAAATATAGGAAATTAGATCTGTCATCATGTTAGCATTTCGGTAACATTATCAGTGTAAGCTCTACCACAGAGTCAAAGTTGTATTAGTCAGTATTAAATATGTAATCGTTATGAATGGTTGTTCTTTCCAAAAGGTGCTACGTCCCAAACACAAAACCACCCAAGGACCGTACAGTTCTAATCCACCACAGATTCGCCATCTGTGCTAAAAATTTCATAAAACTTAGTCAAAAGTATCGTTACATATTGTTGTTCAACATATCTATTTACCTTATTCATTGAATGAAAAATAAGGATTTGCCATAGTAAAGTAAGGAAATTTTTAGGCCTAGGTGAGGGGGTACCCCACTCTTAGCCTCAACAACTCCTTTATAACTGCTTCAAATTTCACAAAACTTTACAGAATCTTTCTCACATAATGATACTTTGATTTTAAAAGTTTATTTTGTATAAAACCTGCTAAAAAATGTTTGTAGTACGGTAATATCATATTTTTGATTTCTGGCCATGAAAAAAACACAGAAAATTTTCGCTATATCTCATTAACGACAAATACAAATTTGATAATTTAAAATCTTGGTAACATTATTTTGATTCACAGATTATGATTATTTTTTTGTTCAATCTCGAATTCAGCGATTCCTTCAACAAATCATTCAAGAATGGCTTTTGGACACAAGGGCACTAATTGTCTATAATTAAGGTCTTTCCCTTTCCAAAGGGAAGACCTTATTGTATTTCGTCGGCCTATTATTATTATTAAGGTCTTTCCCACTACAGTGGAAAGACCTTACTGTATTTCTTATGGTTATTATTATTTTTCTTCTTCTTTTCCGCTGTGAATGTCGCAAAAGTGTCGCGACATATCTTTACGATACTTCTTGCGTTAACTCGGTCACACCCAGACTCGCCTTGACCGCAACCTGAAAAACGAACTATTTTTAGTAACAGAGTTATCTGCCCCAGACCGAAAACCCTTGTTATCAGATAATCTTAGAAACCGTAACCGGTATCAAAAATCTAAAGTGTGGGAAACGTTGCTGGACTCCTGGCAACATGTCATCACGCAAAAAAAAAATTTTCGATCAACTTCCTGGTTACGCGTTTTTGAGTCGAAACCTGTCGCGACACGTCAAATTTTTTTTCTTCAAAACGGTTAGTCCTAGAGACTTGGGACCTTCACCAATCATCCTAGGTGACATATGTTGCATTCAAAAATGTCAAGGTCAAAGGTCAAATCTCAAGGTCAGAGGTCATGGTACACTTTGTTTGCAGTATAGCTCAAAAACCATACAAAATTGAAGCAGACATGTAATGGGAAAAATACTCGTCTCATGTAGACCTTTATTTGATATAAAGGGTCGAACACTGTACGACAAACCGTTTTCGAGTTATGGCCCTTTACACGTTTACGCTTATCCGTTATTGGCTTATAACTTTTAAACCGTCAGAGATAATATAGTAAACATATGGGTTTTTGGTGACCGTCATTAAATGTCCTTCAATTTAAGACCAAAGTCGAATGGTTACGGGCAGCCATTTTCAAAATGGCTGACACCGTAAACAGTTTTTATGAAATAGCACTTAAACCGTACAAAATTGAAGCGGACAATACATGGAAAAAATGTTCGCCATGTCGAAATCTACAAAAAGTGTTTCAGGTGCGAAAGCGTAAAACTTGTCGTTTTGGAGTTATTGCCCTTGATTCTTATTTTTAAAATGATTTTTTGTTCATAACTTTTTAACCATAAAAGATGATGAATGAAACATAAGGTTCATTTGAAACAGGATTAAATTATCTACAATTTGAACCCAAACAGTACATAATTTGGTTGAACGGTTTCAAAATGGCGGCCAAAACAAGTTTCGCGAAACACGTTTTTTGCCAATAACTTGAAAACCATAACAGATAGTATAGTAAACATGTATACTTATATGAATCAGTTTATAAAGAGCTACAATTTGAGTCCAAGGTCAACGGTCAGAGGTCAAGGTCATTCCCTAGCAACAAGGTTACCTTAATGAAAAGTCCATAGCAACCATACATATTCTTAAACCAGACTACTTTCTGAGTTTAGATGTAAGTTTTTTTTCAACCGGAAGTGACATTTAGTCCATAGCAACCGACATAAAAGTCCTTAGCAACCATACTTTTTCTGACTCTAGGCCCCCTGATCTTCATTCTGGAGCCTATATCAAAATAATTGGCAACATCTCGTCATAAACAAAGTGACTCAAATGTCTTTAGTACTTGTATAAAATACCATAACAAAAACATAAGACAGGGAAAGACCTCACATTTGTTCTCTGAACAAATGACTTTTTAATTAAGGTCTTTCCCTTTCCAAAGGGAAGACCTTATTGTATTTCGTCGGCCTATTATTATTATTATTCTTTTTTTTTTTCTTCCAGTCGGGTAGAAAAAGTGTCTTGACCGATTTTCATGAAATTTTGCACACTTACTCAGCACTACCAGGAATAGACTAGGCCATGGACACGACGCTAAATTATTTGTATTTTCGGCGCAATAGCGCAAAACGCTGTTTACCCTTGTTATCAGGTGAGCTCAGAAACGGTAATAGTTATCAAGATTATGTTTAGTGAAAATGGTAGCTTACATCCTGATGATGATTTATCATGCAAAAAGAATGCTGTAATTTACTTCCTGGTTGCGCGCGTATGGCGCAAACTTGGCGCAAAATGTCAATGTTGTCCGATTTTGATGAAATTTGGTTTCAAGGTAGATTAGAGGGTCCTGATTACGAATATGCAATCGAAAACTTTTTTGCGTTTACCATTGCCAAAATGGCGGCCGTCAAACGGTTTTTTGCTTATAACTCGAAAACCGTAAGAGATAGTATAGACAATATGTGAACAAAAAATGATTGTCTTGAAAAGATCTACAATTTGAGTCCAAAAAGTGTATGATTCGGTTGAGCGATTTCGAAATGGCGGCCGAAACAAGTTTTCGCGAAATAGGTTTTTTGCCAATAACTTCAAAACCGTAACAGATAGTATAATAGACATGTGTATGAAAAATGACCGTCTTGACAAGCTCTATCATTTAAGGCCAAGAAATATATGTTACGGTTGAGTAATTTCAAAATGGCGGCAAAAAACCTCATCCTATGCATTATTGATGTGAATATAACATTTAAACGGTTACAGATAATATAGTAAATATATATATATTTATTATCAGTTATCAAAGAGCTTGACTTTAAGACAAAGGTTAAAGGTCATAGGTCAACTTTACGGGAAAGACCTCTCATTTGTTCTCTGAACAAATGGCACTTTAATTATTATTCTTTTTTTTTTTCTTCCAGTCGGGTACAAAAAGTGCCTTGACCGATTTTCATGAAATTTTGCACACTTATTCAGCACTACCAGGAATAGACTAGGCTATGGACACGACGCTAAATTATTTGTAGTTTCGGCGCAATAGCGCAAAACGCTGTTTACCCTTGTTATCAGATCTCCTCCGACACGGTAATAGTTATCAAGATTCTGTTTAGTGGAAATGGTAGCTCACATCCTGGTGATGATTTATCATGCAAAAAGAATGCTATAATTTACTTTCTGGTTGCGCGCGTATGGCGCAAACTTGGCGCAAAATGTAAAAGTTGTCCGATTTTGATGAAATTTTGTTTCCAGGAAGATTTGAGGGTCCTGATTACGAATCTGTGGTCAAATTTTTTTTTGCGTTTTGAGATATGCCCCCCGCGGGCTTTTTTTTATGAAATGTTGTGCGCAGATAAACTACCAAGTTTTTCAACCGATCGAGCTGAAATTTTGCACAGTTGCTGAGAATAATGAGCTCTCGCGTTGTAGCTAAAAATAAAGTCTGTACCTGGCCCCGTTTTGAAGTTACGCCCCTTTCTGGCTTTTACTCAAAAATCGCTAATTTAGCCAAAAATTAACTTTTCCGTGCGGAAATTTTTGGTGCCCCCTCTCCGTCAAAATGTGGCCGACTGAAATCTGTCAAACATTCCAGCCGGGTCGCCTTATTTTTTTTATACAAATTTTCTTTCTATTTTTTCGAAATTTCAAAAAACGTAACATGACCCCTCTTTGTACTTTTGTCAAATGCACCGGAAGTGCCAAAATGCTGTCAAAACTAGCTGATATCCTAGCCAAATGTATGCACTAAAAGTCCCCGTTTACAAAAATGTCCTCTGGTTAATGAGTTTTTCAAAATTAAAGTTTTCTGCAGTCCCGTAAAACACACAAATTCCTGACGAATTTCCTCCAAATTTCACTATTCAACGTTATTCCTGTTTCGAAAATTGAATGTTTTCACTAAATTCGTCCTTAACTATTTAAAATAATCCAAAATGAACTAATTATGTCACTAGTTTTGCCTGTCATCAAATGTTGTAAACTATTGTCAAAAGATTCCCATAACAGGCACATTCTAATTATAAACTTGCTCATCCGTGACGTTCATGTATTCTAACTGTATACGTTGAGAGAATGGAAAATCAATATAGGTCTGACCCCTGCAAAGTCTACCGCTGTACTGAGAAATCTAAAAACTAAGTCGTAAAGTCATTCAAAAATGACGTCAAAGCGCGAGACACCAAGGATACCCAGATCAACAAAGTGATGTCGCCACCTAGTTTTGAATGAATAAAATAAAATCACTCGTCCCCGCTCGCCCCCCCCCCCCCCGTTTTCCATTGCGATTTACTGATTGTTGTTTGTTTAAAACAAGAAAACAAAAGAAATAAACAAAATGAAACAAAACAAATAAAACAAAACAAAACAAAAAAAAACACACAAAAGAAAAAAACTTAAATGTCCCCGCCCCCATCTTTTCAGATACATGTATGGCAATAACATACATGTATGAACTACCCCCCCCCCTTTTTTGAAAAACCAGCAAAAACAAAACAAACAAACAAACAAATGCCAGCAATGAGGCTCTTAACGGGGGAAAATCAGCCGTTTAATTAAGGTCTTTCCCTTTCCAAAGGGAAGACCTTATTGTATTTCGTCGGCCTATTATTAAGGTCTTTCCCTTTCCAAAGGGAAGACCTTATTGTATTTCGTCGGCCTATTATTATTATTATTCTTTTTTTTTTTCTTCCAGTCGGGTAGAAAAAGTGTCTTGACCGATTTTCATGAAATTTTGCACACTTACTCAGCACTACCAGGAATAGACTAGGCCATGGACACGACGCTAAATTATTTGTATTTTCGGCGCAATAGCGCAAAACGCTGTTTACCCTTGTTATCAGGTGAGCTCAGAAACGGTAATAGTTATCAAGATTATGTTTAGTGAAAATGGTAGCTTACATCCTGATGATGATTTATCATGCAAAAAGAATGCTGTAATTTACTTCCTGGTTGCGCGCGTATGGCGCAAACTTGGCGCAAAATGTCAATGTTGTCCGATTTTGATGAAATTTGGTTTCAAGGTAGATTAGAGGGTCCTGATTACGAATATGCAATCGAAAACTTTTTTGCGTTTACCATTGCCAAAATGGCGGCCGTCAAACGGTTTTTTGCTTATAACTCGAAAACCGTAAGAGATAGTATAGACAATATGTGAACAAAAAATGATTGTCTTGAAAAGATCTACAATTTGAGTCCAAAAAGTGTATGATTCGGTTGAGCGATTTCGAAATGGCGGCCGAAACAAGTTTTCGCGAAATAGGTTTTTTGCCAATAACTTCAAAACCGTAACAGATAGTATAATAGACATGTGTATGAAAAATGACCGTCTTGACAAGCTCTATCATTTAAGGCCAAGAAATATATGTTACGGTTGAGTAATTTCAAAATGGCGGCAAAAAACCTCATCCTATGCATTATTGATGTGAATATAACATTTAAACGGTTACAGATAATATAGTAAATATATATATATTTATTATCAGTTATCAAAGAGCTTGACTTTAAGACAAAGGTTAAAGGTCATAGGTCAACTTTACGGGAAAGACCTCTCATTTGTTCTCTGAACAAATGGCACTTTAATTATTATTATTATTCTTTTTTTTTTTCTTCCAGTCGGGTGCAAAAAGTGCCTCGACCGATTTTCATGAAATTTTGCACACTTACTCAGCACTACCAGGAATAGACTAGGCCATGGACACGACGCTAAATTATTTGTAGTTTCGGCGCAATAGCGCAAAACGCTGTTTACCCTTGTTATCAGGTGAGCTCAGAAACGGTAATAGTTATCAAGATTCTGTTTAGTGAAAATGGTAGCTTACATCCTGGTGATAATTTATCATGCAAAAAAAATGCTATAATTTACTTCCTGGTTGCGCGCGTATGGCGCAAACTTGGCGCAAAATGTAAAAGTTGTCCGATTTTGATGAAATTTGGTTTCCAGGTAGATTTGAGGGTCCTGATTACGAATCTGTGGTCAATTTTTTTTTGCGTTTGCCATTGCCAAAATGGCGGTCATAAAATGGTTTTTTACTTATAACTCGAAAACCGTAAGAGATAGTATAGACAATATATGAACAAAAAATGATCGTCTTGAAAAGACCTACAATTTGAGTCCAAGAAGTGCACGATTCGGTTGAGCGGTTTCGAAATAACGGCCGAAACAGGTTTTCGCGAAATAGGTTTTTTGCCAATAACTTGAAAACCGTAACAGATAGTATAATAGACATGTGTATGAAAAATGACCGTCTTGACAAGACCTACCAGTTAAGCCCAAGAAGTACATATAACGGTTGACTGGTTTCAAAATGGCGGCCAAAAACGTCATCCTATGCATTATTTACTTGTATATAACATTTAAACGGTTACAGATAATATAGTAAATAAATATAAATTTATTATCAGTAATTAAAGAGCTTGACTTTAATACAAAGGTCAAAGGTCATAGGTCAACTTAACGGGAAAGACCTCTCATTTGTTCTCTGAACAAATGGCACTTTAATTGTATATGTCCTGATAAACGTTAACTTATGCTTGAAAATTTACGAAATGTCTAATAAATCTTTTATTTTATATAGTGTCATAATTCCGTTTGTGATCGATGTTCAGTAAAACATGGAATAGCCATTTTTAAACTAGAATTACTAATCTGTTTTTCACAATAATTCCTTGATGACTGAGTCGCATTCAAATACCAAAAACGAAATGTACACTTCAAAACCAATTAAAAATAGCATTAAGAAGGGTATTTTTACCAACAGTGCGCATAATGATTGTCGGCTCTTCTGATAAAACTTGCAATCGTGTGAATAACACCCCCTTTTTGGGCTTGATGGCCCAACTTACTGAATCCATTGATTACGGTGCTATTGACCTCTGAAATATGAAGACACAAGAAAACGAAAATCAACACAATAACAAATTAACAAATCAAAACCACACAAAAACACAAAAAATATCGTAATTTGAAACAAAACTAGCAAATTCATAATACACGATTTGCATTTAAACTAGAGTGTAAAAGACGTAACAAGTACGGAATTAAGGCTTCCGGACCACAATTGACAAATTTAAAATAATAGTTTTTCCTCGTTAAAATCAAAACTATTCGTCCTATTACTATAAAAATTGGGGAACAATTAGTTTGTAGATGTGTCAAAACGACATATTAATTTCAATAATGATGCTTAAAGAGTTTTAAAATGGTAAGTTAAAATCGCCTTGATTTTGCTAATATTTTAGACGTTTTTCAAATCGTAATTTGAATACAAAGATGCACCCTCTAAGTAAACCTACTGCATTGGTAGTCAAGATATGTCTATTTTGAAGGTAATAAATGCAAAATCAACGTGAAAATCTTCTTATCTGCTTTGAATATGATGTTATATTATCATACTATGAGACAGTTGATCGAGGGTATCCCTATTTAACGTAATATTTAGAAAAACTCGACCATACGAACTTCTTACGACAAGTAAATTATCAAACTAGAAGCGTGTACCTTTCGTTTAAGCCCAAAATCAGCAGTATGTTCTTTCGGGACATTAAACTTTTAAATAAAGCGTCTTTTTACATTCCGTCTACTCTACTATTGGCTAGCAAACACGTTTTGTAAACCCTTGCTTAACACTGTATCATATCTTTCTCTCAATAATGTTCTTTCTCTTTCTCTTTGACCATAGCAATATTTTACTCTTTTCACCGGCTTTTTAGTTTTTTGTCTCGCCTGCGACGAATAGTCGCGGAAGGCGAGACATAGGTATTACTTTCCGGCGGCGGCGACGGCGGCGGCGGCGGCGGCGTCGTAAACTCTTTTGTAAGACTTTTGTGGACAATGAATTGCTTGAAAAGTATAATAGCTAGGCATCTGATATTTGGTATACAGACAGTTCAGGTTATGGTCTACGCAACTGTCACCATGCCATGTGACCCTGATCCCATTTTCACGCTCCAGTGACTCTGTGAACTTAGGTCCTTTTTCAGGCCGTAAACTTTTTTGTAAGACTTTTGTGGACGATGAATTGCTGGAACAGTATATTAGCTAGGCATCTGATATTTGGTATACAGACAGTTCAGGTTATGGTCTACACAACTGTCACCATGTTTTGTAACCCTGACCCCATTTTCACGCTCCAGTGACTCTGTGAACTTAGGTCTTTTTTCAGGCCTTAAACATTTTTGTAAGACTTTTGTGGACGATGAATTGATGGAAAAGTATATTAG
Source organism: Arcuatula senhousia (assembly GCA_963971305.1). Lineage (NCBI taxonomy): Eukaryota > Metazoa > Mollusca > Bivalvia > Mytilida > Mytilidae > Arcuatula > Arcuatula senhousia. Next base: position 20,324,564 of record OZ020304.1, on the reverse strand, counting down.
CTAGGCATCTGAAATTAGGTATACAGACAGTTTAGGTTATGGTCTACGTAACTGTTACCATGCCATGTGACCATTGCCCCATTTTCACGCTTTAGTGACTGTGAACTTAGTTTTTTTTTCAGGCCAAAAAACTTTTTTGTAAGACTTTTATGGACGATGAATTGCTGGAAAGTTATAATAGCTAGGCATCTGATATTGGGTAAACAGACTGTTGCGGTTATGGACAACGCAACTGTCACCATGCCATGTGACCATGACCTCATTTTTACGCTCCAGTGACTCTGTGAACTTCGGTCTTTTTTTCAGACAGAAAACTTTTTGTAATACTTGTGTGGACAATGAATTGCTTGAATAGTATAATAACTAGGCATCTGTTTTTAGGTATACAGACACTTTTTGTGTTTATATCAAGAAATGAAAGCTTAGGTAGTTGATTTTAGTGATGGTGCCGGCAGGCGAGACATACTTTTAGTGGCCACACTTGTCCTCAATAGTGAATTTTTAAAAAGGTTTTTCTTGCATGTACTGTTTTGTGTTGTGCTTTTTGTATGACCTTATTTGTACCGATATTTTGTACACTGCTTGTATGATATTTTTTTTTTATATCACATTTTTTTTTCTGTGGTTCTTACATATGTATAACATTCATAACTACAAATACCAAAACGCGGGTATAAACGGTTAATTTGGATATGCTATATATCGATATTTCAAGGTGTAACCTCGCATCAGTAGCATTTAAATCAAAACATTGGAAGGTTAAATTCCATAACTGTTGGAAAACGAAAAGTACTTAAAACCAAAACATTCGAACAAGGAAGCCAAATCCGGCACCGAGGATATCGACCATGTGCATTACAAGGAAAGAGACCTGGTGTTTTAAACAATTTTGTATTTGAAAAATTGGAAATTTCAGCGACAAAAATATTAGAAATTTTATGGTAAATCGTGTCAGTTAATTTTGGATACGCTATATATCGATATTTCAAGGAGTAACCTCTCATCAGTAGCATTTAAATCAAAACATTGGAAGGTCAAATTCCAAAACTGTTGACAACGAAACGTACTCAAAACCAAAACGTTCGAACAAGGAAGCCAAATCCAGCACCGAGGTTATCGACCATGTGCATTACAAGAAAGAAACCTGGTGTTTTAAACAGTTTTGAATTTGAAAAATCGGAAATTTCAGCGACAAAAATATTAGAAATTTTATGGTAAACATATTTCGTTTTAATCTTCCTTTGCATTAAAGTCTCTCTTTTCGACTTATGCATTTTTGTCTGGTTTCCTCGATTCTTTTTTTCTAAATTTCGTGTACCCAATCATTTTATGCTTGAATTGTGTTCCATCGATAACAAAGTTTTCGTAAGAACAAACCAATCATTATTTCATTGAATATGCTAGTCTTAGGTTGCTCTAGTTCTTTATACCCAGCTGTTATTTGATGCGTTACGATTGGTTATGATCATTGGCGTAGTATCCATGCTTTTTCTATCGGTCGCCTATTTCATTAAAAACAAAAATGGAAGCGGTCTGGGTTTCATGAAAAATCTGAATAGTGTGATCTTCAAATATCTCATGAAGTCATTGACATATTTCTTGATTTGAGAAATACTGTATTTGAGACGTTTGGTTCTCTTAAATTAGTTCTTTTTCCCCATTCAAATGCTATAGACGCGAGCTATGTTACTCCTTTTTGAAGTTATATCCGTATATTTTCCTAGTATTTATCAATACACACGCTACATTTGTATTAACTATTATAAAAAGGCTTTTCTAAGATTAATCGGATGTAGAGAAAACTTTTTCAGAAAAAAATAATGGTACATTGCCATCCTTAAAACCATCCGTAACGTTGGTGTGTTTGTATTCTGAACAACTACTTTTCAAATTGTATCAGTTTGATTTTTATTATTTTCTTTATTTAAAGATTTTGCAAAAAAAACTTTCACAACTTTTACGTTTCTTTAACTTATTCTATGGACTTTGGGGACTTTGGGGACATCATCACACGGAATAAAACGGTCTAGTTCTTCCATCTGTATTTTGTCTGGCTCTTGTGTGGTGTCAATAGTCAATCCATTCAGTACTTTGCTGCTATTCTGTGTATCGTTTTTCAAATGAATCCGGAAATGATTGGCTACGAGAGTAAAGATGGCGGCAATAATGAATAGCGAACCTGAAAAAAAAACGGTACAAAATATAAACACTTTTGAACTTACAGTAAATTTTAACTACCGATATCAATCTAGGAAACGTCTCCTCACTTAGATTTAAATCTGTTGTTTCCATAGAAATAACTAAAAATAACATAAATTTATACACTGTTGGGTGTATACTTTCTTTTGGATGACATTCTGATACCTTGATGCCACTTTTATTTTCGGCAACTGTTTTTAAATTCGAACAATGAATGTAATGCTTCCATTTGGTAATAGTTTTTTCCTAAGACATGTACATGCTAGCTTTATTTTTAGAGCAGCTAAGGGTAGTAATTTGTATTATCCATAACATATAATACTAGTGTTTGTACCTAGGGGATATCAAGCCTGCAATGCCAACCCTGCTTCATCAACTCAACTAGGAAGGCTTTGTACAAAGCTCTATGACAAACGTAATGACTTCAACTTTTCAATAATTAACTTTCCCTTTCTGTGTAGCAACATTCCGTCCGCTCCAGCATATGGAGTTTACGTATCACAATTGATTCGTTATTCCAGAGCATGTGGGGAGTACAACGACTTCCTTGATAGAGCTACACGGCTGACAAGTAAATTGTTAACACAGGGGTACGTTTCTCCAGGGTTGTTGTCATCACTCAAGTACGGAAGACATCATTTGCTTGTATACAAATATGGGATTTCTATCTCTCAGATGAGCACAGATGTTGGTTTGACAGTCATAGAGTTTTGTAATGCCATCCTTTCCGGATTTGACCAACACTAAATCGATCTTTGGCAAAGTGACGGGTGTGCTATAGCAAGCAAGAACTGCTTACTCTTCCGGAGCACCTGAGTTCACTATCGTTTCGACTTGAGTTAACGTTGCTGAATGCGGTTTTGTTGTTATGTGTGTGTGTGTGTGTGTTTTATGTTGTTATGTGGTTTGTTTTGTTTTGATGATTTTTTTGTCTACCGGTTTTGTCTTCGTCTTAACGGTTTTATGATACTGATTACCCCTTTGGTACACCTTTGCTTCTTTCTTTGACAGAGCATCACGTTTGGCAGGTTAATTGCTATGAAGAAAAGAGGCACAAAAGGGGCATTCGCATGTCAAAAGTCCGAAAATTTCCTTCCTTCTTGCTATAGGCTATCACACCCGGCGCACTGTCAATGGTCAGTTCAGCATGTCAAATCCGACAAAGGAAGACAGAACAAACCAACATCAGCATTCATCTGGGAGATAGAAATCCAATATTTGACGATCAGTGCATGATGTCTTTCGTAAAATTTCTTAAGTGAAGACAACAACCAAGAAGCAAGATAACCTTGTGTAAGCAATATTTGTGTCAGACGTGAAGTCTATGATCGTTTTTTGTATAGGTGTGATTGTAAGAAGTCTGCTTCATATTTACGAAGTAAGTACGAAGTAAGTAAAGGTTAACAATTAGTGCCCATTGGAATCCGTATTGTTTCCTGAAGAACATTTTTTTCTTTCTTTGTCCATTTTCTGGCAAAGTCTTCAACTGAATCCAAATTTGTTTTAAAATTATTGTTTAGTTGATACGCCTTGGCTCACGATATTTTGGTCTTTTAGCCAAAGTCTCGCGAAATAAGACATTTTCAACAATGATAACGTGTTCAGAGGGATTATTATTGAATGGGGACTTTTTACAACAGTGAAAATATGGGCTAACGTGGTAAATACAGAGGTACGTTGTTCCTCGGTTGTTGTCGTCACTCAAGAAATTTTACAAAAGTCATTATGTGCTTGTAGACAAATGCAAGTTTTTATCTTTCAGATGTGCACAGACATAGAGGTTTAGTATGATCGTCATTTACCGGATTTGACCCTCACCTATCGATCGTTGGCAACGTGAAGGGTGTGTTATATCAAGCAGTAACTGCTGTCTCTTCCGGTGCACCCGAGTTCACTCTTATGTTCACTTGAGATTTCTTTTCTGATTGCGATTTGTTTGCATAATGTTTTTTTGCTTGTTTTGTAGTTTATTTTTGATACGGAAATATGTCTACCAATTTTTGCCTGTTTATTATTACTGTTAAATATTATTTAACACATTTGAGTGCCTCATAGGTCAACCTTTGCTTCTTCAAATATGGAAAGGGCGTGCAATATTATTTGTAATTTCTCTGTTTAATTTGATTACAATTTGCAAAAAAATTTTTACTTAGAAAAATACATGTACAGAGCAAAAGTCTTGTACACAATTGTGACATCAACTTATATGAAATTTAGACTAATATGCATACCACTAAGTGTGAATATTTGTTCGTAGGTCCCACCTTTATCAACCACTAGACCTGAAAAATACATATAGCAAAATGGCAGGTTGAATAGTTTTACATGCATGTGTTTTTCATATTAAGTATGTATTTGATAACAACTGTACCATGTGTACTGCTAAATAAAATATTGGTTTTCAAAGAGGGTTTTTAGCTTATGTTTCGCATATTTGTACAATATTCAATTTACTCCTCTTTAATGATAGGGAATTTCCTAAGCAGCATAAGGATAACGAGTATTACTATTTTTTTTCTTTCTTTCAAATCATTACATACCTGCTAAGGGAGGACCAACAAAGTAGCCGATGCCACCTATAAAGTACATGATTCCCACACCACTAGAAACTCTCGCAACCCCAATCAACTCCATACACAACGGATTGATGAGTGTAACCAGTCCACCGCCATACAACCCAAATAATAGCGCATATACAAGTTTGCCTTCATAAGACTTGGAAAATATAGAGAACAGAAGTGTTAATATTCCTGCTATAGCATTAAGGCCAAAGTTCATTAATACAGGGTCAAAACCGTTATGGCCTAATGCAAGACCGGAAACTATCCTCCCAAACATTGAAGTTATTCCTGTATATGTCAGAAGTAAGGCTGCGCTTTCCTCGGAAGAACCATGTAAAACAGCAAAAATCGGTAAGTGAAGTAATACAATAGAAAATGGTATATTCCAAATTAAGAACTGAACACAATTAAACATAAATGCCTTGTCAGTCAAAATATCAAAATGAAAAAGATTTTTGATTAGTGCTAAAATATCTGTCTTTTTCTTTATTGGTTCATCGTTCTGGCGTAAGTTTTGTAAATTTTTCTTGTATTTGTTTTCAAGGTCAGTCGGTTTCATTAGTAACCCGTGTATTATATTATGACTAGATATTCCAGCAAGAACTAAGAAGGCTCCTTGAAGTCCGTATGTGTTGATCAGAAACTGAAGAAGAGGACCAGCGATGAACATTCCGACTCCGGCTCCACAAGTCACAATAGCTACAGCTAAACCTCGTTTGAGGTGAAAGAAATATCCTATCACAACAAGAGGTGGCGTCGCACACAAGCCTAAACCAGATCCTAAAAGTACACAATAGATATACATGCAAGAAACTATTTTTTGTTAATTTTGCAGACATTATTATAAATCGTATTAATTATTAATGCATGCTCGTTAGGTTCCTCAATAGTTTAGAGCCGGATTTTCAAAATCTTCCTTGCATAATTTTTGTTTAATGTAGAACTCTTTCTGTTTTTAGAACTTTATTTTTTGCTACTATTGTATTACTTTCGTTTGAAGTCAATTTCTTTGGAACTATTTTCCCTTTTTATTTTTGTTTACTTTGCTTTCAGTTTAAATTTGGTTTTGAGCGCAAATACTGTAATTAGCTCTTAAGTAGAGGACACTTGTCATGTTACCACGAACAATAAAAAAAAATAGGCACAAAAGTTACGTTAACATATTTGATTAATTAATTCCTTTATATGAAAATATATTTCCATGTTCAAAAGTATGTCGTTAGGCACGGACCATTTGACTTTCTGGGGGGGGGGGGGGGGGGGGCTGGGATTTTACCTTGAGCCGGGAAATTTTTTTCGCCCGCTTTGCGGGCCAGATTATTTTTTTCACACACATATTAAGCAAGGAAATTTTGTTGGCAAGATTTTTTTTTTCAATTAGCAAGATTGAAACCGGATTATTTTTTTCAACCTAGGTGCTGGCCAGATTATTTTTTTTTACAAAAATCAGGGCCGGGAAATTTTTTTCAAAAAAATCCCAGGCCCCTACGGTGGCAGAATGCGGCCATGAGAAAAAAAATAAAATCACGTTCCCTCGTGATACCATCACGTTCCCTCGTAATACCATCACGTTCCCTCAAGATAAAATGACGTTCCCTCAAGAAAGTTATTGCGTTCCCTCAAGATAATTATCTCGTTCCCTCAAGATAACATCACGTTCCCTCAAGATAACATCGCGTTCCCTCAAAATAATTATTGCGTTCCCTCATGATAATTATTGCGTTCCCTCATGGTAATTATCTCGTTATCGCGTTCCCTCAAGATAGTTATCGCGTTCCCTCAAGATAACATCGTCTTCCCTCAAAATTGTTATCGTGTTCCCTCAAGATAGTTATCGCGTTCCCTCAAGATAACATCGAGTTCCCTCAAGATAGTTATCGCGTTCCCTCAAGATACTAAGTAGTTATCACGTTACCTCAAGATAACACCACGTTCCCTCAAGATGTTATCTTGAGGTAACGTGATAACTACTTAGTATCTTGAGGGAAAGCGATAACTATCTTGAGGGAACTCGATGTTATCTTGAGGGAACGCGATAACTATCTTGAGGGAACGCGATAACAATTTTGAGAGAACGCGATGTTATCTTGAGGGAACGCGATAACTGTCTTGAGGGAACGAGATAATTACCATGAGGGAACGCAATAATTATCATGAGGGAACGCAATAATTATTTTGAGGGAACGCGATGTTATCTTGAGGGAACGTGATGTTATCTTGAGGGAACGAGATAATTATCTTGAGGGAACGCAATAACTTTCTTGAGAGAACGTCATGTTATCTTGAGGGAACGTGATGGTATTACGAGGGAACGTGATGGTATCACGAGGGAACGTGATTTTATTTTTTTTCTTATGGCCGCATTCTGCCACCGTAGCCCCCCCAGAAAATCAAATGGTCCATGCCTTATTTTCTGACATTTCTATATTTACCAAATCTAATTTTCCCTATTTACTCGGCCTCATCCCGATCCTAAATTCCAATTATGCAACGTCACTATTAATCATTGTTAAAGATTTCCATCCATTTGATTAACGTAAAAATAATCAGGAATTCGCTTAACTAGAATATGGATTTTTTTCTCAATTTTTTCAACATTTTCCCACAGGCCGCCAAACCTGGAGAATAACTTCCGCGGGAATTTTTTATCAATGAATTATTGCGTAAGCCAGCTAATTGGGTCACCATCAACGTGTTCGAACTGTACATGATGCTTTAGGGATTAATAAAATCTTTTAATGTAGTATTTAATTTCCAATCCACGGAACACGCGAATTGATCCAGGTAATTTTTACCAACACTTTATATAGGCGAATAGAGTCTAAAGATTTTACTAACATGTTAAGGATTTTTCATAACCCTAATTTTATGTCGTATGGAAAGCCGTAGTGGATCTCCGCATTAACAATTTATTATACCCTCCCACTTCAAAAGTGGGGGGTATATAGTGATAGGGGTGTCCGTCCTTCCGTTACACTTCAGGTACCCATCTCTTATCCGATTTTTGGAGTTTCCCATAGCAAAACATGGACTTAGCCATTCGCCTACATGGGGTACCCATCTCTTATCCACAACTCCTCCTAAACCCCTTGATGGATTTTCATGAAACTTACACACAATTTTTGTGACATAATGTAGATGTGCACGTACTATTTTAAAATTTGATCAGAATGGTTTTTGGGGTTTCCCATAGCAAAACATGGACTTAGCCATTCGACTACTTGGGGTACCCATCTCTTATCCGCAACTCCTCCTAAACCCCTTGATGGATTTTCATGAAACTTACACACAATTGTTGTGACAAAATGTAGATGTACACATGAGCATCTACTATTTTAAAATTTGATCAGAATGATTTTTGGGGTTTCCCATAGCAAAACATGGACTTAGCCATTCGACAACATGGGGCTACCCATCTCTTATCAACAACTCATCCTAAACCCCTTGATGGATTTTCATGAGACCTACACACAATCTTTGTGACATAATGTAGATGTGCATCTCCTATTCTAAATTTTATCTGATTAATTTTTTTTGGGGGGGGGGGGGTATTCATTTGTGAGCTGCTGCTCACAGTTTTCTAGTTTACAATTGATGTCAATTCACAAAATTCAACAATTTGACGAACGTACAATTTATATTTCGAAAAAGCGCAACATTAATGATTTTTAAGAAAAGTTATTTCATTCGATTTGCTTTGATAAGTATAAACTTAATGTACTTGATTATAAGAAAAATCTCTTGCGGATTTAGAAAAAATTACCTGGATCGATTCGCGTGTTCTTATGAGTGATTTCGGTTCTTCGAGAATAAAAAAAAAACCTTTTCCTTTAAATTTGCTTTTTAGTAAGTAATCGTACGTATGCTATAAATCTCGAATTTTCCAAGGGGACTTTGGCAAAAAAAAATTGTAGACATTATATCCACACGGGGATACACATTCAAAGTTGGCAGTAAATATTTAGGATGTTATGTTTTTATGATATTTCCACAAGGGTGCATTTCTCTTCCATAAACGGTCTGGCTCAATAAGTACCAATTTGACCTCCAATCTAATTAGAAAAAAATGCTTTATTTGAAGCATTTAAGTGATCTTAAATTATTATATTTACAACTTTTACAACCTTTTAAATAATATAATCAAGTTTGGCTTTATTAGGGTCATAAAAGTGGTAATTTCAGACAATTTGAAGAAAATCAGTAAAATTGAGCCACCTTTCGCCCTAAGTTTTTTTTTGCTTGAAATATATTTTTCTTATTGTATCTAATAAAATTAGTTAAAAAAACTTTTTTGCGACAGGTGGCGTCACCTCTTGTGTGCAGTTTGGTGATTTTCGTCCTATTCTGAAAAGTGATCATATAATGACAGTAAAAATAGTGATATAAGTTATATAAATGATTTATATTTTTAAAATATATGGATTTAAGATGATACGCAAGCAATTTTAATCCACATTAATTCATTTTTATATTTCACCCTATTTTAGGGGCTTTGATGTCCTAAAGAGTTTTGTATCAGTTGGCGATCTTACCTGCAATGATCCCGTAAGTGATCAGTAAATGGTCCAGATCATTTGAGACAAAGTAACTCAATGAAAATCCAATAAACATCAGAATGGATCCAGCTACCATAGCAAATCTACAGTTGAACATGTTGATCAGCAAGCTAGATAGGGGTCCTATAAGAAATAAGATTTAAAAACAATAAAAACTTGTTATAACTTGATTGTTCTTCAGCAGAAAAGTAATAAACTTGTGCAAAAAGTTTAAGAATCTTCGATCTTTAAAAGTGTAAATGTGATTAGCTGACGAGCAAATCTTTTTTTGTGGTTTGACCAATGAGTTATTTCGTTGGATTTTTGAATACGTGGTTTCCACATATTGTAAGAGAAATAGTTGATCATTATATGTACAATTTTTTTTATAGATAACCAGATCAAAGGTTCTTTTTACAAAATTTGATTGTTATCTGTGTGGTTACATGTTAAAATGTCTACTGGTTTTTAATTCTGTACCATTAATATAAGGAAAATGCACAGTTGCGAATGTAATCGAACGATTATTCACTATTCACTATTTATGACTTTGAATATTATGGTCATACATGTATATGAATTTTATAATACAGTAAATTTGTTTTCTTTAAAAGGGATAATTTGTTCTGGTTCACCAAAGACTTTTCGGTAGATTTTTGATTTCGTAGGGTCCACATGTTGCAAGAACAATAAATAGAAGACTGCCACTGACAAAGAAGCAGAGGTACCAATGGGGTATCCGAATGTTGAAGTCCGAAAGGGCAGAGACAAAACCAGTTTACACCAACAAGAACGGGACAAAAAACGACAACATGAAAAACATTTAAACACAAAATAACTGAATATCAATCAACAACGCAAAGTCCAGTCGAAACAAGAGTGAACTCAGGTGCTCCGGAAGAGTAAGTAGTTCCTGCTTGCTATAGCACACCCGTCGCGCTGTTAACAGTCAATTCTGCGTGTCAAATCCGGTTAAGTAAGACAAAAGAAAACTCTATGACAAACCAACAACTGCACTCATCTGAGAGATCGAAATCCCATATTTGTCTATAAGTGAATGATGTCTTCCGTAAAATTTCTTGAGTGAAGACAGCAATCGAGGAGCTACATAACCCTGTGTGAGCAATTTTTGCGTCAGACGTGAAGCTCTGCTACGGAAATCGATGTAAGTACCGCACGCTCTGGAGGAACGAATCAACTGAAATACGTAAACTCCATAAGCTGCAGCGGACGGAATGTTGCTACACAAGAAGGGAAAGTTATCGATTGGAAAGTTAAAGTCATCACGTTTGTCATATCAGAGCCTTGTTGAAAGTCTTTCTTGAGAGTCAATTTCGAGATGTAGATCTTAATATGAAGCAGACTTCCTAGAATCTGTTGTGTCCTTTATCTCAAACTCCTGGGGATATATGAGATGGAGAAAGTCTCCAAATCGTGAATTGTTTAGTGAAAGGACATCATCAATATAACGGATCGTGAGGTTGAAAGAGAGCTAGTCTACGATCTTTTTTGTCTAGAAGAGTTTGTAAGAAGTCTGCTTCATACAAATGAAGAAACAGATCAGCAAGCAAAGGTGCACAATTAGTACCCATTAGAATCCTTATTGTTTGCTACAAACACGTCTACCAAACTGAACAAATATGTTTTCAATGAGAAAGTTGAGCATGTCGATTATCTGGTCTTCTGTAAAATCACGAGTTATAGTCCCGTCTGATACATAAGGCTGTTCTAAAATCCATCTTTAGAACAAAATGTCTTATATTTCTTTTATCGACAATCCGACTTATACGCGCGACGTCAATGCACAGCAGCGTCACATGCCTCCTGAGAAGGAACATGTATTTTTTTGCATCACAGCCTGAGATCACAGCCAACAGGTGATACAGATTATCTCATCCAGCAAACTTCAAATAAAAATGACGCAAATTGCAGATAAACAACTTACCCATAAGCTGTAAGAGACTTGTGTAGAAAGCTCCTATGAATGATGTGTAAGCATTTTCGCTATGAAATTTCTGAAGCATGGAAACATGGATGACTCCAGCGCAGTAGATCAACGTCCCATTCAGAACACCGGCCAAACTTGAAGCTGCCATTACAACCCACGCCCATCCTTTGTCTAAATTTTGGTTTTCTTCTTCATTGTATTTTTTCATCATTATCTAGTAATTGACAAAGAAGAATAGGTTTGTCTCCTTACAAAAAATTGTCCAACTAAAGTTAACCTATATTGATGATTTGCCCAATTTTTTTATCAAAGGCCACCAAGATAATACTCTACCAAAAGGCATTCTCAGGGTGCATGTAAACTGCATATTCAAATGATGTTATGTTGTAATGTTTACAATTAAATTTATCTCTGCAATCTGTGCAGTTCGGTATTAAATAGGTCTAGTGACGGTAGTATTTTAATGTTGTTGTCAATTGTCACCAGTTAGTTAGGTACTGCTCTACTCCCAAACGGCACAAATCTGGCTATATCAAACAGAGAGATGAACACGAAAAGAGTGATATAATTGACATGAAATAATTATATCGTGGAAAATAAGGGCAAAAGTAAAAAATGGGATGGAAGTTTTGACTGCCTTTGGAAAAAGTAGAAATTAGGTAGAATCGGGCAAAACACCCCCCTGTAGTGGATCGTACGTGTCTTACTCTAAAGACTTTCAAAATTTCCAAATGAGGAAAAAACAATCGTTTTGACTTTTGTAAAGAAAACGAAAGTCTACAAAAAAGCGCGCAGAAACTGAAGTCTGCTTTGCGCACATATCGACTGGAATGTTTGCCTCGGATGATTCAATGAGGTACCCTTGTCATTAAAAACATGAATGTCATTATGACCCGGCATTCATAATTTAGACTAACAATAGTTCACCATTAAGGAACGAAGTGGAACATATCAATATGATATTCACCCAATAGAGATCTTCCGCTTCGCTAATCAATGATGCCATGACCAATTCAAAGCTAATGTTATAATCGACTTTTTTGCCGATTTGGTTTCACCATAAAAAACACCCAGCATTACTTCTTTGAATGTCTCTTATTTAACGAAAATAGCGCTATATTTGTCAACGATCTCAGCTGGCTACCAAATAACACTATTTTAAAATTGCAGTTCTTAGATGTCACAGTGTCACAGCATTAAATCAAAACGAGATTATTTTTTACAGTTATTTGATTATATCAAACAGACTTAAATATTTTTCATAGTGTAGAGGCCCCACACATTAACCCTTTCAACACCGACACAAACATTCTTTAATTCCATTTTTCTTTTTATAGATACACCTAAAAAGTTTTCTCTCTCTTACTCAGCAACTGTGTCTCTCTTTTGTATTTGTATCTATAATTGTAACTTGCATATGCATACTCAAATTGTATATTCGACGAATTCTTTTTTTTAATCATAACTATGTCTACTTGTGTCCATTCCAGATTGTTGATTTTGAAAAACAAATAGCTTCTTACGTCGCTTAAAGTGGATTGTCTCAATTGAATTTTTAGCTCGAGCCTTTGCGAGAGCTTTAAATTCTGTCATTTTACTTTCGAGAATGTAAAATTAGATAATCCAAGATTAATGATGTTAAACGCTCTTTTTGTAATTTGAAAATGAGATGTTTTAAATTGATTTTTACTCCTCCTAACCTCTTTTTTTCAAATGTCTAATCCTCCCAACATTTTGCAATGTTAAATTTAGCGATACAAAGTGTTAAACCCCTATTGGTATTTTATTTTGAACCAATCAACTGGGTCGATAACCGCCGCTGGGGACCAAAGGTCCCCTATGCACTATGAACCAAAATAATGACTGACATTACCATGCACAGTTCAAATTCGATTTTATATGACTGATAAGAACTGTACTTTACCACAATTTATCTGTAAAATACTGATTTTATTTTATGCAATATCTTCAGTAATTATCAATTTCTATATTTTTACTGTCTTTAATTGTCCTTATCTGTAGCAGATGATGTCAGTTTATATCAGTCAATTTTGTTATTTGTAACAAACCATGACAGTCATTTTAAATATTTACCTTGATTTAAAATCACTGAAATGGTTTGTTACTGTCATTGTCAGTCATTAACAGAACTTTAACTTGATTTAAAATGACTGACAGGGATTAGTGGATCATACATCTTCAGTCAATGTCAGTCATTTTAAATCAAGTTAAAGTTCTGTTAATAACTGACAATGACAGTAACAAACCACATCAGTAATTTTAAATCAAGGTAAATATTTAAAATGACTGTCATGATTTGATACAAATCACAAAATTGACTGATATGAACTGACATCGTTTGCATCAGTTAAGGACAATTAAAAACAGTAAAAATACAGAAATTGATAATTACTGAAGATATTGCATAAAATAAAATCAGTATTTTACAGATAAATTGTGGTAAAGTACAGTTCTTATCAGTCATATAAAATCGAATTTGAACTGTGCATGGTAATGTCAGTCCTTATTTTGGTTCATAGTGATGGTAATCACAAGCCTGGTCATCAGACTTGTCTGACACGAATTTACCATCAAATTTCTAATATTTTTGTCACTTAAATTTCCGATTATTAAATTTGAAATTGCTTAATACACCAGGTTTCTTGCCTTTTATTGCACATGGCGGATATCCTCGGTGCTGGACTTGGCTTCCCTGTTCGAACCTTTTGGCTTTGAGTACCTTTCATTCAATGCTTTTAGTTTTTACCTTCCAGTGCGTTGATTTAAATGCTGCTAATGAGAGGTTTTATCGATATACAGCGTAACCAAATCAACCGTTTTATACCCGTTTCGGTATTTGTATTTTATAAGTGATAAAAGCATAATATCAGACATCTTAAAATACATGCATAAATTCACTTTAAACGGACAAGATTCATTTTAAGCTTTCACTAACGGTTACATGTTCTTGCCCCCAAAAGCCCATAAACCACGTCGACTAGTAATTAACCAATCACATTCTGAGAATTAAAAAAAATATGTAAAGAGGAGAAATATACAATAATAGTACATTGACTCGAAATAAATTTTTTATACGGATGAGGCTTAGAAACAGGAAAACGCGAGGGTCTCCCGAGCGTTTTCTTGTTTCGAGCCGAATTTTTGTAAAATAATTTAATTTCGAGTCAGTGTACTATAATTGTGTTTATACTGCAACACTTTTTTATTTTGTTCGACGTGTTTTTTCAACAAAATGAATAAATTTAAAAATCAATAAATTACCCCACAGTTACCCTCTCACCTTTACCTGTCAATTTTGCCAACTTGATACGTCCAACCTGGTTTACTCTGGTTTCTCGAGTTGTAACCGAAGTACCCAAATTTGACCTTAGAACCCGATTTCGTCCCTGCCTTTGAGCAGATTAATTCGAGTTGCATGATTGTGTCCAAACTGTTAAAATGACGTTTAAAATTTAAAATAATCTAGCTCTTAACATGACTGTGGATGTTTAAAATTTACGTTTATATTGTAGGTTGTGTCGCGTACACTTATTCCACATCTCATTTTCTTCTATGTATATATTATAAACATGAACACTTTTCAAAGTAAATATGGTAAAGTTTAGCAAGGTAAACCTGTTTCGCATAAAAAATATCAATATCAGGAATTCTCCTTAAGTATTTTTATTCACAATCCTAAACATGTTTGAATACTAAACGTGTTGAAAGTTTAACACAAATTATGCGCTTAGGATTGCAAAGAAATGATAGCTAATTTTCTAAATGATATTTTATATTATATGTACTAACAAGTAATCAGTAAGTAGAGTATTAAAACATTAAAAACACAAAATACAAATTAAATAATTAAGAGAGTAAACTAAATTTTATCCGAGTGCATCTATCATTATCGAAATTAAGTAAAACATTTCCGAAATTGCAATGCTATAGATCAGATTTTATTATTTTCTATCGTCATTCAGCCAAAGATTATCATTCGAATGAGTAATGTTTATGCAATATTTCTTTTTCATGTTTCTTGCAGTTGAAGCTAGGATGTCAGTTCAACTACTCTGTTCCGATTTATATATTGGAACAAGTGGGTGTGCCAAAAATTAAATGAAAACCATACTAGCGAAAATTGTAACGTGTAAGAGAAAATATTTAGAAATGATTGTTGTACCAATGCTCCGGTAGATAAATAACCTTATTTGCAAATTCATTCAACATCTTCTAATATACAAGTCTGTGGTTAATTTTACATGTAATTTTCAAACAGTAAATTATGCTAATACTGCAGTTTTTCATACGA
This sequence comes from Arcuatula senhousia, assembly GCA_963971305.1. NCBI lineage: Eukaryota > Metazoa > Mollusca > Bivalvia > Mytilida > Mytilidae > Arcuatula > Arcuatula senhousia. The sequence goes on along the minus strand of OZ020304.1, from coordinate 20,309,009 downwards.
AAGCATGACAAAAAGTTAAATTTCTTCGATTGCATCTGATATCAAGTGGAGAACATGAAACTACAAGCTTCGATATTGAAAAGCTCAACGCATCATAATGTCATTGTGACCACCGGGTTACCCGTGTTGACGAAATAAGTAGGCCCAAATGTAAGCAAGTGATAGAAAAGGGGCGTGCCCTAAAGGTGATATACTGTCATATACGGTCAGTAAAATTTGACTACTTTAAAAAAGATTTATACTGCAGTTGTTCTATATAATATATAGAACAACTGCAGTATAAATCTTTTTTCATAACTGTCTGAAAGTCGTTTAATCGGCGGGAAAAAAATTTCTCAAACATAGCAAAAACTTGCTGACTTTAAATGACTGTTGACAAGCTTGACAACAAAAAACATTAACATACTACCGTCACTAGAACTTCAATACGGCAATGGAGTTCAAGGATAGATAGGAACCTGGTGCTTCAATAATTTTGAATTAAAATCATCGAAAATATTTCATAAGTTTAATTCTTATCTTTATAGTAGTTCTAAATTCTTTTTACTTTATTCTTTTTCATAGAACCACTGTCATGCATGCTGATCAACATGATCAAAATGTAGATTTGCTATATCTGGATGTTCATTGAGTGAGGATAAGAATCTACAAAAAAAATAATATGGCCTAAACCATAATATCGTCTAGCATTTCATAAATGTCATAACATCACTTTTAAGCATCATACTAGTAATATATGTTGTCCACTGATAAAAGAGTTCTAATGTGTTTGAATTAACATTTATAGACATTAAACCAGGAATATCAATGTACGTCTAACGGTACATCCAACTGATGATCTGTCAACTATTTATCGATGTATTGGGAACAAGTAAAGACTCTTGTTGTGTAAAATGGACTTTAAAAGAATTATGTGACTTTCGAAATTTGGTAATTTTCGCTCTTTATGGATATTTACATCGTGCCACAAACTTACAAATTTATGCAGTATATCATATTAATGTTCCAGGCATTAGTATACTCTTAATTAGGTAAAGTGTGCCTCATAATGCATTGGACGACACATGATCAAGCTGTATGATTTCCAGTCTCGTCCATGAATTAATTTTGGACTCGGTCTCCTACATTCCTCTTTCAGTTATCAGTATCAGTACTAACTTAAATCTTAACTATTGACAACCGTTCCAAAATAATCTCAGCTTTTTTAGGCCATGGCGTTATTGAAGGGATTTGTTCTGAGCAACCATGCAAGTATCTAAATCATCACAAAGCGTGAATATTCAAAAAGAAGAACAAAAGAACAGGAAGAAAATTGAAAACATACGATAAAAATTCTCAGAAACGATCACAGAGTCAATGAGAGCATTGGAAATCGGATACCATAGAATAAAAACAACCGATATGCAAGGAAAACTCAATTTAATAGCCATAAATTAGTCTTAGAACACATCAATCAAGACAGTGCCATCGAAGATTTTGATCAAATTAACATTTTCCGATTTTTAGTCAGCTATTGGGATCTTAAGGCTGATTTAGAAATCAGATTGTCACAAAAAATATCCATTCATTAAATACTAATATAGAAAGTCTGGGTTAAAGTGAATATATTCAATGGAAGTTTTCAGGAGAATGATATAGTTTACAAATTAGCAAAAGATGCAGCAAAAGAAGCAGATTGTTATGAGACTGATGCTCACATATGTGTTACAAAACAACAAAGAAGTAAAAGCTAAACCGATGATCGATTTTTCAGATAGAACATAGTCGATCTGCATGAACAACCTATGATCTGGCTTTGCTAAATTAATTGATTATTGCTTCAAACTTGGTATCTCAGATTCACCATTCTGTTGATGTGGGATAATGATACTTTAGAACATTATTTGTTAAACAACTGAGCTTAAAGATTAGTATAGGCAAAAAGGTACATGACTTATATCGACTTAAGGGTTGTATACAAATTGAAATTTAGGCTCTCCTTACTGTAGAAAAAAAACAGAGGATAATATAACGGAAATAACACGACTTTAATCAATGGCAGAGTATACCGAAAATTCAAAGCATTTTTCATGATTTTTCATCATCTTTCAAACTACAATAGGATCTTAATATGAAGCAGACTTCCTAGAATCCGTTGTGTCCTTTATCTCAAGCTCCTGGGGATATATGAGATGGAGAAAGTCTCCAAATCGTGAATTGTTTAGTGAAAGGACATCATCAATATAACGGATCGTGAGGTTGAAAGAGAGCTAGTCTACGATCTTTTTTGTCTAGAAGAGTTTGTAAGAAGTCTGCTTCATACAAATGAAGAAACAGATCAGCAAGCAAAGGTGCACAATTAGTACCCATTGGAATCCCTATTGTTTGCTACAAACACGTCCACCAAACTGAACAAATATGTTTTCAATGAGAAAGTTGAGCATGTCGATTATCTGGTCTTCTGTAAAATCACGAGTTATAGTCCCGTCTGATACATAAGGCTGTTCTAAAATCCATCTTTAGAACAAAATGTCTTATATTTCTTTTATCGACAATCTGACTTATACGCGCGACGTCAATGCACAGCAGCGTCACATGCCTCCTGAGAAGGAACATGTATTTTTTTGTATCACAGCCTGAGATCACAGCCAACAGGTGATACAGATTATCTCATCCAGCAAACTTCAAATAAAAATGACGCAAATTGCAGATAAACAACTTACCCATTAGCTGTAAGAGACTTGTGTAGAGAGCTCCTATGAATGATGTGTAAGCATTTTCGCTATGAAATTTCTGAAGCATGGAAACATGGATGACTCCAGCGCAGTAGATCAACGTCCCATTCAGAACACCGGCCAAACTTGAAGCTGCCATTACAACCCACGCCCATCCTTTGTCTAAATTTTGGTTTTCTTCTTCATTGTATTTTTTCATCATTATCTAGTAATTGACAAAGAAGAATAGGTTTGTCTCCTTACAAAAAAATTGTCCAACTAAAGTTAACCTATATTGATGATTTGCCCCATTTTTTTATCAAAGGCCACCAAGATAATACTCTACCAAAAGGCATTCTCAGGGTGCATGTAAACTGCATATTCAAATGATGTTATGTTGTAATGTTTACAATTAAATTTATCTCTGCAATCTGTGCAGTTCGGTATTAAATAGGTCTAGTGACGGTAGTATTTTAATGTTGTTGTCAATTGTCACCAGTTAGTTAGGTACTGCTCTACTCCCAAACGGCACAAATCTGGCTATATCAAACAGAGAGATGAACACGAAAAGAGTGATATAATTGACATGAAATAATTATATCGTGGAAAATAAGGGCAAAAGTAAAAAATGGGATGGAAGTTTTGACTGTCTTTGGAAAAAGTAGAAATTAGGTAGAATCTGGCAAAACACCCTCCTGTAGTGGATCGTACGTGTCTTACTCTAAAGACTCTCAAAATTTCCAAATGAGGAAAAAACAATCGTTTTGACTTTTGTAAAGAAAACGAAAGTCTACAAAAAAGCGCGCAGAAACTGAAGTCTGCTTTGCGCACATATCGACTGGAATGTTTGCCTCGGATGATTCAATGAGGTACCCTTGTCATTAAAAACATGAATGTCATTATAACCCGGCATTCATAATTTAGACTAACCATAGTTCACCATTAAGGAACGAAGTGGAACATATCAATATGATATTCACCCAATAGAGATCTTCCGCTTCGCTAATCAATGATGCCATGACCAATTCAAAGCTAATGTTATAATCGACTTTTTTGCCGATTTGGTTTCACCATAAAAAACACCCAGCATTACTTCTTTGAATGTCTCTTATTTAACGAAAATAGCGCTATATTTGTCAACGATCTCAGCTGGCTACCAAATAACACTATTTTAAAATTGCAGTTCTTAGATGTCACAGTGCCACAGCATTAAATCAAAACGAGATTATTTTTTTACAGTTATTTGATTATATCAAACAGACTTAAATATTTTTCATAGTGTAGAGGCCCCACTCATTAACCCTTTCAACACCGACACAAACATTCTTTTAATTCCATTTTTCTTTTTATAGATACACCTAAAAAGTTTTCTCTCTCTTACTCAGCAACTGTGTCTCTCTTTTGTATTTGTATCTATAATTGTAACTTGCATATGCATACTCAAATTGTATATTCGACGAATTCTTTTTTAAATCATAACTATGTCTACTTGTGTCCATTCCAGATTGTTGATTTTGAAAAATAAATAGCTTCTTACGTCGCTTAAAGTGGATTGTCTCAATTGAATTTTTAGCTCGAGCCTTGGCGAGAGCTTTGAATTCTGTCATTTTACTTTCGAGAATGTAAAATTAGATAATCCAAGATTACTGATGTTAAACGCTCTTTTTGTAATTTGAAAATGAGATGTTTTAAATTGATTTTTACTCCTCCTAACCTCTTTTTTTTCAAATGTCTAATCCTCCCAACATTTTGCAATGTTAAATTTATCGATACAAAGTGTTAAACCCCTATTGGTATTTTATTTTGAACCAATTAACTGGGTCGATAACCGCCGCTGGGGACCAAAGGTCCCCTATGGTAATCACAAGCCTGGTCATCAGACTTGTCTGACACGAATTTACCATCAAATTTTTAATATTTTTGTCACTTAAATTTCCGATTATTAAATTTGAAATTGCTTAATACACCAGGTTTCTTGCCTTTTATTGCACATGGCGGATATCGTCGGTGCTGGACTTGGCTTCCCTTGTCGAACCTTTTGGCTTTGAGTACCTTTCATTCAATGCTTTTAGTTTTTACCTTCCAGTGCGTTGATTTAAATGCTGCTAATGAGAGGTTTTATCGATATACAGCGTAACCAAATCAACCGTTTTATACCCGTTTCGGTATTTGTATTTTACAAGTGATAAAATCATAATATCAGACATTTTAAAATACATGCATAAATTCACTTTAAACGGACAAGATTCATTTTAAGCTTTCACTAACGATTACATGTTCTTGCCCCCAAAAGCCCATAAACCACGTCGACTAGTAATTAACCAATCACATTCTGAGAATTAAAAAAATATGTAAAGAGGAGAAATATACAATAATAGTACATTGACTCGAAATAGAATTTTTATACGGATGAGGCTTAGAAACAGGAAAACGCGAGGGTCTCCCGAGCGTTTTCTTGTTTCGAGCCGAATTCGTATAAAAAAATTTAATTTCGAGTCAGTGTACTATAATTGTGTTTATACTGCAACACTTTTTTATTTTGTTCGACGTGTTTTTTCAACAAAATGAATAAATTTAAAAATCAATAAATTACCCCACAGTTACCCTCTCACCTTTACCTGTCAATTTTGCCAACTTGATACGTCCAACCTGGTTTACTCTGGTTTCTCGAGTTGTAACCGAAGTACCCAAATTTGACCTTAGAACCCGATTTCGTCCCTGCCTTTGAGCAGATTTATTCGAGTTGCATGATTGTGTCCAAACTGTTAAAATGGCGTTTAAAATTTAAAATAATCTAGCCCTTAACATGACTGTGGATGTTTAAAATTTACGTTTATATTGTAGGTTGTGTCGCGTACACTTATTCCACATCTCATTTTCTTCTATGTATATATTATAAACATGAACACTTTTCAAAGTAAATATGGTAAAGTTTAACAAGGTAAACCTGTTTCGCATAAAAAATATCAATATCAGGAATTCTCCTTAAGTATTTTTATTAATCTAAACACAATCCTAAACATGTTTGAATACTAAACGTGTTGAAAGTTTAACACAAATTATGCGCTTAGGATTGCAAAGAAATGATAGCTAATTTTCTAAATGATATTTTATATTATATGTACTAACAAGTAGTCAGTAAGTAGAGTATTAAAACATTAAAAACACAAAATACAAATTAAATAATTAAGAGAGTAAACTAAATTTTATCCGAGTGCATCTATCATTATCGAAATTAAGTAAAACATTTCCGAAATTGCAATGCTATAGATCAGATTTTATTATTTTCTATCGTCATTCAGCCAAAGATTATCATTCGAATGAGTAATTTTTATGCAACATTTCTTTTTCATGTTTCTTGCAGTTGAAGCTAGGATGTCAGTTCAACTACTCTGTTCCGATTTATATATTGGAACAAGTGGGTGTGCCAAAAATTAAATGAAAGCCATACTAGCGAAAATTGTAACGTGTAAGAGAAAATATTTAGAAACTAGAAAAACTGTGAGCCGCAGCTCACAAATAAATACCCCCCACCCCTCAAAAAAATTAATCAGATAAAATTTAGAATAGGAGATGCACATCTACATTATGTCACAAAGATTGTGTGTAGGTTTCATGAAAATCCCTCAAGGGGTTTTGGAGGAGTTGCGGATAAGAGATGGGTACCCCCATGTATTCAATGGCTAAGTCCATGTTTTGCTATAGGAAACCCAAAAAATCATTCTGATCAAATTTTAAAATAGTAGGTGCACATCTACATAATGTCACAAAGATTGTGTGTAAGTTTCGTGAAAATCCATCAAGGGGTTTAGGAGGAGTTGCGGACAAGAGATGGGTACCCCCATGTAGACGAATGGCTAAGTCCATGTTTTGCTATGGGAAACCCCAAAAATCATTCTGATCAAATTTTAAAATAGTAGGTGCACATCTACATTATGTCAAAACAATTGTGTGTAAGTTTCATGAAAATCCATAAAGGGGTTTAGCAGGAGTTGCGGATAAGACATGGGTACCCCCATGTAGCCGAATGGCTAAGTCCATGTTTTGCTATGGGAAACCCCAAAAATCATTCTGATCAAATTTTAAAATAGTAGGTGCACATCTACATTATGTCACAAAGATTGTGTGTAAGTTTCATGAAAATCCACCAAGGGGTTTAGGAGGAGTTGCAGATAAGAGATGGGTACCCTGAAGTGTAACGGAAGGACGGACGGACGGAAGGACGGACACCCCTATCACTATATACCCCCCACTTTTGAAGTGGGGGTATAATGATTGTTGTACCAATGCTCCGGTAGATAAATAACCTTATTTGCAAATTCATTCAACATCTTCTAATATACAAGTCTGTGGTTAATTTTACATGTAATTTTCAAACAGTAAATTATGCTAATACTGCAGTTTTTCATACGAAAGCATGACAAAAAGTTAAATTTCTTCGATTGCATCTGATATCAAGTGGAGAACATGAAACTACAAGCTTCGATATTGAAAAGCTCAACGCATCATAATGTCATTGTGACCACCGGGTTACCCGTGTTGACGAAATAAGTAGGCCCAAATGTAAGCAAGTGATAGAAAAGGGGCGTGTCCTAAAGGTGATATACTGACATATACGGTCAGTAAAATTTGACTACTTTAAAAAAGATTTATACTGCAGTTGTTCTATATAATATATAGAACAACTGCAGTATAAATCTTTTTTCATAACTGTCTGAAAGTCGTTTAATCGGCGGGAAAAAAAATTCTCAAACATAGCAAAAACTTGCTGACTTTAAATGACTGTTGACAAGGTTGCAACAAAAGACATTAACATACTACCGTCACTAGAACTTCCGCCAATACGGCAATGGAGTTCAAGGATAGATAGGAACCTGGTGCTTTAATAATTTTGAATTAAAATCATCGAAAATATTTCATAAGTTTAATTCTTATCTTTATAGTAGTTCTAAATTCTTTTTACTTTATTCTTTTTCATAGAACCACTGTCATGCATGCTGATCAACATGGTCAAAATGTAGATTTGCTATATCTGGATGTTCATTGAGTGAGGATAAGAATCTACAAAAAAAAAATAATATGGCCTAAACCATAATATCGTCTAGCATTTCATAAATGTCATAACATCACTTTAAGCATCATACTAGTAATATATGTTGTCCACTGATAAAAGAGTTCTAATGTGTTTGAATTAACATTTATAGACATTAAACCAGGAATATCAATGTACGTCTAACGGTACATCCAACTGATGATCTGTCAACTATTTATCGATGTATTGGGAACAAGTAAAGACTCTTGTTGTGTAAAATGGACTTTAAAAGAATTATGTGACTTTCGAAATTTGGTAATTTTCGCTCTTTATGGATATTTACATCGTGCCACAAACTTACAAATTTATGCAGTATATCATATTAATGTTCCAGGCATTAGTATACTCTTAATTAGGTAAAGTGTGCCTCATAATGCATTGGACGACACATGATCAAGCTGTATGATTTCCAGTCTCGTCCATGAATTAATTTTGGACTCGGTCTCCTACATTCCTCTTTCAGTTTAATGTCAGTACTAACTTAAATCTTAACTATTGACAACCGTTCCAAAATAATCTCAGCTTTTTTAGGCCATGGCGTTATTGAAGGGATTTGTTCTGAGCAACCATGCAAGTATCTAAATCATCACAAAGCGTGAATATTCAAAAAGAAGAACAAAAGAACAGGAAGAAAATTGAAAACATACGATAAAAATTCTCAGAAACGATCACAGAGTCAATGAGAGCATTGGAAATCGGATACCAAAGAATAAAAACAACCGATATGCAAGGAAAACTCAATTTAATAGCCATAAATTAGTCTTAGGACAGTGCTATCGAAGATTTTGATCAAATTAACATTTTCCGATTTTTAGTCAGCTATTGGGATCTTAAGGCTGATTTAGAAATCAGATTGTCACAAAAAATATCCATTCATTAAATACTAATATAGAAAGTCTGGGTTAAAGTGAATATATTCAATGGAAGTTTTCAGGAGAATGATATAGTTTACAAATTAGCAAAAGATGCAGCAAAAGAAGCAGATTGTTATGAGACTGATGCTCACATATGTGTAACAAAACAACAAAGAAGTAAAAGCTAAACCGATGATCGATTTTTCAGATAGAACATCGTCGATCTGCATGAACAACCTATGATCTGGCTTTGCTAAATTAATTGATTATTGCTTCGAACTTGGTATCTCAGATTCACCATTCTGTTGATGTGGGATAATGATACTTTAGAACATAATTCGTTAAACAACTGAGCTTAAAGATTAGTATAGGCAAAAAGGTACATGACTTATATCGACTTAAGGGTTGTATACAAATTGAAATTTAGGCTCTCCTTACTGTAGAAAAAAAACAGAGGATAATATAACGGAAATAACACGACTTTAATCAATGGCAGAGTATACCGAAAATTCAAAGCATTTTTCATGATTTTTCATCATCTTTCAAACTACAATTGTCATTCGTGTTCCTTTTTTCACTTTTAAATCAATTAGTTCTTTTATTTTTCAGCGTCCTCTTGCTAAATTACAAAGTGAAAACAAACAGGATAATATTTACAAGAGATCAAAATGTTCCAGAACACGAGAGAACATCAGTGTCGTAGGTGAATACAGCGAGTATGTATACCACGTCTTATCATTTCATAACTTTTTTTAGAAAAGCCATATCGATTTTGTTTTCCTAATTTAGAAATATCAGAACATTTTTTTTTACATTAACCTTTAAGTTTTAACAGGGTTTTCCCATCGGCAAGCCGCATAAGGTTATTGGCAGTTTTTTTTCGACAACTTGGAATTGATTACCATTCAGGACACACAATATTTGGTAAATATAAAGAAATGATATGTAAAAAACATTTTTTGACCTATTTGACAAATTAAACTTTTTGTCACTTTAAATGAATTTTGTTCTTTCAAATCATAAAACAGCTCTTTACGACTGAAATACTATTATTTTAGCTCAGTTAAATTTTGTGCTGAAAAACTAAACTCACAATTGTCCTTTCAAAGAAACAAGATTTTACAGTTTAATAATGACAATTGCTATATTATTTTGATAAATGGTCGATAAATAGATCTATATAGGTCGATCTATTTTTGCATGCTAACATCTTTTTATGGTTTACAACATATAGAATGGATATAATAATTGGTGATTTAAATGTATTGTTTTACCAATGCACTGTTCAATGTCAAGGTTTATACATGAGACTAATCTAAACTATAAGACCCGCATCAGAGAATCATGGAGTTTCAATGGTAAATATTGGACGTAAACTGTAAGTGTAATATGAAATTGAACAATTTTATCCATCTAAACACAAGACTAAATTCTTATCTACAAGTTAAATTGAATGAAATAGATTATAATCTTGAAATGATATAATCCTAAACTATTTTTAAAGTACTTAATGTATAACTTTGGCGTATTGCGATTTAAAACCATATTGATTTAATATACTAGTACTGGATATTTGATTATATAGTATATGAGTGTTTCTCCTTAAACAGTCGTTTTCGTTTAAAAAATATTTCCTAGAAGTTTAATACATCACCAACAGGAAGCTGGATTATGATGATGTATGACTTTACTTTAATAATACATTTTATTGGTAATAAATTTTCAGCATCATTTCTTCCATCAGAGAAAAATACTAGTTTGAAATGTATGCATAACAAAACAAAACTGAATAATTAATCATTTTGCAATAAGATGTATTGTACCATATTTGATTGGATAATCAACTTAAATCTTCCTGAAAAATAAATATCACTGCTAGGACCACATCTAAAGAGTTCAGAATTTTTTCTTCTTAGCAATAGGAATGATGTCTTTAACAAACTTGAATATTAGAAGAAAAATATGGAATCTATTTGCCTATCTATAGTAATGGTATAAATTTCTAAGTTTTGTCTTTTCTCTTGGACTTTTTAGATTGGTGCTTCATGTTCGGTAATCTTGTTATTACCTTTATTCTTCAAGTCGATGCAATTGTTTCTACCTGTGATAACAATCCCTACGAATTCATGATTTATGCTAATTACCACTACTAGGATTGTTAAATTCAGCGGAGGCCAATGATGAAGAAGTACAACGAAGAAGAAAACAAAGATTTAGATAAAGGATGGGCGTGGGTTGTTATGGCCGCTTCAAGTTTGGCTGGTGTTCTGAATGGGACGTTGATCTACTGCGCTGGGGTCGTCCATGTTGCCCTGCTTCAGAAATTTCAGAGCGAAAATGTGTACACATCATTTATAGGCGCTCTCTACACAAGTCTGTTGTCACTTATGGGTAAGTTGTTTATGCTGTAGTTTACTAACACAACCCACAGGAACTTGCTTCCTCTTACAGATAGCAAATGTATAGGTAAGAAATGATGTTGCGCACAAATATTTAGACTTTTTACATGAGTCAATGTGATAGGCTGAAAGCAATTCTTTTACTTTGGTTTCTTTCTTATTATGGTTGGGTTATTAATTTTCACACTTGGTTGCAGTGTATCATTCGTTTAATTCCTTCTAACAAAACTTGTTAACCACGAAGTAAAATATTCAAGGAAATAACAGGAAAATTAATTCTCACGAAAGGAAACAAACCAACAGTATAATAATATGCATGCATAATCATGATATTCAAAGTCATTAATATTGTTAATAAATAATCGTTCTATTATATGAGAAACCGAACATTTTCCTGAATGGTACAGAATGAAATAACAATTTAGATTTAAACATGAAAACATCCAGAGAAATAAAGGAATGTAGCCTTTTTTCAAATAATTGTGTCTTTGCCTAAAGAACTTGAGAGTAATAAAAAAGCCTAAAAATAGCAAAAGAACATTTTTGTCTATATAATGAGCAACATCTATGATGAAGACCATTCTTCTATAAATAAAGTTTCAAATAAAAAATAAATGCTCGTATGCGTGGCCACAGGTCAGGTGTCAACAACGACAATTTTCCTTTTGTCTACCAACATTTCAACCAACCTGTTGTCCTTGAGAGTTCGCATTCTAGAGAAAATTTACCATACAACAGACGATCCCACTTTGAGTACACCTTTCCGTAGAGAAAGAGAAGAGTTCTGGATTAAACGAATGGGAACCGCACTACCTTATGCGTGCAACGACAACATCGGAAGTATAGGTAATTTGTCTAGCCCTAGATACGATGATGTGAATGTGATGAATCTCTTTGAAATAACCGAAAGACGGAAACGCAGTCGTGGTAATCGTGAATACAATGCACCAAAGCTCTGCGATGTTACAATTAATGAATTGCTACCGTTTGTCCAAAAACCACTAGGGATTCATCACATTCGCACTAAACTGTATTCTATACCCCTTTCGAAACTTAATACCTTGTATAAACAATGTCTTGAAAATCCATTCACTTACCCAAATTCCAACCTTTACCGATTGACCGCTATTGTTCTTGATATCGGTTACAACCGCCTATTCAAACCTGTCGAAGTTCCACATGAAAATAGTATAAACAACCGTTCTTTTCTCTCACTTCCCTATTTCAAAGACAAAAGTATTCCAATCATCTCTTATACCTATACTTCCACTGTTGCACCCAAGGTTTTCAATTACAAAAAAAGGTGTTGCGGGATTTCCAAATCAATGACCTCAAAGCAAAACCTCCAGACTGCTCTTGCGAACAGTCCCCATTCAATTATGGTCCCTCTGGCCACGTTATCACTGGTGACTTGAACATCGTGTAAAATGACTTACTTCGCGATGTTTTGGCTAAAGGAAAAAAGCCTAGACGAATCAATTGGAACCATAATTTTAAAACAATTATGGATTCAGTTGAAGACTTTGGCAGAAAATGGACCAAGAAAGAACAGGAGAAAGAAAATGACGTTTTGTTGGAATGGGTTAAAGCTGTGAGGTCATTGATTTTGAAAAGAATCAATTCTTAGAAGGGCTTAATGAGCACTTAAGCAACATTCATTTTTAACAACGCTGATGTTGAAGAAACACTGTCCACCTTACATGGCAAATATTTTGTTGTACCTGCAGACAAAGCACCAAATAACATCATTTTTGTGTGCAATAAACACTATATTGACTGCTTGACAGTTGAATTAGGGGTTGGCTGTACCAGCAAAAGCGCCCCATACACAGCTACAACACTGTCTAAGGAGGAAATATTGGACAATCACAAATCTGTCATTTCCTCCGTCGGGCTTTCTGTTGGTGCTTACAATGATGACTTCCATCCCTGTATTGGATTCCTTAATTACATAAAAATCCATGTAAACAGCGGTTCATTGCAGGGTCATCAAAATGTACCACTAAACCTCTTTCAGTTCTGTTGACTTCAATACTTATGGCAATAAAATCCGGTCTCCAGAAATATTACGATTGTTATTCTAGATTGGTTTGGTGGACGTGTTTTTCATCAAACAACAGGGATTCCAATGGGCACTAATTGTGCACCTTAGCTGATTTGTTTCTACATTCATATGGAGCAGACTTTTTACAATCTCTTCTAGACAAAAAAGATCGTAGACTAGCTCTCTCTTTCAACATCACGTTCCGTTATATTGATGATGTCCTTTCAATAAACAATTCCCAATTTGGTGACTTTCTCCATCTCAAATATCCCCAGGAGCTTGAGATAAAGGACACAACGGATTCTAGGAAGTCTGCGTCATATTTAGATCTACATCTCGAAATTGACTATCAAGGAAGATTTTCAACAAAGCTCTATGACAAACATGATGACTTCAACTTTCCAATCGTCAACTTCCCCTTTTTGTGTAGCAACATTCCGTCCGCTCCTGCTTATGAAGTCTTCGTATCACAGTTGATTAGTTACTCCAGAGCTTGCGGGAATTCAGCGATTTCCTTTGCAGAGCGTCACATTTGGCAAAGAGATTGCTGACACAGGGTTATGTTGCTCCACGGTTGCTGTCTTCACTTAAGAAAATTTACGGTAGACACCGTGCACACGTAGACAAATATGGGATTTCTATCTCTCAAATGAGTGCAGATGTTGATTTGTCGTAGAAATTTGTTTTGTCTTCCTTCACCGGATTCGACACACTGAATTGGGAATTAGCAACACGACGGATGTGCTACAGCAGACATGAACCGCTTACTCTTCCGGAGCACATGAGTTCACACTTGTCACGACTTGAGTTTGCGTTGTTGATTTGCGTTCGTGTTTTTGTTCGTGTTTGCCGGTTTCGTCGTTGCTCTTTCGGACTAATGCCCCATTGGTGCCTCTTCGCTTCTTTCAAATGTGTGCTAATTTTACTTTTGCACACTTAACCTTTTCATAGGATTGCTATCTAGCACGCTGATCTAGTTCGTCCACAATATTTACTGTTATTTTTTTTTAGAAGAAATAGTTTTAATTCGTTATTTACTATTTCTTACTCTATAGGGCCTTTATCTAGTATTCTGATCAACATGTTCAACTGTAGATTTGCTATGGTAGCTGGATCCATTCTGATGTTTATTGGATTTTCATTGAGTTACTTTGTCTCAAATAATCTCGACCATTTACTGATCACTTACGGGATCATTGCAGGTAAAGTCAACTATTGATAAAACCAGTTCTAAACTAACAAAACTAACGGATTAGGGTGATCAATCTCAAATGTTGAAGACGAGAAAATAAAACAAGGCAAAGACACTGGAGAAATTGAAGATCACAATGGTCCTGACTTAGTACAAGCATTTCAAATAGATATGGTCTGTTACAACATGTTTGATGTCACCAAAAGTCCCTCTTGCATTGCGATTTTCAGGTATCAACACAAAACACAACACGGTCATGACGGTTGTGAGACACAAACGGAATAGTGAGGTGACCATCTCAGAACAACAAACAGCAAAAAAACCATATTGAAATAATCACGAATCATTTCATCTTTCATTGTTTTGATTTTTTTCTAAAAATGGTTGATATCGAAAGAACAACTTTTTTAATAAGTCGGTCTCGGCATAACGAGTGAGTTGTGAAATATGCACAACATACGTAGGTGATGTATGTATATTATTTAATAGTCAGCTTTATTTCAAATTGATACATTACCTTAACAGTCCCTAAATTAAAAAAAAATAAATTCTACATTTATTTCAACATATGTTCGTAAGAATCTTAAGTACAGGAAAGAAGCAGAGAGACACAAACGGGCCATCCGAGTGTCAAAAGTTCGAAAGGGCAATGACAAAACCAGTAAATATGAACGAGAACAGCACGAAAAGCAGAAACCATAAGAAAACACATCAACCGAACAGAATGGAAAATAATGAGATGTGGAATAAGTGTTTCCGACACGGTTCACATAACAAGCGGCAATTTAGTAAAACCAAAACCGCCAGTAGCCGTTGCTCGCCGTTCTGCAATTGGCCCATGGTCTAAATAAATGCATTTATTTCAAATCCAGTCATGAAATAGTCACAGATAGACCCCTTTTTAAACAAGGAACAGAAAAAATCAAAAAGACAAGTAAAAACAAAAGCTTTGTCAAAGATTCCTGGCTTAGGACAGGCACATATAAATTATCGCGGGTAAAACTAGTTTTTTGGGCCCAGCCTTCCCCCCTTATCAATATTCCTAGACGAAGCACAATACTCAAACACACAAAAAACCACCCAAATCGATCAATGTTCAATTCCACTAGAAATCAACAACGTGAACTAAAGTCGTCACGAGAGTAAACTCAGGTGCTCTGGAAGAGTAAGCGGCTCCTGTTTGCGAAGCTTTTGCCAATTGTCAATTCAGTGTGTCAAATCCGGTAAAGAAATACAAAACAAAACCTTAGACAAACCAAAATTTTCACTCATCTGCGAGATAGAAAAACCCATATTTGTCTATGAGTGCATGACGTCGTTCATATTTTTTTTTAGTGTAGAGAACAACCGATGAGAAACATATCCTTGGAAGATACATACTGTTTATTCATTAATAATCAATGTAATTTTATCACAAAATCAAAATTATTACTTACATTATTATTATTATTTATATTACATGTATTTATATTGTTTACTTTTAGGATCTGGTTTGGGTCTTTGTGCAACGCCGCCCCTTGTGGTAATTGGGTATTTCTTTCACGTAAAACGAGGTTTAGCGCTGGCTATTGTGACTTGTGGAGCCGGACTCGGATTGTTCATTGCCGGTCCTGTACTTCAGTTCTTAATCAAAACATACGGACTTCAAGGAGCTTTCTTAGTTCTTGCTGGGATATCTAGTCATAATATAATTCACGGGTTACTTATGAAACCAACCGATCTTGAAAACAGACACAAGAAAGATTTACAAAACTTACAAGAGAACAAAAACCAAACAAAGAGAAATAAATATATTCTAGCAGTAGTTAAAAATATTTTTCATTTTGATATTTTGGCTGACAAGGCATTTATGTTTAATTGTGTGCAGTTTCTGTTCTGGAATATACCATTCTCTATTATTTTACTTCACTTGCCAAACTATGCTGTTTTACATGGATCTTCCAAAGAAAATGCAGCATTACTTTTGACCTATACAGGAATAACCTCGATGTTTGGAAGGGTAGTGTCCGGTCTTGCATTGGGACATAACGGTTTGGACCCAGTATTACTAAACTTTGGCCTTAATGCAATAGCAGGAATTTTGACCCTTTCGTTTCCCATATTTTCCATGTCATATAAAGGAAAACTTGTATATGCTCTTATGTTTGGATTGTATGGCGGAGGATTAGTGACACTGATTAACCCATTGTGTATGGAGCTGATTGGGGTGGCAAGAGTTTCTAGTGGAGTGGGCATCATGTATTTTATCGGTGGCATCGGTTACTTTGTTGGACCTCCCATTGCTGGTATGTACTGATTTAAAATTTGTAAGACGGAGAATTTACAACAAACTAGAAAATGTGTCTATGAGCCACAGGATGGCCCTCCCGTTCTTGAAATATCATTGAACCTCAATGTGTATTACCTGGGATATGGACCTTTACCAAGAAATTGTTCAAAAGTGTTCATGTGTAAAATATAGGTTGCTGTGACCTGGTGGGTGGTGCCATGTTACCAAGACTCATCGAGTAGTGAATTATTATTGACCCCTAACATGTAGTATTCAAGATATGGACCTTAACCAAGAACTTTACCAAAGTCATTCATGCGTAAAATATATGTCACAGTGACCTCATTTCTAGTGGATCTAGTGGTGAAATATCATTGACCATCAACATGTAGTATCTGAGATATGGACCTTAATCAAGAACTTAACCAAAGTCATTCATGCATAAAATATAGGTCACAGTGACCTAATTTCTAGTGGATGGTGTCACCTTACCCAAGACACATCTATTGGTGAAATATCATTGACCATCAACATGTAGTATCTGAGATATGGACCTTAACCAAGAACTTAACCGAAGTTGTTCATGCATAAAATATAGGTCACAGTGACCTAATTTTTAGTGGGTGGTGTAGCCCTACCCAAGACCTATCTACTGGTGAAATATCATTGACCCCCAACATCTAGTATCCGAGTAATGGACCTTAACCAAGAACTTAACCAAAGTCATTCATGCGTAAAATATAGGTCACAGTGACCTAATTTCTAGTGGGTGGTGCCACCTTACCTAAGACACATCTAGTAATGAAATATCATTGACCCCCAACATCTAGAATCCAAGTTATGGACCTTAACCAAGAACTTAACCGAAGTCGTTCATGCATAAAACATAGGTCACAGTGGCCTAATTTCTAGTGGGTGGTGTAGCCCTACCCAAGACCCATCTGGTGGTGAAATATCATTGACCCCCAACATCTAGTATCCGAGTAATGGACCTTAACCAAGAACTTAACCAAAGTGTTACGGACGGACGTACGGACGTACGGACGGACGGACGGATGGACGGACGGACAAGGGTAAAACTATATGTCCGATCCACATACGTGGTCGGGCCATAAAAATAGATGTAGTCATTCAAACTTTTATTCATTACGACTGAAGAAAATCCCACTTACCAAAGAGAATGAATCAAAGCGCTACAGCGTTAAAAGGCAGAGCTTACGTGCAGCACTAACAATAAATAACGATCTGTTTTTCACACACTTTAAAACGATCATATCAATTTTGTTCGTTCGCTTTACCCGTTGAGAAACCTGTAATTTGGCTCTGCCCACTTGAATATTTATGTATTGACTTAAAGGTAAAAGTTTAAAGGTCAACAATGCTTAATACATTAACTTGTGTATTGATACATTTTATGCAGTTCACATTTATATCGCATTTATATAGGGGTATAAAGATGTACCTCAGTTGAGACAATCTGTATAACATTTAATGCATTGAAACAATAAAAAATACACGATTAATGTTCTGAAATAGATCCTCTGGTAGGAATATTGCCTGACCGATTTACCCTGTCTAGAAAATAAAAAAAACCGCGAAAATCCGATAGTTATATAACTACATAAGGCTCATCCTGAAAATTAAGGAAATTAGCGAAACATAAGCTTAAAACCTTCTGTGATAACCAATATGTTTTGGCCAATATTTAGGATACAATTGTTATTCAATGCATACTTAATACCAAAAGCAACTTCGTAAGTAAAACTATAAAGAGTTTATCGTATTTGATATTTTTTCAGGACTAGTAGTCGATAAAGGTGGAACCTACGAACAAGGATTCATAATAAGTGGTATATATACTAGTCTTATGATTTGATGGTATACAAGAGTAGACTATATTTGTCTAGTATTAAGAAACTCCTGCCAATTGCAATAAATGAAATACCAAATAACATAAGATGCACATTTTATATTTAAAGAAGAAAAGGTATATCAATGGGGCAATTCACTTGCTCGTTTCGACTTGAGTACGCGTTGATTGATATTCAACTCTGTCCTTTCGGACTTTTGACATTCGGATACCCCATTGGTACCTCTGCTTCGTAAATCCGAACAGTCATAGACAAACTTTGTAGATATAAAATCATCACAAAAACAAACCACACAATAAACTCGAAAAACACGTTACAACCAAATCGCAACGTGACCTGAAATCGACACGAATGCAAACACTCAGGTGCTCCGGAAGAGTTCCTGCTTGCTTTAGAATACCTATCACGTTGCAAACGATCTATTAGTGCAGGTCAAGTCCGGTAAAAGACGACACCTCCAACACACATCTGTACCCATGACAATAAGATGATTTCTTCTGAAAAAAAAACACCAAAAAAACTCTTGAGTGACGACAACAAACGGGATTCAATAAACATTGGCAAGCCTGTTAGATGTGATGATCTATCAGGAAAATCTCAATATTCCCTACAATCTTTGGAATAACGAATCAGTATTGACATGTAAACACATGTTAGACGATGAGATATAGAAAACAACACCTACGAAATCGACGACATTGTTATTTACTATCAATTTATAAAAACAAAATAAAACTGGGTGGTTAAGAATGTTTGACTTAATGCTTTATTTATAAATCCACTAGACACAAAAGTTAATGTTTATGAAGTTGCATTGTCATTGCACATTTATTCACAAGTTATATGGATAACAAATACCGTATTTATCCCAATGACAAAATTAGTTATATCTTTGGTAAAACAAATTAAACTGAAATCATTATAAAGAGGACGGTGCAATCCTGAAATTGATAACTTAGTTTTGATTTATGCTTCAAGTTAAACATTGTTCAGATAGTTTTGTTCTTTTTTCAGGGTCGCTTTTCATTCTTGCCGCCATCTTTACTCTCGTAGCCAATAATTTCCGAATGTATTTGAATACCGATGTACAGAATAGCAACGAAGGTCTAACTATCCAAACTGTAAAAATCACTCAAAACCCAGACAAAAAGCAAGTGGAAGAACTGGACAGTTTTATTATGTGTGATGATGTTCATGATATTTTTGACAAATCTTCGAATCAAAAAGTTAATTACTCTTGATATTAAACAGTCAGGGGACCGACTTGTACAAGTCAGAATGGTTAGATTCAATCTTACTTCTACAAGTCAGATTAATCAAAGTAGAGTTATCTTCTCCTTATTTTTAGAATTTTCAATCTGACTTCTACAAGTAGATTATACTAGAATGTCTTTTTATCAAAATCTGTTATCTAGAGATATTCTGTATGGTTAAATTCTTTTTCTATACACTGAGAGCTATTTATGAAGCTTACAAAATAGTCATGGCTTTGTAATTTAGATTTTTTGTTTAACTATCATTCTTACTTGTACAAGTCAGAATCAAAATTTTACTGCCCTCCTTTGGCAGTAAATTTCTCTTCTTTGGCGGTCGTGAACACCAAGGTCTTTAATTATGCTAAATTCATTAAATTACAATTATTTATCTAGTATAAACCACATTGGTGTTCAAAACCGTGGTTATAAATGACAGACTATGATAATTAGCTATGAAATTCTTTGATGATAATTGGAACTTTACAGTCAATCTGTTTCCCATTTGCACATGATTCTTTCATTCTATATGCAGGATGTCATTGTTGACCTTGTGATACAATTTGAATAAGATTTATTGGTTTTGAGAGATGCTATTTCAAAAAACATTGAATGTGGGAGCAAATTTGATAGAAACAATTCTAACTCTTACAAGTCAGATTCATTCTGACCTGTAGAAGTCAGAATTGGATCTGACTCTACAGAGTAAGAAACTATAAATAGAATCTTACTGGTAAAAGTAAGATCTATTCTGACTTGTACAAGTTGGTCCCCTGACTGTTAAACCACACAACATTTTGTGGGATACCTTGTAACTTGTCTAGGATCTGCTGGGAAATATTGGAAAAAGATACCAATGCACTGTTTACAGAGATGTGTCTCGCCCATCACAGTTATAAATGCCATGCAATTTTAAGTGACACAGTACTGGCAATTACTCATGAAATTGATATGTACTGATGCAACTGTATATCAAATGTCAAAGGTGCAACTAGAACTTGTTACGAATTCAACATAAAAAAATACCTAAATGAGCATAATATTTCATTAGGTAGACCGTGATGATAAATACCTCTTAGAATTGATCTGTACTGATGCTAATGAAACTGCATACTAAATATCAATGATGTGCCACAACTAGTATAAAATCTCAAAGTCACTAGACCGTGACTGCAGGAGCAACAGAAAAGAACGCCATTGAATTAATATGTGCTGATGCTAATGCAATTGCGTGCCAAATGTCAATGGTGTACCATATTTTATACTTCATGTTAAACGGACAAGTGAAAAAATGTTAACATCGACCAGATCAGAGTAAAATCGCAGCCAGTATACTGTGAATGCAGGAGGTTTTTAAAACTGATTTGTACTGATATTAATGCAACTGCATTCAAAACAATAATGGTGTGTCATAACTTGTTCACATAGCACAGACTTAAACGATCTTTTTAAATGTGGAAGTCATCGCCGCCGCTGCCGTCGCCAAAATCTTCATACCTTAATCTAGCCTCAGGTTTTGCGACATTCGTCACATGCGAGACAAAAACTTAAAGATAAAAAATTGGTCATGTGTATACGTTTGTTGGCAAAACGGCCTAAACCGATGTGAGGTTTCTGAGCACTCTGTAGTGGACTTTTACCGACAACTGAAGCTGCTGCGGGCATATTTGCCACCCGGAACCCGCGCGGGAAAATGTTACTTCATTTATACCTCTCATAGGCTTAGGTAAAAAATAAAATAAATACATTTCTACATTTTTAAAAACACATTTACTAATTGGACATTACAGTGTCAAAAGCTCGTCATTGCAAAAAAAACCCCAAACCAATCAATAAAAGGAAACAACACTAGGAAACAGATCTTATAAAAACACACAATGTAGCCAAACTTCAATCAGCAATGTAAATCCTACACAAAAGATGACGATTTGAAAGTTGAAGTCGTTGATTTGTTGAAGACCTAAATATGTAACAGCATCCGGAGCGATTTTTTTTTAATCTCAAGTCCGTTGTGTTATGAGATTTGAAAAAAACCTTCAAATCTTAAAACCCTCAAAACCCTTAATCGAGGATGGTTCAGTCTAAGGACATTCCCGACATCACCAATATATCGTTAGGTGAAGTTCAAGGACAAGGCAAGTCTTCGGCTAGAAGTAGTGGTAGGAAGTATGCATATGAATGAAGACTCAAATCAACGAGTGAGTGAGTGAGTGAGTTGGTCCAGTTGGTGTTTTACGCCCGTGTAACGCTATATAGGTTATTTACCTGCGATGAACATGAAAAGGATGATAAAATGCACATGAAATGATGATGATAAATGAAATATGGGGGCTGGGTGGGACACAAAGGACTAGGCAATTTTGAAGAACCACAGGTAAAGTGGGAGAGGTGGGTAGGGGCGGAAAATTTAGCCTATGTGGTGCACTACTTGGCGGTCAACAAAGGGATATTTTACGTGCATGAAGCGTGGCACTCTCTACACACATTGGCCCACTATGGGCAGCGGTCAGGGTTTCCGTATTATAGACCTGACAACCCCTGCGGACGAGGGCCATCCTATTCAGCCACCGAGGGTACACACTTGGTCGCTCTGTGGGCTGAGCACTGAACTGAAAGGGTGAACATTATACGATGAATCATGTGGACATGGTCTTGAAGCCCTTCAGGAACCTTTGAGTTATTCTATTCTGTCGTGATTTCATGGTAAATGATTGTATCGTATTTTTTATCACCGTTTCATTAAGCTGACAACCATCCCCCTACTGTTCAGATCCCATGATAACAGCGACGTATCGCCCCTAATGTTCCATCGGATGCCTTAATTCTGATATTTTGTTTAAGATTCGTATGCGACTTTGTTATTTTCTGTTTACCTATATATATGCAAGGTAAGCATTTTTCGCAAGTTATAAAAACAAAAACAAAAATACTCTAAACATTTATAAGATATTCACTAAAATCAATGTAAATAAGTTAACCACTTATTAAAAACCCTTGCTCGTAGGTTCCACCTGTATCAACCAGTAGACCTGCAGAAAAAAGTAAGATACAGGGCTATATGTTTGCATCTGGTAGCTAGGCAGTAAGTCAAAATACTATTGCCTATAGTCTTTTCATATGTTCAAAATATACAGCTTTACATAATTAATGTATAGGCTATCCCCGTTCGGTACTTTTCAGAACATGAACTTCATGCAATGTTTTATAAAACTAACAACAAAGCATTTTATAATAATGGTACCTTTAAGGGGACTTTGGTTATCTTGTTTTAAATTTCAATGGGTGATCCAATACATGTGTATTTGTTGTTTTAGATTTAAATAAGTGATCCATAGTTGGCATGCCTGTCGTTAACAAAGCAGCCCAAAGCATCATTCTATTGTACATATACTTATTACATTGATAGTTTAACAACTACAACTAGAGGGTTTTGTACCAACAAAAATATTAAAGAGGTACCAATGGTCCGAAAAGGCAAAAACAACATCAGCCAATATAAAAAGAAAGTCATAAGAAACAGATGCACGTTAAAGACATCTTTGTGGAGTTCGATAAGAGTAGGCTCAGTGGGGCTGCTCTTGAGGGGCCGCTACAAAGACTACAATCGCAAACTGCTAGCTGGAGAGTGATTTACATAAGCATAAAGCTTGTTCCTCAATCCAGGATAAACAAACATGTTTCTTCGTGTTTCCCTCCAACTGAAATGGTCTTTGCCCTTCGGACTTTCGACATTCAAATGCACAATCGGTACAGCTTTGCTTTTGCCAAAAGGGCTTTTAACTTTTTAAAACGTTTTATGCTAGAAGTTCCCCCTTGTGCCCCTTTTGCTCACAGCTACGCAAAACCATAGTAGATAAAGCACGTTTTCTTATATCTTATCACAAATTAAAACATACCAGCAATTGGAGGTCCAACAAAGTAACCAATTCCACCCAAAAATACATGATACCTACACCACTTGAGACCCTTGCCACCCCAATCAGCTCCATACACAATGGGTTAATTAATGTATTCAGCCCTGCGCTGTACAACCCAAATAACAGCACAAAGATAGCTTTGCCTTTATATGACATAGAAAAAGAAGGAAACGAAAGAGTTAAAATCCCTACTATTGCATTAAGATCAAAGTTAAGTAATATCGGGTCCAACCCGTTATGTCCTACAGCAAGACCGGAAACTATCCTCCCAAACATTGAAGTTATTCCTGTATATGTCAGAAGAAAGGATGCGCTTTCTTCGGAAGAACAATGTATCACAGCAAAGTTTGGCAGGTGAAGTAATATAATAACGGATGGTATATTCCCAAACAGAAACTGAACACAGTTAAACATAAATGCCTTTTCAGTCAAAATGTCAAAATGGAAAATATTTTTAAATACTGCTACAATTTTAGTCTTTCTCTTCGTTGGTTCTTTGTTCTCTTGTAGAATTTGTAAATCTTTCTTGTGTTTGTTTTCAAGATCAGATGGTTCATTAGTAACCCATGGATTATATTATGACATGATATCCCAGCAAGAATTAAAAAGGCTCCTTGAAGTCCGTAGGAGTTAATTAGGAACTGAAGTATAGGACCACCAATAAACATTCCAATTCCGGTTCCACAAGTCACAATAGCTACCGCTAAACCTCGTCTTACGTGAAAGAAATACGCAATAACCACAGGCCGCGGCGTTGCACAAAGACCCAAACCAGACCCTAATAGAAAATATTGACTTATAGCGTTTTGAAGACATGGTTTGAGCAAATTTAATTTGATTTAAAATATTATAAATTTTGGGTTTTTTTTGCTCTGTTATATTTTGTTTTTATTTTGTTTGATTGTTTTTTTTTTGTAATTTGGGGTGTTGGTGGGAATGAATGTATTGAGAGTATGAGGTAACGAATGCCTATGTCAGTCCAAGTACTATGTAAGAATTTTGTAAATTGCATAGCGGTGGAAGGGAAACAGGCCTTTTGGTCGAAAAAATTGATTAATATTGCGAAGGAAGGTGAAACAGTGAAATAAATAAAGAAAGAATGTGTCCATGGGAAACGGATGCCCCGCTGGCCCCAAACAGGAAGTAGATTTCTGACAGGTCTGAAAATCACTTAGGACATACAGTTTGTCATACTGATCCATCCTACCAAGTTTCAAAACATTCTGGTATACAGTTCCTGAGAAAAGCTTGACGGAAATTTTCATATAATGTTCACATATTTTCACATTGGCCTAAGTCCCAAACAGGAAGTAGATGTTTGACAGGTCTCAAAATCGCTATGGACGTATAGTTTGTCATACTGAACCATCCTACCAAGTTTCAAATCATTCTGGTATACAGTTCCTGAGAAAAGCTTGACAGAAATTTTCATATCATGTTAACATACTTTAAAATTGGCCTAAGTCCCAAACAGGAAGTAGATGTCCGACAGGTCTCAAAATTGCCTAGGACATACAGTTTGTCATACTCAACAATCTTACCAAGTTTTAAATCATTCTCATGTATGGTTCATGAGAAAAGCTTGACGGAAATTTTCATAGTCATGTTCATATATTTTAACATTGGCCTAAGTCCCAAACAGGAAGTAGATGTCCGACAGGCCTCAAAATTGCTTAGGACATATAGTTTGTCATACTCAACAATCCTACCAAGTTTCAAATCATTCTCATGTATGGTTCCTGAGAAAAGCTTGACGGAAATTCGTACGGACGTACGGACGGACATGAGTAAAACTTAATGCCCCCCGACATGTCGTCGTGGGGGCATAAAAAGCAAATTAGGAGTTTGAAGAACTGGACTAGGCAGATGACTGGAAGATAGTTGTAGATCTTGACCAGAAACTGGCATCTCCTGAGATAATTCCAAACAATCTCCGGTCTGATATGGTATTGTGGTCATCAGGGACAAAAAAGATCATTAAAATAGAACCGACAGTTCCATTGGAAGAAAGGTGTGCTTAAGCCCACGAGAGAAAGAGGGCAAAGTATGATAAATTGCTGACGAGGAGCAGAGAGAACAGGTGGCAGACCTGGAATTATCCAGTAGGGGTTGGGTGTAGAGGTTTTCAAGCACAATTAGTTAGATAATTTTAGCTGGGTTACGAGACACAGGAAGAAGTAGACGAGCAGCAGTCTACAAGATGGCCCAAGCAGCAAACAAATCGTCATGCTGGGTATGGATGAAGAGGGACAATCGTAGCTGTATACCCACCACCAACACACAGTGACCACTATCCTGGGAGTATACCGTGGTAGGGGTCGGAACACACATTGTGGGAAGGCCTCAGCTAGGAATTTGGCGGTGCAGCAGCAGCATTATCACACCTGTATGCAAATCATTATATAATAAAATCCAAAAGAATAACACAACAGTCATGCGATAAGGTGTTAACACTGACAGAATATTAACAAAGGGAAATTTCAAGCACTTGGGAGGGCGTATATCATTGAAAAACAAAAATTGAGAAAGGCCGAAGATGAGCACGACAACTTTGATGAAATGAACAGAAAATGATGATGATGAAGTGGGTAAAAAAACGTACAGGTTTTCACTATATAAATTATCAAAACCTACTATATTATCAAATTCTGAAGTCAAAAGTCGAAAGCCAAAGCAAAGCAAAGTGAATGTTATAGGAGCTACCGAAATTTGGGTGACGAAAATCAAATCATTCATTATATAGATATAGATAAAATAACATTAACAATTTAAGAAGTGATCCACAACTTTCTGAAGAGGTAGATCAGCTTCTCTCTTCCATACCTGCCCCATGGGCAAACCACTTATCCAGGCAGACAGCATTCACACAGCCACACACTGAACAACTTCAGGAAGGTTATAAGACAAAGCTAAAATCTGGTTTCGAATTAATTTCTCAAGAGGCAGTCCAACACATGGTTTACTGGCCGCATGCATTTACACTAGAACTTTCGGCTTTGGCCACAGAGCGCAAACCGGACTCTATTCCATTAGAAGCGTTCATATTTGGATACACCAATATCCTTCTACAACCTGATCATTTGGTCTCATCATCCGAGAAACAGCAGCGACTATTGCATTTGAAATCCCTTATGAAACTAGCATTACTTCATGGCTGGGATTTTGCACGTCAGTTTCACATTGACATATTACGTCAATTAGAAATAGGGTTAATTAGCTGGGATTCACAATTTGAACAATTAGTTCCTTACGTCAACAACAAATCAAATAAAAGTCAATCAACCACTGGTGTACATGTTGTTAAAAATCCATCAGCGACTGAAATAAGCAATATAATTTGCAAAAGTTATAACAGCGCTTCAACTCTTGATGCTGAGTGTGCCTTTTCAAAAGATGACAAACATTGTTCAAAGCTACATGTCTGCAGCGCCTGTGCTAACAGAGGTTATGCATCACATCACCCTTCAGTCAAGTGTAATTTTAACACTAACAAAACTTCTAAAGCATAACCAAATACAGAAAAAAAAATCAGTACTTTAGACCAAGCGCAAATTAAGAGCCTTTTAATGAAAACATTAATCAATACTTTGAGCATTCTGATATAGAGATTCAGCTTCAGCATTTTGAGCATTTTGCATCGAGCAATACCAGTATATATGAGCCACACATCTTTGAGCAGTTTGAGCATTGTAATAATGAGCAATTTGAGCAGGAGCTTTTGAGCATCATGAGCATAAATTCTAGCATGGAAAATTGTTTTACCACATTGTTTGAGCCATTTAGTTTTGAGCCAGATATGAGCAGAGCATTATTTTGAGGGAGCAGTTTAATCAGATTATGACAAATCATTTATCAATTACTAATTCAAATATGTACAATTTTCAAGGACTTAGAATACCAGAAATATCATCATTCAAAGTGCTTATTTGGAAGGCACACTTGACAAATTATGAGGATCAGGATTTGCGTGAATTCTTAAAATTTGGCTCTCCTATTAATTATTCAGCAGCAAACCATCCAAGCTCAACTAGAAACAATCAGTTAACATGTTTATGAATACATATCAACAGAATTGTCTTATAATGCAATTGTTGGTCCTTTTTCAGTGAAACCATTGGATGGAAATTTGGTTATTTCACCATTACAGACAGTTCCAAAGGATTCTAATGACAAAGAAAAGTGTCGTGTGATCATGAATCTCAGCTTCTCACATGGTTTTTCAGTAAATACAGATTTCGCTAAACCAAGGCACAAAATTGCTGCATTGGAATCATCGAAGCAAGATTGTTTGTTATACACATCATTTTTTTGTTTTGCAGATGGTTCTCTTAAAAATATTTTGTCTCATTGGAGATCATATTTACTATTTTGTACATATTTTCAATTTAAACCGTTGCCAGCACCTAGTATACTTTTGAGTTTATTTTTGCAATTTTTTAGCAGAACAGCTAAGTCTTATTCATATTTTTCATCTGTTTTGCACAGTATTAAGCTTTTGCATAGTTGTTACAAATTAGATTTTGATTTTAGTCATGATATTAATCTCAAAGCTCAGCTACTAGGTTTAAAACGCATTGTGTGCAAACCTCCTCTCCAAAAATTACCCATAACACCAAAATTTTGTAGCTGCTCTTAAAGTTTTGCTTGTTAAATGTGACCTAAATCCAAGCCTATATTGCAGTCATTCCTTTCGAAGAGAGGGTTGCACCTTTGCATATCAAGTAGGAGTTCCTACTCAACTCATTAAATTACATGGTCAATGGCTTTCTGATGCATATCAATCTTATATTCATCCTAATCAGACATCCAAATTGTCGGTTTTTATGCCATGCATTCTAATTTTACAAACTTTATTCAGTTGGTTATCATTTTTCACAGTGATGTAATTAATATCGCTTTAACTGTATTTGCATTGATGAAGAACTTTTTTGCATTTGAATTACATGTATTATAAAATGTTGTAAATTGTATTCAGAGAAAAACTCTTATATGATTTTAATGATTTTTTAAAATTTCTGTTGTTAACCTTTCTTGGGCCTTGGGGTTTTCATGTTCAATTTCATCTCATTTATTTTGTCATTTGACAATCAGATACTTTACACTCTCATTTATTTGTGTTTATAAGTAATAAATGTTTTGCCCAAGAAAGGTTTATTTTATTGTGTGAAGTCTATATAACAACATTGTATGCCATCACTGCATCTTGTCAAATAATCTGTTTTCATTTTGTCCTTGTCACATGTCCTCATGGGTCTGGTTTTGTTACTTGTATTCTTGTCTCGTCAGAGTCTAGCCATCATACTTAGTTGAAACTTGGTAAAGCAGTCATCAACCATCCTAACTTCTGTCATTACATGCATACCTTGCCATCACACTTCTTGTCCTTATACCACCTTACTAACAAGCAGAGCCTAGTCAAAAGTTAAAACCCTTGATTTTGGTAAGCAGCCTACACACCTTGACGAGTAATTCATTCATTATATAGATATAGATAAAATACCGTAACTTCCGAGTTAAATGAATTTCTAGATAATCAGGATTTATTAACTCGCATGAAAATTTATTTTAGTCTGGTGAAGTTTTCCACGAAAAATAGGCAACATAGATTAGAACGCAGTCCACAATTTATCGATTTGTGACTTCGCTAGTTATCGATATTTTGATGATGCATTTGTCACGTTTATCCCGATCATCTATATAATAGATGATATATAACTTTATATATATAACTTATTCATGTTATTCGGGGTAACGAATATCAATTTTAATGTCACTTGTGTCGAATAACGTTAAGGGACTAACTAAACTCGTGCACACTCGTTGAATTCCCGCGTTATTCGACACTTGATATTCGCCACCCTTATTAGTTTTACTATTAGAAAACATCACTTTGATTCATCCATTTCATTTTGCCTATGATAGACACAGGCACTTGGAACATGGGATTTATATATTTGCTCCCATTTTTCTCTATACAAACTTCCAAACAATAAAATATATTTTAAAGTTATGTAAATAGTCATTTCTTGTCATAATGATTTCTAATCATATGGTATCGGGTCTGTTCGCCCCTGTCCTACGTTCGCCCTGGGTCCGTTCGCCTGAGTTCGTTCGCCCTATATTATATATTAGGATAACGTCAACTGAAACTACAACTTATTAGACTTGGATATTAAAAATACAAGATGGTTTTTTTTGTAATACGAAAACAGTTTAAATTAGTGATAATTTTTTTTAAAATATATATGCATTTGAGATAGAACATTGAAATCCCCTGACTGACCGGAGAAGGAATATATATTTTTTAATTACTAATAATGCAAAGTATATGTGCTTAAAAAACAAAACAAACCCAAAAAATGCTTATACATGTTAAAATGTATATGCATTTATATGCTGATGGTTTTCAGAAT
This sequence comes from Arcuatula senhousia, assembly GCA_963971305.1. Taxonomy (NCBI): domain Eukaryota; kingdom Metazoa; phylum Mollusca; class Bivalvia; order Mytilida; family Mytilidae; genus Arcuatula; species Arcuatula senhousia. Next base: position 20,279,012 of record OZ020304.1, on the reverse strand, counting down.
AAAGTTAACAAAAAACTAAAAATACCGAAAAGCAACGATCAACGTCTAGATTTAATCGTCAATGAGATTAACGTTTCAGTTGTAAAAACATTAATCAGACGGCCACGCGTACTCAGCTTGGGTTATAAAGTTAATTAGATTAAATGACAATTTAGGTAATTATGACGAGTGCAGAATTATGTTTAATTTCATGATTGATGGAACTAGAGCAGCCAGGTCATGCTCCACTGTTCCGTGTTTTTCAAGTTTTTTTTATGGTTTTTCAATTCTGTTTGTATAATTCTGAATATTAAAGTATCATCTGCAAAAAAAAAAAAAAACAACAACGTATGAATCAGAGCTTATTGTGTCTTCAGGGAGATCGTTATATAAAATATAGTACGAAGAACACAGGACAAAAAATCGCGTCTTGTGGAATGTCTGTCGGGTCTCATTGTGTGACTTTGTCGAATGCTTTCTGGAAATCGGTTAGACAAAATCTACATCTCAATATCGTATATTATAGCTAGACTAAGTGATCCTGTTTATTTGTTTAAGTTTTCTATAGCAGTTGAAGTTATGTTGCCCCATATTGTTTGTTGGAATACTGGTTTGTTTTCATATAGTCAACTATGTTTTCCCGACAGTGTCATTTTTCATTTTATTTTTATCTAATAATCTTTAGTATAATTCTTATTCTCTTTTTGAAAATTGCACTAATTTGGAATTTTTCAAGCCAGTTGGCACTTTTCCTAAAGTCACGTTCGTTAATATATTTAAATAACTTTCAAGTAATATTTCAGCTAATTGTTTGGATATTTTCATAGAGTTGTATGTTAGTATGTCTAATACATGTCATGATACAAATGCAACGTGTAAGAACTTTTTGTTGGTGGTTCTCTGTTATTCCTTAAAACCGTTATAGCAAAGATGAATGCACTTACAAACCCAACGGTATTTCTACAGTTTTTCTAACTAGACAAAATAATTATAATGACCTTAAGATATTATTTTTCATTTTTAGAATGATAAAACAACTTTTGTCGAAATTCAAAAAACGAAATTAGAATCATTCAAAATTTTCATACTAGATTAATGTGATGAAGAAACATACTTGGTGCCAAAAGCTCACCGGCCGATTATTTCGGCAATTGTACATTAAAATTTTATGGCCCGGTAAGTGGTGCGTTTCTTGTCGATGATTCAACATATTCCATTTTTTTTCCTATTGACCAGAGTTTTTTTCTTTGCGTGAAGAATAATGTACAAAACAAATGACTATATAGCATATATAGGGCGAACGGACCCAGGGCGAACGTGAATAGTGGCGAACATGTACCAGGGCGAACGCGAATTAGGGCGAACGGACCCGGATTCTAATCATATTATTTCATAATATTGCTGTGTTATATTTTTATCCACTGGTATACATTAAGCACTTTATCACATTAGCGACCGGTTACCAATGCATTATTTTTTAAATTAAGACACGAACTAAACTAATGAAACGTGTTATTTTTTTATTCAAAAGTGTTCAAACACTACTTTTAATAGTTTTGGTTCAAATGCTGCTTAACAGAAGGGACTCTTTGCACTGTTCACAAACATGCAGTAACTGTTTATCGACAGCTTAACCTCTTTGTAGTTTTTAAATTATACTTATAATGAACACCAATTGCATGACACGTCTTTAATATGTCTGTCAAAAACACAGTACCGGTACCGTCCGTTACATGTGAGATAGTTTTCTCTTCAGGCATTTGAATACACACGAGAGTTCATTTGTTAAAAAGTCTATCAATTTTCATTTCTGTTAAGACAGATGAAATAGAATAGCTTGAAAGTTTTCTAAAGGAGGACATAACTAGGTCCGAGTAACATGGATACCACAACAATCCACAACGTGAATGCCCAGATCCTTTCGTTATCTCATTCATTGAGGTTGCTCGTGACAGAGGAGCTAGAATTTACTGGCATACGCCTTACCACAACTCAGTCAACACTGTCCAGAAAAAAAAACCTAGTCAGCCAGAAGAAATAAACTAGTCAGTCGGAAAAGTTTCTAACCAGTGTCTATTTAAAATACCGATTGTCTATCAAACCCACATCAAATACCGGTAGTGTGCAGGGAAAGGAGATTTTCACTCTTTTACTTTGCAAGAATTAGTCAAAAATGTGTCAGGGATCGGGAAAGGTAGATCCCATTTATTTCAGAACATGAGGAGAAAATTCAACTTACCAATAAGACTATAAAGAAGAGCCCCTATGAATGAAGTGTAATACCCCCTAATACGATATTCTCTTACGAGTTGTTACGATTTTCAAAATTTATAGTTTTACGAGTTCTTGCGAGATTTTCTACCAACCTTTTACGATCTATTTCCGAGTTGTCACGATTTCGTCAGTTGTGCGGAAATTTTTCGCACTCCCGTCCAGAGACGATACGAATTTTATTTTCGAAATGTTACGAGCATGTTACGGTGCCTTTGCGACGTCTTTACGAGTGAAATGCGACATTGGAAATGATATCGTAACTAACTCGCAAACCACACGTAAAATAATTCTTTTGCGAGGTCTTCCCGAGTTAGTTACGAGTAAACGCGAGTCATTTACGATCTCTACGAGTTCTTTACGAGTTATTTGCGATGTGTTTACGAGTTAAATTATGACATTGTTGTTTTTTCAACTCGTAAAAGTCTTACGAGGATTTTTGACATGTCAAAAATCCTCGTAAAACTTTCACGAGTTCTTACGATTGCACACGAGCTAGAAAGACCTGTAAACGAGTAACAAAGAGTGATTTACAAGTCTTCGCGATCGATTAAGAGTTGAAAACTCGTAAGAACTCGTAAGGGAATCTCGTATATGTGAAGGGGGTATAAGCGTTTTCTTTCTGGTGTGTTCTAAGCAGGGCGACATGGATAACCCCAGCAGAGTAGAGCATCGTCCCATTTAACACACTGGTCAAACTAGAAGCTGCCATAACAACCCATGCCCACTTTTTGTCTAAATCTTTGCCTTCTTCTTCGTTATATTTCATCATTATCTTGTAATAAAAAAAAAAGAATAGGTATTACCCATATCCTCAGTGTCTGCTATCTCTATGCTTTCAGTTCATGTTAAGTTATGGGAAGTAAAACTCGAAGCGTAGAACTGAAAACATAAAGATACGTACACCAAAATGTGGACAATTTACACCAATTCTTGTTCGATGTAATATATCTTACTTTTCCGTCAATAAAAAATTTCTTCAAGGCAAAATATACATGTATATATTACTAATATATTAACAAATTGTCCACATTTGGTGTATCTCTGTCTAAAACACCGATCTATTGGTTTTAAAGGGCGGGAAGGGTGGGTAAGGAAACCACCTCATATCTAAGCTAAGTCACACTGTAACTGACGTGTATGACACTCATCACATCTACTTTCTATCCATAAGCATGGATATTAAAATAATGAGAATGAGTAACATGAACTTCCGCCTACGTCATCAGTCAATGAGACTATACCCATATCCTCAGTGTCTGCTATCTCTATGCTTTCAGTTCATGTTAAGTTATGGGAAGTAAAACTCGACAGCTTACAAGATGCAAATTTCATAACGAAACGACAATAAACCACCTTTAGCTCTCTTCCCAAAACTCAAAAAAAAAAAAAAAAATAAATAAATAAAACACCTCATATAAACACGATATGACAAGGACAAGGGTTTATCTAATAAAACCTGTATTACAAACTGATTGTAATGGCTTTTGCGATCATTATACAACAATCTCATATTAAGCACCAACACAAATCTAAGTCTGACACATGCGAAGGTATACATCCACTATTTCAAGTTTCTTTTCCGATCTGCATCATCATGTGAGTTTGCAAAACGAAGGGATCTCTCCTTCAAGTGTAAACAAGTTCCTGAGATTCCCTATTATTATATAGTTAGATGAAAATCATATCGGTGTGTAACTATAACATTAAAGCAAAATAAATGGAATAAAAATCATATTTACTAAAGACCAGTTTAATTCAAATACTAGTATATACCAATTTTGTAACACCTAAAGGAGAAAATCCCCTCGTATGCAACTCACGTGAGCGAACCCACTAGGGCATCAGTGTCCCTTGAATTGCTAACGAAAGGAAATTCACAAAGAAAGCAATACCAAACAAGAATTAGGGCAATTTGTATAAAACATTTAACATGTCAACAAAGTACACATTTTAATTATCTCATTTTATTTGCCTTGAACATTCGTTTAACATGAAATAACGATCCCTTAAGTCTATTGTTATAATAGATTGCTATATCATTCACATTGTCTAATTAGGCTTTCATTTCTGTCTTCCATCTCTGGGTTAATGCTTTTCCAGCGTAACGGGATCACTTCCATTCCGTACCTTATGTTACTCTGAAAGGAACAATACTATATACTGTTAACAAGCTTAGCCTATTAAGATATTTCATATATTTATATAAACATGTTATATAATTAAATATGTCCGTTGTATAACTATTACTTCTTTTCTTAATGAGTTCTGATAATAATGTTAAGCAACTAACGAAACAGTTTTCGAAAAGAAATTACATGACGGCACTTACAAGACTAAACTGCTACATGTATTGGCCAACAGAACAAGCTTATTATGCATTAACACCACGGATATCTTTCAAAAACAATGCAAAGATCAGATAATTTGAATATTATAAATATTTCGTTGGATAAAACGCACTAACTAACCTCAATCATATATTTGAATTCCAGTATTTCCACAGAAAGTAATCCTCTTCTTTTATAACACTTTATACATCTCTGAAATCAAAATAAATACTTGTAAATTTTAACTAATAATCAAGCACATGTTCGGTGTATATTTAAATTTACTCAACCAAATCAAAACAGTCCTCGATAAAACGACACGTGAACTTCATTCAATACAACAAGGTTATATGTCCTTGAAATAGAAAACACACAATGACATTATGTTCACAAATAAGCATTTATCTATTATTCATATGCTTGCTTAAAATTTGTTGGCATATATTTTCTTTAAAGTTATACATGTTCTAAGCTTTTCTCTACGCAACAAACGTGCACACATGTGACTCAATATTTATTTCATGAAATATCTTTTCATAGCCACCTAGGCCAATATGTGCTTGACCACCTAGGTCTATATGTTCATGGCCACCTAGGCCTATATGTGCATGACCACCTAGGTCTATATCATGGCCACCTAGGCCTTAAAGTACATGGCCACCTAGGCCTATAAATTATCAGTGTATGGCCACCTAGGCCTTAAAATTATCAGTGCATGGCCACCTAGGCCTATAAATTATCAGTGCATGGCCACCTAGGCCTATAAAATATAAATGCATAGCCACCAAGGCAAATAAAATGGAATACTTACAGTATGACGTGTCGCACTCGACACGTCCGTTCCCTAGCATGGATATTAAAATAATGAGAATGAGTAACATGAACTTCCGCCTACGTCATCAGTCAATGAGACTAGTCTCCTGGTAAAACAATTTTAGTTCTGTTACAATAAGGCAGCAACCACTTGAAATTCTGGAGGGGGATATGGATTTTTTTGAAAAAAAATATTTTGTTTTCAATTTTTATTGAAAAAAAAAATAAATTGTCCTTGACCCAGAAAGAAAAAAATAAATTGTTTTGGTGAACCTGGGCTACGCGGCGTAAACAAAATTGCGAATAAAAAAATTGTTTTCGGTGTCGTTAAAAAAAATTCTCGTCTTCGAAAAATTTTGAAAAAAATAAATTGCTGAGGGGCTTAAATCCATACCCCCCCCCAGAATTTCAAATGGTTGCTGCCTAAAGTTGAATTTGTATTAAAAAAAGGTCCCTTTATTGTTTTCATAGGCCATCCTAGTGATAACCTTCCAAAATGCAAGGTGTGTGTGTGTGTGAACTGCGAGTTCAACTGCCATATAATGTTGATCCAAAGCGGTTATTATTAGGGAGCAACCATTTGATTTTTATGGGGGGCTATGGATATTTTCCTCGTCCTGCCTTTTTATTTTCGGAAAAGTCGAGCCTGGATTTTTTTTTTGCGCGCACTATTGTTTTTTATTTTTAAAGCAACTATATTTTTTTTAGCCAATTTTTTTTTTTAAAGCACTGTCCTGCCTTTTTATTTCTGGATTTTTGCCATCCTGCCTTTTTATTTCAAATTTCACCATAGCCCCAACCCCCCCTAAAAATCAAATGGTCGCTCCCTTACCTTTATCACCAAAATTTATGACAGTGCATTCTTGAAGTCCCAGTATGGCAAGCCGTTGTTATATTTATTCAATTTCAAGATTTCTTATAAAGTTAATGAATATCTTTTTAATTTAAAGTTATTAAGATAACTTATTTATTTTATACGATATCTTATTTGTTTTACATGAGATCTTATATACTTTTAAATATATCTTATATCTTTTCAAAGATATCTTTTAAACAAATACTTTAATTATAAGATATCTTGTAAAGTTTTCTTTCCTTGTATTGCACATGGTCGATATCCTCGGTGCTGGATTTGGCTTCCCTGTTTGAACATTTTGGCTTTAAGTACTTTACATTCAATACTTTTGGTTTTTTGACCTTCCAATGTTTGATTCAACTGCTGCTGATGAGAGGTTACTCCTTGAATTAATGTGCATACGATACACCATGGAGACATTAAAGGCAAATGAAGGGCTAAAATGAATGACATTAATAATTTGAAATTCACAAACATAAGTCTAATGAAAACTATACCTTTAAAATAGGCTATATCACAATGAATATTAAAGCTTGGTTAGCAGGACTTGTGGAATAAAGTGCCTGTACAAAGTCCTCAATATATCCGGTGCTATTAATAGAATCATGTCTTGCTTTTCTTTAAGTTTGTCGTTCTCGTCCCAATTCGGTAATTTGTGTAAGCTGTATCAAACTTACTACACTAACAGCTAAAGATAACTTACAGAACTGAATTCACTTGAGGTCCACGTTTCCAAATGCCGCAAGTTCAGTTTTACTTTCAATTCTATTTACAATATCCTTGACCTGACCCAGGAAAATTTTAGGAATACATTTGTTAGCATGCGTACGAGCATTTACATTTTAGAGAATGCATAAATTGATAAAAATGCCCATTGAAGATATCGTTTTAACAAATAAATGCATGGAAAAGGCCACAAATCAACAGTTTACTTCGTTAAAAGCAAACCTATACAGAAGGAACTAACGCGACTTAGATATCACAATTTTATACAGCTTGCTTGCTTTTGCAATGTCAAACAGTCACAGTCATCGCTAAAGTGAAAATATGCCTGTTTCTCGGTCAGATTATTCAAAAGGTTTTGCCTGACAGAAAACGATTTTGTAGGACCTAGATATTATTCTTTTTTCCCTGCGAAAGTTTTGTATGAGTGGCGGTTCATGTCACAATAAGGATATTGATATAAAGATACTTTTCTCTATCATGATACTTCTCGCTTGTATCACGATACTAAGAAGAAGTATAATGATACTTAGTAGAAGTATAACGATACTTGTTAAAAGTATCATGTTACTTCTCGAAAGTATAACGATACTTATCGTTTGTATCGTGATACTTCTTGAAAGTATAACGATACTTCTTGAAAGTATAATGATACTTCTCGTTAGTATCGTGATACTTTGAAGAAGTACCATGATACTTGTATGAAACCTAACGATACAACGGAGAATTGGATAATTACTTTTAGTTCAAAGACTTTACTCGCAGTAATCATTATATTTGTAGAAGTATCATGATACTTTTAACAAGTATCGTTATCCTTTTAAGAAGTATCATGATACTTTTAACAAGTATCGTTATACTTCTAAGAAGTATCACGATACTAACGACAAGTATCGTTATGCTTTTAAGAAGTATCACGATACTAACGATAAGTATCGTTATACTTTCAAGAAGTATCATGATACTTCTAAGAAGTATCATGATACTTTTAAGAAGTATCATGATACTTTCTACAAATAAATTGATAACTGCGAGTAAAGTCTTTGAGCTAAAAGAAATTATCCAATTCTCCGTTGTATCGTTAAGTTTCATATTGGTATCATGATACTTCTTCAAAGTATCACGATACTAACGAGAAATATCATTATACTTTCAAGAAGTATCACGATACTAACGATAAGTATCGTTATACTTTCAAGAAGTATCATGATACTTCTAAGAAGTATCATGATACTTTGTACAAATAAATTGATAACTGCGAGTAAAGTATTTGAACTAAAAGTAATTATCCAATTCTCCGTTGTATCGTTAGGTTTCATACAAGTATCATGATACTTCTTCAAAGTATCACGATACTAATGAGAAGTGTCATTATACTTTCAAGAAGTATCATTATACTTTCAAGAAGTATCGTTATACTTTCAAGAAGTATCACGATACTTTCTACAAATAAATTGATAACTGCGAGTAAAGTCTTTGAACTAAAAGTAATTATCCAATTCTCCGTTGTATCGTTAGGTTTCATACAAGTATCATGATACTTCTTCAAAGTATCACGATACTAACGAGAAGTATCATTATACTTTCAAGAAGTATTACGATACTAACGATTAGTATCGTTATACTTTCAAGAAGTATCATGATACTTCTAAGAAGTATCATGATACTTTTAACAAGTATCGTTATACTTCTACTAAGTATCATTATACTTCTTCTTAGTATCGTGATACAAGCGAGAAGTATCATGATAGAAAAAAGTATCGTTATATTAATATCCTTATTGTGACATGAACCGTCACTCATAGTTTTGCCTGCCTTTGGTCCTGTGGTGTAAAACAAACCGCCTGACCGAATGACTGTCGGGACAGGTGGTTAGGGAGCTTTTGTAAGACTGTAGTCATGGTTGTCATGATTTATTAGTTTTAAATAAATAAACCCCGAGATTTCTACACTTTCTATCCCTTTCATTGTTCCTTACATGTCCCGTAAAGCCTATTTTAAATGCAAAGTGTATGTACTTGTGCCTGTTCTTTTCATTGAAACTTTATCTATTTTTTTACAATTTGTTGTGTGGACGTGTTCATTTCGAGGTTCATTTTCAGAAGACGGTATCTCAATGGGGATAAATTGTGCACCATTGCTTGCTGATTTGGTTTATATCTTCCAATGTGTTGATTCAAATGCTGCTGATGAACGGTTGCTCCTTGAAATATTGATAAACAGCATAACCAAACTGCACAAAAATAACCACAGAATCCACCCATTTATGGAATGGAAACCCTGTCCCTGACCCGACATTGCGTACTGTAATTTTAATGCAATGTTTCGTCCATTTTTAGGGTTTGGACTCATCATGGGTCATTTTGGTATTAGTACCTTCTAGTTTTTTTTTCTCCTGTTGCAACATTCTCTCCTGTGCAGCTTATAAAGATTGAGCGACTGGTGCAGTTTTCTAAAGCCTGTAGTTTGAACATATTTGTACAGTTTGGTGGACGTGTTTTTCAGCAGACAATAGGTTTCCCAATGGGCACAAATTGTGCACCATTGCTTGCCGATTTGTTTCTTCATATATATGATGCGGACTTCTTACAATCACTTCTAGACAAAAAAGGAATATACTTTATCCTTCAATTTCACATTTCGTTATATTGATGATGTCCTTTCACTAATCAATCCTCGATTTGGTGACTATTTACATCTCATATATCCGAAGGAACTCGAGATAAAGGACACTATACAGATTCTAGGAGGTCCGCTTCATATTTGGATCTATTTCTCGAAATTGACACACTAGGAAGGCTTTGTACAAAGCTCTATGACACACGTGATGACTTCAACTTTCCAAAAGTCAACTTTCCCTTTCTGTGTAGCAACATTCCGTCCCGTCCGCTTCAGCATATGGAGTTTACGTATCACAATTGATTCCTTATTCCAGAGCATTTGGGGAGTACAACAACTTCTTTGATAGAGCAACACGACTGACAAGCAAATTGTTAACACAGAGATACGTTGCTCCCAGGTTGTTGTCATCACTCAAGAAATTTTACGGAAGACATCATATGTGCTTGTATACAAATACGGGATTCTATCTCTCAGATGAGCACAGATGTTGGTTTGACATATAGTTTGGTAATGTCATCCTTTCCGGATTTGACCAACACTAAATCGATCTTTGGCAACGTGAAAAAAGAACTGCTTACTCTTCCGGAGCACATGAGTTCCTCTTGTTTCGACTTGAGTTCACGTTGCTGAATGCGGCTTTGTTGTTATGTGTGTGTGTTTTATGTTGTTGTGTGGTTTGTTTCGTTATGATGATTTTTTTGTCTACCGGTTTTGTCTTTGTCTTTACGGTTTCATGATGTTGATCACCCCTTTGGTACACCTTTGCTTCCTTGATATAGTTCTTCTGTATTTATTTACTGTCAAAGCTAGAAAATTGTCATGCTGGTCTTCCGTTACCTTACTGTAATTCCAAACTTTATGGGAATGACGACCCTTCCATATCACCTGAGTAAGTGTTACTAATAACTAGTATTACTTTTCATTGATTTCTATTTGATAAGAATAGCAAAAGGCTACCTAGGAATTTCAACAGCTTACCTGATTATAATAACCAATAGATTGAAAAAATCCTATGGACAAACATCATACATCTTCAACCTATAAAGGCTTCGTAGAACTTAGCTAAAGCTTTGTCATTATCCTAAATGGTTTTCAATATAGAAGATAAAAACAAACACTTTACCTGACCAAGGACGGTAGATTTCTCCGGGTACTCTGGGTTCCTCCACCCAATTGCGTAAAAAAGGGCGCTAAACACGTACGAACGCACGCAAACACACACACACAAACATAAAAACAAACAAGTTTGACATTATAAGGAACCATTCCTCCTAAATGTGTCATAAAACTCTTTTGCATGCAACAACTTTTCTGTTAGTATTTAATTTTTTAAATTTTATCGGCGAAAACATTTTTACATATGTTTTACCTTATAGGGTAAAAGACCCCTATCTGGCAACTTTCATACAATGGAGACTTTTGTAGTCTGAGAGCTCACTGGCTAAAAATTTAAGCAAGCTACAATTTTTTAACTCACTTTGACTGGTCCAGGTGAGCTATTGCCATCACTTAGCGCCCGTCGTCGTCGTCTGTTATAACAATTCTTTTTCACAAATCGTCTCCTTTGAAACTACTTAACATAATTTAATGAAACTTGTCATGATTGGTCCGTAGGGTATCCTGCACAAAGGTTGTGTTTCGATTTTTGATCCGTCAAAAACATGGCTGATGTTTCAAAAAAAAACAAACAACACTGCTGTTTTTGGTTTGTAAATCCAAAAGTATAATTGATAGAGAAAATTCAACCTGATGCAACCATCCTTCTTCAACATCAAAAGCTAAACTAACTTTTCCTTTGGACCGAAGCTGTCAACTGACCCTTTATAAGGGGTCAGTTGACAGCTTCGATCCAAAGGAAATGGCCCTTTGAAAAGCGTTTTTTAAATGTTTTTGGTCCATAGAATATTAACTTTTGTAGATAGAGAAAATCTGTTGCTTGCATAGGCCTTCAGCTCATTGAGCTTTACAAAAGTCTCCATTGGGTCGAAGATGTCAGATGGCTCATTATAGGGGATATGGCCCTTTGAAGGTAAACAAAACTAGCATTTTTTCATATTTTTGGCATATAGAATGAAAACTAGTGCAGATAGAGAACAGATGTTGCTTTAATCTCATCGAGCTCTACTAAAGTTGTCATTGGGTCAAAGATGACTCATTATAAGGGAAATGGCACTTTGAAGGTTAACAAAGTTTTTGCCCTGTAGAATGAAACTATTCCAGGTGGAGAAAAGATGTTGCTTGCATAAACCTTAAGCTCATTGAGATGTACAAAAGTTGGCAAATGAGTCAAAGCTTAAAGATCCTTTGAAGGTAAAACAAGAAATCTGTGAGCCAATGCTCACTAGTGATATCCCCGCTTTCACAAATATCCCATGTTTTAATTTACAGCAAACAGGAAGTTAATGTTTGATGGACTAAAAAAATGTATCCCACAATACATCATGTCCATCATATCTAGCTTGTTACCAACAAGTAATAATTGTAACAATGAACCGTTACTAAGTCTCCCAAACGAAGTTTCCCAATCATGACCCCCCCTGGAATCCTTCCCGTCTATGGTACCAAATGCTTCATCTTATCATAAGGACTTAGAATATGGTTATAGGGTGGGGATCTCATTGTTTTTTTTTCCAGATATTAAGTATCTTGTCATTGTAGGGGGTGGGGCATGACCCACTCAGACCCATCTATGGTACAAAATACTTCGTCTTACAATAAGGACTAAGAATATATATGGTTATAGGGTGGGGATCTCAATGGTTTTTGAAAAAAAATATATAATTTGTTGAGATATTTGGAGGAGCGTGGCACGGGGCCCATAGGGAAATATACTGTCCGGTACGTTTTTTTTATAAGCTCACCTGGCCAAAGGCCATGTGAGCTTATGCCATCACTATGCGTCCGTCGTCGTCCGTCGTCCGTCGTCTGTCGTCGTCTGTCGTCGTCCGTCGTCTGTCGTCAGTTAACAATTTCAAAAATCTTCTCCTCTGAAACCACTACACCAATTTGACTGAAACTTGGCAGGAATGGTATATGACATGTTGGCAACAAAAGATCCTCATTTTAAAAGAATGGTATATGACATGTTGGCAACAAACGATCCTCATTTTAAAATGATTCGATAAAAAACATGGCTGCTGTTACTAAAAATAGAACATAGGGTAAAACCACTTAAAATGGCTTATAACTCAACAACCATAACAGATAACAAAAATCCGAAGGATCTTAGGCTCTTTAGAATCAAAAACTCTACAAAAGTCTCCATTGGGTCTAAGTTGTCAGAGGAACCCAGCTTACGGGGTATACATTTCACAATTAGTCACAAAAAAAATCAAAAACAACCTTATGGAAATTAAAAACTGGCTTAAAAACCTTTTGAAAAAAGGATACGAATTCAATGTTTTAGTAAAATCTTTGCATTTGGTATGTTTTGGCAGAAATATTGATAGCTTGATAGTAACTTTAAAACATTAAATTTTCACTTTGTATCCACTGTATTATTTATGAGCACCACAGCGATCAAGTATGTCGGTTCTGTGTGGTGATACAACTCTAAATCATTCATTGTTTTGACGTGGGGTGTCGGATTTAGAACTGATGTATTTGATTCTTTTACATCAATCGATAAATGTTTCTTAGCTAGTTGTCAATAACTTCGAGTGTTCTCAAGAGAGTTCCTCCTTGTCTTGTTGTTTTCGTACAGTATTTTGTCTTAGGTTCTCTCTTATTGAATTGAGCTTTTGTCGATTGAGTTTTACATTGTGTTTTATATGCATGCTTTGTGCAAGCTTATCAATAGGGGAAGGTTGGATCCAAAAAACTAATTTAACCCCGCCACATTTGATATGTGCCTGTCCTAAGCCAGGAAACTTTGCCAAAGCCTTTGTTTGTCCTTGTCATTCTGTGTTAACTGTTTAATGTCAAGAATTGGGTCTTTCGTTGATGATTTAGGGATTGGTTTTGAAACTTTTGTATTGTATTATAAGTCTTGGGCCAATGCAAGACGGTAAGCAGTGACCTATGGTCATGTTGAAGACTGCTTGCTGTTTTCCGTTGTAATTTTTTGAATTGATGTTTGTTTATGTTTGTTGTGTCGCGTACACTTATTCCACATCTCAATATCGTCTACCTTATAGGGGTTATGGCCCTTTAAAGGTCAAAAATAGCCTTTTTTCATGTTTTTGTCCTATAGAATGAAAACTATTGCAGATAGAGAAAAGCTGTTGCTTGCTTAAATATTCAGCTCATTTAGCTCTACAAAAGTCTCCATAGGATTGAAGTTGTCAGATGACCACTTATAGGGGTTACAGCCCCTTAAATGTGCAAAAAAATAGTGTTTTTTGGCCTATAGAATGAAAACTGTTGCAGATAGAGAAAAGCTATTGCCTGTTTAAATGTTCAGCTCATATAGTTCTACAAAAGTCTCCATAGGGTCGAAGTTGTCAGATGACCCCTTATAGGGGTTACAGCACTATGCGTCCGTCGTCTGTCGTCGTCTGTCGTCGTCCGTCGTCTGTCGTCGTCTGTCGTCGTCCGTCGTCTGTCGTCCGTTAACAATTTCAAAAATCTTCTCCTCTGAAACCACTACACCAATTTGACTGAAACTTTGCAGGAATGGTATATGACATGTTGGCAACAAACGATCCTCATTTTAAAATGATTCGATAAAAAAAAAACATGGCTGCTGTTACTAAAAATAGAACATAGGGTAAAACCACTTAAAATGGCTTATAACTCAGCAACCATAACAGATAGAAAAAATCCGAAGGATCTTAGGCTCTTTAGAATCAAAAACTCTACAAAAGTCTCCATTGGGTCTAAGTTGTCAGAGGAACCCTTATAGGGGTTATGGCCCTTTAAAAGTCAAAAAAAGCCTTTTTCATGTTTTTGTCCTATAGAATGAAAACTATTGCAGATAGAGAAAAGCTGTTGCTTGCTTAAATGTTCAGCTCATTAAGCTCTACAAAAGTCTCCATAGGGTTGAAGTTGTCAGATGACCCCTTATAGGGGTTACAGCCCCTTAAAGGCAAAAAATAGTGTTTTTGGCCTATAGAATGAAAACTGTTGCAGATAGAAAAAAGCTATTGCCTGTTTAAATGTTCAGCTCATTTAGTTCTACAAAAGTCTCCATAGGGTCGAAGTTGTCAGATAACCCTTTATAGGGGTTACAGACCCTTAAAGGCGAAAACTAGTGTTTTTGACCTATAAAATGAAAACTATTGCAGATAGAGAATAACTGTTGCTTGCTTAAATGTTCAGCTCATTTAGCTCTACAAAAGTCTCCATAGGGTCGAAGTTGTCAGAAGACCCCTTATAGGGGTTACAGCCCCTTAGAGGCGAAAAATAGTGTTTTTGGCCTACAGAATGAAAACTATTGCAGATAGAGAATAACTGTTGCTTGCTTAAATGTTCAGCTCATTTAGCTTTACAAAAGTCTCCATAGGGTCGAATTTGTCAGATGACCCCTTATAGGGGTTACAGCTCTTTAAAGGCAAAAAATAGTGTTTTTCGCCTATAAAATGAAAACTATTGCAGATAGAGAAAAGCTGTTGCTTGCTTAAATGTTCAGCTCATTTAGTTCTACAAAGTTCTTCATAGGGTTGACATCAAGACCAGGTGAGCGATTCAGGCTCCTGTGAGCCTCTTGTTAGAAAAAAATGCGACAATTTGATTGTATGAAAAAAAGTTTGTACGAATAGCCGCACCGCTAATCGTGCAAACTGTTTGTATTAGGAACCACTGCCTTAAAAAATGCTTAGGACACACAAATCATAGGGTTCTATCATTGTGCAAAATTTGAAAAAAAATCCGTCAAGTATAACATGTATAAAGTACAAAGGTGCCCAAAAGCGGGACGGAACTACGGAACCTCAGAACTATGGACGGACACAGGTAAAACAGTATAGCCCCCTCTTCTTCGAGCGGAGGTATAAATAGTGGTTTTCATGTTTTGCCTTATAGAATGAAAACTATTGAGATAGAGAAAAGCTATTGCTTGCTTAAACCTTCAGTTTATAGATTGAGCTCTAGGAGAGTCTTTGGGGTGAAGATGTCAGGCGACACCTTCTTGTGGTTTTGGCCCCTTTGTAGTTAAAAAAATGGCGTTTTTATGTTTTCATTCCATAGAATATAGAAAAATAGAAGAAAAAGTTAGCTTGCTTAAACCTTCAGCTCATTAAGCTCTTTAAAAATATCCATTGGGTCAAAGTTGTCAGGTAAAAGCTAATGGAAGAGACTCTTATAGCTAAAAGACCAGGTGAGTGATTCTTGCTTTTGGGAGCCCCTTGTTCTATTCATAGTTTTAAAATTATCGGCCAAGACATGAAAGACTATTTTGTCATCTAAAGGCCAAAACATCGACCCAATGAAAACTTATGTAGAGCTCAATAAATTGAAGAATTAAGCAAACAACAGCTTTTCTCTAATACTCTCAGATAGAGTCTATCTGCAAAAGTTTTCTTTCTAAAGACAAACTAGAGGCTCCCAGGAGCCTGGATCGCTCACCTGATGCAAAAGTTTGAATAAATTTCACAAACTTTCAAGTATACAAAGTTGCAAAACAATCCCTTCAGTGGTTTCAGAGAAGATTTTTGGAAATCAGTTTAAATTGATAGAAAAATACAGTAAAAGGGCAATAACTCCTGTAGGGACCTTTTGATGCTGAACAAGAAAAGTTGCTTCGGATTTTCTCTATCTCTTATACTTTTCGAGTTATATGCCAAAAACAATGATCTGATCCCCCCTGTTCTATTTTTAGCAATGGTGGCCATGTTGGTTGGTCAACGTGTATATAATTCACAAACTTGGTAGAGGACATCCTAAAGATCAAGTGTACCAAGTTTCTAAGCAATCCCTTCAGTGGTTTCAGAGAAGATTTTTGAAAATCAGTTAAAATTAGTGGAAAAAAACAGTTAAAGCGGAATAACTCTTAAACGGCTGATCTGACAATTTTGACCCTGAAATCATTTTTGTAGATCTCAATGAGCTTAACAATTCTGCAATGCTAACTTTTCCTCTAGCTCTAACGGTTTTCAAAATATTGTCCAAAAACTGCAAAAATGGTCAATTTTGATGATTAAAGGGCAATAACTCCTATAAGGAGTCGTTTCACAACTTCGGCTCAATGGAGAGATTTGTAGAGCTTTTAATGCTGAACAAGGAAGGTTGCTTCGGATTTTCTCTATCTCTTATACTTTTCGAGTTATAAGCCAAAAACAATGGTCTGACCCCCCTGTTCTATTTGTAGCAATGGCGGGCATGTTGGTTGGTCGACGTGTACATAATTCACAAACTGGGTAGAGGACATCCTAAGGATCAAGTATACCAAGTTTCAATGCAATCCCTTCAGTGGTTTAAGAGAAGAAGATCTTTGAAGAAAAGTTAACGACGGTCGGACGACGGACGCCTGACGATGACAATAGCTCACTGACCCTTCGGGTCAGGTGAGCTAAAAACATAAATAAATCATTTATTCACCTTTACAGGGCCATAACCCTTATCTGACATCTTCGACCCAATGGAGACTTTTGTAGAGCTTTTGATGCTGAAGATTTTCTCTATCTCTTATATTTTTTATTTATAAGCCAAAAATATGGAATCTAATGGGACATTAAATGATACCCGCCACGATATTCATCAATACTGTAAATTGGGATATTTTGGATGTAGTTTAACTTCGGTTTATTTGGCGCCTCACCTTAATGTGCCAAAATCAAACACACACAAAATTGTTTAGAATGCATAGAATTAATGTACTGACAAACAATTGATAGATGTTACATGTTGACAAAATTAGTACATCTGTATAAAGTGAAAAAGAAACAAGACATTGAGTAACAATGTACAAGAGGCTCCCAGGAGCCTGAATCGCTCACCTGAACTACACAGACACATATATTTTGTAGATATTATTGTGCATAACCATATGCGATTTAAATTTCTGAAATATTTTGGTTAGATTTCAAGATATTGGGCTTAATAAGTGCAAAATTTGGCAAAAATTAGAAACAAGAGACTCCCAGGAGCCTGAATCGCTCACCTGGTCTTGATGTCAACCCCATGAAGAACTTTGTAGAGCTGAATAAGCTGAACATTTAAGCAAGCAACAGCTTTTCTCTACATGTATCTGCAATAGTTTTCATTCTATAGGCCAAAAACACTTTTTTTTGCCTTTAAGGGGCTGTAACCCCTAAAAGGGGTCATCTGACAATTGGACCCTATGGAGACTTTTGTAGAGCTAAATGAGCTGAACATTTAAGCTAGCAACAGCTTTTCTCTATCTGCAATAGTTTTCATTTTATAGGCCAAAAACACTATTTTTCGCTGTTAAGGGGCTGTAACCCCTATAAGGGGTCTTCTGACAACTTCCACCCTATCGAGACTTTTGTAGAGCTAAATGATCTGAACATTTAAGAAAGCAACAGCTTTTCTCTCTCTCTCTGCAATAGTTTTCATTCTATAGGCCAAAAACACTATTTTTTTGCCTTTAAGGGGCTGTAACCGCTATAAGGGGTCATCTGACAACTTGGACCCTATGGAAACTTTTGGAAAGCTAAATGAGCTGAACATTTAAGCAAGCAACGGCTTTTCTCTATCTGCAATAGTTTTCATTTTATAGGCCAAAAACACTATTTTTTGCCGTTAAAGGGCTGTAACCCCTATAAGGGGTCATCTGACAACTTCGACCCTATGGAGACTTTTGTAGAGCTAAATGAGCTGAACATTTAAGCAAGCAACAGCTTTTCTATATCAGCAATAGTTTTTATTCTATAGGCCAAAAACACTATTTTTCGCCTTTCAGGGGCTGTAACCCCTATAAGGAGTCATCTGACAACTTCAACTCTATGGAGACTTTGGTAGAGCTAAATGAGCTGAACATTTAAGCAAGCAACAGCTTTTCTCTATCTGCAATAGTTTTCATTCTATAAGCCAACTAGAGGCTCCCAGGAGCCTGAATCGCTCACCTGATCTCTTATGCCAAAGTTTGAATAAATTTCACAAACTTTCAGGTATACAAAGTTGCAAAACAATCCTTTCAGTGGTTTCAGAGAAGATTTATGGAAATCAGTTTAAACTAATAGAAAAAACAGTTAAAGGACAATAACTCCTGTAAGGACCTTTTGATGCTGAACAAGCAAATTTGCTTCAGATTTTCTCTATTTCTTATACTTTTCGAGTTATAAGCAAAAACCAATGGTCTGACCCCTTGTTCTATTTTTAGCAATGGTGGCCATGTATATAATTCACAAACATGGTAGAGGACATCCTAAAGATCAAGTGTACCAAGTTTCAAAGCAATCCCTTCAGTGGTTTCAGAGAAGAAGATTTTTGAAAATCAGTGTAAATTAATGGAAAAAAACAGTTAAAGGGGAACAACTCTTCAATGGCTGATCTGACAATTTTGACCCTGAAATCAATGTTGTAGATCTGAATGAGCTTAACAATTCTGCAATGCTAACTTTTCCTCTAGCTCTAATGGTTTTCAAGATATTGTCCAAAAACTGCAAAAATGGTCAATTTTGACGATTAAAGGGCAATAACTCCTATAAAGAGTTGTTTCACAATTTTGACTCAATGGAGAGATTTGTAGAGCTTTTGATGCTGAACATGATAGGTTGCTTCCGATTTTCTCAATCTCTAATATTTTTTTAGTTATAAGCCAAAAACAATGGTCTGACCCCCCCCCCCTGTTCTATTTTTAGCAACGGTGGCCATGTTGGTTGGTCGACATGTATATAATTCACAAACTTGGTAGAGGACATCCTAAAGATCATGTATACCAAGTATCAATGCAATCCCTTCAGTGGTTTTAGAGAAGAAGATTTTTGAAAATCAGTGTAAATTAATGGAAAAAACAGTTAAAGGGGAATAACTTTTAAACGGCTGATCTGACAATTTAGACCCTGAAATCATTTTTATAGATCTCAATAAGCTTAACAATTCTGCAATGCTAACTTTTCCTCTAGCTCTAACGGTTTTCAAGATATAGTCCAAAAACTGCAAAAATGGTCAATTTTGATGATTAAAGGGCAATAACTCCTATAAGGAGTCGTTTCACAACTTCGACTCAATTGAGTGTTTCGTAGAGCTTTTGATGATGAACAAGGAAGGTTGCTTCGGATTTTCTCTATCTCTTATACTTTTTGAGTTAAAAGCCAAAAACAATGGTCTGACCCCCCCTGTTCTATTTTTAGCAACGGCGGCCATGTTGGTTGGTCGACATGTATATAATTCACAAACTTGGTAGAGGACATCCTAAATATCATGTATACCAAGTATCAATGCAATCCCTTCAGTGGTTTCAGAGAAGATCTTTGAAGAAAAGTTAACGGACGACGGACGCCTAACGATGACAATAGCTCACCTGACCCTTCGGGTCAGGTGAGCTAAAAACATGAAAAATGTTATTTTTCACCTTTAAGGGGCCGTAACCCCTATAAGGAGTCATCTGACAATTTCGACCAAATGAAGACTTTTGATCCTGAAGCAGTGTTGTGGCATCAGATTTCATCTATCTCTTATACTTTTTGAATAGTAGTCTGACCCCCTGGTATATTTTTAGTAACGGCGGCCATGTCTTTTGATGAATCAAAAATCGAAACACAACTTTAGTGCAGGACAACCGAAGGATCAATCATACCAAGTTTCATTGAATTCTGTTCAGTAGTTTCAGAGGAGAAGATTTTTGAAAATTGTTAACAGACGACGACGACAGACGACGACGGGCGCCAAGTGATGGCAATAGCTCACATGGACCTTTGGTCCAGGTGAGCTAAAAGGGGCAATAACTCCCACATCAGCAGTCAGATCTTTTCCCAAATTTCAGCACAGGTAGATCTTAATATGCTGATCTTTTTTTATTCTTTCACAACTTTGATATCTGAAACCATTTTTGAGTTATTAGCCAAAAAATGCAACTTACCCTTATGTTATATTTTTAGCCATGGCAGCCATGTTTTTTGACGAATCGAAAATCTGAACAATAGAGTTGTAGCATATAAGCTATTAAACAAGTGTGCCAAGTTAAAATGTAGTTGGTCTTACGGTATCAGACAAGTTAATCTTTGAAATTCAGGGAAAAAGTAATGAAAAATGATAAATTTTGTTGTTTTAAGGACAATAACTCCTAAAAGAAATGATCATACAGCTTTGATCTAAATACATGAAATGTAGATCTTGACGTGCTTAATCGTATGCAATTTAATTCTTGAAATATCTTGTTTTGTTTTCAAGATATCTGGCTAAACAAGTGAAAAATTTTGAAAAAATCCAGAAAAAGGGCAATAACTTCTACATCGGTTGTTGGATCTTCTTGAAACTTTCACAGCAGGTAGATCTTGAGATGCTGATCACTTTTGTTTCCCATCAGAATTTTGATATCTGTAACCATTTCTGAGTTATTCGCAAAAAACTGCAATTTACACCTATGTTCTATTTTTAGCCATGGCGGCCATGTTTTTTTACGAATCAAAAATCCGAACGATAGTTTTGTACACATAATGCTGTTTAACAACTGTACCAAGTTTGGTTGCAATTGGACTTATGGTGTTGTACAAGTTAACGTTTGAAAAATTGTTCACAGACGACAACGACGACAACGACGACGGACGCCAAGAGATGGCATAAGCTCACATGGCCTTTGGTCAGGTGAGCTGAAAATAAAGAAATCCATTATAAATGTAAATTTTTATCTCTTATTTCTTAATGAAGATTAATGTTTACTTATTTAAGTAATTAGTCTGGATATGATATATTTACTTGTTTGTCAAATAATCATTAGAAATCAAATTTCTTGTTGTTAAAAGCCTAAATATATACTAATAAGCTTGGGTTTGAAAACATTCGCTAATTAATATTAAAGTGTAGAATTGGGAATATGAATTCAATTAACTTATATTTTTTTCGAAAGCGCCAAAATAATATGCACCAAAAATAAACATGGCCATTTTGATCTAAAACCGCCAAAATATCCCATCACCAAAATATCCCAATTTACGGTAGTTAAATGATTTTCAAATTTGGAAAGATTATAAAGTGGCAATTCTTCAATAATAATTATGGGATCATCCTGAAAATTAAACATGACATGTAGTCTATTGTACTTAACAGCTGTGCAAAATATGATTCAAATCCCTTGACACGTTTTCAAGTTATCAACCAGAAACCTTCAGGGACAGACAGACTGACACCTAAAGAAACTGAGGGTAAAACATAATATCGCAACTTCATGTGGCGGGGTATAAAAACTGTGGTCTGAACCCCCTATTTTATTTTTAACAACATTGGCCATATTGGTTGGTGGGCAGTCATCAATTGTGCAATCTTGGGTGCAGAACATCCCATAGATGTATGCAAAATTTCAAAGCAATCCCTTTAGTAGTTTCAGAGGAAAAGATTTTTAAAGAACAGTTAACAAGGACGACTATGGACACCAAGTGATGGCAATAGCTCATATGACCTTTCGTTCAGGTGAGCTTAAAAAAAAACAAAGGCTATTTTGACCTTGCAAGGGCCAAATCCATGTAAGGGTTCATATGACAACTTCGACCAAATAGGGACAAAAGTTTTTTAATTCTGTCATAGACCTGTATATTAGAATATAGGTCTATGATTCTGTTCAAAAAGCCTAATTTTCTCATATTCTTTCTGTTCTAGTGTTTAAAGGTTTATAAATGTAGGTTGTGTCACATATACTTATTCCACATCTCATTATTGTTTATTTCCTGGTAGATATTGCTTTGCAACAAGCATGGCTCAAAATCCTTTCCTGTCAAAAAATATTCATCTTCCCTTCATAAATTTTAATGTATGTAAGTTCTATAAAATTTCATAAAAGTGATCAACAGGAAATGATATAGTTCCAAAACCAATTTTACTCTAAAATTTCAAATAGTTTTGTGACCTTTTTTTAAGTTCAACATACCTAACAACAGAGAATACATGTATTAGCCCTGACTTGATGTAGGTTTTAATATTTCAACTGGTTAATGTCCCTATCATGTCTGAAATATTGCTGACTGGACGGCAAGGCGATAACAATCAATCAATCAATCATGTGGGTTTTATAAAACATGCACACATCATCAGACGTCTTCAAGAAAAGTGTTTACTGTACATGCATGTTAGGTGTGCTGAGGTCATCAAATCAAAATATATGTAAGATTAAAAAAGATGTTTATTAAGGAAAATGTACAGCACTAAAATAAAAGGACTAGAGAATGAGCATCTTAATTAAACATGTTTACTTGTTCGTTTTGAGGAGATATTTAAAATCTTGTTTCACTTTTATCAATTACATGTAGGCACATAGTATATAAATGTCTAAATTGTGAAAATCATACCATAAAAGGGAAATGTTTCAAATTTGAACCTTTTCCAGATATAAATTCATTGTCTTCATATCTCCCTTACAGGGATAAATAATGTTCCATTTGAATTAAAAAGGAAACAAATCTATAACTGCCTTCTTTTGAAAACTTTCCATCCAAGATACTAATAAGCACTTTTCTATACTATTTTAAAATATGAAGTTATGTTAAATTTCTACACTACAAATTTTCATTGACCATTATATAGATGATAGATATTTACAAAACAATGATATGCCATTAAAAATATAAACACAGTAATGAAATGTGGCAAGTGTAACCATGTCCGCAATAATGGTAATATATGTATATATGGAAATGGCAAATATGACCTTGCCTATAACACAAAATTGTGAGACAGATGGTCAACAACAAAAGACAAATAAAATCAAAATATCTTCATACATCAAATAACAAAACAAAGTCATTCTTTTAAAATCAAACTTTTGTTTCATTCTTTAGTTTCTTAACATTCATGAAAATTACCAATTAAGAACAATACTAGTTTTTGTACATGAACATAAGGGGTATGGCACGAACTGAATTTTAGATATATTGGTATAAACATATTCAACATGGAGATCGAAAGGGGAGATCGTCTTTAAGGGCAACACATAGATCTAAATCCTATCAACATGATCAATGTAATTTCAAAATGACACAAAACATGGTAGTTATACAATAACACTAATAAGCAATAGAAAGACAAATGTAAGTAAACAATATTAAAACATCATACTACCTGTACTGAAACGACAACAAAAATTAAAATCAAAAGTAAAAAAAATATGTTCATCATGAAATGACACGTTAAATCTCATATGTTCTTATCCCTGTCAATGTTAAACCTAAGTGTAAATAAATTGCCCATTTTCCTAACGATGCAAAACAATGCATGTACTTTTAAGCATTTATATTTGGGACTAATTTGAGTTTGATGGATAAGTGATACATTCAAAAAGATATAACAGAATATAATCAAATGTCTTAAAACACTGAATCTGTTTCAAAATTGAACTTTATACCTATTCTATGAAAATGGACAATTTGTTTGATCTTTAGGCATTGCCTGGTCCCCACCATTACATCTGGGCCTCTACTTCTTCTTTATGAGCTTTACTGTTCATATGGGCCATGTAAGGTTGTGGGCCGTTCAGTTGTTTCTGGCACACATCACAAAAGTAGTTCTTCATGTTTTCCTCTTTCTCGGCCTCTGTTTCTGCTAGTCCTTTCTTGGCATAAGCAGATACATATGGCTTATATTGCACTGAAAAGTAAATGAATCAGTATATATTTATATGACAAATATATTGCATTTAGACTTCTTGCACATGTAAAAAACATATTTCACTTGGTAATTTGGAATAAATGAACACATCATTACATGGATTAGGGATGATGTGATATTGTTTCTCACCATTTTTCAGCATGAAGATCGGTCTTGAAATTATAAAGCTTTGACTTGTACAAGTGAAGTAATTGCCCATCATATTTTGAATCTGGTGGTACAAGACAGGCATTCTTACAAGAAGTTGAGTAATTGCCCATCATAATTTGAATCTGCCGATACAAGATGGACATTCTAAACTAAAGAGTTTTGCTACATGTATGCTTGCTTATTAATATGTATATATATTATTTTGTCAAGGTTCATTTTATTTGTCATCTTTGCAAAAAAAAGTAATTACTAAGTATACAAATTATTTTTTACTTCATGATCCTAAATTGTTAGAATTGACATCTCAAACATTAACTATAGAATAATCATAACAAGTTTATAAAAAACAAAATAACAAAATTCAGGACAATCTAATTTTTAACCCCTAAATGAAGAGCCCATTTCACTTATAAAAGACTCCTCAGAGATGCTTGACCAAAAAGTTGAAGGGCCCATGAATTAAAACTAGAACTTGAAGTGCACAGTTATAAAGATTGTAATGGTCCTAACCTGGAAAAGGAATTTCAATGTAAATTGTGAGTTGATTGATTGGTGTTTGCTCTGTGTCCTGATGGTGATTTTTCCGCCATCATCAAGACAAAAAAATTGTGAATTTGAACCAGGTTTAATTGCAACAAACCTCTGTCTTCCAATGTGATCTTATGGCAATGAATGGAGAACAGGACACTTATAAGAGATGTTATATTAGTGTGTGAAATTAGCACTGGCCTGTAAAAATCCTTCTGGGCAAGTGAAATTTGAACTAATTTTATATAGGATTAATAGGACAAAAACTAAAATCCAGAATTGGTAAGTGAATCACAAATCCTAATTGCAAACACTGATGTTATAGCAGTAAACCTACCAGGTTCTTGTTGTACAGCTTCAGGCTTCTTCAACCAAGGCAAAGCATTCACTTCTTCTTCCAATGCCTTTAGAACATAAATGTAAATGTTTAAGTATTTCTACTTTTATGATTGAATATCTGCATGAATATATTATCTTTATTACTGTGTAGTTTACAAATGCAACTTTCATTATTTTGTGAAGTTTAATGTGGTTTTAAAAACAAAAATATATGTCCAAAAGAATCAATGCCCCATCTTGATAAATTTGGGATGGACAGATGGACAAAAGGAATTTTAATCTTTATTTATCAAGAATATTTTTAACACTTTTTGAACATGTACTAAAAACAAGCAAAACATATTGTTATTGTATCAAGCAACATGGTAGGTATTTTGTAGATTTGGAAACAACAGGCTTACCAGTTTCATAAGGCACTCTAGTTTTGAGCAGGGCAATATCATATTTTCAATAAAATCTGTCAAAGTAAAAAATGGCCGGATTTCGTTTAACAGGAAGTAGGTGAGTGACAGACCTGAAATGGAATCCCACCTTATGGGACCCCACCCTGATGCTGTATACCAAATATCAAGTGGCTGTGATAAGTAGTTGCTTAGAAAACTGTAACGAAAATTTCTTCCACGCCTGTCTGCCCACCGCCTGACATTCACCATTTTATAACCCGGATTTTTTCACGCCTTGAAAGCTGGCCAATACGTAAACCTTTCGCAAAAATTGAAAATATGCATTTAATTTTTATTTGCACATAGTAGTACATACATGTATTACTATGTGCTTATGCTTATGTGCTACACATATTATAGTTACCATGATATATGAGGTAGGTACATATCCCTCGACTCCTTCCTTGTCTCGGATCTTGGACCACAACATGTTCTGTGGATGATATGATATAAATAAAGCTTGGTCTTTCTGTGAAATATTCAGCTCGGGCTCTCCCAGTGGGCTGTCAGGGTTAGCTTTGTAGCTGTATTTGACAATCAGTTTCTGATTGGGTGTGAGGTTCACTTCGTCTGTTTTCTCAGCGTAATTTGCCCAATCTGTAAATGTGTTGAAAAATGTAATCTCAAAACAAGGCCCCAGTTTTATAAAACATCTCAAATTTGAGATTTCCTCAACTCAAATATTGACCATTGAAATTGCAAGAAATCTCAGTTTTGGAAAGATTTGAGGAAATCTCAAATTTGAGATGTTTTATGAAACCGGGGCCAGGTATTTCAGACACAATTTAGTTACAGCAAATAAAGTGAAGTTACTACTTTGTAAGATTACAAATAGTAAATATATACATTTTTTTTACAGTAACAATCTTTTTATTGAATGCATAGCTTCAGAAATTTCAGAAACATTACTGATTGGTATGCTGTCAACATTCATATAAAATATATGTACAAAGGTGAGCGAAAACAATTTATAACAGCAAACAAGCGAATGAGTGACTGCCCCCTTATTTGTTGGATTGGAATTGGTTTTTTTTATTGCAATTTGTTGTCCTGGCAATAGTTTTTGAGTGTTCAAAGTTTTATGAAGATCTGTCTTATAGTATTTGAGAAATCACCTTTTACAATAAGGGAACCTGAGGACTGACAGACTGTTGAAAGAACGAACATACTGAAAAACTGTATGTCCTGTAACTTAGGCAGGCAGGGCATTTATACTTACTACCACATTTAATTTCAGGGCTCTTCAGTGCATCAGGACTAAGGATTTTTTCAGCTGTTTTGTTCTCTTGAATCAATACCCTGGGTCTTCTGAGCTGTTTATCCCATTCCTTCAGCCCAAACACTCCCCTTCCACAGCCATGGGGCAACTTGGGTGGCATTACAGACATCTGAAACAGATAAACTTAACTTGTAAATATGAACAACTTTTGGTTGCTTGTAATGATCAATGGAAGTTAAAGCTGATGCTACATGTACAAAAAAAATCTAAATGGGTTAAAAAATGATAGGGAAAGCCATTGAAAGAAATTGAAACAGACTAATCTGAAACAATACATATGGAGGGAACTGGCCACAAAGACTTAGAGGACTGATAGGTAGACATTATAAAATGAGACAAAGAAAAACCAAATGCACATTCCAATAACTAAGTCAATAAAAAGAATGACAAAACCTTGATACTGAATCTAAAAACAGCAGCACTATGGAATAACTAAAACACAAGATTGACTTTTGCCATTGTTCATTTCCTGTATTAGCATGTACATGTTAAAACTATAGATGACATTCTTCAATATTGGAATACATAATTTATTTAGGCAATAATCAAGTATACATATACAGACATACAATCAAACAATCATAGATTTCACAATATACACAAACTAAAAATCATTCACATGTAATGAAATACACATTTGGCACTTGATTAGCCTAGAACTAGGAAAAACTGTTTTAGCACACTAAAACTGATGTCTCCCCTTCCTTGAATAACACAAGTTCAATCTTGAGGTCTAAAGGTCAAAGCCACAATGACATACATTGTACAACATTTTTTTAAATAATGATACAACTGCATTCTAAAGTCAAAGGATAAAAAGTTATGGTCTGGAAGGCTTTGCATGTCAAATTAGCATTTATTTGACATTGAAGTCACAGGTCAAGATCATTAAGGTTGGTGACACATTGTTCCTATGATGACACACTAAAATGTGAAAATTCCAAGCCTTTTGAATAGGATTAATATATATATGGCCCAGACATGTTTAAGGTGTAAAAATAGCATAATTTTGACCTTGAGGTCAAGGTCATTCTGGTACAGGACACATCATCTCATGGTGATACATCCACATGCCAAATATCAAAGCCCTATTTCAAAGAACAAACAAGTAATGGTCTGGAACACATTGGATGTAAAAACTAGATGGAGCCTTCCCCGGAAGGCATATGTCGCCTGCGTATCTATATTTGTTCTCCAAACAGGAAGCAGTTAATTTTCGGGCATTAAATCTCCTCACACCTTAAAGTACTATGCAATGAAGCTACATACCAAATATCCAGAGGCTGTGGCATGTAGTTGCCTGGAAAACTGCGACGAAAATTTGGCATCGATGTCCATTATATATAAAACATTAAGTATTCGTCAAACAGGAAGTCGTTATTTTTCGGGCATAAAATCGCTTTAAACCTCATAGTACTATGCAATGAAGCTACATACCAAATATCAAGAGGCTGTGGCATGTAGTTGCCTAGAAAAATGCGACGAAAATTTGGCATCTATGTCCATTATATATAAAACATTAAGTATTCGTCAAACAGGAAGTAGTTATTTTTCGGGCATAAAATCGCTTTACACCTTATAGTACTATGCAATAAAGCTACATACCAAATATCAAGAGGCTGTGGCATGTAGTTGCCTGGAAAACTGCGACGAAAATTTGGCATCTATGTCCATTATATATAAAACATTAAGTATTCGTCAAACAGGAAGTAGTTATTTTTCGGGCATAAAATCGCTTTACACCTTACAGTACTACGCAATGAAGCTACATACCAAATATCAAGAGGCTGTGGCATGTAGTTGCCTAGAAAAATGCGACGAAAATTTGGCATCTATGTCCATTATATATAAAACATTAAGTATTTGTCAAACAGGAAGTAGTTATTTTTCGGGCATAAAATCGCTTTACACCTTATAGTACTATGCAATAAAGCTACATACCAAATATCAAGAGGCTGTGGCATGCAGTTGCCTGGAAAACTGCGACGAAAATTTGGCATCTATGTCCATTATATATAAAACATTAAGTATTCGTCAAACAGGAAGTAGTTATTTTTCGGGCATAAAATCGCTTTACACCTTACAGTACTACGCAATGAGGCTACATACCAAATATCAAGAGGCTGTGGCATGTAGTTGCCTGGAAAACTGCGACAGAAATTTTTGTGACGCCGCAGGACGACGCAGGACAACGACGCAGGACGACGACGCAAGACGACGGATAGTGCCAAAGTAACCCCTATATGTCGCTTCTGCAACACGTTGCAGGCGACATAAAAAGCATTAATTTGACCTTGAGGTCAAAGGTCAAGGTCATGTGAAGGTCATTCTGGTATGCGACACATTGTCTTATGGCGAAACATCCACATGCCAAATATCAAAGAATAAAAAAGCTATGACCAGGACACACTTTGCATGTAAAATAAGCTTTAATTTGACCTTGAGGTCAAAGGTCAATGTCATATGAAGGTTACTCTGGTACACGACACATAATCTCATGGTAATACATCAACATGTCAAATATTATGCCAAAGAACAAAAAAGTTATGGCACAGACACACTTTCCATGTAAAATAAGCATTAATTTAACCTTGAGGTCAAAGGACAAGGTCATATGAAAGTCATTCTGGTACCTGTCACATCATCTTAAGGTGATACATCCACATGCCAAATATCAAAGCCTTATGTCAAAGAACAAAAAAGTTATGGCCCGGAACACTTTGGATGTAAAATTAGCAAAAATTTGACCTTGAGGTCAAAGGTCAAG
Organism: Arcuatula senhousia; assembly: GCA_963971305.1. Lineage (NCBI taxonomy): Eukaryota > Metazoa > Mollusca > Bivalvia > Mytilida > Mytilidae > Arcuatula > Arcuatula senhousia. The sequence goes on along the minus strand of OZ020304.1, from coordinate 20,249,257 downwards.
GTCATATGAAAGTCATTCTGGTACGTGGCACATCGTCTCACGGTGATACATCCACATGCCAAATATCAAAGCCCTATCTCAAAGGATAAAAAAGTTATGGAACAGACACACTTTCCAGGTAAAATAAGCATTAATTTAACCTTGAGGTCAAAGGACAAGGTCATATGAAAGTCATTCTTGTACGTGACACATTGTCTCATGGTGATACATCCACATGCCAAATATCAAAGCCCTATCTCAAAGGATAAAAAAGTTATGGCCCGGACACGCATTGTATGAGAAGAAGAAGAAGAAGAATAAGAAGAAGAAGAACTGACACAAAAACAATATGTCTCCCCCTTCTGGGAAGGGGAGACATAATAACCCATAAAGCTATGTAAAATAAGCTTATTTCCAGTCATGCCAGTGGGGTTCTTGCATTTAAAAGTATCAAAATATGTATTTAAAATAGTTTGTTAAATTTAAAATTATAATAAAAACTTAGCTTAATAATATAAAAATTCATTTTCTTCAAAACCTCTGGCAGCAAATTTTAAATGTTGCCTAACAGCTGATTTAAAAGATGATTTTTCAGTAATATTTTTAATTGATGCTGGTTAACTGATCCAATCTAACATGTGTCTAAAATAGAATTATATAAAAAGCTGTTATTACCACATATTCTTGTATTTTGAACAAAATAATTTAAGTTTGTTGCACCTCTAGTACCTGTTTGGTTAAGACAAAAACCTGCTGACATATAATTAGTCAAACCAAAATATATGTTTGTTTCCTGCTTCATACTCTTAAAAATTATGGTAGGTAGGTAGGAAAATTATTTTTTTTTTACAAAATTATTTTACATTAAGTCAATGGGGTGGCAATCTCAACTTAAACGGTGATTGTTCCAGAATGCCAATAAAAACTTAAGGGTAGGGTCCAAAAAAAAGGGTAGGTAGGGAAGCAGGAAACAGAAATATATATATTTTTTGGCCTTAGGAGCTTTCCCATGATAAATGTTATACACATGGTTAATTCTAAGTTGTTTCACTGTAGTGTAACAAGAGTATGACTCAATGTTCCCTGCCTACACCTAGTTTACTTTTGATCTATCATTTTGTCTATTGACTTTAAAAAAAAATAAAATGATTCTTCCTTTCAAAAAGGCTTCAAATCAATGTGTTTAAGTTCCATCAGAAGTTACTACTCAGAAACCAATACTTGAGAGATGGACAAAAAGATGATTTCTATTATCATGATAATCCAATGCTTCTGTGAAAAGCAGGGGATAATTAACAATTTTTAAAATGTTTTATATAAATATTCAGTGTAGATGTATATTGACGCTTATCAATAAATATGTAAATTGTATTACAGTGGATTCCACTTTATCAACTAACTCTTATTAGAATAATCCTCTTAATTGACTAAGATTTTAAAACACCAAACCCTTTCCTATACTTATAATGCTAAAAATTTCATTTAATTGCATTGAAAATCTGAGAAAAAGTACAAAATTCCTGTTAATTGACTAAAAATTTTCAAAAATCACCTTCATACCTGTCAAAATCATATGTTTTCTTAACGAGGTCTTTTAAGTTTGTTTGATAAAAGTTATCAAAACATGTTTTTACAACCTTCAATTATGTCACATTTGTTTTTACAAGCATAAGGATACAATAAAAGTGTCACCTGACTGTTCTAATTACTTTAAACATTTGATAATTAGACAAAATTATATAAATTCTTTGTATTTTCTGTTTAAAATTGATATTCCACTTTATGGAGTAATTCGGCTAATTGCATAAATTTCTCTGACAAATTGATTATGCTAATAAGAGGAATCCACTGTATAAACCATGAATTGTATTGAAAATGTTACATTTTGTACATAGATTGCAATCAAAGGATAATTTTAACCATTAACTTAAAAGGTCATTAAATAATTACCTGTATGAATGAAAAATGCCAGTACATTTAACACATAACTACTGAGAATGTTTATATTAGTGTCCTAATGATCATTAGTGCAAGTACATGTGCAGGTACTATGTAATTAGGATAATTGATTCAGCAACAACCTCCATGACCCGAGGCTTATAAAAATATTTGTGGGCTTAGTGTTACATTGTCATATAAGCTTACTTGTTGCATTTTGAAACCACGCAGGGTATGGATGTAAAGGAAAATCATTTATGTCAGTTGTATAAAAATATCAAATTTACAAGAAGTAACACTACAAACTACCTAAAGTCTGAATGGTATAGTATTTGTACTTAACCGTGCTCAAATGTACTCGACCACTCTGAACTAGAGGCTCCCAGGAGCCTGAATCGCTCACCTTGTATTCGATGATACTTATATGCTGGATATTTCATTAAAGGACTGCTACTCTGTGGAATTATCAATTTTAATGTTCTCAGGGAAACAACTCCTATCAAGAAAGGTCTTACAACTTTGACCCCATTACATAATTTTTAGATCTTCATGTGCTTAACCATATGCAATTTAAATTTTTCAAATACCTTGTATTGTTTTCAAGATATAAGCCTTAAAAGAGCAAAATTTGAAAAAAAAACAAGAAAAAGGGCAATAACTCCTACAACCATTGTAAGATCTTCTTCAAAACTTCAGGGCAGGTAGATCTTTATGTGCTGATCATTATTATCCAAATAGAATTTAAATATCTATTACCATTTTTGAGTTATTTGCAAAAAACTGCAATTTACCTTATGTTCTATTTTTAGCCATGGCGGCCATGTTTTTTGTCGAATCAAAATTTCGAACGATAATTTTGTAGACCACATACTATTGAACAACCCTACCAAGTTTCATTTCATTTGACTAAGCAGTTTCAGAGAAGAAGATTTTTGAAAAGTTGAACAAAAAACTGTGAAAATGGTCAATTTTTTACAATCCAAGGGGTATAACTCCTAAAGGAATGATCCTACAACTTTGACTCTGTTACAACTTTTGTAGATCTTGAGGTGCTTAGTCATATGCAATTTAAATTTTTGAAATATCTTGTATAGTTTTCAAGATATAGGGCTAAATAAGTAAATTTTTTGAAAAAATCCAGAAAAAGGGCAATAACTCCTACATCGGTTGTTGGATCTACTTGAAAATTTCAGGGCAGGTAGATCTTGAGGTGCTGATCACTTTAACCCTATGCCAGAATTTTGATATCTGTGACCGTTTTTGAGTTATTTGCAAAAAACTGCAATTTACCCCTATGTTCTATTTTTAGCCATGGCGGCCATGTTTTTTGTCGAATCAAAATTTCGAACGATAATTTTGTAGAGGACATACTACAGAACAACCCTACCAAGTTTCATTATATTTGGCCAAGCGGTTTCAGAGAAGAAGATTTTTGAAAAGTTGGACGACGGACGACGGACGACGGACGACGGACGCCAAGTGATTGCAAAAGCTCACATTGCCTTCGGCAAGGTGAGCTAATAAGTCTTAAACATGCTCAACTGTACTCGACCAAAGTCTGATTTTTTGTAAAAAGTCTGAACATGTACAGTGCGATGTCAAAAGTATTTCACGTTTTATATTTTTTACATTATATTTTATACAAATTCACATTTTTTCAAAAAATTCTAACCAAGTCATTTTTCAACCAATTTTTGTAAAATAAAAGCCAACAGATGCAGCAATATTTCAAGTTCATTTCTATATTTTGGCATCATAAAATGTTAGATGGGTTAGATTTAATCATAATTAGAACACAAATGAAATATTTTGAAAATAATTTTCCTTTATATTTTACATTTTTAACCAAAAATTTTTTGTGAATTTTTTTCTATGTGTTTTATTATAGTGTAAAAATGAACCAAAAGGTTTTAACAGATTTGCAAATAAACAAACAAACTTCAGATAATTCTGCATGCTTTGGTTTTTATTTCATGAAAATCTGTTGAGAAATGGCTTGGTAATAATTTTTATAAAAAATACTAATTTATATGAAATATAAAGGGAAAAATATAAAGCGTGAAATACTTTTGACGTCGCACTGTACTAAATCATTGGAATTCGTCTGAAAAGTACTAAATTTTACTCGACCTTAATTAAAATCAATTATCAGATAGATAAGAAAGAAAATGTAAATTCTTAAATGTACTCGACCAAGTCTGAATTGTACTTAACAATACTTAAACATTCTCAACCTAATTAAATCATTAATTAACACACTTTTGTTACATTAGATACAATCTTTAATGTTTGATAGACATAATTGATTTTTAATTAGCTAAGTGGGTTTTAATCAAGGTCGAGTACGTTTCAGACTTTGTCGAGTACAATTAAGACTTGGTCGAGATCATTTAAGACTGACAATAATACATTTGAAATTGTCAAGTACGTTTTAGTCTTTTTAAGAATTTTCAGACTTTGGTCGAGTACAATTAAGTGTTTTTCAGACTTTTTCAGACTGGTCGAGTATATTTAAGTATGATTTAGTACAAATACTATACAATTCAGACTTTTGGAAGTTTGTAGTGTAAAGAAAAGAGACAAATAAATTGATTTTCAAGGGAGTGGGTAACATTTTGTCAAGATGTTGGCTTTCTTTCCTTGTGCAGTTGTGGGTATTATAGAGTAGGGGGTCGATTTTTATTAAGTCGATATTTAATGACCAGGATTCAAGCCCCTGTGATTTTAAATACAAATTGAAAGTAGTTTGTAGTTTAGGCCAAAATAAAATATATGTGTGTTTCCGGTTACCCGACCTACCTGGATTTAGGACCGGCGACCTTAAACATTTTATCGGTGTTTAAAAAAAAAAAAAAAAAATCCGGAATATTTTCGTTTTGTTCCGGTTTGGTTTCGTGATTTATAATAAAGATCGCAAAAGCGTTTGTAATCAACGACCGGACTTCGATGGTTTAAGCGCTTAAAAGACATCGATGAAAACATGGCCGGCTTGGCCTTTTCGTACAGGCCGAGCACTGTTTTGGACATAAAGTATGACAATTGTGTGCATATGGAGGCAAAAAACCTAATGACATCTGTACCAGACAATTTTGATATGATAACAGTCTTTCACGAGTACCATAACTGTGACAATTTCGACGAAAAGAAGTATAAAATAGAAATAAAATGTGCAACTACTCTTGAAAAGTCCTCGGAAAGTTTCAACGTTTCACCGAGTGTATCGGTCGGCGAATTGACACATTCCTTCAATGTTAAATGTGTTAACTTTACATGCTCTCAGAAGAAGGGTGACAATCTAGCAGAAATGATCAATTCATGTGCAGAGGAGGCAACCAAATCGGCGAATAATGCTTTTCAAATATTGATGGCAGGTGGAAGGCAGTTTGTAGAAAAAAGAAGTAAAAGGTGTGGTGTCAAGCAAGGAAAACAGAAAGAAATCAAGCTATTCCCTTTTAGGGTGACATGGTGTATGATTCATGTTCTTTATATAAATGAATCTGCCCCAGCATCATGTCAACTTTTATATCTTCTTTAAAATTTTCTATGGCTGACCCTTTTCATTTAAAATTAAAAAAATAAACAACATTACAATCTTCACGAAATTTTATACTTTTGGTATTACCATTTCATTTTTATTACTAACAAGAGGCTCCCAGGAGCCTGAATCGCTCACCTGACATATGTGCCTGAAGTAAAGGTTATAAGGCAAAATCTATTTAACGCTGAAAGGGTCATAAGATTAATAAGGGGGTCATGTGACAATATGGTGGATCTAAAGGTGCTGATCACTTTTGTTCTCAATCAAAATCTAAAAATCTGTCACCCTTTTTGAGTTATTTGCAAAAAAATGCAGTTTAACCTAATGTTCTATTTTTAGCCACAGCGGCCATGTTTTACAACCAATCAAAAATCCCGACAACAGTTCTATACACCTAATAATAATAAACAATAATACCAAGTTTGGTTCCATTTGGACTTAAAGTGTCAGAGGAGTTAACGTTTTCAACATGTTCAATGTAAGGAAATGCAGTTAAAATGCTCAATTGTGACGTTCCAAGGGCAATAACTCCTCAAAGGAAAGGTCCTACAACGTTGACCCTGTTACAAATTTTGTAGATCTTGATGCGCTTAACAATATGCAATTTAAATTTTTCAAATATCTTGTATAGTTTTCAAGATATTGAGCTAAACAGGTGCAAAATTTGCAAAAAATCCACAAAAAGGGCAATAACTCCTACATGGGTTGTTGGATTTTCTTCAAAATTTCAGAGCTGGTAGACCTTGAGGTGCTGATCACTTTTGTTCATGATCAAAATTTTGAAATCTGTCATCGTTTTAGAGTTATTTGCAAAAAACTGCCATTTACCCCTATGTTCTATTTTTAGCCACAGCGGCCATGTTTTACAACCAATGAAAAATCCCCACATCAGTTCTATACACCTAATGCTAATAAACAATTATACCAAGTTTGGTTCCATTTGGACTTAAAGTGTCAGAGGAGTTAACGTTTTCAATGTAATGAGGAAATGCTGTTAAAATGCTAAATTTTGACATTCTAAGGGCAATAACTCCTAAAAGGAAAGGTCCTACAACGTTGACACTGTTAAATATTTTGTAGATCTTGATGTGCTTAACAATATGCAGTTTAAATTTCTCAAATATCTAGTATAGTTTTCAAGATATTGAGCTAAACAGGTGCAAAATTTGCAAAAAATCCACAAAAAGGGCAATAACTCCTACATGGGTTGTTGGATTTTCTTCAAAATTTCAGGGTAGGTAGATCTTGAGGTGCTGATCACTTTTACCCTATGCCAGAATTTTGATATCTGTAGCCGTGTTTGAGTTATTTGCAAAAAACTGCATTTTACCCCTATGTTCTATGTTTAGCCACAGCGGCCATGTTTTAAGACGAATCAAAAATCCCCACATCAGTTCTAAGCACCGAATGCTAATGAACAACCATACAAAGTTTGGTTGCAATTGGACTTATGGTGTCAGAGGAGTTAACGTTTTAAAAAGTTTACGGACGACGGACGACGGACGACGGACGACAGACGACGGACGACGGACGGACGACGGACGCTAAGTGATGACAATAGCTCACATGACCCTTCGGGTCAGGTGAGCTAATAAGGGACCAACTATTTATTGAACTTGAAATGGGGGGGGGGGGCTTATGTAAATTGGTTTTTTTTTTGTTTTGATCAGAATTTTTTTTTTTGTGCAGAGCCAATAATTTTTTTTTCCAAAAAATCAAAATCAGATTATTTTTTTTTAAACCAAGTCCCCCCTTCAAGATAAATAAATGGTTGGTCCTAAAATTTGAAAAAAAATTCTGTTGAACTGTAAAAATAGTCTTAAAGTAATAGTAGTATGACATTGTATGAAAAGGCAAGGAGTACTAGTATTTTATAAATTGGAACACCAACAAACATTTTGTATTTTATGAAGACTGTATGCAGGACCATATACAAAAAACAAACTTTAACAGGGGTGGAAAAATCTGGGGCAGTGCATTCGCAACCTCAGGCATGTCCTTTTTTATAGAAAAAAAATCTGTTGGGCCTTTCTTTCAAAATTAAAAAAAAATGTATGTATATTTAATTTTTAAATCCCCCCCCCCAGAAGAAAAGAATATCAGTATCAGTTAGACTTTGAATCAAAACAGCAGGGCTTTGTCACATTTAAAATCTGAAAAAAAACTTAGACTTGACACCAATGAACAAATTTTTCCACCACTGTTAGAGTAATAAATCTGCATTGTCAGACCAGTATAAAAGAATCATGTTGCACTTGTTCTGATATGTCTAATTAAATCTGCCACATCCACCCCCCCCCAAGTTTGTCATCTCAAACATATATTTTTATTATATAATGAATATTAAAAAAAATATGAAAATGATGGGGTCTGTGCATGGTTCTGTCCGTCAGGCCTCACACAAAAATTCTTGTACCCTTTTCTCAGAAACGATATATCCTTGGCTTCTGAAATTTTGCATGCAGCCTTCAGTACTAGGGTCCCATATAAACTCAAGAAACAATATAAAACTGTTTTACCATTGTGCATTGACTGTGAACAGAGAGGAAGAAAAACAGTTGTTGCTCGTCCATGCGGAAAAAAAACAATAACTTTTGAGGAACACTTTTAATAATATGAATTCTGACAAAATATAATTCAACAGTTTAATTAAAATTAGAAAAACATCAGAATTTTGCTTTCACAATATACAGTCTTTGTGTTTAAACTGAAGCACATATTAATATCTTTGCATTTTAAATATCCTGTCTTTTATATACATTGCATTTTTCAAAAATATCATTACTAAGGTCTTTTAAGTCCTTTATTGACAGTTCCGGTGGTACATCAATATAACCTTTAGGAAAATAAAGAAAACATGCATCATCAATCAAAAAAAATGTTTTGGCAAAATAAAATGTTTTTTCTACCTACCTACCTGCAGTCAAAATCACTAGGTAATAGGAAACACACATATATTTTATTTTGGCCTTATTTGATGTCTTTCCATGCATGGCCTGCATCATAATTTGATTCCATGACACCAGGGATTAAATAAAACTGATTTTGTTTTGGACATCCCTGATGACACAGACTGTGACAGTTATCACCTTTCTCTATTGTTCTATTGATCATAAAATAAATAATTTGTCAATGACCTCATGTTGCTGCAGCATAACACATGCCAAGACAGACAGACTCAACTCATATGACAATTCGTTGTCTTCTTAAAATGTGTAATATTATGTGGATTGCCACCTTTTGTTATTTGTTTATTAATTTTTACAATAACAAACATTTTTACCTGTAAATTTTAACTTTCACTTTTGTTTACCTTTTAGAAAATCAATACGCGGGAAATTTGCAAGGGAGGGAACTGTTGACAAAAGTTGGTGCTACTATCACGTATTTTCATTCACTCATCACAGAATTTTATAAAAGTCATTAAAAGCTTATTATGAATTAATCCATCATTCATGCATCGTTAAGACCAAAATTCATTATTCCTAGTATAAACAGATATGTTTAGGCACTCTTAAGGGGGTATTCTTCTGAGGTTTCAGTCTCGTTGAAATCTCGTTTGTGAATAATTTTTAAACCTTGCCTTTTAATTGAAAACATTTGGTGGATATATATCAAATGATGATCCATCTTAATTTTGTCAAAAAAGTTATGAAGATATGATTAGTAGTTTTTGAGATATGCAACATTTTAATTTTTGACCAAATTTGACCATTGATCTCAATCTGAATTTAGTCAATTTCAGGGTAGGGGTAGTAAAATTCCCTTTTCCAACAAAATATTCATGCAATTCATATAATTTCTTTTCTAAATTCAAAAAGATATATTTGTCCAATTATTTCAAACGAAAATGGAGAGTTTTGAGGTTTTGGTATGATAGAAAATTTTAAAAATCTTGATTTTTACCGGTTTTATGGTGTCTTGAAAATGACCTAAAAAGTCACATTTTTTGGGACTAAACTTTCTTATATCATTACGGACATATACTTTTTTTAGTTAAATTTGTTCAGGATCATGGCATCTATCAATATGGAAACTTTGAGAGAAAACTTGATTTTGAAACTTGATATTTTGAAGAAAATTACCTCAAAATAGGCCAAAAATGATGAAATTTTGGGAAAATTGTCAAAATAGGCGCTTTTTAAATGGCTGTAGCGAATTGAAATGCACACGGACATATCATTTTCTTAGTAAATTTGATTTTCTCAGGGTCTTAGCATTTCAAAAATGTAGGTTTGGGAAAAAACTTGATTAAGGAAAATTTTGACCCCTCAGAAGAATACATCCTTAAATAAATGTATGGTTTGGTGCGGGGTTTGAAAGCAAAATCAAACATTTTTTTCCCAACACAGCTTGATCATAAACATAGACCTGTATATTAAATTTATTTATTATACAGGTCTATGATTAAACTGTATTCGATGATACTTTCTGTAAGATATTAGGCGTAGATTAAATCCTAGAGAAGAAAGATTATGTCAAAAATGTCAGGTATTGGACGATGAGAATCATTTTTTACTTAGATGTACTTACAATGCAAACTTAAGAGTAACTTATTTTAACTTTTTATCTTTAGAACACATATCATTCAATAATCTGAATGATGAAGAAAAAGTAACTTATTTGTTAAACCCCTCAACACCATTGCAAGTAAATAAACTAGGATCCTTTATAAAAAAGTCTTTTGAACTGAGGACAGGGGACCCTTAATTTTTTCTTTACTTGTAACTATGTATTACCACGGTCGTTATACTTGTCCTGCGACAACATGTTTTCTACCGATGTTTCTGCTCGTTTTCTACCGATGTCCTAGATTTCTACCAATGTGATGATAAAAAAACAAACCTGGCAGACGATTTTTTCCAAACAATGATACCCGGCTATTATGGCACTTATAAACAAACTAATTTGATTTACATTATTTTGTTTTAAGTATGTACATAAAGTTACAGTAAGGGTATTGTTTATTTTTTCCAGCAAGAGACAATTTCCCTTTTTTCAGATAATCATGAATATCTGTTTTTAATTACCATTCACTGGGCTGAAAATTATGCTCCATGTTCTAAATAGTCGGACATTTTTAAAGACATATCACTTTTCATTACAAATGGCGTATTTTTGATTTTTCGATCATTTCAAAAAAAAATATGGTCCTGGTTTTCTAAAGATGTGTCCTGGTTTTCTACCGATGGTCCTGGCATTCTACCGATGTGATAATGTGATATATAAAATGACATTTCATGACAAATTGTAAAACTGTATATTTTTCATGAACACATAATATTGACGATAAAAAGAAAGTGGAGGTTCATTAGCAAAAACTGTTTTGCGCACACCAAGAACACTTTTACAAAATTTTTAAAATAAATGTGTATTTTCTCAAAAGCTGGCTATCAGAAAATGATAGTATATCAACATTTCTTCCACTTATATGAGATTTGTGAAGTGCTTTATATATAATGGGAAATAATCCTCCATATACCAGATTTCACTGTTATATCTAGAATTGCTGAGGCATGAACGCATTTCTCGGGCTGAAATTGATCTTTACGTGTATACAACAGTATGGTACGCCATTTTAACCAAAACCATGGTAACTATAGGATACCTCAGATAACTTGGGGTTTACTAGCAACTATCTGGGGGTTTTCAGAGCTAAACTCTTAATTACATCAGGTATGGAGAGTTATTTCAGGTAACTGAGGCTTTCCTATCAGCTATCCCATGGATACCACAAAAACTCTTGCTATTAGAGTTTTCAAAAATAATTTGTTGGAAGCTGAGCTTTGTATTCGTTTTTGAGGAATTGATAGTTTTCATCTTTACATTGATAAATTCTGCTTTCAAAGAGTTTAAAAATAGCATGAACTTAAAATATATGTGAGTGAGTGAGTGAATGAGTTGGTGTTTTACGCCCGTGCAACGCTAAATAGGTTATTTACAGGCGATGAACATTTAAAAGATGAAAAAATGAACATGAAATGAGGATGATAAATGAAACATGGGGTTGGGGTGGGACACAAAGGAACTGCAAAGGATGGGTTGCGATAAGGCCCTATTTTGGCCCATCTGTAGGCGAAAAATAAAAAGTATTTTAAAGCCTGTTACTTTATATCTTATTTTGTAGCAAAATGATTGTACTGTTGTAAGAGACCACTTTTAAATACTTTTGCACTAACACAGCTTCGAAAATCGGGTTAAAAACTGACCCATTTTGAATGAATATTTCGTCTTGGTTTAAAGAAAATTTCAAGGTAGGACTTCAATAAATTAAACTTTTGTGCTAATATACTTGAAGCTAATGTTTACAATTCTATAAAAGGTTCATCATATATAACATCACTTTAAACAACAATTTTGAAATCGAAATGACCGCTAGTCTCAAGAAAAACGAAGAAAACGGAGAGATTTCGCACATTTTGTAACTACTGATTACAACTTAAAAAATTACAGTCTTTTTTAAGTTTAAGTATGCCTTGCACGCGGAACCAGCTTGAAACTTTCACAAAAGATGTGTTTTAGTAAAACAAGTTTTTGAATAAAATATGGAGCTGGTTCTGCATGCAATGCTATACTTCCGGGAAGGATATATACGTTTATTTTTCGCCACTTTCTCATAGGCACAATGTTAAAATCATTTGCGGTGGTTCATTTCAAGCACCCTTTACGCAAAGATAAAATAAGCTTTTCAACTACAGACGTTTGCATTAAAAAAATAGAAATATTAACCTTTCCAACAAGACGTTTTGTGATAGAATTTCCTTAATTTTAATTTTGACTTTCGCGGTGGGCTGAAAAGGGGTTTTATCGCAACCCATCCTTTTGAAGAACCACAGGAAAAGGGGAGAGGTGGGTAGGGACTGAAAATTAAGCCTATGTGGTGCACCACTTGGCGGTCCACAAAGGGACTCTCCTCACACGTTGGCCCACTATGGTCGGCCGTCAGGGTTTTCTTATTATAGACCTGACAATCCCTGCGGACGAGGGCCACCCTATTCAGCCACTTAGGGTACACACTTGGTCGCTCTGTGGGCTGAACACTGACCCAACGTCAGAATCCCAATACCTCTAGTCGCCTCTCACGACAAGCTAGGCTCTGCTGCGGGCCTAGTCGCCCTCCGGGCCCCGAACGGGACTACAATATCTGTAGGTAGAAGGGGTTTAATTAGGTTCCTCTGTGATAGCTGACAGCAAACCACCAGTTACCAAATTAACTCTTAATACCTGATGTAATTGAGAGTTTCGCCCAGAAAACCCCCAGATAGCTGCCAGTAAAACCCCAGTTATCTGAGGTATCCTATAGATACCAAGGTTTTGGTTTAAATGGCGTTCCATACAACAGTATGATACAACACAAGCATTTACGGTGTATGTATGCATTTAGAAACAACGATAATGTGTAGTTGTATGAAATTATATCATCGGTAGAAATCAAGGACTCATCTGTAGAAAACACAGTAAAGAACATACCTAATCGGTAGAAAACCAGGACATATCAAATTTCTTAAACCTGTTAGTTATATGAAACAGCAAATGGCTCTATTACAAATAAACGATCATTTATTGCATATTCTCCCATAGGATGTATTCAAATGTTAAAAATAAGCGTTATTTTTCATATTTCTAAAAAAACAATCGGTAGAAAACAAGGATCATCGGTAGAAAACAAGCAGAAAAATCGGTAGAAAACATGTTGTCGCAGGACAAGTATAACGACCGTGATTACTGTGTGTTTTAGTTAGTTTTATATCTGTGTATGTTTATGTGTCACAAACTGTATAAAAGTTTAATGACAATAAAGATTCGTATTCGTATTAAATGATCGTTCATCCATGCAATCAAATTCTTTTGACTTTTGAAAAGTTTACAAGAAAATGAACCCAATTTTCTTTCAATGCAAATACAATTAGTAATATTCGAAAATTTATTTGACTAAAATATACCTGTGCAGATATCCATTGTGTTGAAGAATTTAAATTAATTTGTAAAGAAGTCCCGAGAATGTCTTCAAATTTACTTTCTTTTTCATATTGCCAAAATTTACACAAGTGTGGCTACTAAAAGTATGTCTCGCCTGCCGGCACCATCACTAAAATCAACTACCTAAGCTTTCATTTCTTGATATAAACACAAAAAGTGTCTGTATACCCAATATCAGGTGACTAGCTACTATGCTATTCAAGCAATCCATTGTCCACACAAGTATTACAAAAAGTTTTCTGCCTGAAAAAAAAGACCTAAGTTCACAGAGTCACTGGAGCGTAAAAATGGGATCATGGTCACATACCCAATATCAGATGCCTAGCTATTATGATTTTCAAGCAATTCATTGTCCACTGATTTATTCATGATCTGCTACAGAATTGTACGTTCCAATCATGCACAATCCTTTACCGACATAGGAAAATTGTTCACGTTATTTTTACAGATATACCGATTCTGACCTGTGATTTTAGACAAAAAAAATGTAAAATAAAGTTCGGGTTCTTCTCTCGTTTACTCATTCATTATCCCTGGGTCATTTCGTTTGCGCGTTCTTGATTTGATCTTGAACTTCATAAAATTTCTATAGATCGCATTAGAAAAAATGCAATGCGACCAATTAGAAGGCTCGATACAAAACTATCAAAAACGAGGTGTTTCTTGTGAACTCGCCCAGGGGCAACGATTGAGTAAGCAAAAGAGGAACTCCTTGGTTTCTGAGTGGTGGTGAATGAGTCGAGGCAAAAAAAGAACCCGTGGGTTTCCGAGGATGAATAGAGTGAAGTTTGAAAGAATGCGGCGACTAACTAAGAGACTCTGTACACTATTGGAAATGGCTACTAAGATATACTAGTACAAATTATTTTCTTTGATTAGTTGTGAATATTTCGATTTCATGTTTGCGAATTCGTTTATAATAAATTCACGAAAAGAAACAAAAAAAAAGTTCATAAAACTCATGCCGACCTGTTTCTTTGTGCGTCTATTATGAGAATTTCGAATAAACAGTTGCAATATTACGCACCAATTGATTAAGATGCAAAAAACACAGAAACCAACACAACAAACAATCGTTTAAAAAAGATAAATTTTGAAGCAACCAGTCACCAATTTCCTGGAACTATCTAATCACTATGTTTACTTACCACGCAATCTACATTTATATACTTTAAACACTCTTCGTACTGGTATGCATCGGGAGTTTCTGGACATTCTAGGCCTTCACAGTCTGGTAACTGAACTGATCTTGTCCTACTTTTAACTCCTTCACCGCATGTCGCGTTACATCCATTCCACTGTCCCCAAGGTCCAAGAACGCAATCCACTGGACAACAACCACCAATACAAGCTTGTTCTTCTTTTTTCTGAACCTCTTCACATGACTTTCCGCCACAAGCTGGTTCCTGTAAGATCCTCTGATATCGTACTTGCATACCTTCTTGTTCGCATCCATTATCACATGGGCCCCACCAACCCCATGATCCGACAATACAGTGTTTTTTTGGCAGCACACAACACCGCACTCTGTCCGTGAAATCTCGTTGTCGCAATAGCCCCCACAACTAGCTTCTCGTATTTTCATTCTGCTTTTGGTGCACACGAATCTTTCTTCTCCTTTAAGATCACAGTAAGAGGTTTGATTTGTACAAAAACAGAACATCCAGCCTGTCCAATCCGTGTAAGCGCAGTCTTCTGGACAACAAACATCTCTATTACAAGGTTCTTGATCCTCCTTATTAACTGAACATGTCCCTCCACAAGACTTTGCCATAAGTATTCCGCGGTGTCGTTGGAGAAATCCTCCCGTAGAATTACATGATGCATGCGGAGCAAGGCGACCACTCCGCCCATTCTCCGGGTATACAATTTTGGGGCACACAGTCACTATAGACGGTAATATATAAAAAGCTAGAAACTACTAGAGCTAGTAACAGAATCCGATTTTTTATTGACATTGTGAACTTAACTCTGATTATTATAAGCACATTTTCTGGAGAGGAAAAAAAACTTATTTTTACGTTCCTTGTCTTATTTTGCCTCGCAAAAACTGAAATTTATAATTAAACTTAAAATTAAACTTTAATATACATATCTATGTCATAAATCAATGAAAACCTGAGATAATTAAACTAATATATAATATAATTTTCTCAGTGAAAACATAGACATTTTGAATTCTGCATGTAAACTTAAAATAGAGAGTATAAACTGGAAATAACAAAACTGAAGTTAGTTTTAATTAATCCCTGGTATTATAATCAATTTGAAGTTTTAACTGTAAATATACTTGAAACAGAGATTATTTAAATTCCTCTTACATCTTTAAGTAATCTCCTGGTGGAAAAGAGGACTCAGCCTGTACTAGAAATGGGTACCTGGTCAATTTGTCCCAAGTTCAATTTGTCCCAAACGAATTTGTCAACTTGTGTTCCAACATTTTTGAATGTTTATATATAAAGGGACCGACCATTTAACTTGAAAGGGGGGCCTTGGTTTTTTCCTAAAAAAATATTTTGAAAATGATTTTTGATGAAAAAAATATTTTGAAAATGATTTTTGATGAAAAAAATATTTTGGCAGCAGAGGATAAGAAAAAAAATATTCTGAAGAAGAATTTCTGCCATATAAAATAATGCTAATAATAAAAAAAATATTCTGTCGCGACGCTTTCAAAAAATAAAAATTCTGTCATGACGCATTCACAAAAAAAATTTCTGGCCAAAACAAAAAACCAAGCCCCCCCCCCCCCTTCAAGTTAAATGGTCCGTCCCTAAGTTAGAAAAAATTGTGCCATAAATTATTGCTATGGAGTTGGTTCTTTATATAATGTTCAGTATATATTATGAGGGGGGGGTAGGAGGGGGTCTGATCCCGGAATCTTGAACTAATTTTTACAAAATCCCGTCATCCCGACTTAAAAATGAGAAAATCCCGAATCCCGGTCAAGTTGATATAATTTTATCCCGGAATCCCGAAATCCCGAGCTTAAATATAGCAAATGCCGGTGTCCCGAAAAAGGTCCTACCCCCCCCCCCCTCTATTGTGCATTACAGGTCTATTCGGTGAAGGCTACTGACTCTTTACCATTGAACATTCAGAGTTTTCCTTGGGTGTGTAACAGCTAGAGGTTGTGTTGGTGTGCTGCATGTTTTACCAGTAGCATTTGAATTACACATTTTTTTTTACTTTTTAATTACAACCAATGTTTTTTTATGTTGTTTGAATCGGTTTGGCTATTATAAATGTTCACAGACATGGACTACCCTAATATCCCTGATTCGACATGCAAAACTGACCATTAGCAGTGTTACATATGACATTTAATTTGAATGTGAAAACCACTTAGAGATAAATCTCTATACACCCATGAAGTGATGATAGACACCACCCGTTGACATTCTATTGTTCAGATTGTACCTACCGCTGTTTAAAGGACTTTGAGAGGAGATATTTCAGAGAGGGCATTGTTACAAGTGAGGGCAAAATATGCACAAACAAAATATAAAAAGGTGTTGAACGGTGGCTCGTACAAAGGTTGACAAAATAATTGCTTAGAAGGTAAAACCACATTTAAAAGGTAAAATCCAAAGAAGAAAATCACAATAAGAGGTAACAAGAGGCTCCCAGGAGCCTGAGTTTTAATTTTCTCAGCTGGTATTAAAGCCATACGGGTCTTCTATAAGGGGGGTAATCTAAAAACTTTGACCCATGGAGAAAAACATGAAACTGAAACGCTGTTTTTGACCTTTAAAGGGACATAACCCCTGTAAGGAGTCATCTGACAGCTTTGATCAAATGCAGACTCGTAGAGCTTAATGAGCTGAATGTTGAAGCAAGCAATCCGCTGCAATAGTTTTCATTCTATAGGGCAAAAACATGAAAAAATTCTGTTTTTGACCTTTAAAGGCCAAAAACTCCTGTAAGGGGTCATCTGACATCTTCAACCAAACGGAGACTTTTGTAGAGCTGAATGAGCTGAATGTTTAAGCAAGCCGTGACAGCTTTTCTCTACCTGCAATAGATTTCATTCTATAGGGCAAAAACATGAAAAATGCTATTTTTTATCTTAAAGAGCCATAACCCCTACAAGGGGTCCTCTGCCAATTTTGACCAAATGAAGACTTTTGTAGAGCTTAATGAGACGAATATTTAAGCAAGCAACAGCTTTTTTCTATCTGCAATACATGTGTACTTTTCATTCTATAGGGCGAAAACATAAAAAAACCCACTATTTTTTACCTTTAAAGAGCCATTACCCCTATAAGGGGTTATCTGACAGCTTGATCCCAATGGAGACTTTAGTAGAGCTTTTGATGCTGAAGAAGGAAGGTTGCATCAGATTTTTTCTATCATTTACAAGCCAAAAACGGTTGTATGACCCCCCTGGTCTATTTTTAGCAACAGTGGCCATGTTTTATGACGGATCAAAATTCGAAACACACTTTTAGTGCAGGACACCCTAAGAATCAATATTACCCTGTTTCATTTAATTCTGTTCAATTTTTTCAGAGGAGAAGATTTTTGAACAATTGTTAACATACAATGATTGACGACGACAGACATACGACATACGACGACGACAACGGATGCCAAGTGATGGCAATAGCTCACATGGACCTTCCGTTCAAGTGAGCTAAAATGAAGGGTTATATATAATATGATAAATTGACCCAATTGCGACATTTGTTGATTCTGAAAAACTTTTTGCAATCTGAGTGATAGACCTATAGTTACTGAGTTTTAAGACATTTTAAGAAAAGTAATCATCATATACATGTATCATATTTTTTATACCAGTTGGTCATGTTCAGAACCCTTCAAAATGAGGATTGTTTATCAACATGTTAAATATGATCATTTCTGCAAAGTTTCAGTCAAATTGATTCTGTGGTTTCACGATGTTTACAGGTGACAGACAACAACTGACAAATAGTGATGACAAAAGTTCAGGTGGGTTAAGAATGCAATTTTTGGCTAAAAATGGACATCACCCCTATAAAGAAAAAACTGACAACTTTCATTGAATAATACTACATGTTAAAGATTTTTATTTTTAAGATCAACCAGATTTGTTGAAAATGTTATATTTGAGTTAAAAACATTTATATGTGATTCTACCCAATGCAGTGGTAACCTTGATGATATAAAAAAATCAGGTTTCATAAAAGGACACCCTATAGAACAGCTCTGCCAAATTTGGTTAGATTCAGAGAAAATTCTGCAAGGTTGGACAGATGACAGACAATGGACAGCAAGCGATGGCAATGGATCACCTGATTTTTTGCCATGTGAACTAAAATGTGTGTTTTACCTTCAAAAGACTTAAAAGACTAACTCCTTAAAAATGATGAGGAATGACAGACACACAGTGAGAGTATAATCTGACATGGCCAAAGAAAATTAACAAGTTAAATACTGTAAAAAGATGCAAAAGTCTACCGACTATTTAAATTATACCTAAGAAAATAGTATATGCATTATAAATCTGTTTGCTTCCGTTACTATGGTTTTATGGTATACTCTGACTTACAGGATTTCTAAAATGTAAATGTTTTAAGTTCCTCAATGTATAATCATATTTTTCACGGGAATATCAATTTAGCTGCTTAAAAATTAATGATCTGATGTTTTTTTTAATGCATTCAGGACCATTTATAATGTTCAAAATTGAAAAGACCTCAACCCTTTTCAAATTATGACCCATTAGTGCATCTTTGCTTCTTTGACAAAGAATCATACATCAACATTTTCTCTAACAAGAACTCTATCCAAACATGATAAATTAAAGAATAGAAACAAAAACTAGAAATTGTGTTTCATATTTAATAATATTAATTTTACAAAAATATGGTTGTAAATATATATACATGCACATTAAATCTATGAAGTTTGAGATGACACACTTGCATTAAATTGTTGTACAAATTCTGGAGAAATCTCCTGCAGTTTAATCATAAAGTTGTTTCTTTCACTGTCTGACCAAGATTCAAACCATTGAGTAAAAAGTTTTAATTGGCACTGGAATATACTAGGAGGTCTATCATCAACATTCAGTTGATGCATAGAGTCAAAGAGAGTGTCAACATTCACAGGTACTGCCTTGTTTATCAGGTCTTTTAAGAAATCTTCTCTTTGCATTCTGCTCCAACCTTGGAACCAATGAGTAACACACTGTATCTCTCGTTCATAATTTGACACTGACATTGTTCATGTTGTTTTCAGTACAATTAGCCATCTGATGTGGTTAATTTATATGTTCAACCATGATGTAAACTGGTCTAGACCATTTTCTGTCTTCTTATTCAAAAGAACGTTTCTGAAAAAAATAATGAACATGAATAGATCAGGATTACAAAATTAAAGTAAGTTTTTTTAAAGAAAAAAACAGCAAAGCAGATCATGCAGCAGCCTGTAAGCCTACAATGAAGCTCATTTCACACTTGTGCAGAAATAAATATGATGCACAGGCACTTGTTTAATACCCTCCCAAAGGGAGCGCTAATGGTAGAAAATTCAATATTTTAGCTGTACTATCAGCTGAATTTTTCTTCAATGTCCAGTTTTACACACTTGTTAACCCGAACTTTCAGTGTCTTTTTCATGCTTTTTCCTTACGAAATTTCCACCGTCATTAAGCGCACAGGTGACCCACAAGTAAAGCTAGTTTGTTTTTATTTTAGAATATAAAATATTTCAATTCAGCTTATTATAAACATTTTTAATATATAAAAATACAATTTACATTGCAACTTTGGGAGTGTCACAGGTTAAACCTGCCTCATAATATCAAAAATAACAGCACAAAAGGCACGAAAGCCAGAAAGGAGGAACTGTTGCATTCATTTTTTTATACAAGTGCATATTATTATTTTATTCAAGACAAGTGCATAGTAATCAAATGGCAACTTAAAACTTCGAAAATCCAAAAAAGGAAGGAAATACAGATAAAACTGTAAATCATTCATTAATTCTATTAATACAGCAGATAGTATTATCTTACAAAGTTTAGCAACATGAGCATGATTCTGTATTCTGTTGAAAGAGTAAAGTCTTCGACTGGAAAATTAGAATGACTGGTTACCAATTCATTGATACTCACACACAAAAAAAAACTAGGCAAATTAATTTCTTCTATTTTATTGAAATCAAAGCTTTGAATTACAAAGTGTGGTTATTTTTGTATTTTTGAGATATACTCAGCATATAAATTTATTTAAAGTGTTATTTTATTTTTATTCTACTAATAATTTTTATGTCTCATATCATTTTTAAATCAAATTGTCAACTTCCGGTATACAAATTGTTGCATCAACAACATTGGAATGTAAATTTGGACAGTTTTAACAAACAACTGAGAGAAGAACGCTTTCAAAAGCATAAAATCTCATATATTTAAAACAGGTGTAAGTACATTTTCCGAATTTCACGTAAAACGACGGTTTAAGAGTCACATGAAACTTGAAATAATTTCAGTTTAAAAATTTGGCTTATAGAATCAACCTCACAGGAATTCATTAAGTGACAGTCTTCCATAAACAGGAAAAGTAAAATAAAAATGATAATATGAGAATGGCATTGCATTAAAAGCTCGTGAGGATACCAAAATGAAATCCATTCCATGGGAAGTAACTTGGGTAGAAATTATGGGCGAGGTACAGACGTGTACCTATTTTATTGCCAAACCTTATGAAAATAATATGAGGAAGGTGAAACCTATGACGCTCCTGAAGTAACAATTTTTTTTATTATTTTTGTTTGTTTGTTCAAAACTAAAACCAAATTAGCTTTCCTTATGGGTTACACTTGGGTTTAATGACGTCTAACATTTTCAAAGAAAAAAGTGTTAAACATGTTAAAAAGACGCTGAAAGTTCGGGAAAACAAGCGTGTTATATCTACTTTTATATACTTTTATGGTTTTGGCTTTTGAATACATGTACACGTTTTTGAACACCTGTACAAAATTTACATGTACATGATGTACATGTATGTTTGATTCAAAATACTTTCACAATATATTGTAATTTTTTCTTTAAAACTTAAATGTCATTGTGGATTTTTTAAATTGTCGTTTTAATTAAAGGTTGTGTTGCGTACACTTATTCCAAATCTCATTATCTTCTACTCTAGTTAAAATTCTTTACCTCTAAGTCAATATTAGTATACTGTTGCTGCTCTTTAATCTGCTTGGCTTTAGTTCTGTTGGCTATTCTCTTAAGATATTTCAGTTTTGGTGCGAGGTGATGGTTGTTGACACTTGGTAGGTTTCTGCTTACAATGTTGTTAACAATGTCCACAGGTTGAGCACAAGGATTTTCTGTAATCTGCTGTTTTATCTGAAAAAAATAAAATAAATTAATAATTGTTGTATAAATTAATATTAGATTTTAATTATACGTGTTATAATGATTGAACAATTGAACTTACATGTATGTTACTTTAGTATGCTTAACATTCAGAATTATCTATAAAAATGTACACACAGCATGTGTAGCGCATATAACACAGAATATACATTTAGTATGTTCAGTCTACTCTACATGTATTTTAAGCAAAAGTCTTAAATGTGAGTTTTCAGTTTTCTATCTCTTTGTATTACAAAATGTACATTATTCATATATAACTGTACTTCATGCATGTCATGTATGTGACTTCATATTAGATGGCTTTATTTATAAAGAAAGTCAGCATGGTCAGGAATACATGTTCAATTACGACAATTAGTGGGTTTTCTGCATAAACTAAACATATTATTACTACTAAACAAATATAATCAGATTTCAGAAATCTGAATTGTTTACCATAATGCTTTTGTAAAAAATTTTACATGTATACATGTAAATATTAAAACACATCTAAATATCTTTGAAATAATAAAATGCTATGTACCTTTGCAGAAATTTCTTTGTAGAATGGTAGACTTAGATCAGCAGCATGGTTGTGGTGCTGGACACCTGGTTTAAATGTACAACCAATCTGTCTTACTGTGGCAGGGCACCTTAACTTTGATGATCTGACACTGCACCTCCAATGTGTAGAACTCTTGTTAGCGATCTGAAATAATATACATGTGAATGTTTAACATAATACCATCAATAAAGGACAATTTATGTGTCTTCATAATATTTTAAAAGAAGGTGTTTGGTATAGAATATTATATAAGCTGTAGATTTTTGTTTTGCGCTTTAAAAAATATATCTATTTTGTACATCATTTGTTCATACATGTACATCTGTACATGACATTCATGTATTATAAATGAGTAAATACATGTAATTTCTTTAAAAAAACAAGTGAATATTTATATTCAATCTTACGTGTACATATGAACACATGTTAAACTGTTCATAAATTATTTAGCTTAATTGTGTAAAAAATATACTTTATAACTATTATCTGATTATTTATTAGTAGCTCCTTTTCTTACAAGACCATACACGTACCTTCACACCAAATGTGTACCCATTACTGGCTACCAAAAGCCGACCACCACGCCGGCTTCCTTTCTCTAACACTTTGTAGTGGACAGTCAGGTCCTCTGGTAAAATAATGTCTGGCAATTCTGGCTCTGTATCAAGTGGACTAAAATAAAATGGAAAAAAAAAATTATGTAGAAAACACTACCTGGAAATATCAATAACAATTTTGTCCTAAAGATCTATTTTGCAATATGATTTCAGTTCTACAAATGCTAAAGAAAATGTGCCATTGCTTTACTTTATAAATGCAATAACATGTATCAATTTCAGTCTGATTAAACAGTAAGATCTAAATGAATCAAAACATAAATTAAACATATTCAATATTTTTATTCTTTTTCAATTATTTCATACTTTGCATCTAAATTTAGGTTCAGTTTCTTCTTGATGTCTGTATTTTTTGAAACTCTTATTTTTAAGTATTTGCATTGTCAAAAAATGGTACAAATCATGTACCACCATATATTTAATTCATACATTCAGTTAATTGAAACATTTCAAAACTCTTGCAAGATTTTCAGAATGCTTATATAAATCATGAAAATATACTTACATGTTTCTCAATTCAGGATATAAATCACGAACATCAAATGAAGTGTCTAGAATTCCCTGATCAGGATCTTCTACAGGTTTGGGTTCAGGTTCTAGGTGGGGCCAGTGGAGTTCCTCACATGGGTGGCAAATAAACTGGAGTATATTACCCTTTCTTGCAAAGTTGCATATGAAGTCTTGCAGTGAAATACCTAAAATGAAAAAAATCATCAATAAATTTAATTATTAGTCATAAAGTTCATATTACATGTACAACAAAAATACAAAACATTGGTGTTTAATCCCAAAATGTCAGATGGATAGTTACATACAAAAGAACACACATAATTTCAAAATGAAATATTTTAAAGATGATACAAAAATATTATATATTGCTTGCACTCAATATTTAACATGTTTAACATCATTTCTAAGCAACAACTAAATTACCATTGTACTTCAAATTTCCTCTACATGTATGTAATATAAACAATCAAATGCTTTAGAATTAATATTCATTTTAACATGGTCACTACTTATAAATACCTGTATTGCACAATCTGTGTTGCAACCTGGCACAAATATCACAAGATACAGCATGTTGGTGAGGATGAACCTCTCTATCACATGAAATACAAACAGGCATATCCATAGTTAATGGTCAAATGGTATGGAATGGATTTTGGCTGATTTTTATGGAGAAGTTATCAAAACAATATCATGATCAAAAGACCATCAAGTATTTCTCAGCCAAAATATTATTTTATATTATTGCATTTGTTTTCTTAAAATTTTACTCATCCACTACACATGTAAAACATAATTAATTACCATTAAATTAATCAACATCAAAGATTTATTAGTTATTAGCAATAATAAACTGTTGTGATCAAAAGCAATCAAAAACTAATCATTACTGATTGGTAATGATTAGTTCATCTCCTTTTCAAAACATCTCACTAAAATGTTTATACCAAATTTGTAATTTGATATAAATATGAAAAGTTTTAGAAAATTAAAGAATAGATATATTTTTTAAAAAAATATTAGAATGTAGGAAACGTAGCAAAATGCGTTGTAACAATATTAACTTAAGTTTAGTTTAATTTAAGTTTCCACATGCTTTATGCATCTTACTGATCCTAATTCTTGGGATAACTTTGAATTCTTGAAATCTTTTGAATGTGCACCTTGTGTTTCCATCTCATCCATTTGTTTGCTTATATACAGTCTAAGAAATTAGGATTTGAGATTCACTAGCCGAAACTCTGGATATTTTAGTTATTGCTCTATTTATCCAATACATGTATAAAATTCCTAGAAATTTCAATTGCTCCAACAAATTCTCACTGGGCCAATGCTAATTTTGCACACAGCTTAAATATCCAGGTGCATCGGCATGATAATTTGATAAACAAGTACATGTGACCATGAAATATATGAAAACGAAAAATTGTTGTTAATTTGTTGTTATTCTTTAAATATGTTTGTTTATTTAACTTTGCCTATATCATGTAGTAAATGTAACATCTTATAGTTATGATTATGTGTACATCTTATTGCTCACTGCTTACAATGTATTTCATAACAAATTCATGAACTGTGTTTATTTTTCATTATAGGTAGCCCTTTCCTGTTGTCATGTCAGGGGTGTGTAGCCATTGTGGGTGTACAGAGATTGACAGTGACCCAGCCCGTGGTGATGCTGTGTGTACTAACTGTGGCTCCGTCTTAGAGGACCAGATCATTGTATCTGAAGTACAGTTTGAAGACAATGCTGCAGGAGGGTCCTCTGTTATAGGACAGTTTGTTTCCTCTGATGGTAAAGTGTTTCAATGTTATAATTAAATGTATATGTATAGGTACAAAGATTCCAAAGGTTTGTTTGACTGAACCTTATGTCTTACAAAAGTTCACTCTGTCTTAAAAAGAAATAATAAGATCTTAGAATGGAACAGCTGCATCTGAATAATTCTAATGTTATTAAAAACTTTTAAAATTGAAATGCAAAAAGGAGTCATGTATGAAAAGTTAGTACATGTACTTTGACAGTATTTAAGCAATGTATAGAGCTATAACATATGAATTAAGCAAATCATCTATTTACATTTTAAAAAAATATGCATGTGTACAAAAACTATAAAACTAACATCAAATTGTGGATATATATTGAAATGATGAGAACTTTCTCAGACTTTTATGACATGTAGACAGTACTTGAATTGTTATCTCTAATAAATTTGCTCATGTTTTCTTGTTTTGCTTGCTTTCAATCTGAGCGCTTACAGAGTAAAAGTCTTATGTGTAGGATTTATTCAAAGTTTTACAAAGGAGATGTAGTACAGTGGTCACTTCACATCTTCTATTAAATCTTTCTGTTTTTGCAGGATCAAAACCACACAGTCTTGGTATAAATTTTCCACATGGAATTAAAAGAGAATCCAGAGCAATAACTTATGAGAATGGTGAGTACAATGTTACTTTTATAATAGTTGATCTTCGAGTAGTTTATGAATGATCAAAGTTAAAATATTTTTATGCCCCATCAACAAAAGTAGGGGTCATATAGTGTTCAGGTCCTTAAAATTGTGTGTCCATCCGTCCAAAATGCTATGAGATGGGGCATTATGTCTTATGAACATATTCTTGTTTAAAATTCCATAAATATCAAATCCATGACATAAGGAGTCTTAAAATTATCAATAAGTTCATGTTTCAAATTAGGTAGCTTCCTTGGGAATATATTTATTGTTTGTATATAGACATTGACACAGAACAAGTAAACAAGATCCAATCTAATGTAAAATCAACTGTTTGATCTGCTGCAGTCTATCTCACATAAATTGGTCACTCGAAAATTTGTAAGAAAAGATGCTTTAATCATAATAACATGGGTAGCAGTCTGTGGAACTGAAATTGGAATGGAATGACCTGTACAAACAAATAAACAAAATTATTATAATGAAGGGAGTAAATTGCAGAATTGTCAGTAATCCATTAGTATCACCAATTGAATTTTACTTCATTTAAATTTATAGGACGAAAAGCCATACAGCAAGTGGGATCACAGCTACGTCTCAATCAACATTGTATTGATACAGCATTCAACTTCTTCAAGATGGCAGTAAACAAGAGGCTTACGAGAGGAAGGAAGACCACTCATGTGGTAGCTGCCTGTCTGTACCTTGTGTGTAGAACTGAAGGAACTCCTCATATCCTTTCTTTATACATGTACTTGCTACTCAGAAAAATATAAACAATACAAAGGAGATAATAAGTTTTATAGATTTGACTGATTATTTGTATTTCAGAAATAATTTTATGATAGAGTGCCTTTATTTTCCATCATATTTTACCATCTTTATGGACAATATAAACACAGACACCATTGTTTTATTGGCTTTTGTCTATATTTATCTTGTTAGTATGGAGATGATTTAGTGGTTGGTTTCCTTAACAATATATACATATGCTGCTTGATTTCAGTGATATTCTTCAGGTATGTACAAACTATTTTATGCATTTGGAGGACAGGTAGATATGTAAAGCTCAGTGTTTTATACCTTCACATAAACATGTTAAAAGGATTTGGATTTTGTTTGAGGGTACTGATATATAGTTTTCATTCTGTCTTTCTGTTCACATAATTTGTAAGCACAACCAATACACAGGTTGATGGATTTGATGAAAAATTACATGAAGTACATCTTGAGTTGTGCATTAAAGATTATTGTTCTCAGATATCATTGAAGGCAAAAGCAGGTCTAGTAGTCAGGTCACTCCGTCTGTCTGTCCGTTACACTATAGGGGTGCCTGTCGTGTGTAATCTGAATATCAAAAACCAAACACTAAATCTTTCTGAAATTTTACACAGTGGTAACAGATATATTGAAGATGTGCACCTCCTCTTTTGGGATCATTTAAAATTCTGTTTAGAAATAAGGGGCCCTAAAAGGGCCAAAAAAAGCAACTTTTTTTATTTGTTTCCACAATAACTTTTTTTCTGGTCAATCAAATGCTATGAAACTATACAGTTATGTTACTACAATTAAAGGAAGGATGGGCTTGATTTTAGGTGTCCCTTCCTTTTCATTTAGAAATTAGGGGCCCAAAAGGGGCTAGAAAATGAAACTTTAATTTGTTTTCCACAATAACTTAAATTGCTATGAAATTTAACAATAATATTTCTTATCATTAAATGCTTGATTGGCATTATTTTTTAGGTCTCCCCTTTTTCCGTTGGGGCCCTAAAGGGGCAAAAATTCCAATTTTTTAATTATTGTCTGATTTTGAAAAAAAATTTGGAAGTAAATTTTTGTCATATATTGGATACAAAATGGAGGAAAAATTTCTTCTTGGCCCCGCCTTTTCTCTTTAGCAATTAGGGGGGCAAAAAGGGCGGTGGGATTGTTTTTTTTTATATTCTTGTTAGATATAAGGATCTTGAATATTTTTATTTCTTAATTCTTATTGTCAGTCCATAAATTGGGTTGCATGTGACAAAAATGCTTTGTCAGTCCACCATAGGATGCAAGTGTCTAAAACTATGTCCATATTAGGCCTAGAATGTACTGGGTTCAACATTTTGCGGTGCAACGCAGGACCAGACATGGATTGGTCTTGTTTTTTGTGCATGCTTAAACTCTTTCAAACTGTAATGAGAAGAGATTTACAATTTTACACAGTGGTTATAAAGTACCCTGGTACATATATTTTTTTGGCGGACAGGGACCTTCCTGACTTTCTCAGTATTCTAGTTGGAGAGTGATTTACTTGAACCGTTTAGTTTGATAGTTGTTTTTTTACATTGCAATGATTAATAGATTCTTTAAATAATTATTTTTCAGGTGAATGTTTATAGCTTGGGAAAGACCTATCTTCAGTTATCAAAAGAGCTGTGTATAAATATACCCGCAATAGGTAAGGAAGAAGAAAAATATTAATGTAACTATCTGAATCAAATTTCCAGCAGACCATTTAACATGGATTTAAATCACCAAATTTTGCAATAGAGTATGTTCTTCCTGTCCTTAAAGAAAAGAAGTCTTCACATGCTATAAATAACATACCTTATTGTCTTGTCACCAAATAAGTATAGTGAAAGAGAGGGGATGGACAGGAAAAAATGACCAACATGCTGATGCTGCTTGTTTGAAACAGATTATGGCATAATGCCCTTGTGTTATTTTTGAGCATCACAGAGATAGATTATATCAGTTCTGTGTGATAAGAATACAGTAAATCATCAATACTGT
Organism: Arcuatula senhousia; assembly: GCA_963971305.1. Lineage (NCBI taxonomy): Eukaryota > Metazoa > Mollusca > Bivalvia > Mytilida > Mytilidae > Arcuatula > Arcuatula senhousia. Next base: position 20,220,555 of record OZ020304.1, on the reverse strand, counting down.
GGATTCATTTATTTTCTTGGGTACCAATTTTTGTGAGTTAATGAAAAAGGACCATTTAGAAGAATCTTAAGTGTGCAGCATAAAGATCAATGTTAAATTTTGTGGGTAAAGGCCACCCACGAAAACCACGATAATAAACCCACCAGGAATAACAATGAAACCATGTTATGATTGTAATGACCTGTAAATGAAAGTTGAAACCTTATGGGCTATTCCAGAATCAATTGAAATGGGGGGGGGGGGGAGGGGGGTCAGAAGGAACTATGTATTGTTGAAATTTTATGGGTGATGGTATTTTTAGATGTCACATCATAACACACCTGTTGCTAGTTACGATCTAAAGAAACTTGACTTAATCATGTTAATCAGAAAGTCACTACTATTGGATGATCCCCTAGTTCATTCAAAGGTAGCTATGTGAAAATTATTTAGAATATGAATGGTTTGTAGTGAGCGACTTGGGTTACATGGGAAAGAATTATTAAAACAACTCTATACCATGTATACACTTGTTTACAAAAACAGCACATTTCTGAACAGATGAAACGGTTTTAGTAAGTAATTGCTGAGCAGGCCAGGAGACACAATTGTATATTTCACATCAGTCAATAAATGAATCAAAGCTAGCTGAAAGAAGCAACAAGTTTTATTTTAAAATTTTTATACGGCCGCAAAAAATTTGCGGAGGTATTATCATGATTATGGTATGATGCTGTCATCATGGTCGTTGTCTGTTAACTTTTTAGTGTTTCCACAATAACTTCAGTTCCAGTTATCTGATTGCTTTCAAATTTGACAATGATGTTCATTATCATAAAAGAATGGATGGGATTGATTTTGGGGGTCCCCACATTTTCCGTTTTGAAATTAGGGGCCAAAAAGGGGCTAAACAGCTACTTTTATGTTTGTTGCCACGATTACTTTAGTTCTAGTTATCCAATTGCTTTGTAATTTGGCAATAATGCTCCTAACCATAAAAAATGAATGGGTTTGATTTTTGGGGTCCCCCCTTTTTTTGTTTCGAAATTAGGGGCCAAAAAGGGCAAAAAATTCAAATACTTTATCTGTTTCCACCATAGCTTTGGTCCTAGTTGGCCTATTGCTGTGAAATTTGTCAAGAGTGTTTCTTACAATAAATTATTGAACCTGATGAATTTTCATGTCCCCCTTTTTCCCCATTATGTAATTAGGGGCCAAAAGGGGGCAAAATCGATTTTTTTTTAAATTTGTGGTCTGATTTTGAAAATTTGTTTTGCATGTTTGTTCTTGTCACATATGGGATACAATATTAAGAAATAATCCATGGCACCCGTGGTTTATTGGACAATTTAACATGGGTTGCAATTTTTTTCGTTATTATTTTACCCTGAGTGGAGCGCAGCGGAGAGAGGGGTAAAATAAACGAAAACAATGGATACCCATGTTAGAATTGACAATAAACCAAAGGAGGCCATGGATTATTTCTATTCTAATGGGCCATTTTTGTGTTTTTGGTAGACCTATAGTGCAAGACAAATGTCTGCCATTTTTGTAGTTCTTGTGCACAAAATATATTATGACGTCATTGATTTTAGCGTAAAAGTCCACACGTTGTTTATTGGAGATCATGCTGCGCTCGGCGAAGCTTTTTATTCTTTGTGTAATTTATGTGTATGTTCAAGATTACCTATAGTGGAAATATTGGGTCAAAATACTACAGATAGTTTAAGTTGCCTAGTCAAATTCAATGTGCTTGTCCTTGGTCTGGATTAAAAATAATTTTTTGCACAAAAATCCACATATAAAAAGAAATTTCATGTAAAATAACCTTTATGCCTCCCCCAAGCTTAAAGACTGGATCTGCCCCTGATGACTTCCCTTGTTATATCATGTTTTACTGGTTATTTTTATGAATTAATACATCATGTACATGACCATTTGATGACATGATTATTAACCTGGTGTTAAATCCTGAGCGAAGTGAAGCTCACTAATGTACAGAGTCAGCCAAATTGCACGAGACCCAAAATATGATGCCTGAAATAATTTTCTGCTTCATTCAGATTTTTGGAAGAAGCAAAGAGGCACCAATGAGGCATTCGAGTGTCAAAACTGCAATAGGGCAAAGACAAAACAGGTAAACACGAACATCAACAACACAAACTCAAGTCATTACAAGAGTGAACTCAGGTGCTACGGAAGAGTAAGCAGCTCCTGCTTGCTTTAGCACACCTGTCGTGTTGCTAAATTCCAATTCAGTGTGTCAAATCCAGTAAAGGAAGACAAACAAATTTCTATGACAAACCAACATCTGCACTCATTTGAGATATAAATTCCCATATTTGTGCGCAGTGTCTGGCGTAAAATTTCTTGAGTGAAGACAGCAACCGTGTACTGTAGCAACATAACCCTGTGTTAGCAATTTCTATGTCAAACGTAATGCTCTGCCAAGGAAATCGATGTAATACTCGCAAGCTCTGGAGTAACAAATCAACTGTGATACAAAGACTCCATAAGTAGGAGCAGACGGAATGATTGGAAGTTTTTGAAAAAGTTTGCATATTAATTTGCAGGAAAATGACTGGAAAATACTATCACTTCGTCCCTCATTATCTTACCTTAAATTGACTGGTGGAATGGATTTTATTTTGTTACATAAATCTTTGCGAGCTTTTAGGGGAATGCCATCTCATATTCACAGTATATTTTCCAATGCAAATTTTGAAATTACTTTTTTTTTTTAAAACATGATGAATTCTGTGTTTCATGATATTCTACATGGATTAATTTATGTGTCATGTGTGTATAGCTGTATTTCTACATTGTAGTTACATTTCACATATTCTATAAATATACATTTATTTCAAAATACATCTAATTTTAAACATACATGTTACATAAAGAACAATTTGTAAACATAAAATCTATAAAAGTAGTTGCTTTAATTTACTTATTTTTAACAATAGAATATAATTTCTGGAATTTGCCCTCCCTGAACACCTGTTCCATTCGTACTATCAGATGAACATTGAAACTGAAAGTTTACTTTTCCACATTGAACCTCAGCTAGCCCTTCCTGCCCAAAATAACTCAATTCACCCCCATCTAAAATTGCACTCGCTGTGTAAAATATGTCTGCTTCAATTTGTAATGGATTATCAAACATGACATCGAATGTATTACTTGAACCATCTGAGAAAAACTTTGTAATGTTTTGTCCGAGAACTGCACCATTGTTTTTCAGTTCAATTTTTACTTGATATTCTGCTGCTCCATTGCTTGATCCATACAACCCAAATCCTGCAACAAATACTCGCTGATCAACAGCAAACTGTATACTGTCACATCGGCCACGGTAACGCCACTGATTGCTGCGATAAGCTGATGACTGGAATCTGTGACATTTGAATGGCTTCAGTCCAGATCTTGACCTCTTACAAAAATGCAATTCAGGTTTGTTTTCTGCAAGGTAATCAAGAAAAATGTTATTAGATTCTTGCAGAGTCAACACACCAGACTGTGCAGGACCATTGGCATATTCCTCTAGGGACATAGCTGGAATACGAATTTTAAACAATGTATCGCCTAAAACATTCCTCTTGTTTTCAGATGTCAGCTCAAGTTTTTTTCTCTTACACTCTGCTTCGGCCCATCTACAAGCAGCATTGAACACTGAAACTTCTTTTGCGTTTAATGTTTCCCTGCTGAGAACAGTATTCAAAGTATTGATATCAATTTCTGTAAAACCTTCTGAATTGAGAGCCTCCTCTGCCTGAGCATCTATGACTTCCCAGCATCTTTGCATCAGTTCTTGCTCTTCAAATAATCTTCCCTGACTTAGCAAAATACAAGCATTATGGGCACTGAGACTGGTCTCTAGATATCGTACACATGTCTTTGCAAGGTGAGGTATAATATATTTCTTAGCCACGTAAAGTGTTGCTAAAACATTATCAGGCTCCAAGTTGATATCATCACAGTAAAGATACCTGTAAATTATAAAAAAAATAATAACATGGTACAAGCTTACATCAGGTAAAAAGGCATTTCAATAGATGGGACACACACAAAAATTCAGTAAATATTACATGTCAGGATTTTGTATTCTGAATTGAGATGAAAATGTACAAATGTATCTAATCTTGTAATGCCTATTGCTGTTATCCTGGATGACAGGGTGCTGAATTTAGCTTCTTTTATACAAGTACTTCTTTTTTCATACTTTTGGTTTTCTTTGAATGCTGCTAAAATAAATGGGTACAACTTGAAAAATGCATTCGGACTCCCACTGTTGTAATTCTGTATTTTGAAGATGTTAAAAAATGTAATAATTACAAGTGTATGTACATACATGTATAGACATCTGTAGTTTTTTTGCCTCAAAATGATTAGCTTATGCTTAATTTGTTGTTGTTTATTTTGATAACTAAGGTTAGAGCTTTGCATATATATGTTTACCTAAGTAGATTAAGGAAAGCCTGTGGTTCAACATCAGGTATTTCAATGACATTATTTCCCTCTGCCAACCCTCCATAGAACATAGCATAAAACACAGAGCTTCCTGTGGCAAGAATATACTTGTGTGCAGGAATCTTTTGTTGATGGGGTACAGATCCTACTTTAAAGAAAATATCTGCCATCAAGGGATTATTGAACATTACTGCATTTCTCTCACGAATTGTGTGCTGATTGGCTTGCCAGTTGAATTCTTCACTGGCTTTTGCTGTTGGTAGCTTCTGTGGTTGTGATCTGCTAATTTTCCACAATGGTTCAGTTTTCCGTCTTGGATTTTGAACTGTCACTTTAGCTGTGTAATTTGGTGGAACTTCTTGATTGACCTCGTCGTCTGAATATTGTCTGTTTGAAGTGACTTGCATACAACTTTTTGGTTCTGTCTTTAAAGGTTTATCCATCTGAAAATAAAATAAATATTCCATATGCATTGTGTATACATGTATTAAATTTTAAAACAAATCTCAGTAGTACTGTCATTAGAAACTCTTCATCCCCGAGCCTAAAAGCTTACTAGAGCTTATGTTTTGAGCTTATGTTATTTGTACATGTTTTATCAACTATATGTCGCAGTGTTTGCCAATCTCATTAGTGATGTTATATTCACTAATTTGCATCTCATTAAGTGTTAAATTGGATAATAAACAGTGCAAATTAACAAACATCATGGACAGGATAATTAAATTTACCCAAATTTAAAATCAACATTTTTTTTTAATTGATCAGATAAAATGGTTATGTAAACATAAAATATGAATATAAATAATTATGCTGATGAATTCGATATAGATAGTAGATTAGATTCAGAGTCCACTAATGAGACACTGAATAGTTCTTTTACTAGGGATGAAATCATCTCTGCGGTAAAAAAGGCGAAGAATAATAAATCGTCAGGAGAAGACAAAGTTATCAATGAATATATTGCTTCATCGCTTGATGCAATGATTGATGTATATGTTTATTTTTTCAATATGATTTTTGATACAGGTATTCTGCCGGAGGCCTGGTTGATAGGGAATATAGTTCCTATATATAAAAATAAGGGTAGCTCGCTTGAGGCCAAGAACTATAGGCCGATTACCTTATTGTCTTGTTTGGGAAAGGTTTTTACATCGATCCTCAATCAACGATTGAGTGATTTTACAGATGAATTAAATATATTATGTGAGAATCAAGCAGGCTTTCGACAGGGATACTCCACAAATGACCATATCTTTTCTTTATATGCATTGTATGAATTATTACATTTGAGAAAGAAAAAGTTATATGTTGCATTTGTTGACTTTGAAAAAGCTTTCGATTTTGTACACAGAAATTCTCTGCTTCATAAACTTATATTGAATAATATTGATGGAAAATTTTTGAAAGTTATAAAAAATATGTATAGTGATGTAAAATCTAGAGTATTTTTTCAGAATCAGAAATCAGATATTTTTGCAAGTGAAATTGGAGTCAGGCAAGGTGAAAATCTATCCCCTATAATATTGTTTTCATTGTATTTGAACGATCTACAAAACTATTTAGAAAATTTAAATATAAATTGTTTACAATCAATTAGCTCAGACGTTGAAATTGAGCTTGATATGTATTTTAAATTATTTTTACTGCTATACGCTGATGATACTGTACTATTAGCAGAGTCCAGCGATGATTTGCAAATTCTTATAAATTCTTTTACCGTTTACTGTAATCAGTGGAAATTGAAAATTAATGTTGAAAAGACAAAGATTATGGTATTTTCTAAAGGTAGAGTTCCCCAAAATTTGAAATTTTTTATCGAAGGAAAAGAAATTGAAATAGTGAAAAATTATAAGTATCTTGGTGTAATATTCTCGAGTAGTGGAAGTTTTCTTGCTACAAGGAAACATCTTCAACAGCAAGGTATGAAAGCTTTATATGCAATTATTAAAAAGTGTAGATTCAATCATTTATCTATACGGTGCCAGATTGATATGTTTGATAAAGCTGTTGCACCAATATTATTATATGGTTCAGAAGTATGGGGCTTCGAAAATATTGATATTATTGAAAAAGTACAATTGTATTTTTGTAAACATGTATTACGACTTAAACGCTCTACTCCAAACTTTATGATTTATGGAGAACTTGGTCAATATCCTTTATCTATTAATGTCAAATTAAGAATGGTTGACTTGTGGATACGTCTGAATAGTAATGAAAACAAAATTTCATCTACACTTTGCAAACTACTTCATATTTATTATAATAATTATGGAATCGAAAACAAATGGTTATGTTATATCAAAAATATTTTTGATAATTGCGGAATGAGCAATATTTGGCTTAATACTGAGATATATTCTAGAGAATGGATTATTGAATCCCTCAGATTAAAACTTAAAGATCAATTTTTACAAGAATGGTTAGCGGATGTCAACAACTCACCAAAAGCTTTATGTTATAGAATTTACAAGACAGAATTCAAGTTTGAAAAATATTTTTCTTTACGAATCCTTCAAGTTTACTTTTTACTATTTGTAAATTTCAATGTGGAAATCACCGACTACCAGTGGAGACAGGAAGATGGCATAATATTCCACGCGGTGAAAGATTATGTCATCTTTGTGGTTCTACTGATATTGGCGATGAATTCCATTATTTGCTTAAATGTAATGCTCTTCGAAATGAACGTCAAAAATATCTAAGCTTATGTGATTTATCACACATAAATATCTTAACGTTTTCACGTTTAATGTCTACAGAAAATATAGTTCAGCTAGAAAAGTTATGTAAATTTATTAAATGTATATCACTGAAGTTAAATCCTCCTGGTTAAAATCATGTACTTTCCCCACACATGCATGTTATATGTTATATTGTATATATTGTAATATTATCTTCTCTGTAACTAAGATTGGTTTATGAGAATAAAATCATTCATTCATTCACTAAATAGTTCATAGATTTTTTATTCATTTTTACCATAATTTATTTTGAAAATAAATTTCTGTAAAATTGTTTCTGAACAGAGTAATTTTTCATTGAAAATTTTTAATCAACCAAATATTGGATCTTTAGAACCATTGAATATTTATTTACAAAAATTAAATGCACTACAAAATCAATTTTTTTCTGAAAATTGTTGAACCAAAAATATTAAAAAATTACCTTGAGAAAACAAAAAAGTAATGACAATATAAAAACATTTTCAAACACAGTTTTGCCCTCCAAAAATTTCCCACAGGTAAACACTGACGTCGGTGTAAGAAATCCTTTTTTCTTTTTATGATGGTAAGGCTTTGGATTTTTTAAATTCAGAATACATGTAATGTCCTAAGAACGTTAGTAAGTAAGTAATATTTATTTAAAGTTGTCATATTACATACAAAATAACAGAAACATGAGCTCTGTAGAGCTCTTTAAACGACTTGTATATTAATATAATAATCAGGTCTATGCTAATGTGTTTTAAATTTTAATACTATAAATCTTTCAGACAAAAACGCCATGACAGTCCTTCTCTTTTTAATTCAAAGTCCTGTCTTTCCATGGGTTTTGGCATTCTGCCTTTGTATTTCAAAATTATAGTTTACAGTAGCAGACCCCCCCCCCCCCCCCCCCCCCCCATAAAATATAATCGAAAGAAGGGAGCAAGTCCTTGGCTTGCGACTGCTTGTGGTAAAAAAATTTTCGCTGTCATGTTCACTCACTCACAACGACTTTATTCTAAATTGTGTCTTGTAATTGGGTTTATTAATTAATTGTCTCCCTTTCCAGCTTGGGCTAAAAACTTATCATTTCGCGCACCTGTTCGTACTTATGTTGGTTTTAACGGATGGCACTTATTTGTTGTGTGTTTTCATTTGCGTAGATCGTAATTACCTTGATTAAAACGACTAAAAACTAAGTATTTATCGTAAATGTCTAAATAAAGTCATTGTTGTTGTCAAACTAATTAGGTTCCCAGAATGCATCGTTTAATTCGATGCTCTTCGGGTCTCTACCTATAGTTGCTTGAAAACGCCAGAAAGTCGTCAAGGGAAGTAATTTTTCGCGAACTTTTATTTACTGTGTAATAAGTAGGAAAACATTCATAAAATGCGGACATCTCTCGTTTATGTTCATTTTAGAAATAAAAAAAAAAAATGATGATGGAGCCAGTATTCATGCCAATGAATACACATCATTGGCCAAATTTAAAATTGCATTTAGATCTTATAGAAATAACTCTAGTCATGGACAAAATTAATTACAGAATAGAATTGAATATTTTAAATCAGGGCCCACTTGGGGCAAATGACATTACAGTTATGATTACATATAATAAAACAGTACAGACCCATCACAGACTAATACATAAACACGAAAAAAAATACACACTACCCCTAGTTTTTTTTTTATTTCAGGGTATTATTACTTAAAAATACATTACTGTAAAATCTTTTTGTCTATTATCTGTCATGATGTTTTTTCTATTGACACTTTCATAGACCTGTATAATATAATATACAGGTCTGTGACACTTTGGAAAAGAATATTAGCAGTAACGGAGGGGTAATCTGTGATGTATCCTCTAGGGTGTTACACTTACACCATTACAGATTATAATTTTTAAGATTTCTTATCTGACTTAATATTACATCAACAGATTACAACCCCCCTCAAAGACAATGGGGTTGAAACCTCTCTCTGTCTAAATAGGATATTTTGTGCAGATTTTGGTAAATTTGTGCCCTCAATAATATGTATTGGACATAAAGTTTTATTAAATGCCACATGTCTTTCTATCTATATGAATTTCTGTCAAGGTTTTCTCAAAAAGTACATGAAAATGATTAAAAAAATATTTATTTATTGTAATTTTAGATCCCTGTCTGTACATCCCTAGATTTGCTCACAGGTTAGACTTTGAAGAAAAAACCCACGAAGTATCAATGACTGCCATGAGAATATTACAGAGAATGAAGAGAGATTGGATGCACACAGGACGTAGACCATCAGGTCTTTGTGGTGCTGGTAAGGGTTTACACTATGAAAGTTTCATTCAAATTTGTAAAAAAATTATCTAAATCTTTTAAATTGAAAAGCCATTAACACTTTTGTAGAAATCCCCCCTAAAAATAACAGTTTGGTTCTTTAATAATAAAATATAGTGGTTGCCTAACTAAACAATCAATTTAACTGTGAATTAATATAAGTAGATACATGTAAAAGCATATACTTTATAAATTATCATTGTGTTGAATATTTTGACAGCCCTACTGGTGGCTTCAAAGATGCATGAGTTCCACAGAAGTGTAACACAGATAATCAAAGTAGCCAAAGTGTGTGATACAACAGTAAGGAAAAGGTAACAACTGACTACAATGTAATCCAAATTATAAATGATTATTCAAAATATTTTATTACATGTTTGGTTGTAGCATTGTATAATCCCAGTGATTAAGTGTTGTGCTTTTTTTGTTTTTTAACATTTAATATTAATTTTATTTGAACTTAATTTGTATTTTCTACCATGTCAATAACAACATTTGAATATATTTGATCACAATTCCCCTAACTCCTATCAATTCTTTATATTATTGAAATTATGTGTTTAAAAATATGTTATAAGATTTCATGACTTCTTTACTTATAAGTGATAAACATAACAAACAGATTAAGATAAGATATTTGCTTGGAATTATCAAAAGTCAAGGTAATAATAATTCAACTTTTATCGATAGATTGTCAGAATTTAAAGCGACCCCATCCAGTCAGCTGACTATAGAGGAATTCCAGACAGTTGACCTTGAAGAGGAACAGGATCCACCAGCTTTTACTGCCAGTAAACGGAGAGCACAAGAAGCTAAATTTCATGCCCAGGTTTGTTTAATAGTAATGCTAATATGAACACTCCAAAATCGAGGATTATTATGACAATATACATGTTCAAACTACCTTTAAACAAATATCAGCAAACATGATAAATCTTTAATTTCAATGTCACCTTTATCTCTGATTCGTGCTCCTTGTACATCAGTGAAGAAACCCATAGAAAAGTCTGTCTAGTCTAAAACGGACAGATTTCTTTATACAGGAAGTAGGTGAGTGACAGACCTATATCAAAATACCACGTTAATTATTCATAAAAAAAATGTCTGCCTATGTTTTTTTTTCTTCAATTAAAGATGGTATCATAATCATGATAATATGAAACAATTTCAGACTGATATTTTTAGTTTCAAATTAGTTCACAAATTGAAAAATTTGGTTATGGAGTAGAAATTTTAGATATGAAAATACACACATATTTTAATCATATTTAATTGTTATTGCTCAATCTATTGATGAATATTAATCATTTGTAGCTACAAGAAGACAAGATTCCTGAACTTGAAACAGAAGTAGAAACCATCAAGCAACAAATAGAGAAATCCATGGTCCCACCTAAACCTGTTGGCATTTATGCTGCTTATGCCAGTAAGATTATTAATGCCAGTAAATGGCGGATTCAGAATTTTTCAAACAAGAGGGGGCACAATAAAAAAAAAATTCTGAGACTTCTTGTTTCATACAGTGCCCAACCAAATTCTCCTGTCCAATGGGAAGGCATTTGTCCTAAATCTGCCCTTGCCTTTGTCTAACATTTTAATTTAATGTTTTAGTAAATATGACTGTAGGGTCCCACTATGATATCAAAAGTTTGAAAATTAGCAATTACATGTATTGTCGTGTTATCAATAAATACTGAAAAATTCTTCAACTGTCTGCTTAGACATATTGAGGGTGCAATTTTCAACAAGTAAACTGTTATGTTGATACATGAAATGAATGTTAAAGGATTAGTGGCCTGACATAGTATATTCAATAGAAATATATAAACTTACCATTTTCTGTCATCTAAGGTCAATTTAGGGGAATTTAGGCATTCTGTGTATCATTTGTCCAAAGTCACAGCTTCTAGTTGTTTAAAATATAATTCGTACTTTATATGTAATAACTATTAAGACACACATTTACTGAAAAATGAGATTCACATTCACATTTGTCCATGTAGAAATGGCAGCAACTCCAGAACCAGTTGCTGTTGAAGATGATGAAATGTCAAGAGTCAGTCAATTCTTAGAAAAAGAAACTTTACAAGAGGCTATCTCAGACATAGACAGTGATGACCTAATAGTTGATCCTAATGTAACTCATCCTAGATTACGACCCACAGCTGCTAGCCTAGGAATCAAAGAAGTACTGTCAGAGTGTTTAACAGAAACAGGTACATGTGTACTTAGATTGTATCTGAATAAATTTATAACTCTTAGAAACTTGTCAGTTTTAGTAGTTTAACTTTGTTTAAAAGTGAATATAATTCAGTTTTCAAATGATAAAAAGGTCAGAATGGTTATTGGTAGACAGAATTATTCAAATTGTTGGTGTTATTTTTTACTTTATTAACTAACAACTGTATGTCTAAAGCAAACACTTGATTGGAATAGTCTTGACATTAAAATGTCTGTTATTGAACGATCTCTGAAACTTCTAAACAAATAAAAAAAATTATTCTTTGACACTGTATTTCTCTTTTTATCACCATAAACTATTATACAATTACATGTTTGTGTGAGAGAAACAAATGAATCAAAAACCAATCACATTAGGGTTTTATTATTTATTAATAGCGTGTCAAAGAAAACAAAAAATGACACATGAAATTATTAAACCATATGGACAGTATAAATCTGGACAATAAATAGTGCCGGTTAACAATGGATTTTAAAAATTCATGCACTGGGTGGCATAAAATAAATGCAAAATTTACATTACATCAGATTTTATGATTTTCATTCATATTACAGAACCAGCACCAGATAATGGGGAATTGGACTTAGAGGGCATTGATGAGGAAGAATTAGATAAAGTAGGTTTCTGGTAATTTATAATCATTGTCCATTGGTTTACAGTTGTGGTAGAATCTGCAGTAGTAATAGTGTACACTAAATTTTCAGTTATGCTTACTTGTGAATACTTACTTCTCAGAAAATGTGTATTATAAATTAAAAACGATTTCGTGGGAATGACATTTAATCAACTTTGTAATAAAAAATAGGATATGTTGACCCTAAAAATATAATTATCTAATTAGAGTTTTGGTTTGTCTATATCAAATTCTATGGTAGGGCTGGTTGGATAATTTATTCAATTTGCAGTATTTTTTTTCTAAAAAATATTTAAAATAATTTTAAATATATATTAAAACTTATTTCTAATTCTGTTTCAGTTTTTATTGTCAGAAGATGAAATCAAATTAAAAACAAATATATGGATGGCTGAAAATGCAGACTACCTCAAGCTACAAGAAGGTATAATTTGTGCTCTCTCCTAGATTAGTATTGTCTTTGTATCTGTCCTCTTAAAAAAAAAGAATCTTATTTAAAATATAAAATGATTGAACAAAGTTGAGATTCTTTCAACATGTTCAAATGGAGACCTAAATTTTGATACAAATCTGAAACTAAAATCTCACTATAGCATTCTTAATGGGAACTATTATTGAATAACTAAAACATCTAATTTATCTGTATAAATTTATTAAGAAATATTAGTACAGTGTATGTACTAAATGTATGAATTTAAGCAGGCAGTAGTTTTTATACGACCGCAAAAAATTTGCGGACGTATAATGGTATGATGCTGTCGTCGTCGTTGTCGTCGTTGTCGTTGTTGTCGTCGTCGTCTGTTAACTTTAGTGTATACACAATAACTTTAGTTATAGTTATCCAAATGCAATGAAATTTGACAATGATATTTCTTACCATTAAAGGATGGATGGGATTGATTTTGGGAGTCCCCCCTTTTTCGTTTAGAAATTAAGGGCCAAAAGGGGCCAAATTGCAACTTTTAGTCTGTTCTTACAATAACTTTTTCAAAAATCTTTTCCTCTGAAACTACTGAACAGAATTCAATGAAACTTGTTAAACTGATATGCAAATATTATTCAGTTATATTGAGCCATAAGGAATTTGATGCATACTACATGTAGGACAAAAAATTACATGATATTATGCAAAAATATTTATGATAAAAGAAGGTGTGGATTAATATGCATTGACACAAAATCACATTTTAAATGTTTAAATAAAACAAGTAAATGATCATGTAGCCCTTTTATTTAACTTCATCAAAACTCACAATGAGGTTTTCAATGTTTCAACTTCTTGTTCCATGCTGCAATTGTAGGACATCTCATAGCTCATTTGTAGGTTCTGATTGAAGTAACATTATGAGAATCTTTTTTTTCATCAGAAAAAGAAGAGAGATTAAGGAAGGAAAGAGAGGAGGAAGAAAGGAATCCTGATAAAAAGAAGGTATAATGATAGATGATTAAATGTCATTTAATAGATTTCTTTTATACAAGAGGATGTAACATTCAAAATTTTAAGACTTATTGTCAGGTTTCAAGAGATTCAAGCTTAAGTATGTTTCAACTCCTTACAATTGATGATATGTTGAACCAAGGCCCTGGAAACGGTCATATTTGCCGGTCATGTCCGAAATTTTGTCCAAAATGACCGATCAAAATTCACCAAATCGGACATTTCAATTTTTTTTTTTTGCACAATGTTTTATGTCAGTCGGTCATAAATTCATTAATTGTCCTGCTGAGCATCCGGTCGGGTGGTCATTTAAACTCATTATTAAGTCTGTCTGTGGTTTCAAACACAGGTGTGAATATGCTACAGGGCTATGCTAATTAGGTAATCGGTCACACCTGTCTGATCATGGCCACGTGCATTGAAGAAGATTTACCTGTAGATGGTTTTAATAAGATCAATAATGTTAATTAACTGTTCCAAGATGTTTGTTTTGTTTATTTAGCAATCAGATCTTCATTAAGATTGAGAAAAACACACTCAATTGGTCAATAGAGTGTTTGTACACTACATGAATACATTTGCTTACATAATTACACATGTGCAAGATAAAAAAAAATCTGAAATATTTTCCAAACAATAATCAATTACCAGATACCTATATTGTGATAAATTTCATTGAACAGAATTTCATATTTGCAATTCTCAACACTTTTAGTTGATTTGGTTTTCTTTGGAAAATAAAATATTATTTTTATTTGTCATCATTCCAATCTACTTCCACTTTACTTTAACTTTCACTTTTACATGAACAAAGTTTTGTATCAAGTAAACCATGCAATTTTTAATAAACCATGAAGAATATTTTAAACAACCTTTATTAACAGGATCAGGATATCTTTTTCAGCTTTATAAAATATTTCAAACAAGCAAGTACTTGTTTAGGTAAAACCTGATTGACATAAGATTTCAAGGAGGATAAAAGGAGACAAGATTATATGACATTGCATAAGAAGTGGTCTTTGAATATTAAAAAATTTGGGAAAAATGACCGAAATCAACTCAGAAAATTTCCAGGGCCTTGTGTTGAACTGCATTAAATAAGATAGGGATTTTTTAGACTACTATTAGATGTGAAATGAATGACATAAAATTTTAAGGAACAATAATTAACTGCCATGGAATATATCCAAAAGTCTTTATTCAGACCAATTGTCACTGTTTGTCTTGTTGTATTAAATTATTGATGAATTTTTGTTGATTTTATAGCAAAGAAAAAGGAAGAAGAAGCCTCCACCATCAGGGCCACCAGCCACAGCAGAAGAAGCCATTGTTAGACTGATACATGAAAAGAAAATATCAAATAAAATAAACTATGACGTCTTAAATGATCTAAAAACCACTGGCATTAGTCGTTCACCAATCAAAAATAATATAACATCAGTATCCTCTGTACTTCATGGAGAACCTGTTCTGAATAGGTATGACAGTTTATTAATGGAATTACATATGAAAAACAAAATGACAACAAAGTTCCATGCAAATTGTGAAACACATTTTCAGCATTAATTGGTTTAAGCTTAAAAAGTGAACAGGAAGGATGAAATGAGTGATGACTATCACAATATTGATAGGATAGGATAAGAGCACAAATTGGCCCCCCTAAATTGGACAAATTTTCCAAAATTGGAATATTGAATCATATTACTGTGATTTTGTGATTCAGAAGTCACATTTTATGGGACAGGCAACATTTTATTGAAAATTTGACATATGGCGTAATTGTGCATGTGCACAACAGGATAGAACTATGAAATGTAGCAAAATTAGGCTTAAAATTGTTATTAAATGATAAGGGTTTTTGTGAAATCTGCGGCCCACAAAGATAATTTCTGGAAACATTAGTTCTCGTATGCCAAATCCAAAGGTAAAATATTTTTGTGGGACGCTTGTCTGGTCATATGCTCCCGAAGGGAGCGATAATGGTAGAAAAATCAGTTATTTAGTTGTACTCTGTTTTCCTTCAAGGTCCGGTTTAGCTGCCATGCGGGTTTCCCCGAAATTTCAACGTCGTTTTGACGCTGTTTTCTTTTACAATTTTGTATGTCATTAAGCACACAATTGACCCACAAGAAAAGCTAGTTTGTTTTTATTTTCGAATATAAATTGTTTCAATTTATCGCATAACAAACACTTTAAAACTTATTTTAGCTTGAAAAATATTTAAGGAGCTTCACAGGTTAAACCTGCATCATATTAGTTATTTAAGCCAAAAATATACAAAATTTTGAGTAATTTTGAGAAAAAGCAACTTGTAAATCAATATTTTAGCATAAAATTTCACTTTTGAAAAAGGGGCCAAAAAATAGCCCTTATCATACCTTGTCCTTTGTATTATATAGTTACATGAAATATAGAATTTAGCTTCTTGGTAATAAACTGATTCACACAATTCAATTACATACATCAGGAAAGTGATATTTGCTTTTGTAATCAATTTCATTTCATTAACATTTTCAGATTTGGTAAAAGTTCAAGATCATTGCCAGTTGTAAATAGAAGTATAAATCAGGTACAGTTGTAAATTTGTAAAATTAAGTAACTTCAATATTTTTGTTCATTTAGATAAAATTGAGATGTGCAATAAGTGTACAAAAAACAATGAAAATGTAAAATCTGGAATAGAATAGAATTTATTTAATGTATATTTTGTCTTTTCGTGGGTATTTGATTTCGCGTAAATTGCCTGACCGTAAAATCTGTGAAAATAAATACCTCACAAAAATAGGTATATGTTAACAGTAATTATTACATAAACAGGATAAACCTTGAGTTTTCATTATCAATTGTTCCATTTCTGAAAGTTTGTTTAGATGTAATTGATAATATTTACTATTTGTATAGTTATTGATATTCAAATTTATACATATTAAGTCCTATTTATTACAGAGTTCTCCCTCTAAAAAGCTCCGACCTAATGTTGGCAGTGATAGTGCTGAAATTATCATAGAAAATGGACCTGTTGAGGATGTTGAAGACCAAGAAGGTATTATTCCTTATACATAGTGCATGTTTCATTGTTTATGTGCAATGGTATTCCTTTTGAATTGTTCATAGCAAATCACAAATGCTATGGTATTCCATTCTAAATAGTTCACAGCAATTGACAAATACTAAAGCTAAAACTTAAAGTGTAAGTTCGCAATTTTTGAGTTGTTAGTTTATTTGATTTATTATAATGAGAGTAGGCATCATGCCGGGTTTGGGCATTGAAAGCGATATATTAAGAAAG
Organism: Arcuatula senhousia; assembly: GCA_963971305.1. Taxonomy (NCBI): domain Eukaryota; kingdom Metazoa; phylum Mollusca; class Bivalvia; order Mytilida; family Mytilidae; genus Arcuatula; species Arcuatula senhousia. The sequence goes on along the minus strand of OZ020304.1, from coordinate 20,203,464 downwards.
ATATTCATAATTTTATTCCAATACACAAGACCATATGGGCGCATCCATGCTATGAACAATGATGAATTATGGGATAGCTCAATTGGAGATGTGACGTCACATCTCCAATGATAAATACATTAACCTATTGACGATATTTGTAACATAAGACCAATGTTGTCGATCATAATAATGATTTGAAATATGAATAATTTGGCATTGATAATTTTTTTAATCCCACAGTTTTTTTTATCGAATAGCAAGATAATAGTTTACTTAAACCTTAAATTGTTTTAAAATAATTAATTATAATTCCAAATAGTAAATAATCTGAAATATTTATTGACACAGTAGCCCTAGTTTTCAATCCTTTTTCAAATATTTAAGACAATAAATTCAGTTCTTGATGAATACAAAGGTGTCAATTAAAATCATTAACCTTTACGATCATTCACCATGGACGATCTGCCACGCCCCGTTGGTTAATTACAGGTATAATTGACAGATATCATAGATCAATTAAGGTGCTCCTCCAATCAAAGATTTCCTTACAGCACTCAACCCGCTTTAGACACACCCACCATAGCTCGATTTTAAGAATTTCGACCGGCACATCTTTTAATAATTTCTTAATCAGTATACGGTATAATTAATCAGCAGGTGTTAATATCACCTGTTCACTCCATTGACTACCTTTCTCTTACAATTATCAATCAGCCAAAGCGTGGTGCTACATCGTGCATGGTTTATGTAATACTAGTACCCAAATTAAAAATGTGTTTATTAAAGAGTTTTAGTTCCCATTTTTTTTTTCGCTTTTGAAGTGTTGGAAAAACAATTAATTAACTACATAATTAGAAAAAAAAAAAGATTCCTACCGTTTATTGTTTTTATATGTTTTAATTAGAAAGGGTATTTCATTAACATTTTCGCACTTCAATGTTCAAACGACACTGGCGGACCAAAGGGGTTGATTTTCGTTAAAAGAAAGTGTTCTAGAACCCATTCCAACCAGGTAAATGTCAACTTCTAATACACAGGAAACAATATTAAACCCCTGTGGTGCCGATAGTTTTGCACTGGGGTACTAAACATACACAGGAAACGGCAGGTGAACCCCTGTTGTGCCAGTGGTTTGTAGAAGGGAATAAAGTCTTATACACAGAAAACGATAAGTCAGCCCCTGTGGTGCGATGGTTTGCACGGAATACTCATTATCATAATATCACTTCAAACGAATCATGCAACGTAATCCCAGTAGGGTGTTAGGGAACCATGAATTTTAAACAGAATGTATAAAAGAAATAGTATAGGGCAATTCTACATACTGAAAATTGAAATATATATTTATATATATATATATTGAAAATATCTGTACGGGCAATCAAAAAAAATATTTAAAAATTCTATAATTTTTCTACGAATTAATTCTGAACTTAACGATTGGTACCATTTTTAAACGTCTCACAATCAATCATTAGACTGACTTTTATTTTATCATTCCCGACTATTCCCGAAATTTTAAATATTTCAAATTGTCTGTTGTGGTACACATCGGTAAATACCACATGCGTATAGGATGCAACATTCAGGCTTTGAGCAGCGCCATCTAGTACAAATCACGTGACCCTCCATGGATAGAATTTTTTTACTTTCAAAAGCCAATTTTATCCTAACTATGCATATTTGAGCGCTAGGAATTTCACCAAAGTTATTTTTATATGATAGTCTTTCAATGTACAAATTTTGAAAAAATCGCGAACTTACACTTTAAAAAAAAACTATTTTATTGATTGATTAACTGTTTGTGTAAAGTTCTGTGACAATATTGCAGCCATATTCTGAATAAAAACAAATATTATTGTACATAAAAAAATTGAAGTCAATCAGTAGCATATTAATTTATCCATATAAGTTTTGTGGATGTATGTTAAATATTTGAGTCTTGAGTTATTATTCTAGAAGGTCCTTGAACATGTTCAATAGAAAATAATGAGATGTGGAATAAGTGTATGCGACACAGCCCACAATCAAGGGGCAATTCAGAAAAACCACAATGTACAACCGCCAGCAGCCTTAAACGAGGCCATATGGCGCTGCTCGCCTTTCTGCAATTAGCCCAGGGTCTAAATAAAATGCATATTTAATTCAAATCCAGTCCAGAAACATCAAAAAGACAAGTACAAACCAAAACCTTGTCAAAGATTCCTGGCTTAGGGCAGGCACATATAATATGTGGCGGGGTTAAACTAGTTTTTTGGGCCCAACCTTCCCCCTATCAATATTCCTAGACAAAGCACACAAGGCTTTTTAAATATTTAATAAGATGACCAACTCATAAATTATTTCATATTTCAGTTGAAGAGGAAGAGGAGATTTATGATGAAGAGGGAGAGGGCTGTGTAAGTGCTGCCACATTACTTACCTCATGGGCGGCATCTAGTTGACAACAGTGAGTAAAAGTTCCCTAGGATGAGTTTATGATGGATAAATAGACCTGTATTTTTATACCAACTGCATACTTGTTCGTGAAATCTGTTTATTTGCTTCTTTACTTTTTTGATGATTTAAAAGTTTTTTAATGGTTTTTAAGTATTTTTTAGGTTTGCAATAGTTACAGCTAGCCTTTTGTGATTTCTTGAAATTTGTTCAATATAAACAATGCTGTTGATTTTGTAGGTTGTGTTTTGTACACTTATTCCACAAATTATTGTTTTCTTATCAAGATTCAGAGTTTGCATTTTACACAAGCAATTATTATTTTTGCATGTTTCAAAAATAGTCCTAATGCTTACATGCCATAAACATGATGAATCAATTGTATTCCCATGAAAATTATTGTCAGATTGACTTTATCTCTGTTTTAGATCATACCAAGTAAAACAGAATCAATCCAAATTGTAGCCATTTATTGAAACAAGCACAGGACAGACACAGGACAGGCACTTGGACCATGGATCCTGTCTATCACCCCAGAAGTAACACCACCACTTTAGTGCAATAAGACAGAGGGCATACAGATCTGTTCAGATTCATCAGATATTAAGACACTGATATGGGCATTTACGCTGCATCTATCACTGTATATCTAGTCTTTTCAAGACTCGTCACTGAAATATTTAGAATTTTTTATACATTAATTTATTCATACATTTATGTGTAATAAGAAAATAAAATTTTATTCTTAGAATCTTTTTTAATTGAAATGTGTGCCTTTACATCTTTTATCACAAGCTTATAAATTACTGATTCCATGGGTGTTTTGTCCTGTATATTTAGTCTTAATTTGATTATCAAGAAGGGGAAAAGCTATTGTTTGCAACTGCTTCTTTTCCCTTTTATCCTTTTTCGTTAAGAAATTCTCATAAAAACTGTGTCAGAGAAAGCTCAATGAGGAGATCCATGCTTCATAGTACAATTATCTCCCCTGAATGCTCCCCCTACATAATGAAGTTTGTTTATGCATATCTCCATCTGAAGTACTTGTCATGGAAAGTTTTATTAAAATCCATCAAGTCTTTAGTCGCATACACCTATTCCACATCTCATTATTTTCTTTTTAGGAGTTGTGCTTGCAAGAAAAGCTGATAGAAAACAAATCACGTATACCAACAAATTTTTATGACGAGGGGTATGAAAATGGATAAATAAAGGTAATAACAAAATTACCGAACTTGGAGAATCAATCTTAAATGTCCATAAGACGAGACAAAACAAGGAAGACATACTGGAAAAATTGAAGACCGCAAGGGTACAGGCATTTCAAAAGAAATGGTGGGTTAAACCAGGTTTTAAGGCACACCAAACCTCCCTATTCCATTGCGATCTTTGGGTCCTGTAGTTACACAAAACAAAACAAGTTTGTGAAGACATATCAGGGATGCTAAGGTGATCATATCAGTACACCATTTTAACATGATATTGAATTTTTCTACCAGAGGCTGATAAAGAAAGAATTTTTTTAGAGATCGTACGGGACGTATTTTCTTATAACCTTGGTCTAATAGTTGGTTACGGAGAAAGCGGGGTCGGATAAAAAAATCTGAAAAATGTGTACAAGCCCTGGCATATTGAATTAGTTGTGAAATATAGACACCATATGTAGGTGACGTTGGTATATTACTTTCCAGGTTAGGAAAATTAATAATTTTAAAATCAAATCGTCTCTTTTATTGTAAATTGACCCGGGTCAAATTCGAGATGTAGATCCAAGAATGATGTAAAGCAAGTGGATTCTGTGGTTTCTTTAATCTCTAGTTCTGGAGGATATATTGAAGGAATAAACTATCCAAATAGACACGACACAGAAATCAAACACATTGCAATGATGATACAAGCTCAAGCTATTTTTCCCACAACCTAAGATATCAAATATTCCTAAAAAGTGTTTTGGTCATAACAGCATAGCAAAACTGAGTATTTCTACCAAAGATCAAAACAAAAACATTCATTTATATCACATTTATTGAGCACATTGTTAATGATTTAAATTTTTTTATTTTATATTAAATCAAAATTACCAAGTATTTCTAAATAGTACATTTTTGTAATATGAATTTGGCAAGTCAAAATCTTAATGTTTATAAATTAATTAGAAATGTTTCATGTGGTGACAGAGCAATACAATAGGTTGAAATATAACATGTAATAATTCTAAAAAAACAGTTTGTCCAATCTTATATAGGAAGGAAAAGTTACTATAATTGTTCTGGTAAATGAGTATTAGTTAATATCAATCACATAAAAGCCAAAATGAGGTCGACAAAAATGAAATACTTTACAATTGATTGAACAACTATATACCTGTATTACAATGAAGAAACTTTAAGATGAAACACTTGAGACAACAAGTTTTTAAGGGGTTTAATTCCTCATTTGATTTTGTTAACTAAATAATTTTTTTCTAAGTGTAAAAAAATTGAGGTGTGGAAAATTAAATGATCATATAGACAAAAATCAATTTAAATCTAGCAAAATCAAACTCAATCTTTAAAAAAATACTACAAATGTATTAGAAATTTTAATTTTAATTCTTTATAGTTAATGTAATTTACAGTAATTTAATTTAATGGTAATAAAATCTATGGACGGATTTGGTTTAACAGGAAGTAGGTGAGCGACATACCTGAAATTGTATCCCACATTATGGGACCCCAACCTGATGCTGTATACCAAATATCAAGTGGCTGTGATTAGTAGTTGCTGAGAAAACTGTTACGAAAATTTCTTCCCTGCCCGCACGCCGCCCGACATATACCATTTTATAACCCGGATTTTTCACTCCATGAAATCTGGCAAAAAATGGTGCCTTTTAACAACAATTGATAGACCCATTGTGTAAAAATAGCTTGTTTTATTCAGACAAGTCAAGATACATGTACCATGTATACAATTATGCTTTGTAGCAGCTATAAAACATAAGTATACATATAAGTGGATGAAACTATATTGTCAAGATAAAGCAACAAATCTAGATATAAAATAAAGTATCATATAGAAAATAATGTGCTGTACCTAAAAAAAATTTACAACGTAAAGAAAACAAAACCATGGTGTAAATACTCTGTATTTGGCAATTTTCATTTACAAATTTTATGTAATTTAAAATACCTCCACTATGACTACAACTTGGGCGTAAAAAAAAATAAACCAAGTATAGCTAGTCAGAAAATATTACCTAGCACAAAAAGAAAAGAAAAGATAGTATAACGCTTTAGTTTCAAGCTGAATTCAAGAATTGAAGAAACACTTGAAAAGACCATAATTTAACATCATTTTTAAACAAAAAAAGTTAAAGCAATAATATTGTAAAACAGCTTGCCATTTGCTTCCTGATTGCCATGAATTAATTTTCTTGTATTTCAAGATAAAACATGAATATGATGAATTAAATTCATAACAAGAAAACAAATTTTGTATGTTTCATGCATAAACTACATGTATACAAGTTTAAAATTATTTACATGTAAAAAAATTGTTTACAACATGCAAAGTTATAAATAATAAAATATAATGATATGTAATTAAGTTATGAAAGACAAAAAAAAAACCACAAATCACATTATATTTATTAGAATATTTAAACCGGCATGAAATAAGAATGTTTTCCTATGTGTTGTACCAGTATATTAAGAATAGTGCAAAATGCCATTGAGCTAACTTTTGTACAAAAAGAAAATCTTATGCCTGGACCCTAAAAAATGTGAAACTATATTACTAAGGGCATTATAAATGAAAGTATATTTTACAGTACAAAGTTTTCAAGAGGAAATTAGAAAACACTATCATTATATTTTATAGCTGGTGGGCAAATATTGTGGATCTAATACTTCTCTACTAGTTTGGACTAAAAACTTCAGCTATAATATGTGAAAACTTTCAAGAAATCAAAGCCAATATCAAAGAAAAAAAAACAGGTTTATCATAATTAAAGGATGTATCATTAAAATATTAAAGCAATAATAACCTAGATTGAAGAAAAAATCACAAAGGTAAAAGCTTTTCCGCAATTAAAATATGCATTATAGATCAACAGATTCAATTTACATGTAAAATAATTGTACCTGATTCTGACTATTTCAATGAAAAACAGTATGAATATAAATAAATTACAACATATTTTGCACTCGTTTCTTTTAAAAAAAATTTATTTATGTTTAAAATTAGTAATAAAAAAATTATCATTACCCCCTGTTGACAACATTGATGTACAGATAAAACTCTGCAATTAAATAAGTCACAACTGGTTTGCAACTTTTATAAAATTTATTATTATAATAAATATTGCATATAAGCAAATGAAATGCTTAGTTTTACTCCAAGCATTTACTCCACATTGAATGCCAACCTGTAACTTTGAGATGAAGAACAATAATAAAATGCTTTGTTATTGCCCTACCACGTATGTGGATCAGTCATGTAATTTTACCCTTGTCCTTCCATCCATAACACTTTGGTTAACCTTAATATTCACTATTATACAACAAAGGCAGTTTCATATGAGATATCAAAGTAATATTGGACAAAGCAAAGCTGACTAAAATAGTAAATTTGTGAGCTTATGCTCACAAGTGATACCCCCACTCCCAAAACCTAAGTTAAACAGCAAGTAGATGACCTTTGAGCATTAAATCAGTATACACCATATTGTATCTATCTCATGTAGTTGCTTAGAAAACTGACGAAAATTTTGCATACATGTCCATTACGTGTAAAAACCGAAGTATTTGGTAAACAGAAAGTAGACTACCTAGGAGCATAAAATTTGTAAACAACATATGGTTCTATAGGATAAAGCTGTATACAAAATATCAGACCTCTATCTCATGAAGTTGCTTGGAAAAACTGTGACAGAAATTTTGCATTTATGTCCATTATGTGTAAAAACCTAAGTATTCGGTAAACAGGAAGTAGACTACATAGGAACATAAAATCGGTATACACACAATATGGTACTATATGATAAAGCTGTATACAAAATATCAGACCTCAATCTCATGAAGTTGCTTGGGGAAAATGTGACAGAAATTTTGCATTTATGTCCATTACATGTATGTGTAAAAACCTAAGTATTCGGTAAACTGGAAGTAGACTACCTAGGAGCATACAATTGGTATACACAATATGGTACTATATGATAAAGCTGTATACAAAATATCGGACCTCTATCTCATGAAATTGCTTGGGAGACTGTGATGGAAATTTTGCATTTATGTCCATTATGTGTAAAAACCTAAGTAGTTGGTGAACAGGAAGTAGACTACCTAGGAACATAAAATCGGCATACACCATATGGTACTATAGGATAAAGCTGTATTCAAAATATCAGACCTCTATCTCATGTAGTTGCTTAGAAAACTGCAACAAAAGTTTTGTTACGGATGAATGGATGGACAAAGGTAAAACAGTATACCCCCTCTTCTTCGAAACAGGGGTATAATAATCACCTTTCCTGCTCAATAAACCTTCATTCTACCAGTACTATAACAGAGTTAAATATTACGGCTGTATTCATTTTGCTGTCGTAAAATAGATACTGTACAATATAAAAATATGGAAAAGCTACAATTCTTTGCTTTCTATAGAGATATAAAAATAAATTTATAATTTATTATCTATATTAGTTTCCTACATATCTGTTATTAAGTAATATGAATACAATGTACACATATTCTAATACTTTGTACAGTTACAACTTTTATAATACTGGACTTTTGTAAATGGCACTTCATAAAAATACATTGCCTGGCAGGGTTGGTACTAAAAATGAACATTTTGTTACAGTCACAATGTTACAGTTAACATAATAATCAAAACAGTGTAATTAACAATGTAAGTAATAAAATATTTTTTATGGTAAAATATTATAAAGCTATGAGAAATGAAACAATCTATAAAGCTATGAGAAATGAAACAATCTATAAAGCTATGAGAAATGAAACAATCTATGAAGCTATGAGAAATGAAACAATCTATGAAGCTATGAGAAATGAAACAATCTATAAAGCTATGAGAAATGAAACAATCTATAAAGCTATGAGAAATGGAACAATCTATAAAGTAATGAGAAATGAAACAATATATAAAGCTATGAGAAATGGAACAATCTATAAAGTAAAATGTATCACATAAGTAGGCATAGAATAAAACTTGAGGAAATGAGTCAATAGCTTTTAAATTGGTGGAACATTCATAATTTAAAGCAGTTTTTTACACTAAATATATCAGCATTTCTGTGAAACACATCTTATTTTGAGAGCCCTTACATTGTAAACCGAAAAATAAGGCATGCTGAAAAGTAACAAATCTAGTTTGTTAAAGAATAATTGGCATATATCAAGATGCAAAAATGAAACCGTACCCTGATGCCTTGTGCATGATTAAAAATACTGTGGATTCATATATATTCATGAAAAAGTTTGTGGTTTCTTAAATTCTAGTTCTGAAATCTTCAGTATATGGATCAAATTCCCTTTTCCTTGGGTATCAAAATTAATGGATCATGGACACCCACCAAAACTGATACCTCATGAATAATAATGAAAGCACAGTAATACTAATTGACTAAAGGTTTAAGCTTGTTTATAACATTACTAAAAGCATGATACACAAGCAGACTTAATAATTTTAAAGAAAATGTGCATATTCTTTGGAAAAATGACCCTGATATCTTCTAAAAAAGAGATTATAAAAGGCTGCGAAATAGGCAAGTTAACTCTAAAACTGTAAGATAACAGAGATGGCCACTTTGTAGATAAAAAAAAATAAAAGTTTAGGCCTGATTACATACAATTTTTCTGACTAGACAAAATGATTGGAATTAGAGAACACCACAAAATTAAAATGGTCCATTAAACAATGAGAAACAACATTAAAGGAAGACTTAGAATTCATCTTCTTCTTCATTTTCGCCAATAAGAGGCAAGGAAGAGCCATTTCTGATTTTTCTACTCTTTGGCTTCCCATTAGGAATGGTGTTATGGTTGGATTCAACATCCAAGGCCTTGGACCCTTTAAAAAATCCTGGTGTCGTTTCTTGATCGTCCAAAAGTCCTATGAAAATATAAATTGTAACAGAGTTTTGATAGGGATAAATGTATACAAATGTAATTTAAAATTTTCAAAAGATGTTAGGCAGTCCATTTTGATAAGGTTTGTTAAGTAAATATTAAAAGCAATATAAACTTATCAATCAGCTCCAAGTACCACTTACAAAAGTATGGACCAGGTATTTAAAATGAGAAATTGAGATTTACGGCATATCACTTAATTTAACCTACTTATCTTGTGCATACATGATGTTAGTTGTTGATAACCTCTGGTTTACCTCTTTTGGCTGTTGACATATTTTAAATAGCCCACTGTTAAACTTTTTTAATATATCAATTACATGATCTTTCATGTTTCTTTTAAAAGATAACATTCTATACAATTTACCACTTTGTCATTTGGATTCCTTTTATCCCCATTTAACAATACATCTAGTGTTTTCATATCTAAGATTGAATTGTCTTAATCCTATTTCACTGATAACCAACATGACCAATATTGTGAAGAATAATATTATTGAGTTTTAAAGCCATTTTAAGTTGTTGTTTTTTTCTAAAATTTCACATGTAACAAACTAATCATTAGAATATACAGCATATTTTCAAATCTTATTTAATGTACAACTTGATACATCTATATTAAGGAACAGAAATAACAATACCTGATGCAAATTTAATTTGAAAGGAATAAATATATATTTTGATATACAATCTATACAGGCTGTTCAAGAAAAACTTCAATGAAGGAAGTCTTTTGTCATATCTTATCATTTTATTGATTAAAGCTATGGAAAATAATTCTATGGGTAGTGGGTTCTACACATAAAGTAATAACTAAAAGTGCCTCCAAACCCCAATGTAATTTTTCATGGAACAGCCCAAACACATACATATGTATACATATGTATAATCTTAAACATGTTAAACCAGACAGATATGGCTACCAACCTGTAATTTCTAATTCAAATGTAGGTAAGGGTGTATCCCCTTTTATAAGATATAGTATTGATCTGGTCGGCCACAATAAATGTATGAGTACAGCATAGGACACACAGTCTGCTCCATTTACTATATCTGTAATAGAAAGATTATCAGCGGTTGTAAACTGCTTCAAGTTCTAAAGAGATCAAGTCCTCGTATACAATCAGTTTCAATTAAATTAAGGTTATTTTAAAACATATGCACTAATATCACATGAATACAGTATGCAAGATGTACCTGTTTTTCATAAATTGTGTTGTTCTCAATTAAATTTACATTGTAGCGTAAAAAAAATAAAACTAGATGTACATGTATTTGCTTCATAAATATATAACATTTAAAACTTTTAAAACCACTATTTCAAGAAATTAAGTTTAAAGGCTATTTGAGGAACATGTATTTTGAAACTATTATACTGAGTTTTTTTGGTCATTAACAGAAAGAAGAACATTCAGATAAAGCAGACAAAAAAGAAGAGCCACAGATTTTCATTTTTATACCCATTTTTTTTCTATATGTACAAGACAGTACAACCTCTATATATATTTAAATACTTTATGAAGTTATTTCTTTTATCACATGCCTTTGAACATAACTAATTACTATTTTATGAATATACTTACTTAAAATAATCTTGTGTTTCCATAAAGCTGAAAACTGTGTACTAATAATAGCAAGAACTGGAAGATAAATGAACCAGACCAGGAAATAAGCACCAAACTGCTGCAGGAACAGTAAACGGTCTGGGTGTTTACTGTGCTGGACCAGTCGTCGTAGCTCTATGATGAACCAGACCATGATAACCAGTCTAAAGGCTATGGTGATGTACCCTGGCCAGGTCTGCCACTCATCTATGTTAGATATCACATCCACCTCTGTCTGTAACAAGAACAATAAACATATGTAAATATTATACTAAGGATTCCTCTTTCGTGGGTATCAATTTTCACGGTCTTCTCCACAAAAGACATTTTGTTGGATAAGCATGTTTTTTTGCACATGTTGAATTCTAACTTTGTTGGATTCTTATTTCCATGGCACCCAAAGAATAATGATAAAACCACTGTATAAAGATGTCATGTTACAAATGTATTAATATGTACATACTGTAGCTTGTGTGAACATGTATTTAATTTTCATGTCCACATTGGGTTGCATTAAAACAAAATGCTGACAAAGTGAGAAAAGACCATATGGGCAAATAACCCCCCTTTTTAAACATGCATTTGCTTAAAATTTTAACAGAATCATTCTTATGGTACATGTACTTAATCATGCAATTATTACAAAATTTGCATAACATGTTCATGTACCTAATGTCACAGATGTTACATTTTTGTACTAATATGTACTTTTTACATGTCCATGATGTCGTCCATAACATTTAATCATCATCATTATATATGTACATGTACATTGTAAACACCATTGACCACATGTTATTTAAGGGTGGTGCACCTCTCTATCCACCCTTGAATTTGCTACTTCACAAAGTTGGAAATTTTCGATAAAAGGTTGTCGTCACTCAAGCAAGGAATACTGAGAAAGAGCTGACAAATGTATAAATGAGTTTAGAACTGAATTAGAATGTAAAACACATGCAGTCAAGCTTTCATCATGTAACTTGTCATTTGGCATTATACGTAGTTTAAAACTTTTTTGTAAAGGGATAAGGGGCTGATAGGCATCATATCATAGGCTGATTGAAAGTTGCTTGTTACCAGCATGACCATGTATTCAACCTGACATCTCTTTCAATAACATGCTTATTATTAACCAGGAAATTTGATAAAAAGAACATGCATACAATGCAACAGATTTTATTGAATGTCTTGTATGATATTTGCATTAAAGCTCAATTTAATCTTTTTAGCAATTATTGGACAATCTTTATGCTCTTACGCCTTGAAATCAATATGAAAGTGACAATATGAAAGTGACAATCCTTATTGGTGCTAGACTTCAATTTCTCAGCAAATTTTAACAGATCTGTTATATTTATTAAGTAATATATCTATGTAGTTCTTTAATGAGCTTTACATAAATCATTGTATGGGTGTCACAGATGGTAGCACCAGTCCTGTAAAACATTTTTGTAGATTAAGAAAGGGACATAAATTCAAGGTCATATTGGTAACATGTACATGTACATCTACAATGTCTATAAAATTATATCAATAATGATTTTTTTATGATTTAAAACAAATGTTTCTTTGATATCAATAAGCCCTTATTCATGTTATTTTTTCTGTCGCTGTATGCATTCCAAGTTTTATCGTCATTTGAAATATGGAGGTGCTCTTAAATCTTTGAACTTTGATAGTTTACATGTTTGTCGTTTTATTCTGTATGTACATATATGTCCTTTTAACTGTGCATTGTACGCATATACATGTAGACTAAGTTTTACCAGTATTAACTTAAGACTTAAAGCTTTAAAGATAGGGAGGTGAATCTGCTCTTAAATCTCTTATAATTGAATAAAAATCTGTCAAAGTAAAAAGTGGCCGGATTTTGTTAAACAAGGAAGTAGGTGAGCAATAGACCTAAAATCGAATTCAACATTAAGGGCCCCCACCCTGATGCTGTATACACTGTATAAAATATCAAGTGACTGTGATTAGTACAGTGTAGTTGCAGAGAAAATGGTTACCTAAATTTCTTCACCATTAGCCCTCCTGTCCCCCAACATTCACCATTTTATAATCCGGATTCCAAAAATAATGGTTATTTTGTACACATCATTTATATTTTTATGCCCCATCTACGAAAGTGTTCGGGTCTGTTTGTCTGTAGGTCCAACCATGGTTTACCTTCAGGTTGAATTGAAGTTAATTTATACATTTGTACATGAAGGAAGTACGGCACCACCACAAACTTTATATTCATACATCATGTACATGTACATGTATATATACATCAAGGTATGAACAAACAGAAATTATTATAAAACTGTACCTGTCTCATCAACTTTATGGTTGATTGATCATGAAAAAAGGACATATTATGCTGTAGGTTTACCTACAGGTTAAAGGTATGATATCACAAAGGATCATGAAACTTAAATACACATATACATTTTTTTTTGTACATCATGATCTTGACAATCAAAAATCTGCCACAGTAAAAAATGGCCTGATTTCATTAAACAGGAAGTAGGTGAGCGACAGAACTGAAATCAAGTTCCACATTATGGGACCCACCCTTATGCGGTATATACCAAATATCAGTAGTTGCTGAGAAAACTTCCATGGAAGAAATATACTTTATTCCCATACACTAGGAACATCAGGATATGAGCATACAAAAATCATCATAACATTATACTCCTAGAATCAACTTTATACTTTGGTAAATTTGGGAATTATCTTTTTCAGACATATCCTTGTTTGTAAATAAATTTATATTTTTAACAAGCTGTGATGTCAAGATCAATTCTTATTATCTTTGATGCATTGTAAGATTAACGAATGAAAATTTCTATGACAAAAATGTAAATTTTGTTGTCAAAACTACATGAACAAGTACATACATGTATGTGTTTTCAAAGAGTAATTAATACATGAACATAAATGTATTTGTAGTTTCATACTTACTAAATTCCAAATAAATAAAATGCAGTTTAAGAGTGTGTAGAATCCCCATAAAGATATGACTATGGATCTTCCAGTTAACTCCATGCTTGTGATCGTCCATCCTCTGGCTATTAATAGTAAAATCAACATAAACAAACATTCCGATATCACATCTATAGCGTTGCCTACTATGCTTATCACATAAAATCCTATGCCATTGATGGAAAATATTATCCAATGGAGCAAGTTCAAAGATATACCAAAAAACTCTAAAGAAATACTGACGGTTACAATTTTAGTTATTGTGTGTTTTTGCTTAATATAAGCATAAATCCAAATAGGAATCATTATTAAGTACAATGCAAAAAATATAGCGTAACTTTCTACTAGATCGTGATCTTCAAATGAAAATTGATGTTCGAATGGATTCTGATGTTTTGATGCTGGGTCTCCATTGACCAACCAAATGTCATAATCAATGTCCATATTTTGTGATGATCGCACCCAAGTACAGTTATTGTCTGTTGTGTTTCTGTAACATGCTACCATACTTAAATACCAAAACCTAAAAAAATATAAATATATTTTATAAATAAAGTCTCTATATTGTTGAATTACAATAAAAACGCTAAAACTGCTTGGAGCTTTCAGCCGCGCTACTGGCCTTCATCAGCATGTTTATATGGATAATATGACGTTACAATAGACAAGAGTTAACACTAAAGTATGTCTCGCCTGCCGGCATCATCAGAAACAATTCTTTTTTCTTACTTCCACTATATTTTGAAATTACATGGATTTTCAGTTTTTGAGATCAAAAGATGTGTAAACATTGCAAATATTTGCAATTAAAATAATCAGTCACTCAACCGGAAAATCAAGATCAAGGTCAAAAGATGGGGATGCAACTGTGCTAAGCTACTAATGGGGCACATGCATACCAAGTTTCATCAACCCAGGACCTATAGTTCTTGAGATATGGAGGTGCTCATAAAACTTTTCCAAAAAGTTAACGCCCCCGTCACCCCCACCGCTTAAGTAACATCTATGTCCCACTCTGCTTGGCAGGCGTGACAAAAACGCAACAATTGAAACATAGTGACCACGTTATCAAGGAAATATAGAGAAAACATATAGAGCGGCGTTATAAATAAAATAAATAGATAGTTGTGCAAGTTATTAGGTAATTAAATGAATAATATTAAAATAATTAAATTGAAAATATTGAAAAGGTTAAATTTGATATTTGCAGAATAAAATGTCTATTGCTCTTTGGTGTTGATTCCACAGGGTTTGAAAGTTTTTTTTTAATTTCTTCATCCATAATTTCTCTCTCGTTTGTCTATATTCGTCCGATTCGTACAGCTTTTCAATGCCAACTACATGTATTCGGTAGTTTTTCAAGTTTGGCTACAGACACATGCACATGTACATTTATGGGGATCCTAAATGTTCAAATAGAATAAACCTTGGCTTAATAGATGTCATAATATCCATAATGCATCTGAACTGAAAAAGAGGTAAATGTTTGGTTGATTCAACATCTGAAAGTACATATACATGTACAAATGTACTCATGGACAGAAGAAAAGTTACAATGTACATGTACACCTGAAAAATTAATGCCAATCAGGAACATTAAAAATGTTGGTTATTTACTTGTTTTTTTGTCAAAAAAATTCTTTCCAAGGTTTATAATGGAAAATTTGTTGAATTTGGTGAAAAGTTAAGCCGCCATATTGATTTTCTTAGAAAATAATGAATTAGAAAATTTATATCGAAGATTTAATCTTTTTGTCCGCAAGTTCAAATTTAATGTCCCTTATGTAGTAAATTGAAAGAAACCACAAAATTTAAACACTCCTTGTCTAAAACATTTTACAGAAAGTTGATACATGTACATTGTATGGTGAGGCGGGGAGTGTGATTGTTAATTTTCATTGATGGAGATGATTTTTATACCGATCGTTTTGTCTTGAGTATTTGGTAGATTTGACACAAAATTTTATTTGGATACAAAAGTGTTTCCGGTTATATTAGTGGAGATTTAAAGGTATCTGACCACAACCAGAAGTGGTTATAATTTAAATCAATGAAAATTCATTAAAATCTTAATTACCCCTGCTTTCTGAAGAAAAAAAAATTAAAGATACCCTGACAGTCTTCTATGTCATTTCACATTTTTACAGGTTAGGAGTTAACCAGAATTGTGAATTTGGATTTTCAGGTTTTCATCTTTGATTGTCTGATGCTTCAAATTAAGGTCAATCCAAGTTCAGTTTTCTTTGTTGGCTTCTTTTCACTGGTAAGCTAGGCTTGAATACAAAGGGATCACATCCTTCTTACATGTATCTACATTGTACATGTTTATGTTCTTTCCAGTGCATTTGAACCCCTAACAACTCAACCACCAGGCTTAAGAAGAAGCTAGTCTAGCTCACAACAATCATATAAAATAGATTACATGAACAAGGACACTAAATACAGATTTACCAATTAAGTACATGTATAAAGATCCTGCTTTATTTCAAAATTGCAACTGGACAGCAAGAGAAGAAGATCCACACCAATATCACCAGGGATCAAACTTTGAATACTGACCCTTCAGTCGGACTGAATCAGTTCAGTTGATTACATTATACTAACTGCTTTATAATTACATAACCTACATTTGTACATGTTATAGGACACACATATTTAAACTGTCTGGTTTCACTTCTCACTCCTCAAGTCTTCATACATGTATCTCAATAAATGACTCTTAACAAAGTTATCTTGCATCTAGTTTTTTTAAACCTGTGACAGTGTGGATTTTTTTTCACCTTTATGTCAATGTAATCTGAGAGCATGATCCACATCCAGTCATGGAAATTAGCACAGGACCGCCAGACAAAGGCCTGTAAAAACTCATTCGGTCTGGTGTTTTTGTGCCTTTCACAGGTCTAAATGTCCGATAGAATTTAGCAGTATTTAACAAATAAATTGTGTTCTATGACCTCTATATTTTCTTTTGGGCCTGTGAATCTTGACCATTAATGGGACCGAATGTTCTGCCCCGAAAAAAAACTAATTTCCCCGACTGCACATCACCAGTACTGTCACTTGGGATTGATCCCTGACCATCCCTATGACAAGCCAGCTCATTATCAAACGAGCTAAAGATTTAAACCGTAAAACCTGTAGCCAAGTTGATAATTAACAGCTTTATATACCCTACAAATGTACAAGACAGTGGGTACAAATGTACATATTTCAAATGTCCTGTAAGGCTGTTACAAAATAAAACTTGTTCATTTACCTTGGGTTCTTCAAATCTTGAACTCTGTAGGTAAACTGGTACCCTGACATAACATTTGCTGGTTCATCTTCATCAATACACAGCTTTCCTTTCGGACATGGAATCTTTCTAAGAAAATCTTCCCTTCCATATGGTTTACAAGGATAATCATATGCAATCTGATCTATCTTATTAAACATAGCATTACAAGATCCTGGTAATTTTGAAGTACTGTTGCCATGAAATTCTAAGAAATATTCACTATCTACAAAAACAAAAGTTAAGGGGTATTTTACATTTGTTTCGTCTTTAGTTGTTATGTTACCATAAATGAAACCCTCAGTGTTTGCCTTGTCTTTCGTGTCCGTTTTTTGGATCCCAAATTTCGTGAGAAATGTGTAATAAGTTTCGGTATTCCACGTCCCTTTGATGTGAAGACATGACACGTGGTGTATCATATAAAAAGGAGAGATAAAATAAACTAAATGTTTTAACAAATTCTTCATTTCTCTCTCTGAAATCTTGACAAATTTGTTGTCATGCTAGCACAAACATATTTTCGTTCCTGTTCCTTTCTAAGATATGGATAAATTCAAGATAATTATCCCGATGAGAAAAGTGTGGTAATACTAAAACATTGAAGAAAAAAATCCATCCCGATAGTTTTTTATTCGTTCTATTTGTGCGTGCCTCAAACATCATGGTTAATGGAAACAGGATAGATCTCTTTGTATCTGAAGTATACTCACAATTATGTTCCGTCCTATCAGAGCAGTACAAAGATCTCAATATTATAAATAAGGAATTATGTGAAACCATTCAAGATAACATAATCACAGAAAACCCCACAAGTAAGAAAAGCTCTCTATCCATCAGTACAGTCATTGAGAACAGCACCAATAAAGAGAAAGGCCCAACCTCTACTACCAATCAAGAATCTCATCTTACTCTAGATATATCAAACAACAGTCAGATTAATTGCCCTCAGTGTTGTGCAATAGCTGGAGAAAACACAATTGAATGCGGTCAATGTCAACAATGGTATCACTTCTCATGTGTCAATGTAACCGATCCATCAGCTATGGAGGATAAGGACTTCGTATGCGCAATGTGCACAGATGACTTGCTATACTCTGCCACAGAAAATATCGATCAAACTGAATCAAAAGATGTTGACATGAACACAGAATCCATCACAAAAGTTGAGATATCTGAGCAAGTAAGCAACCAACATGATAGCAATAGCCACAATGAACCATCTAGTGAAACTCTCCCAAAAGACATCATAGAGAGAGAACAAGAGGAAACATCGGTCAAATCTACTGACGACTCAGAACTACCCACCATCAAAACTAGAACACGCAAGACAACAGGAAAAACTGCCACATTAAAGCAGAACACTGAACCATCGATCCAAAAATCATACATCTCCCAACTAGAAAGTGAAAATCAAAGGCTGAAATCAACTTTAGATCTATTTAAGAAAGTCCATACTTCTGGTCCAAATCCAATGTCTAGCCATAGCGATATGAGATCCTCAACTAATACCTCACCTGATGCCGAATATATGATCAGAATGCAGTCGCAAACACTGCAAAATATGCATATGACACAAATGCAGCAATCACAACTGATTATGCAGCTACAAACTCAACAACTACAGATGCAACAACAACAAGGTATAATTGAAACTGGATGCAGTTTCGAATGTCTCCCAAACGAAGTCCCTTTCATCTCATGTGAAAAATTTGGGCAGGGTGTTCCCTATAATACAAGTTTTACAGAAATCCCAGGGGTAAGCAAAATCCTGGAAATGCCTTTAAATGCATTTTTAGAACCTCATGCAAAAAATTTTGGCAGGGGTTCCCCTAAAAGACAAGTTTTACAAAAGTACCACTGGTAAGCAAAATCCTGGAAATGCCTTTAAATGCATTTTTAGAACCTCATGGAAAAAAATTGGGCAGGGGTTTCCCTATTTTCACAAGGTATTTAACTCTCATATACAATGATTTGTCTTATTATGAGAAGTTAAAATATATTTATAGGGTGGGGATTTCAATGGTTTTCATAAAAATTAGTATTTTATCATTTGAGGGGGTGGGGAATGACCCCATCAGAGCCCCCTATGGTACCAAATGATTTGCCTTATCATAAGGAATAATAATATATATGGTTATAGGGTGGGGATCTCAATGGTTTTCAGAATATTTAGTATTTTAATATTTGAGGGGGTGGGGCATGACCCCCCTCAAACCCGCCTTTGGTACCAAATGGTTTGTCTTATCATGAGGAGCAATAATATATATGGTTATAGGGTGGGGATCTCAATAGTTTTCAGAATATTTAGTATTTTATCATTTGAGGGGGTGGGGCATGACCCCCCTCACACCCCCCTACGATACCATATGATTGGTCTTCTCATAAGGACTAAAAATATATATGGTTATAGGGTGGGGATCTCAATGGTTTTCAGAATATTTAGTATTTAATCATTTGAGGGGGTGGGGCATGACCCCCCTCACACCCCCCTACAATACAATATGATTGGTCTTATCATAAGGAGAAATAATATATATGGTAATAGGGTGGGGATCTCAATGGTTTTCAGAATATTAAGTATTTTATCATTTGAGGGGGTGGGGCATGACCCCCCCTCAGACCCCCCTACAATACCATATGATTGGTCTTATCATAAGGAGTAATAATATATATGGTTATAGGGTGGGGATCTCAATGGTTTTCAGAATATTTAGTATTTTATCATTTGAGGGGGTGGGGCATGACCCCCCTCAGACCCACCCCCTACGATACCATATGATTGGTCTTATCATAAGGAGTAATAATATATATGGTTATAGGGTGGGGATCTCAATGGTTTTCAGAATATTTAGTATAATATCATTTGAGGGGGTGGGGCATGACCCCCCTCAGACCCCCCCTTGTGGACCCAAATGGTTTGTTTTATCATAAGGAGTAATAATATATATGGTTATAGGGTGGGGCTCTCAATGGTTTTCAAAATATTAAGTGTTTTGTTATTTGAAGGGGTGGGGCATGACCCCCCCCCCCTTCAGACCCCAGACCCCCCCTACAATACCATATGATTGGTCTTATCATAAGGAGTAATAATATATATGGTTATAGGGTGGGGATCTCAATGGTTTTCAGAATATTTAGTATTATATCATTTGAAGGGGTGGGGCATGACCCCCCCCCCCCCCCACCTAAGACAACGAAACGGAGGGTTTACCATAATACCTTGCCACTACATTTACTTAGATATCCAAGTTAAGTGAGTATTTCAAAGTTAAGATCGCATATTAAGTTATATCACTTTTCCCATAGACTTCTATAGTAAAATTTTGCAACCCCACCCCCTTTTGAGACCCCCAAAACCCATGTTCCCTTCAACATATTGAAATTTTTTTTTCAGGAGGCGCATCTACGAATATGGGCCTTTCAAGTCATATGATATCAAACGATTCCGTCCAACGGTTTCTGAGAAACAGTGCACACAAGTGTTCGAAAAATCGCGCCCGGAAAGAAGAAAAATAATAATAATAATAATAATAATAATAAGAATAATAAGAACTGAGCAAAAACATAATGTCTCCAAACTTCGTTTGGGAGACATAATTACAGATGCAACAGCATCAACATCAGCTTCAATTCCAACAGCAACAAAATCAGCTCCACATGCAACAACAACTTCAGCTACAACTAATACAAATCCAATCTATTCAGCAAAATGTGGCTCGTATAAACAATTATAGTCCGTTCCACCACACAATATCACCTCCGCCTTATCAAGTCTTTCAACCAGCCATCTTACGTCCGTGCAACCCTCCACCTCAACGTTCAACATTTAACCATCGTCCGTCAAGACCACCTCATCAGCATGGGATACCTCAAAATCCTGACTCGAGAATTCAAAATCAACGAATCCCTGGACAATACACCCAGAACTGCACTGACCGACACTTACAGCAGGCACACTCTGTATCACCTGTCTCCAATGGTGAAAGTAACTCCCCTGCAAACATTGGCAAACAAAAGGACCTGCAAGACTCGAGGCTAAACGATCAATCATCAGAATGTTCAAATAAGTCTGTCTTATCGAACCAACATATGGAACCAACAACAAACACACATGTTGACATATCTTCCAATGCTGGCACCCCACCTCACATTCCGAACGATCCTTCTACTCATACCATCTCAAACGAATCTGCAAAATATTTTTTAGGGACTCCACAGCCTCAACACAGACCTCCAGACGAGGCCACATCACAGCCGAGCAAACATCTACTGATCTAACCATAGCCACATGCAATATTGAGGGGGTTAAATCCAATTCGGCATATGCAAGCTACCTCAGTCAAAATTTCGATATAGTTTGTCTTCAAGAACACTGGCTACATGATTTTCAAAAACATGAATTTGAACAATTTATTAACGACAAAGAGTATTTTATCAGATGCTATGATTACTTAGATCAAATAACTGGATTTAAGCTCCCAAGAGGAAAGGGTGGAGTTGGAATAGCATGGCCAAAATCTCTTTCCAGTAAAGTAACAAAGCTGGATGAAGGAAATAATCGAATCATTGGAATTCTTCTTGATACTAACCCAAAGCTCTGTATCATATCAGTTTACATGCCTACAAATAACCCATCAGTCAATTCAATTATAGAATATGGAGATTATCTTGATATCATTAACCACATGTATGTGAAGTACAGCCGTTCCCATGAAATCATTATCTTGGGTGACCTTAATGCTACTCTACTGGCGCCTAGGTATCAAAACAAGCACGATACTCATCTACAGCAGTTTCAGAAAGAACATAATCTGAAAAATCTTTCTCCATCATCAAAACCTACTTTTCACCATCATGCAGGTACATCTTCATCACAGATAGACTATATTCTATGTAGAAACAGTAATATAATGGACAATTACGTCATTCATGATATACATCCATCTAATCTCCACTCAAAAAAAAATTCTACTTAAAACCCTACAAATGTTACTTATTTTAAGTATTTCCATTAGTAGGGAAAGTTGTCAGACGGTTAAGTAATACTTAGTAACTTGTAAGTAGTTGATATTACTTGTTACTATAAGTAAAACTTGTACTTTAAGTATTACTATTTGTAAAATACAATAATTACTTGAAGTAGAATAGCAATTTTGATTTAGTAATTCAGCTACTACTTATTGTTTTACTTTAAGCGTTACTTGAAGTTATGTTATCACTCAGGTTACCATTACTTGCAGTAGTTGCATTGCTTATAACGACGTCATTACCTGCAGTAGTAGCATTGCTTATATCAACGTCATTACTTGCAGTAGTTGCATTGCTATTATGCTGGCGTCACACTATCCCGATTTTGACCCCGATGGAAACACGATTATGGATATTTTCAAAATCGGGAGTGATCGTATTCAAATCGCGCTATTCGTGTTGCCATCTTTTACCATCGTAGCACCATCGGTTGAAATATTCCAACTTCGGGAGCAACTTCGTAATGCCTTCCTAATTTTTTAACATGTTAAAAAACTCCCGAATGTTCGTGCGAAGGTCCTTGTTCGTGTTGTGTTCGTTAATCCATCATTTCTATCGTAATGCCTTCGTGAAATCATCTTCTGATTTCGTGTTGCCTTCTTAGTGTCGTCGGATTAATTTATGGTACGATGGCGGCACGAATAAAACAAGAAGCTCTCCGATGGTGGTGCGAAGGAAACATGACGTCGCAAAGACCTCGCTTTGTATTCGTATATCCGTCGTAACTAATGTAATGGCATAGAGTAATGGCATGGAGATGGAAACACGGCACTGGTCAAAGCAGTACGATTTCTGAAGTACAAAATATCAAACGTGTCAAAAGTGCCTTAAAGGGACATTTATTAATCCATTTCAGTTAGGGGCGTGATACAATAAATCGTTTAGAAAAAGAAAAGTTAGTACATGTATATCTGTTATTCCCCCTCATAATTAGAATGCAGCAGGAGGAAGACTTACAAGACAGCAGCTTATTATACAAGTATCCTCATCGATTCTTTATTCATAATTTTTCTAGTTTCGAAAAATCTATAAAGGAAATTTAAAAAAAAATGAAACTAGAATGAACAGTCTCAAAAGTACAAGAAGAAAAGACAAAACAAAGCGAAGACAGTCTGGATCTAGAATCTTCTCACGCTTTTCTTTTCGTCCTGTTCTTTCCAGCCAGGCGCTTCCCTCTTTCGCGTCCTCGTCCAAGCTTTTGTGGCATCTTTTAATACTTGAAATTCAATATCAGAAATAAAGGTTTAAACATTTTAAACTTACTTTAGTTTTATCAGTCCCCTACCGACAAAAGCCGAATGGGACTATAGGTTTGCACTTCGTCTGCCCGTTTGTGTGTCTATCCGGCCCGGTCGTTTCGCTGTCACAATAACTTTTTAGCACTTTTTTAAAACCTTATATATAGATATTCAACTTTAAACCGATTTTTGGTATGTGAGTCTTACCATGATGAGTTAAAGATCAAGTTAACGCGTTGTTCCGGTCCGCAATTTTTTACAGAGTAAGGACCCTTTGAACTTTAGAATTTCACTGAAATATCAGTTTCCCACCCTTAATTATAGTTATTTAACTGCTTTTTGGCCCACCTGGCCAAAGGCCATGTGAGCTATTGCCATCACTTGGCGTCCGTTATCGTCGTCGTCGTCGTCGTCCGTCGTCGTCGTTAACTTTTCTTCGAACTTCTTCTCCTCTGAAACGGCTGCACAGATTCAAACCAAATTTGGTCTGGTGGTACTTTAGGGTATCCCCCACAGAACTGATGTGGGGATTTTTGATTCGTCGAAAAACATGACCGCCGTTGCTAAATATAGACCAAGGGGTCAGACTACTGTTTTTGGCTTGTAAATCAAAAAGTATAGGAGATAGATGAAATCTGATGCCACGCTACTGCTTCAGCATCAAAAGCTCTACAAAAGTCTCCATTGAGTCGAAGTTGTCAGATGACCTCTCATGGGAGTTACGGCCCCTTTAAAGGTGAAAAATAACATTTTTTCATGTTTTTGGCCTATAGAATGAAAACTATTGCAGATAGAGAGAAGCTGTTGCTTGCTTAAATGTTCAGCTCATTTAGCTCTACAAAAGTCTCCATAAGGTCAAAGTTGTCAAATGACCCCTTATAGGGGTTAAGGCCCCTTAAAGAAAAAAAAATAGTGTTTTTGGCCTATAGAATGAAAAATATTGCAGATCGAGAAAAGCTGTTGCTTGCTTAAATGTTCAGCTCATTTAGCTCTACACAAGTCTCCTTATGGTCGATCAGATGACCCCTTATAGGGGTTACAGCCCCTTAAAGGCAAAAAATAGTGTTTTTGGCCTATGGAATAAAAACTATTGCAGATAGAGAAAAGTTGTTGCTTACTCAAATGTTCAGCTTATTTAGCTCTACACAAGCCTCCATAAGGTCAAAGTTGCCAGATGACCCCTTATAGTGGTTACGGCCCCTTAAAGGCAAAAAATAGTGTTTTTGGCCTAAAGAAAGAAAACTTTTGCAGATAGAGAAAAGATGTTGCTTGCTTAAATGTTCAGCTTAATAAGCTCTACAAAAGTCTTTTTAGGGTCGAAATTGTCAGATGACCCCTTTAAGGGGTTATGGCTCTTTAAAGGTGAAAAATAGTGTTTTTTGGTTTGGAATGAAAACTATTGCAGATAGAGAAAAGATTTTTATTGCTTAAACATTCAGCTCATTTAGCTATACAAAAGTCTTCAAAGGGTTGACATAAAGACCAGGTGAGCGATTCAGGCTCCTGGGAGCCTCTTGTTGGTATGTTCTGTATGCCAGTCCACCATTACGGGTTACTGAGATCAAGTTAACATTCCGTTTCGGTCCGCAAATATTTAAGGGACCTTTGGACTTAGATACCGGTATAGGACCGGTAACGAAGTTATGTTTTATAATGTGGACACGCTTTGTTCAAGAATCGTTCGCAACAGCTAAAATTGTTGAACTTTCTACAAAGTTACAACATCAGATTATGTGTGCTTCGGTCAACTCACACGAACAAAACAAGATAAAGTAGCGTCATCTTTTTTGTTCTATCTTAACAGGCTCTACATATTAGCTTTAGATCAAATGTCTTATCTACTCTTACTGATCGACATCAAGGACAGCAGGGGTTTGCTTGGAGAGCCATCGTTTTAACTTGTCATCCATAAATACTAATTAGACGCTGCAAAGAACAATTTATATAGACTAAGTTATATATAATCTTATTGCAAATCGCGTTATTATATTTCATACTTCGTATACCCATCGTCATGATCGTGATGCTTCGTAGACCAATCGTATGCTAAACACGACGTCGTACAGCCGTCGTATAAATTCGTGTTTCCCACGGATCTAATTCTCGACTAATCTTGATAACATCGTAAAAACTTCGTAATCGGTTCGCAGCTATTCGTATTTGCTACTTTTCCGATCGCTTAGCCATCGGTTCTAATCGTATACCCTTCGGTTTTGATTTTGATTTTTAGCAAGTTCGGGACTAACTTCGCACGAAGTTGAAATTTTCACAATCGTGTGTCCATCGTATGTCAAAATCGGGACAGTGTGACGCCAGCATTAACAATGTACAGCATTTCTATTTAATGAATAAGTGACGTTATGCTTTTGTTTATTTGCTCAATGAAAACCACAATATTCAAGGTTTATATCTTGGGTATTTATAATTATAATGTTTTAAAAAGTTATTACTTAAAGTTAATCATTTCAATTCTGGATAACATAATAATAAGTTTTGCAGATTTAAATTTTTCATTCAAAATTGAAACAAAATTAGTTTCATTTTCCTAATTTACTAAATTTCAAGGGAGATAATTAAAAAAATTCCAAAAAAGAGAGAATTTGAGACAATTTAACAGTGAAAAAACTGATTTGTTTATAATTTCACTAAAACTATGAAGTGATTAACACTTTTATGTCAAGTTTAATTAAAATAATTACTTAATTTTCAATTTTTACTATTTCATGATATTATTGTTGATATGTAACTCACTTTAATAATTTTAATTCCAAATCTAATTCAAGCCTCATCTTTAATAATTTTGAAATTGATTGTTTTCTGAAAATGAAACTTGCATGTAGGCACGAAGTGTTCAAAGACTAAAAAGATTATCAAACCTTAATAATTTGCCTGTTAATATTTTGATAACTTTGTAATAATTTTGACTAATTTATATAGAATAGCCTTCTTTAAATGAAATATATGATGTTTTTTTTTTATTTCTCATTATTTTGCTTATAAATAGGTATTTCCTCATACGGACTTGCAGGACATAATGTGATCTTAACTGCCCTTGCATCTTTAGTTATTAGAAAAAGTAAAATTACAATTATACGTGTAAATGTATACTTCTATTATACAAGCTCCCTTTCAACATTAATATAAATATATAGACAAGGCAAATTTAAGTTTATTTAATTTGCTTTAAGAAATGATCTGCAATACTGCAACTGAGTACTGAAAGTAATCATGTTGTAGCTTTAAGTAACGAAATACTACTTCAAGTATTTTCGTTCTTTAAACGGTTACTGAAATAAAAATCTTACTTAAAATTAGTAACATTGTGTAAATAAGTAATATGTATGAATTTTATTACTAAAAGTAAGTAATCATAAGTAATGCATAAGTAGTTCATTACTAAAATCACTACTTGAAATAAGTAACTAGTAACTACTAAGTAGCGTATTTTTTTGAGTGTCTCTAGTCATGCTGCCGTTACTGCCACTTTACATGTACATGTGGACACCAGCTCTAAAAGATCTTCAAACATTAAACAGTCAGTACAAAAATATGATTGGAAAAAGATGGACATAGACTGCTTTCAAAATATCTTACAAAATGAAATTAAAAAGAGGCAAATGACAGAACATAAGGCGTCTACAGGAGAACAACTTCAAAACATCTTTTCAGGAATTCAAAAAGCTTCCTCAGCTATTCCCTCAAAAACTATACAACTAAAAGGACCCAAATGGAAGGCATCTCCTAAGGCCAAAACCTGCTATTGAAAAGCAAGCAGCTGCCTACAAAGAATGGACAAACCAGGGTAAACCTACAAATGGTCCTTCTCACTCTTTGAAAGTCACAGCCCAACGTCAACTTAGACGACAATTCCGTATGGAGAAATTACAAGACAAGCAAAATTTTTATGATGAAATTATGGCTAACTCAACAACCGATATGTTCTATCGTCTAATCAGGAGAAGCCGAGGTCAACCAAACGTTCAAACAAACTGCATCACTGAAAACAACCATGACTACTACCATCCCGATGAACAAAGGCAATGCTTCCTCAAATACTTTGAAGACCTATCCATACCAAAAGACAAAGGCTATGACAACACATATATTGAATTGTGTGAGAATCGGCACACTTTGATTAGGGAATTATACAAGGACAAAAAACCTCTCAGTAAGATCTCAGAACAAGAGGTTGAGAACGCAATCCTGAGACTGAACACAGGAAAGTCACAGGACGAGTTCGGTATCAGCTCAGAGCATCTGAGGTACTCTGGTAAAATCCTCATCCCAGTCATAACTACAATATTTAATAAAATATTGGATGAAGGCACCTTTCCAGCAAATCTCAAATCCGGTATTCTAACTCCTATTCTTAAGAAATCAAAGGATCCAAAACTACTAGATAACTATAGAGGAATCACAGTTACACCAATCTTTACAAAACTTTTTGAATACGTCCTCTTACCAAAATTAGAAGAATGCTTTGACCAATCATCATTGCAGTTTGGCTTTACAACAGGTCTCTCTATGTTGCTGGCTGCCCTCCTCATCTCAGAAGCTAGAGCAGAAACAACAATGCAAAACATGAGACTTTTCTTTATTACAATCGACAGTCAGAAAGCCTTCGATGTAGTGAATCATACCATCATGTTAGATAAATTATATTAAACTGGTATTCAACCAGCAATCTGGAACATTGTCCGAGATTTATACAATGGGCTCACTTCCAAAATTAAATGGGCTGGCCATATCAGTGAACCATTTCACATTAAGCAAGGTGTCAGACAAAGAGGAGTTCTATCAACACATCTTTACAAAATTTACAATAACAACCTCCTAAAGGAGCTAGAACATGCAAGCTTAGGCCTCCGTCTAGGAAAAACATATGTGGGTTGTCCAACTTGTGCCGACGATATTGCCCTTATATCAAATAACCACCAAGAGCTCCAATCAATGTTAAATGTACTACATAGACACTCAATTCAAGACCGAGTTACAATTAACCCAACCAAAACAAAAGCAATCAGTTTGAATAAATATAAGAAAGACACCTCTCTGACATGGAAACTTGGCGACTCTGAAATCTCACCAACTAATCAAACAGTACATCTAGGTATCATCAGATCTGAATCAAAAGAAAATGAGATAAATATTGAGGACCGTATTAGTCTAGCAAGAAGGACACTTTATGCCCTAATCAATACCGGCGTACATGGAACTAATGGTCTTAACCCAACTGTATCTTACAAGATCTACCAGACTTACGTCCTACCAAAACTGCTATATGGCATCGAAGTTCTGCCCTTGAATCAAACTCAGATATCAACTCTTTCGAAATTTCACCTGTCCAACTTACGTAGATTTCAATCTATGCCTACTAGAACCTCTACAGCAATGGTACACTTAATGCTGGGGGCACTTCCTTTTGAGGCGGAAATTCATAAAAGACAACTAAGCTTCCTCCATAATATACTTACCTGCGATAATGCTACAATTCAAAAGCTAACTGAAAGACAACTGATGCTATCTGAGCACATCCCATCGAGCTTTTTCACTAAAATAAGTCAAATACTGTCCCTGTACGATTTGCCAAGTGTGCAAACTCTGATGTCAGAAATGCCACCCAAAGAGAAGTGGAAATTTGTATGCAAAAAGGCACTGGCTGAGGCATGGACACTAAAACTCCAAAAAGAGATGGAATCGAAGTCTTCGTTACAATATGTTAATAAAGAAAATATGAGGATTGGTAGAGCGCATAACACTTGGCTGTCATTACCTCCCTGTACTGTAGACATCAGAAAAGGGATCACCAAATGTAGGATGCTCACTGGAACTTTCATGACACAATCTACTAGATTCAAATTCAATACTTCCGATAACCCAATATGTCTGATATGTGGAGTGGGTGAGGAGGATCTTGTACACATTTTATTTGAATGTTCGTCATTGTTCAATTTAAGGAAAGACAGCTTTCTAAAAATTAAGCAAAAAGTCATTGCAATTGTTGGCAAAGAGACATGGGTCAAGGTGTTTCATGAAAAAACAGCCCTGATGAAACTATTTATGGACTCATCGTTCTACTGTAACCTATTTTCAGATGGCCAGCTAAAGGACATTGATCGGTTAACAACAGCCTACTGCCACCAAATATACGTAAAGAGGATCACTCTGATGAAGCTGAACGAGCTTCACAAATAGATAACTAGCCATAGACCTATATGTACTAACCCTATACATTGAAATATACGCATTAGTGGATGTAGTTGCATGTCTGCTTATAGTTACGGGGGGTGGCAGGAGAAGATTATTTTAGATTTTAACTTTTAATACTTCTAAACTACTAATAGAGTGACATTCGCGTTGTAACTTGTACATTTGCGTCCAAATATTGTGCTATTAACTTAATATTGTGCTACCCGTGTGAATAATTCTATAGTTCGACGTATTCTCGCACCTAGCCTGTATACCTGCACCACATTGATATTATTAGTAACTGTGCTACAGGATAACTAAAATTTATCCTGGTGTTCCTATAAAGGAAGGATATACGAAGAAAAGAAGAAGAAGAAGCGTGTGCATGGGTGGAGGATAAAATGGATTAGAATAAATAAAAGGAAACCAATTGATATAAATCTCAACATACATGTAGTTGATTGATCGTTGTCGAAAATTGAAAAGCACAACATACAGAACGTTTGATTGTCCAGTATAGAGGGGGGGGGGGGGGGGTAGGACCTTTTTCGGGACACCGGGATTGGCCATATTTAAGCTCGGGATTCCGGGATTTGGACAATTTAAGTTCGGAATTCCGGGATAAAATTATATCATCTTTACCGGGCTTCGGGATTTTCTCATTTTTAAGTCGGGATGACGGGATTTTGTAAAAATTAGTTCGGGATTCCGGGATCAGACCCCTCCTACCCACCCCCCCCCCCCCCCAGTATATGTACAAATATCACCGGTTTATGCCCAATGTGTTTATGCCTGAAGACAGTTTAAGGGAGCAACCATTTGATTTTTACGGGATGGGGGGGGGGGGGGGGGGGCTATGGATATTTTCTTCGTCCTGCCTTTGTATTTTCGTAGAAAGGTGAGCCTTGATTTTTTTTTGCGCGCTTTTGCGCGCCATTTTTTTTCTTTTTAAAAAGCTATTATAAATTTTTCAGCCCCAAATATCATCCTGCCTTTTTGAATTCAAAGCACTAGCTGTCCTGCCTTTTTATTTCTGGATTTTAGACATCCTGCCTTTTTATTTCAAATTTCACCATATAGCCCCCCCCTAAAAAATCAAATGATCGGTCCCTAATACCCGGGGGGCTACTTCCTATATAATCAATGGTATGAGAGTGCCGCAATATAGGGTCTACTTTTTCAGGCATCAATTGTAGAACAGGGTTACAAATTCAGATTAGCCTTTACCAACAGGGTTACAAATACGTGCAAGTCAGTAAATTTCATCAGTTAAATTAAATGGACATTAAATTTTAACCTAAGAATGCTTCTAAAAATGAATGTTCCGCATCTATTTCACCTCAAAAAGTTATCCCCATCGTGAATTTCCTCTGTACGGCTATAAATACAGTAAAATATATACACAAAAGGATTTTGATTTTGTCATAACAGGGTATGATATAAAATGTCGGCTGGCACAACAGGGTATGTTTTTCGCAAATTTCTTTATACTGACAGGGTCCAGTTCAGAACAGACCAACGGCACAGGTATACCCTAAATTATAGGCAGTAGCCCCGGCCCTAATATTGAGATTTTACTTTTGACGTTGCACTGTACTCTGATCAAGAGAACTATCCTGCTACTCCCGTTTACTCAGTTTTATAATAACTTATTCATATCTTCATATAAATAAGATTGATTAAAATATTGCAATTTGATTGGACGATTTTTTTTTCAAATCCCAATGAAAAAAAATCATGGGGAAACGCCCACTTTTTACAGGAATTAAGTGCCACCATTCATTTTAGTTCTTTTATGAGTAAGATTTTCATGTTTTTTTTAATTGTTTAGAAATTTATTTATAAGGAATGACTGTAATATTTTTTTTCATTGGGGATATTGCTCTCTGACAGTACCGCGAATGCATAAATAATGAAAGAACCTTTTTTGATAAAGATTAGATACTTTGAGTAAGGATCATTATGGAAAAATATCATATGAGACCCCTAACGCTCCATACCAAATATCAAAAAAGAAAATAAAGAGATGTGGAATAAGTGTACGCGACACAGCCCACAATCAATCGGCAATTTAGAAAAACCACAATGGACAACCTACGATTAACAGTTGATGAGAAATCTGAACGAAAATTTCTTACCCTGAAAATTGAGTGAAAATTCTTATTCGGCTCGTTGAACAGGGAGTAAATGACTGACAGACCCGAAAACGTATCCAACCCGGGCATATACCTAAAGCTACATACCAAATATCAAAGGGGACATCAAAAGCCAACGATTAATAGTTGCTGAGAATACTGTTACGAAAATATTCAACCCTGAAAATTAGTGACAAGATTGCTACACGTAGCCAATGTTCCCCGCCGCCGCATTAAAGTGCAAAATTTACTAAAATTTGAAGAATTAAAAGTCCCATAACTCCTAAAAAATTTGCCGAACCAAAATGGCGGTGCCATATCATGACAAACAATCCTACAAATTTCATCAAAATCCGTTGAGCGGTCTCAGAGGAGTTGCGCTCACAAAAGTGTGACGGACGCACGGACGGACATCATTATTAGGTCCCTCCGTCGCGTTGACGCGGGGGACAAAAACTCTATATAGGCTCGTAAAACAGGAAGTAGATAACTGACAGACCCGAAAACTTATCCAACCATTTGGGACCCGCTAAACCTGAAGCTAAATAACGAATATCAAAAGCCTACGATTAATTGTTGCTAAGAAATCTGGAACAAAAATTTTCAACCCTGAAAATCTAAGTGGGTTCGTTAACAGGAAGTAGATGAATAACAAACCTGAAAATGTATTCCACCTACCTGAAGCTACATACCAAATATTGAAAGCGTACAGTCAACAGCTGAGAAATCTATTACGAAAATTTTCAAACCTGAAATTTTGGTAAAAAAGTCTAATTCGGTTAAACAGGACAATATGATCGACAAGTCTGAAAACGTACCCCATCATATGAGGCCCTACCTGAAGCAAGAAATAAAGGTAATAACACAACTACCGAACTTGAATGATCAATCTCATAGTCCAGAGAAAATGACAAAAACGAATCAGTCATACCGGAGAATTGGTGGATCGCAATGGTCCTGACTTGGTACAGGCATTTCAAACGAAATGGTGGGTTAAACCAGGTTTTATGGCGCCAAACCTCCCTCTTCCATTGCGATCTAAGGATCCGGTAATGACCACAGAACACAACACAGTTGTGAGACACAATAGGGATATTGAGGTGATCATCTCAGTACAGCAGACCAGTCAAACACTAATTAAAACAATTAACCATCATATCTTTTAACTCAATTTTGAAATTTTGAAAGCATACGATGAATAGTTACTGAGAAATCTGTTACGGAGAAATTTTGACCATGGACTCGACGAACGGACCAGTCAAAAACATTATATCCTTTGTAACTTCGTTTCAAGGGGTACCGTATAAGAAAAGTTAAAATCTAGAATTTTATGTACGAGAGGATATTTACATGCTTTGTCTGTTATCCAATTAATCATATAAGTGGTAACTGTTTTGGAGTTTTTATATTAAATAAATTATAACAAAGCGAACGACATTGTAAGATTTTAGGCTTTTTAATCCAAGTTGTTTATATTTATTTGATTTAAATAAAATAAATTGCATATTTTGGATTTTAACAAGATTTAATATTTAAAAATCCATAGAATTTTTTTCCCGTTGAAGTGGCTAGAAATTCTTTTATTGTATTTTGAGAACCACGACCTTAATGCTTAATATAATCATAGAAAATACTTTGTATGACACGGAGTATACTTGTTGCAAGCGATTCCATAACTCCAAAAGCAAGAAATTATTTACAATTGAATTAAATAGACAATAAAATAAAAGTTAGAATTTGAACACACGTGTGATTTGATACCATCAAAGGTTATTATGTTTGTTCTTCCATATAGTATCTGTGTATCAAAGATAAAAAAGACAGAATATGAAGAAATAAATATAATAGATAAATTTCTACAATTTGCATTAATACAATTGATTGAAATCGCAGAGATTGCTTACACGACTTGGGAAATAGACACTCGTAAAGGAGCAATTTTTATACATTATGGTGTAAAATGAAGTTTTATAGTCATTATATTCTACTAATTTCGGTGATTTCGATAAATGTGTGTTTCGGAAGACATTTTAAAGGTGGAACTATAAGCTGGAAGTCAATTGGTGGTCAAAATGTAAGCGAAGTACCAAAATGTAGTTGGAATGGAAGTATACAGGAATATCACATTTAAAACTTAAAAATATCACCATTTTGAAAGCATGAATTTGACAAAATTTTCAAATCAATGTCTTCTAATTATTACATTTTAATGAAGAAAAAGGGTCTTTTGAATGCATAGGAAAACATTTTACTCGCCGTTGAATTTGTTTGTTTCTTTTTTCATCACCCTAATGTCCCCCATGATTAACTTTTTGATATAGGAAGTAGAAGTCCGACAGGTCTGAAAATTGCGTAGGACGTTTAGTTCGTCATACTAATTTCAATTCATTCTCATGTCTGGTTTTTGAGAAAATCTTGACGGAAATGCGTATACAGACAAATCAACGGACAGAAGTAAAACTCAATGACTCCAAACATGTCGTCACAGGGGATAAAAATATGTTTTCGCGTTACTCTGCTAAATCTAAAACAATTGAACTTGAATTTCGAAACGGCATATTTTTACACCCTTTCATCAATTGCCATGCATAAGTAAAAGGCTATTTACATATTTTCACTATAGTATTCTTTGCCCTTCCACCGTAGCTAGAAAGTTAGCTACAAAACGCCAAAATGAGACTATAACATACCGAAAAATACACATTTCATTGAAGTTTTATGATAACCAACTGTCTTAAAATGGTATATTATTTTTAAGCGTTGTTTCTTTGCTCGTACCAATAAGTACAAATTCATGAAATTATGATTCTAAGTTTCTTATGTATTTTTCTTTTTCAAAGACGATCCTTTATTATTTATTAATTAATATAGGTAGAATTCAAATTTAAAATGGGATGGTCTTATGGACTTGGCCCGGGGTGCACCGAAACAAAGATAGGACAATACGTACAGAACAGTTTCATCGGAGACAAGAGTTGGAAGTGTGTCTCAGGCTGTGGATCATATAAACCGCCAGTGGGATCTGTATTCTACACGTGTACAGCGGCAGACAAAACCGAAGACTGGGAGTTAGGGGAGAGCTCTTTTAATTACACATTTACCGGAGGCAGCGGACCATTCACTGTAAGGTAGAACATTCTTTTTTTAGAGTTTTCCATGTGACATAGACTTAATAAAATCTTTATACCCACAACCCTGCGATTTTAATTTTTAGGCAAGCGCCAGCGAAGCCTTATGGAGTCTATAGAGTAGTGATGATTTTCGCGTTTTTTTTCTGTCTAGACGGAGTGATTTTCCTGCATCCAGACTGGAATAAAATGCTTTATTTTCTATATTACGTTTCAATATTTGTTAACATGATATACACTTCTATAAATCTCAATTTTTATTGGCATTTTTTATGATCGGCACAAGTTTTATTTATTCCTTTGCATCTTTCATGACGAACTTTTTAGTTAAAGGCGATAGAATATACATTATGTATTCATCTATTACTTGATTGGTTCGTATAAATATTTCTCTCATTTGATTGGTCAATGCATGGATTCAGATTCTAGCTTCACCATTCATAAAATCAGTACAAAATGCACATCATTTGGACGAGTTCATTTTAATCGAAGGGGTGTTTCAATCGATACCGTTTTTACACGATACCTGTCTTGTGTGTGCAATTGTATTTTGAGGGCATCTGCATGACGATCCTT
The DNA here is from genome assembly GCA_963971305.1 of Arcuatula senhousia. Classification (NCBI taxonomy): domain Eukaryota; kingdom Metazoa; phylum Mollusca; class Bivalvia; order Mytilida; family Mytilidae; genus Arcuatula; species Arcuatula senhousia. The sequence goes on along the minus strand of OZ020304.1, from coordinate 20,167,771 downwards.
TCTCCGCTCACCAAAATTAATAATTCGCAAACATTTTGAACAATATACTTTAACAGAGAATAAATCTATTATAGTTCTTGTATATTGCGCTTGCCTTTAAACGCTTTAGCGCTTTGATTTTATTACCAAAATCAGTTTTTAAAGTAAAATATAAGATCTTTAGAGGACGTAATCGCATACATAAATGAAAAAAGTTTAAAATGTATAAAAAATATACTGTGACCGGGCTCACAAAACGATACTCTCGTTTTAAATCAAAGTCTATTTTGGAATAAAAAGGGTGATTCATTTGTACCCCCCGAACAAAGGGGTATAAAAACATCACCAAACAATGTTAAAACAAGAAATCTGTGAGCCAATGCTCACTAGTGACATCTCGCTTTCACAAATATGCCATGTGTAAAATATAAAGTTTACAGCAAAACAGGAAGCAAATGTTTGATGGGTCAAAAAACATATCGCACAATTTTATCATGTCTATATCAAGCTTGTTACCAAAACCTGCAATCTAGGAATAATAGTTGTCAAGTTATGAGCAAATGTAAAGAAGGGCAGAATTAAAATGTTACGTTAAAAAATCCAAAGTTTTCAATAAACAGGAATTAGATGTCGTATTGATCTAAAAATGTATGCCACAATACATCATACTCATATATATATATTTGTTACCAAATATCAGCAATCTAGGAATAATCATGATAATAGTTGTCAAGTTATGTGCAAATGAAAACTGGGACGAAATTAAAGTGTGACAGAAAAAAAAAAGTTTTCGGTTAACTGGAAGTTGATGTACTCAAACATATCTAGCTATGCATCATGTTCACATTTAGCTCACATTGTTCATATTAAGCTTGTCACCAAATATGAACAACCTAGGACTTATAGTACATGAGTTATGAGTAAAAAAGCGGGACGGAACCTCGGAACTTCGGATGGACACAGGTAAACAGTACCCCCTCTTGTTCAAAGTGGGGTTATAAATATATATAAATGTCCGACTCACTCAGAGCACGTTGCAGCAGGGTATAATAATAGGTACAGTCACGATGTTACCAAAATACCCAGTGAATGTTAAATGAACATTTCGGACATTCGTTTGTACAAGTTTTATTGTCGAATTTTCTAACAAAGTGTAAAGTTCTTTGCTGGTCATAATCTTTTAAAATATGCATCTAAAGCACATTTTTGTTGCATTTCCCTATCACATTTGATAGTTAATTAAAAAATGCAACCTATTATCTCAATAGGTAACGTATAACAGCAAATTATCTACTTTTTCTAAGCTATACAGGGGCAATGTGGATGGGCCTTGCCGTCCCCTTCAGTAATTACGATGGAGGATGGAATTTACAGACCATTGTTGATCTTAACCCCCGCAGTGATACATCTCTGCCGAACAATAGTCCAATAACTGCCAGCAAACCACTTTATACGTAAGTTAAAACTCGGTACCAAAAAAAGTTAAATAAATTAGTTTGTTTTTGCCTGCAAAAATGATCTCCCCCGTTTCCCCACAAAGTTATAATTTCAAACTGACATACACCCCACAAAAAATTGAGGATCCAAATGTCCTAGTAATATGCACAACTACATATATGGTGACCTTCCAACACATTAAGCTTCTTTGAATTATGTTCAGTAGTTTCAGGGGAGTTGCGCTGACAAGATGAAAAAGGATTACTTTGTATGTTCAAAGGGCCATTACTCCCACAAAAATTTGAAGATCAAAATTGTCTGGCCACGTGCATAACTACATATGGTGTCCTTCTTATATACCAATTAATTTTCATTTAATTCGGTACAGTAGTTTCAGAGGAGTAGCGCTGAAAAGATGATAAATGAGGATTTTCAGCAAATTTCTAAATTTAAAGGACCATGATAACTCCCACAAAAATTTGAGTATCGAAATTTTCCGTGGTGAACTACATATGGTGTCCTTCCTAGATACCAAATTTCCCTGAATTCGGTTCATTAGTTTCAGAGGAGTTGCGCTGACAAACTTTGTGACAGTCAGACGGACGGACGGGCTGACAGGACAAAACAATATGTCTCCTCACAAAAGCGGGGGAAGACATCATTCAATCATCTGCATCATACTCAATTTTATTTTGGACTGAAAATGAACAGCAATATTCTTACTTCCCAGTTTATGATACGATTTTTAATGCCACTGACGATGTTGCATGTCACTGAGTCTTGGTAACTATTGTTTTTTTAATCGTTTATCATATAAGTAAAGCAGCCGATTTTATGTATATCAAAGTGAACGAATTAGAGGCAAGTAAGTCAATACCCGGGAGTCCACCAATAAGGTTTTGGACATATAGAGATAATTAAATCCGTTCAGTGCAGCATCAGTCACAAACTGCATGAACCATTATTAAACGTGTTTATGCCGGTGTTTCAACATATCAAACAAGCTTTTCTCATTTCGCCAGAAATTAATTTCTAAAGTTTAGTGATTATGACAAAAAAGCAGATATAAAAAATAAAATAAAAATATTAATATATTGTAATTTTAAAGGTTATCTATAACAATATATAGAAATTTTTAAATAGTTTTCATACAGAAATATCTGATCACATATATACAGATTAATTGCAAAGTTTGGCGAATTGTATTATAATCGCGATCAGTAAAATAATAGAAATACTTATAGAAAAATAAGAAAATACATCCTAATTCCATTTCCAATTTCCAATTTACAGTTTACAATTTGAATGCCAACATAAAATACAGATCCCTATGGTAGATCCCGACGGTGATAATGTTAGGTGCCGCTGGGCGGTAGGAGAAGAATGCCACGCCATATGTAATGGAGTACCTGTTGCAACGCTTGATGAGGTAAACTGTGCAAAGCTAAGATACCAAAAACTTATACTATTAAAACATAAAGATCAAACTGATTTAGTGAAACTAAAGAACCTTAATGAGCACGCTTACATACCCCACGCTTCCACATTTTGGACTTGAATTTTCTATTTTGAGTTAGGAATCAAAAGTCAGACATGTAAATTATGCATGAAAAAACACTAAAATTTACACATTTTTACCATAATTCAAACCTAGATTAGACTCAAACCTTAAATCCTCTATAGTGCTATACATGCTCTGAAAGTACATAAACCTGGCTGTTTATTAAAAGTAAAAAACCTATACATCGAACGGCTTATTTTTTCAAGAAATGACGTCACATTTTTTACCTTAAAAACAAGCATCAATATAAACGTTCAAAAGATCGGTAAAATAACAAGAGGCTCCCAGGAGTTGAGTCAGCCCTATACATTTTAGGGATCGACCATAACCACTATAAGGGGTTATCATCTGACAACTTCGACCCTATGAAAACTTTTGTAGAGCTAAATGAACTGAGTATTTAAGCAAACAACAGCTTTTCTCTATCTGCTATAGTTTTAATTCTATAGGCCAAAAACATGAAAAAAAAAACGTTATTTTAGGGGCCGTTACCCCTATAAGGGGTCATCTGACAACTTCGATCCTATGGAGACTTTTGTAGAACTTAACGAATTGTTTAAGCAATTTAAGCAAGCAACAACTTTTCTCTATCTGTAATAGTTTTCGTTCTATAGGCCAAAAACATGAAAAAAATCTATTTTTCACCTTTAAGGGGCCATAACTCCTATAAGGGGTCATCTTACAACTTCGACTCAATAGAGACTTTTGTAGAGTTTTTGATGCTGAAGCAGTAGCGTGCATCAGATTTCGTCTATCTCCTATACTTTTTGATTTACAAGCCAAAGACAGTAGTCTGACCCCCCTGGTCTATTTTTAGTAACGGCGGTCATGTTGTTTGGACGGCGGTCACCATTTGTGCAATCTTGGAAGAGGACATCCCATAGATGAAGTGTGCAAAGTTTCAAAGCAATCCCTTAAGTCGTTTCGGAGGAGAAGATTTTCAAAGAAAAGTTAACGACGACGACGGAAGACGACGACGGACGCCAAGTGATGGCAATAGCTCACCTGGACCTCCTTCGGTCCAGGTGAGCTAATAAAAGGACGGTAAATGAACTCTCTATAGAGCACTCGCTGTTACTGACAGCTAGCTGAGAATCATCAATCGACTGATGTAAAAAAAATTAAACATATCGATTTTAAATCCGACACAACACTTTAAACAATAATGATTTGGTGAAGTGTCATCACACAAAACCGACATGCTTGATCGCTATAATGCTTAAAGATAAGTTGAAATTGGCCATTGAACTTAAAAAAATAACGCTTGTTTGTTATATTGACCACCGTTGTCGTGGTAACCGTTTTGGACCTTTTCTAATACCAAGATATAAAAAGGCAATTTTCAAACCTTATTTTTTAATTGGCTTGATTTTAACATGTTTTAAAAAAAAAGAAAACTTCATAGGTGAAATGAAAAGTAATTAGATCCTTATTGTTATATTTGATTTATTGTTGTATTTGTATTTGATATATTGTTTTATTCGTTGCAAGCGAGATCTAAGTTAAACAATAAAAGAGCGAAATTTTCATGATTTTCTGAAAGTTTTCTTGATGAAAGTCAAACAGTCAGCTTTAATGCATCAGTGCAATATCCCCTTTTTTCTCACTTACAGTTTATAATTCTGTCAATCGATCACATGATTCCTTCATCAAATATCTATTTCCTGGATATTTCTTGCTGTAATCATATAAAGCCTGTGAACAAAAGAGTACCCACTCTGATGTTAAATTTCATAACGACCTGATGCATAACAGAAATTGTTTCAAAGTATGGTCAATTCAATATGTTTGGTGTTTGTTGTGTAAGTTCACAAGCCCTTTTCAAACACCAAATTCAATAGACTAAGAAATCTAATAATGCCAGGCCTAATTTCTACCAATTTTAATAAAACAAGAACTAAAACGGGATATAAAACAATAAATGCATTTGTTCATATAGATTTATATACCTAATGATGGACCCTATGATTAGGAAATAAAGTACCTTAACCTTATTCATTAAAAACGAGATACAAAACGATAAATGCATTTGTAAAGCATGACCTTAAAACGATATATTTCCAGGATACATGTACATTATCCTTCAATGCTGATACGGCAAACTTTAAAGATGACGGCTGGTATGCTGCAGCTCTAACCATTGAAGATTTTCCCCAACAGCACATAACTATTGGTGGAAAAGATTTTAATTCAACAACGCCTATATCATCGGTACCCTTGCAGGTATTGTAAACAATTACAAATGAAATTATAATTTTATATATTTTTATATAATTTTATAATCTTATTATACTATCTAGTCAATAAACAGAAGTAAGCAAACAAATCCACCGCTAAACACGTGTTAATGTCAACATGCATGCTTTGCGTCATGAATATGGAGAAAAAAATATACTGTACAAGAATAACTGACGGTTTTCCATTGTGGTTTTTCTATTTTACCGCTTGCTATTTGAGCTGTGTCGTGTTACACTTATTCCATATCTCATTATTTTCAAATTAATAATAAACTTGCTAATGAATATTTTTAAGATTTCAAGTTTAAATTGCTTTTGTTCGAGGATTAATAAGTTGGCTATATAATAATATTCACCCTTTTTTAAACAGTGTTCATAATTTCTTTTGGTATTCATGGAATGTTGTTGGCCTTCTGTTTCCCCACATCCACTTCAAGTGTTATATCTAATAACAAGTTTACCGAACTTGGACGATCAATCTCCAATGTCTATGATAAAACACAAGACAAGGAAGACAAACCGGATCGTAATTGTGCAAGCATTTAAAAAAAAATAGTGGGTTAAACAGTTTTTTTGCAGATTTAGATGGTATATCTTTTCTAATAGAATCTGTTGGTACCTTCACCGTTGATTTAAGTCTTTCCACGTTGTTCTTAACAGGATGCTATATTTTCAAGAAATGCGGACTTAATGTTCAATTTAATTTTCCCAATTTCGAAATTTTGGGTTTTATTATTCTATATAATATATATAATATAGTGTTTGGCTTGTTTTTTTTTTTTTAATATTTTGGGTAGAGCGCCTCCGATGAGTCTTGAATAGACGAAAAGCGAGTCAGGCGTAGCAAAACTTATTGTCTGGAACTTTGTTGCAATTTTTATTTTTCATTTTATTTTTAACTAATTTTAGTTCTTGATACACATAGTAAAAAAGCCATTAGAATGTGCCGAGAAGCCAATATTTGTACCCCCAACACCAGCACAAGGCAGTCATATACCTATTGCAGCAGGGACAAGCATCAATACCAGAATATATGCTTCAAACATCAGAAACCCAAAGGCAAAGTAAGCATAAGATATAACAATGTTAAAAGATTCAAAGAATTTAGAAATAAAGAAGGAATGTGTCCAGAGCACGATGTTGGTGTTACTTTTGATGCCTTGGATATTTAATACTTATACTTTTTTTAGAAATAAGCCCTAACCTTTATAGTGATACTGTATATCAAAATACAGGTAAGATAAATAGAGATTTAAGAAAATGCAATAAAAATTGAGTTTTAAAGACTCTTTGTCTTTTGAATTCATTAAAAGAACAAGACCAGTGGCAGTGTAGCGCGTTACAAAATTCAGCATGATGTCAGAAAAATAAAGGCTTTAAATTTTAAAATAAAGTTTATATGTCAATTTGTTTTACGATGTGATAGACGAAAAAAGTTTCAAGCCTTATAAAAAGAAACTAAAACTGCAAATAATTTGAGCCTTTTTTATGTAACGCTTTTGATAAAAAATCAAATTAAAAGTTTGAAAATAAACAAATTTGTACTCGGAGACAGGAATTTTATAATACTAAAAATGCAATATGTGCATTTCGTAGGATTAATCTTTTTTTGCATAGATTATTTCAAAATTTAATGCTTATTCGAATTTAATTTCAAAATTTGCATTTTCTCCAGATTAAGATGCATGTTGGTAAATGAAATTATCACAAAAATTATGCTTTCACCGATTATTCGCAAAAGTAGGAAAGGAATGACCATTCGCTTTTCAATAACATAAATGACGTCCTTTTAATAATTTCATTAACGTCGTCTTTTTAACAAAACCATCTTGCGGAAGGTCCCATGGGACACAGATACCCCCGCGTAAGGCCTCAAACAAGTCAGACAGGCCCATAAGTTGCTTAAGACGTACCGTACCGTACCGTTTTTCATACTGAACTAACCTATCAAATTTCTTATCATTCTCATGTACATTTTCTGATAAAAGCTTGACGGAAATTTTCATATCGGCCGATTCCCAAACAAGAACTAGAAGTCCGCGAAAAGACTGAAACTTGGTTAAACTTACAGTTTGTCATCCTTAGTCACCATACCAATTTTCAAATTATTCTCATGAACGGTTTCTGAGAAAAAAAAACTTTTCATGTCAGTTCCGTTCCAAAACAGGAATTTAAAGTTGAGCAGGTCTGAAAGTCGCTAAGGACGTACAGTTATTTTGTCATACTGAACTATCCTACCAAATCTCAAATAATTCTCGTGTTCAGTTTCTGAAAAAAAAACTTGACGGAAATTTTAATATCAGTTTTCATATCGATCCAGTCCCAAACAGGAAGTTGAGAGTGCGCTAGGAGTGAAAGTCGTTTCGGACGTACAATTGTCGTACTGAACCACACTACAAAATCTCAAATTGTTCTCGTGTACGGTTTCTGAGAAAACTTGACAGAAAATAGTTCGGACGGACATGAGGAAAAGTCAATGCCCCGCGACATGTCGTCGCGCTGGCATAAACATAGACATAAATGCTATTTAACAAATTCCATTTGCAGCATTCAATTATATCTATATGAATATTAGTTCCATATAAAAGTACAAATCTTTTATAAGAAAAATGAAATTTGACACAATTAAGCCAAATTATTGAGTTGTTAGAGAAATTCACAATTTAAACAAACAACTCATGCTTGTGTTTATTATTATAGAATAATCTCGCTATCTCTGACGAGCCCGCCGGGAATGACTAACACAGGACCCCATCTGGATCCAATCAAAACAGGAGTTGTATATTGGGAACTGAAATGGACACCAACTGCGGCCCAAAAAGGAGATAATATAATCTGTGGAATGGCAGAAGATGATTCAGGGTAGGGCAAAGAAGACATTGTTTAAGTGTACATTTGCTTATTGAGTCAATGTGTGGTATATTTTGCTGTAAAAAGTATATGTCTTCTTGCCAAAATATCTCAAATATGGTATCGAACATATTAAACATCCAATAGTAAACATGCAGTTTGGCCATTTTTAGGTTGATCTTCATACGTTTTAAATAAAGATGAAGAGAACAAACATACATGATTTCAGGTTACACATATATTGTTCTACTACTACCAATTGCTACTGTACGTTTTTCCAAGTGGTTTCAAAATAACCACCGCTTGAAAAGTGGGGGTATTTAGTGATAGAGGTGTCCCTCCGTGTGTCCTCCTGTTACACTTCAGGGTACCCATTTCTTATCCGTAACTCCTCCTAAACCCGATAATGGATTTTCATGAAACAGATGTGCACCTCTTATTTACTAATTTGATCAAAATAATTTTGTGGTTTCCCATAGCAAAACATGGACTTACCTATCTGTTTAACTAGATGTGCATCGCTTAGTATTTTAAATTGCTCAGATTGATATAAGGGGGTAGGTATTTAAATGCAAGCTGCTGCACATACTTTTCCTAGTTCTATTTGATTTTTTATTGACGTTTCAGTTCAACGTATTTGTCTTGTTTTGTCTTTCTTCTTGGAAATTTGACATTCAACATCCTAGTTCTGTAGTTTTATTATTACCTTCTTTGCATACATCCACATACTTTGAGATAAAATGTGTGACATATAAGATTTTTTTCTTTTCAGGCAGCTTAGTGATACATACTGCTTTACGTTTATTGCATGGGGTAGGCTTATTTCTCATTCATATTTTAAAAAGTTGAGATTATTCTATTATTTTTTTATTAACTGAAGATATTTATAAGCAAGCGATCATTAAGTCATCAATATTTATGTTAAGATATTATAACTCGTAAAATCGTCAGATTATACATGCAGTATGTCTCATCATTCTAAGGGAGCCACCACTTGATCAAAGGAGGATGCCAAACATACCAGGAAATTAAAACACAGGACAGTGTTTTAACATTAAAAAGTCGGGATGAAGTTATTTGCTGAAAAAAATTATGATAAATTTTGAAAAAATCCAGGCTCCGTTTTTTCTCAAATTCATTTGTAATTCATTTGTAGGAAACTTTACACAAAAGGTCGCTGCCTTTGTCCGTTTTGTTTGTGTGTGTATTTTTTTTTTTTTTGTATTTTAACAAAATATGTTTTTTTTATAATACAGATCACGATCCCTGTCTCAGCACACCTTGCAACCACAATGGGACATGTCAAAGAATAGGATCAACACAGAATTATGACTGTTTATGTCCAGGGTATACTGGAAAAACTTGTGATACGGGTACAAAGCTTTCAATAATGATATTGTCTATAAATGCAAGAATATGCTAAAGCATCAGCTTTATGGTGTTTTCAGCACCAATTAATCCATTAAATTGCTGCAATCGCCACATATTACTCAATAAAATCACTTATTTTGCTACAATTGCTCCTTTATAATCACACATTTTGCTACAATTACCAGATTAAATCACCTTAGCTTTATCGCTACAATTACTCGATAAAATCATTAACGTCATTAACTATCACTATACGAACATTGGTTCAATTATAAGATAAAATCACTAGGTTGCTTCAATTTAATAAATTTAAATTTGATAAAATCATTTCTATTGTTACAATTTCTCTATGAAATCACTACCAGCACTATTACACCAATTGTTTGGTGAAATCACTACCATTATTACAATTACACGATCAACTCAGTAATATTGCTACTATTGATGGATAAAACCACTTCATTGCTACAGTTGCTCGATGAAATCACTACAATGGCTACAATTACTCGAGAAAATCAATCAATTGACAAAATCACCTATATTTGCAACACCAACTCGATAAAATCCTCACCATTGTTGAAATTGAATAAAATCACAATCATTGTTACAATTACTGCATAACATTAAAAAAACTGCAGTTGTTCAATGAAATTACTACTATTCTACAGTTGCTCGATTCAGACAATACTTTTGCTACAATTGCTCGGTAAAATTACCACTACCACTACTGCTACTATTTCAAGATCAAATCACAATTATTGCTGCAATTTGCTCGATTAAATCACTTCTTTTGCAACAGTTTCTCGCTTACATGGCTACCAATTATTCGATAGGACCACTACATTGGTACAAATTAATTGATAAAATCACTAATATTGATACCAATTACCCGATAAAATCACAAACATTGCTACAATTGCTCGAAAACAATACTTCTTTTGCTACAATTGCTCGAAAAATTACTACTTTTGCTACAAATGCTCCATAAAGTCACTACGTTTATCAAATTTCTCGATAAACATCAACGTTACTACCAATTACTCGAAATTAAGATCACTACCATTGGCACGAATTACTCGATAAAATATAAACCGTTGCTACCAATTACCCGATAAAAAACTACCATTACTACAATTACGCCAAAAAAAAAAAAACATTTCTAACAACATGCAATAAAAACACGACTTTTGCTACCAAAAATCAAATTGGGTTAAAATACTACCATTGGTAACACACGGATATAACTTTTATATTGCAAATACATGTAGATGAAAATATGTTTGCTGTTGCTTTGTTTTCTGTCAAAAAATAATATTAAAAGTAAAACAAAACAAATGAGAAACGTGACTTTTTAACATTTTTAACAATTTTTACAGAGATTGATGAGTGCCTGTCTAACCCATGTTTACATGGAGGTACATGTACTGATCAGATAAATGGTTTCCAGTGTAGCTGTGTTGCTGGTTATAGTGGCGGTGTTTGTGAAACAGGTTTGGAAAATAAAAAAAAACCAAATAAATAAATAAATAAATACAATAAAATATAAAATAAAAATAGAATTACAAAGTAAAAAAACTACTATCAATCAGTTTTTACATATTTTGAATTTGAAAACTATATAAATAAATTGTAATGTATTTTTTCCTATCTCATAATTGACGCTGAGAACTGAAATTCATGTGTTTATTTACAGATATCCAAAGATGGTTATTCAATCAACATACACTTTAACATGCGAATGCATATTAAAACTTGAAAAATACAGTCATTCTCCCATCAGCAGCTATCTACCACTGAGATGTAGATTTGTTTTACCTTATCGTATAATAATGTTTGTTGTTCCCATCTTATTGCATATAATCATCTACCCTTTCCAGCGGCACGTCCTCTCACCTTCTATATAGGAAGTGCCCGGCCCAGAGATTAAATAAGCATTGATTCCAAATGACAAATAAAATATTATTTATTAGTTTGTCTCTGTATGCTAATAGAAAAAGTAACGGAAAATCAAACAACGACCTCCCCCCATGAAATTCAACATAAAAGAGAAAAGATTTAATAGTGTGGTAAAAGATGGTAATAACATTTAATCGTAAAAGAAATAAATGTGGTTTGAAATCGTTTTGCAGATATTAATGAATGTGCCAGCACCCCTTGTGTAAATGGTGGTTCTTGTGTGGATAGTCTAAATAGCTACACCTGTAACTGTTCCCCGGGATATACTGGGGACCAATGCCAGACAGGTAATATTCTGTATACCAAAACCAAACGTTGCGATGGCTACGTTTTTCATATACAGAAATATTAAAATTTAAGAATTGGATGGACATTTGATATTAAATTCAAAGATTTAATCAATATTTTCTAAGAATTCTTCGACTTTGAAGTTCCTAATACAGAAAAATCCCAGGATGCGTATTACATATTTTCATACATTTAATTGGAATTTGTTATTTTATTTAAGATATTGACGAATGTTTAAGTACACCATGCCAGCACGGAGGGTCCTGTGCCGACCATGTAAATAGTTATACGTGCACTTGTACAGCAGGGTATTCAGGATCATTTTGTCAAATTGGTAATAAATGTATTTCGTAGTTTTGTTTAACCTATATATCACATAGTAAGGAAGAACAACCATAAATGTTATGAAATTTTATATTTGTATGGTACAAGTTAAAGGACCTACTTATTATAGCCTTCTGCTTTTTCAAACAGATTTTTCCGTTTAAATGATTTTATAAAGAATTAGTTCAAAGAGTTTTGGCGAATAGTAATCGAAATTTTACATTTTTGCCACGTCAAATGTATTTCGTTTATGCTATAAGACTTGTTTTAGATGTAAACGAATGTGCCAGCAGTCCCTGTAAATTTGGACAATGTGAAGACAGAGTTAATAGTTATATCTGTAAATGTCTTCCTGGGTATGGAGGTGCTCAATGTGATCAAGGTAAACATTATACATACTTTTTATAAAAAAATAATGGGAAATTAAAATGTTATAAAAGTCTACAAAGACAAAAACAACAACAAGGCAATAAAATGCAAAACTTAATGCACAAAAATAACTGCAATACACAATGCGAACTTAAATTAGAACGAAAGTTAATTTAGGTGCCATGAACAGGTTAGGATGATACTTTAAAGAGATAAACTATCATTTATATTTACAAACACTTAAACATTGGATCTGCCAAAAAAGTTGTATCAATCTACAATGACCGTTTATCATTTCGTATTTTCAATCATGAATATTGTACAAATATTTAAGACTTGAATTCATTTTAATTAATACTGTTCTCCACCAATTTTAATCAATTCGATAATGTTCTCCACCAATTATATAATCACTCATAGGAACACGCGAATCGATCCAGGTAATTTTTACTAAACTCCGCAAAAGATATCTCTAATAATTTGTCGAACTCATGGAACTTAAATATTTCACAATTGTCACCAATTAATGCAGCTTTCCATACGACATAAAACTAGGGTCATGAAAAATCCTTAACATGTTAGTAAAAGTCTTTAGAGTCTATTCTCCTATATAAAGTGTTAGTAAAAATTACCTTGCTCGATACGCGTGTTGCTTGGAGTAATAATAAATACTTGGAAAAAGTTTCAGGTTGTTAAATTACATTGTGTTTTTTCTACATTTACAAAGAAAACAAAGATTCTCAAAACATAACCAAATAAACCTCGATTTTGGTATTTGTATTTTTCTTTACTTGGTGATCATCGTATTTCTGTAATCTCTATAGTAAAATTTCAAACCTTAAAATCCTGAGGTGTCATTGTAGAAATACGATCATTTTTAATTATATCTTTTTTTGTTATAAGATGTGGATGAATGTGCAAGTAACCCTTGCCAACATGGGACGTGTACAGACCAAATGAATGGATACAGATGTACTTGTGAGGACGGTTATACTGGATCAAACTGTGAAAAAGGTAAAACAGAAATAACAATCTAAATAAAAAAATCGAAAATATAACAGATAATAATAATATTACGGAATAGGATAACTATACTTAAATTAAAAAAAATTCAGTAGTAAAAAACAAGAAAGAAAAAAAAACGAAAAAAAAAAACAAAAAGACAAATACAGAACCAAACAAAGTATTCCATGTACTAAACGATTTAAAATTGTTATCATGTAATTTTATCAACAATGTTTTCTAGTAATACTGTAAAATACTGTTTCTCAAAGTTGTATTTTTTTTTGTAAGATATTGATGAATGCAAAAGTAATCCATGCAGAAATGGTGCCACCTGTAATGACCAAGTAAATGGGTATCATTGTCTATGTCTAGCAGGCTTTACAGGACAGTTCTGTGAAACAGGTAAACGCAACTTCAAATAATATCATAAAAATATATAATTTATAATGATGCATTCATACATGTTGATTTCTAAAAATATATTTTAATCATTTTAAGAACAGTTAATTTGTTTATATGAAAAAGAGAATGATTTTCACAAAGAAAAAATCACGCTATCTTAAGCATTAATATTTTTCATAATAGCAAAATCCTGTCTTTTTCTAGATATCAATGAATGCAGTAGTACACCTTGTCAGAATGGAGCTATATGTAACAACCTTGTCAATAGTTACACGTGTAATTGTGTCCCTGGATATACTGGTACTCACTGTGAATCAGGTGAAGATAAATACAACCAAAATAGACAACATTTTAGTTTTATTCCCCCTTCTTCTTGATCATTACTGTTGTTTCCTTTATTCTTAATAGAATTTTATTAATGCGAAAAACAATATAAAAGTCATATTAGCCATGACAGTTTAAAATAATCGTATTTTAAGATTCATAAAGGTTAGTGTCATTTTATATATTTTAAATATATGGTAACACAAATACTAGTAATATGGTTTCAACCTTAAGTTTTGATAATTTCAGATATAAATGAGTGTTCGAGTCAGCCATGCCAGCACGGAGGTAACTGTACAGATGAGGTTAACAGGTACTCCTGCCAATGTCTTTCTGGGTATACTGGACACAGCTGTGAGCATGGTAAGAATTTCGCATTTCTTTCTGTCTTACAATGGTTGCTAATCCATCCACATACGATTAAAATACTTATTTTCGAAGTCTTGAATTAATATTCAATTTTATAAAGAATAGGCTAGTAATACAATAAATTTGTACTTAATTAGATATCTTACAAAGTTTTATAAACGAATCAACCTAATTTTAAAATTTTTGATGATTATTTCAATGTTAATGATTGTGCAATTATTTTTATCAATTATTTCAGATTTTAATGAATGTGCAAGTTTTCCTTGTCAGCATGACGGGACCTGTCATGACCACGTTAATAGTTATACGTGTGTTTGCAAGCCTGGGTACTCGGGTATCAACTGTGAAGCAGGTATATTATTGATATTGTAAATATTTTCTATAGAGATAATATACAGAATTTTAGTTTCACCTTAATCAAAAGAATTGTTTGCTTTATGTTTTTAAGGAGAAATGTTGTTTGAAAACAGTGCCACGATAGGCAACATGTTGATCTCCAATAGAACAATACTTTCCTACACTTTTCTTGATATGAATTTTGCCTTTACCTTTTTCATTTCAATTACAGATATCGATGAATGTCTAAGTTACCCTTGCAAAAATAACGGATCCTGTACCGAATATGTTAATCGGTATTCTTGCAGTTGTCTTCCAGGATTTAATGGTGTCAACTGCGAGCATGGTAAGTGCTTGGTCGTATTTTAAGAAGCTATCAAATAAACTCAAATATATTGCAAAAGAATTGCATTTGATTGTTGAAAGTTATGTATGTACTGACATAATTCACTTAAAATAAAAATAAAAACGTATTCTTGTTAACAACAATATGAGTTTACTTTTATTTGTTATACGCATTTGGTAATTAACATTTATGGTATCATCTGTGATTGTTTTTATAACAAATCAACTAACATTATTTCAAATAGATATGAGCAAGAATCAATTCAAAAGAACCAAATGAAACTTTTATCTTTTTATAGATATAGACGAATGTGCCAGTCAGCCATGTATGAATGGAGCAACATGTGATGACCAAATAAATGGATATGTGTGTAACTGTATGCCTGGATTTACAGGGAAAACTTGTATCTTAAGTAAGGCTCTGTGTCTACGATCTACTTTTTATGTTTATAGAACTTTCTAGCTCAAAGTAATAAAGGCAAACATTTTTTCTATTTACTGTGCTAAAATGTTCTTTATTTCATATCATAACCTCCACACTTTTCTATCTCTTTTCTGTTTTTTCATAAAATTGTGTGCTTATGAATCCTATAAGTCATTCGAAAGTAGGAACTATAATGACTATTATATGTCAATGTCAATGAGGAAAATACATTTAGTGCTAGCTTATAAATAATAAAGAATTATAAAGCTTGGAGAAAATAAGTTACATTGAGTTTTAATGCTGGACTCTCATATTTAAATGTAGATATTGATGATTGCACTCCGAATCCGTGCCAGCATGGAGGACTTTGCCAAGACAAGGTCAATGATTTCAACTGTGTTTGTCCTCCGGGGTATTCAGGAGCCAGATGTGACAATGGTACTTATTTCTCTCAAATGTTCTAAGTCCATAATTTTGTTATTCCAAGAAGTTCTACTTAGCAATGCAACTAGGCAAACATGTCGAATTCAGGACAATTACTTTTTTAATCCTCAAACCAAATGTAATTAATTTAGAATTTGAGATAATTACTTGAATTTTCATCTTGATGTCTAAAAGGCCTACCGGGACTGTTGCAAACATTATCTTATTTCAATAATTTCATATGACGAGTGTTATGAAGTTTGTAGGTAAAATTATACAGATTTGTTCTTCCAGATTAAAAAAATATATATATATATTTTCTATCTCTCTAGATGTTGATGAATGTGGAAGTGATCCCTGCTTACATAATGGGACATGTACAGATAAAGTAAATGACTTTGACTGTTCTTGTGTCCCGGGTTATACTGGTAAAACATGCCAAACAGGTAGGGTATAGAATATGTTCTTTGCATGTAAAGCTTTAGATACTATAAAAAGTAAATTGAACTGAGATGGTTACTTGTTAAACGTCGTTACGAACCACAAGAGTTGTTTTATCAAATAAACGAATGTTATATGCAAAGAAAAAAGTAATAGCAATACAAATTCATGCTTAAAAGCTACCTATATTATTTGCACGTTATTTAAAACTTTAGTTTTGTAAGAATGAGTTTTTATTATTCTATTAATATACATGTTACTCCTTTAAATTTCAGTTGTCAGTAAGATTTTTTTTAGTGTTAATAAGTCTGTCCTGTCCCTACACCTTTCTCTTTCCGTTTGTTTTTGTTGTAGTTTTTTCTTTGATTTATCATTAAGAGCCTGTCTCAGTAAAAATCATGCAAAAAGTGATTTACTTATTATCTAAGGTTTTAACAATTTTTTGGCTAGTTATTCATCTTGGACAACTTTAGCGAAAAATATCAACTTAAGTGAAATTGGTCCATTAGACTATCTGCAAATTGACATTAAAAATTTTGGCGGGTAAATTTTCCGAATTTTTTTCATACACAACCCAACCAATTTCCTTGGCTTCTTTACTCAAAAGTTAGGAAGGGTCTGTAAAAATTGTTGATATTTTCTGAAAAAGTAAGCCATTCTAGTTGAATTTCAACAAAAATATCAGTCGGATACTTAAAGTGATATTTTTGGTTGGTTTGTTAAGAAAAAAATTGGCGGGACTTTTCCCGTACTTATTTTCATACACAATGTAACCAAATTTGTATTGTGTATTAAACGAGAACTAATGGACCGATTGGGCTAAAATTTAATTTACATATATTTCTCATCATAAAGATCAAATTCGATAAAAAGAACCAGTTTTCAAAAATATGCATCTGCCACTATTTTTGCGTTTTGCATGATTCTTACAGAGACGGCTACTTAAATCATTTAAAGACCTTAACCTTACATCATATTGTCATTTTTGATTTTTGTATTGGAATGCCTCATTGGCACTGCATTGCTTCTTTCATCCGTGTGTATCAATTATATGTTTTTCATATGGTAAATGTTTGTTGTTAATAAACTATATAAATGATGCAAATATACAAAATAACAACGTTTTGGAGAATTAAGACAACTATAAATTACATATATGCAGTTCAAACTTGTTTTCAATAATACCTAGAGAAATCAGATTCGAAATTGTAACTATTTTACAATTTAGTTATGTTTCACATAATAACTTTACACTTTTTCTAGACATCGACGATTGTTTTAGAAGACCTTGTGAACATGGTTCTAAATGTATTGATAAGATAAACGGGTATAGTTGTGTTTGTACCCCTGGATATACTGGAGCAAACTGCCAAACAGGTAAATGATGACAGGTATGATAGGAACCCCTAAAACAAGTGTCATAGAGACGTGAATAAGTTAAGGGCTTGAAACAAAGCGATTCTGAAATAAAGATTCTCACCTGAGTATAAAAATGAAACAAGTAAGTATAGCTCTTTAGTTTCAACCTAACCTGATATGGTTTATAAATGAGTGGGCATTGATGAATTTCCAGACACAGAATATATTAAGATATTGTTATAACCAAACCAATATACTAATAATATGACTTGCATTTTTATCAGTTCTGATTGCCTGACAGTATCTTGAAAAGTATTGTGAAGGGAGAATGTTAGTTTTCTAGCAGTTAAAAATAAATAAATTGATATACAGTTTCTGACTTTTTAGTCGCTAAAATAAAGTAAAAAAAACACCAGTTTTTGACCTTTGAGTCGCTATGAATATGATAGTTGTCACTTTTTAGTCGTTTAACATTGATAAATAATTATAACTCATGAAGTCAACTTAAAAAATATGTTATAATTGATCGCATTTAATACTCAAAACCATGTCTTTGGAGATGGATTGTATTGAACATTAAAGTAATGATTTTTCAAGCTGTTTTTTTTTATTTCTTACAGTACTAATTGTTAAATGCCTTATCAATTATTTCATGGTTTGCCTTATTACTTGGTATGCATAAAATAAAACATTCATAGACTCAACCCTCAGAAAGGATATTTGCCCCGCCGATTAATCGGTGCCGGTGGATTTAAGCATATTCAGGTTGATAAAATCTGATATTCAATGGTCTTCCCATCTGTCAAAGTTATTAAATGTAAAGTATCATATTTAGATATCAATAAATGTGTTATTACTGAATTTCTAGACAAAACGACCAAACAGGTAAACCACATCCTACTCCATCATTCTACGCATGATACTCTAATGAAGTAGAGGTACAAATGGGGCAACCGAATGTCAAAGTCCGAAAGGGTATAGACAAAAAACAAAACAGACAAAATATTAAACATGGAAACACAAAAACTCGTTATGAGAGTAAACTCAGATGCCCCAGAGGAGTAAGCAGTAACTGCCTGCTATAGAACACCCGTCGCGCTGCCAATTTCAAAATCAGCGTGTTAAACCCAGTCAAGGAAGACAAAACAAAAACCTATGATAAACCAACATCTGCACTCATCTGAGAGATAGAAATCCAATATTTGTCTATGAGTGCATGATGCCTACTGTAAAATTTCTTAATTTCTTGAGTGACGACCGCAATCGAGGAGCAAAATAGTCATGTGTTAACAATTTTTGTGTCAAACGTGACGCTCTGACAAGGAAATTGATGTAATTCCTCCAAGTTCTGGAGTAAAGAACCAATTGTGATGCATAAAGTTTCTTATTATAAACCATATATCTATAATGCATTCATTCAGATATCGACGAGTGTAATCCTAATCCATGCCAACATGGGGGACAATGTTTCGACAGTGTTAACAACTATACATGTATCTGTAGACCAGGTTTTACTGGAGCTAACTGCCAAACAAGTAAACTACTTCAACATTGATCATTATTATAACGATATTGAAATTTTAGTAGTAACATTACTAATATACCTAGATATTCAATACAAATGAGTAAGTTTCATGTCTTTAATTTCTTGCATTAGCTATTTACAGTGTGTTTAATATTCAAATTAACTGATGTAAAATCTTGATAATAAGGTATGTGTTACACTATCACAGAGTATTCAATTTTATTTTAGGTGATTTATGTTTATCGGCATCTTCTTTTCTCAGTTAAATCACCAGTGAGTCTCTGTTGTTAATAAAATCATGCTAGCTGTCACAATTGTGGAATGTATATAAAGATTTATTTTGTTACAATTGGTTTGTTTCTTCTACTTATCAGCAGAAATTAAAACAAAGTACCATCAGGGTTTCGGATTTTTTTCCTAAAAAGCAGATTCAAACTTTAGATAAATTGTACTCATAGTTGATATTAATTTTAACGTAGAAAATATACAGCTTTTTTTCTTTACAAATCACCCATACATAAATTGTATAATTTGAACCAGATATCGACGATTGTAAACCAGACCCATGTCAGAACGGAGCAACATGTACCGACTTGGTGAACTCTTATAGCTGTTCCTGTACGCCAGGTTATACCGGTCGTAATTGTGGATCAGGTAAATGCTTTGTTTATATGGATATATACAGTATCATTGAAACAAGAGGCTCCCAGGAGCCTGAATCGCTCACCTGGTCTTGATGACAACCCTATAAAGACTTTTCTAGAGCTAAATGAGCTGAACATTTAAGCAAGTAACAGCTTATCACTATCTACTATAGTTTTCATTCTGTAGCCGTAGGCCCAAATCATGAAAAAACGTTATTTTAAGGGCAATAACCCCTATAAGGGATCATCTGACAACTTTGACCCTATAAAAACTTGTGTAGAGCTAAATGAACTGAACATTTAAGCAAGCAACAGCTTCTCTCTATCTGCTTTAGTTTTCATTCTATAGGCCAAAAACATGAAAGAACGTTATTTTAGGGGCCGTAACCCCTATAAGGGGTCATCTGACAACTTTGACCCTATGAAAACTTTTGTAGAGCTAAATGAACTGAACATTTAAGCAAGCAACAGCTTCTCTCTATCTGCTATAGTTTTCATTCTATAGGCCAAAAACATGAAAGAACATTATTTTAGGGGCCATAACCCCTATAAGGGGACATCTGACAACTTCGACCCTATGAAGACTTTGTAGAGCTAAATAAGCTGAACATTTAAGCAAGCAAAAGCTTCTCTCTATCTGCTATAGTTTTCATTCCATAGGCCAAAAACATGAAAAAACGTTATTTTAGGGGCCGTAACCCCTATAAGGGGACATCTGACAACTTCGACCCTATGGAGACTTTTGTAGAGCTAAATGAGCTGAACATTTAAGCAAGCATCAACTTTTCTCTATCTGTAATAGTTTTCATTCTATAATCCAAAAACATGAAACAATGCTATTTTTCACCTTTAAGGGGCCGTAACTCCTATAAGGGGTCATTTGACAACTTGGACTCAATGAAGACTTTTGTAGCGCTTTTGATGCTGAAGCAGTAGCGTGACATCAGATTTCATCTATCTCTTATACTTTTTGATTTACAAGCCAAAAACAGTAGTCTGACCCCCCTGGTCTATTTTTAGTAACGGCGGCCATGTTGTTTGGACGGCGGCTACCATTTGTACAATCTTGGTAGAGGACATCCCATAGATGAAGTGTGCAAAGTTTCAAAGCAATCCCATCAGTCGTTTCGGAGGAGAAGATTTTCAAAGAAAAGTTAACGACGACGACGGACGACGACAGACGACGACGACGACGGACGACGACGACGACGGACGCCAAGTGATGGCAATAGCTCACATGGACCTTCGGTCCAGGTGAGCTAAAAAGGTTATTTTCAGATCAGTCATATAAATCCGGCATTTGTTGTACTATTATAATAAGTACAATTGACCCAAAAGCGATTTGCCTATGTCGCAAAATATACATTAACAATGTCTGGAATTCACCACTGTCTATGTGTTATATAAGAGTTCACTCTTGTTACGACTTGAGTTCGCGTTGTTGATTTCTGTTCGGTTGTTTTTATGTTTTGTGTTTCCTTGTGCTGTTCTTGTTCATGTTTACCGGTTTTGTCGTTGCCTTTTCGGACTTTTGACACTCGAATGCCCCTTTGGTGCCTCTGCTTATAGGAACGAGCTTATCTTTGAGATGAGCAAGAATGAGGACGTACTTTATAAACACAACCAAAAGGCTGCTTAACAAGTACATATGATTAAAGGGTTAAAAGAATGTATTAAATGAAAGGGTGCAGACCACAATTTCGAGAAATGTTGCATATCAATAAGGCATCATATTTAATTGTAGATATAAATGAATGTTTAAGCCAACCCTGCCAACATGGCAGCAGCTGTAACAATTTGATCGACAACTATACATGTTCCTGTCTTCCGGGATACTCTGGATACAACTGTGAACTAAGTATGCTATTAGTAAAGATTATTCAGGATTTAAGACTAAAATGAATCGCATAAACGTATAGACATAGATCTTCTATTGTTTTCAAAGTATACTTCAGTTCTATAGAAATGTAAAAAAGAAGATCGAATACAAATAATAAACAAAAATATTGAATCATTTGAAAAATCCTTTCAGAATAAAGAACTCTGCTGTATATCATAATTGTCGCTGGTTAATGTAGTCTGTGTCATGTAAACTCATCCCATATCTTACATAATTTTGCTTATTTTTCAGACATTGATGAGTGTGCATCTTCTCCTTGTGAACATGGGGGAACATGTACAGATCTAATCAACAAATATGACTGTGCCTGTCTTCCTGGATATACAGGAAATAATTGTCAAACAAGTATATCTTTAATAATTTAGGAATCAAGCAGTGAACTATTCACCATTTATCGTTAATCAAATGTCCTTTTAATAATACAGATTATACAACTACATACGGCTATGCATGTGTGCCTACATCTACTTGAAAGAGTTTTCAAAACAGTTTTTTAATCAAGATCTTACACCATTATAACGTGCTTCCTTGTGCTTAAAATCATCAAAGGAACAAACACTCGCATTTTATTTGAAAACTCTGGTTACTGTGCTGTCAAAAACAAAACCTATTAACGATGGATTTTCTTTTGTTCCGCTAAAATATAGATATAGTATACAGGTAAAGTCATCTCAAATCTACAACATTTTTTTTTATCAATAGAAGAATGGGTGAAAAAGTGAGTGAGTTGATGTTTTACGCCCTTGCCACGCTACATCGGTTATTTAAAGGCAATGAACATGCCTTTGTGGTGCACTACTTGGCATCTTTTACGTGCATGAAGCCTGGCACTCTGTACACACGTTAGTTCACTATTATCAGCAGTCAGGGTTTCCAAATTTTAGACCTGACAACCTAGGGTACCATCTTGCTCGCTCTATGAGCTGAGCACTAATCCGGTGTCAGAATCCCAAGATGTTTAGTGTATACCTCTATATACCAATAAAAAATATAAAAGTAAAATTTTTATTTTCAAAATATAAAATGTCGGATTTAACATGTTCAGATGTTATAACAGCTTTAATGCTACTTTTACTTTTGATGATTTTAGATATTGATGAATGCAGTAGCAATCCGTGTAGAAACTCGGGTACATGTACTGATCTGGTCAATGAATATACATGTTCTTGTTCTAAGGGTTTTACTGGAACAGTTTGTGAAGCAGGTAGGTTTATTAAATACAAAGTAAAACACAACAAAGAATACTTAAATATTAAACAAAATAATTGTCAAAGAATTGTAACAATAACATAAATAGTTATTGAAACAAGAGGCTCCCATGAGCCTGAATCGCTCACCTGGTCTTAATGTCAACCCTTTGAAGACTTTTGTATAGCTAAATGAGCTGAATGTTTAAGCAAGCAACATCTTTTCTCCATCTGCAAAAGTTTTCTTTCTTTAGGCCAAAAACACTATTTTTTGCCTTTAAGGGGCCGTAATCACTATAAGGGGTCTTCTGGCAACTTTGACCCTAGGGAAACTTTTGTAGAGCTAAATGAGCTGAACATTTGGGCAAGCAACAACTTTTCTCTATCTGCAATAGTTTTCATTCCATAGGCCAAAAACACTATTTTTTTTCTTTAAGGGGCTGTAACCCCTATAGGGGGTCATCTGACAACTTTGACCATATGGAGACTTGTGTAGAGCTAAATGAGCTGAACATTTAAGCAAGCAACAGCTTTTCTCTATCTGCAATAGTTTTCATTCTGTAGGCCAAAAACACTATTTTTTGCCTTTAAGGGGCTGTAACCCCTATAAGGGGTCATCTGACAACTTTGACCCTATGGAGACTTTTGTAGAGCTAAATGAGCTGAACATTTAAGCAAGCAACAGCTTTTCTCTATCTGCAATAGTTTTCATTTTATAGGCCAAAAACACTATTTTTTGCCTTTAAGGGGCCGTAACCCCTATAAGGGGTCATCTGACAACTTCGACCCTATGGAGGCTTATGTGTAGAACTAAACGAGCTGAACATTTAAGCAAGCAACAGCTTTTCTCTATCTGCAATAGTTTTCATTCTGTAGGCCAAAAACACTATTTTTTGCCTTTAAGGGGCTGTAACCCCTATAAGGGGTCATCTGACAACTTTGACCCTATGGAGACTTTTGTAGAGCTAAATGAGCTGAACATTTAAGCAAGCAACAGCTTTTCTCTATCTGCAATAGTTTTCATTCTATAGGCCAAAAACACGTATTTTATGCCTTTAAGGGGCCGTAACCCCTATAAGGGGTCATCTGACAACTTCGTCCCTATGGAGGCTTATGTGTAGAACTAAACAAGCTGAACATTTAAGCAAGCAACAGCTTTTCTCTATCTGCAATAGTTTTCATTCTAAAGGTCAAAAACTCTATTTTTTGCCTTTAAGGGGCGATAACCCCTATTATCTGACAACTTTGACCTTATGGAGACTTTTGTAGAGCTAAATGAGCTGAACATTGAAGCAAGCAACAGCTTCTCTCTATCTGCAATAGTTTTTATTCCATAGGCCAAAAACATGAAAAAATGCTATTTTTCACCTTTAAGGTACCAGTCTTGTAAAAGATTTTTACTTCCTGGGTGCACGTCAAAACATGGACGCCAATAATATAGTCCCTATTTTTCTCTTTTTTTCTCCGCATCCCATATTTGAAAAAGTACAATTTTTGACATTGATTTTTAAAGATATATAATTATTTTACTTGAAAAAAAAATTTGGTAGCATTTGAGAAAAGGGAAAATGTAGGGATATGCTGTTTACTATGGGTGGTGCGGCTAAGGATAAACAGTGAAATGAAAGTGGAAAACATGCAACTTTCACTTTGAGGTTAGTTATCTTGAAAAACTTCGTGGCCTCATATGGTTTTTTTGGCATGAAATGATTTTTTCATCTTTCCTAAAGTACAGCATGTGCTTGAAACTTTGATTGAATCATTTTTAGAATTTTTAGAATTTTTTATTCCAACCCTGTTTAACATTATTGTCAATGGAAAATCTTTTACAAGACTGAGACCTGGTAGACAGTTTTCACAGTAAAGTTGAATATCAAATAAATTTTAAAAATCAGGTTTAAAGGAAAGAAAGTCATATTGTATGATACTTTAAGGTGATATTTTTTAATTTTAAGAAAACGTTTTACTGCCATCCTTCATTTTTTGCTCTAATGGTAGGGTTTGACCATATTAGGACATTAGAATAACTTTTGTCTTTTTCATGGGGACCAATAGATTCAAATGCACACAGTTTTTATATTTAGTAAGAATAGATTCATAGTAGTGAGTTTTTTCATTTAAAGTTGCATTATTTTATACGGTTTAACTTTTTTCGCACTTTCCATATGTCAAGTCTAATGTAAGAAATGTCAGTTTTCATTACCTCTCCACACATATGGCAACTGTAATAAATTTTGAAATGGTGACTCCTTAACAATAAAAATGGTTTTAAAATGCTCCAGGTAGATTTTATGACTGATTTCAGCCCAAAAAACCTAAATTTATTCAGTATTTTTTTCTAAGTGGTCTTCTGTGATGTGCATACAGTGTGTTTTCTATGTGCAGGAAATTTGAAATTGCTATTTTACAGTAAGAAAAGCCATTTTCTCAATATATTTGATCAAGTCATACAATATTTTGGTGATTTCTGCCTTGTATACCTTCTTTCTAAACAACTTGTTCAGTTTCATAAGCCTAATGTATAAATTCTAACCTATGGAGGGCCATTTATATCTGCCCAGGGCACTAATTTTGCTTGAAAAGCTCATAAATTGGTCAATAAAGTCCAATTTTCTTTCTTATGATGTTGTTCATTTCACATTTATTCTTCTTCTCATATAAGTCTTACCATTTTTGTTACCTGAAAAGATTTGATGGGCCTGGTTTTGATTTTTGGATAAACAAGAGGCTCCCGGTTGTCTACATAGGTGAAAAAGGGGGGTCGCACATAGTTTTTTTCTTCTTTAAGAACTTAAAACCATCTTGAAAACCCTTTTTTGCTCTTATATCTTGCCTTGGGTATTGCTCACATCAAATCAGCTAAGATATTTTATCTGAGAATGACTAGACTGGAATAGAACCTTTAAGTGTTCATTTTAAGTCAAAAATGAGAAAACTAGCAAATATGTTATGAGGGAACCCATTTTAAATATGTAATAAAAAAATCTTTGTTGGCAGTTGGGATATGAATTTTTCAGAATTTTATTGCAAAATAAATAAAGATACAGAAAAACAACAGTTTTGATAAAAATTCAAACATGTATGGCAGTAATAGGTACCAGTCTTGTAAAAGATTTTTACTTCCTGGGTGCACGTCAAAACATGGACGCCAATAATATAGTCCCTATTTTTCTCTTTTTTTCTCCGCATCCCATATTTGAAAAAGTACAATTTTTGACATTGATTTTTAAAGATATATAATTATTTTACTTGAAAAAAAAATTTGGTAGCATTTGAGAAAAGGGAAAATGTAGGGATATGCTGTTTACTATGGGTGGTGCGGCTAAGGATAAACAGTGAAATGAAAGTGGAAAACATGCGACTTTCACTTTGAGGTTAGTTATCTTGAAAAACTTCGTGGCCTCATATGGTTTTTTTGGCATGAAATGATTTTTTCATCTTTCCTAAAGTACAGCATGTGCTTGAAACTTTGATTGAATCATTTTTAGAATTTTTAGAATTTTTTATTCCAACCCTGTTTAACATTATTGTCAATGGAAAATCTTTTACAAGACTGAGACCTTAAGGGGCCGTCACTCCCATAAGGGGTCATCTGACAACTTCGACTCAATGGAGACTTTTGTAGAGCTTTTGATGCTGAAGCAGTAGCGTGCATCAGATTTCATCTATCTCTTATACTTTTAGATTTACAAGCCAAAAACAGTAGTCTGACCCCCCTGGTCTATTCTTAGCAACGGCGGCCATGTTTTTTGACGAATCAAAAATCCCCACATCAGTTCTGTGGGGGATACCCTAAAGTACCACCAGACCAAATTTGGTTTGAATCTGTGCAGCCGTTTCAGAGGAGAAGAAGTTTGAAGAAAAGTTAACGACGACGGACGACGACGACGACGGACGACGACGACGGACGCCAAGTGATGGCAATAGCTCACATGGCCTTTGGCCAGGTGAGCTTATAAAAGAGAAAGAATTATTGTGGCAATAGAACTTGATTAGAAGAAGAAATGTAATGAACGCATTTATTTAAACAGGATAACACAATTTAGTTTACAACTGGTTTTTAATATGGACCTGCCGTTTTCATTATTAGTACATTGAGCATGTAAATTATTTTCAATACTTAAAACATAAATCGATGTTTTTAGATATTGATGAATGCAGCAGTTCACCATGTAAAAACGGAGGAACATGTAACGACAAAGTTAATGGTTATAGCTGCACCTGCATTCCTGGATATACAGCTACACATTGTGAAACAGGTACATGTTAATCTACATAAAAACATATATTTTTACAAAATAATTTAGATTTTTTGAAAAATGTAACATGTTTTCAGTTGTGATTTTAATGTTATATGTTTAATCATTTGAAAGTCTGAACATTTTTTATTTACGTAAATACATATGTTTATCACAATATTCAATCAAAATTAATGTAAATAATATCAAGTCTTTTATTTTTGAGAATCATTTGTTGTAATAAGCAATGTTTAAGGTATTATTAAACGACTTATTTTTTTTATGCAGATATCGATGAATGTAGCAGTACACCTTGCCAACATGGTGGTAACTGTACAGATAATGTCAACCATTACACATGTCAATGTGCAGATGGCTATGTGGGAAGCATGTGTGAAAAAGGTAATTTCAATAATAACGCCTTTTAATCAGCTGTAAAGGTGTCAAGATTGCCCACTTTTACTCTTTATGTTAAATATTTCAGATAGTTGACAATAAGTTTTTTGTTTTTTTTTAAAGATTTTTACTAGTGTGCTGCAATTTAAAAAATTACAACAATAAACATTTTCAACTCTGCTGACCAGTTTATTACTTTAAATTTATGTTTTCAAATGCTCATTTAGATGGACCTAAATCTAAAATCGTTTATTATTTTTTTTTTAGACTTTAATGAGTGTGGAAGTTCTCCCTGTAAACATGATGGAACCTGTACTGACCATGTTAACAGTTATTCTTGTTCGTGCAAACTTGGCTACACAGGTTTTAATTGTGAAACAGGTATTAAAAACGAAAGAATATGGAATATGTGCCAGAAAGACACGATCCACATATTGAAATGATTTTAATAAATGTACAAAAGCAAAATTTTACTGCGTGTGAAGCGCTTTTCTGGATTAACCTTCATCAGACACGCTAGGAGTAGAAAACTTGGAAAACCGGTAGAATATTAGATTTGATTAAAAAAATGCCAAAAAAAGTATTACAACAATCACCAAACAGATAAATTTATCAATTTTTAAAGAAACAGCCAAACATTGTCAAACTTTGGAAATATGTAAACTGTGTCTTTCCAACACATATTCCAGTACTCGAAAATATATAAGAGCATACAACTGAAGCACGGGGAAGCTTTCTACGACCTCCACACGGCACTAAAGCCAAACTCTGAAATAATATTAAAAACGAAAGAATATGGAATATGTGCCAGAAAGACACGATCCACATATTGAAATGATTTTAATAAATGTACAAAAGCAAAATTTCACTGCGTGTGAAGCGCTTTTCTGGATTAACCTTCATCAGACACGCTAGGAGTAGAAAACTTGGAAAACCGGTAGAATATTAGATTTGATTTAAAAAATGCCAAAAAAAGTATTACAACAATCACCAAACAGATAAATTTATCAATTTTTAAAGAAACAGCCAAACATTGTCAAATTTTGGAAATATGTAAACTGTGTCTTTCCAACACATATTCCAGTACTCGAAAATATATAAGAGCATACAACTGAAGCACGGGGAAGCTTTCTATGAATTTGATTTTGGTCACAGTTAGTTCTCATCTCACACTTTTGTGTTTCTACTTCCATTTTATTATGAAAAGCTTACATTTATTGACATCTACTGCCCTATTTTATAGAAATTTTGTTTTTATTGAAGACTATCTAACTCATTTTTAGAAATAGACAAATATTAAAACTATACAATATAAGAGTATTTAAACACCACTTTCTAAATACTATACAGTATTGTTAAACCGTACTTTTTTCTTTAGATATAAATGAATGTATGAGTACACCATGCAGAAACAACGGTACATGTACAGATCTTACAAATAAGTACACATGCCAATGTAATGCAGGATTCAAAGGACTCAATTGTGAAATAGGTAACAGCAAAAATCAAATTATCATTTTAAAATCTGTACAAATATTATTTAGACATTAATATGTTCTTGAATCAATTATATGTAACTGTTATGTATTCCATTTTAGATTTAAATAAAAAGATACAACAAAGTTCTAAACAATAAAATGAAATTTTATAAATTTGCTGTTTAAAATATAGAATTATAAAAATCAAATGCAAAAACCGTTTGAATACAAAGTTTAAAAAATGTTTTGTTTGAAAAAACTCAAAATAACATTTTTGTTTACTAAAAAAATGACAGAGATATTTCTTAAAGCTATAAATGAGTGGTTTTGCATTACACATGTTACATGGCACTATCGTTGTCCATTTTCCACAGACATAGATGAATGTGCCAGTCTGCCGTGTTCCAATAATGGGACCTGTCATGATCAAGTTAATGGATATGTATGTACTTGCATGCCAGGGTATACAGGGAAAGATTGTGTAATCAGTATGTATTGGTCAAGCCCTTAGATTACTATACTTTCAGACTAACGTTACTTGTTTGTTTAGCTTCATATTCTTAGAAATTGATTCACAAGGAAGACTTTCAACAAGGCTCTATGACAAACGTGATGACTTCAACTTTCCAATCGTCAACTTTCCCTTCTTGTGTAGCAAAATTCCGTCCGCTCCAGCTTATGGAGTTTACGTATCTCAATTGATTCGTTACTCCAGAGCGTGCGGGACTTACATCGATTTCCTTAGCAGAGCGACACGTCTGACGCAAAAATTGCTCACACAGGGTTATGTTGCTCCTTGGTTGCTGTCTTCACTCAAGAAATTCTACGGAAGACATCATGCACTTACAGACAAATATGGGATTTCGATCTCTCAGATGAGTGCAGATGTTGGTTTGTCATAGGGTGTTGTTTTGTCTTCCTTTACCGGATTTGACACGCTGAATGGACTATTGGCAACGCTACGGGTATGCTATAGCAAGCAGGAACTGCTTACTCTTCCGGAGCACCTGAGTTCACTCTTGTTTCGACTGGAGTTTGCGTTGTTGATTGATATTCAGTTATTTTGTGTTTCCATGTTTTACATGTTGTCTGTTTTTGTCCCGTTCCTGTTGGTGTTTACTGGTTTTGTCTCTGCCCTTTCGGACTTTTGATATTCGGATACCCCATTGGTACCTCTGCTTCTTATTTACATTAGCTTTAACTTATACGCTGTGATGAATTCTCGAAAATCAAAATGACCAGTTTTCATGGAAATGCTTTCTATGCTAGTGCCTGGATCTGGATTTGGTAAACTGGTTATATTTTTGCTACATAAAACTATTAGACAAATTCTTACACTTTTCTGAAAATGATTGTGTCGATAAAGTGAAATAATTAAGCTTACAAAATGTCATTACCGTTATACTTATTTGTTATCATTT
Organism: Arcuatula senhousia; assembly: GCA_963971305.1. NCBI lineage: Eukaryota > Metazoa > Mollusca > Bivalvia > Mytilida > Mytilidae > Arcuatula > Arcuatula senhousia. The sequence goes on along the minus strand of OZ020304.1, from coordinate 20,137,182 downwards.
AAAGGCAAAACACGTACGAGTTCGATCCATTTTCAAATTGTAGCCTTAAACGTTTCTGTATTCTCATCGCTAGAATGTTGCTTTCGTGTTTCAGACATCAATGAATGTGCTCCGAAGCCTTGCAAAAATGGTGGAATTTGTCAAGATGAAATCAATGGGTACAAGTGCATATGTCCTAAAGGATACTCTGGTGCAAGATGTGACAATGGTAGGTTTACAAGTGTTTCTGGCTAATGGGAATTTTGGAGCTATGTATGATATTGTAAGGCATATAGTTATTTAAAACTATGAAGCCAGCATGATTCAGTATTTTCAAATGATAAATTTAAGATACATATGTTATTAAATGGGGAATCTTTAGAGGTATATTTTTTAAATACAAAAAATGTATATGCAATGAACATCAGTGTCAAAGTTAATTAATAAAGATTAAATACTTTAACTTGTTAATCTTCAAATCAAACAGTTTTTAAACCCAGGATTTACGTACATTACAAAAGTTGGAAAATATGTTGATGAAATAACCATGGAATATTTTTCAATTCCTAATAACACTTCTTATGATTTACCTGCGGACTTGATATGGCGTTTAAGTCTTCTTACTTTTCAGATGTGGATGAGTGTAGTAGCTCTCCTTGTCAAAACAATGGTACATGTACTGATTTACTCAATGACTTTTCCTGCTCTTGTAACCCTGGGTATACAGGAAAGAGATGTGAAACAGGTCAGTGAAAGATAAAAGCCAAAACAATTCTTATATTTGATTTCAATAAAGGTAATAACAAAATTACCGAACTAGGAGGATCAATCTCAATGTCCAACAGAAAAGACAAAACATGGAAAACACAGCGGAATAGTTATAGATCCCAGTGGTCCTGACTTCGTATAGGCATTTCAAATGAAATGGTAGGTTAAACCAGGTTTTATGTCACGCCGAACTTTACATTTACAAAAATGGTCTCTTCTGAGTTTAACAATTTCTTGAAATGCAATTAATAAATTAATAAGAATTTCATTTCTTATAACCAAATGACAGATAAAAAAACATAAGTCAATGTTGGCAAATATGACTAAAAAGTTTGAAGAATGGACTGTTTGAATCTTCATAATTGTAACCATGTTTCTTTGTCATTTATGTTTGTTTACAGATATAAATGAATGCTTAAGGAGGCCTTGTGAGCATGGTGCCACATGTATTGATCTTGTTAACGATTATAACTGCATATGTGCTGCAGGATATACTGGAAGACACTGCCATGCAGGTAGGCCCAATATAAGACTTTAAAATAAACGAAATCATAATTTTAGAGCAAATTTGCAGAAAATATAAGTGATAAATTTTTGCATAATTTCACTTAGGCACTAATGCTTCTCTTGTTGAACTATATATCTCTGAGAAAAATATCACCAGCTAAGAAGCAACATTTTGTCAAATGATATTATATTTCATTATACTTTAAAATTGCTTTTTTCTTGCCATTGTTTTTTTATCTTAAGACATTGACGAGTGTTTAACTAAACCATGCCAAAATGGTGCTAGATGTATGGACAAAGTTGATGATTATGAATGTATATGTAGCCCTGGATACACTGACAAAAACTGTTCTACAGGTAACAAAATGTCTGTTCCTGTTATAAACATGTATGTTTTCATTTGATTTATACAAATTTTTAAATTTATCTATTTATTCATTCATTTTTCAATAATTATGAGATACATTATTCAACATCGTATTTTCAATTGTATATTTTATTTTGAATTGATGACAATTATCATTTTTTAGTTGAAGAACATCAAATAAAACTTTATTAGCTTTTAAGATTGCTTTATATGTTAACCATGTATCCGTATGCGAATTTAAATTAAAACAAATTTTTACTAACAAATGCATTTTGCTATGGAGTTTTTTTTATATACATTTCAGACATCGATGATTGCAATCCGAATCCGTGTAAGAATGGAGCTACCTGCTCAGATAAGGTCAATGATTTCCTCTGCGCCTGTGTTCCAGGGTATACGGATAAATCTTGTGGAACAGGTCCTTATTCCTATAAAACTGGTTGATAAAATACCTTAAGTATCGTTTTTGTTTTTATTCACATCTCTCAAATTATCATTATCAGTGTTATAATATACAGTTATAGAACATTTAAGTCGAAAATTTTGCATTTAATGATAAAAATGATATTTCTTATGAGATGCACTTTTTTTTATTAAACATTTCTAGTTAATAAATATAAGCCAAAAGTATGTAAAAACTAAAGCCCCTAAAAATGAGCAATATTGGAAACTATTTTTTTTCTAAATTCATTAAAAGCATTTTATAAAGTTTAAGACTTGAGATGGAATTCTATAAAAAAAACAATTGAAATAATATAAAATAAATGTAAGAAATAAAACCATAACACAACCAATAATGATACTACTGTTTTTTAGATATTAACGAGTGTTTCAGTTCTCCGTGTCAAAATGGAGGGACTTGCTCAAACCTAATAAATAACTATACATGTGGCTGTAAACCTGGTTTTACGGGATATAATTGTGAGACGGGTGAGATCATTGTGTCAAATTTTATTATCATATAAATTGAAGTATTTAAATGTATAATTGCTTGTTATTAAAACAATTTCTATTTTTCTTTTTATTATTGGTATTCTTGATGGACAATAGTAACCCTTTCTGTCTTTTGTTTTGCTTATAAGTTCTTATTAATAATACAGACGGTTTAAAAATATGTCACCCAGATAATGGTACATGTATTTTAAATTTAGTTTTAGAATAAATAATTGACCGATTTGCTTTTAAAAATACAAAAATATATTTTGTAAAGAGTCTATACCTAAAACATCGTTGTTTTCTGTTCACTTGGTGAGTCTATTTATTAGAAAACAATAACTGGAAAACAGAAAATGAAAATTACCAATGAAAATCCTGACTTGGTACAGGCACGTCAAATGAAATAGTTGGTTTAACCAAGTTTTATGGCATAACCCCTCCCTCTTCAATTGCGATGTTAAGGTCAATAGTAAACTATGATAATTAATGGTAAAATATTCAATGTGAACTAAAAATCACTGTCAACAGTTTTTGTCCCATGTTATAGATATTGACGAGTGCTCATCCGGTCCATGTTTGAATGGTGGAAGTTGTTTGGACCTAATTAACAAATATAAATGTATTTGTCTACCAGGGTTCACTGGGTATGACTGCCAAATTGGTAGGTTTTTATTTAATATTCGTGCTTTCATAAAGGCGATGCATCATTTAATTAAGTAAAAATACATATATGTAAGAAAGAAAGAAGAATGAAAAAAAGTGTTTGAATTTACATTTGGGAGGGAATAATTTATAAGTATGTAAGTGTTTTGCAATAGCAATAATATGCTAATAATTCTATATAAGTACCCTGTTTTATGCTTGATAAGGTTTGCAACAAAGTATCGAACTATGAACCGTTTTAATAGTTTATAGGTTTGGCTTGTATTTTGATGGGTTATTGTCATTAGGTTATTTAGAAATAAAGTTTAGTATAGTTAAGTGCGTATGTTTTATCTTCGCTTAGTTGTAGTTCTTTTACTATCTTTGTGTGTGTTCTATTGCTTCGACTGATTTTGAAATTTGCATATTTTTCAATTACAAAAATAAATTGGATTATAAAACCAAACATTAACTTATAAGCAAGTTGTTCTATGTTTAACTGAAAAAAAGTTTTGATAATAAATTGGGCTTCTTATAATTATTTGAGACATCAATGAGTGTTCTAGTTCACCTTGTATCAACGGCAATTGTACGGACCTCGTGAATGGTTACAACTGTTCCTGTCTCCCTGGCTACAGTGGATATAACTGTGATTCAGGTGAGGAAATTATTTTACCAGAACATTGTTTACGGTATTGATAAATATTTAGAGTTAACGTCAGTGTAACAATATTAATAAATGATCAGAGGAATAATTTAAAATATAAATGACAACAAAGTTCCAGACAACAGATTTTGCTACGCCTGACGCGAGCCTATCTAAAAGATAAACCCAGTTTTGCCTGAACTTAAATCAGCAAACGAATAATATGTGTCTTTTATTTCTTATGGTTATCTTATCAAGATGTGAATTTTAGCAACAGTAAGTACTTAGATCAATACAAAATAAAAAATAAAACAAATCTCGGTTTTACTGCTGTTATCTTTTCAGACTGAAAAAGTGATAACAATTCTTTGTAGTGCTAAGAAAATTGAGTTGTGAGAATAAAAACACCCAACGTTTTTGGTATATTCTTTTATATTGTAATTTCCAGATATCAATGAATGTGCTAGCTCGCCATGCACACATGGAGCTACGTGCAGAGATCATGTCAACTACTACACATGTGACTGTATGCCGGGATATACAGATTATAATTGTCAAACTGGTAAAACTATTTGATATTATACCTCATTAAATAACCGTTCCAAGATGACAACATATGTGATTGTTTTAAACTCGAATAATGATTTTATTACTTTTTGTTGAAACCTTATAAAAAATACAAAAAAAAATCCTGATACTTACGTTATTTTGTAATTTTGTTTAATAATACGCTCTTGTTATCATGAAACAAGTGTCATAAAATGATATTATAATGATAATTTTCTTCGGTCAAGCAAATCACTGAATTTGATTCTCGACGAAATTTCTTATTGAATTCTATGATGAATTTCATAAAACCACAAATTCATCAATCCACAAACTTTATGCCCAATCAACGAAATTTAAATATATCGTAACAATTTTTCGATTTTTAAGATATTGATGAATGTGCAAGCACTCCATGTCAAAACAATGCCACATGTAAAGACCAAGTAAACGGCTATTATTGCAACTGTGTTCCAGGGTATACGGGAACGTTCTGTCAAACCGGTATGTATTTTTTTAAATACTTTATTTCTGTTAGCAATCATCTGAATGTATAAATATATTAACCAAATACAAGAACAGAATACTGAATGTACGAATATGTCTATCAAACCGGAAATGAAAACTAACAAAATCCTTCAGTTTGCAAAAAGACGTATTTTAATTCTTTTATGCATTTACGTTAATGATATATACGGCTAACAGTTGAAAAAGAATGGAACCAATATATGTATTGGAAAAACTAAACAAAATGGCATTTGTATTACATTTATTCTGACTGTTTTTATCTTAGAAATTGACGAATGTAAAAGTGATCCATGTAAAAATGGAGGATCTTGCACCAACTTGATCAATGATTATAGTTGTACGTGTCCTGCTGGCTTTAGTGGAAGAAATTGTGATGGGGGTACGTAAACTGGAAATTTAAGAAAATTAAAAATATTTTCAATGTTTTTTACTCACCTAGTATCGTAGTAACCATTAAAGTTTGTACAGTTAAAATGGACACCTTTGAATATAATAGAATTTTTATAACTTGTCAGCTCTTGATACAATTTTTTATAGCAATAATAGATGAAATAATACATGAAACAAATAATTACACATTCATTTTTTCTTGTCCTCCAGTAAAACTTATTGTGTGTTCTAAATGAAGTCGTCGATTTAAGTAAAATTAAAAATAATAAACTTTTTTTCAGATGTCGATGAGTGCTCCACAAGTCCTTGTAAACATGGTGGTCGATGCATTGACAAAATAAATGACTATGAATGCATCTGTCATTCAGGATATACTGACAAAAATTGTTCTACTGGTACTATATAGTCTTTAAGAGGTGTCATTCAGTGTCGCTTTCTGCTTTACAATTAACTTAAGATTGTTTATTGGTATCTGTGTTAAATGAATAATATTAAATAAATGGTTTGAAAAGGTCAAAAAATAAGCCAAACGTTACTGTTAAGTTAAAATATGGAAAAATGCATCTTTTATTTTATGGGTTTACCACAAAAATGATAAGTTTAAGAGATTACAAACGTTTATGATAATTTTCACTTTCATAAAATAAAATAAAAACGTTAGTAGTCTAATAAAGCCTCTGATGATAGATAAAAAGATTGTCACTAGTCATGAATATTTCCAAGTAATAAAAACTAGTTTTGTTTTAAAAAATCCCACTATTGGTCCTCAGTTTTATATAAAATTCATGGGTAAATTGTATGAAATGTCTTTTCTGATTTGTTGATACAATAACTGACCCTGAGTGTATATTTTGCAATAACACATAACAATGATCTTCGTGTAAATGTAAGTTGATGAGAATTAAAGCATTAACACTACTCGAACAATTCAAATTAGATCGTGTAGAATCACTTAGATAACATTTATCAATATCATTATTTTAGATATTGATGAATGTACCAGCAGTCCATGTATAAACAATGCTACATGTACAGACCAAGTCAATGGTTATATATGTAAATGCAGCCCTGGCTTCAAAGGGATAAATTGTGAAATAGGTAAATGTACATGTTTCAATTTTAGTTTGTTTCATGAATAAAAAGCAGTCTTTTCTGGCAAGTTGCTTACAATAAATATTTTAACACTGGTTTATTGTAAATACACAAGAAGAAATGCTATAAATAAGAAATGAAGGCACCACAACATTTTCTTAGTGTAAATAACATTTAATAGACGATAAAGAGATGTGGAATAAGTGTACGCGACACAACCAACATTAAAGAAACGGCAATTTAAAAAGTCACAATGGAAAAACAGCCAAAATTTAAGTTTTCATTGGTTTTTACATTGCTGCATAGGTAGCGCTTTTAAGGTGTGTTGGCAGTGGATATTTTGAAACATTCCAAATTCTTACCACTTAAACAGCGTAATGAAATTAGATATTTCTGTTTGCTTTTAAGACATAAATGAATGTGCCAGAAGTCCATGCAGGAACGGTGCTACCTGTAACGATTTAATCAACAAGTATACCTGCACATGTCTGCCTGGTTATACTGACTATAACTGCACAACAGGTAGGAATATTTCTATATGTTACATCATTTCTTCAAAGATAAACATCAAATAAAAATTATGTAGGTTTAAAAAAATATGACGACTTGTGGATTACTGTAAAATACTGAAGTAATTTCTTTATTATCAATACAAAACAAATACTAATAAAGTACTTAAATTCGTTGGTGTCAATTTTTGTGGATAGAAAATTGCATATTCACGAATTTGTGGTTTAAACAAATTCTGTGTTGAAAGCAATGAACAATTTTTTTTTTATCTCGAACCTTTTTTTGTAGCCTATCTGACCCATGGAAACCATGAAATTTGCTACCCCACAAAAAATTACATTGAGTTCATGCAATTGTAATAGGGGTTCCATTGTGCCTCATTAGGAGTGCTTCATCATCGTCTCGTGTCTGGTGAAATGTCGTGTACAGTTCGTCCTCAGGGATTGAGATTAGGCAGTAGGCAATACTGCATAGATGTTGAGGATGTTGAGATACTTTATTATTATCAAAATACAAAAACTATTACAAATTGTTTATTTAACAATCTAGCCAATAGTCTTAATTTAATACATATCTCTTCCTCAGATATTGACGAATGCTTTAGTACTCCATGTCAGAACAATGCAACTTGCCGTGATCAAGTAAATGGCTACATATGTCAATGCTTGCCAGGATTTACCGGAACACATTGTCAAACGGGTAAATCCTTTGAATTCTTTCTTATATCTTTATACTTATCTGGTAACTGGATACAGTGCTTACTAAGCTTTATCAAATAACACGGTCAAATTGGAAATTAATGTGTTGTATATAAAATACTTTCAATATGCATCCGAACTTTTTACAACAGCATGACTTTTTCAATAAAACCTAAAAAAGTACATGAATTTAGAAATAAAAATATCAATCTTTCAGATTTTTTGTAAACTGCTATAAAGGCTTACTCTTCCGGAGCACATGAGTTCACTCTTGTTACGATTTGAGTTCAGGTTGTTGATTTCCGTTCGGTTGATTTTGTGTTTTGTGTTTCTTCGTGCTGTTCTTTGTGTTATCCGGTTTCGTCGTTGCCCTTTCGGACTTTTGACACTCAAAGGCCCCTTTGGTGCCTCTTTGCTTCTTTGTTTTTCCATTTAAATCAAAAGTAAAATAAATCCTCACGCATAATTTCATTTTAGAAATTGATGAATGTAAAAGTGATCCATGTAAAAATGGAGGATCTTGCACCAACTTGATAAATGATTACAGCTGTACCTGTGCTGCTGGTTATAGCGGAAGAAATTGTGATGGGGGTACGTAAAATTAACCACTTAGGATAAATAAATCCTTTAGATAACGTAGAAAGACAACAGAATCATTCATTTGCTTTAATAATGTAAAATTTCATTGATCATTTGTATTTCCAATAAGTGGAATTATTTGTGTGGATTCATAGAATTGGCTAAATATAAATTTATATTTGCAAAATCAATGTTCATTGAAACTTTTTTGAAAAGGGAAGTGTTATAACAGACCTCTTTTTTCAATAGAGATGTTTTAAAAAGTTTTGAAACCATAATATTACATATAAGTTAATTAAATTGAAGCGAAGATTTAGCTACACACCATAATTTTTTAATTCTTATTTTCTATTTTAGATATTGATGAATGTGCATCGAGACCATGTCAAAATCAGGGAAGATGCATCGATAAAATAAATGACTATGAATGCATTTGTCGCTCGGGCTATACTGATAAGAATTGTTCTACAGGTACATGTGTTTTATTTGATAAAAAATGTTACTTTATACACGCATAAGTTTTTTGTGCCCCATTCTGTGTAAGTGTTTTTATTGCAATTAAAGATTCTATTTCTAACCCAAAAGTGTTTTAATTTTTGAACTTTTTTTAACATAAAATAGCTGATTTGGTTTGATTGACCCAATTTTAAATACATGCTTTTAGTTAATGTTTTATGGATTGTTACAGATATCAACGAGTGTACTAGCAATCCTTGTATGAACAATGCGACATGTGTTGATCAAGTGAGTGGATACGTTTGCAACTGTAACCCTGGATATGCTGGCATTTATTGTGAAATAGGTATGTGTTGTGAATTGAATTCAATTTCTGAATATGAAACTAATCAGAACACTTATCATTTTAGGTCTTTTTTTACCATACAAGTAACAACAAGTTGTTTTGAATATGAAAATTTCTAAAATGTTTTAAGAATTTTATTTTCCTATATCATAGTAAACTGATAAAAGATCTCAGAACAAAACGCCCGAATTTTTAGAAGATTATATTTAAAAGGCACCAAGCAACCTTCAATTTTATTTTATTCTTATATCGTTTGTACTTTCAGATATCAATGAATGTGCCAGTAGGCCTTGTAAGAATGGGGCTACCTGTAACGACCTCATCAATAAATACACGTGTACCTGTCTTCCAGGATTTACTGGGTTCAACTGTACTATTGGTTTGTATAGCACATTAAGAATAAAATAATATGAGATTAGCATTATTTTTTGTTCTTCATTTATGAAATCTGTTTGTGTAAAAAAAAAATAACACTTACATTTTTGGTACTAATTTTGTACTTTAATTTTGTGTTTTGTTTTATGCTTGATGTAGGTATGAACAAGGTAAGACTCTAAAATTGAAAGTTATTTGTGGAAAGAAATAAGTTTGCAGTTTGTAGCTTTGTGTTTGTTTGCCCATGTTTTCTTTTGTTGCTTTTTTCATAGCTTTAGAATTTCCACAAAACTATTCACCACTGAATGTTTCTCTTAAAAATAACTTTCTTGTCAAATAATTGCATTTCTACTCTAGTGTTTAATTAAATTATAAGAATATTATTGAAAATGAGTATGTTCGGAAAGGGCCAAAAACGGCCCTAAATCTTAAATTCGAGACGGCTACAAAATAATTCTGCTAGAATGGTCATAAGACTCTATACTTTATTAAATGACATAAATTGTGTATGAATTAATTACTTTCGTGTACAACAGAGAACTTTAAAGTTAGTGAAATTCTTTAAAAATCGCTATTATTGACATATTTAGCCTTTTTTTCTGTAAAAAATGATGAATATAATGTTGGCCGCATACTCTGACCAAAATTATTTTTTGGTTAATAAAGGTAATAACAAAGGTAAATAAATAAAATATTCTTTTTTAAGTAATAAATTGATAAACAAAAATCTATGTTAGTCAGAGCATACGGCCACTTTTGATTTTGACACAATAGTGGTGAAAAGCGGTAAAATGGACAAAAAAGAAGATTTACCTATTTTTTCTCATATTTAGGGTGTCATCGAATGAAACAGCACAATGTTATCACTAGAAAACTATTACATTTGTTAAATATAGGTATTCTGTGAATTATTTCCAAATGCATTCATTTGAATTTCTTGAAAAAGAAAAATCAGCCCAATTACAGGGCCAATTATAGGCCTTTGTGAACATGGTCCTTTATTTTAGCATTGTTAACAGTTGATTGTCAGATAGATTTTTTCGAGATCGGTACTTTTGGGGGAGGCATGGTTAAAGTTTTTGACATTTTTTGACTTGATCTAACTACCAATACAGTAATTGAACATATGTAAAAAAAATTATTTGTAAATAGAATCAGTCGTAAAACGATGACCTATTCGTGGTTTATCTAGCTTTGACACAAAGTGCAAAACAGAAAAAAGTAAAATTTAAGAAATGACTAGGTAAAATTTTACTTTAAATTTGACCATATGCTTAGATATTGATGAGTGTGGAAGTTTGCCTTGCCAGAACAATGCCACGTGTCATGATATGGTGAACGGCTACAACTGTGAATGTGTTCCGGGATATAATGGAATACTGTGTCAAACAGGTGATTTTGCTTTTTGTGTACCAAATACTATTTTTTCATTCTATAAATTCGTGAATGAGTTGATGTTGTACGTCAAAGCAATAGTATGCGGTTATATCAGGGAAAATACACAACATGAATTTAAATATAATACAACAAATATTGGTTGTTCTATAGGAACATAGTTTGACAAATTTGCTTAATACCCTATAGTTATTTAAAAAAAAAAGACTATCCTAAAAAAAGTAATAATGCAAACTGTGCAACCTTAAGAATAAAATTTGTTAATCACAAGAAGGTGACTTTAGACAGAATATTTGTAGATATTGATGAATGTGCTAGGAACCCCTGTGAACATGGAGCAACATGTAACAACCTTATAAATAATTACACATGTACTTGTGTGGATGGATACAATGGATATAACTGTCAATATGGTATGTAACAAAGTACCCCTTTCTTTAATCAAGGAACTACATAAAAACATTGGTAACACAAAACTTTTTTTATATATTTGATGCTTCGAGTTTCTAAAAACGTATTTGAATGGACGAATGAATGATCTTATGCATTATGAACACATTCTTGGTTAATGTTTTAGTTAAATTTTCTGTTGTTATATAGATTTAAAATTGGTCATTAAGCATTTTTGGTGGGATTTCACGGAGTGAAAAATGCGGGATGTTAAATGGTGAAAGGTGGGCGGCGGGCGGTAGGGTGTCCGGGGCAGAAAATTGCGTTACAGTTTCCTCAGCAACAACTAATCACAACCACTTGATATTTGGTATACAGCTTCAAAGTGTGGTCCAATCACGTGGGATTTGATTAAAGACCTGTCGCTCACTTACTTCCTGTTAAACGAAATCCGGCCATTTTTTACTTTAATAGACGGATTTTTGATAAATATTAAACACAATCTTAAGTCAAGTGTAAAGTAGAACCTTGCAAATTCTAAAATAGCTAGAAAATAACTTGAAAAGATGCAAAAAAAAGCAAGTATCGACGTGACAATTAAAAACAATACAGTTATACATATACACACCAGTTTAAGCATATGCAGGATTTTGGTTGATCAAGTCATTTTACAACTTTACAAAGTTCTTAAACATTTTTATTGCTCCAGATCCCAGAGATGGAATATTGAAAACTGTTTTTTAAAAAAGTCATGATTTCGAATTTAATTTCAAACCTTATTTTCTAAAAAGAAAAAGACAATATAAATATCATCATATCAAATTTTCCTTTTAGAAATAAATGAATGTCAGTCGTCACCCTGTCGACATGGTGGTTACTGTCAGGATCATGTCAATAACTACACGTGTGACTGTAGACCGGGATATGTTGGATATAACTGTGAAACTGGTAGGGAACTGGTATTATAGATAATTTACACTTGAATGGTGTAAGAGTTTATCCTATTATTTATCTAATTGAAAAAGTAAATGAAGAGCAGCGCATATTGGCCTCGTGGAGGACTGTTGGTGGTTTTCCAGTATTTTTTTTTATTATTACCGGTTGTTTTGTGAGCTGTGTCGCTACGGCGATTATCCCGGCTAAAATGGCCCTTTGAATGTATATTTGAGTTTTGGCCAATCAAATTTAAGTTTAAAAAAAACCAGAAACATATTTCACATGTATTGTTATACAACAGTTGATGATGTAAGATAAAAGCATTGAATATGTAATAACGACAAAATATAGTTACATAATTTCTCAAACTTGAACAAAATATATTGTAATTGTTTTTTTTTAAATACCAATTTTAGATTTTAACGAATGCAGCAGTTCTCCCTGTGTGAACGGTACATGTAGTGATCTTGTCAACAATTATAAATGTACCTGTATACCTGGGTTTTCTGGATACAATTGTGATATAGGTAAATAATGAGAACATGAAAACATTATTTTATCATTAAGTTATCAAATAATAATTCTAAACCAGTAATATGACTATTTATTTAAAATCATCACATCAACATTTTATATAACTTGGGGTATATCAAATATCAACAAAAATATATACAACTTTGTTCTCGTAAAATTGAAATATGTTCAAGGTTTTTAAGAAAAAAAAAATACAAAAAAAAACAAAAAAAAAAAAAAAAAAACAGCGAGACATTAAAAACAATATTTGTGTGTAACTTGATACTAAATTATTTTATTGCAGACAACAATGAATGCTACAGCAGACCATGTCTACATGGTTCAACATGTAACGATCTCATCAATGATTACAGCTGTAGCTGTCTTCCGGGTTATACAGGGAAAAATTGTCAGACAGGTTGGCTTTTTATATCAAAGCTGAAATTTTGAATTCGGTTCCAATGACTCATACATGTAATATTTAAATTTCGTTTTATATTTTTATCAAAGTTAAGATAAAACAGAGTAACAGAGTATGAATACGGGAAAATACAAAATTAATTAAGATAAGATTTAAATCGAAACTTGTGAAATTTCCAGTCGATTTTTAATTTCAATTGTCAAAAGAGGTAAGAGATATGAGAAAAACAAATAAATCACACTCTTACACAAAATAACCAATATTTCTGGATATATATCTCAAATCCCCAATGGTACCTCTCTCTCTGCTTTTTTTATTTACAATGTATTTTTTTTAAATTTTAGATATCAATGAATGCTTATACAACAACTGCACAAATAATGCTACATGTGTTGATACTGTTAATAACTATACATGTACATGTGAACCAGGTTATATTGGAAGATTTTGTCAAACAGGTACTGTAATTTAACGTGAAGCATAAATTCACATATTTTCTTGTCAACTACATATTTTTAGGTGGATATATAAAAGTTCTCCTTTTAATTTTAAGCTTTCAACATGCGAGCCTTGAACATGCTGAATGGCATATTAAAATAGAAAAAGAATTATATAGGGATGAAGAAATCAATAAATCAATTTACTCAAAAAGATCGGTATATGCCGTGAAGGAGAATCTGTTTCCCCGATGAAGTTGTAGAAAAGAGTCTAAATTTTCGGTAAATCGCGTTACTATTGAAAAATTGCCCAAAAATTAAATGTCAGCGTACAATTTCAATCACTTAGATACAGTTGTATACGAAAGGAAGAAAAATATATACTGTTTTATGTGACATTGACATCTGATATCAAGTTTTGCAAAATGCATGCTTTTAAGAGCCGCTAAAAAGTGTGCGTGGAAATCAAGAGCAACCTTAGTGCTGAATATCAATATTTAATACTGACATTTAATCATATGGGCCTAAAGCTAATAGCTGTCTTCCATACCTTGTAAGTTTCATTTATGTTTTGGATTGCTATTAACGGAATACATTCATGTTTTGTTTTATAGATATAAATGAGTGTCAGAGTAACCCATGTAGACACGGAGCTACCTGTAACGATCATATAAATGGTTTTAGTTGTACATGTGATGCAGGATACTCTGGAAACGAATGTGAAATAGGTAAATTTAATTTTCCTGAAAGGTTGCAAGGATATAATGGGTAATATGACATCATTACTGTATCTTACAGAAAGCAAGGGAAGCTAAGCAACAATTTATAACCGCTTTTAAGGCTGAGGATATAACAACAGAAATGATTTTAAAGGTACTTCCCTTTATTTGGCATAATTGGTTGTATTTCGTCTTTTGTGTTTGAATATGCAATGTGAACAATTTTAATGACTGTTTGATTGCTGTAGAACAATGTAATGAGGAAGAGGCAATTATCAATCCATTGTTTTTTTTAAAGACCATGTTTCCTTAAAAATGGCTGCAAAAATGGCTTTCATTATAAATAGTTTACAACTTCGAAGAAAACCTGTATGAAGGCAATACCAAGAATATTTGCTCTGAATGTTTAAAATTCAAGAAAAATTATATTGAAATAAAGATCTGTGCAAAAGACTGCAAATATACCAAAACTTAACAAATTTGATATGATACATTTATAATCAAACATTTTTTATTGATATATTTGAAAACATCATTATTTGCATATAAATTATTCATTTTTAGAAATAAATGAATGTCAGTCGTCACCCTGTAGACATGGTGGTTACTGTCAGGATCATGTCAATAACTACACGTGTGACTGTAGACCGGGATATATAGGGTATAACTGTGAAACTGGTAGGGAACTGGTAATATAGATAATTTACATTTGAATGGTGTAAGAGCATATCCTATTTCATATTGATATACATTCTTAATAACCAGAATATCAAAACATTGCAACTCGGTGGTGTGTTTGAGTTTGACTAATTTTTAAAGACTGCAGTAAAAGAACTGATGCACATTTTTTCCACGCATATTGTAATAAAACAGTTGCAGTTAGATAAAAGCATAGAATTATGCAATAAAGCTCATATTTTTTATTATCAAAATTACCGTGTACATATTAAAACTTTTTCAAAACACCAGGGTTTTTTTTCGTGTACTGCGAATGGTCGATATCCTCGCTATTAAATTTGGCTTTCCTGTTCGAATGTATTTAGATGAGTAGTTTTCTTTCAATACGTTTGGTTTTTGACATTGTTTTAATTTGAATGTTGCTGATGAAAGGTTACTCATTGAAAAATGCATATAGAACATAATCAAATTTGCCGGGTTTTTTTTCAAACCGCTTTAGTATTATGTATTTACAAAATTTGTCAAATTTGAAGAATATAAACACAGTGAATATGAAAGTCAATTTACATATTGTTATAAATTCATATGCCAATTTTAGATTTTAACGAATGCAGCAGTTCTCCCTGTGTGAACGGTACATGTAGTGATCTTGTCAACAATTACAAATGTACATGTATCCCTGGGTTTTCTGGATACAATTGTGATATAGGTAGACTATATAAATAAGTAAAATATTATTATAAGTTATGATTTAAATTTCGACTACTATTCCCGGTATATCATCATTAGAACTATATCGACAAGCATTTGGTATTTTGCAATAAACTTAATTTTAATGATATAAAAAAAACCTTAGAAAATAACAATTTATTTAAATGATTTAGAACATATCCCAGACATAGGTTGATCATCTTAGTAATAATTTGGTTCCACAGTTTGGTATTTTTAGTTTTACTGTTCTATGCTCTTCATCATCGTATAGTGTTTGGCATTTTCAATATTTTTTGGTAGAGCGCCTCGGATGAGTCTTGATTAGACCAAAACGCGCGTCAGACGTAGCAAAATTATTGTTTGGAACTTTGTTGTCATGATTATTTTAGACAATCAGAAAAAGATCGTTTTGCATGTATTTTTTTTATTAAAAAAATATTTAATTACAGAAAACAATGAATGCTACAGCAGACCATGTCTACATGGTTCAACATGTAACGATCTCATCAATGATTACAGCTGTAGCTGTCTACCCGGATATGCAGGCGAAGATTGTCAGACAGGTTAAAACATTTAATTTTGATGGGGGGTTTTATGACCAATGCTGGAATAAGTTTAGACCTTTACCAAAAGTGCATTTTTGTTTTTATTTTATTTCTTTATTTTTCAAGTTTTGATATTAAACTATAATTTTACAGAGTTTTGATAAGGGATATAACTGAAATATATTAAAGGTCAATTTTTAATATGTCGAAACTTGATTTTGAAATAATGTAGATTAATAAGTTCTCTTGATTAACTAGTATTCATTTCCATTATCATAGAAAAAAATCAGAGACATGGGACAACAAACAAATATTAAAAACACATCTTAAAAAAAATAATAATAGATAACAAACAATGTTTTATATATATTTTAGATATTGACGAATGTTTATCCAACAATTGCACAAATAATGCTACATGTGTTGATGATGTAAATGACTTTAGGTGTAACTGTAAACCCGGTTTCACTGGAAGATTTTGTCAAACAGGTATGGTTATCTGACTCTTTAGTTATGAATTCATGGAATATATTTTTTAAACAAGAGGCTCCCAGGAGCCTGAATCGCTCACTTGGTCTTGATGTTGACACTATACTTTTGTAGAGCTAAATGAGCTGAACATTTAAGCAAGCAACAGCTTTTCACTACCTGCAATAGTTTTCATTCTATAGGCCAAAAACACCATTTTTCACCTATAAGGGGCCATAACCCCTATAAGGAGTCATCTGACAACTTCGACCCTATGGAGACTTTTGTAGAGCTAAATGAGCTGAACATTTAAGCAAGCAACAGGTAATCTCTATCTGCAATAGTTTTCATTCTGTAGGCCAAAAACATGAAAAATCGCTTTTTTCAGAGGCCGTAACCCCTATAAGGGGTCACCTGACAACTTCAACTCTATGGAGAATTTTGTAGAGCTAAATGAGCTGAACATTTAAGCAAGCAACAGCTAATCTCTATCTGCAATAGTTTTCATTCTGTAGGCCAAAAACATGAAAAATCGCTATTTTTCAGGGGCCGTAACCCCTATAAGGGGTCATCTGACAACTTCGACCCTATGGAGAATTTTGAAGAGCTAAATGAGCTGAACATTTAAGCAAGCAACAGCTAATCTCTATGTGCAACAGTTTTCATTCTGTAGGCAAAAAACATGAAAAAAACGCTATTTTTCAGGGGCCCTAATCCCTATAAGGGGTTGTCTGACAACTTCGACCCTATGGAAAATTTTGTAGAGCTAAATGAGCTGAACATTTAAGCAAGCAACAGCTAATCTCTATCTGCAATAGTTTTCATTCTGTAGGCCAAAAACATGAAAAATCGCTATTTTTCAGGGGCCGTAATCCTTGTAAGGGGTCATCTGACAACTTCGACCCTATGGAGAATTTTGTAAAGCTAAATGAGCTGAACATTTAAGCAAGCAACAGCTAATCTCTATCTGCAATAGTTTTCATTCTGTAGGCCAAAAACATGAAAAATCGCTATTTTTCAGGGGCCGTAACCCCTATAAGGAGTCATCTGACAACTTCGACCCTTTGGAAAATTTTGTAGAGCTAAATGAGCTGAACATTTAAGCAAGCAACAGCTAATCTCTATCTACAATAGTTTTCATTCTGTAGGACAAAAACATGAAAAATCGCTATTTTTCAGAGGCCGTAACCCCTATAAGGGGTCATCTGACAACTTTGACCCTATGGAGAATTTTGTAGAGCTAAATGAGCTGAACATTTAAATAAGCAACAGCTAATCTCTATGTGCAATAGTTTTCATTCTGTAGGACAAAAACATGAAAAATGGCTATTTTTCACCTTTAAGGGGCCATAACCCCTATAAGGGGTCATCTGACAACTTCGACCCTAGAGAGACTTTTGTAGAGTTAAATGAGCTGAACATTAAAGCAAGCAACAGCTAATCTCTATCTGCAATAGTTTTCATTCTGTAGGCCAAAAACATGAAAAAATGCTATTTTTCACCTTCAAGGGGCCGTAACCCCTATAAGGGGTCATCTGACAACTTTGATCAAATGGAGACTTTTGTAGAGCTTTTGATGCTGAATCAGCAGCGTGGCCTCAGATTTCCTCTATCTCTTATACTTTTTGATTTATAAGCCAAAAACAGTAGTCTGACCCCCCTAGTCTATTTTTAATAACGGCGGCCATGTTTTTTAACGGATCAAAAATCAAAACACAAGTTTGGTGCAGGACACCATAAGGATCATTCATACTTGGTTTCATTAAATTCTGTTTGGTAGTTTCAGAGGAGAAGATTTTTGAAAAATTGTTAACAGACGACGACGACGACGACGGACGCCAAGTGATGGTAATAGCTCACATTCGGTCCAGGTGAGCTAAAAAGTAGCAAATCTCAAAATCATTTTTTTTTCATTTTAGACATTGACATTTAACCACGATTTTGGCAAATAACACGATTTAAAGAAAGCATTTTAGAAAAAAAAATAGACTATTACTATGTTTGTGTGTTTGACATTGACTTTTGACCTTAACTTTTCAAAACTATACATTTTGAAGAACCTCTATAAAGCAATACTTAGCAAATCAAAAGCAGCGTTAATATCAACGTTATCTGAACATTTGATTGTCTTGACTTAAAAAACTAATATATGTCCTTGAGCTTTTCAAAAGCTGAAAAAATGCATTCATGCCTTGTTTTATAGATATAAACGAGTGTCAGAGTAATCCATGTAGACACGTAGCTACCTGTAACGATCATGTAAATGGTTTTAGTTGTACATGTGATGCTGGCTATACAGGTTATACATGTGAAATAGGTAAAATTTTGTTTGTACCTGAAGGGGGTCAAATAAACATATAAGTTTAAGGATACAAACACATTCTAGACATGAATGACAATACGAAGATGAAACACAAAAAACCGCAGCAATAAGAACCAATTAATAAAAATCCAACAAACAAGCGAATGAAAACGACAAAAAACAACAAACTGCGAAGGCAAATATCAACAGACATACCAATAATTGCAACTTATATACAAAATTAAACGGCCTCATGGTGATCCAATTACAAAAGTAGAGCAAACTCATATCTGTTACAGGTAATTGAGATGTCAGAAGAGACGTTGGTAACCAACTACTGAGCTATTAACGATCGCATAACTCAAACCCCTTTTAAACTGTACTTTAAAGGGTTGTAACTATTATCATATCAGGTGCAAATTCAAAATGTGGATTAATTGTTCAACATTGCAATTTTATACTAATTCTCAAGTTGTTACATTTGTTAAATTAGGTTGTTACTTTTCACCTAATCTTTTCTCTTTCTTTCTTTTTCTTTTATTTGCTTTTAGACATAGACGAATGTGCTTCAGATCCTTGTGTCAATAAATTACGGTGCATTGATCATGTTAACGATTATGAATGTATTTGTTTGTCGGGTTATTCTGACAAAAACTGCTCCACGGGTAAGACTAGAATAAATAAAGGAAAATAAAAGTACTGTAGTTTTAATCTTTTAAGAATGTCTTTTTAAAAGACTAATGAGTTGTTAGGCTACCACTGTATCAGATAATGCAATTCTTTGTTTAATATAATATTTCAGATTAAGTGTGTATATTTTTTAATAAAACAAAATTAGTTGGTCATTATTGAACTTTGATAAAAAAAAATGCTAAAAACACCAATCCAAAATATGTTATTTCTAAATGCAGCATTCTATATGTAGATATAGATGAATGCATTTCACGTCCCTGTCAACATAACAGTAACTGTACAGATTTCATCAATATGTATACATGCTCCTGTTCATCAGGATATACCGGAACAAATTGTCAGACGGGTAAGAATAATGTTATGTAAGGAAAACCTTTTCTCTCGTTCATAGCAATACTAAGTGGCTATTATTGCAACCGGCTTTACTTCAATTTTGACATGAGGTTTTCGTGCCATTCCAAATTGTAGACGTTTTCTTTGAAATTTCATAAGAGAAACAGGGTCGTCAACTTAAGCAAAAATTGTGAATTTCTCCATCCAAGGAGATTCAAAATAACTGCTTTGGGGCAGAGAACCTATATTCAGTCTATTGCATGATGAACTTAGAGCTTTAAAGGAGGACAGAATTACTATCTCGCATCTGTGGATTCATCCTAACAATCCTTTATTTTTTTTTCATTTGGAATCAAAGGAGAAAAGTAAAGGTGATAAAGTCTTTTTGGCCAAACCTATGTTGGACTTTTTTAGGAACTCATACAGTTTTACATAAAACGATTAGGATTGCATTATATACAATAAATATTTATTTTTTTCAGAAATTTCATGTTATAAATTGACCTTTTGCCATCTTTCTTTTAGTATTTTAAATGACCAATAAAATTCAGGAAGCTATAATACTTTCGCTATTTTTTTCTCTTCTCTATCATGGAATAATCCAACAAAGGAAACAAATCTATTCTTAATTTAATTAATCAAAATAAGCATTTCTAATAACATTTTGCAATCTTTACCGTGTTGAAAATTCTTCAGCGTTTATAACATTGTATGAAGTGTTATTAAACTTTTTTAATGATTAGTAATTATAAAATTATATCACTTTATTGCAGACATAAATGAATGCGCAAGCAATCCGTGCAAAAATGGAGCAACGTGTAACGATTACATTAACACGTACAACTGCACATGTCCGCCTGGGTACACGGGATTCAATTGTCAAACAGGGAAGTATTTCGTAGTTTTTGTAACGTTATTCAGTAGATAATGCCAGACTTGTCGTGTGAAAATTTCGTTTTAAAAATCTGTGTGATATAGTTTAGCTTGGCTTAAAACCGAAATTCCACTTTGCATTGTTTTAAGCTTTCGTGCTTTAGCTTTTTGGATTTTTTGGTTAAAATATTTTTTATTGCTAACTGTTGTTATTTTTTAAGAAGACCTCATCAAGCATAAAACAGAAGCTGTAGAATATCAAGTCTCATTTGAAACCTAAATTGTCAAGGGCATTAAAGATTTTTTTAATTACCTTACTTATGAATTATTTCAAAGTCTATTTTTACAGACATCAATGAGTGCAAAAGTGACCCATGCCAGAATAATGCTACATGTTTAGACGAGATCAACAAATATTCGTGCCAATGTCTGCCAGGATTTACAGGGTACAATTGTTCAGTTGGTGAGAAAATGAACAGTCTTCATTATTTTATACATTTTCATTGTTTGGTTTTTTTTCGTTGTTGTCAGAATAAGTATTGACAACATTCGTCGAACATTGCAATTTATTAAATATTATTACACATTTCAAATACAAAATAATTTTGGTCTACGAGTGTGGCTATTTATTCATTTACCGAATAAGGGAATTGTAGAATGTCGAGATTTTTTCTTCTTCAAAGTATACTTATTTTAGCACACCCCCCTACTTGTTGATAAACAATTGAAAAAATATTCAATTTATGGAATATAAGGACTAATGGACATCAAAGCAGCAATTATACGCCAGTAGATTAAGGATGCTCGCTCGTCTTGTTTTGGTATTTCGGTAAATTTTTTTCGGAATCCTCTGGATTTTACCATCAAAATAGGGTTAAAAATTTTGCCCACGAACCCCCTATTTTATTGGTATTAATGTCTTTAATATGTCATAAAGAGGTTATAGACAAAGTTTTAGCAAATCCTATTGTTTCTGTCATGGGTTTTAACAGCTAAATAGTGCTAATGCTAAAACTATGAAAAAGTCAGAGAAAACCTTTTCCAGCCAAAACTTTAACGTCTATTATCTTGAAAACGAGGTCATGAACCTATTAAATTTGTTTGTTTATTTTATACCTTTTACTATTATCTTTTCATTTAAGGCATCAAATTTGAAACCTATTTATTTTCAATAATAGTAGCGAACATCCTTAAGTTCAATTTTTGGGCCAATTCGGGGACCTCTTTTCTTTACTCTACAGACTTTTCAGACATACGAAACATTGTTTTCATTTATTGTAATAATGTGTAGTTTTTGTTCAATATATTTTTATTGTTGCTAGATATAGACGAATGTGCCAGATTGCCATGCCTACATGGCTCCAAGTGCAATGACTTAATAAATAACTATACATGTAGCTGCAAACCAGGTTATACTGGATATAATTGTCAAACGGGTAAGTTTTTCAAAGTCATATAATCATTTCCATTTTATATCGTAGCTTTTGTAATGAAGAGCTTTGGATGCTCTAATATTTGTTCAATATCATTTTCCAAATGAAGACCTGTTATTGTGTTAACAGCATGTGAAACCACATCACAAAATCAAATTTCAAACATGTTATAACTGACTCATTCATAAAAGAAATAAACTATAAAGAGAAAAACTAATGTTATCTTCCATAATATGTCAGATACTGTAAACTCAGAAATTTATGCGACTGTTACATTTTTTATTTTCACGTCTAGCGCCAAAATTAAAAGGCGTGTATAAATATATATGTATGCCATAATATGGCACGCGATAATAACAAAAACCTGATAAACCACATTTATCGACCGTAAACTAAAGTTTGCTGTTGATAAACTGGGTTTATCGCACGCTAACTATAGTTTACGTTCGTGAAACCAAGTTTATCAGCGATAACGTTAGTTTGCGCTGTGCAAATGCTATTTTATCAACGCAAAACAGCATTTATCGACCGTAAACTATAGTTTGCGGTTGATAAACTCAGTTTATCGCCAATAAACTCAGTTTATCGCTGATAAACTCATTTTATCATCGATAAACTCAGTTTATCACCGATAAATTCGGTTTATCACCGAGAAACCCTAATTAGCATTTGAAAACCCCATTATCGACCGCTAATGATAAATTTCAAACAACTGAAATTATCATTAGTGTCAGCAAACTATAGTTAGCGAATGATAAACCCAGTTTAATGACCGCTAACTACAGTTTACGGTCGATAAACTCAGTTTATTGGGTTTTGTGACTGTCGCATGCCATGCAGTTCAGCACCCAGGAACCATAATTAGCATTGAAAATTTCCATAGTCGACAGCTAATATTAATTAAACAAACTTGGTTTATCAGGGTTTTATAACCTACAATGCAAAGTTGACTGACTCGAGCGTCAGCCCATCCCACCCGTCTGTAATTATATTTTATGGACGCAAATCCTGTGAAACTTCTTAGCAGAAATAAATGAAACTTGGTATGCAAGAAGTACACTTCGTAAAGTTGTGCATATAATTAGAAAATTTTTTTCTGTATTTTTTTATAAAAGGTGCGACCCTTTTGACTAAAAATATCTTGAATTCTGCATTTCATATTTCTAAGTTTAACGGAATCTTGTTATGGCATTCATATACATGCAAATTATCTTTACAATGCTTGTTGTACCTCAATATGTATTCCTCAGGGATAATATTAATTGAACTCGTAGGTTATGAAAGCACGCTTACTTAGTTTCTGTTATTGATACTTTCCAAACCACATGACATATTCATAGCATGCAAAAGCAATCGCATAATAAACTATTTTATAGAACGTAAACCATAGTTAACTCGGTTACATTAGTTTGCACGGCGCAAATGCTACTTTATCAACGCAAAACAGCATTTATCGACCGTAAACTATAGTTTGCGGTTGATAAACTAAGTTTATCGCTGATAAACTCATTTTATCATCGATAAACTCAGTTTATCGCCGATAAACTCAGTTTTTCACCGATAAATTCGGTTTATCACCGAGAAACCCTAATTAGCATTTGAAACCCCCATTATCGACCGCTAATGATAAATTGCAAACAACTGAAATTATCATTAGCATAAGCAAACTATAGTTAGCGAGTGATAAACCCAGTTTATCGACCGCTAATTAAAGTTTACGGTCGATAAACTCAGTTTAAGGGGTTTTTGTGACTGTCGCGTGCCTATATATGTCTTTCATTGTAGTCTATGGATAAGAACATTACAGCACGAATTAAAAACTGCGCGAACAAAATCAGCTGTCCAACCGCGAAAAAAAAAGACGGCGCGAAAATTTTCCGGTCTACAGTATATATTTGGTCAAATAAAACTTTTATACTTTTGACATTTTCTTTCATTCCTAGATATTGATGAATGCAGTAGTAATCCCTGTTCAAATGGTGGATATTGTCAGAACCTCCTCAATAGATATGTTTGTAGCTGTCTTCCTGGATATACTGACACAAACTGTAACACAGGTAAAGAATATTCCAGTTCAAAGTGCATCACCATGCATGCTTACATGATATAGACATTGCCTAGATGCAAGCGCATTAATTTATAAGTTGATCAGAATTTTGAATACGATTCACACCAATCCTGTAAATTTGAGTTCATAAATAATCAAAATTAAGTCCAGGCAACTTTTTCGCGGGAGCATGCCGTAATTCTCTCCGATTTAAACATCTCATAATAACAATAGCAAATTAAGACTATTTCAAACTGATTTGTAACAGTGTTCTTTTGAAAAAAACATTCAGTCAAGTTTTGTAAATTAAGAATAATAAAATAATTGCAATTTTAAATGTTTTTAAAGATGGTGTACTTCACATGATCCTTTTTTCTTCAGACATAAATGAATGTTCCAGCAACCCCTGTCAGAACGGAGCTACATGTAATGATCTGATCAACATGTATAACTGTACATGTATTTCTGGTTATACAAGCTATAACTGTGATCAAGGTAGAAAATTATATTTTTTTAAAGTAAGGTTATTTTTGAAGCTTTTACACTTAAACATGTTAAGTAAAGTAGTGTATTAAGACTCTATCAAAGCTGGTCTTTTTACTTGCTTTTTATTCTTATGACTATTCTAGTTAATTGTAGATCTAATATCTGGTATTAAAACCAGAATTTTATAAACATTTTTATCTTATTTGCACAATAACAACATATCAAATGTAGATATTTTACATAGACAAATGTAATATCAGATTATTCGTGGTAGCAGGTTGAAGACCCTCTTCATTTTATAATTTCAGATATAAACGAGTGTTTCAGTAGACCATGTTTGAATGGTGGTAGATGTTCAGACCTTGTCAATGATTACAAATGTACATGTCCACAAGGAATCACTGGACGAAACTGTGAGACAGGTAATAAGCTTAGAAATTGTAAGACAGATGTATAAAAAGATGTTAAAGCATATTATGATTCAAGTTAAACATTTTAATTTAAAAAAAAAACGACGTCAAAAGTAACAGTCTATGAATATGCCATTAAATAGCGTCTGGTTGTTTTAAATACCAGAAAAATAAAAACCTTCTGTATTTATTTCAGTCAATGCAAGGAATTATATGCATTAATTAGTTGATAAAATTTAGGAAACCAAGACAATGTTGGAATGATAACATAAATGTATCAGCAAATGTAATATCGTGTAACTTGTAATATACATTTTTTTCCTTCAGATATAGATGAATGTGCAAGTGGTCCCTGTCAGAACTATGGATCTTGTCTCGACAAAATAAATAGTTACAGTTGCCAATGTATGCCTGGTTATACCGGCGTTCATTGTGAGATAGGTTCGTCTTCATATGAAAACACAACTCAATGTCGCAATGTTTTGTATAATTTAGTTTTTATCAAATGGTAAAAAAGTTTTTTAAATGAAGATTTTTAACTCGTGTTTTAAAAAATACTTTGTCTTGTATGTATTTTTTCACATCTCATTGGTATCAAAAAGAAGTGCTCATAATAAATGTTATAATAGTAGTTAAAGTGCAACAAAAACGTCTACAACAACTTTATTTCATTTCATAGAGATCAAAGCAAAAAACCCGACTTGATTCCGATGACAAATAACAAAGATATTGGCAATTTAGTGTTAATTTCTTAAAATCTCACCTTTATAACTTCCGCTTTCGTGTCACTAATGCTACTGACCGTGCTACGTCAGAGGGGGGACCGATTAATTTGTTTACACTAGTTACAATAGCAAACGGTAGTTTATCTTTACAATTTATTAATAATGAAATGATAATTAAAATACATGTGATATAAAACATGTAAAATATATATTTAATCACTACTCAAAAACAGCACTGTAACAAGATTGTAAAGATGAAAAAAATAATAAAAGAAAATCATTATTAAAGAAGCTTTTTCTTTCAAAATCTTAAAAGTCAGAATTGTGACAGGCCAGTAATGATACTGATAATACGTGAGGTCTCTCGCATGAAATTAACCTTTGAGGAAGGAGCACATGTGTGGGTCTGTTCCAAATTTCTGTGGTTTTCAGATATTTTCGATGTAACAGACAGGAAGCTAGGACATCGATTCACGCATTCAACATTATTACATGGTTTCCTATATTGGCCGTTTGTCTATTCTCGCTATTTTTTTGGCCCAACCACGTATGTGGATCGCCCATATAGTTTAACCCTTGTCCGTCCGTAATTCCGTCCGTGCATACGTCCGTAACACTTTTGTTAAGTTCTTGGTTAAGGTCCATAACTCTGATACATTTTAAGAACGGGGGCCATCTGTGGCTTATAGACACATTTTCTAATTTAATGTTGGATTTCTAGGAAAGTTTGACGCCAGATGATTTATAGTTCCTCGGACATTTCATGAAAAAAAGCTGCAAGCGGGCGGAATTTGTATGCCCATCTACGAACGTATTGCGCATATGAGTGTTCGGGGCCATCTTAAGTTATAAAAAATTATGAATACACAATGTGATGTGTTTGTTTATTGTTTACAACTGTAATTATTAAAGATAATAAATAAGCATACTTACATATTTGTGTTTACTTAGTATTTGCCAAAGAAGTTTGAGAAGAGAAAATCTATATATGATCTGATTTATTTCAATAAATACATTTTACTAATTAAATATATTGTAGAATTTATTTCTGAATTTAAATTTGTTTGTTTGCAGAGGGCACCAAGAGACGATGCTTTAGGATATGCGTGATGTTTTAACATTTTTTTTTACTGTAAACTTAATAATATTTTTGACGCTGATATGAACATTATATGTAAAAACAACAGTATTAAGCCATTTGTTGCAAATAATACTGTAATCAAGGAACTTATTTATTTTATTTTATTTTATTCTGAGACAAGAATTAAAGAGATATGTCTTCACGATAAATCCAAAATAACAGTGTCTCCGCTAATTTGTAAATTCAGATTCGGTCTGTTGAAATAGACACTTGCATTACCAGCCTAACTTTTTCATAATAAATCGTACATATGAAATATATACATCGTTGGAAAGAGTAGATTTTGCTGCTTTGTTTAGACTATTTTTCTTTTCATTCTTATCACACATTTTTCCAAAGGAACAGTTTAAAGTCAATCGCACATTTTTATCCAAATTCAAACTAAGAAATAGACCTCTTGGATATCTAATAAATTTCATATCAAATCTTACCTTATAGTATCTTATTTAGTACTGTTAAATATCAAAATGATTTGAGAATATTCAGGTGAAATTTGAAGGTAATTTGATAGGCCCCCTCACACTAAACCGAATTGCATAAAATAAGGGTTGCGATGGCCGGCGAATAGTAGTTTTTAAAAAATAGTTTGTAATCGTAATTGATAGTAAACCATAGTTACCCTTTGTTTTCGGTTTCTTAAGCCTTCGGAAGCCTTTGGAACTAACAGTTGCGATTCTTCAAATTCGTCGGTTAATTTTGAACACGTTCAAAATTTCCCGACGAATTTAAAATTCGTCTATCATCTGTTTGAAATCGCACCTCTTATTTAATGTACGGTAATTGTTCGTTTATCATTCTTTTATCATTCGTCATTCATCGTCCTTCATCGCGCCAGTCTGATTCCGACGAATCAGTACGATTATAAAATATAAATAGAAACGAAGACTTGCGTTTGAAAACGTAAATTCGCTTAGAGTCCTATTGCAAAGGGTAACGAAGATAAGCGTTAACTAAATTTGAATAACAAGACAGAAACGAACGCAAGACTATGATATACTATAACTTCCTATGGATAGCTAATAGATTCATACATGAGCGAATTGCCAGGCCAATATTGGTACGATAAAGAAATAAGTTCTGAATCACATGTAAAATTTCAGATCTCTACGCCTTATAGTTTTAAGTTTAAGTGTTCACAAGACATTGTGGACGGACAGGCAAATATGGGCGGACGAACAAAGTTAAAAGAAAAGGGCTTGCGCATTTTCGATACTCCCTTCTTTTTGATTATTTGATTACAATTTCGTAGTAGAATTTTGTGAAAAAACGTGATTTTCAGTAAATAATTAATGATTACAAGTGCAAACAAGAGGCTAAATAAGGTATATGCTTAAGCAAGAAAAAGCTCTTCTCTATCTGCAATAGTTTTGAATCTATAAGCAAAAAAAACACCATTTTTCTCCTTTAAAGGGCAACAGCTTTTCTCTTTCAGCATACGTTTTCATTCTGCAGGCCAAAAACATGCAAAATGTTTTTTTAAGGGTCATAACCCCTATTAGGGGGTCATCTGAAAACTTGACTCTATGGAGACTTTTGAAGAGCTTAATGAACTGAACATTTAAGCAACCGCCTTTCTTTGTCTGCTATACTTATAATTTTATAAGCCAACAACATGAAAACATGTTAATTTAGGGGTTGCAACCCCTATAAGGGGTCATCTGACAACTTTGACCCTATGAATGCTTTTGTAGAGCTAAATGAGCGGAACATTTAAGCAAGCACCATCTTTTCTCTATCTGCAATAGTTTTCATTCCATAGGCCAAAAACATTATTTTTCGCCTTTAAGGGGCTGTTACCCCTATAAAGGGTCATCTGACAACTTCAACCCTATGGAGACTTTTATAGAGCTAAATGGCCTGAACATTTAAGCAAGCAACAGCTTTTCGCTATCTGCAATAATTTTCATTCTATACGCCAAATACATGAAAAAACGTAATTTTTCACCTTTCAAAGGCTGTAACCCCTATTAGGGATCATCTGAAAACTTCGACCAAATAGAGACTTTTGTAGAACTTTTGATGCTGGAGCAGTAGGGTGGCATAAAATTTCATCTATCTCTTATACTTTTTGATTTACAAGCAAAAAACAGTAGTCTGACCCCCTGGTCTATTTTTAGTAACAGACGCCATGTTTTTTTAGGGATCAAAAATCAAAACACAAGTTTGGTGCAGGACACACTAAGGTTCATTCATACCAAGTTTCAATAAATTCTGTTCAGTAGTTCAGATGAGAAGATTTTTGAAAATTTGTTAACAGACGACAGACGACAGACGACGACGGACGCCAAGTGATGACAATAGCTCACCTGGACTTTCGGTCCAGGTGAGCTAAAAACTAATGATAATTTGATTCCCAGGAACCCCCCATGATGACCCTCATTATTATACGCTGCTGTCCTGGGTTTTGGCAGAAAAAAATGTAATAACCTTTTATCAAAATTATGTAAAGCACTTATTTTCCCAAAGCTTTGAAGTCCAATATCATAATATTAGCAGTGTCATCAACACTGGCTGTATCATCTTCCTGCTGTAAGATAGGTGGTGGCGTTGGAGACTTTGGAGATGCAGGAGGGGATTGTGGCTGTGGCATAATTTCCTGATGCGCCCGATATTTTCGTTCGCCTTCGTTTCGAATCGCACTCCATAGTAAACCGTCGTTCATTATCTGTTCATGTCTTCGGGTCATATCAACTCTTCGCTCATCTTCGGCTATAATTTACTCAACGTAGCCATCCGAAAAATCGTGACCCATCGTAAGTCATATTCATTCTTCGCTTTCTGTTCGTTGATCATAGTTAACAACTAGAAAAAACCCGCGAATTGGCGGAAAAATCAATCGTTGCGTTGCTTTAAAAAAAAAGACCACACAATAAAAACCATTGCATATGCATGACCTTACTGTACGTGGTTGTGCTAATCGCAAATTAAAGGTTCTACGGTATTATTTTACTCTAAATTAGTTTTTGTTTTATTATCTTTTATTGTTTGTTACCACACCTTTATGTCCAATGGCATATAAGTTTCAATCAATCGCTACGCAATTTTGTCAATTTATTGAAACGTTGAGCCTAATTACTAATTTTTGTAAGTTTTGAAATAATTTCAAACAGTGTTTAGTCTTGGGAGCCAAATACCTGCTCGAGCGCTTCCTAGCGCTTTTTAGTATGACCCCCGGAAACTTGTTCATAGTTGTAGTTCCGGAACGATGACGGCTATAGGGTTTCCGGATCACTTAATTAAGTTAATTAGCAAACTGCAGACATAATTGCATATGTGCTAATGAAATTTTCAAAGGGCACAACCATCCCCTATTTTTGATATTTGAAACTTAGTCGTAGCATTTGTTGTTTAGGCTGCAACCCGGCTAATAAAAAACGCTTCGTTATTTTAGTAGTATAGATAGTTAATAATCGGATGATTCGGAGGAAATTTTTATTTGAATTTGTTTAATTCGCGCCTATTTTGTCAATTTTCCCATTCGTTACCCTTCGTCTCACTTTTTTTCGGTTAAGTGTGAGGCGGCTTTTAACAGGACGCCCGCTGGCCGATAACTCTCGATAAGGTAATTTGTTTATTGTGACAAATATCAGTCTGTTAGCGTGGTGTTTGATTTTTTATTTTTCACCAAGCTTCAGATTTTATTAAATTACAAACAAAATAATAAATAAAACGCTTCGAAAATAATATAAAACAATGTACGAAATATTCAGCTATCTAAAGATACTTATATATTTGAATTTACTGTAGAAACACCAAAGTTTAATCGAAAGGATCTTAGATTGCTGCGGTAAAAACTTTAAATTTTGTGAAATATGACAATTATTTGCTTAAATCATAGGATTTAGATAACCAAGGAATTCGAATACTTTAATTCCTTGATTTAGCATTTTATCCAAATTTTAAAGAGCTTTTAACTTCATTCCTGTGACGGCCTATCTTTTAAAAACATTATTTGATGTAAAATGTATTATTAAAATTTGGAAAAGGTATATGCGTTTGTTGGGTATTTCCTTAAAATATTTATGTAAAAAAAATGCCACCGAAATTATTTATATTTCATTGCTAATATCTTTAATTTCCCCTTCAAAAACACATTCCCACTATCAAAGACCTGTGTAATATTTATATTTCAGGTC
This sequence comes from Arcuatula senhousia, assembly GCA_963971305.1. NCBI lineage: Eukaryota > Metazoa > Mollusca > Bivalvia > Mytilida > Mytilidae > Arcuatula > Arcuatula senhousia. Next base: position 20,106,025 of record OZ020304.1, on the reverse strand, counting down.
TATGCCACTATACTAGCAAACTATCTCGGTTCCCCCTTGTGCGTCACTTCCGGTAAGCTCGCATATTATTCTTTTCCGGAAATATCGTTGATTAGATTTTGAAAGGTGCGAAATTTTGCACTTCAAACACTCATATCTCCGTTATTTGTCAACGGATTTTGGTCGGATTTTTCGTGTTGATCTTAGAAAATTAAAAACTTTTGAATAAGATCAAGTTGTTATGACCGTTTTAGTTGCACTTTAATACTAATATACCATGTTTCTGATACAAGGTCTATTTTATATTCATTTTCAATTTGTGTTTTTCACTTGTAATTTCAGTCTGTATCCCTATTTAAAATGAAAATACAGTGATATAGATAAGATAATGTCTTTATCGCAAAAAGCAAAAAATTATGTTATAGAAATTTAAAATAAATATATATAAATATTGTATTTACAGCAATTGTGTAAGTATAAAGTATGAAGCCTCGGAAAGGAAAGAATACATACATCAGAATGAATCAGAAAAGATAATAAACAACTGAATGAATAACATAGAACATGTATGCATTTTCCATTATGTAAACATGGATCTTTTAATTAACGGTAAAAGATCTAAGTTTAAAACTTTCACTGATGTAAAAAAAGTGTTTTTTTTCGTTTCAGATATAGATGAGTGTGATAGTTCACCTTGCTCTGGTGCTGGTGGTTATTGTGTTAACCAGATAAATGGTTTTACTTGCCTTTGTAAACAAGGATATACAGGAACCTACTGCAATTCAGGTCTATTGATCTTATATAATTTATTTACAATTTAAATCATAATGTTTTTATGATTTGAATAAAATATTGATTATTTATAATTTCTCATGTTGCTATAAAAAAGGGAACCATTTTTTTTTTAATTATTAAGGAAAAATTATGTTTTAGTGGAATGCAATGTCTGTTTTATCTCTTAATCATTCGACCAAAAAAACTTTGAAATAATCTATAAACAATTAGTCAACAATTTTGAAAATTATAGTTAATATATAGTTAGCTGGTATGAAACACTTGAATTTAATAATTAGACAAAAATATTGAAATTGATCAATGCACTGATAAAGAGATATGCTTAAATCAGCAATACTACATGACGTTTGAGAAATATCGTATATGTTCCAATGGTTAACTTTGAAGTAACTAAAACTATGCCCATTATTTTATTCATTTCATTATTGTAAGTTAAAACCATTTCACTGTCTCATATAAAGTTAATCAACCACATCAACTAATATTACATTTATCTCAATACAAATGCGTTGTTCCAAATACACATGAAAAGATCCAATTAATGCTTTCAAAAATCTTTTGTCCTTTGGTAAAATGATAGTTTTCTATATGAACACCTTATGACTTGATTTATGTTCCTTTGTGACAACCAAAATGGCTGGAATCGGACATTCCTTGGACGATAAAGGTCCGAGAAGAATTTGCTGCTTAGTTCACAAGGACGAAGAAGTAATATTTTTCTGTAACATTTGTGAAAATCTGGCTTGTCGTGACTGTATCAAAGAATTTACACACGAGCATGACCGAGAGCCAAAATCTTCTGAATCGCAATTCATAAAATTTAGTGAGCGAATCCAATACTCGAAAATATCTCTAAAGAAATATTTAGAAAACGCAAATAATGATAGACTTCCGAAACTCCGCGAAAATCTAGCAAAATTAAAGGCATTGCAAAGTGAGAAGTCGTCGAATACGAAAACTCTTAAAGAGCAAATAAACGAAAGAGCTGATACAATGATACGTGAAATAAATGATATCAGAAGTAAACTGTTACAAGAAACGGAAGAAGTTCAACTGGAAAATGACAAAGTTTTGACAGATAAGCAGTTTACCGTTGAAGAACATATCAATATGTTTGAAAGATCACAAGTTACTGGTTATAAAGCATTAGAAAAGGGACATGACCACGAGATTATATATGAAGAAATAAAAGTAAGGGATTTTCTCAAGACAAGAGAGCCTCTGGATGTCCAGGAATCGGTTGATACTCCAAAGTATGTAATCGGTGACTCAGATTATGTTGTAATAAAACAAATGGTCGGAAATGTCTTTTCACAGAAGAAAAAAGAAGTTAAGAAGGACGATTCAAAGTTTGAAGTAACTGCCATTCCTTTTGCATTTGGAGATGCTGATATAGAAGACTTTTGTGCCATTGGAAAAGAAAAAGCATGGTTGCACCCAAGAAAATCGAACAAATGTTCTCTTGTCAATAGATATGGAGCTAAGGAGAAAGAAATGGATGTCGGCTTTAGTATTACAAGTTTTGCTTTGCTTCCAAACGGTGACATGTATCTTTCTGACTATACAAACCAAAACATTATGCTTCTTAAGCCAAATGCAAAACCAAAAATGGTTTTTAGTACTGCATCGTCTAGACTCTTTCCTCTTGGAATATTCCGATGCATGAACGGGGACCTACTAATTTGCCAGGTTGATGAATACACTTATAAAGTGAATGATACATCTAGACGTATGGTAATCCGGATGTCCGATAAATTCAAGCGACAGCTACAGATAGACCGCGGAAAAGACAACTCCAAACTGTTCGTCCTTCCTGAAAAAGTCATAGAAAACAGAAACCGAGACATATTAGTTCTTAACAGAACAGATACGAAAAAGGGCGTAGTAATGGTGTTCAATGATGAAGGTGCATTGAAATTTACTCATACCAAGTCAGCTGCCCCGTTTAATCCTACAGGAATATGTTGTGACAGTGAAGCGAATATCATTGTGTCCGACGCACAGTCACACTCCGTTTATATCTTAGATAGAAACGGAAAATTTATTCAGGACTTTGCAAAGACTGAAATAAGTCCTACAATACCGAACGCAATTGCCATCGACTCTGATAATAAGTTGTGGGTTGGATGTTTCAATGGCAAAGCGTGTGTTATTATATACCAGAAAGCAGACGATTGAAACTGTATCGACGTGTACAATATTCGTGACGTTTTAGCTGTAGTCATTTTGAAATTAAAAATTTTGGTGACAACTCTTTTCTTGCATTTATACAAATCGGCCATATTAGGAAATTTTAGCAGGAGCTTCTCATTCTCCCGGAACACCTGAGTTGACCATTGTTTCGACTTAATAGCACTTAAGTTGTAATATGTGATTTTTGTGTTGATCGATTTGTCTTGGCCTCTTTATGACCACCACTTAGGTTCACATTTACATCCTTCTTTAATACTTGTTAACGTGTTTGTTAGTGTAAATAAAAACATTTGTCATTTATCATAGATATTAAAAACACTTCGAATTCAAGGGATAATCGTATTTAATGAATGATCTAATGAAACTGGATTAAATATGTATTGTTGTTGCCTTTGTCCTCCTTGTTTTTTTATGCTTTTTTTTAGAATATCCAAGATTCTAATTCCTTTTTCTACTTATTTGCTTCCTCTGGTATTCGAAATATCTGAGTCCAAATCCATATTGTTTTACAAAGTCTTTGGCAAATAATTTTGACTGTATCTACCCCGGGTTTTGTCTGGTCAATAAACAAGACTCATCAAAATGCATTACCAAAATTTTTTTTGAATGAGTAATTGATTAACCTGCCAACGACTTTTCAGCCATCATCAGGACGAAAGCAAAATATAAAAATATTGATGTACAACCAAGTCAAAAGACCGGGAGTAAAACAAAACATAATAAAAGAAATAGCTAAAACCAAACATTTTTTTTTAAATTTTACAATAAAAAACAAACAAATAATAGAAAATTTCAAAGCCAATACAAACTTATATATCGAATAAAGGAATATGTCTATGGGAAACACATGCCCCGCGTAGGGTAAATACAGGAAGTAGAAGTCTGACAGTTCTGAAAGTCGCACAGGACCTACTAACAGTTTATCATACTGAACCACCCTAGCAAATTTCAAATCATTATCAAGAACAGTTTCGATGAAAATCTTGGAGGAAATTCGTATGGACAGACAGAGAAAAACTACATGCCCCCTTCCCTCATGTCATCGTCTTAAGAAAAACGGATTAGGTTGTATCGACGGACAACAGACTAGTAACATATATGTATCTAACGTGCATAGGCGGAACTTATAAGAAGAAACACACTTTTTCAAAATTATTTTTGATTTTTTTGATATGAAATATTGATTTAATATAAAAACAACTTATAACACGAAATGAATATTTATTATTTTATATAGCCCATGTTTACTTGGGAATTCCGTATTTGTATTTCACTACTATACACTTTCCACTTCCACATCCTATCCAGACTCGATCGTCAGGATCTTTGCCGAGCGTCAGCGGCGATATACAACCGTTTTTCTCAGTGATCAGGTAGTGTAAAAACTGTCCTTCGCTCGAGATTATTTCCACAACGTTGTTAGCTGGGTCTGCAATTATGATATCAAGATGACGAGAACAACACACTGCGGCAGGGTCAAAGGGCATGGCACCTCCTTTGTGTTTGTATACGAAACGAAGCTCGCCATTGTCACTTAAAACGCAAACGCGACCCCTATCGTTCGCTAGCTTATCGACCACACATATGTCACCGTTAAGGTTCTCTGTAACAGCAAGAGGTAGAGTAAACAGGTTTTCTCCCTTTTCGTCTATCTCAAAGGTTTGCTTCTCTTTGAAGTCTTTTGACATCTTAATGACTTTTCTTTGACTTTTCGTCGTTATGTTATATATCCATTCGTCCGTCAGACAAATGAGTATATCGGAATTCTTACATAAAGCAATCCCTATGGGGTGGAGCGAAAGCGTGATTTCGGTTCGGAACTTCTTGGTGGTGTCCATAGAAATAATAAGATTAATAGAGTAGTCACTCATAAATAGTTTTCCCGTTTTTGAAATGGCCATGGATGTTATAACAAAACCGAAGTCGTGAGAAGACATATGATGTCCATTAACATTGACCATGGTATTTTTCGTTCCTCTCTTTGGATGGATCCATGCTATTTCAGTATTGATGGGGCAAATGCCTACGATATCTTCTATTCCACACACAAACTTTGCAACTTTCTGGACCTTCAGTGCGGGACGTTTATCATCTTCTTCAGACAAATCCCTTATTTCGGATATAACTGTTCCGTACATTTGCTTCAGGCCTATTTCATTCAGATCACCACTCACATAAAGCGGGCGATCGATATCAGACACAACGTTTATCGGTTGCAAATGGTGAAGCTGTTTTCGAAGTTCTAAATCTTCGTGAATTACTTCGCTGTCATCTCCGTGTTCAAGGGCACCTTTCCCGAATGCCTCGGCGCGCTCGAAAATATCGATTCTTGTATTGATTTTTGATATTTTCGTTTCGATAACTTCCATGTTCATTTGATTCAGAATCTCGCACCTGTTCATTAACTGTTCACGAATTTCCGTAATTTTTTCAATCATGATGTCAGCAGTCGCGATTATCTCCGAAAGCATATCCTGTGTATCCAACTCTTTAGTCTCCTTTAACGAGAGAACGTCTTGTAGATTCTCTCTAAGTTTCGGTAGTCGAACACTTGTTAAAGTGTCCAAGTTGTTTGTTAAGCAGATCCTCGATTCAGTGACCTTTTCCTTAAATTTCAAAAAGTTGTGGACTTTATGTTCATTTCGTACACACTCTCTGCAAACTAGAACTTCACAATCTTCACAGTATAATATAACATCTTCACTTGTATGAGTTTTGCAGAGAACTTGAACCGACGCCATTTTCAAAATTTCACTTGAACAAAATGCTGATTTGTTTAATATCGTTTAAACATAGGAATTATGTTGAATATGCATAATGCATGAAGAACATTTGTCTTTTCGTTGATAAGCTTATTTTCAAAATCATTGGGTCAAATAACGTGCATGATAGAATTACTATTTCAATATTTAATGACGCTTTTAAATACATTAATCGTTACACTTGATATGTATACTTATTTCCTAAGTGACTTATTTTGACATATTTTAACCGGCAAAGAACCACTTTCTTCACATCTATAATTTTCAAACTATGTCTTAAATGTCTACTAAAGGCTTGTTCAGCTTAATTACTAGAAATACTTTTATAGAAATGGAATACAATTCTGCCATTCTTTATTGATAGTCATATAATTATGACAGAAGCAAAAATGTGCATTTTATTTTTATCAAAAAAACAAAATTTGCGCAAAGAACAGGTTGTTCTCTGTGTCGATCAATATGCTAAATGCATACATTGACCTGCATTCCATTTTTTTATTTTTATTTTAGTTATTGACAACTGTGCATCGGCACCATGTAAAAATGCAACATTCTGCAGCAACCAAGTCAACGATTTCGATTGTCACTGCCAACCAGGATTTACTGGGAAATTATGTGATTCAGGTGACATCTTTTTCTAACTTGTTACGAAAGTTTGTCTTTTAAGAAAACCATGCAATAAGTACTGTAACTTAAAAGAGAAAAAAGCACGTATACTCAATATCAACAGATCTAAGAAAGAGTACATAGACATAAACTATATAACCCTTATTATAAAAGAAACAAAGTACAAAATGTAAGCAAATTGATAAAACCGTTACTCCAATTAATAATTCTTAATTCTACAAAAACATGTCATTCTGATTAGCAGAATTGTGGTACAAAACACGAATTGGTGACATTCAGACGTTAAATAAACATATATAAAGACACCACTCTTATAAAAAGCGACAATTTAAGTGATCAAGTATATTCAAAATCTACCTCCCCTTTTTTTGGTACAGACATCAATGAATGCATTAGTGCACCCTGTTTACATGGTGGTACATGTATAGATCGAGTTGACCATTACCTGTGTCATTGTAATAACGGCTGGACTGGTCCACATTGTGAAATAGGTAAGCCATTTTCAAGTATATCATTCAAAGAACTGTAAAATTTTCAATTAGATCCTTTATGTAAATACAGAGTTTAGCTTGATTGAATAATGTCAGTTTTCTGTGATAACTTTTCTCTTATTAATTTTATTGTTTTAAGGACATAAAGAAGGGAAAGAATAGAATAATATGGGTTTTTGTACCTACATTTGCTAGGTTTGTTTTCTAATCATTACAGCTTTTCTCAACAAAACGAGTTTATAGATAATTTCAACCAACCCTTTTTTGCTTAAGTGCAATTATATTTGTTTCAGTCCACAATTTCCATAATTGACAATCCTAGTTCAGTCATTTCGTTATTAACATTGATATTCTCAACACTGTGGCTACTTTTTTAAGGAAATGTCTCTCATGTCTCTGCTTTCTTTCCCTTGAAGATATTGATGATTGTACGAACCAGCCTTGTAGACACGGAGGAACTTGTATAGATGGATTTAATAACTTCACATGTCAATGCGAACAAGGGTACAGTGGGCTGTTGTGTGAAAAGGGTAAGTACGAGAAGCATTTTTTCAACGTACATAAAAAAGAGACATGAATGGTAGAGGTGTCACAATAAATTCGTTATTCCTGAGCTTATGGGATTTAAATAAATTTCCTTGTCAATGAACAGCAATTGCTTACACAAGATTATGTTGCTCTTCAGTTAGTTTCTCAATTGAAGAAATTATACGGAAAACATCATGCACTATTAGACTAATATAGAATTTCAATCTCTCATATGAGTGCAGATGTTGGTTTGTCATGGAGCTTTGCTTTGTCCTACTTTACTGGACTTGACAAGCTGAATTGACCAATAGTTGAGCGACAAGTGCTCTAAAGCAAGCAGGAACTGCTTACTCTTCCAGTGCACATGGCTTCACTCGTTATGACTTGAGCTTGCGTTGTTGATTGCTATTCAGTTGTTTTTATACCCCGCCACACGAAGTGGCAGGGTATAATGTTATACCCTCAGTTTTTTTCGGTGTCTGTCCGTCCGTCCCCCGAAGGTTTCCGACCAATAACTTGAAAACGCGTCAAAGGATTTGAATGATATTTTAGTACAATAAAATACAGGTCAATTTCGATTTCCAGCATGATCCAACAAATAGTTTTCGAGATAGGCCACTTTGAAAAATCAAATTTCATGAAATTTTGAGTTTCCGACCAATAATTTGAAAACACGTCAAGGGATTCAAATAAAAAAAAAATTGTACAGCTATTGAGTACAATAAAATACAGGTCAAGTTTGATTTCCAGCATGATCCGAAAAACAGTTTTTGAGATAGGCCACTTTGAAAAATCAAATATCGGAAATTTTGAGTTTCCGACTGATAACTTGAAAACGCTCAAGAGATTTGAATGGTATTTTTCACAGCTGTTTAGTACAATTAAATACAGGTCAAATTCGATTTCCAGCATGATCTGAAAAATTGTTTTCGAGATCGATTGGCTACTTTGAAAAATCAAATTTTATGAACTTTTAATATTATATCGTGGCGGGGTATCATTTAATGTCCCATTACATGCCCTATTTTTGTATTTTGTGTTTTTTAATTTTGTCTGTTTCTTCGCCAATCGTGTTCTCCTTCATGTTAACTGGTTTTGTCACTGCCCTTTTGGACTGTTGACATTTGGATGCCCCATTGATACGCTGCTTCTTACATAGACTGATGAATAGAGAAAAATTAATGATTCAGATAACATCCACAATACTACCATATCATTACTTTAAGTGACTTTTAAACATTTTTTTTCAAACAATAATTTAATATCCCTATAATGTCTCACAAATATGTTGTGTTCTATGGTCATTACCGGATCCTAAGATCGCAATGGAAGAGGGGGGTTTGGCGGCATAAAACCTGGTTTAACCCACCATTTCGTTTGAAATGCTTGTACCAAGTCAGGACCATTGCGATCCACCAATTCTCCGGTATGACAGATTCATTTTTGTCATTTTCTCTGGACTATGAGATTGATCATTCAAGTTCGGTAGTTTTGTTATTACCTTTATTAACGATATTAAAAATCAAAATTTCAGATTATTTGCATAATTAATAAAATTGGCATTGTGCAAGTAAGTTAATAGTTTCACCAATCAATTTATGTATTAATTGATATCATTTAACTATTTTTAAGGTATTAACCTATGTCACCTTCAACCATGTAAGAATAATGGCCAATGTAAACCAGTTGGGAATTCTTATAAATGTACCTGTCAAGGAGACTGGATTGGTAGAAATTGTGAGACCAAGATTGTCAAGGAACAGGTATGCAAGGTGTTTGCTGGGACAGAAAGCTGGTAACATATTCCAGAGGACATAATATTCTTTTATTTTTTACTCAGGGTAAAAGTTTTCTGAACAAAAAAGTTATATACATTCAAGATGAAAAGCAATCGTTTTTTTAAGTATTAACATATATTTAAACCTAATAAAAAGGAATTTAATTTTCAATTGCAGAACTGCTTTGAGACAGATTACGCAGACTGCACGTGCATGCTATCACGTGATCCTACCAGACCAATGTTTGTAACAAACCTAATAAACAAACGCAGTATAATTTCTTGTACAGTCGGTACGCTTATCGGTCTCATCACAAGTCTTGGTGGATATTACATGTTTTTGAGATTCTGTTCTGGTCTAACGTCATCATGGACGCCATCAACAACCCCGTCTAAATGGCCGAAGCGAATAATTCCATCTGAATATTCGTCACGATGGCCTACACATAACGATGGAAGGATGCCACCGATTGATCGCCCTGGGCCTACCAATGTGTACCGGACAGAAAATGATAACTACAATTTGAACCGCTTTGAATACCACAATAGAGGGGACTGGTAGAAGGCTTGTGTACCGTATAAACAAAAACGAAACGTTAATGTTATAAATATCTTTTTATGTGTTATTTTATTATGTATTACTTCTGGTGAGGTGATTAAAATATAGTTGGTTTTAATCGACTTATTTTTTTCAAGTTGTCTAAATGGTTCGACCATACAACTTAAATCAGTGGGTGCTTCACTGTTAAACTCTGTTGTTAACAAAATTATGGGCTAAAATCAAGAATTTGGTATAAAAAAATTACAAATATTATATTTTAACATGTTAGCAACTGTTTGTCTTGGTTACCCCTATAATAAGAAACCAAAAATTCCTTAGATGACTTTTTAACATGACTTCAGGAAAGGAAGTTGCATTCGCTGAAGGTTTCGTGGGTGGTTTCATATATTTTGCTTACTGATGGGACATTGAGTATTAAGATAAGCCACGGCCATCGTCACGCTTCGGGAATTTGTATGTGTTTTCAATAAAAAAAATCAAAAGGGGCTTCAAATCCACCACTAGGTAATATTCTCTTAATTATGGCAACATAAAATTACTTTAATCCATTATACCCCCTTCACATATACGAGATTTCCTTACGAATTTGCAACTTGTATTCGATCGCGAAGACTCGCAACTCTATAGCTACTCGCAATTAACTCTCAGTAACTCTTAAATAGGTCTTGACCATGTTGACACCTCGTGTGAAATCGTCTGAACTCGTGAAAGTTTTACGAGGATTTTTGACACGTTAAAATTTTGCGAGTTGAAAAAATGACAATGTCATAATTTAACTCGTAAACGCATTGCACGTCACTCGTAAAGAACTCCTGGTGATCATAAATGACTGCATTAAACTATTAACTAACTCGGGAAGACCTCGCAGCGGCACTGCATTTCTTTTGCGAGTTGTTTGCGAGTAAAGACATCGTAAAGACAACGTAACATGCCCGTAAACGCTTCAAAATTAAAATTTTTATCGTCGTTGGACGGGGGTGCGTACAATTTTCGGATATCTGATGAAATCGTGACAGCTCGGGAAAAGGGAAGTTGGAAGATAATATCGTAAGAACTCGTAAAACTAAAAATTTTGAAAATCGTTACAACTCGTAAGAGAATATCGTACATGTGAAAGGGGTATTAGCAAATAATTTAACCCTTGGTATGCTCTTATCAATAGAAATAACCTAATGAACTAATTTCCTTTAAAAACTGACAAGAATGAGTTTTGAATGTGGTCATAAATGTCAATATTGAGTCAATGCAGGAAGACTTAAAGCAAACTGTAACTTGTCAACCATAACATGAGCATTCAACATGTGAAATATTTACAAGATTACATAAGGTGCCTATGATTAGGGCCTATTTACATGGTGGTACATGTATAGATCGAGTTGACCATTACCTGTGTCATTGTAATAACGGCTGGACTGGTCCACATTGTGAAATAGGTAAGCCATTTTCAAGTATATCATTCAAAGAACTGTAAAATTTTCAATTAGATCCTTTATGTAAATACAGAGTTTAGCTTGATTGAATAATGTCAGTTTTCTGTGATAACTTTTCTCTTATTAATTTTATTGTTTTAAGGACATAAAGAAGGGAAAGAATAGAATAATATGGGTTTTTGTACCTACATTTGCTAGGTTTGTTTTCTAATCATTACAGCTTTTCTCAACAAAACGAGTTTATAGATAATTTCAACCAACCCTTTTTTGCTTAAGTGCAATTATATTTGTTTCAGTCCACAATTTCCATAATTGACAATCCTAGTTCAGTCATTTCGTTATTAACATTGATATTCTCAACACTGTGGCTACTTTTTTAAGGAAATGTCTCTCATGTCTCTGCTTTCTTTCCCTTGAAGATATTGATGATTGTACGAACCAGCCTTGTAGACACGGAGGAACTTGTATAGATGGATTTAATAACTTCACATGTCAATGCGAACAAGGGTACAGTGGGCTGTTGTGTGAAAAGGGTAAGTACGAGAAGCATTTTTTCAACGTACATAAAAAAGAGACATGAATGGTAGAGGTGTCACAATAAATTCGTTATTCCTGAGCTTATGGGATTTAAATAAATTTCCTTGTCAATGAACAGCAATTGCTTACACAAGATTATGTTGCTCTTCAGTTAGTTTCTCAATTGAAGAAATTATACGGAAAACATCATGCACTATTAGACTAATATAGAATTTCAATCTCTCATATGAGTGCAGATGTTGGTTTGTCATGGAGCTTTGCTTTGTCCTACTTTACTGGACTTGACAAGCTGAATTGACCAATAGTTGAGCGACAAGTGCTCTAAAGCAAGCAGGAACTGCTTACTCTTCCAGTGCACATGGCTTCACTCGTTATGACTTGAGCTTGCGTTGTTGATTGCTATTCAGTTGTTTTTATACCCCGCCACACGAAGTGGCAGGGTATAATGTTATACCCTCAGTTTTTTTCGGTGTCTGTCCGTCCGTCCCCCGAAGGTTTCCGACCAATAACTTGAAAACGCGTCAAAGGATTTGAATGATATTTTAGTACAATAAAATACAGGTCAATTTCGATTTCCAGCATGATCCAACAAATAGTTTTCGAGATAGGCCACTTTGAAAAATCAAATTTCATGAAATTTTGAGTTTCCGACCAATAATTTGAAAACACGTCAAGGGATTCAAATAAAAAAAAAATTGTACAGCTATTGAGTACAATAAAATACAGGTCAAGTTTGATTTCCAGCATGATCCGAAAAACAGTTTTTGAGATAGGCCACTTTGAAAAATCAAATATCGGAAATTTTGAGTTTCCGACTGATAACTTGAAAACGCTCAAGAGATTTGAATGGTATTTTTCACAGCTGTTTAGTACAATTAAATACAGGTCAAATTCGATTTCCAGCATGATCTGAAAAATTGTTTTCGAGATCGATTGGCTACTTTGAAAAATCAAATTTTATGAACTTTTAATATTATATCGTGGCGGGGTATCATTTAATGTCCCATTACATGCCCTATTTTTGTATTTTGTGTTTTTTAATTTTGTCTGTTTCTTCGCCAATCGTGTTCTCCTTCATGTTAACTGGTTTTGTCACTGCCCTTTTGGACTGTTGACATTTGGATGCCCCATTGATACGCTGCTTCTTACATAGACTGATGAATAGAGAAAAATTAATGATTCAGATAACATCCACAATACTACCATATCATTACTTTAAGTGACTTTTAAACATTTTTTTTCAAACAATAATTTAATATCCCTATAATGTCTCACAAATATGTTGTGTTCTATGGTCATTACCGGATCCTAAGATCGCAATGGAAGAGGGGGTTTGGCGGCATAAAACCTGGTTTAACCCACCATTTCGTTTGAAATGCTTGTACCAAGTCAGGACCATTGCGATCCACCAATTCTCCGGTATGACAGATTCATTTTTGTCATTTTCTCTGGACTATGAGATTGATCATTCAAGTTCGGTAGTTTTGTTATTACCTTTATTAACGATATTAAAAATCAAAATTTCAGATTATTTGCATAATTAATAAAATTGGCATTGTGCAAGTAAGTTAATAGTTTCACCAATCAATTTATGTATTAATTGATATCATTTAACTATTTTTAAGGTATTAACCTATGTCACCTTCAACCATGTAAGAATAATGGCCAATGTAAACCAGTTGGGAATTCTTATAAATGTACCTGTCAAGGAGACTGGATTGGTAGAAATTGTGAGACCAAGATTGTCAAGGAACAGGTATGCAAGGTGTTTGCTGGGACAGAAAGCTGGTAACATATTCCAGAGGACATAATATTCTTTTATTTTTTACTCAGGGTAAAAGTTTTCTGAACAAAAAAGTTATATACATTCAAGATGAAAAGCAATCGTTTTTTTAAGTATTAACATATATTTAAACCTAATAAAAAGGAATTTAATTTTCAATTGCAGAACTGCTTTGAGACAGATTACGCAGACTGCACGTGCATGCTATCACGTGATCCTACCAGACCAATGTTTGTAACAAACCTAATAAACAAACGCAGTATAATTTCTTGTACAGTCGGTACGCTTATCGGTCTCATCACAAGTCTTGGTGGATATTACATGTTTTTGAGATTCTGTTCTGGTCTAACGTCATCATGGACGCCATCAACAACCCCGTCTAAATGGCCGAAGCGAATAATTCCATCTGAATATTCGTCACGATGGCCTACACATAACGATGGAAGGATGCCACCGATTGATCGCCCTGGGCCTACCAATGTGTACCGGACAGAAAATGATAACTACAATTTGAACCGCTTTGAATACCACAATAGAGGGGACTGGTAGAAGGCTTGTGTACCGTATAAACAAAAACGAAACGTTAATGTTATAAATATCTTTTTATGTGTTATTTTATTATGTATTACTTCTGGTGAGGTGATTAAAATATAGTTGGTTTTAATCGACTTATTTTTTTCAAGTTGTCTAAATGGTTCGACCATACAACTTAAATCAGTGGGTGCTTCACTGTTAAACTCTGTTGTTAACAAAATTATGGGCTAAAATCAAGAATTTGGTATAAAAAAATTACAAATATTATATTTTAACATGTTAGCAACTGTTTGTCTTGGTTACCCCTATAATAAGAAACCAAAAATTCCTTAGATGACTTTTTAACATGACTTCAGGAAAGGAAGTTGCATTCGCTGAAGGTTTCGTGGGTGGTTTCATATATTTTGCTTACTGATGGGACATTGAGTATTAAGATAAGCCACGGCCATCGTCACGCTTCGGGAATTTGTATGTGTTTTCAATAAAAAAAATCAAAAGGGGCTTCAAATCCACCACTAGGTAATATTCTCTTAATTATGGCAACATAAAATTACTTTAATCCATTATACCCCCTTCACATATACGAGATTTCCTTACGAATTTGCAACTTGTATTCGATCGCGAAGACTCGCAACTCTATAGCTACTCGCAATTAACTCTCAGTAACTCTTAAATAGGTCTTGACCATGTTGACACCTCGTGTGAAATCGTCTGAACTCGTGAAAGTTTTACGAGGATTTTTGACACGTTAAAATTTTGCGAGTTGAAAAAATGACAATGTCATAATTTAACTCGTAAACGCATTGCACGTCACTCGTAAAGAACTCCTGGTGATCATAAATGACTGCATTAAACTATTAACTAACTCGGGAAGACCTCGCAGCGGCACTGCATTTCTTTTGCGAGTTGTTTGCGAGTAAAGACATCGTAAAGACAACGTAACATGCCCGTAAACGCTTCAAAATTAAAATTTTTATCGTCGTTGGACGGGGGTGCGTACAATTTTCGGATATCTGATGAAATCGTGACAGCTCGGGAAAAGGGAAGTTGGAAGATAATATCGTAAGAACTCGTAAAACTAAAAATTTTGAAAATCGTTACAACTCGTAAGAGAATATCGTACATGTGAAAGGGGTATTAGCAAATAATTTAACCCTTGGTATGCTCTTATCAATAGAAATAACCTAATGAACTAATTTCCTTTAAAAACTGACAAGAATGAGTTTTGAATGTGGTCATAAATGTCAATATTGAGTCAATGCAGGAAGACTTAAAGCAAACTGTAACTTGTCAACCATAACATGAGCATTCAACATGTGAAATATTTACAAGATTACATAAGGTGCCTATGATTAGGGCCTATTTACATGGTGGTACATGTATAGATCGAGTTGACCATTACCTGTGTCATTGTAATAACGGCTGGACTGGTCCACATTGTGAAATAGGTAAGCCATTTTCAAGTATATCATTCAAAGAACTGTAAAATTTTCAATTAGATCCTTTATGTAAATACAGAGTTTAGCTTGATTGAATAATGTCAGTTTTCTGTGATAACTTTTCTCTTATTAATTTTATTGTTTTAAGGACATAAAGAAGGGAAAGAATAGAATAATATGGGTTTTTGTACCTACATTTGCTAGGTTTGTTTTCTAATCATTACAGCTTTTCTCAACAAAACGAGTTTATAGATAATTTCAACCAACCCTTTTTTGCTTAAGTGCAATTATATTTGTTTCAGTCCACAATTTCCATAATTGACAATCCTAGTTCAGTCATTTCGTTATTAACATTGATATTCTCAACACTGTGGCTACTTTTTTAAGGAAATGTCTCTCATGTCTCTGCTTTCTTTCCCTTGAAGATATTGATGATTGTACGAACCAGCCTTGTAGACACGGAGGAACTTGTATAGATGGATTTAATAACTTCACATGTCAATGCGAACAAGGGTACAGTGGGCTGTTGTGTGAAAAGGGTAAGTACGAGAAGCATTTTTTCAACGTACATAAAAAAGAGACATGAATGGTAGAGGTGTCACAATAAATTCGTTATTCCTGAGCTTATGGGATTTAAATAAATTTCCTTGTCAATGAACAGCAATTGCTTACACAAGATTATGTTGCTCTTCAGTTAGTTTCTCAATTGAAGAAATTATACGGAAAACATCATGCACTATTAGACTAATATAGAATTTCAATCTCTCATATGAGTGCAGATGTTGGTTTGTCATGGAGCTTTGCTTTGTCCTACTTTACTGGACTTGACAAGCTGAATTGACCAATAGTTGAGCGACAAGTGCTCTAAAGCAAGCAGGAACTGCTTACTCTTCCAGTGCACATGGCTTCACTCGTTATGACTTGAGCTTGCGTTGTTGATTGCTATTCAGTTGTTTTTATACCCCGCCACACGAAGTGGCAGGGTATAATGTTATACCCTCAGTTTTTTTCGGTGTCTGTCCGTCCGTCCCCCGAAGGTTTCCGACCAATAACTTGAAAACGCGTCAAAGGATTTGAATGATATTTTAGTACAATAAAATACAGGTCAATTTCGATTTCCAGCATGATCCAACAAATAGTTTTCGAGATAGGCCACTTTGAAAAATCAAATTTCATGAAATTTTGAGTTTCCGACCAATAATTTGAAAACACGTCAAGGGATTCAAATAAAAAAAAAATTGTACAGCTATTGAGTACAATAAAATACAGGTCAAGTTTGATTTCCAGCATGATCCGAAAAACAGTTTTTGAGATAGGCCACTTTGAAAAATCAAATATCGGAAATTTTGAGTTTCCGACTGATAACTTGAAAACGCTCAAGAGATTTGAATGGTATTTTTCACAGCTGTTTAGTACAATTAAATACAGGTCAAATTCGATTTCCAGCATGATCTGAAAAATTGTTTTCGAGATCGATTGGCTACTTTGAAAAATCAAATTTTATGAACTTTTAATATTATATCGTGGCGGGGTATCATTTAATGTCCCATTACATGCCCTATTTTTGTATTTTGTGTTTTTTAATTTTGTCTGTTTCTTCGCCAATCGTGTTCTCCTTCATGTTAACTGGTTTTGTCACTGCCCTTTTGGACTGTTGACATTTGGATGCCCCATTGATACGCTGCTTCTTACATAGACTGATGAATAGAGAAAAATTAATGATTCAGATAACATCCACAATACTACCATATCATTACTTTAAGTGACTTTTAAACATTTTTTTTCAAACAATAATTTAATATCCCTATAATGTCTCACAAATATGTTGTGTTCTATGGTCATTACCGGATCCTAAGATCGCAATGGAAGAGGGGGTTTGGCGGCATAAAACCTGGTTTAACCCACCATTTCGTTTGAAATGCTTGTACCAAGTCAGGACCATTGCGATCCACCAATTCTCCGGTATGACAGATTCATTTTTGTCATTTTCTCTGGACTATGAGATTGATCATTCAAGTTCGGTAGTTTTGTTATTACCTTTATTAACGATATTAAAAATCAAAATTTCAGATTATTTGCATAATTAATAAAATTGGCATTGTGCAAGTAAGTTAATAGTTTCACCAATCAATTTATGTATTAATTGATATCATTTAACTATTTTTAAGGTATTAACCTATGTCACCTTCAACCATGTAAGAATAATGGCCAATGTAAACCAGTTGGGAATTCTTATAAATGTACCTGTCAAGGAGACTGGATTGGTAGAAATTGTGAGACCAAGATTGTCAAGGAACAGGTATGCAAGGTGTTTGCTGGGACAGAAAGCTGGTAACATATTCCAGAGGACATAATATTCTTTTATTTTTTACTCAGGGTAAAAGTTTTCTGAACAAAAAAGTTATATACATTCAAGATGAAAAGCAATCGTTTTTTTAAGTATTAACATATATTTAAACCTAATAAAAAGGAATTTAATTTTCAATTGCAGAACTGCTTTGAGACAGATTACGCAGACTGCACGTGCATGCTATCACGTGATCCTACCAGACCAATGTTTGTAACAAACCTAATAAACAAACGCAGTATAATTTCTTGTACAGTCGGTACGCTTATCGGTCTCATCACAAGTCTTGGTGGATATTACATGTTTTTGAGATTCTGTTCTGGTCTAACGTCATCATGGACGCCATCAACAACCCCGTCTAAATGGCCGAAGCGAATAATTCCATCTGAATATTCGTCACGATGGCCTACACATAACGATGGAAGGATGCCACCGATTGATCGCCCTGGGCCTACCAATGTGTACCGGACAGAAAATGATAACTACAATTTGAACCGCTTTGAATACCACAATAGAGGGGACTGGTAGAAGGCTTGTGTACCGTATAAACAAAAACGAAACGTTAATGTTATAAATATCTTTTTATGTGTTATTTTATTATGTATTACTTCTGGTGAGGTGATTAAAATATAGTTGGTTTTAATCGACTTATTTTTTTCAAGTTGTCTAAATGGTTCGACCATACAACTTAAATCAGTGGGTGCTTCACTGTTAAACTCTGTTGTTAACAAAATTATGGGCTAAAATCAAGAATTTGGTATAAAAAAATTACAAATATTATATTTTAACATGTTAGCAACTGTTTGTCTTGGTTACCCCTATAATAAGAAACCAAAAATTCCTTAGATGACTTTTTAACATGACTTCAGGAAAGGAAGTTGCATTCGCTGAAGGTTTCGTGGGTGGTTTCATATATTTTGCTTACTGATGGGACATTGAGTATTAAGATAAGCCACGGCCATCGTCACGCTTCGGGAATTTGTATGTGTTTTCAATAAAAAAAATCAAAAGGGGCTTCAAATCCACCACTAGGTAATATTCTCTTAATTATGGCAACATAAAATTACTTTAATCCATTATACCCCCTTCACATATACGAGATTTCCTTACGAATTTGCAACTTGTATTCGATCGCGAAGACTCGCAACTCTATAGCTACTCGCAATTAACTCTCAGTAACTCTTAAATAGGTCTTGACCATGTTGACACCTCGTGTGAAATCGTCTGAACTCGTGAAAGTTTTACGAGGATTTTTGACACGTTAAAATTTTGCGAGTTGAAAAAATGACAATGTCATAATTTAACTCGTAAACGCATTGCACGTCACTCGTAAAGAACTCCTGGTGATCATAAATGACTGCATTAAACTATTAACTAACTCGGGAAGACCTCGCAGCGGCACTGCATTTCTTTTGCGAGTTGTTTGCGAGTAAAGACATCGTAAAGACAACGTAACATGCCCGTAAACGCTTCAAAATTAAAATTTTTATCGTCGTTGGACGGGGGTGCGTACAATTTTCGGATATCTGATGAAATCGTGACAGCTCGGGAAAAGGGAAGTTGGAAGATAATATCGTAAGAACTCGTAAAACTAAAAATTTTGAAAATCGTTACAACTCGTAAGAGAATATCGTACATGTGAAAGGGGTATTAGCAAATAATTTAACCCTTGGTATGCTCTTATCAATAGAAATAACCTAATGAACTAATTTCCTTTAAAAACTGACAAGAATGAGTTTTGAATGTGGTCATAAATGTCAATATTGAGTCAATGCAGGAAGACTTAAAGCAAACTGTAACTTGTCAACCATAACATGAGCATTCAACATGTGAAATATTTACAAGATTACATAAGGTGCCTATGATTAGGGCCTATTGAAATCAAATCCTTAATTCATTGGTGTTTAACACATTCAGGAAGAAGTCTATAGCCAGCATTAAGGAAGTTCTTTGATACTCAAAGAATTTACAACTATTCACAGTTAAACAGGTGATGAAGACCTAAGTTTAAAAGCTAATCTAAGTTTGTTAAATAAACACTATACAATAATATATAATCTCTTTATAACTAATTGAAGGGAACGTAAATTTCTCTATTCAATTGAGTTCAAAATATACAACCTCCTTTCATGAGTTTAATGTGAGAAGATTATCCAGTCTATATATAGAAAATGCACTTCAAATTCGTTTAACACTTACCTAAACTTGTATGATGATATGCAAAAATTATCTAACTATTCCTTTATATCGAACATAAAAAGAATTACGTCAAAAAGACGCAACTAGGTTCCAACTGAAAAAGATTATGAAATGAAAACATATTACGTCATACGGCACAATTGTAGGTGGTACATGCAATACCATGAATTTCACATAGAATTTTCTAAAACTTTCTAAAAAGAAGCATATAAATTTGCATTTATGTGAATTCGTAAAATTAATAAGAAGAAAAGGTTACAGAGTAAAATCTTGATCCAATTGCCTTTCTTATATAGTTTATATAGAAGGAAATAGGAAATTATCAATTTTCTAAAATGTCAAAGAAAAGATTTCCGTTATTCTCTGACACAATTTTAATTTTAGATGGTTCTTATAAATCAAAATTTAAAAACATGAGGTCGTCGTTCATTTTCTCAAGAAAAAATGGAAACACTATTTCCTAAACACTTATACAAATCATTCCTGAGACAAGTACAGGAATTGTTATAAATAAAGATAAGAACAAAGCTACCGAACTGGGATGGATGATCGATCTCACAAAATTCTAAGAAGAAAAGACAAATCAAGGCAAAGAAATACTAGGAAAATTGAGGACAACAATATCCTGATTTGGTTAAAGCAGAAGTTGAAAGTTACATTAAACGAAGTTTTAAGGCGCCAAACATCCCCCTTCCATTGCGATCTTGTCTAAGGCCTAAGCTCGGAATAAACACAAAACACAACACGATTATGAGACACGACAATGAGCTCCTCATCTCAGAATAGCAAACAACTAAAAACTAATTAACGGGTAAATAAAAACGTATCATTTCATCTTACAAAATATTGAATCTTTCTACCAATAATTGATATCATAAGAAAAACTTTATAAGAGACCATATGGAATGCATTTTTTCTTATCATCTTGGTATAAAAGCCAGGAGAAAAACTTGTACAAGCTCGGTCATAATGAAAAAGGTATGAATTCTACACACCAAATTAAGAAAACTAAGATCAATACTTTTATTGTATATATCATTCAAGTCAAACTGGAGATGCAATCCAAATCAAAGCGCTAAAGCGATATTTTCAAAAACAAATGACACCAATCATCCACGCATCCCTATTGTTTGATACACACACATATATTAAAGACTCTACGGCATTTATAAACATTATAGAATTGTTACAACCCGCTGACAATTGCTTATTAGTTACATATGATGTCACAAATATGTTTACTAATTGTCCGATTGGAGAACTTTTATCGGCTGTAGAGAAAAGTTACAAGACTTTCAACAAGAATTTCTACACGATTAAATATCCGTCCACCAACCATCTGGTGCATTTATTAAAATGCATATTAGAGAACAATATTTTTGAATTTAACGGCCAGTTATTTAAACAAAAAATCGGTACCGCTGACCACTTATAGAAGAATGGTTCAAGTCCATTCCTCCTTACTGACAAGAGCCATACCAACCAAATAGGTATGGTAGGTGCAACTCGTGATGCTTAGCACAATGCATGCCTCGGATGCTGGATGTGACCTATATTTTCCACATGGATGGCCTCTTGAAGAAGATTGGTTAAAGTCCATTCCCACTTACTGACATGTGCCACATCTACTCTACTGTTATGATAGGTGCACCTAGTGATGCTAAGCACAATGCATGCTTTGGATGCTGGTTGTGACCTTTATTTTCCGCATGAATGACCACTTATAGAAGAATGGATAAAGACCATTCCTTTTTTACTGACATGTGCCACATCAACTATATTGGTATGGTAGGTGCACCTATTGATGCTTAGCACAATGCAAGCTTCGGATGCTGGTAGTGACCTATATTTTCCGCATGACTGACCACTTATAGAAGAATGGTTAAGTTAAAGTCCATTCCTTCTGACTGACAAGTGCTTTAATAGCAACCATGTTGATGCTTTAGTGATTGTGGAAAAAAATAAATGTTGCGATATGGGGCATTTTGTCTTTTGGACATATTCTTGTTTTTAATTTTTTATGCTTCAATGACTGGAAATATTTATTTTTGAAATTCAGTGCCCAGTTTACGTAAAAAGTGTAAAAATAATCATAAGTAATGATTTTAAGGATTTTGAATGCCTAAAATACACACTTACGACAAATTTTACTCTTATGCTTATCTGTGAAATGATCACCAGTATTTTAAAGTTAAGCATGTTCCTCTTCGACTACCTTACATAGAACCACCATTATTTTTTTGGGGGATGGCGTATTTGTCTATAAGGTGCTGGTTTCAAAGCCACACTATTGGCCACTTGTCAATAGCCTCTTGGATAGTTGTACGATTCCCGCTTTGTAATTTATTAAAAAAAGAGACTTGCACACATGCATGCAATTAGGTTTGTCAGTTACCTACCGAAGGTCCGTGGTTATCTCTTCACCATTAAATATGTCTGCAATGTATTGTCTTTTTCTGCGAAAGTCCAGAAGGCTCATACGAGATTCGAAATGCGAGATTCGAAATACGAGATTCGAAATTCGAGATTTTAAATTCGAAATTCAATATACCAAATGAGTTTGATTTTTTTGCGGGAGCAAATTTTGCGGATTTCAAGCAATATGAAAGGTATTTTTTCGCAGAATTCAATTTTCGTGATTATTTATATGAAGGTATATACTATTTACGATATTTTATTTTTGTGTGTTTTTATTTAAAAGAACCATTTTGATTGGTACAGGATTATTAAACAAGCAGTCTGATTGGTTATAAGTATATTGAATCTCGAATTTCGAATCTCGATTTTCGGATCTCGAATTTCGAATTTCGAATATTCCGAATTTCGAATCTCGAATCTCGAATGAGCCTCCTGGGCTTTCGTATTTATCAGATACCTCTTGAAGTATCTGTCTACGTTAGAATCAGGCAGAATTAAATTTACATATATGTGGTGGCACAAAAAGGAAAATAAAAACTGGCAAAGTTTTGATAATGACATTTGATAAAACTACATAAAATGACATCATATTAATTTATAAAAGTGATGAGTTGTCTTGCCTTTATTATATATAATCATTAAATATTATTTTGAAAGTATAATCGGTGTCTTCCTAATTGTCCCACTTTTGAAAAATACAGGTAAAAAAGGTAAAAAAATACTTTCAAATGTGTGTTCATTTCCTAGATGATTTTTTTTTATATGACTGGTTATAAATAGAAATAAATGGCGGGCAAATTGATATTTTTTCACATTTAACCAAATTTTTAATGATTATATATAATAAAGGCAAGACAACTCATCACTTTTATAAATTAATATGATGTCATTTTATGTAGTTTTATCAAATGTCATTATCAAAACTTTGCCAGTTTTTATTTTCCTTTTTGTGCCACCACATATATGCCAATTTAATTCTGCCTGATTCTAACGTAGACAGATACTTCAAGAGGTATCTGATAAATACGAAAGCCCAGGAGGCTCATTCGAGATTCGAGATTCGGAATATTCGAAATTCGAAATTCGAGATTCGAAAATCGAGATTCGAATTCGAGATTCAATATACTTATAACCAATCAGACTGCTTGTTTAATAATCCTGTACCAATCAAAATGGTTCTTTTAAATAAAAACACACAAAAATAAAATATCGTAAATAGTATATACCTTCATATAAATAATCACGAAAATTGAATTCTGCGAAAAAATACCTTTCATATTGCTTGAAATCCGCAAAATTTGCTCCCGCAAAAAAATCAAACTCATTTGGTATATTGAATTTCGAATTTAAAATCTCGAATTTCGAATCTCGTATTTCGAATCTCGCATTTCGAATCTCGTATGAGCCTTCTGGACTTTCGCAGAAAAAGACAATACATTGCAGACATATTTAATGGTGAAGAGATAACCACGGACCTTCGGTAGGTAACTGACAAGCCTAATTGCATGCATGTGTGCAAGTCTCTTTTTTAATAAATTACAAAGCGGGAATCGTACAACTATCCAAGAGGCTATTGACAAGTGGCCAATAGTGTGGCTTTGAAACCAGCACCTTATAGACAAATACGCCATCCCCCCAAAAAATAATGGTGGTTCTATGTAAGGTAGTCGAAGAGGAACATGCTTAACTTTAAAATACTGGTGATCATTTCACAGATAAGCATAAGAGTAAAATTTGTCGTAGGTGTGTATTTTAGGCATTCAAAATCCTTAAAATCATTACTTATGATTATTTTTACACTTTTTACGTAAACTGGGCACTGAATTTCAAAAATAAATATTTCCAGTCATTGAAGCATAAAAAATTAAAAACAAGAATATGTCCAAAAGACAAAATGCCCCATATCGCAACATTTATTTTTTTCCACAATCACTAAAGCATCAACATGGTTGCTATTAAAGCACTTGTCAGTCAGAGGGAATGGACTTTAACTTAACCATTCTTCTATAAGTGGTCAGTCATGCGGAAAATATAGGTCACTACCAGCATCCGAAGCTTGCATTGTGCTAAGCATCAATAGGTGCACCTACCATACCAATATAGTTGATGTGGCACATGTCAGTAAAAAAGGAATGGTCTTTATCCATTCTTCTATAAGTGGTCATTCATGCGGAAAATAAAGGTCACAACCAGCATCCAAAGCATGCATTGTGCTTAGCATCACTAGGTGCACCTATCATAACAGTAGAGTAGATGTGGCACATGTCAGTAAGTGGGAATGGACTTTAACCAATCTTCTTCAAGAGGCCATCCATGTGGAAAATATAGGTCACATCCAGCATCCGAGGCATGCATTGTGCTAAGCATCACGAGTTGCACCTACCATACCTATTTGGTTGGTATGGCTCTTGTCAGTAAGGAGGAATGGACTTGAACCATTCTTCTATAAGTGGTCATTCGTGCGGAAAATATAGGTCACATCCTGCATCCGAAGCATGCATTGTGCTAAGCATCACTAGGTGCACCTACCATACCAATATGGTTGATGTAGCACTTGTCAGTTCGAGGGAATAGACTATAACCACTTTTCTGTACATGATCATTCATGCAGAAAATATAGGTCACTGCCAGCATCCGAAGCATGCATTGTGCTTAGCATCACTAGGTGCACCTACCATACCAATATGATTGATGTGGCATTTGTCAGTAAGTGCAAATTTGGAAATATGGGATTTGGGACGGACATCCGAACGGACGGACGAACGGACGGACAAACGGACGGACGAACAGACCCGAACACTATATGCCCTTCTACTTTTGTAGATGGGGCATAATGAGGTGAAGCTAACGACATGTAGACATAGCGTTAGTTTGAAAAAAAAATTATGCACCCGGCAAGTAAATGAAGTTAAACTCTTTAAAACAAAAAGTTTCCAATATTATAGATATCAAAGGTATCAAAGTTGCTAAAGGATGAAAGTTACGTAAGTGTCACAAGAACATGGTTTACATGACGAGACCATAACTCAAAGTGTCTGTCCATTACATTGATATCAGATGTCTAAGTATCATTCTTTTCAAGTTGTTGATTTTCACAAAACTTACCAATGTTTACAGAGTAGAAGAACCCAGGTCTCATCACATACCGACAATTGAATATACTTTAACTTTTAAATAAAAGATGTCCTTTTGTATCTATTATTATACTTCATAAGATTGTTTCCTAACAAATTCTAATTAAACAATTCAATCTATCATATAACTTATTTCAAAAACAAAAATCCAGCGGGTGATAATGTTTTATCTATCACCCTCTCGCGCACCGAGCTCGTGCACAGCCTAAATTTGACATTCTTAATCAGTTGTAAATAAAATTGATCATGTTGATAGTAATTACATGAATTAGATTCAACAATATTTTGCGGTTGCGCCTCAGTTGACAATCCTTTTCTCAGGGTATATGTTATTTATAAAATATCAGATGCAAAGGTATTTATGTATTGTTCACTAAATTGCTGCAATAAGACTACACTACAAAAGACCAGAAGTTTACAAGGTTGTTAAGGTGCAAAAATGGGGCCAGAGTCATATGAAATGGTAACAGTTGTGTGTACCATAACAAAAAGGTATGTTTATTCAATATTCAACAAAGAATTGAAAAATATGACAAAGATGTGCCTGTGTTCTGTCAAAAAGGTATAGTATGCCATTGTGCTGAGCTATTACTGGTTCATATGGACTCCAAGTTTTATAAACCTAGAAAGTATTGTTCCTTAGATTTAAAGGTGCTAGCTAGGCATTTTAATTTATGTTATATAGTTTAATTTATGTTATATAATACGTATTGTAAATTTCTTTAAGTTGTTAAAAAGAAACTGATGGCCAAAAGCTGGAGACACAAATGTGTTCAACAACTACTGAATACATATGCTCACAGTCGTTATACTTGTCCTGCGACAACATGTTTTCTACCGATGTTTCTGATCGTTTTCTACCGATGTCCTAGATTTCTACCGATGTGGTGATAAAAAACAAACCTGGCAGACGATTTTTTCTAAACTATGATACACGGCTATTATGGCACTTATAAACAAATTAGTTTAATTTACATTATTTTGTTTTAAGTATGTACATAAAATTACAGTAAGGGTATTGTTTATTTTTTCCAGCAAGAGACAATTTCCCTTTTTTCTGTTTTAAATTACCATTCACTGGGCTGAAAATATGCTCAATGTTCTAAATAGTCGGACATTTTGAAAGACATATCACTTTTCATTACAAATGGCGTATTTTTGATTTTTCGATCATTTTAAAAAATATATGGTCCTGGTTTTCTAAAGATGTGTCCTGGTTTTCTACCGATGGTCCTGGTATTCTACCGATGTGATAATGTGATATATTAAATGACATTTCATGACAAATTTTTAAACTGTATATTTTATTGAACACATAATATTGACGATAAAAAGAAAAAGGAGGTTCATGAGCAAAAACTGTTTTGCGCACACCAAGAACACTTTTACAAAATTTAAATAAATGTGTATTTTCTCAAAAGCTGGCTTATCAGAAAATGATATTATATCAACATTTTTCCCACTTATATTAGATTTGTGAAGTGCATTATATATAATGGGAAATAATCCTCCATATACCAGATTTCACTGTTATATCTAGAAATGCTGAGGCTTAGACATGAATTTCTCGGGCTGAAATTGATCTGTACATATACAACAGTATGGCACGCCATTTTTACCAAAAACCATGGTAACTATAGGATACCTCAGATAACTTGGGGTTTACTGGCAGCTATTTGAGGGTATTCAGAGCGAAACTCTTAATTACATCAGGTACTTAGAGTTATTTCAGGTAACTGAGGGTTTCCTATCAGCTATCCCATGGATACCACAAAAACTCCTGCTATTAAGAGTTTTCAAAAATAATTTATTGGAAGCTGAGCTTTGTATTAGTTTTTGAGGAATTGATAGTTTTCAGCTTTACACTTGATTAATTCTGCTTTCAAAGAGTTAAATAGCATGCATTTACAATATCTGTGAGTGAGTGAGTTGGTGTTTTACGCCCGTGCAACGCTAAATAGGTTATAACATGAAAATGATGATAAAATGATCATGAAATGAGGATGATAAATGAAACATGAGGTTGGGGTGGGAAACAAAGGAATTGCAAATTTTGAAGAACCACAGGAAAAGGGGAGAGGTGGATAGGGACTGAAAATTTAGCCTATGTGGTGCACTACTTGGCGGTCCACAAAGGGGCCTTTTACGTGCATGAAGCGTGGCACTCTCCTCACACGTTGGCCCACTATGGTCGGCTGCCAGGGTTTCCGTATTATAGACCTGACAATCCCTGCGGACGAGGGCCACACTATTCAGCCACTTAGAGTACACACTTGGTCGCTCTGTAGGCTGAACACTGACCCAACGTCAGAATCCCAATACCCTTAGCCGCCTCTTACGACAAGCTATGCTCTGCTGCGGGCCTATTCGCCACTCGGGCTCATCTGTAGAAAACACAGTAAAGAACATACATAATCGGTAGAAAACCAGGACATATCAAATTTCTTAAACCTATTAGTTATATGAAAAAGCAAATGGCTCTTTTACAAATAAACGATCATTTATTGCATATTCTCCCATAGGATGTATTCAAATGTTAAAAATAAGCGTTATTTTTCATATTTCTAAAAAACCAATCGGTAGAAAACAAGGATCATCGGTAGAAAACAAGCAGAAAAATCGGTAGAAAACATGTTGTCGCAGGACAAGTATAACGACCGTGATGCTACTAAGGTCAATTAACCTCTTAATATGTTTTTATTAGATATGGCATTCATAAATTAAACATTTTATAAGGTTTACGCTACTGCCGCCTACCAACTACTTTCTATCTATCGCCACGCAGGCAAGGCAAAACCAAACACTCGGAGATTTCAAATACATGTATACGTAAAAAATTAAACATGTTCCCTCAGTATATCTGAAATCATTTTAAGACCAAAAGCTTTTGTGCAGCATTAATTATCAAGTTTGACGTTTGTAAATGGAAAATATTACAGAGACCATGCAAACATAGAACTCAAAACTAATAATAAATCGTTTCTGCAGGTGGCGGCACCTCACTCATTACAAATTTGCAATTCGAAATTCTTCAAACCACATTTCTCTTTCTTTTAACTTTTAACAAACTCTTTAACAATAAAAAAGATAAACATTCATTTATCTTCTAAAACAGAAAATAAGACAATTGAACATTTCTTTCTTTATGAATAATTCCTAAGACAGGGTGATTCTTTAAGGATGTATTTACTTCAAGCTTAAACTGTCAATAACTGTTGGCATCTGTACAAGTTGTTATCACAAGATATATTTAAAGTGATCAGAAAATTATCGATATATCACTCGAACGTTCACTTTCATCTGAAATAAAGAAATCAATGTTGGAGATCTAATAAGTCTTTGTAGTATTTACATATGAACGGAAATTAGAATTTTGGAGAAATTCATTATTTATTTGAAGAAAATATTGATTTAAAACTTCGTAATATATAATGGAACTAGTAACAATTTTCGTGATACTGAGTTTGGAATTTCGTCTAATTTTTGGAGATTTTTACAGTGGTACTTTGAGTTGGGAGCCTGTCGCTTTGCCGCCAGATACACAGGTAAGGGAAAACGTTTCATTATTTTACAGTATGATTATCAAATCTTTTCTATACTTTATTGAAAAATATGCTTTCCCATTTTTTTTAAACTTTTGAATAAGAAACGTCTTTATTTTTCGATAAATAACAAACTTTCATTAAAATTACCTTTAAAAGTATTTTCATTTAAGATACCTATAAAATATAAAGATATTTAAAAGACATAAGCAAATTATTGAATTTAAGTTATAAGAACATGCTCTGATCATAGCTCAAATGAACATCAGTAAAATATAGCAATAACACAAAACATTAGCATCTACATGTACAACATCTTTCATTAGTTTACATAAACAATTAGAGTCATTTCCAATTCTGTGAGCCTTTTTGGACCCGAAAAAAGTTATTCTGTTATCATTTTCTGTAATAACTATACAAACAGGTACGATTCCATGGACGATATGGGTTCAAATACAACACTGGACCAGGATGCGGAAGTTTCCCTCCTGGTTCCTTTGCCACCCAGCTAACCCACGGTAACCAGATAGCCTGTACTCAAGGATGCTCTCCGCCACAGAACATTACAGGGGGAGACCTGAATTATTACTGCGCCTCATATATCACTTCTGAGTGGGAACAAGGAGATGAATTCCTAATAGACCAGATGCCATCTCAAAACAATTTTATTGTGTCGTAAGTGAAACTTTTACACTTTCTTTGTTTACTTTGGGTCTTTTTGTATATTACTTTAAAGCATTGCTAAAATAATTGTCAGCTATACCTATAAGTTTGATTCCTTTCCTTTTTATACGACCGCATTTTTTTGCGATTGTATTATGTAATGGCGATGCCGTTGCCGGCATTGTCGTCGTTGTCGTCTGTAGACACTTTGGAGTTCGTGCAATATCTAAATTTTAGTTAACTAATTGCTATAAAATTTTGATATGATGCTTGAAACCACTACAGGGAGATTGGTATTGCATGTAGAGTTTGTGGCCCTACCGATATAATGTTCCTAACGACTAGTGAAAGGTTCCACTTACATTTGGGGATTGTGGTCCCTACCGGTTAGTTAGTTAGTTAGTTATTGCTTTACTCCCAAGAAGCACGATTTCGGCTATATCCAGAGGTTGAACATGAAAGTGGTGATACAATGAACATGAAATGATGATGAAGTGGAAGAAATGGGGACACAAGGCCAATCTGGAGAAAGCCAACTGGAAAAAGGAGTGATGGGTAGGGACCGGAAATTTAGCCTCCTGCATGGGGATCCTACGGGTCCTACTCTTACCGAGACCTGCAGCAGGGTTCTTTAACGTGCGAGGAACGTGACATTTTCCCCAACACGGTCATCACTATGGTTTGCGGTCAGGTTTTCCCCATTATCGCCTGACGACCCCACATCTCTCGATGTCAGGGCTGCCCCATTCAACCACCTGGGGCACACATCCCAGTCGCTTCGAGAAAAGGGGACAAAAGGGGTAAAATGAACACAAGACACATTCCATTTGCAGACCACTGATTTGCAAATATTGCTACGCTTCAAATTATGAATGTTTATAAACAAACTGGTGTTGAACGTTTACTTTACATCCGATTTTGATTTAAACAAGTGTGATCACAAAAAGTATGTCTCGCCTGCCGGCACTATCACTAAAATCAACTACCTAAGCTTTCATTTCTTGATATAAACACAAAAAGTGTCTGTATACCCAATATCAGATGCCTTTCTATTATACTTTTCAAGCAATTCATTGTCCACACAACTATTACAAAAAGTTTTCTGCCTGAAAAAGAGACCTAAGTAAACATAGTCACTACGGCGTAAAAATGGGGTCAGGGTCACGCGGCATGGTGACAGTTGCGTAGACCATAACCTCAACTGTTGATATACCTAATATCAGATGCCTAGCTATTATACTTTTCCAGCAATTCATCGTCCACAAAAGTCTAAAAAAAAGTTTATGGCCTGAAAAAAGACCTAAGTTCACAGAGTCACAGGAGCATGAAAATGGGGTCAAGATCACACGGCATGGTAACAGTTGCATAGACCATAACCTGAACTGTCTGTATACCAAATATCAGATTCTTAGCTATTATACTTTTCCAGCAATTCATCGGCCACAATAAAACTTACAAAAAAGTTAACGGCCTGAAAAAAGACCTAAGTTCACAGAGTCACTCGAGCGTGAAAAAGGGGCCGTGGTCATATGGCATGGTGACAGTTACGTAGGCCATAACCTGAACTGTCTGTATACCAAATATCAGATGCCTAGCTATTATACTTTTCTAGCAATAAATCGTCCACAAAAGTCTTACAAAAAAATTTACAGTCTGAAAAAAGATCTAAGTTCACAGTCACTGGAGCGTGAAAACGGGGTCAGGGTCACACGACATGGTGACAGGTTCGTAGACTATAACCTGAACTGTCTGTATACAAAATATCAGATGTCTAGCTATTTTACTTTTCAAGCAATTCATTGTCCACAAAAAAAGTTTACGCCGCCGCTGCCGGAAGTCTCGCCAGGCGAGACAAAAACCATTGTATTCCTAAAAAAAATCTATCAACTAAATGTGTCAATGATAGTTATGTATATTGTACTCTTACATTGCTACGGATAGGCCACGCCAAATATATCAAATATTTTATTCGTAGTCCGAATTTCCAATTCTTTTTTAGCTCACCTGGACCGAAGGTCCATGTGAGCTATTGCCATCACTTGGCGTCCGTCGTCGTCCGTCGTCCGTCGTCAGTCGTCCGTCGTCGTTAACATTTTTCAAACGTTAACTCCTCTTACACCATAAGTCCAATGGCTTTTAAATTTGGCACAGTTGTTAATTAGCATAGGTAGTATAAAACTAGCGTGGGGATTTTTGATTCGTTGAAAAATATGGCCGCCATGGCTAAAAATAGAACATAGGGGTCAAATTACAGTTTTTTGCAAATAACTCAAGTAACAGATATCAAAATTCTGGCAGGATTAAAGTGATCAGCACCTCAAGATCTACCTGCCCTGAAATTTTCAAGAAGATCCAACAATCGATGTAGGAGTTATTGCCCTTTTTCTGGATTTTTTCAAAATTTTGCACTTATTTAGCCATATATCTTGAAAACTGTACAAGATATTTTAAAAATGATTGAGCACATCAAGATCTACATTTCATGTAATTAGGTCAAAGCTGAAGAACCATTTCTTTTAGGAGTTATGGCCCTTAAAGTGTCAAAATTTACCATTTTTCATTACTTTTACCCTGAATTGCAAAGATTAACTTGTCTGACACCATACATCCAACTTCCACCAAACTTGGCACAGTTGTTTAATAGCATTAATGCTACAATTCTATTGTTCGGATTTTTTATTTGTAAAAAAAATATGGCCTCCATGGCTTAAAATAGAACATAGGGGTCAAATAACAGTTTTTTGCAAATAACTCAAAAACGGTAACAGATATCAAAATTTTAATGGGAGACAAAAGTAATCAGCACCTCAAGATCTACCTGCCCTGAAATTTTCAAGAAGATCCAACAAACGACATAGGAGTTATTGCCCTTTTTCTGGATTTTTTCAAAATTTTTCACTTATTTAGCCCTATATCTTGAAAACTATACAAGATATTTCAAAAATTCAAATTGCATATGATTAAGCACATCAAGATCTACAATTCATGTAATTAGGTCAAAGCTGTAGAACCATTTCTTTTAGGAGTTACGGCCCTTAAAGCGTCAATATTTACCATTGTTCATTACTTTTCCCCTGACTTGTCTGAAACGGTAAGACCAACTGCATCTTAACATGGCACACTGTTTGATAGCTTATATGCTACAACTCTATCGTTCAGATTTTTGATTCGTAAAAAAACATGGCCACCATGGCTAAAAATAGAACATAGGGGCAAATTTCATTTTTTTGCTAATAACTCAAAACTGGTTTCAGATATCAAAATTGTGCAAGAATCAAAAGTGATCAGCATATTAAGATCTACCTGTCCTGATTTTTTGGAAAAGATCCGACTGCTGATGTGGGAGTTATTGTTCTTTTTCCTAATTTTTGCCAAATTTGCACTTGTTAAGCCCAATATTTTGAAAACGGACCAAGATATTTCATAAATTTAAATCGCATATGGTTAAGCACAATAATATCTACAAATATATGTATCTGTGTAGTTCAGGTGAGCGATTCAGGCTCTTGGGAGCCTCTTGTTTTTCAATGGGTTCCTTATGAAAATCCGTCTGCATTTTTCAATATTTTCTACCGTTTTAGGAAATAAGGGGTCAAAGGGGCCAAAACGCCAATTATTCGAGTTTTCCTTAAAGGGTTGGTATAAATATATCTTTTATAATTTCAAAAATGTATTGAAAGTCCACTATAGAATGCATGTGTTAAAAACCTTTGTGACTCCATCATGGGCTCAGTGTGTCCAAAGCTTTAGACAATCCATATTGGACCTTGGACCTCCAACGGAAAGTGTTCAAGATGTTGCGACCGTATCATGCTGCGCTCGCCGTAGCTTTTTATTTTCATTCATTTCGAAAAAAAATCTTGCTTACACTATGCACGTGTCAATTGTAATTTGGTAAGTCTATTGATTTTGACTTTTAATTGCTGGACGCAAAGATAGGGGTGACTCTTTATTTCCTTGTTTCAAACATTTTATTTTCTTCTAAATACAAAACCATTACTGTCTCAGTCTTAGTCTTAAACATTACAGATTAGTGCCTTTTTCAAAAATATTTGAAATGGAAACAGTGACGTTCTACTGACTTTGTTCTTTTCATTTGTAGTTATTCAGGTGGCCACTGGATTCCCACTGACTTCGGTGCAAGTATCACACTAATACATTTCCAGACCTCTATTAACCTACAAGTGAGAAGTGATACCAATAGACCAAATTCATCTCCTGTGACGTCATCATTCCCTGTATATGAGTAAGTTACCCCCATTTTGAAAATATAGAATTTTCTAGCAAACAATTTCAATACACTCAGATACAGAGTGAGTTCCGGAGGTATGAACCCTCATTCATCGAAATTATTTCATTGTCATTTGGATTATGGTGAGAATGACATAGAATCACCTTGCCATTATTTTCTCTTGGTTGAATTCCCCTTTTAAGAGTTAAAGTATTAGAATCTGCCTTTGACTTAAATTGAAAAGGAAGGTTTTTTCATCGAAAGGTTGCTCTTAGATGCATGTTTTAAATTTAATATACATAACGCATCAAGCTAATATATTATATGAAGTTTTTGTCGTGTGTATATTTATATCAGGTTTTGGAATTTTCATTAAAAAAATCAATCTATCAAACGACGGTTTTATTAAAGGCTGAAGACTGATGCAAGTTAATTTTATTTTGGTTTTTTTTAATTTACGATTGGTATATGTTTAAAATATTAGTATTTGCAAAGTTTTAACCACCATGCACCTTAAATCATTTACTTCGAAGAAAGTGACATCAATAAATATACTATTGGCTTTAATTTATTTGTTTTGTACTTTGGAAACCTACAAAAGGAATAAACCTTAGTCCACATAGACATATATGGTAAACACGCACTATGTCTAATAACTTTCTACGTTTGTTTTGGAAACATTGTTTACAGTCAGAATAAATAACGTATACTGTATCTACTAAAAAGGTTCAGGAGAACCATTAGTATTCAATGCAGTCGAAAATAATTAAAGATATGTTGCATCATTTCACAAATCATCAAAAGAATTGTCATGTCTATCTGTTGTAATATTTACCTTGACTTTCACGGATCTTAAAGCATGCAAATAAAAACTAAGTTACGCAAATCAAAAGAGCCAATAAAAACTTGCATTTCGTTTACATTAAATGCACACATTAATCTACACATTTTATAAAGATCATTGAATATCTCAAAAGATAATATAAGATATGAGACCTTTCTGTATGACGTGGGTGGGTGTGGGCTTTAAAACGATCTGAACAGCGTACATACCGATCTCTTCCATTTGAAGCAACCGCAAGTGTTTGGGTAACAATTACCCTAATGATATCAAAGACAATTGTACGAGGTGGTGCTTTTTTATTCCACTTTTTACATCGATACATATAGTAAGATGTCGTCTTTTAGCATAGTTCATTGACTTTAAATGCCTTTATTTCGTCGTTACACTCATTTACAGAGTACCATTTGACTGTATAACTAGTATTCAAATTCCTACATATGATCCGGATGGCGACCAAGTATCCTGTCGATGGGCCAATACCACGGAGTGTGGAGGATCTTGTGCTGGACTGCCGTCTTCTAAACTAGATATGGTATCGTTTCATTTTGTCATTGCCTATTCTGGATTTACATACACCATAAAACATCGAGTTTAAATTGAGTCTAAATGTAAATGTAATTTCAAAACTTATCAATTCCATTACTAGTATAAGATACTGCAATCGACATATGAGTAAAGCGATATGCTCATTTCAATTTCCGATTTCCGATTGTTAAATTCAAAATTGATGAAAACACCAGGTTTCTTTCCTGTAATGCACATGGTCGATATCCTCGGTGCTGGATTTGGCTTCCTTAATTGTTCGAACGTTTTGGTTTTGAGTACTTTTCGCTTTCAACTGTTTTGGATTTTGACCTTCCAATGTTTTGGTTTTAAAAATGCTACTGATGAGAGGTTACTCCTTGAAATATCGATATATAGCATATCCAAATTAACCGTTTATATCTGCGCTTTGGTATTTGTAATTTTCAAACTTTTGATCAGAGACATAATAGATTACTTTAAATGCGAATGACGCTTTATATATACGACTTTCTATATATTTTTTTCTTATATATTTGAATTAGAGAACTATGCGGTAATACATTTTTAATTGGTATTATAAATTATTATTTTATATTGATAATATTATTTTTCGGTACTTTTTTTCGTGGCAGCAAAGATGTATACTAACATTACAACCAAAACGAATCACAGGCTTCAGAGAAAACGGCATTTACGTCATACAACTAACCGCAGAAGACTTTCCTCAGACGTCAATAACAGTGGGGTCAAATACAGTTCAACCAACAAGTCCCCTCAGTCAAGTTCCTCTACAGGTAATTATTATTAGAGCAAAAACATATTATATCAGCCTTATCTATTATCGAGAAGCCGTGTATGTTTTGTAAAATGCAACCAAGATCAAAACTAGTTCAAATGTAACAAATAAGTTATTTCAAAATATCCTAAGGCTTGCATATTTCAATATAATTTAATGATAAAATAGAGTCTCTACTGTCTTAACTTTATCTTACATAATTTGATGTTTAAATAATGAATGTAAACAATAAAACAATATATGTACAAAGACATGATGTCCCACCTTGTAACATGGAAAAATAACTTCAACTTACATGTAATGATAAACCTGATTTTGAACTAATGGACGAACTGGTGAACAGACGAACGGAAACGCTTTTAATGTTTCTTTTTTTTTCAGTTTATAATAAAAACAGTAAAGATTTCATCTCCGTGTACAACTATACCAAAGATAACCGACCCAAGTCCAAAGAATGGCCAAGTGTTCATTGTACCACAAGCACAAAGTTTTAGCCAAATGATCTATGCAACATTCACGTCTCCAGCATCAAGGTAATCAAGTCATAAAATTTAACATTTATTTTCCAAACGTACAGAGGTAAGAGTTCTGTTCATTTCACTCACGGTTCATATCGGTTTAATAAAACATCGGACACTGACAAGAATATGCAAATAAAAAACTTTTTTTTTCTTCCTAAAACTTAAGATCTAATAATTTCTCGAATTCCTTATAGTTACTTAATCTTGATTTTTCTTTGATACATTTGGAAATGTTTCTTTATCAAACGTGTATTAAAATCAAACTGTTTTACAGAATACAAGATTTCATAATATCTGTTCCGTATGGAACAAGAAAGTCGACCCTTCGAAATGTAGGAGGGAACGTATGGAGCACAGAACTGACATGGACACCATCACAGGACCAATATTCTACAAATATTCTATGTTTCCAAGCCCAAGATAATAATGGGTAATATAAAAAACTTTAATTTTGTCGTGTACTACTTTCATTTCATTTTTTCTACAACTAACTGTTGGTACTAAACATTGTTTTAAGTCGTATTTTGTTCATGACTAATAGCTTTAAACTACATGTAGTTATTTAAGTATAAATTACATGTAAATGTAATTCAAGTAATTTCTATGTTTCCTTTTATTAGGTTACTGAGTGAACAGTTTTGCTATACCATTCTTGCAGGAGGTAATATAATAATATCATGTTATGTTTAAGATACTTTTAAAATATGACAAAACGAATGTTGTGTTAAGAAATCTATCTTTTTATTTATTTATTTTAAAAAAGAATTTGTCTAAAAAACATGATGACCAACCTTGCAACACGAAATTCGTGAAAGTGTTATAAATTTAATAAATGACGATTTTGTTTGTTTATTCTCTTTGTCTTATAAAGCTTCATGATGATGTCCTACATCATTCATGGTAAGGTTCACGTTTCTTTACGTTGGTTGTGTCGCATACACTTTATTCCATATATCTTTATTGTCTACCGTTTTAAGGTGGGACGTTACGTTAAAAACGACGTTACCGATAAAATTTACCTGTACACTGAAAAATCCGCCTGAACGTCGTGAAAAGCAACGTCAATTTTAGTTAGATTCTATTGCGTTTTTCACGTATAGGCAATGTTCACGAGTCCGTACCTTAAAAACAAAGTCCGTGACATATCCTTTATTTAACATCAATGCATCGCAAA
This sequence comes from Arcuatula senhousia, assembly GCA_963971305.1. NCBI lineage: Eukaryota > Metazoa > Mollusca > Bivalvia > Mytilida > Mytilidae > Arcuatula > Arcuatula senhousia. Next base: position 20,068,194 of record OZ020304.1, on the reverse strand, counting down.
TTTTCCGAGGAATATTATATTAGTTTTTGGTCAAAATTTGGATGTCGTTAGTCTATTTTTGTGCATAAAAAGTAAAAATAATTGGTGATGAAACTCTTTTTATCCTATATGTCTTTGTTAATTTCCCGCCAAAAATGTAGTTTTCAAATGCATTTATTTGAAAAACGAGGTCCGTGACCCCCATTTTTTATTGGATATATGGATGTATATCACTAAGAACTATGTGTCTACCAATTTTTAATAAAATCTGGATATATGCCATTTGGTATCGTCCCACCTTAAACGTGAAGCTAAATCTGAAAGTTCTAGACGATCAGTTGGACAGATATACTAGCCAGTACACTACATGCCTCTCTACGTCGAAGGAAGGACAGAAGAAATGTATTTTGCACGACCTTTCCTTTCATGCTTTTGTTTTAATCTCCAGTGGATGATCCATGCGCAGTTAACCCTTGCCTTCATGGAGGATCTTGTGGAATTCATCTTGATACCTATGCTTGCCAATGTACACCAGAATACGAAGGCAGAAACTGCTCTATTGGTAAGAGTACAATAAATTATAATTGGTAAAGTCCATAATAGCTCAAGATCTATTGTCAATTTTATTATTTATACCTGTTCATAAACATTAATTTTTGTTTTGAATAAAAAACGAATATTTTATTTCACTTAAGTAGCTAGAACTACCGTGTACTAAACCAAGATCCATAAAAAGATACAATTACTGTCTGTAGTTCCCCCTAGAAGTGTAAATCAATCTAACTTTGAAGAAAGCATATACTAGTATATGTTTCCGACCACCCTGACCTTACACATATCGTGGGACCATACGAGTACAACTGGCCCGACCATACAAGTAGTTGGACAATATTGTACTAATGTAAATAACACAGAAAGTAAAAAGAAAAGTATTCTACAAGCTGACATAAAAGAATTGACGCTTTAAAAATTTGGATGGATGACAGCTTACTACATGGCAACATTACCTTTTTTACATGACAAGGAAAAAATCTAGCCAGCTTAACTGCTGTATGAAAGGCAACTAAAATGTTAAAAGTGGAAAACAAACGACGGATATATTTTGAGCTCAGGTTTTTATGTGGTCGATCATCTAACTCTTCTCACACGTATTTACTTATTCTAAATTATTGTATTGAAGCCCTAAGAAATTGTTAATTGAAATTATATTATTAATTATTTCTATTACCAAAATGATATATTGTATAACGAAAATCATTATACACCGTGGTATAATATTTATCCTCTATATTTAAGCCCGACCAATGCGTATGGTCTGAATACTCATATAGTCGGGAACATATTTATTATTTAATGAAAGTTATAAAATCTTTCAAACCTCATTGTCTTATCTTTTCAGATAAGAATGACTGTTTAAGTAACCCATGCAAAAATGGAGGGACTTGTTGGGATCAAGTTGGTGACTTTCAATGTTTTTGTCCTGTTGGTTTTATGGGAAAGGATTGTCAGCGTAAGTTGGTCATTTTGTTGCTATGCATGAAAATAGGGTTATTACAAATGTTCCAAAAGGCTATTACCTAGCTCATATAAAGTAAAGAGTTGTGACATTTCAGATCAAGAAAATAAAGCTGAAACAAACAACAAATATTTAAATCACTTGCATACATGTACTTGACACCTTAAAGATTAATATGACTCTTAACAAAAAAGACAAGGACAAAAAAGACAGACTTGCAGATCCAGTTGATGTTGTTTTCCTTTTTCTTTTCATGATTAAGTAATACAACACATTTTTAATTTGACAAACAAAAATATTTTAAATAAAGAAAGAATGTGTCCATGGGACACGGATGCCCCCGCTGGCCCCAAACAGGAAGTAGATTTCTGACATGTCTGAAAATAGCTCAGGACATACAGTTTGTCATACTGATCCATCCTACCAAGTTTCAAAACATTCTGCTATACAGTTCCTGAGAAAAGCTTGACGGAAATTATCATATAATATTCACATCGGCCTAAGTCCCAAACAGGAAGTAGATGTCCGACAGGTCTCAAAATCTCTTAGGACGTATAGTTTGTCATACTGAACCATCCTACCAAGTTTCAAATCATTCTCAGGTACGGTTCCTGAGAAAAGCTTGACGGAAATTTCCATAGTCATGTTCACATATTTTAAAATTGGCCTAAGTCCCAAACAGGAAGTAGATGTCTGACAGGTCTCAAAATTGCTTAGGACGTATAGTTTGTCATACTGAACCATCCTACCAAGTTTCAAATCATTCTCATGTACGGTTCCTGAGAAAAGCTTGACGGAAATTTCCATAGTCATGTTCACATATTTTAAAATTGGCCTAAGTCCCAAACAGGAAGTAGATGTCTGACAGGTCTCAAAATCGCTTAGGACATATAGTTTGTCATTCTGAACCATCCTACCAAGTTTCAAATCATTCTCATGTACGGTTCCTGAGAAAAGCTTGACGGAAATTTTCATAGTCATGTTCACATATTTTAACATTGGTCTAAGTCCCAAACAGGAAGTAGATGTCTGACAGGTCTCAAAATCGCTTAGGACGTATAGTTTGTCATACTCAACCATCCTACCAAGTTTCAAATCATTCTCATGTATGGTTCCTGAGAAAAGCTTGACGGAAATTCGTACGGACGTACGTACGGACGGACGTACGTACGGACGGACATGAGTAAAACTTAATGCCCCCCGACATGTTGTCGCGGGGGCATAAAAATACTTGTACAGGTGGTTGTTTATGCATGCATGAACTTAATAGTGTATCCAAGGGAATACAACGATAAAAACAAAACAATTAGTTTTAAATAAATAAAGAGAAAAGATTGACTCATTTTAACAAGTTTCTGATGGCACTAATATGCTTTATCCTGTGTTGATTACACTGATCAAGGGCTATTTTTTTTTTCATTCTAGAAATTGATTACTGTGCCTCTTCACCCTGCCAAAATTTTGCCACTTGTACCTCCAGTAATTCAGGCTTTCATTGTACATGCACACCAGGATTTAGTGGACAACGTTGTCAAACAGGCAAGTACTGTTACCATGAGCTTTTAAAGTATTGAATGGGTCTTGAATCCTCAAATATCAACATTCAGCATCCAAACAAATTTCTGTCTAACATCCCACTTTCATCATTTATTCAAAAACCATAAACATGGACCTTGGACAGATGAATAAAATGTTCAACAAATTTTGCATAAATGATGAATGTTGGACTGATGTTGAATAAATTGTAAATCTGTTGTTGAAAATTGAATATTGAACTAGTGATCATTGGACATTGAATGTTGAACTGACTTTGAATGATCTGGTTTTGAACTGGTGATCAATGAATATTGAAATGGCAATGAATGATCTGATCATGAATGTTGAATTTGAATTGTTGATGAATACATGTTACATGCTGAACTGGTGAAGGATGAGTGTTGCATTTTGAACTGATATAAAATGAACTGGTGAAGTATCAATATAATAAGGAATGTTGAACTGGTGATGAATAAACGTTAAAAATGTTGATGAATGAATGTAAATGCTGAACTGATTATGAAGTTGAATGGTTAACTAGTGACAAATAAATGTTGAAAATTGAACAGGTGATGTTGAATGGTGAACTGATGATGAATAAATGTTGAAAGTTTAATTGGTGATGTTGAATGGTCAACTGGTGATGAATGAATGTTGAAAATTTTAACTAGTGACAAATAAATGTTGAAAGTTGAACTGGTGATGTTGAATGGTAAACTGGTGACCAAAAATGTTGAATGATGAACTAGTGAAAAATAAATGTTGAAAGTTGAACCGGTGATGAATGAATGTTGCATGTTGAACTGGTGATGAATGAGTGTGAATGTTGAACTGATGATGAATGAACTGAAGATGAAAGTATCAATATTGAATGTTGAACTGATGATGAAGTTCAATGGAGAACTAGTGATGAATTAATGTTAAATGTTGAACTATTGACAAATAAATGTTGAAAATTACACTGGTGATGAAGGAATGTTGAATGTTGAACTAGTGAAAAATAAATGTTGAAAAGTGAACTGATGATGTTGAAAAGTGAACTGATGATGTTGAATTGTGAACTGGTGATGAATGAGTGTGAATGTTGAACTGATGATGAAGTTCAATGGAGAACTAGTGATGAATTAATGTTAAATGTTGAACTATTGACAAATAAATGTTGAAAATTACACTGGTGATGAATGAATGTTGAATGTTGAACTAGTGAAAAATAAATGTTGAAAAGTGAACTGATGATGTTGAAAAGTGAACTGATGATGTTGAATGGTGAACTGGTGATGAATGAGTGTGAATGTTGAACTGATGATGAATGAACTGACCAAATTGTTTATTTTTGTTCTCAATTTGTGTGCATTGATCTTCTTTCAATTTGACAAAACACTACATGTAGGATTTAACTTTTTATTATAGAACTTGATGAGTGCCTGTCTTCACCTTGTGAAAACAGTGGGACATGTGTTGATATGGTTGGTGATTTCTTCTGCCAATGTCCTATAGAGTATACTGGTAAAAACTGTAGCATGCGTAAGTATACATTCAGAACAGTAGAATATGGAACATATGGGTAATTTCTAATGTCAATGTCCAATAGTGTTTACTGGTAAAATCTGAGGATATGTAGGTACAAATGTATTGTCATAGGATAGCAAAACGACCTATCCACATTTTAAAATCTATTGCATAATGAAGTATGATATATATATGTACTATCTAATATAGTAGGCTACGTTTTTTTCAGAATTATGTTTAGAGATATAAAATTCCCCTTCTTAAAAAGCATTAGCAGTTAAGTTAAAAAGATATTTATTTTAAATGCAGGAGATCTAACAATGAAAAGTAATTCTTTATGAAATCTCATATCCACCAATTCATTCAATGCATAAATATTTTCAAAAAATAAATAAATGACTTAGGTGAAAGAACAACATAAACTCACCTGGAATAATTTTGTTTATTTTCCTGAATTTCTTAAATCTGTTCCTAAATTTTTATTTTTAGCCAAGGACTTCTGCAACCCCAGCCCATGTTTGAATGGAGGGGTCTGTTATAATTATGATGACAGCTACAGGTGCTCTTGTCCTAGTGGATATATAGGGCTGGACTGTGAAACTTATCAACCAGAGGTAAGCAGGCCTGTAAATAACAATGAAAAACTTTTATATAACGTGAATGTATACCATGAAGTCCATTTTTATTATATAATTGTTCATAAAATGACAATGTCTCAAAAAACATGTTATACTTTTATTCTGTTTATACTGATTGACAATTTGAAATGGTGGAGAAGCGTTGCATTCTTAACTGGAGGAGCAATGTATTTAAAGTAAAGAAAGTTTAACCTTAACTGCATTACAAGCATTATCAAATGCTTTAGGTTTTTTCCTTTATATGTATGAATGCCATACAGTTCATAATTGAAACAAATCATGCTAAGATTGTTAGGAAAAGTGAATCTTAAGAAAACATTTTAACAAGAACTAACACTTAAATATGTCTCGCCTGCCGGCACCATCAGAAACAATAATTATTTTACTTACACTATATTTTGAATTTATAAGGATTTCCAGTGGATCTGAGATCAAAAGGTGTTATAGAACTCAAAACATTGCTTATATGCAAAAAAATAAAGTCACTCAAACAGAAAATCAAGGTCAAGGTCAAAAGATGGGGATGCAACTGAGCATATGCATACAAAGTTTCGTCAACCTAAGACCAATAGTACTTGATATATGGAGGTGCTTGCAAACCCTTACCATTGCTATCATATGTTTAGAAAATTGTCAAAGTCTCTCAACAGGAAAATCAAGGTCAAGGTCAATAGATGGGGATGCAACTGTGCTAAGCTACTACTGGGGCATATGTGTACCAAGTTTCATCAACCAAGGACTTACAGTTCTTGATATGAATGTGCTCACAAAACCTTACCATTGCTATTAACTGCATTGAAAATTGTCAAGGTCACTTAACCAAAAAATCAACGTTGTGGTCACAAGATAGGGGTGCAATTTTGCTAAGCTACTACTGGGGCATATGCATACCAAGTTTCATCAATCTAGGACTTATAGTTCTTGAGATATGGAGGTGCTCATGAAACCTTACACAAAAAGTTAACACCTCTGTCGGTAATTTAACACCTATGTCCCACTCTGCTTTGCAGGCGAGACAAAAATGGATACTTTAGATAAACCAAATGTTTACCTCTATTCATTTTCTTTTCAGAGCTGTAGTGCTGATGATGATAACCACTGTATGTGTCTACTAAATGGTCGTCGTGTAAAGCTACCATTCCCTCAGCATGAACAGACAGGGTTTACCAAGGATGACTTGGCAGCTGGGGCTGTAGGGTTGCCCATTGGTATAGCTAGTGGAGTTCTTCTGTGTTTATTGTTCCACAAACTCATCAGACCTCGATGCTGTAAATCAAATTCGTTAGTATTATTCTTTCAAGCAGGTTGTTAAAATATTTTTTTGATTTATATTTTTTTTACTGCCATGCTGGTCTGATATATATTTGCATTGATGACCAAATGACACTCTACTTTGAAAGCATGTAGTTTGAAGCCAATAAATCTTTAACTTAAAAGAATGTTATAGTGTAAACTTAATTCTGTTTCTGTGTTTAAAATTTATATTTAATTTCTGCATTGCAGTTAAAATTGCTTTTAGAAATCTGCACAAAATATTTTATGGAACATAAATTTTATTTCAAAAATACAAAATGATGGAATCAATTTTACCTCAAATAAGTTTACCTCATATTTAACTAATTTGAATTTGATATTTTCTGTAAATAGGTCAAGAGCACCAAGACAGAGACCGCCAAGCACAAGTTCCACCAAATCATTGATAAGTCGAGACAGCACTGCCTCTCCAAGTGACATACAGCCAAGTGTGAAATCAGTTTCCACCATATCAACACCATCCTATACTAATATGTATCGACCAAATCGGGTCGCAGATTGGCAATAGAGGATTATGCACAGCCTTCTTAAATGAATATTGTATTCAAGATTGTTCATTGACTATTTGAATTGTTCTAGTTTTATACATTATTGTTGCTGCTTGTAATTTTCATGTGAATACTTTATTTTGTACATTGTTGATAAAAAATAAAATGTATGGCAAAAATGGCCAAAACTACACTGAATATTTTCTATGAAACAATTGTATAAAGAGTCCCTACTTAACAAGAAAATATGTCTAAATAGACATAGTGCCAAGTAACTTGAACCTGAAGGAAAATCTGAATAAAGACAACATATTTAGTGTCATCTGCTTTTGGTTTTGCCTTTTTAGACTGCCCACAGTCATATGTCCAATTGGTATTTCTTTGCTTCCCTTGGGACAGGCAACAACACTAATGCAGACATCAATAGCCATTTTATTTTCTAAGGCTGTTCAATAAATATTTTCAGCTTCATTATTCTACCACAAGTTATTAAAGCTTGTTTTTTTTATTCTAGTATACAGTGTGTAGGTATACATTTTTCAACTCTGTTTTGCAAATGATCTATCTAAGGTTATGGTCATTTGTATGCATGCCTTTTTTATGAATTAAACCAAACTTATGAAAGTGAGTGGATCCTTTTTTCTTCAACTTTGTTCCTTTCTATTTTTTACAATAATGTTTACAGTCTTTTTTGTTGTTGTCTAAGATAAGGCTTGTTTGTTAATTAAAAGGTTTTTTTTGGGGGGGGGGGGCTATTTAGCATACTGTAAACCAACTTATTTTTGCGAGAGATTTATATTCGCTGATTTCGCGAGTAGCAGAAATTCGCGAAAATAAATCGTCGCGAACTTACTCTTCTTCATAGTAATATTATTGTTGTTTACCAAGAATCGTGAAAATAAAAAGCCGCGAAATTGCCCTCTCACATTGAAACCCGAAATATTGTAGTTGCGAAGATAAATTGGTTTACAGTATCCTATAGTGGTGTTTCTTAAGTTGGGCAACACTTGTAAACTACATTTGCAATATACACCATTTATTCCAAGAAAAAGCAAATACAGTAATAAGAAATGATAGTATCTTAAAGGTTAATTGATTATGGTCATAATTCTGTCCTGAATAAACAATTTTGAAATTTCTTTAGTAATATCAAATTATGTAATTATTTGTCTTTAAACTTTCAATAATTTTATATGCAATCAATAATTACTGTTAATTTTAAACATAAACAAGTAATGGAGGAAAATGACAATTTCTGTAAAACTACAGTTGCAAAAGTAAGAAAATATCAGCACTAAAAGTTATAACAACACAAAAGTCAATTCATTTTTTGTAGCATTATATATTTATAAATATAGTAAAACCACAACAATAAATATCCATAATAATAATAATGTAAGTTTAGGAACTGTTCCATTTAACCCAGATCAGAGGAGATGATCGCTACACCACGTTCATAGAAGCTGTGATCAGCTCCAGATCCTTCTCCCTCTGTCTCGAAGTCCAGGGTGAACAGAAGCTGACCTCTGGTGGCATTCAGATAAACTGGCAGAGTTACCTTTCCTTGTCTACCCTTTTCAGCATCTAGTCTGAAAATGGAAAATATGACAGTTTGAATGACTGAATGTTATTTATGGAAATAATACATGTACATGTACATGTAAATGTAAAATATAAAATGGCTGAAACATTACTTTAAGGAACGATTGTCAGTATTGTGGCACCCAGAATAACCTACTAAGATTCATATCGTTATTTCAAAGTTTGATATCTAAGTTCAAAGGTTTATAACTTGTACAAAATTTTGTACAATCAAAATTTCCTGGTAATAAGCACAACTATATATGGTGTTTTTACAAGATTCCAATTTTCATTTGATAATAATTGTAGTTTCAGAGGAGTTGAGTGCAATAACTTTGTTAAGGATGGCAAGATGGATAGACAGTCAGACAAGACAAATGCCAAAGAGGGGGGGGGCATAATGCAATCTAAAAATTTAATGATACACTGTTTATGTTCTAGATTCATAGTGGATTTAAATAATAATAATTTCTCTACTAACTTGATCCATCTGAGTAATGTCAGTGGTAGATCTGTAGAGATGGTAGATGATAGCTGTAGCTTGTTACTCTTACATACAGCTCCTTGTAAGATCAGTCCTGTAATAAAGTATTTGAAATTCATTTAAGGAATGATTGTGAAAAAAAAATTATGACAGTCATTCCTTATAAATAAATTTTCAAAACAATTAAAAAAAACATGAAAATCTTACTCATAAAAGAACTAAAATGGTGGCACTTCCTGTAAAAAGTGGGCGTTTCGCCATGATTTTTTTTCCCTTGAGATATGAAAAAAAATTTCGTCCAATCCAATTGCAGTATTTTAATCAAATTTATTTATTATTACATGATTATTATATTTAAGAATTGTTGGAACATTGGCAAACCAAAATTTTTCAATGTATGATGCTCGGCCAAATTGTTAATCCTATGTAGAAATACATTTCAAGCAATAATTCATATACTTAAGATAAGATCTAAAATTATGTGAACAAAATGTATTTCTAATGAGAAATTCATTAAATCATACCTGAAATTCCAAAACTGCAAGCATCTATATTGTCCTTTCCATCAGATATCTTGACCTATGATATAAAGAAAAGAATATTGATTTCTAATGAAAATGGTTACTGCTGAAAGGAATGATAACATAATCTTATTGATAAATTGAACACTTTAATTCTTGTTTTCGAAAGTATTTTTTGGGCAAAAATTAATGGTAAAAGAATTGAAACAATCTACATGCAGAACACCAAAGACGGTGAGTATTATAGACATAGACAATATATTTACATCTAGATAGAGTTCTTCCAGTGACCAGCTGTTGGCTTGCGCCACATATTGTCTTGTGGCTGTGATGTAAGCTTCTGGTATAAACAGTCCACCCAACCATACTGTCAAGTTCTGTAGAAGAAATATGTAGTTTTACTAATGAAGTCATGCATTTTGGCAATCGCATTTTACAACAGCAACTTTTGAAATTGTTATTCTGAATTACATAAAAACTAAATGAAATAAATAATATAGCCATATTGGCACCAATTTGTGTGTTTTTAATACTAGCAATATAAAGCAAAACATATGCATTATGGTTTTATCCGAAATTGATTTAAAGACTGATTGATATGTTGTTGAGAAAAATTTATTTTGAATGAACACTGATTCATGAATCACTAGCATACATTCAACAGACAAGTAGACATTATATTTAAAACATACCTTAAGCTCCTTAGCACCTCCTTGTGAAGTAGCTTGTACAATTTTCTGCAATTGTTTGACACGGCTAGAGAAGTCAGTGATCCATTGAATGACAGTTATACCTTGTGGTACAGTGTATCTTCTCCAGGTCTGAGGAATTATACCTGTAATATAACAAACATGGCTAAAACTGAAATAGCTTCATCCAATTTATTTGATTAGTTCATTGACATAAATTCTACTTGGGTAATAAAACAATTATTTGTAGTTTATAGTTTCTTTTTAGCACATTCATAACACATATTGTTCAGTTGAGTAAATCAACATGAACAAGTAGTACTGTGAGCGAGCTCACAAAAGGATACCCCCGCTACATATTGGACTCTTTACTGTAAAAAAAAAAAATTAAAGTCCAGTTATCTCCCCTCAATGATAACCAAGAGCAATTCAAATTCTGCATGCACATCTACAGATGATGTACTTCCTTCATGTAAAGTTACATCAAAATCCATCTTGCAAAGGAGGAGTTGTGCTTACAACGTTTCCCATCGAATAATGTATTTAAAAAGTCTAAGTCCAATTATCTCCCCTGAATGATGTCTGATTGCAATGAAATTTCTTCATGCACATCTACATATGTTGTATTTCCTTCATGTAAAGTTTCATCAAAATCCTTTAAGCAGTTTAGGAGGAGTTGTGCTTACGAGATTTCCCAGTGAATAATGTATTTAAAAAGTCTAAGTCCAATTATCTCCCCTGAATGATGTCTAATTGCGATGAAATTCCTTCATGCACATCTACATATGATGTATTTCCTTCATGTAAATTTTCATCAAAATCCTTTAAGCAGTTTAGGAGGAGTTGCGCTAACGAGGTCTCCCTTTGAATAATGTATTTAAAAAGTCTAAGTCCAATTATCTCCCCTGAATGATGTCGGATTGCGATGAAAATTCTTCATTCACATCTACATATGATGTACTTCCTTCATATTAAGTTTCAACAAAATCCTTTAAGGGGTTTAGAAGAAGAAGTGCTAACGAGTTATGTGGACAGACGGACGGACAGACAGACAGACAGAGTGTTTTCTATATACCCCCCCAAACTTTGTTTGCAGGGGGTATAAAAATCTGTCCAACATAAATAATTCTCTGAACATTCAGGTTTGTAAAATGGCAAGCAGTAACCCCTGGTCACATTGAAGGCGGCAGACTGTTTTTCATAGTGCAATTTCAAAATACTGTTGATCGATGTAGAATATGTAACATACACTTATTCCACATTTCATTATGTTCTATTACATCACCCCTGTATAAGGACACTTACCCTGGACTAAATCTTAAAAACAATGTGGCATCATAGTCTTGGGCTTGAGTTTAATTGTTTCTCAAGTGTCATTACATATTAGCTTACCTTTAACCAGATCTGACATCATAGTCCTGTGGTGATTGGTAGGTTTCTTCTCTCCAGAACAAACCATCATCACATCATTAAGATCCTGTCTGACATCATGGAGTAGCTGGGCTCCGGAGTTCACCTCTCTCTCAAAGAATCGGAACAATGGGTCTTTGATGTTCTCCACTGTCCTCTTCATAACTCCTACAGTCTAAAAGTAGAGAAGTAGAGGAAATTAACAAGCCTTAAAAACATTATTTGAATACAGTAAAATCAAAGTTAAGATTTTGAAATGTAAGGACTTCTCAACCCTTTTTCTGCATTGGTAATACAACAGTGGTATAAATGGCTCAGCATTTTTTTCCATTGTCAGAATGAATAGTGCAATTAAATATAAACTTGGGCAATTAAGTAATGGTGCTGCCTATACTCAAATAATTACAACATTTTTGTTTTAGGGAGGGGGAGGATTTGATCTCAAAAGAGGAAAAAAGTTATAGCACATAAGTTATAACACATACATGTATGATTGAAATATTATAAAGTTTGTATCAGAAACCACAAACTGAACCTTTGTTAGACCAAAATAACTTTTATCACTGCTAAATATTGTTCAATGCAAAAGACAGTGCAAGATCATTAGGATGTGATTTTCAAGGAAATTGGATTTCATTGTTTTAAATGTTTGGTTTCTGAGGTTACGTTTCAGATTGTTTTTGTTATAAGTTTATGAAAATTACCAAAATTGAAAAATCCCTCTGTATCAAATAAATTGTAAGAAGGAAAGCAACAAAATCATCTATGAAACTGAAAATGGAATAAAGTTAAATATCCAACCACCACTTAAAAATAAATTGAATCATTGGAATGAATAATGAGAATTATTGAAACTAAAAAATCAAGCATCTTAAAGTTGCACCTCTATCCTGAAATAAAAACAATTAGGAAATCTTGGTATTGGATACATGGGAATATTTTTCTCAGGTCATAGATCCTGGAATAGGTCAGAACTTACCAACTCATCACAATCCTATATTAGTAAAGTTAGTATACATGTACATGTTATATTACTTGAGACATATCTTATTAAGATAAGGCAATCTTGATAGGTTTTAAGAATACAGAAAATAAAGGAACATTCATTAAATGGTCATCCAAATATAGTCTGATAAAAACTTCACAGAAAAAAAAAGAATATTTTTGTTTGTAGAAATATAATTCAATCAAAGCATATTTTGTAAAGAATCATAGTATCAAAATAAAGTATAGTTTCATAAGTATAGAACAGTTGTTGGCATGAAATATCATAAAGAGAATGTCAAATATACACTTTCAAGAATTAAATTCATGCATTTAAATACTATCTTCATAGGAAACTTTATGATCAGGAGTGTATCTAGAAATTATTAGTTAGTGCATTTCTGACTTGGAGGTTTGAAGAAGAAAATATGACATCAATTCTTGCTTGAATCAAATCTGACAGTAATTTAAGTATTAGCAATAGTGATATCAGATTTTCGTTGAAAGGGCATTCATTACGGGATATATTACTTACTTTCTGATCAAATGCCTAAGTTAACAAGTGACTAATTAGTAAGCTTACAATGCATAATAAATGTGTTAAATATTAGTTACTAATATATCATAAAAGGTGTATATTACAACAGTTTTTTTTCTATAGTGAAATTATGTGCATTAAATAAATAACAAAATGGTGATGTTAAACTTTGTATATATCTACAACAGGTAAGGACATTTACATAAACTTATATTTAGCGAGTGTTTCTTGTTGTCCCCTGCCGCAACGCGGCGTAGGGACTTAGTAATGGTCTCCGTCTGTCCGTCCGTCCGTCACGTTTTTTGTGGGTGCAACTCCTCGGACACAACTGAACCGATGTTGCTGAAACTTTACACACTGATAGGGTACAATTAGTAGATGATCATCCCATATTTGAAATTTTCAAAATGGCTGCCGTTTCCATGGAAACGGAAGAAAGGTCAAAATATAGGACATTCAATATCTCGGTTACCTAGGTGCACAGGGTTCTGAAATTTTGTAGGCTGATAGAGCAAAAGGTACTCTATAATAATACGAAAAAAATTTTTAAGCGATATTTACGGTTTTCGAGTTATTTATGAATTTGTGATTTTTCAGTCCGAAAAATGGGACTTTGTCAAACGTTTTTGTGGGTACAACTCCTCGGACACTACTGAACCGATGTTGCTGAAACTTTACACACTGATAGGGTACAATTAGTAGATGATCATCCCATATTTGAAATTTTCAAAATGGCCGCCATTTCCATGGAAACAGGGAAGAAAGGTCAAAATATAGGACATCCAATATCTTGGTTACCTAGGTGCACAGAGTTCTGAAATTTGGTAGGCTGATAGACCAAAAGGTACTCTATATTAATACGAAAAAAAATTTGAAGCGATATTTACGTTTTTCGAGTTATTTATGGATTTTTGATTTTTCAGTCCGAAAAATGGGACTTTGTCAAACGTTTTTGTGGGTGCAACTCCTTGGATACTTCTGAATGGATGTTGCTGAAACTTTACACACTGATAGGGTACTGTTAAAAGGTGATCATTCCATATTTTGACAACCTATTTCTATCGTTTCTCAGAGAATGTATTGCTTGAATTGACATACCACACAACTTTTATGCAGCGGCGGGGGACACATGGCTACGCGTAGCAATCTTGTTATTGTAAACCAAGTGATTTTTGTAAGAAATAAACTTTCATAAGCAAATTACTTTTTAAATATCTGGATGAATAAGCAAAGCACTTATAATTATATATAAATGCTTTAATCTTAAAATCAATGAAGTTTGCCTCTACAGTGGTGGCAACTTAGTTAAATATTTAAAATTAAATTACATGTAGTTAACAGTACAAATGTACATTCATATTGTAAGTAAGTAAGTGAAAAAAATTTTATGACTCCTTATCTTCAAAAAGATGGTTGTATCTCTTTTTAAATCATGTAATTAGACAATAAAACTTCAAATTCTGTTCATGATACATGACTAAAACTCTCTATTTACAAGATATCCACACTATCCTACCTTAGGAACAAGTGTCATCCAGGTAGAGACTGATGTATGTAATGTTTTCATCCATTGTGGACGTCCATCTACGACCTTCTGTTCTTCATCAGGTGTACTGCTGTAAGCCAAGTCGTCATCTTCTTCCAAGATCTGCATCTTCAGTAGGTTGGCAATAATTTCACCACCTAAAGTATTCAAAGAATTTGATAACTAAGGCATATTGACATTCTTGATACCTACATCATTCCTGTTAGGTTTTTAATACCCATTACATACTGTTCAATGTAAGGCTTTAATGGTAACATAACTAATTGCAATATCTTTTGTAAAAGCATAATAATTCTTTAATGATTAGTTCACTGAGAGTAAAATTTGGATCATACCTAAGTTTGTCAACAGGACTTTCTCGGCATTGTTGGGCAGTCCTAGCCATGATGGTGTCTGTCTGTCTCCTTCTAATCTCTCAGCAAACTGTACAAATTGTTCTCTCCTAAAATAGTGGATAAATGAATAGGTTGAAAATACTTTTTTTATGATAACTAGCTTCATTTATAAAATTGTAAGGTTTCTTGAAATCTATTATTAGTTCATGATGTCGATGCAAAAATGCTTTGTTAAATTTCACATACAAAATTAAATTTTGTATATCAATGCATTTAATTCTTGTAAAATGGGTCAGAGACAAAAATGGTCAGATTTAGTTCAAGAGGAAGTCAGTTATTGACAAACATGAAAAAGAATCCCACAATATGGAAGACCATGCTTAGCTCGTATACCAAATATCAAAAAGCTGTGATAGGTAGTTGCTGAGAAAGCTGATATGAAAATATTTTCCCTGCTTGTTGCTCAACATTCATCATTTTATAAGCTCGTTTTTTTTTCACTCAGGAATAAAAGGATGTGTTAATTTTAAATCTTTCCCGATGAAAATATTTTCGACAAAGTGATTTATGACATAATCAAAACTATAAACTTACTGTACTCCATCAGGCATCAGTATCTTCTTTCCTTTACCATCTACATTGGCGACCAGACTGAAATCTCC
The DNA here is from genome assembly GCA_963971305.1 of Arcuatula senhousia. NCBI lineage: Eukaryota > Metazoa > Mollusca > Bivalvia > Mytilida > Mytilidae > Arcuatula > Arcuatula senhousia. Next base: position 20,052,464 of record OZ020304.1, on the reverse strand, counting down.
CTCAAAACTCTTGGGTGAGAATAGCTTGTTGATATAGGTCGTCAGTAACCTCTGATCAAAGTCATTGTCTATCTTACCACCATAGATACACTGTGATAGTAAGGTTCTGATGGCATCCCATGGCACTTTGTTTGGTGGAACATTGGTTCTTCCCTGAATAAAGTAAAGGTTTCTAATTGAATTGGATCTGAAAGAATGCCTTTTAATTCAAATAATGATTTACAATGTTTTGGGTCTGTTGTTGTTGTTTGAATTATTATTCTGTAAATATACCGGGTACCATCAGTTTAATATAGATCAAAGATTTGAGTCTTTCTAAATACAATACCAAAAATGGATATAAAATGGTTAATTTGGTTATGCTGTATATACTATATTGACATTAAAAGGAGTAACCTGTCATCAGCAGAATTTGAATCAAAATATCAGAGGATAACAAACCAAAAACATTGAATGAAAAGTTCTCAAAACCAAAAAGTTTGATCAGGAAAGCCAAATCAAGCACCAAGGATATCGACCATGTGCATTACAAGGAAAGAAACCTGGTGTTTTAAACAATTTTAAATTTTAAAATATTGAATTCAAATGTTGTTTCTTTTTCAATTCTTCATTTGCTTTTGTTTTTTTTAACAAAGTTCTTATAATCCATTTGATGTTGTGAAAAGTTATACATACCATGGCAACAGATTCAATCCATGTGTCCAGCATGTCACAAGCCACTTTGAGGTCGGACTCTGTAAACTCATACTTCTTAGCCCATCCCAGTGGTGTGTATCTCATTCTCTCCTGGACTATAGCATGTAACCAGGCCAGCAGGAAGTACAGACGGGATCGCTCATTTGGAGCCTGAGGAAAAGATTAAATTGTGTTACGGTACTCGTCATTTATTTAATAATCCAAGTGTGTTGTTTTGTTATAAACTAAAATACTAACAAAGTCAAGAAAGGATTCTGTTACCAAAAAATCTACGCTTTTCAAAAATCTTCAACTAAGTTACATGAAATTTCAATACTATAAACATAGAAATTTTCACACAGGGGTTAATTATGCTTAATTAACAGTTAGAAAATATCTCCCTCACGAATGATTACTTCTTTGAGTAAAGTATATTGATAGTCAGAATTATTGTGATTTTATCCCATAAGCAAAAGGTTAGCTTAACAAAAACATAAAAATAGCACCCCGTGAAAATTTGCATATTTATAGTTTGCAAACCCCCAAATGTAAGACCTGTACCCATATAGTCTCAGATTTTTTTGCATTCACAAAAAAAATGTGAAAGGACAGATAGACAGAAAGACATATGGACCAAGTGAAAGTTATTAGGATTCTGTATTCTCAGGTTGGGACCCAAACATATCTAATAACAGTAAGCAGATATTTTTGCCACAAGTCTTAGATGTTTTAACAATGTGTGATCAATGAGCTCTTAACTTTGAACCAATTGCCTAGAATTATCCATGGAAAATTTCATATTGACAAAAAATGATTATGCCACAAGCATAACTTTATGGCAGGGCCAAAACACTTGACAATATCAATTGTCTGGGGAAAAATACTCTTTTTGAGAGATAAACAACACAGTGCATATTCTTCTTACCTTGCACATCCTAGAAGCTGGTACTGTACTGAATGTTCTCAATAAGTTAGCAGAGACACCTGGTGGTGGTTCAAATACAAACACTCGGCCAGCTCTCAGTAAGTTGGTTGGTATCTGTAAGTATAGTTAACAGAATTAAACCCATGTAAAAATCTGAAAAGATAAGTAATTCCTGGAGGTTGAGAAAAGGAAGTAGACATCTTCTGAGAGTCTATACAAGTAATTAAGGTTTTTAGGAGAGTAAAACCGAGAGGTATAAATGTCATGTTATGTTCTACCCAAGAAATGATATAAACAAGATTAGAAGTCTTTGTGTCCCTATAAACTTGCTTCTTAGACATGCAATAGATAAGGAAATATATTTGATGTAAGATTTATGTATAATTAGTATCTTTCAATTGTCTAGTTTTAAGGCACAAGCTCCTGTTACGTCCAATTACGTAACTTTAGGGTGAAAATTTATATATGCTCCTGTTACATTACTTCCAGGACATTACAAATTCCAGACCCTTTACGGATGGGGGGAAGGAATCAAATACGGATTTATCAACGTAACTGTAGAATTAAAACACTTCACATGCTAAAGTTACGTGAGAAAAATAATAACAAGATTATGCAAAATTTTGGGGGTTTTTTGTTCAAAAATCTTATTGTATTTTTTATATTGTAAATTATATGATTATTGTTTTAATTAATAAAATACTGAACATAATACATATTTGTTCACTTATTGAGATCAAAGTCTATATGCACAAGGCCTTTGCAATCGATCCTTGATCTATGTTGACCTCATTGTACTGGTTGGCTGAGTAAAAATCTAGCTCAGTGAGTTCTACAGTTACGTTGATAAATCTGTATTTGATTCGTTCCCCCTATCCGTAATGGGTCCGGAATTTATTATGTCCCGGAAGTAACGTTACAGGAGCATATATAAATTTTTGCCTTAAAGTTACATAATTGGACTTAACAGGAGCTTGCAGATTAAGATTTATACACAATGATTGTATATAACATGCAATATTTCATTTTTTAATTTGTTTAAAATATTTTATGCTAAGTTCATCATAACATGCTTTGAATACAAATATGAAAAAAAAAACTATCATCTGGTTACAATTATTTTCAAGCTATAAAGAATACATCTAATTCATGTCAAATCAAAAGCTATTTGTTATGATTACATAAGTACAAAATTATAGAGTTCTTGTTATATTTGTTATAAGTGGTATACAACAGAGTTTCAGAAGTCAGAAATACATACAGATAGATTGTGCATAGTTCTAACTGATTATATCTCCGTCTATTTCGGTAATGTGTGGCTCTCTGGACATTTCAAAAAGCATTATTTCTATGTTACCAATTTTTTTTATCTATTTTCTTTTTTAATGGGAAACTATTATACTATTATAGCCTTTTAATTGGCAATAAAACAATCTTTGATTAGCAAAGTCCATCAATTTTATGAATTAAAGCTATTCATTCATTAAAAGACTTTTAATAGCATTTCACCTATGGGCAGGAAATCTTTTTTATTCAGAAATAGGAAAACTTCATAATTATTCAGCTAGGAACACAGCTTTAAGCCCTTATGTTTCATTTGAAAACAAACCACACACTACCTCTATTGTAAAAAAAATATATTTTAAAATGTCACAACAAAAACACAAAATTAATTCTTAAAAAGCTAAACTACACAAGCTTTAATGTTTAATGATCACAGCAACACACTATGTTTACCTTGAACCCCTGTTCATGGATCTATGAAACAAAGAGCATTGTACGCAATGTAATAATGATAGGCTTAGCAAATAAAGGACAAGAACATTCCTGCAAGGATGGGCATTAATGATAATAGGCTACACCAAACATGTAAAGCTGAAATAAAAGTCTGATGACAGTTTTCTTTTGGCTTTCTTTGCTTCCAGACAATCCTTCACTGTGCCTTTATTTAATATACAGTACTTGGAATTCTATTATGGCTAACTTTCTATCTTTGACAATCAATATATCTGCATCATAACTGATTCTTTTAAAACCCATTTGGGAGAAAATAATACATAGTTCAATAGCTAAACTTAAAACAGCATAAATATCCACAATAAGCAGTAAAGCCCAGTTGACTCATGCAAGATGAAAAAGTCATTATAAAACAAATGGCTAAAGAAATTTGATTGATTATTTTACTTTTACAACTTATTTACTTCATACAATTTTCTTCCACCTTACACGGAAAAAAGGCATCAACAAGAGAAAGTACACATGAAATATGATACATGTATAGAAAACCTTGAGCATCAATAAACAATATGATGGAAAAAAAGTTGCAAAAATCAAAATTCCATAGATTTTGTTTTGAAGAACTCTCAATTTTATAGCATTTTACATATAAAACTGAAGTTCTCTTTCAGTCCATAAATGCCACCCTCTATCTAATCATGCAAAGTCTTTATGATTAAGTATAGATCCTTATTATACCTTGGGATTGATCTCCATCGTAAGGAACAGCCTGAAGCTGGGGTGAGGGGTCAGGTTGTGTAACTTCTTCTCCAACTGTACCAGCCACTGTGGGGCTAAGTGTACGTTCTTCAGCATCACCCATCTACCAGACTTACTGGAGGAGTTGATCACTTTCTCTGCTTGGGTGAAACCTTCCGCAGAACCTGTAAAGATCAAAAGAATGGTAGGTTACAATGTACTTCTTTAATTTGATCAGAGTCTTTGCATTTTATGGACATAAAAAAGAACTGTTTAAATTTTCATATGCAAATCTCTGAATGGTACTAATTCACTGTGTAAAATTCCAGACCTGTACACACCTTATTCTTAGTGGGTTTTTTTCAATAATGGAAAGCAGATGGACCCACAAAGTGAAATTTTAAAAGATTCCACATTTTTTATATGTGAGCCTAAAATATCAAACACAAGAAACCAGAGTCATTTATTGTTTGCTTATACAATTGTATTTATCAATGTTCTTTATAACTTACCTATAGCAATTGGTGTGATTTGTTTTCCTAGTTCTGTAGCCAGATCATCTACCCAACCACTGGCATCATAACCAGGAACAGAACACATCAGTACTGGAGTGTTGGCTTTGATCTACGGGGGAAAGAAATATAAGTTATTACATGTATTAGATGAATGGGCAAGTTTTAAAATTTTAAACTTACATTATTTATCTGTGGATATATGATGTGAGTTTATTGGGAAGTAGAAGGAATCTTTATGAAGGATAGTCCAATCAAATACGAGAATATTTTTTTCTAAAAACCCTTGCGACTCAAATGTTGTTTTCTTCAAAGCCATTTCCAAACAGTTATTTTAATTGCATAAATGGCATTGGACTAGGAATTTTAAGTTCACTCATTATGCTGAAAAGTAAAATTGATTAGGCTTTTTTAAAATTTTACATAGCAGATCATAGATTCTCTGAAAGTCAACAGATATGTATTTCATGTAATCTGTGACTCAATTCATTATCTCAGAGGGACTCAGGACTCAGAGATTCAAACTTTATTTTATACCTCATTTTCTACAATATCTGACAGATTCAGTTCCTTCTCTCCACTATGTAAGAAAGCAGTTCCTAGAGTCTTCTCTACAAATACTCTTGCCATAGCTGTGAGCCTGTCAGGTCTGAGGGCTTGTATCACTAACAATCCATTCACTGCCTTTCCAACTGGGTCTATAAAGATAATAGACACTTTTTTTAATCACACAAGATAATTTTTACCCCCAAATATATTAATTATTACTCTATTTTATTCACAAGGTTGGGCGGAGCTTAAATTTCTCAGTGTTTTAGGTAAGATTTAAACGAAGAATCACGAAATAATTGACCTGTGACTAACCCGGTCAATAAAATATAGTAATAGGACATTTTTAACATGTTCCACTTCTAAATCTGTGTCATAGCTATAAAAGCAATAAACATGACTTTGGTATACAGAAAATACAGGATGTGTACTTTAAGATTAGTGCCATTTTTGACAGACGTCAGTTTCTTTTAAAATACAGCAGAATATATTTCTAATCAGTTAACTTAAAATAAAATTTAGGTCAAAATTCCAGCACAGAAATGACATATCTCAAAATGTTATATGTCAGAGAAATGAAAACCTCCATGTTCCTTCCTTTTTTTTTGGTATAGGCATTACCTAAGAATTTCTGTTAGAAAGTATTATCATGTTGAGTTTTATATGTGTGTGTGTGCGTCTATGTTTAATGCCCTTTATTGACGCACCTGGGCCATGTAGGGCAGTCAGTTTTATTGGTGGAGGAAACCGGAGTACCCAGAGGAAACCACAGACCTTGAGCAGGTAACTGACAAACCTGATCACATACAGTTGAGAAAGTCCCTTTTTTGTTAAATACAAACGGGACTCGTTGAGTTTTATAAACCTGATTTAAAAATTACAATCAGTAAATTCAAACAGAGTTATTTGACATCTTAGAAATACATACTGAGTGGTTTATCTTCTTCCCACAGCTGTATCACATCCTGTTCTGGGGCTGCACTGTCAAACCAGGTCTTAAAATCCTAAAAATAGTATGCATGTTATAAATGATAAAATGTTATATCATATCTTCAAACTGATTTACCAAAATGTCTCTTCCTGATTGTTTCACATTCTAATATGATAAACCAATTTTTAAAGATTTTAAAAAAAAATCACAATTAAGGGAGTACGAGCTTCAGAAATTGAACATTTTCGAGATCCTCTGCTTTTACCCATTCAAATGCATTAAAAAAAATTCGACATGTTTTCTTAATATTTGTTCAGAACTATTAAGAGAAGGTCATAATAAACACCCTATAACAATTTCATTCAATTCTAATTACAATTTCTATGTTAAAACAGAAGACGAACTTTCAATGTAATTCCTATGAAAAATCTAGAGAAGTTTTTTTCCCGCCATATTTTTAGGTGCTTATATCTTGAAATCGGCTCCATGTTTTTGAAAACTTTTTTTCATAAAGTTTAGCTATTTTGAGCTATTCTTTCCAAATTTTCTATTCTAAAAAACTTTTAATTACAAAAAATCTCAGGCTTGTACTCCCTTAAGAAAGATTATTCAAGTTACCCACTTGTTGTGAAAGGAAAACATTATATATTTTCTGTATCACTTACATTGCTTCCCTGTATCTCCTTAACAATGGTCCTGAAAGTCCTTAATTTGCTCAGTCTAGTAACTGCTGCCAGCTGAAATATAAAAAGTTGGGCTATTAAGCATACTCCACTCAACTATTAGGAAAACAGGAAGTAGATGATCGACTCTCTTGGAAAGGGGAGGCACAGTACAACTCATCATGCTACAGCTGTGTACCAAACTTGAAAATAATCCCTTCAGTAAGGCAGAAAAATCTACATGTATTACAAAAGTTGGTAGCCACGGGAAAAGGGGATCACAATATAGCACCCTTTCTTATGAGTGGGGTATAATTTGTCTTTTTATGAGCATCCTTTATTCTGTAAATTGGAAGCTTTCTTTTCTGATATAATTCATCTTCAAATATGCTTATTAAAGTTATTTCAATATATTTTAGTGGTTAAAATAGATCCCCTATTCAATAGGGTTTTTTTTAATTGTAATCCAATCTTTTTTAAAATCCCTGCTATTTTTACAAGCAATTCTTCTTCTATTTTGGAAAGGGAGGGTGTATTTGCTGGTGAGTTGTGACTGTTTTATGTGTGAAAATATTTTTAAATGCTTACCTGGTGTGGGGAGAGTCCTGGGATGTTAACAGATGACTTCTCTGTTATCAAAGCTTCCTGACTTCTCATGAATTGGTTAAACTCTTGGTCATAGCTAGATTCACTGTAAAGTATATAATGTTTAAAAATTTACTTTTTCAATTGGTTAAGAAAATTAAACTATGGATATCAAAATTAAAGCAAAAGTAGTCCAATGGTCTCATGCTTCTTTAATATGGGGTAATAGTTTCTGAGGAAAATGTGATATTTGTACAAATAAAGTTTTTTATTCTTTATTTAGCTTGATAATATTACATTCAAATAAGAGGACTTAACATTTAACATCAATATAACCTGCACATTATATTTTGATCTCGTGTAGCTTAACTAACCTCTGCATTCCTTGTAGGTAGATCCTACATAACTGTACAGCTATTGTAATTCTGTCATGATGGAACATTCCTCTTCCAACTCTGCTGTAGGTTTCCTGTTAATAATAATCAAAACTTTTCTTAAACTGTTCAATATGGAAGACGAAGATTCTATTTTGGCAAAACAGTAGCAAATCTGAATGAATACAGCATTTTTCTTTCTTTTTGGTTTCTTTTGGCAAAATTTAATGGCAAAAAAATGTTGTTTTTTTTTATCTCACTCATTCCGTCTCACAATCCTTTTTACTTCTTTACAGAAGCTATACCATTCTTTCATATGTAAATCAGTATTTATCAACTTGTATCATATGTACCATGTACTAGCAACATTTAATGAAGAACAACAAATTTACCAAGAACAACTCATTGGTGATGATAGATAATCTAGCAGCATAATCTTTCTGTCCTTTCAGTTTCTCACTGTTACTCAATACAAAGTGGAAGATCTCCAGGAAGAACTGTAGAGAATACTGGTACAGGAAATGGACCTGAAAATATCAATGTCAATAAAAGTTATTTTTTATACGCAAACTTTTTAATTTTCCTCTTCATGATCTTATTTCTCTGAAATATTTCAAAATTGTCAGAAACCTTTTCATCATGTCACTGTCATTTCCTTCTTGTAAAGTGCTTAAGTGTTTACTTTTGCATGGCAAGTGTTACTTTTTGGGTACCACTGCATATCTTTTTATACTTAAGTTTTATTGAATGACACATTCATTTCTTTTACACTTAATCAAGTGGAACTTGTTTCGTTTATCATGTATCATGAATATTTAATACATGTATATCCTCTCATATGCCCCTGGAGGTAATCTATCATGCAACAAACTATATTATGTATATTACATGATTATAAAGCTCTTTCATGTAAAATATTCAATTTTGTCTATTTCCTCTTGTATATCTACCTGTTTGAGGGCCTCCAGTGTGAAGTAGATACTACTACAGGACATGGCCAGAGGTACATATTGCTGGGAAGTTGTCTCCACCTCAGCCATGATAACATCTGTCTCTTCGACCTTCTTAGCCACCTCGGCAGCCTCCTTCTTCAATGTCTCTAGATGTGTGATAATACTGTTATCATCCAAGATTTTACCCTTAGACTCATTCAAGGCTTGCAGAAGAGATTTTTCAAGGTGTCGTAGTTTCAGTTGGAATTCACCCTGTAGTTTGAGGAGATCTGATCTCTTGGCATCTACATCGGGTCTCTCTGATTTCAATACCTTAAAGGAAAGTATAACATAGAATAAGTTGGAAAAGTAATACAATCTAACACTTAGTATTTCTTTAACTGGGTTCTTTATCAATTTCAAGTAAAATGTCAACTCCCTTCTTGGATCCTTCTGTAATCTTTCTAAGTATGCCCTTTCTCATTATTTGTTCTATCAATATCATGTTCTTCTTAATGACATTATCTGTATTTGTTCTATGCCCAGAAATGGGTCTTTCGTTGATAATTTAGGGATTTGTTTGAATACTATGTATTGTATTTTTGGGTCAATGCAAGACGGCATGCAGCAACCTCTGGTCATGTTGAAGACTGCTGGCTGTTTTCCATTGTGATCTTTAAAATTTTGTTTCTTTATGTTGATTGTGTCGCGTACACTTATTCCACATCTCTTTATCGTCTATATTTCACTTATTAAAGGTTTTCAACGGATTATAAATAGTTAGTTTAAATTAGACAATACATATTGCAGCAACACTTCTAGATATTTACTTCAGTTTTGTAGTTTTAGTTTGTAGACTCATTAAGTGATTGTATTTTAAAAATCTTACCTGGTTCAAACACTGATCTTGTAAACTGCTTCTAGTGACAGTAAAGTTAACAAATGTAACCCTGGAACATAGATCTGGAGGGAACTCAACCTATAGAACAAGATGTGAAAATAATAAAAATATAAATTGCAAAGAAAATTTAGGTCCATGTATTAATTATTACTAGTAGTTAAAAAGAGCATAAACCTCAATACAATAAAATCCACTTGGTTCACATTTCACTCAAGTATTCCCTCATTGCTTTCATTTACAGGGGCTGCTCTGGCCTCAAAACTTTTGTCGCCAGAAAAATTGCCAGATTTGAAATTAAGTCTCCAGTTTTTATAAAGTGTAGCCAGTACCGTTATCATTAAAGGGTCATGCTTGTGTAAAATAAAGGAGATAGTAAAAACCCTAAAAACTTTCGTCCTATTACGATAGTTAGTTGTTTAGGAAAACTTTTTACTGCTGTTCTTACAAACAGATTAAATAAATATTCTGAAAACTTCTCCGTCCTTAATGAAAACCAAAGTGGTTTCCGTCAAGGTTACTGCACTATCGACAATCTTTTTACCTTACATGGACTATTCGAACTTCTTAAACTGAAAAAAAAGAAACTTTTCTGTGCCTTTATAGACTTTGAGAAAGCTTTCGATAAAGTGTGGAGATCTGGCTTGTGGCATAAATTAATACTAAATAATATAAATGGAAAAATGCTTAATATTATTCAGAACATGTATAAAAACATTAAGTCTAATATTGTCTTTAACCATGAAAAATCTGACTATTTCCCTTGTAATAATGGGGTGAGACAAGGTGAAAATATGTCCCTTTTCCTATTTGCCGTTTTTTTAATGATTTAGAATCTTTCCTAGAAAATCAAAACAACATCGGCCTGGTATCCATTTCTGAAGATTTAGAATCAATTTTAGGGGTGTACGCAAAATTATTTGCACTCTTATACGCAGACGATACAGTTCTTATGTCTGAAACAGCAGAGGGCCTCCAATCACAATTAAACAGCTTCTACGATTACTGTAGTGAATGGCAACTTACTGTCAATATAGAAAAAACTAAAATTTTATGTTTTGCAATCGGTAGATTACCAAATAATTTGCGCTTTGTATACGTATATATATGTATACATATATATTTAAAGGACCAATTTGTATGTAGTCCTCAGTAGTCGTGGGGTGAGATTGAAGTCTAGTACTACAAGGAATGTTGGTTCAAACCCCGCTCAAGACAGGGATTTTTTCGAGACGATTTTAACTTAAAATGCATGAGCTAAATGTCTTACTAATTAAAAACCTTAATATGATGAATAAAACTACCTTTCATCAAAATTTAACAACTTTGACTTCGTAAAGTACGCATGAACTAAGTTGACCTGTATATAAACAGGCCGTGTAAGTTCTAAAAATAAAAGAGGCCGGTAACACCCGTTAAAGTACTGAAATTGAATAGCTCTGTGGGGGGTAAAGTCGTACAACAAAAGATGTGAGCCCAGTTTCTAATTAGTCGTTATAATCCTTTTCTTCAACCTGCTGTGATCTACCCTTTACCTTTTCAATTATCTACCTGCTCATCCGTGGCGACAGGTGGTCACACACGATAACTTACCTGTTGACATATTGATCAATACTGGCGATGTGTATTCAATGACAAAACTTACTTAGGCGCCAGAAAAATCGCCAGCAGCCATTTTTTGTCGCCAGTGAGAAAAAAATATCGCAATTTGCGACATTGGCGAAGCCCAGCGCGATCCCTGATTTACAATATCATTTATTTGCAGAAAAGCTATTATTTCATAACTGCCTATTTCTTTACTTTTCCTAAAATAATTTTTATTCTATAACTTACCAATGGATCTCTGGTAGAGAGGAAGATTGTAAAAGCAGGTGACAAGTCAATGTCCTGGTCACCCAGTGTTATCAATACTCGTCCACCAGTCCTTCTCAACTCTCTGTTCAACACAGGGTTCAAGATTGGATCATAACTTTCAACATCCTGAAAAGAGTTGGTAACAACAATTGGTACAACATTATCATGACCTCAATTTCATGTAATTATTTCAGTAAAGGAGTAGGGGCGATAAGGCCTGATTTTTGCCTAAAATTTTACCAAAATCTCAACCTTTCAATACTGTTCTCAGATGCTGATAACATATTTATTAGATGTCCAAACAAGAGGCTCCCAGGAGCCTGAATCGCTCACCTGGTCTTGATGTCTTATACTTTTGTAGAGCTAAATGAGCTGAACATTTAAGCAAGCAACAGCTTTTCTCTACCTGCAATAGTTTTCATTCTATAGGCCAAAAACACCATTTTTCACCTATAAGGGGCCATAACCCCTATAAGGCGTCATCTGACAACTTCGACCCTATGGAGAATTTTGTAGAGCTAAATGAGCTGAACATTTAAGCAAGCAACAGCTAATCTCTATCTGCAATAGTTTTCATTCTGTAGGCCAAAAACATGAAAAATCGCTTTTTTCAGGGGCCATAACCCCTATAAGGGGTCATCTGACAACTTCGAACCTATGGAGAATTTTGTAGAGCTAAATGAGCTGAACATTTAAGCAAGCAACAGCTAATCTCTATCTGCAATAGTTTTCATTCTGTAGGCCAAAAACATGAAAAATGGCTATTTATCAGGGGCCGTAACCCCTATAAGGGGTCATCTGACAACTTTGACCCTATGGAGAATTTTGTAGAGCTAAATGAGCTGAACATTTAAGCAAGCAACAGCTAATCTCTATCTGCAATAGTTTTCATTCTGTAGGACAAAAACATGAAAAATCGCTATTTTTCACGGGCCGTAACCCCTATAAGGGGTCATCTGACAACTTGGACCCTATGGAGAATTTTGTAGAGCTAAATGAGCTGAACATTTAAGCAAGCAACAGCTTATCTCTATGTGCAATAGTTTCCATTCTGTAGGACAAAAACATGAAAAAACGCTATTTTTCAAGGGCCATAACCCCTATAAGGGGTCATCTGACAACTTCGACCCTATGGAGAATTTTGTAGAGCTAAATGAGCTGAACATTTAAGCAAGCAACAGCTAATCTGTATCTGCAATAGTTTTCATTCTGTAGGCCAAAACATGAAAATGGCTATTTTTCACCTTTAAGGGGCCGTAACCCCTATAAGGGGTCATCTGACAACTTCGACCCTAAGGAGACTTTCGTAGAGCTAAATGAGCTAAACATTTAAGCAAGCAACAGCTAATCTCTATCTGCAATAGTTTTCATTCTGTAGGCCAAAAACATGAAAAATTGCTATTTTTCACCTTGAAGGGGCCGTAACCCCTATAAGGGGTCATCTGACAACTTCGACCCTATGGAGACTTTCGTAGAGCTAAATGAGCTAAACATTTAAGCAAGCAACAGCTAATCTCTATCTGCAATAGTTTTCATTCTGTAGGCCAAAAACATGAAAAAATGCTATTTTTCACCTTTAAGGGGCCGTAACCCCTATAAGGGGTCATCTGACAACTTTGACCAAATGGAGACTTTGGTAGAGCTTTTGATGCTGAATCAGTAGCGTGGCCTCAGATTTCCTCTATCTCTTATACTTTTTGATTTATAAGCCAAAAACAGTAGTCTGACCCCCCTAGTCTATTTTTAGTAACGGCGGCCATGTTTTTTGACAGATCAAAAATCGAAACACAAGTTTGGTGCAGGACACCCTAAGGATCAATCATACCAAGTTTCATTCAATTCTGTTCAGTAGTTTCAGAGGAGAAGATTTTTGAAAAATTGTTAACGGACGACGACGACGACGATGACGACAACGACGACGGACGCCAAGTGATGGCAATAGCTCACATGGACCTTTGGTCCAGGTGAGCTAAAAATGAGAAACTAAAGATATTTTTGAATTTTTAAATGATTGCTTTGGGGGAAATATTAATTGAAACTGACAGTCGTTCAGAAAATCACCAATTTACATCAATTTTCAGTATTTTTCACATACGTTTTGGACTATAAAGTATCTCCACACACAAGAAACAAGTTAATATTTTTACAGATTGTTAATATGGCTTATATAAACCTTCTCTAAAAGTATGAACTTGTTTCTTGTGTGTGGACGATGAGTTCTCGTCCGAAATGTACCTTGAAAACGACCAATATTTCTCAAATTTGGTCATTTTTGTGAAAATCACTTGAACTATGACGTCATTATGACGCTTTTATATCAATTTTTAAATGTTTGGACACGGTTTTTTTTCCGTCAGAGTTAACATTATATTCTGGCCAGAAATGAACACTTTTGCATAACCTTCATATTTTTAGGCTAAATTGGATCCTTATTGCCCCTACTCCTTTATTAAGCTATTAAGCCTCTGAATGACTGATGTCTAAAGCATTGGGATGTTTTGGATACAACCGATTTGACAATTCAATGTTCAATCAATAAATTTATCATATGTTTTGTTTTCACCCATACTCAAATAACACATCTTTTTCAAAGATTCAAAACATTCAAACCAAGCTATTAATTTTGTAAATTATCTTGGCATCTCTCATGTTAACATATCTATATGTATACAATACCTGTACAAGGAGTGGGTTTCCAAATCTCAGAGCACTTTCCAAGTTTTTCCTGAAGGCATCATCTAAGAAACTTGTCTTTGTGATTTTCTTGTCTTTATATTCATTCATGATAAACTCAGTGGCCTGGCCTGATGGGTCAATGATCAGAGGGTACCTGTTGTACCTCTTCAGCATTATAGCATTCTCAGTACACAGATCGTCAGCTGGGAGGGTGTTAGCCTGCCATCTTAGTCTGTCATCGGCATTGGATAGGTACTACAAAGGTATAAGATAAATATGCTTGTGCATTTCTTGCAAAATTGAAACATGGAGATCAATCTGAAACATTTAAACTATTTACACAGAAAATAAAATACATTGCAGAGAGTAACAGATGAGTCTTTTTTGAATGCTTGTGGCGAATGTTTTATAGCTGGTGTCAAAGTCTATATGATTTCCATGTAAAATCAATCTTGAACTTTCTGTGAAATTTGTTATGGCATGCTAAGTATAAAGCCTGAGTCAAAAAATATATTTTCTCTTGTTCAAGTCAAATTATTTTGACAAGTGTATGAAACAATTTTTTTCACTGTAAGGACCTACCTCAGTTCTAGCTAAGTCATTTCTGAACATTACATGTGCCTGTTGTAGATGTGCTGACCAGGTTGTAAATAAGTTTCTTCTCATCTGCTGGTCAAAGTAACCTAAAAATTCAATACATATCTATATCCAAGACATCTTGTAGTAAACATTTTAAAAATCACTATTAGACTTAACAACTACTGATTTTCTCTCTGATAAATCTTCCAAAAAGTAAACAATTGGTGTTTCTACATAAGAGATTGTGCCATACAGAACACTACTAATCATTTTCCTGCTAACAAAGATCACACCTTAACTTACCAGCATAAGCCATGAAGGCAGATGACAATAGAACATCACCAATGATTGTGGACATCTGACTCTTGAATGTCTCACTGCCAGACTCCCATCTTTGTTTCTCTCCATCTAAACTCTTCAGTAAGGCTACACTTCTCTCAACCTATATAAACACAGCAATAATAAGAATTGATGACATTAATGAAAGCTAAAGTACAGTTCAAACATATCCAGGCATGGGGTAATGCAAATGTGTAATGGTAATGCATTGCAATGCATTACATTTTTTCAAGTAATTCAATGTAATGTGTAATGCACCATTTTTTGTATTACATGTAATGGTTATTCAATGCATTTCTTTCTCAAAAATGCATGTAATTCATGAATTACAAATGTATTACATTGCATTACTATTATTAAATGTGTAAATGAAGAAGAGTCAGTAAAATTTTCAACAATTTTTAGCAGGTTTATGAAATTATGAAATCATAAAACATATTGTTCTAAAAAATTTGAAGTGAAGCCATACAAACACAAAATAATTTATATTTTCTATTAACACTGTTGTAAAAACAACTTAATCAGTGTGTCAAAAACAACTCTTCTGTCAAAATTAAATGGCTTTAAGTTAAAAATATTTATTAAATAATTTATTTTCATTTTCATGTTTATAGTATCTATATCTTTAACACTAACAGAAGAATGTTGACCATGAACAA
This sequence comes from Arcuatula senhousia, assembly GCA_963971305.1. Taxonomy (NCBI): domain Eukaryota; kingdom Metazoa; phylum Mollusca; class Bivalvia; order Mytilida; family Mytilidae; genus Arcuatula; species Arcuatula senhousia. Next base: position 20,036,839 of record OZ020304.1, on the reverse strand, counting down.
AGAGAGCTGAATTTGCAAATAAATTTCAAATTACCCAACAGAATATGCTAAAATGACATATTCCTCATTCAGAAATTTTATGTTGTCTTCCTTGACAAAATGATAAAATCTTTTAAATTATTTTAAAAATGCTTCAAATTCAACTTTACATCTGCTTTGATTAACAATCTTATTTTTGTACAGATCACAAGCTGGCTTTTCAACAAACTATGCCTATTCATGATCTAATCTTCTTCAATATATGAATTATGAACATATTTTTATGAATAATATTTTCAATATTGTGAACAATATTCTTTAATATATGAGTTATAAACATATATTTTTTTTTAACTCCTATTTTTCTATACATTTGTTTTGGTCATGGCACGATGTATAAAAATATACATTGAAAAAGATGTTTTAGTTTAGTTTAGTTTGAAACAAAGTTCTTGCTTAGTAACTTTTTTACTTTTCTGTTTTGTTTTTGTGTCAAGACATACAATGTATCAGTGTACAAAAGTTTATGAAGTTCTGACTAATATTTTATTAGAAATCTTTTAAAAACAAAGTTAACCTAGGTATGATGGATGGTGCAAACAAGTTAACGAAACTTAAAAATGTAATGGTAATTCAATGCATTACTTAGCCTAAGTAATGGTAATTCAATGCATTTCTTTTCAAAATCCTTGTAATGGTAATGGTAATTTAATGCAATTTTTCTCAAAGTAATGGTAATTCAATGCATTACATTGCAATGTAATTCGCCCCATGCCTGAACATATCAGATGCAGTGAGAAGACATGGAAGTACTGAATAGTAGGTATCTTAAGTTTTGGGGTTTTTTTTAATAATGCTTGAGGCATAAAATATTTTTGTCTTTAAAATTTGCTTGGAGTTTGTAATAAACTAATATTCTAAAAATCTGTTCCATAAGCAACAATAAAGCATTCTATTTAGTTGATCTGGTTCAAAAACGATCCTGCCTGAATGCTAAAATTAAACCAAACTTTTATCAATATCATAAACTACATTTCATATACCTTGGATTCTACAGCAGCCAGATCTTGTTTGATGGCCTGAGCCTGACTGATCAATACAGCATACTCCTCCTTGTATTTACCAATGCTCTTCTCCAGCTCATTGACCAGCTTGTTAACCTCTACAGCCAATCTAACTACATTATATTTACCTTAGATTCTACAGCAGCCAGATCTTGTTTGATGGCCTGAGCCTGACTGATCAGTACGGCATACTCCTCCTTGTATTTACCAATGCTCTTCTCCAACTCGTTGACCAGCTTGTTAACCTCGGCAGCCTTCATCTTGTTCTCTTCTGCCTGGTCTTCTAACTCCTGTAGTTCATTCCTCAGGGGTTCTACTCTCTTCAACATGTCAGCATACTGAATCTGTAAAAGATAGAAATAATGTTGTGGTATTGTCTCATTATAGCAATGATGAAAGAGCAAAACATATTGTTGAAGTTGGAGTGATAACTATGAGCCAACTCACTCAGAACATCCTTGCTCAAATTGGCCTTTCATTGAGTAAAACAAGAAGTCCAATGATATTCAAGGTGTATGGCATTTTTTTTCTTAAACATGTCCATATAATGTACTTCTTTTGTTATCCAAATAAGAAGTTTAAGACAAGTTAGGCATATGAAGTTAGCAGGGATTTAGCTAGGATTTTTCAGGCTTTAGTCACTTTAGCAGCAGGCATATTTTGGACCACATTTTCAGTCACTGTTCAGAGCTATTAATATATTCTATCATGTCTATGGTTAATCTTAATTTATAAACTTTTTTTGCAAATGGTCTGTTTGTAATTCATTGATTTTAATAAAATTTATCTTCTAAATAAAGTATTATCCAACATTTACAGCTTTGTTATTTTAGCCAGAATTATATGTATGTTTTTATATTTTATAAATACTAATTATGTATTTCAACACCCCCCCTTTTCCCCTCAAAAGAAAAAAAATAACATGAGTAAGAAAAGAAAGAACTCTGCAGTGTTTTTCTACCCATAATCAAAGAGAGTTCTATTTTATTTATATTTAATCATAAAATACACAGTATTAAAGATGCAGAATAAATATATAACCTTATTAAATAAAATCAGGAACGGTTATTTAAAGTTCCTGATAAAATCTATGTTATATTAATTAAGTTTTTTGCTTTGGACTAGAGTTATCTTTCTTTTTCTACTAATAATACAATATGTTAATTTTCCCGCCAAAAACGTCACATGATCACAGCTCAAATGTAAACAGTCATTCATGACCTTTGTAGAAGTTCCTTCTGCATATGTATGGCATATATTCAAATTATTGTATGTTTTGTGTTATTTTATGGATTTAACTTTTTCCTAGAAAGGTAAATATCCCCATGCATTCATTTTCCTTTCAATAAGACCTTGGCTTTGAAATAAACCACGTGGTTGAGTCGGTCATTTTATTTTTATTTACATTTCTCACGTTTTGATTGGCTAAATAGAAATTTGCATAATTTCAATTATGTTTTACCTTGTCGGCAGATTTCTTTTATGTTTGCTGGTCTCATATTGATCTATAAATTTAATTGGCATGGGTTGTAAAAGTGTCAATTTTTGATGGCTCCAATCATATCCGGGGTTCATGATCAGCTTGGCGTAGTAAATTAATTAGCCTTGATTCATTCACAATAATTGACGAAAGTGACACTGGAATTTACTTTTACCACTGATTTTCGTAATTTTACACACTTTTTGAAAATTTAGGTGACGAAGTGGTTAAATAAATTTTCGCTATTTGAAAAATCTTTTCGCCAATGACGAAGATGACGAGCGCTAGCTAAATCACTGAAGTTAGATAGACAGTAAGGGTGGGTCCTACATACCTCCCACAAGTTAGGAGAACATAAAACTATTTTATATATACATGTACTTAAATAATATTTTAAGAACATTAAGTCCCCATACACAACAGAGATCAACTTTTGGATAATAATAGCTTGGCGATAAAAGACATTATCTGACAAGAACATGTGACCTTACTTCATTTCATATACATGTACATACAACACACCTGTGCAATGGCCCATTTACACATTGGACCACAAGCTAAACTGGCCCTGTTGACTTTCTCATAGTTATAGTCTGGGTTAGACAGGTAGTTCTTCTTCATCTTGTTTCTTATATCATCACTACAACAGACAGGTACACATGAACACTTTTCAAAAGCATATAGAACTGAACATAGGATGAGATACAGAAAATTGTAAAACAAATTGTAATTTTAGTGATGGGGGTGTCTGTTAAATATTAGGGCGTCCATCTTTTACCTTTACTTTTATAGATTGAACAGTAAGGTACTTTTACAGAATCATTATTACATACTGCCGTTTTCACCTGATATTTCAAATCAAGAGATGTACAAGTTTGTTTCTATATGACTGCTCCACTGAAACACTTGTAAAAACATTTTTTTTCATATCAATTTTAAAGGAACCTACATATAGGATATTTCATGGATTCATTACATAAAATTGGCTATGGATCCAACTAGAAGTATCCATTCTCATTCATGACACAACTTACATATACATACATATCAGTGGCCATTTAAAAATCCTCATAGTACAACAGCCAGCAGCCCTAAATGTGACCACTCACTCGTGCAAATTTTACTGTCATAGTATTTCTGTACATAAGGACGCTCAAGATTTTTATGTTAAAATCACATTAAGAGAACTGTTGTATTACATGTACATGTATAACTAACCTGATATCCATAGTATTCATATTAACAATATTTGTGATAAAGCTGTCCTTGACGATAACAGCACGTAGAGCCTTCCAATCACTAGCCTGCTCTCCTAGTAACAGGCATATAGACTCTAGTGTCACTTTTACAATAGGTGGTGGATTGTTCATAGATTTCACTTCTACTAAATCTTTCTTCTTTATGCCTTTTACAGCTGTAAGCCAAAAATGTACAGGGTTTCAATACTTTGATCTTTAAGAGACTTAATTGTTAGATGGGAAATGAAATACCATTGTCAACCATTTATGCAGCCTTGGTTAAGTAATGTTGAAGAAGATATCACATTTTTATTCTTGATCCAATTTTTAACACTTGTCGAAATTGTATAGCACATAATGGCTAACCAATAACTTGCAAAAAGCAATTGCAAGATGGCTTTTGGAAAAAAAAAATTCTCTCATTTTAGAAAAGTATCAATATACTTTCCAAAGTCTGCATAAATGATGTCATGTCTCCCTCCAAGAATCTAGCCACAAAACCTCATGCAATTCCATTCTAACATGTGAGAGGAGAAGTCGCACATGTGCACGCTAAACTTACGTAACGTCTTCTGTCTTGTAATTAATAATCAGAGAAATGAAATTCTCCTTCATTATCACACTCCTTAGAGATTTCCAGTCGAGATCCTGCTCGCCCAACATGAGGCAGATCGATTCGATTGCAAGCTTGACGAGTGCAGGAGGGTTAGGTAAGGATCGAACCTCGACCAAGTGCTGGCGCTTGATGCCTTTCACAGCTGAGGACAAATAAAGTGACATGAAGGTACTAAGCATGCAAAAGCAGAAATGTAAAATAAAATTCACCACAAAAATGCATTTAAATTGTACAGTGCTTTAGTTTCAATCTATAAAACAAATCTGAGGAATGAAAACCTACATTAATAGGACTTTTAAGCTTAATTAACTTAATTATATTATAGTTGGATATAATTCCAAATTTACGAAAAAATATGCTTTAAAATCAATTTAAATTTGAAAGTACATGATTTTTACTAGAGCACTGCAAGAAGTAAATGAAGGGCTTTTCCATAAATTGGGAATGTAAGCTTTGCAAAGAAAAAGGAATAGTTTGGAAATTACTTTCAAGAATAAGCATTGAAAAAGGTAGCATTTGATCTTTAAAGACATCGTAAAAAGATAAGAGAGAGAAAGTATCATGCATAAAACGGAACAGCCCTTACATTTTGTATAATGAAACAAGACTATACCAGTTTACGCATTATAAAATCAGTACGTAACAAATAATGAAAAGATAGTCTTGTATCAAAATAGATATCTAAAATATTTGAATCCCAAAATCATGCAAAAGCATAAAACATTCTAACAATTAACAATGTTCTGTAGTAAAATTTACTTCTAAAGCCTTCTCTTTGTTTTAAATTCATGCAAGTTATTCAACATAATCACAAGTTATTTTGGTAAGTCTCCTTTTCCCATGATAATACATCTATAATGTGGTAAGAGCTGATAACAATATTTACTTTGTACTTTTTAGCTAGAACTGATATGTTCGGTAAAGCTTTGTTTTTTTGTTGTATTTTTTTGCATTAACTTAATCTTAAATTCCACTAATATTGAAAACATTGTGTAATTGTATTTAATTTCCTCATTTTTTAACTATTATTAAACAGAATCTTCTACTGTTGTGCAGGTGTAAAAGTACATCAATTGTTCTTAAATTCAATTACATTTCTTTATATCTAAAATCTGTCTTCACTACATTTGACAACAGTCATAATTTTTCCATCCTTTGCTTTTCTATGCCCATTTACCTTGTTGAGCCTCTATAACAGCAGGCTCTACTTTAGCCAGGTCCTCCATAACATTGCCCTGTTTCTCATTGATAACCTTGGTCTGTTCCATCAAAGCTACCTGGATCTCCTGTGAGGTCTGTTTCTTACGCTCAGCTTCCTGCTGGTCTTTGACCTTAAAGATAAGTGGCATAAACATTGATAAATTGTACTGAAATGTGGTTTTAATGTATGTGGGTAATATTGAGGGTGAATCTAAAAATCCCTTTTATCAATGAGATTTGGTCATAAAACAGCAAAATTAAAACCAGCAATTGAAAACATTGAAAGTCAAGTTTTAATCTGTTAAACTCAAGTGTTTATAACACAAGTACAGTCTGAAAGTGCAAATGTTATTTTTACTATCCTAAGCTCAAGGAATTAGCATATAACAATGTAGAATTCTTCTATAGATATTATATAATTTTAAAACTCTGGAATTCTAAATTATGCCTTTCAATACTAGCCTTATTTCGTTTTCTTTTTTTTAACAGCAAAACATCTCATCCATAACTCAGAAAAGTCCTGTTTTCTCTGCCTGCTTTGAATTATTTAAGAAATTTTGACATTTTTGATTTTAGGGGGGGGGGTTGTGGCTTGTGTTTTAGCCTCTGCCTTTTTTAAACTGAACTAAAACTAAAAACTAATGTTTTACCATCTGTTTGAGTTTGGCATTAGCAGCATTATTTTTCTCCTCCAGTTCTATACGTTTGATAGACAGTGATTTCTGTAGATCTTCTACTTGGTCCACTGTCTCTCTGATCTTCTGTAAACCTATGTTCAAATGAAGCTGTTGTTCTTCCAAATCTGATCTTTTCTCATTGTATAATTTGACCTGAAATCAAAGTTCATACTTATAAATGTGAAGCTATTTATTCTATATATAGAATAAACATAAAACCCAAACAAAAGCCAGATTAGGAACAAAGTAGTAATTTGGCATAATTCTGTTCTAATGCTACCAGGGCCTGAACATCTCCAAAATTAACAATTATTGGAAGTATTGTTGACCATAATATGTCCTTATCTTACACACCTTAAAAAAATCCCATTCACTATCTTAACAAAGGTTAAATAGTTAACACCTTCTTTTTTCAATGTGGGGGCATAAAAGTCACAATATTTTACTACCTTCAATATATAAAGTACATGTACTTACAAAATGGTTGATAAAGTCAAGGTAATGTCTAGGTGTAATAGCCATGGTCCTGCCTCCTCTCTTGGAAACTCTGGAGTTAGCCTGGTGTAAGGACAGATGGACAAATACAAAGGCATTGATAACCACATCTCTGTGTGCTGGTGGCATAGGCATGCCCTCATACAATGGTTTAATGTCTGGTACTGTGAACTGAAGAGAAAAAAAGTTTTGAGGTTTTAGTTAAATGGTTACAACTTTTGACTGTTGGAACATAGATTATATAGGGGTCTGCTGCTGCTATGGAAACTATGCAAGTATTCACACACTTGTTTATAATGTTTGTAAAACTAACTGCAGTGACTTTAAGTACATGTAAGTGAAAGCCCTGTAACCCTTTGAACACTGTAAACTAGGCTTTTCAGCAGCCACATTCCTACAACAATATGAGTATGCATAAAATTAGCTGTAGTAAACATTCCCCAATCGAATAATAAATATATGCAAGTTGTGACTAAAAGGTATCAGAGATATATCAAACAAGTACCTTAGATTTCTCCAAGTCCACTTTGTTGGTGAACTCTTTGCCCACTTGATACAAGGCACCATTAGACCAATCACCAAACCAGTTCAATACACATCTGAAATTGGTTAGCATAATGGTCATTAAAATTTTTGTTTTACAAATTTGTACATTTGTAAAAAAGCTTCCTTTATAAGAAAATAGAATGGCAATATTCAATAGAAATAGAATGTCTCTTGTATTTTATACATTATCATTTACTAGTATGTCCAAAAGACATAATACCCCATCTTGCACATTAGGGAGGGACAGACAGATGGAACAGATCCAAACACTATATGCCCCCTACATTCCTAGATAGGGCATAAAAACACTGCTTTATAAAATATCTCTACTAAGTCAAGAGCATTGTCATTATCACTTCTTGGGTATGTAACCAAACTAAATTTTGTTTAGATATCTTTAATTTTGTTAAAGCTCAATTAAAACATTATAGTACATGTATGTATAATATTTCATACCTGTTAAATAAAGCAGGAGATGTAGAAGCTCTGTCCTTTAATCCTTCACTTGATGGATTCATGGTAAACACAACATGAAGGTTCTTCATTACCTACAAGGTACAAAAACTTGATTAACTGATCTAAAATGTACACATTACAGTTACATGAATATGATACTTCCATAAGTAACTATGTGCACAAATCATTGTCCCTTTACGAATTGATAGTTCAAAGAAAATTATTCCTTACAGTACACGAACTGAGAAACTAATGAGAAACCTTAGTACTTATCCTTATACCTCTCTATAACTCAATAAAACTTGTGAAGTAGCATAGATAAGTATTAGCATAAATATATTCACAGTTAAAAAGTTCAAAACCATGGACTTACTTGCTGAGTGAACCACTTGTACAACTCCTCACTAGAATCTAACATTAGACCTTCTCTCTGGGCTCCTTCCTTACACTGGGTCATCAAGGTGGTATTCTCATCACCCTCAAACAAACCTGGTACCTCACCATTAGCCAGTAAAGTGTTCATTCTTTCTAAGAAACTGGAGTCTAACACATTGGACTCGTCCATTATAAAGGCAATCTTTTCTCCCTGTAACCAAAAGAAAGATATAAAGTGTAGATGCAATTAAAGATTGACATTTTGAACTGTTCTAGTCTCATTTCATCGGATCCAATTCATCTTTTCAATAAACAAACAGGTTAAACTTGGAAACTCTTTCCTGTTCGAACTGACAAGTGCTATGGTGTATTTTAAGTATACTTACCCGTCACTGCTGGAAAGTAATACCTGTCTTGCCTTCCTCAACTATCCGTCGCAGGCGAGGCAAAAATAATTTTTGATCATATTTTCTTATATTTAAAGAATTAAACATATCTTTCCTAATCTTCTTTTCAAGTCAATTTTTTCCAATTCCAATGAAAACCCTACTTTTTTTCAGTGCTCTAGTTAACTGATTACTTACCTTACAGCCAGATCTTCTCAGGACAATTCTTAGATCTTCATCAAAATCAAAGGCTGTATACTTGTTATGAACTTTGATCTGGTATGTTGACAGACCATTCATCCAGGCTACAAATCTAGACAGAGTTGTCTTTCCTGCACCACTGACACCAATTAGAAGGACGTGACCAGATGGCTGTCTGAAGATTCTGTCAATTCTCAGAACATGGTCAAGTACTTCATCAAACAGAACCAATGGGACATCCAACTCTTCTTCATAGAACACCTACAAAATTTAATCAATGAAAGTAAAAAAAAATGTTTAAACAAGTACTGCTTAAACAATTATAAAAGGTACCTTGCAGCATGAATGGCAATAGCAAGGAAGCTTTCATTAGAACTGAGGATCTAAAACCTTAAGGCATGTTTGCCATAAAAAAAAAAGATAAAAATGTAAAAAAAATTGGATAACTTATTTCATAAAATAGAAGTGTTAAAATGTCTTTTCCTTCATCAAAAAGCAACTTAAACCTAAAGGTTAACCTGATTTGGTTGAGCAGATGGACAAACTGACCTGAACACTATATTCTCCTCTTCTTTCTTAGGTAGGACATAATAAAAAGCTTCGCCGAGCGCAGCATGATACGACCGCAACATGTTGAACTCTGTACGTTTTAGGCCTAATATGGATAGTCTATTGTTGTGGACACATGCAGCCCATGGTGGACTGACAAAGGTTTTTGACACATGCTTCTCTGATGGACTTTCGACCCAGGGGGTAAAAATATAAATTTTGAATGTTGTATTCTACTCTTTAAAAGAATAATGTTTGGGGAAAAAATTAAAAATCGAACCAGAAATTTCTTAAAATTATGATTACAGCCCCAAAAATTTATTCTTAAATTTAGAATCGCTACCTGACAAGAATAAATTTGCAAAAAATGTTTTCAAAATTGGACCACAAATAAAAAAGCCCCATTTGGCCCCTAATTACGTAATAGGGGGAAAAAGGGGGGGCACAAAAATTAATTCTTAATTTTGTATTCGCTATTTGACAAGAACAAACATGCAAAAAAAATTTTCAAAATCGGACCAGAAATAAAGAAAAAGTTACAATTTTGGCCCCTTTTGGTCCCTTATAACGTAACAGTAAAAAAAGGGGACACAAAAATATATCTGCTACTTGACAAGAATAAACTTGCAAAAACAATTATCAAAATCGGACAAGAATTAAAAAAGTTTCGCTTTCGGCCCCTTTTAGCCCCTTATTACGTAACAGGTGAAAAAGGGGTCGGGGTCGCAAAAATAAATTCTCAAATTTGGTTTCGCTACTTGACAAAAATAAACTAGCAAAAAAAAAAATTCAAAATCGGACCACAAATAAAAGTTTTGATTTTGGTCCCATTTGGCCCCTAATTATGTAATAGGGGAAAAAAGGGGGGGTCGCAAAAATTAATTCTTAATTTTGTATCCACTATTTGACAAGAACAAACATGCAAAAAAAAATTTCAAAATCGGACCACAAATAAAAAAGTTTTTATTTTGGCCCCTTTTGGCCCCTAATTACACAACGGAGAAAAAGGGGGCGCAAAAATTCATCAGGTTCATTCTTTTATTGTAAGAAACATTCTTGACAAATTTCACAGCAATAGGCCAACTAGGACCAAAGTTATGGTGGAAACAAGTAAAATATTTGAATTTTTTGCCCCTTTTGGGCCCCTAATTTCGAAACAAAAAAAGGGGGGACCCCCAAAATCAATCCCATTCATCCTTGTATGGTAAGGAACATCACTGTCAAATTTCATAGCAATTGGATAACTAGAACTAAAGTTATTGTGGAAACAAACAAAAAAGTAGTATTTTTGGCCCTTTTTTGGCCCCTAATTTCTAAACGAAAAATGGGGGGACCCCCAAAATCAATCCCATTCATCCTTTTATGGTAAGGAACATCATTGTAAAGTTTCATAGCAATCGGATAACTGGAACTAAAGTTATTGTGGAAACACTAAAAAGTTAACAGACACCGACGACGACGACAACGATGACGACGACAACGACAGCATCATACCATAATACGTCCGCAAATCTTTTGCGGTCGTATAAAAATTACCAAACAAGGCACTGACATCATCACTTCTCGGAAGAATTGGTGTATTTGGGGCCAGTTACTGAACAGTATGGACACTTGCTTTAGTGAATTTTTTTATGGATAAAATACCTTTAGTCTAGCCTTGACATATTCTCTCAACTCTTCCCTCTCAACAGGTACATAGTCTTTACATAGCCAGTTGCTGAACAGTATAGGTCTATTGAGAGCCTCCAGCCTGTTGACACTGGGGAAGTGTTTCATGGCCACTCTGTCTACGTTCTCATCTGTCCATCTTCTCTCCTCATCATCTATCAACCTGAAATGGTATAAACATAGATTTTATTTGCGGATAAACCTTTCTAATAAAGGTAAGGCCACACAGAATTAATTACTTGTTCTTCAGATTTTTTCCCCAAAAAAAAGGAGCGAGCGAGCGATATTTTTATTTTAATTTTTTTTTTCAAAATTCTGATTTTATGGAGCGAGAACTTTAGATTGAAGCGAGCGACAAGTTTTTATTTTTTTTCAAAAAATAATTTTTTATTTACAGTGGTTTTTTTTTCAAGCGAGCGACCATTTTTTTTGTTCATTACATAATTTAGGTGTAGTTTTCATAATATAACAGTGAAAAGAATCTGAAATATCATTCTCACACCTATATTGTACTTTACATTTTTGTAAATTTTTGAAATAATAGATCTAAGACATAATTAGAGAAATATTGAGCATGGTATTTGATGGATAGACAGATTGATAGACAAAGTGGAAACTATTTGTCAGGAAATTTCAATATGTGATCCTATTACAGTAATTAAATGTTTTTTTTCATTTAAATATTGAAGCAGTGTGGCCAAGAATAATCATAAAATCACTCTCATAAGACTATCTGTCGATCCTTATTATAACAAAACTTTTTAGAAAAATCAGTAGCAAAAGCTTCTTTAAACATGTAAAAAATAATCAAACAATAAAAATATTTCACAACACATGTATAAAACATACCTTCCATTCAATTTCTTAAAAAATCAAGACATGGAATAACAAGAGGCTCCCAGGAGCCTGAATCGCTCACCTGGTCTTGATGTTGACCCTATACTTTTGTAGAGCTAAATGAGCTAAACATTTAAGCAAGCAACAGCTTTTCTCTACCTGCAATAGTTTTCATTCTATAAGCCAAAAACACCATTTTTCACCTATAAGGGGCCATAACCCCTATTAGGAGTCATCTGACAACTTCGACCCTATGGAGACTTTTGTAGAGCTAAATGAGCTGAACATTTAAGCAAGCAACAGCTAATCTCTATCTGCAATAGTTTTCATTCTGTAGGCCAAAAACATGAAAAATGGCTATTTTTCAGGGGCCGTAACCCCTATAAGGGGTCATCTGACTACTTCGACCCTATGGAGAATTTTGTAGAGCTAAATGAGCTGAACATTTAAGCGAGCAACAGCTAATCTCTATGTGCAATAGTTTCCATTCTGTAGGACAAAAACATGAAAAAACGCTATTTTTCAGGGGCCGTAACCCCTATAAGGGTTCATCTGACAACTTCGACCCTATGGAGAATTTTGTAGAGCTAAATGAGCTGAACATTTAAGCAAGCAACAGCTAATCTCTATCTGCAATAGTTTTCATTCTGTAGGCCAAAAACATGAAAAATCGCTATTTTTCAGGGGCCGTAACCCCTATAAGAGGTCATCTGACAACTTCAACCCTATCGAGAATTTTGTAGAGCTAAATGAGCTGAACATTTAAGCAAGCAACAGCTAATCTCTATCTGCAATAGTTTTCATTCTGTAGGCCAAAAACATGAACTAGAGGCTCCCAGGAGCCTGAATCGCTCACCTGATCTCTTGTGCCAAAGTTTGAATCAATTTTACAAACTTTCAAGTATACAAAGTTGCAAAACAATCCTTTCAGTAGTTTCAGAGAAGATTTTTGGAAATCAGTTTAAATTAATAGAAAAAAAAACAGTTAAAGGGCAATAACTCCTTTAGATACCTTTTGATGCTGAACAAGAAAAGTTGCTTCGGATTTTCTCTATCTCTTATACTTTTCGAGTTATAAGCCAAAAACAATGGTCTGACCCCCCTGTTCTATTTTTATCAACGGCGGCCATGTTGGTTGGTTGACGTGTATATAATTCACAAACTTGGTAGAGGACATCCTAAACATCAAGTATACCAAGTATCAATGCAATCCCTTCAGTGGTTTCAGAGAAGAAGATTTTTGAAAATCAGTGTAAATCAATGGAAAAAACAGTTAAAGGGGAATAACTCTTAAACGGCTGATCTGACAATTTTGACCCTGAAATCATTTTTGTAGATCTCAATGAGCTCAACAATTCTGCAATGCTAACTTTTCCTCTAGCTCTAACTGTTTTTAAGATATTGTCCAAAAACTGCAAAAATGGTCAATTTTGATGATTAAAGGGCAATAACTCCTATAAGGAGTCGTTTCACAACTTCGACTCAATGGAGAGAATTGTAGAGCTTTTAATGCTGAACAAGGAAGGTTGCTTCGGATTTTCTCTATCTCTTATACTTTTCGAGTTATAAGCCAAAAACAATGGTCTGACCCCCCTGTTCTATTTTTAGCAACGGCGGCCATGTTGGTTGGTCGACGTGTATATAATTCACAAACTTGGCAGAGGACATCCTAAAGATCAAGTATACCAAGTATCAATGCAATCCCTTTAGTGGTTTCAGAGAAGAAGATTTTTGAAAATCAGTGTAAATCAATGGAAAAAAACAGTTAAAGGGGAATAACTCTTAAACGGCTGATCTGACAATTTTGACCCTGAAATCATTTTTGTAGATCTCAATGAGCTCAACAATTCTGCAATGCTAACTTTTCCTATAGCTCTGATGGTTTTCAAGATATAGTCCAACAAGAGGCTCCCAGGAGCCTGAATCGCTCACCTGGTCTTGATGTTGACCCTATACTTTTGTAGAGCTAAATGAGCTGAACATTTAAGCAAGCAGCAATAGTTTTCATTCTATAGGCCAAAAACACCATTTTTCACCTATAACCCCTATAAGGAGTCATCTGACAACTTCGACCCTATGAAGACTTTTGTAGAGCTAAATGAGCTGAACATTTAAGCAAGCAACAGCTAATCTCTATCTGCAATAGTTTTCATTCTGTAGGCCAAAAACATGAAAAATGGCTATTTTTCAGGGGCCTTAACCCCTATAAGGGGTCATCTGACAACTTCAACCCTATGGAGAATTTTGTAAAGCTAAATGAGCTGAACATTTAAGCAAGCAACAGCTAATCTCTATCTGCAATAGTTTTCATTCTGTAGGACAAAAACATGAAAAATTGCTATTTTTCAGGGGCCGTAACCCCTATAAGGAGTCATCTGACAACTTCGACTCTATGGAGACTTTTGTAGAGCTAAATGAGCTGAACATTTAAGCAAGCAACAGCTAATCTCTATCTGCAATAGTTTTCATTCTGTAGGACAAAAACATGAAAAATCGCTATTTTTCAGAGGCCGTAACCTCTATAAGGGGTCATCTGACAACTTCGACCCTATGGAGAATTTTGTAGAGCTCAATGAGCTGAACATTTAAGCAAGCAACAGCTAATCTCTATGTGCAATAGTTTTCATTCTGTAGGCCAAAAACATGAAAAAATGCCATTTTTCAGGGGCCGTAACCCCTATAAGGGGTTATCTGACAACTTCCATCCTATGGAGACTTTCGTAGAGCTAAATGAGCTAAACATTTAAGCAAGCAACAGCTAATCTCTATCTGCAATAGTTTTCATTCTGTAGGCCAAAAACATGAAAAATGGCTATTTTTCACCTTTAAGGGGCTGTAACCCCTATAAGGGGTCATCTGACAACTTCGACCCTATGGAGAATTTTGTAGAGTTAAATGAGCTGAACATTTAAGCAAGCAACAGCTAATCTCTATCTGCAATAGTTTTCATTCTGTAGGCCAAAAACATGAAAAAATGCCATTTTTCAGGGGCCGTAACCCCTATAAGGGGTTATCTGACAACTTCGATCCTATGGAGACTTTCGTAGAGCTAAATGAGCTTAACATTTAAGCAAGCAACAGCTAATCTCTATCTGCAATAGTTTTCATTCTGTAGGCCAAAAACATGAAAAATGGCTATTTTTCACCTTTAAGGGGCTGTAACCCCTATAAGGGGTCATCTGACAACTTCGACCCTATGGAGACTTTTGTAGAGTTAAATGAGCTGAACATTTAAGCAAGCAACAGCTAATCTCTATCTGCAATAGTTTTCATTCTGTAGGCCAAAAACATGAAAAAATGCCATTTTTCAGGGGCCGTAACCCCTATAAGGGGTTATCTGACAACTTCGATCCTATGGAGACTTTCGTAGAGCTAAATGAGCTTAACATTTAAGCAAGCAACAGCTAATCTCTATCTGCAATAGTTTTCATTCTGTAGGCCAAAAACATGAAAAATGGCTATTTTTCACCTTTAAGGGGCTGTAACCCCTATAAGGGGTCATCTGACAACTTCGACCCTATGGAGACTTTTGTAGAGTTAAATGAGCTGAACATTTAAGCAAGCAACAGCTAATCTCTATCTGCAATAGTTTTCATTCTGTAGGCCAAAAACATGAAAAAATGCTATTTTTCACCTTTAAGGGGCCGTAACCCCTATAAGGGGTCATCTGACAACTTTGACCAAATGGAGACTTTTGTAGAGCTTTTGATGCTGAATCAGTAGCGTGGCCTCAGATTTCCTCTATCTCTTATACTTTTTGATTTATAAGCCAAAAACAGTAGTCTGACCCCCCTAGTCTATTTTTAGTAACGGCGGCCATGTTTTTTAACGGATTAAAAATCAAAACACAAGTTTGGTGCAGGACACCCTAAGGATCATTCATACCAAGTTTCATTGAATTCTGTTTGGTAGTTTCAGAGGAGAAGATTTTTGAAAAATTGTTAACAGACGACGACGACGACGACAGACGACGACAGACGACGACAGACGACGACGACGACGACGGACGCCAAGTGATGGTAATAGCTCACATGGACCTTCGGTCCAGGTGAGCTAAAAACTGCAAAAATGGTCAATTTTGACGATTAAAGGGCAATAACTCCTATAAGGAGTCGTTTCACAACTTCGACTCAATGGAGAGAATTGTAGAGCTTTTAATGCTGAACAGGAAGGTTGCTTCGGATTTTCTCTATCTCTTATACTTTTCGAGTTATAAGCCAAAAACAATGGTCTGACCCCCCCTGTTCTATTTTTAGCAACGGCGGCCATGTTGGTTTGTCGACATGTATATAATTCACAAACTTGGTAGAGGACATCCTAAAGATCAAGTATACCAAGTTTCAATGCAATCCCTTCAGTGGTTTCAGAGAAGAAGATCTTTGAAGAAAAGTTAACGGACGACGGACGGACGACGGACGACGGACGACGGACGCCTAACGATGACAATAGCTCACATGACCCTTCGGGTCAGGTGAGCTAAAAATGGCTATTTTTCACCTTTAAGGGGCCATAACCCCTATAAGGGGTCATCTGACAACTTCGACCCTATGGAGACTTTCGTAGAGCTAAATGAGCTAAACATTTAAGCAAGCAACAGCTAATCTCTATCTGCACTAGTTTTCATTCTGTTGGCCAAAAACATGAAAAAATGCTATTTTTCACCTTTAAGGGGCCGTAACCCCTATAAGGGGTCATCTGACAACTTTGACCAAATGGAGACTTTTGTACAGCTTTTGATGCTGAATCAGTAACGTGGCCTCAGATTTCCTCTATCTCTTATACTTTTTGATTTATAAGCCAAAAACAGTAGTCTGACCCCCCTAGTCTATTTTTAGTAACGGCGGCCATGTTTTTTGACAGATCAAAAATCGAAACACAAGTTTGGTGCAGGACACCCTAAGGATCAATCATACCAAGTTTCATTTAATTCTGTTCAGTAGTTTCAGAGGAGAAGATTTTTGAAAAATTGTTAACGGACGACGACGACGACGACGACGACGACGACGGACGCCAAGTGATGGCAATAGCTCACATGGACCTTTGGTCCAGGTGAGCTAAAAAGTGCACATCAGAGTATTCTCTTTATTCACTCTTATATCTGACTAGCTTTTCAACAAAGAAACTATTGTAAACTTAATGTTTTAATATGCATACACATTCAGTTAAATCTATCACTACAAGACTTACACTATCCTGACCAGTGCTTGATAATTTG
The DNA here is from genome assembly GCA_963971305.1 of Arcuatula senhousia. Taxonomy (NCBI): domain Eukaryota; kingdom Metazoa; phylum Mollusca; class Bivalvia; order Mytilida; family Mytilidae; genus Arcuatula; species Arcuatula senhousia. The sequence goes on along the minus strand of OZ020304.1, from coordinate 20,019,857 downwards.
CTCTGAATTAAACATGCTGGAGTTGAGTGCTGGAATTTTGATTTAGTTTCATAAAATACATGTAATGTGCACATTTAACACATAAAACATTTTGAAAAGCTTCATCAGGTTGTATTATAGAGGTTGACTTATTTTAGGATGTATTTTCTCTGAAATTCTACAAATTTGACGGTAGGGTCGTTCCCACTCCCAAATCTTGAGATCCTGTGGTTCATTTGAACATTTGTTCATATATATATGCAACAACGAGGAGTGGAACTTCATATATTTATATGTGATAAAAAATCTTGAGAAATCAAAATTGTCATCCTGTTACCCAATTATCAAGCACTGTAGGGTTACATGGCATTTTTAGATTTTTGGTTCACGGACTTCGATTGGCCACCATGTTCCAGCAAGAAACATATTTGAAAATTCCTTTGTGATGATTTTGCCCCTAAAATTACTGACTTAAAGAGATACAAACTTGGTTTCAATTTAAAGCTTGGCAAAAATGAGAAATTTACGAAAATGTTGTCAAAATTATCGAGCACTGGTCAAGTGAGTCTAGTCTTAATTTATCTAGATCAACAGGGTTGTCTACAAATTCAAGTTACAGGAAAAGTCGATGCATGACTGTATGGTCATATTTGGTGTTACAAAGATTGTATTGTCAGGACCTTTCCCGTTATCTTTTATTTTTATTTCTGTAAGAATGTCATACATGTAGTTTATGTGAGCAATAGTGGTCCTGACCGATGGCTTATCTTGCAATGTTTTAAACAAATCTTTGAATGTGTCATCGGTTGAACACTCAACTGCCGTGTAAGGAACGATAGCTTTACATTTTCCAACAACGAAATCAACACATATAAATTGTTTTGAAGCACTAGCTATCATCTAGAGTCATAACGACGACACCAAGATCTTCAACATCATCAGCAACAAGAAAGACACAATACAGCTTCAAACAGATCTAAACAAGTTAATTGACTGGAGTGAGACATGGTTGTTGAAATTCCATCCCGATAAATGCAAACACATGCATATTGGTAAACCTGGACCTGAACCAAATATAAAATACACCCTGAAATCTAAAGAACTTGAACTGGTGAATGAGGAAAAGGACATTGGTGTGGTTATTGACTCAGAATTGAATTTTGATAGGCATATTAGTGAGAAAGTAAACAAGGCCAACTCTATGTTTGCTCTACTGAGAAGGACATTCCAATTTCTAGATGCATCAACGTTTGTACCCTTATATAAGACACTTGTAAGAACGCACTTAGAATTTGCTAGTTCAGTTTGGCACCCGTATAAAGTGAAACACCTTGATATGATAGAAAATGTCCAAAGGAGGGCCACAAAACAACTTCCTGGTCTAAAAGACATGACTTTTGCAGAAAGATTGCGAAAGCTGAAACTCCCAACTCTCAGTTTAAGAAGGATACGTGGAGATATGATAGAACTGTACAAGATACTAAATGGGAAATACGACCGAGAAGCAGCACCATTTGTTAAACTCTGGAAAGATATGTCAGTAAGAACAGGGGTACGGGGAAATAGTTTAAAGATCTATCCACAAAGAGCAAGGACTGAACTTCGTAAAAACTCATTCGCCATCAGAGTAGCAAAAACTTGGAACAATCTCCCAGAGGCAATAGTCACATCACCAACAGTCAACACCTTCAAAAACAGACTAGACAAATTTTGGAATAACCAAGAATGCTTATTCGATGACCACAAAGCTAACATCACCGGAAGTGCAATCGAATATGAGCTAGAGACTGGTATAGAGGAAGAAGATTCCTGAACCAGTAAAACAACCTAAGTAAACCTAAGTATAATTTTTCACGTTTTCCTTCTGTTTTGTTATTGTTAGGTTAATTTACAGCATTCTTTTTACTGTAAATATCGGCATTTTTCAAACGCGAAGAAGATTTAAAATTTTACTTTCTAGTTTTAAAACCGGAAGCGGGCGGAACCGATTTAGATGCGGGCGAAGACAAATTATATTTTTTTCTCGAAAATCAAATATTACAAGCGGGCGGTCCGACGAACAAGTAATTAATTCTGTGTGGCCTAATAACAAAACTACCGAACTTGAATGATCAATCTCATAGTCCAGAGAAAACGACAAAAACGAATCATTCATACCGGAGAATGGGTGTATCGCAATGTTCCTGACTTGGTACAGGCATTTCAAACAAAATGGTGGGTTAAACCAGGTTTTATGGCGCCAAACCTCCCTCTTCCATTGCGATCTTATGATCCGGTAATGACCATAGAACACAACATAGTTGTGAGACACAATGTGAAACTCTGTCTGTGCTAAATAAAACAAGAATATGTCCAACAGACATAATGCCCCATCTTGCAACATTTGTGTGGTGGGGTATAAAAATTATATCAAATGGTATATGATGTTTGTTTCTTTTAGAAATTTCTTGTGATTTTTTCATGTAAACCAAAGGTTCCCATACTTTTACACTTCTTTTCAGATTAGCATTTGTCTTCTGAATTGAATTTAAAAGACACCAAATGTGTCTTTAATTTAAACTATAACCTCTGAACTGAAAGAAACGTGATACCAAAAACTTTACAATGAAATGAAATTGAAATTTATGTGTCAGTCCAAACAAAAGTTAGGTTATACCAGTTCTAAACATGTCTCATAATAACATTCTAAACTTTCTAATACACAGAAATCACAAACCTGTCTTGGAACAATCTCAGAGCTTCATGAGCCCAAATCCTGACTAATCCCTCTACAGATAGATTATCTAATGGTCTGAGAGCTTCACATATACCCCTAACCCATCTAGTCATCTCACGAGGACTGTATACATAATGTGGCTGCATGTCCTGAGTGAATCTCTCCTAATGAAACATACAATTTATTTCATGACAAAATGTTCAAGGTAAATCAATGACATCTGAGACAATATCAGTGAAAAAATCAGGTTAATCCTTTCTAAAGAAACTTTTGTAACTTCGTGTATTTTATGTTAAACATGTTTGTACATTTTATCTTTTTTTTTAATTGTTTCTTTCAATAATTTTTCGTTTTGTTTTTAAAAAGGGAGTAAAATGAATGTACAAATGCATGTAAAACCACTTAAATTCCTATAAGTTTGTTTTATTTGTTAATTTTACCTGTGACAAGAGATAAAATTCCACCATAGCATTTGTTAGGGGATCGGCATATGGTTTGAGACTGGGAACAAGCCTTAGCATGGCTCTGTTGAATGTTCCATAAATTTGTGTCAGAGACAGCTGCCCAGGGTAGTCTACATATACTACAGGTACATGTCTCAAGAATCTGTAAAATTTATAATGTTGAAGAGTATTGGATTTAAACAAAATCAAATTATGAACGAGTTGTGTAAAAAGATTTCTAAGTGATTGTAACAATTTGTTTTAAAAATCAACTTCTAAATTTTTTGTTTTACTTTTGCAACCTATTTTAACAAAGACACATCTTGTTTTTTACAGTATATATTTAATATATATTTTTTATTCAAATCCTTGTTCTGTTTTATCAAGGAAAGACAACATGTTTAAAGAGCAGCTAGACATTTCCTATATCTACCTATGTGACAATGGTTTTCTTCCAGGGTCTGTAGGTGGGTTACAGGCCCCTACAAACTGGATCCTCTCAAACTTAATCCAGGCCTGGTCAGATGGTCTGTAGAATCCACCATACTCCAACATCTGTCTCAGGAAAGATATTACTCTCTGGGTACCTGTCAATCAGACAAAAGGATAAATATTTTTTTTGTCAAATGTGATTAATATCTTAAAACTCTGTATTCTTTTTTTGACATGTACCTTAGACAGCAATGAATATTTGTTCCCCTTCAGAGTAATATCAGCAACTCTAGTACCCTGCTTTTTCAGTATCTAGTTCTTTTTCTCTTAGCAATGTTAAAATATTTTTTCTTGGATTTTATTTATCAAGCAAACACTAACATACAGTTTTTGCAGTTAGTTTCCTGAAGTGAAACTGAATAACATGCATGCATGAAATGACAAAAACATGAAAGAGGTGAACACAGTAAACCAGTCTTTAAATGTCATATAAACCAGAAAATCCCTTACCATATTTATCCATGTTTGGCAGATTTATTTCATCACAGAAGAGAACAAGCCATTTGTTGAGTTGTATTGGTGATAAGACAACTCCATTCGGAGTCCTTCTGTATTCACAGTAATGATCAAAGGTCTTCAGAAGTAACTCTGGGGATGTGGCACTCGAGAAATTCAAACCAACAACCTGCAAATATATCAAATGTATTTCAAATAGTTTTAAATTTCAAGATACGTCCAGTCAATAGCATTCACAAGTTTGCCATCCATCATACAGTTACTGGCTTAAAAATGCACAGGTTTTAAATTGAATTAATAGTTTCTCTACAGAAATAGATTATCACAATTTTGTTTTTCAATAAAACAAATAAAAAGGTAAGGGTTTGTAAAATATGAATAAGTACAACTCTGCTATTGTACAACAGAAAACATTTATATAAGTTCTGGTAAGCTTGTGAAACATACCTCCATATCAGGCAATGATCTAAGAGCACTGAACAATGTCATGGTCTTTCCAGAACCTGGTGGTCCACACAATACCAGTGGTTTATGTTCAGCCAGCCAGGTATACAGTAGGACCTCATGTCTGACAGTGTCAATGGTAGGAATAACTACATCTGCTGCAGCCACCTTGTGGGTTTCTACTTCAATCTGAGGGACCTTGGACTGCCATGGGATCCATTCTCCAGAGATATTGACCTGAGAAGATAAGTTGATGCTTTTAAACCTAGCTATAACAAACATAATTTTGTAGTGTTGAACACATGTTTTTTATAAAGTATGTTCAGCTACAAGCTAAAATACGAGTAATGATTTTTAGCTTCTGTAGAAGCAAAGAAAATTTTTTTCTTTCATCAAAACAGTCATGTATATTAATTAGTAACCTGTGGTAAGGGAATGAAAGTTGCTTATCTCATGTCTCATCTTCAGTTTTTCATCATCAGAAACAAGTCATAAACAGCCATACCAAAAACACTTTAAAATTTTCTAAACATACCTCAAAATCAATGATGGCATTGGTAGTAGCTGGTGGTAGGGGTATGGTGGTGACCCCTCTGATAAACTTGCCCATCTCCTGTCTTATCTTCAGTCGTCCATCACCAGACATGGACCACAATAAGCCATAAACCAGGTACTTTGTCATGTACTTCTCCAACTGGTCTTGCTGAATTACATAAAGCATCCATTATCAGGCTATCTGTTTAGACAGCTTTGACCAAAGCTATGTACATTGATATTATTATTTTTGCAAGTGCTGCTTGTCAGTCATAGTAAGTCATGTACATGTATTTTGTTTCCTAACACAATGAGAATATACACATTAATAATAATTCTTTTTAAAATCATGTTACTCTAACCACTATATTGGTCATTAGTGGAATGAGCGATACTATAATATTAGATTTCAGACATTTCTTTCTTCAAATTTATAACTTTTTAAGTTACAATTTTGAATACTCTCTAAAAATACAAGTCCTTTCAAATCTTTATGAATTCTTGAAAATATGTTGCAAAATAATTGTCTATTGCTATAATCTTACCTGCATTTCAAAATCTGCATGCGAAGTGTTGTATGCTATCACATTCCTAACTCCTTGGTTTAACATTGAGAAAAGTGAGCTTAATGCTCTGAGTCTAGTAAAGTCCATCACATGATCTAAATCATGGGCATACTCTAAACACTTTATGACAAGGCCATCTGAGGCAAAGTATGGCTGTAGTATAGCTGCACAGTGGTTCTGGGTCTAAAATACAAACACAATTTTATAATATTTGCATCTACCTCTCAAATTAAATTATTTGAGTATTGCAATTCTCTAAGAAATTGAAACTGATTCTAAATTCATCTAAAATAACTGAGCTGCACTTTTGATTTTCTTAGCTTTCTAGTTTATTTACCAGGAATCTGTGTGAAGCAGCCTTATTTGTAGCCTTCTCAGTATTTCTTATCTAATAATTTGTAATTTAAAATACATATATATGAACATGATCTGGTTTTTCCTCTGTGTGGATTGTTATGAGTTGGGGGCCGTGTCTTTCAAAATATGGAGAAGTTTTTCAGGCTTTCAACATATGGAGAAGTTTTTCAGGCTTTCAACATATGGAGAAGTTTTTCAGGCTTTCAACATATTCTTTTTAATTCAAATCTACTTGACTAACCTGTAAAGCAGGTGATAGAACCTCCTCCTCTTTGTTAGAGCCTGGTTTCATGGCCTCTTCTTCACTATCCTCCACAGGTACATGTCTTAGGAGTTGGAGGAAATTGTCAAAGATCATCTCAGTAGAGAGGACGTCCTCACTGAACCACACCATGCCACATCTACTGACAGTGGCCAAGGTGGCATACTTCAAGTCTTGTACTTCAAACATGATTCTTACCTATTAAGTATAAAAAATTAAACAATTGTAAACTGATGTTTTTGACAAATATAAAACTACAAAAGTATCAAATGTTTCACCCTAAATCAAATTTACCAAATGTTATACATGTATTATTTAACTTACACCAGAAAACATTTGTTTGGATTTTTTAATGTACATCAATGTTAGAGTTATTACATGTGTTGAGTTCAATGTCAATGCAGGTCCCACTTTAATTTTTCTGTTACCTGAAGAAACAACAGCATCTTTTTTCAAATGCAAGCAGCTAAAAGTAAAAGTACTTTTAGCTATAGTAGCACTGAAATAAGATTTTATACTCACATTTGGTGGAATGGCCAGACGTTCACCATTGGGTAATGTTAGAAGCTTGCTGTCATCTAACACAGAGTTGAGATTTTCTACCCATTCAGGATCCACATCACCATCAAAGATAATCCATTGTCTCTTCTGTAACTCTCCTCTTACATTGTCTATTATCCTAAACAATATTACAAATGTTTTATACTTTTACTGAGCGTTAGAGAACAATCTATAACTTTAATTATACAGCTTTATGGATATATACATGTATCTTTTGCAAGATTATCAATTTTTGTTTCTTTTTAATTTACAAGGAATTCCAATCAAAAACCCTTCATTCAGTCTTTGAACTTAGGATTTGTAATTTGGTTGCCCCGAAATCTGAATATTTTTCATTACAAAATTAATCCAAATTTCACTTGCCCGAAAGGATTTTTACCGAAAAAGGGGCAAGCGGGCCAGTGCTAATTTCACTGACACGGTTCATTTTACTATAAACCTACACCTTTAATGTTCCTGCTTATATCTTATCTTTGGCAATGGTATAAGTACAGCCTACAGCTTATTAAGTTGATATTCATATCATTTTCAAAGCTTACATTGTCATCGTTAAAGAAGCCAGTAAAGCAACAAACTTACTTTCTAAGAATATGTGTGAACAGACCATCTGTCCACTCTCTTGTGTTGGGATCCAAATTACCATACAACAAGGCTTTGGAAATTGACTGTAATGGAAAGATAATCATAATACAGTATATAACTTCTTTATTTTGAAAATTTGACAAAAAAGGTGTCTAGATATTGTATTGTTTTATTTTAGAATATTCAACAATAGTTCAGTATTCAGATTAGAAATGGAATTAAAACAATAATTCTTAATCGCTATACATTTATTCTTTTTCATTTAACACCATACCTTGGGATCAATAACATGAGCTACACCTTCTATTCCCTCCAATCTTTCCAGGGCTTTTAGTAAGACTCTCCAGGCCTTAGATTTACCACTACCACTAGGGCCCACCATCATCAGACCATGGTGTAGATTGGTGATCTGGTACAGTTGTAGAACCTACAAAATAAATGGAAATTATTTAAGTAAGACTCTCCAGGCCTTAGATTTACCACTAACACTAGGGCCTACCATCATAAGACTGTGGTGTAGATTGGTGATCTGGTACAGTTGTAAAACCTACAAAATTAATGTATATCATTTAAGTAAGACTCTCCAGGCCTTAGATTTACCACTACCACTAGGGCACACCATCATCAGACCATGGTGTAGATTGGTGATCTGGAACAGCTGAAGAACCTTAAATACAAAGATAAAATTGTTTAAAAAGTGTTTTGATATTCTATGGGCTGTTTTAACCTAATACCAAGGGAAGGCACTGGTTGTTGTCTTTTTGTCTCCTGCTACACAAATAATTCTACAGGTGTTTTTCATGCGTTTGTCAAAACGCATGTAAAACATATGAAAAACATGTGAAAAACGCATGTTTTTTGAAACATGCGAAAAACATGTATTACTATTTTTCCTGTGTACATTATTTCAATTTTTATGAAGACAACATAGCTGAATAATTTAAAGTTTTAAAATTCTTGTCAATGAGAAATCAGTAATTACCTTATCGACCCACTGAGCTCCAGAGTCGTCTCCTTCAGCATACATCAGGTACATCTCCTTACAGACTTTCTTGATTTCAGCTCGGAGAGCTTCCATACCACCCCTCTCATACTCCACCCCAGGGAATACATCATGTAGCAGGCTGTTAAGTAGTGGAATGTCCTCAGCAACAAGCTTAGGGACCATCGTTTCCATCACACTTTGGATTAAGATCTAGAACAAAGAGATATATTCTTTATTCTAACATTGTTCAAAATGGTATATAATCAAGTGCTTTTATTCAAGATGAAACATAGATCAATGTAACATTGTAAAAGTATCCCTTCAAAATGCATCTTGATTTTATAAAAGTTAATTGTAAATAACAAATAATTGACTGCCTTTTAAGACCTTCTATTTCAAGATTATTTAACTTGACTAGTTTTCTGCACAGAAGTTATTTCCCATTCATCTGATAAACAACTGCAAAAAATATAGTATTCTATCTTTTACTAAGTGTTAGACTTTTCCCATGTACTCCTATTTTACAAACCAAAACTTCAGAATAACTCAATATAGTCCTGCAAAAAGAAAATGAAGTACCTCCTGTTCTGGCAGGTTTTCAGCTATCTTTCCTTCATCAACTGTCTCTTCCCTCTCCTTCATGCCATCTTTTATTCTCTGTATTCTGTCACGCTTGACATTACCAGCACTAACTAACACACTCTTCAAGGCTCTCAAACCAAAGTCATAGTGAGACTGTGGTGACAGCTGTTCATCACAGAGCCTACAAATAAGAAATGTGTTATACATTGTCAGACTTGACCAACCAAATCTTAAGGGCTCTCAAACCAAAGTCATAGTCAAACAGAGGGGAGTTAGTTGTTCTCACCAAGACCTAAAACACAGTTTTCTTTGTAATATGATGCAACTAAATATATTAATCAAGAAACTAAGCCATGAAATGAGAGAATTAAATTTGATGTTTAATTGATCAATCTTCCAGTTTACAGAAAATGGTGTGAAATTTAAGGATGGGTTTAATGTGAAAAAGAGAAAAAAAATGAATGGGGGGAAATTGGATGCTGATTGAATAGGTGGATGGGAAAAAAAACAACACTTGTACAACATTAAATAGATTGCAAATTTAAAGCAATATTAGTAGTTAATTAACTTTATACTTACTGGAAGAATGGAACAATCTTGCTGGCTAGCTTCTCAGCTGTTCTGAATCCTTGAGAATACAACATGACCTCAGCAATGAGGAGTCTGTTAGGCTTGGTCATAGCTAAACTTCTGAACAGTTTCTTCAAGTTATCAGGCAGGTTAGATCTACCAGCATACCCAGGGTTCATGGTGATGAAAATAGCCATGTCTGGATTCAGTTTGACAGTCTTACCAATGATCTCTACTGATACACCTGGAAAATATAAAGAAATACATGTACTCTGATATAAAGCTATAAAGATTCTGAAATTAACATGATGGCAAATGTGACCGTTTTTTTTTTTTTTTTTGCATTTCCAACTGTAGAATTATAGGATCTTTAAAGAGCAAGTGCCAAACATTTTTTTAATGTACTTTACTTTTATCTGTAGTAAAATATAAGGCTTTGATGTATGCACAACAGATGAAAAATGTTATCAGGAACAAAAATAACCCTGAAATAGAGTCTCATTGTCATGTCCTCACTTTTTTGAGACTCTTGAGATTTGAATGCTTTTAGGTACTTTTTTATTTGTCAACAGAATTTAAATCCCATGGTTTATGTATTAATCTGATTTTGTAAGCTAGATGGCACCCACCTTTCTTCTTATCCGTAACTCCCACAAGTTCCTTTAGACCTTCCTGGATGGTCTGTATTTCCTGTGATACAGCAGACAACATTCTCTCTTCCAATCTGTTGAATTCATCAAAACATCCCCAAGCTCCTACTTGGCAAAGACCAACAAAGATACGTCCCATAGCCTGAAATAAAGTTTTTTATACTTTTTCTATGTGTAAGCTATCTGAAATAATATGGCATAGGGTTTAGCCTAAAATCGGACGAAGTCAAAAGTAAGAAAAAAAAATAATAAAAAATTGAATAATGTCAATGTTTTTAAGCCCCTTCTTTTATTCTAGTCTAAAATTCTAACCACCGTGGACAACCATGGCATATGCATTCTTGTTTAAAAATACCTTGGATCAAACTTTATGCAAACTTAAAATTAATTTGTGCAAATACCGTCCAAATTATTATGGACAACACTAGCAGGGACGAATTAACTTTTTCATGACGTCATTTCCCTGTCGGAGAATTTCCCGCTTCAGTAGACAACAAACAAAATGTCAGTATATTCAGCAAGATGAATGTGGGCAGTATACAGGAGAAGAAATGTCAATATTCATTCAGCAAGGTTTTGAAGATTTTCGGTGTCAGTATTGACATCAGGAGATCGATTTAGAAACCTGGCGAAAAATAACGGCATGAAGGTTTGAGGATATCCCACAGGATTGAAAACTTCCAAGGATACATCTCTGCATCTGAGGTAGGACCCTTTATTTCCATTTTTAAATTTTGTTTTGTCATTGGCTGAGATTAGCTAAATCAGTGCAAGGCTTAGTTATGATCATTGTGCATTTTTGTTTGTCTGTAAACTTTCCCAATTTGATTTAATATTGTCGTGTCATTTAGAACTGTTTTTGTCTGTCGTCATGTAAACACGTCGCCATATTGGAATCCGTTGTTATGGTGTTTTTTTTTTAGGTCAACTGACCAACTTTTCGAATAAAGTTTCAATATGCGCACAAAAACTTTTTTAAAAAATCGTTTGAAAATTTAAATGATTTAGAAGAGGTAGGACCATTTATTTCCATTTTTAAATTTTGTTTTGTCATTGGCTGAGATTAGCTAAATCAGTGCAAGGCTTAGTTATGATCATTGTGCATTTTTGTTCGTCTATAAACACTCCCAATTTGATTTAATATTGTCACCTCATTTAGTACTGTTTTAGTCTGTCGTCATGTAAACACGTCGCCATATTGGAATCCGTTGCTATGTTGTTGTATTTTAGGTCACTGACCAACTTTTCGAATAAATTTTCAATATGCGCACAAAAACTTTTTAAAAAATCGTTTAAAAATTTAAATGATTTAGAAATTATGCTTCGCCAAAACATTAATTTCTTTTAAGTCTCTTATGCGAAAACACAGCTAAAGCTGGCCTTCGGTTATTCTGGGATTGATTTACAAAATGCTACTTCCGTTTTGCAACATCAATACACTTGTCATGTGACCTATATTCTACACTTAGTCAGACTTCGTCCGATATAATACAATTTCCAATCACTGAAAGTATTTTTTGCTCCAAGCTACCTTTTTGAAAACATGCAATATACTAAAATGTAGATAAAACCCAAATAACTTTTGTTAATGAGAGATTACTGTCCTATGACTAAAACTTGTTGACAACAATAACGAACCTGGTATGTAATTGATAAATTGTTAAGATTAAGAGTTCTTTCTACAAGTACATGCAAGACTAGTTTAAATCATGGAGAAGATATTGAAAACCTATTTATTCAATTAACCCTACCTGGAAATCAAAAGTTTCATCACAGTTGAACACCAGTACAAATCTACCAAGCTGGTTACCCAGAGCCTTCACAGATTCAGTCTTTCCTGTACCAGCAGGTCCTAGAAAATAATACAATACAGGGCTAGTTACATTGTACCCATTTTAAAATCCTAATTCTTATATACATGTACATTATGAACAAGAACTTTCAGAGTGCTGCTTTTTTAAAACAGCATACTGTGGTTTCATTAATCTTCATGGGGTATCAATTTTCATGGTTTTCGTGGATGGCCTTTACCCATGAAAAGAAAATTTAACATTGCTGTATATGCAGCAGTCTTTAGAACTATAAATTTAACAATCCATGAATTGATAATTTTTCATCAAACAACGAAAATATGTACCCACAAAAATCAATTAATACACAGTATTGTCATTTTGCAGTCTGTTCTAGAAACCAATGCATTTTTTTTTCACACTGCGATCAATATACCATCTAGTCTTTAATTCATTAAATCAAATGTCTATTATGATAATATAAGTGACCCAAAAGAAACAAAGATAAGATTTTTACCATATCCATATCGATTTACTGAATTCATTTTCGATTTTTTCAGTAATACTAAAATCAAGGAAACACAATTCTGATAGATGAAAAAGAAACTTACCAAATGGAGATCCTCCTAATCTAGCCTCCAAAGCCTGTGTCATGGTCAAGTAACATCTATCAGTCAACGGAGTCTGTACAAGTTTCTCCTGAACTCCCAGATACTCAAATCCATAGTTAAACTTAGTGTTAGCCATGTGAATAGATAACTGTTGTAAAACGTCAGTGTTCTTAGGGTCAAAGTAAAATCTCATTTGACACAACCAATCAAAATGTTTGGGGGAGTTGACTTTGTGGTTGACCAGCATTCTGGTAACATCTCTCTGATGAACAAGTTCTGTTATCTGAAATGAATTTTTTTTTATAAATAGCATTCAAATTGAAATCTTAATATATTTTTTTAAATTAATTAAAATCTAAGCCTGAATAATGGACATTTGTGTTTAAGATGTAAACTATTAAATCTTCCCCATTTGGAAACAATTTCCTCGCTTTCAAATCATGATTGCATCTGTGTGCTTGTAACAAAGTTTCCATTAACATTTGTTCACATAATTTTTTTTTCAGGTATTGCATGGCCCTGTTTTTTATCATTCTTACATGCATCTTTCAAATTCAACAGCCATCAGTACTGCCTTTTTGGGGGTCCTAGGTCATGAAGGAGAAAATCAATCAATCAATCTTAACTTACCAAGTGTTCCAGTTTCTTTCTCCTGACCGGTGGTTGTTCATGTAAAACAGAATCAGCTAGGACATTAAGGGTAGATTCTACAGCCCCGAGTACAGTCTGTAGGGGGGCGAGGTCATCAGGGCTCTTAGATGTCGAGATAGCTTGAAGACTGGCATCAACATTCTCTGACCAGGCAATCTGGGAGGCGAGAACTATCAACTGGGCCTGAAAAGGAGAAGGATTACATCATCAGTTAATGAAAATAACTCTAAACTGTAAAAAAAATAACTTGTTTGCTTTTTAGAAGATTTTCTTTAAATCTATGTTAATTACACTGTATTAAGAAGTAGTTTTTCTTTCTTCTCACATTCTTATGGTTGTTAATGATGATGCTACATATCACGTGCTATAATCACATAGGCCCACACAAAGGCCACTTTACAATATTTTATCATTTAACACCTTTGATCTTTTAATACCTGATATCTGTCTATCCATTCCATGTATTTCTGGGGGTCTATCTTCCCTGCCTTGAAGTCTGCAACTTCTTGTACTGCCCTGGCTAGAAGTTTAGCTAGAGTAACCCTCATTTCTTTCTCTACCAACGTCAGCCATTCATTGATCTTAGGATGGGCAGCTATAGAAACTGAGGTAACAAATTCCACCTTAAAGTAAATACAAGTTATTCCAATGAATTATTTTAAATCAAATTTTAAGACAAAGTAAAATACGAAAAGTGAATTAGAAAATTGTATTTATTTTCACAGGTTTCGCGGTTAAGTATATTTCGGGAAATTCAATACCCGCGAAAAGAAATAAACTGTATGAAATAAATAGAATAATGAGCAGAATTTGCGAAATTAAATACCTGCAAACTTGGGTAAAATCGTTAAACCGTGAAAATAAGTATGTTTAGAGTATTAAGTACAGCATTAAACTTAAAAAATTCCTGCTCATGAACTGTTACTAGACTGTTACACAATACATGTATAATTTTGGGAATTATATTAGTATTTCATAAGTTTTAAATTTCCTAAATAAACTGTTTTCATATGAAACAGTTTATTGAAAATGTACTTCAGGAACAATAGGTTGCATAGGTATCCTGTTTGATTTTTGTTTTTGTTTAATGCTTTTCGCTTCATAATCTAGTTAATTTTGCCTATTGGCTCAAGGGTCTCTGATGAGTCAATCCATCAAGGAATAACAGTCAGTTAGCCTGAAACTTATTTATGTCATCACATTTTGGTGTAATGCTTACGTCCAACATAGCACTGTTCTCTAAAATAACAAACAGATACAACTTTTTACCTCTTCTCCCTCTTTGGACATCAATCCTGTAACCAGTGACTCATCATCATTCAGTTTGATGGTAGAAACACCGGCAAACATCTTTTTGAAGTGTTTCTGTAGCCTGCCTACATTCTTACTATTACCAATGATCTCAAGTAAATCTTCATCTCCCACAAAGTAGAATCTACAACATTATTACAATTATTATAAGATGTAATTATATTTTTCATTTTTTTAACTGTATATAAAACTGTATGATGTGTAAACAAAAGAAATGCAAAGGTATGTTTCGACATAACTATCAACCCTTCTATTGCTGCACTAGACGCCATAATTTAAGAATAGACACATTATTTTGAGACAGTCAATGAAACTACATGTATGATCATTTAGTACAAACCTGTAAGACATACAAGAGGAATAAGTTTGAAAAAGAAAATATTCCTGTCTTGCAATTATATATGTTTTAATCATGTTTAAGAATATAAATACCATAAAAATCAAGTCTACAAACTTAATTTTTGATATTTGAAAATAACCTACCTTGGGAATGACGATCTTTCCCTTTCTAGATACTCTCCAAGAGCTTTCTGTATCTTGCCAAGTAAGTCAGCCAATCTTTCCAATTGTTTCTGTACATTGGTAATGTTGACAACGTCAGTAACTAATGGTGATTTTGTAACTTTTTTCATCAGAGCCAAAAACTCAGTACTGACCCTATAACAAATTAGATCATCATAATAAAAGATTCAGTACCAAATCACACAAAAAACTTTTGAAATCCTTATCCACAGAAATAAATCAAGCACAAAATTATTTAAACTGATAAATAAATAATATTTGCTCTTCTTAGAAATATTCTTTATAAATACACTTACCTTCTGCCAAAATCAACCTTTCTTAAGCTTTATAAATCTACAAACTCTTCCAATCTTGATGTTTCTACAGGCCATATTTGTTTGAAATCTCTACTCCCAGTAAAGTTATCCTAAAAATGTACTCACTTCCTATCCCTATCCTCAATATTTACCCCTAGTCAAGATGTTTTAAATACCTACCCTTGGAATCTGGATGTTTCTACAGGGAGTAGATGTTTGATGTCAGCACTCCCAGTAAAGATACCCTCTAGGTACACCCATCTTCTCTGTACATCAATCCATACATCAAACAAAGCATTGATACGATTCAACTTGTCTTCCCAAGCAACTGCATCATCCTCAAATTGCTACAAAAAATACTTAAATTATCAGTTGGAATATTGATAATAATTGTTGGAATTCAAGATTTTAATCTAATATCTTTTTTACAAGTGTCCACGGTTGGACTGAGTTGGTGTCCTAACTTGTAAATAGGTGTAAGTATTTGTTGAATGTACATGTAGCTGGCTTCACTGTGACCTTCAGATGATGAACAGCAATGTCCTGTTTCTTCGTTTTAATGATTTCAATTTATACTGAAGTTATAATTTTCTTTCACATATATTACTTCTTTTCAATCTCTTTAAATTGTAAGAAACTTCTTGTGTGTGTGTGTGTGTGTTGGTGTTTAACACCCTTTATCGACGCACCTGTGCCATGTAGGGCAGTCAGTTTACCAGAGTACCCGCAGGAAACCACCAACCTTGGGCAGGTAACTGACAAACCTAATCACATACAGTTGGGGAAGTCGATCCCTTTTTTGTTAAATACAAAAAGGACTCAAACACCAACTGAGAGGTAATCGCTAGTGAAGAAACTTCTTGAACATATTTACTAACCTTATAGTAAGGTGACAGTTTCATAGCAGTGACACTGTTGATGTGTTCTTTGACCTTGGTAAACAGGTCATCCCAACCTCTGATCAGCTTACACTTGTTCTGGTAGTTAATTAACTCAAGTTCATAGCTTCTCCATACTTCAGCAACCTAATGAAAACAAAATGGTACAATAAGATCCATACTTTTGTTTTGCACTCATTGTTTATAACTTACATGTATATAATAAAATAATTTCTAGACTCTAATGGAAATTATTTGAAATATGGGAAAGGAAAGCAATTTTTTTTTATCTATCATTTTGATAACATATTCTGTCATTTTAAATAAAAATCAAAATAAAGATTTTTTTAGGCAGCTGAATAAATCAAAGCGGGAGGGGATGAGAATCTAATGATATTTTTTATGTTGGTCTTATTTCTTATGAACAGAAAAGAATATGTTACCAAAGAATTAAGAACCAGAAATATGTCTGTCTACCTAACTCACTGGTAAATGTAAAGGTTGTTTTTCTATCATTTTTGTTACAAGTAGGGGTTTAAATTCCCAAGATTTAATTTATTTTATTCCTATTATCTACCTGTTTCAAGAACTCCTCCAGGGCCATTTCTCCCTGAGCTACCAGGAGAACATCTTTGACAACCATCTCATGTTTGATCAGATCAGCATCCCATACATGCCCGAGGGTCAGGTCAGACAACACCCATCTCACACCTAACTTCCTCGTCAGCTGTTTCCAATGTCTCTCCTTCAAAGCTTCAGACTTCAACTCAACAATCATCATGTTCACCTAAATATTCAAATTAACAAAATATCATACAATATGTCAGTAGTGCATGAGTTTCAAGAAATCTTAATTAAAAATTTAATGTAACATTTTCTAATAGCATAAGTAGGTTCTACAATTTTTTTCTTTGGGAAGATATTTTCTGATTTTATTACTAACTTTACAAATGGGTCAAGTTTACTTACACTTGTGTTGTATCTGCAGACAGACAATAAATTGGGCTTAAACAATTAATATTCAATTACAATTTTTAAGACAAACCTTTGCATATCCTTGAACTTTCCTCTTGACATAATCATATGAGTCGTAGGACCTGAGTCTGGCTGGAAGTTCTTTCAACTGGTTGACCAAACCATCTAGTGATTGGCGAATCTACAATAATATCAAACAAAATCTATAATAAATGTATACTGTGGATTCATTTATTTTCATTGGTACCAATATTTATGGTTTGATGGAAAGGGATCAGTTCATGGATTCTTAAATTTGTCGTCCGGAAGTCTGCAGCATACAGATCATTGATGAATTTCCTTTCATTGGGTATCACATTTCCTGGGTCAAGGCCACCCACGAAAACCACAAAATTGATACACCACAAATAACAATGAAACTAGAGTTACAGTAAATGTGAAACCAATATTTTTTCTCGGAATAGTTCAGTGGTTTGTAAATCTTCTTGTTTTTACCAGTTTAAACATGAACGATTGATATCTGCATAATTCAACAACTGCTGAAAAGTTTTGCAAAAAAAATATAACTTGAAATTTTTATCATTTTGAGAGTATTTTTTGAATACTTTGTCATCTCCTGCTGTAGATGTCACTTTCATTTTTTTATTTCCATACCTTTCTGGGCTGGACTGACAGCCATGGTTTGTCCTTCAGTTCATCTATCTGCTCCCAGATCTTGGATAACTCAACCCATACTCCCTTCAAATCTTGTAATTCTTCAAGGGCCACCTGCATCTTCTCTTCACTTGGACTCAGCTGACCTGAAAAAGAAAGATAATAATTATGTATAAGTTTGAGAAATTTGCTTCAATTTCGTCTGATAAATTTAGTTAAATCTAAAAATAACTTTTATTTCACTGGCTTATTTTGTTCTTGAAAATTATCAAGAATCTTTGGAAACAATTTACCAAATTCAGTGCCTGTTGTTAAATCAGTCATCACATCATTTTTTTGTAATCAATTACATGTAGTCATTCCTTTACTAATAACTACTTTTTTTTAAGAAAGTGCTCTTTGTTGGACTGTTGGCTAATGAATATTTATCAATTCCATTTCATAACTCAGAATGAGAACTAACCTGGTTCAGACAATTCCAGAGCCTCTTTAGCCTTGGTTACATTGTCTCTTTCTTCCTTTAGTCTGGTAAACTTTCCTTCAAATATGGTCAGAGACTTCATAGCTGCATCTGGTGTCAACTCTCCCTAAAATTGAAACAGCAAATTATCTTAAAAGGAAACATGTGAGGATGCATTTCATACCAATTCTCAATTTCATATTGATGTTTCATTTAAAGAAAGCTGAATGAAGTCAATAACACTTAGGTAATACATGTAATTCTAAACAATGCAATTTATCAAAATTTGGTTTAAGAAGGAATAGAATTGTTAATTTTAAAACTCTTTACATCTTCCACAAATTCTTTAATGCTTACCTCAATTGGTTTCTCTTTCTCCCACTCTGACAACATATCATGTGTCTTGCTCTCAATGATTTTATCCTCAGAAACAATCTTCATCTGTAGACTAGCCACCTGCGTCTGTATGGATGAGTCCTTACGTTTCATGATGTCAGCGAAGGCTCCCCATTCACCCTCAATATTGTCACTATACAACCAGTTACCTGGGAACTGGAACCTTTGTCTCTCTAAAATCCTCTGACTCTCATTGAACATCTGGAGAATGAAAATAAATGAGATAACTTCACCAATCACCTATAGTAAGATCTTTTCATAAAAAACTTTGAACACATGAACAAAATATTATCCTGTTTAAATCACTGACTTTTGTTTTGCATATAGTTTTAAAAATCATTTATCATTCTTTTAAATCTAAACATTACAAGAGTTTCCTTATATCTAACTATATAGGAAGTGTTGAATTAAGGACAAAATTGAGCTTATCTGATACAATAATTCCTTTTTACTTCAGCTGTGCTTGATTATAGGTTCCAAACACTCTGAACACTCCAAACAGAAATTGAGCAGATCTGTGCTGAACATGTTACATCTGTTCAAACTGAGGAGGTGTTGTAGTTGAAACAGTTACAAAACAAGATGGCGGCCAATGAAACCAATAAGTAAATAAGAGAATTTATTAAGTTGTTTGTAATCTCTTTTAACAAAAAATGGAGAACAGAGTTCAAAACTTTTCACTTGTTGCTATTCACAAACGCAAAAGTAAAATTGAGCGTTTTTTTTTTTAATTTGAAGGTAAACGAAATTGAATTTAGGCACTTCCTGTTCAAAACTGTTCTGTGATACTTTATTATCAGTGTTCCATTGAACAAGCAAAACATGTTTTGCACAGAATAATAGAGCACAGCCAAGTTAAAAATAGTCTATCAATCTGATTAGTGTTGTAATTACCTCCACATTTTTCTCCCATCCAATCATCTTCCTCTTGAGAGCCTGTACCTGTGTGATCAGACCTACTGCTTCAGATGTGTTAGCTGTATCAATAGACTGTTGCTCTAACTCTCCTCTGGCCTGTACAACAGATTCAATTCAGAAATTACTTTACCAGATTGTCATTGATGAACAATAAACTTTTAGATTGAATGATCATGATTTTAAAGCTATTGACATTGCAAATAAAAGAAAACAGATATCATCAAGTAAATTAGTCCTACACTTTTAACAAGAAATGAAAGGTAGGGGTCTTAGATCTTCATTTTGGACTGCTTCAAGTTTTCTTTTGCATATTGATAATTTTCTACATTATTCTATAATATCACAAATATTTAATGTCTTCAATTTCAATAGAATAAAATCTAAGATTATATTTGCTGTAATACAAATGTTTTTATTACAATCAATTTTATATTCAAAACTAACCTTAGATATAGTAGCATGGAATTCAGTCATCTCATTACCAAGGAAACTTCCAAACTTTGTCAGAACTTCTTTGTGCCATGAGTCATACTTCAAGCTGACTTTAGACTGGACCTGTTGAAGAATATACATAATAACTGTAACCAATTTCATTTTACAGCGAGCACATATTCAAGAGTTTTTGCTACCTTTGTTATGTCTAAGTTTTCTGATATTGTTGTTTGTTTTTTCTTTAATTTATTTTCTGCTTTGGTCTTCTGATTCACCTTTAACTGTTTCTTTGCTTCCTAATACATGTTGTATACATTTATTCAGTGATGCCGATTTACATAGAAGTCACTGTACAAACAAATGATTTTAACAAATGTTTCAAGTCATACCTTTCCATATTGAACAATGATTGGTCCCAGTTGTTTCTGGGTCTCAGAAGTGTCAAAGGTTTTTCTTGAAGCTCTGGAAAAAAACAAATATTTTTCTAAAGTTAGGCCAGGAATTATTCCAAACAAAAATATCAAGAGGATAGAAGGAAACAATATTTTTATATTTGTATCTAGTTTATGCACTCCTCAAAATTAAAATGATTTTTTTTTACATTTTGTGACAATGTTAACATTGGGAAAATCTTGATCTTGATTATTTATAAATTTAGCTTAAATTTACTTATTAAAGATCAAACCATCTTAAGATACAGTCATTAAGTTGATCATGTCTCATTAGCACAAAAATAACCTATAGATAGGCAAACAATATTTATGATAACGAAAATGATATATTACTTACTTGATTTCCTCCAGGGTTGACATCCATGTCTTTAGTTTAGTACCAAGTCTGCTGTACAAAACATCAGGATTCAAGTCCCAAAGTGACTGGTATCTCAACCATACCTATATAAAAATGAAAAAATTATTTCAGTGACTCATTCTACCTCATATTAATATACTGCATAGTGGTGAAACCATTGAGGCAATGTTCATTTGACGAATGTGTTGATGAATGTTTGAAAACTTTGTGGCATGTTTTTTTTTTACTTATTACACTACTTGAAAGGAATGATAGCTATCATTGTTTTTTCAGGCAATTATTTTTCATACACTATTCATGCATGCACATTCAAAATACATCACTATTTTCCTACTTATATTGCACGATGCTGCTTTCCCTCAAAATGTACCTCATTAGTCAGCCATAATATTCTTTAATCCTTGCTATCTAGTGCTCTTTTTACTATACTTGTTGCATCTTTATTGACTCTTAGTGATTTAATTATACATGTATAACTTACATTAACATATTTGGAGAATTCCTTCATCACACCTTCTATACCAGAGTAAGCATCTTCTAGTACTCTCTGTCCGGTAGGGAGCTTGGTCAGGACTTTCTTATAGGTAGTCTCTGATTCAGACTCAGCTTCTAATCCAACCTGAAATTGATAACGAAAATTGCATAAAGTTTATCAATAAGGCAAAAAGAACATGTTAAAACTTAGTCTCCAATTTATGACTCAGGTCCTTTATTAATCTAAACCAGAAGATAAATTTTTAAACACACAAAAACAAAACTAGATAAAACTTAACAATTGTAATTGAACCTTTGCTAAATGAACAGTAAATTAATTTTCTAACATTCTACACAAAATAAAATAATCATAAACCAAGACAGAAAAAAATCTTCATATAATAAAACAAGCTAACTCACTGTGTATCTTGAGTGTTTGATTCTGGGTAAACTTGTAATGACAGCCTCCCAAGCAAACAGTTCCTGCATGATGTGAACTCTGGCTTCTTCTATTGGTGGATTCACATAGATTACTTGGTTGGTGATTCTCAATTCATGTATCAGTGGCTATCAAAAGGAAAAGTACTCAAGTAATCTTTTTTCTTAAAATTATCCAGTTGTGACCCTTAATCCCTCTTTAATATATGTCTTTTCAAGAATTTTTCAAGTTTTATTTCTTAAATTCTATTTGACATGTTTTGATAAAAATAATTTAACAGTCAGCAATTAACTTACAGTAAAAACAACTTTATTTTAGTTGCTATCACATTTTGGTAAATGGGAAAGTACAATGTTGTAAGATAGCTGCAATTCAGGTTATCTACAATGAATAATGGCACTTTTGTTGAAACTTTATCAAGACAAACATTATACATGTATTTAGGCCACAATTTTTACCTTGATCTGTGGATCACCACCTGGTTTATGAGCCTGTTGTGGGGCATCAGTATCCATAGACTGGTCCACTGTATCATCTTTGCCAGCAGCTGTCTTCATTAGACACTCAGTCCAGGCTTTCAGTCCTGCTTCTAATCTAAAGGCAAGGGCTTCCTCAACCTATAAACATTATCAACAATTAAATCCAATGGAATAAACAACTAATAGATTTAACGAGGATTTTTTAATCAACAAGTAAATCTGTGAGCTAATGCTCACTAGTGATACCCCCGCTCCCCAAACTAAGCCATGCATACAAGTTTAAATACTCGGTAAACAGGAAGTAGTTGACCTAGGAACATAAAATCACTTTACAGCATATGGTATTATAGGATTAAGTTGTATACAAAATATCAGAACTCTATCTCATGTAGTTGCTTGGGAAACTGTAACGGAAATTTTGCATTTATGTCTATTATGTGTTAAAACGTAAGTATTCGGTAAACAGGAAGTAGACAACCTAAGAGCATAAAATTGGTATACACCATATGGTACTTTAGGATAAAGCTGTATACAAAATATCAGACCTCTATCTCATGTAGTTGCTTGGGTAACTGTGACGGAAATTTTGCATTTATGTCTATTATGTGTTAAAACCTAATTATTCGGTAAACAGGAAGTAGACTATGTAGGAATATAAAATCGGTATACACCATATGGGACTATAAGATAAAGCTGTATACAAAATATCAGACCTCTATCTCATGTAGTTGCTTGGGAAACTGTGACGAAAATTTTGCATTTATGTCTATTATGTGTTAAAACCTAAGTATTCGGTAAACAGGAAGTAGACTACGTAGGAACATAAAATCGGTATACACCATATGGGACTATAAGGTAAAGCTTTATACAAAATATCAGACCTCTATCTCATGTAGTTGCTTGGGAGACTGTGACGAAAATTTTGCATTTATGTCTATTATGTGTTAAAACCTAAGTATTCGGTAAACAGGAAGTAGACTACGTAGGAACATAAAATCGGTATACACCATATGGGACTATATGATTAAGCTGTATACAAAATATCAGACCTCTATCTCATGTAGTTGCTTGGGAGACTGTGACGAAAATTTTGCATTTATGTCTATTATGTGTTAAAACCTAAGTATTCGGTAAACAGGAAGTAGACTACGTAGGAACATAAAATCGGTATACACCATATGGGACTATATGATTAAGCTGTATACAAAATATCAGAACTTTATTTCATGTAGTTGCTTAGAAAACTGTGACGGAAGTTTTGTTACGGACGGACGGACGAACGAACGGACGGACAAGGGTAAAACAGTATACCCCCCTCTTCTTCGAAGCGGGGGTATAATAAATGTTTGTCTTCTTATTCATTTTCCCTCATAACAAAAACTTGTATGGTATTTTTTGTAAATTTACCACTAATAAAGTTCTGAAAAGCTTAAGTTTTATCAAATACATGTATTGTAAGCTTTTTTTACAATAACACATGAATTATAAGGATTGAGTCACATGAGTAACAAATGACACAAAATGTTTGAGTGTAAACATACTTAATATTACAGGCACCCATGTCGAAAAAAAATGCACCAGTGTTGAACACCTTGTGGCCAGATTTATTAAATTCTCAAACCTAACCACTGAATACACACATAATTCTTCTTTTCTTAGGCCAAAAAAAAAAGTAGGTGAGTTTACTGTCACCCGACCCTACCTAATTTTTACCCCCCTACCCTAAAGTTTTTTTTAGCATTTTCCATTAAGCACTGTTAAAGTCACAAAGCTGCCCCCATAGACTCAAGGTAAAAAAAATTATAAAAAAAAAATAATTTCCTACCTACCGACCCTAATTTTTTTCAGCATGTGACAGTAAACACACATACTTTTTTGTTTGGCCTTAGCTTTCTTCTTATACTCACCCTTTGATCCAATTTAGCCACCCACTGTTGGAGATTAGAGTAAGCATGAAGACTGAGATTGTCAACAGCCTTCTGTATTCTGTTCAGGATCTCTGTGAATGTTCCATTACTGTAAGCACAGGTTGTCAAGGCTTTTACTTCTAACTCAATCTCAGATTCCATCTCAACCAGGTCATCCACCTAGATAGAGTTATTAATGTGTTAGAAAATCTAGTGACCCCCATTTTTGTATAGACTGTCAATAAATATTTTGTTACTGAGATGAAAATTCATTCTGCAGTCAAATGTATTTCTTCTTGAATTATCACTATTTTATTAGATTTTGCAATGTTGTACCAATATTTCTTTTAATGTTCTATTCAAAGTATTTTAAAAATAGGTAACAATCACACATTGCTTAATACATAAAGTTTACTCTTAAATTAATTCAAGGTACAAATCTTAATCTTTGTTTTAAAAGATTCAATTACCTTCTCCTGAACATTGAAGTTTGTATCGGCCAGTCTCTGTACATAGGGATCTAACTTGTAGGACTCCCAAACCAGTGCACAGCCCTAAAAAAAATGTTACCATTTTTGTCTACATGTGCAAAATCAAAAGCATATTTATAGGCAATTAAAATAACAAAAAAACTTTTAAATGGAGAATTAATTTATTGAATATTTACAATATTAAGAATTGATGTTTTAATCTAGGCAGAGTTTTATCCATTATAAATGCAACATACATTGTAGATGTTCTCCTATTTCAAGAGTCTTACCTCTCCAATCAGATTCTGTACTTCCTTTCTCAGACCAGCTACCAATAAAATAATGGTAGGTCTGTCTTCAATCTAAAAGTATATAGAAAGAATATTGACAATTCTAAATTGTTATTTATAAGAAACATAAAACTAGAATATGTCAAAAAGACATAATGCTCCATCTTGCAACATTTGGGATGGATGGACGAACAGACCTGAACACTATTGCCCCCTAACTGTCGTAGATGGGGCATAAAAATAACAATACATGTAATTAATCTTTACATCTTAAAAACTTTCTGACAAATGTAAAAATGTTAGTCTTGAACCATAAACTTTTGAAAATTTGAACAGGCAGAATTTCTAGATAACAAAGACTATAGTTTTGTTCTGTTGGTATAGATTGTTCTGTTTCAATCTTCTAAAATATTAAAGCAAATTCATTAAATAGCATGAAATTTTATATGCACAATGTAACATTCATAGGTAAAGAACACAATTACCTTTTCAAGGGTCCTCTCATATGTCTTGACACTTTCTATCAAGGAAATGGCAAATGGGTACAGCTGATTAGCCTGGTGAGCCTTGTTTACAATAGCTAGTGGTACTCGGAATCCTAGCCATCTTAAATTCCTAACCTGTTATATAACACAATTGAAAAATTGTAATGCAAAGCTAAATCCTGTAATATAAAACTAATACGAACTAAAAGAAAATAATGTATTTCCTTTCTTAAACTGACGTGTATATCACAACAAATACATGGTTGAGAATTTAAAAGCCAAACAATGTTTATGTCTCAAATAACTGCTAGCAATACAAAAGATATGGTTTTAACTGCAAGAACTTGTTTCTTCTTCTAAGCATTACAGTCCATATAAAAATTATTCTAAACTGATCATTGGCAATGTGACAGGCAAGTTTTAACAAACAAGAACTGCTTACCCTTCAGAAAAACCCAAGATTATTTTTATTCCAATGCGAGTTCATGATGCTGATTGCAGTTTGTTTTAGGTGTGTGTTTTGTTATGTTTTGGAAATTGTGTTGTCTTTTGTGTAGCTTGGTTTTGTCCACGCTTTTTCAGAATTTTCATATCTTCTGTGCTTATCAAAAATTCATTTTTCATTTTGACTGGTTTATAATTAGATGTTTTATTCTAAAATTGTGTCTCACCTCTTTAGACAATGTGATGACCTCAGGTTGGAAGTTGACAAACAGTCTGAGGACATTCCCCTTCTTCATGGACTTATGCTTTACACTCTGAATACTGAAGATTCTTCCTGTAACAACAAGCTGTCTGCCTTGTACCTGAAAAGAAGACAAAGTAATAAGGTACAGGTAAGATTTTCTTATCATCAGAAAATAAACATCAATGTACATACATTTTGATCAACAGTATTGTGGCCAGGTTTGAAGTGAAGGGAAGCCTGATATTCCAAACCTTTTTTCGTGAATTGTCAGGAATGAATATTTTCATATAATAGTCATTACAGCTGCATACATGTCTGGAAAGAGTGCAATAGCTGGATAACAACAGCTTGTTGAAGGCTGCTGGCAGTTTTCCATTGTGTTTTTTTTTTTCTAAATTATTGCTTGTTATGTGAGCTGTGTTGCATATACTTATTCCAAATCTCATTATTTTGTATCATAGAATTTGACACTAATTCCAAATTGTTAAGGAACAGCATGTAATGTGTGTACAAACCTTTCTAGACCAGTCTTCAAACAGTTCCTGTGTGTTGAGTTTCATCCTGAAGCTGTCACCATCAGCCTTCAGTTTCTGTCCCTCTACATGGTTTTCCCAGCCTTTACCCAATACATCTTCTACTCTTCTTAAATAAGCATTCAATTGGTACTCAATCTGTTAACAAGAAAATAAACACTTTTTCATTGATTCTCAAAAATACATGTATATCACTTTCTGTATTTATTTTCATGTTGTCCCATCTGGAAACATGTCCTTTTTAATGTGATCACTAAACCATGATTTTGATAGTGGGGGTATAACTCTTGGAAAATTTTTGTTTGGTTATATTCTGATGCATATGTGTATAAAGTTTCATGAATACATACTTTCTCTATTGTAAGGAAATTTAAATCTATAGCTTAAGGTAAGCTTGATTTGAGGTATACAGACAAAGAGAAGAAATGACCAAAACACATCATGTGCCTCTACTTGTTATTATCAAAATGGCAATGAAACAAGTAAATCTGTGAGCTTATGCTCACTAGTGATACTTCCGCTCCCCAAACTAAGCCATGTATACAAGTTTAAATACTCGTTTAACAGGAAGAAGTTGACCTAGGAACATAAAACCCTATACACCATATGGTACTATAGGATAAAGCTGTATACAAAATATCAGACCTCTATCTCATGTAGTTGCTTGGGAAACTGTGACGAAAATTTTGCATTTATGTCTATTATGTGTAAAAACCTAAGTATTCGGTTTACAGGAAGTAGACTACGGAAGAGCGTAAAATCAGTATACACCATATGGTACTATAGGATAAAGCTGTATACAAAATGTCAGACCTCTATCTCAAGTAGTTGCTTGGGAAACTGTGACGGAAATTTGGCATTTATGTCTATTATGTGTACAAACCTAAGTATTCGGTAAACAGGAAGTAGACTACCTAGGAGCATAAAATCGGTATACACCATATGGTACTATAGGATACAGCTATATACAAAATATAAGACCTCTATCTCATGTAGTTGCTTAGAAAACTGTGACAGAAGTTTTGTTACGGACGAACGGACGGACAGACAGACAAGGGTAAAACAGTATACCCCCCTCTTCTTCGAAACGGGGGTATAAATATGAAAACTGTCATGAAATGTGATCCATGTGATCTAGACAAAAAGGACCGCAAACTTGCTTTATCCTTCAATCTCACATTTCGTTATATTGATGATGTCCTTTCACTAAACAATCCTCGATTTGGTGACTATTTACATCTCATATATCCGAAGGAACTTGAGGTAAAGGACACTACAGATTCTAGATGGTCTGCTTTATATTTGGATCTATTTCTCGAAATTGACACACAAGGAAGGCTTTGTACAAAGCTCTATGACAAACGTGATGACTTCAACTTTCCAATAGTTAACTTTCCCTTTCTGTGTAGCAACATTCCGTCCGCTCCAGCATATGGAGTTTACGTATCACAATTGATTCGTTATTCCAGAGCATGTGGGGAGTACAACGACTTCCTTGATAGAGCTACACGGCTGACAAGCAAATTGTTAACACAGGGGTACGTTGCTCCCAGGTTGTTGTCATCACTCAAGAAATTTTACGGACGACATCATGTGCTTGTATGCAAATACGGGATTTCTATCTCTCAGATGAGCACAGATGTTGGTTTGACATAGAGTTTTGTAATGTCATCCTTTCCAGATTTGACCAACACTTAATCGATCTTTGGCAACGCGACGGGTGTGCTATAGCAAGCAGGAACTGCTTACTCTTCCGGAGCACCTGAGTTCACTCTCGTTTCGACTTGAGTTCGCGTTGCTGAATGCGGTTTTGTTGTTATGTGTGTGTGTGTTTCATGTTGTTATGTGGTTTGTTTTGTTGTGATGATTTTTTGTCTGCCGGTTTTGTCTTTGTCTTCACGGTTTTATGATACTGATTACCCCTTTGGTACACCTTTGCTTCTTTCTACAAGTGAGTTTTTCAAATATATATCATAGCAGGCAATGTGGTATTTGCATGTAGCAAATGGTAGCATTTTTAAAATGAAAGAACCTTAGTGAGCACGCTCACATACCCCACGCGTCCACATAATGGACAGAGAATATCTATTTTTGAGTTAGGAATAAAAAAAGTCAGAGTTGTTGTCTTTCCAAGTCAGCTCGTTAAACAGGAAAAAAATGAGTGACAGACTTGAAAATGTATCCCACCATATGGACTCCTACCTAAAGCTATGTACAAAATCTCAAAAGCCTATGATTACAATGTAATAGTTGCTGAGAAATCTGTGACGAAAGTGAAAAAATCTAAGTCGGCTCGTTTAACAGGATGTAGCTGATCAATGGACCTGAAAATGTATCCTACCATATGGGACCCCTACCTGAAGCTACATATCAAATATTAAAAACCTACAATTAATAGTTGCTGAGAAATCTATGACGAAAATCTTCAACCCTGAAAATTTAGTGAGAAAAGTCTAAGTCAGCTCTTTAAACAGGAAGTAGATGATCGACATACCTGAAAACGAATAGTTGCTGAGAAATCTGTTACCAAAATTTTCAACCCTGAAAATTTAATGAAAAAAGTGTAAGTCGGCTCGTTAAACAGGAAGTAGATGATCGACAGACCTGAAAACCTATCCCACCATATGGGACCCCCGCCTGAAGCTACATACCAGATATCAAAAGCCTAGGATTAATAATAGCTGAGATATCTGTTACGAAAATTTTGATCACGGACAGACGGACCAGTCAAAAACATTATACCCTTCGCAACTTCGTTGCGTGGGGTATAATTATGAATACTATCTAAAAAATTACCTGTCTTGACCAGACAATTCTCCCAGACACCTGTGGTAGATCTCTGACTTTACTCATCTTGTAGGACTTACTCTGGGCATACTGAACCTACAATGACAAAGCAAGTATAAAGTTCAAAAGTGATAAATTATCAGTACTGTTTTAATATCTTTATCTTCAACATTCCATAAATAATTCTGCAGACTAACTTATTACTATTGTACTTATAATAATATGGCTGTACAAAGCAAATCATTGGTTAATATAGAACTAAATCAAAACAAGAACATAAATTGAGTAAATGTAATGTTCACAATAAACAAAAGCTTGATCAACAAACTGTATGAAAATAATCAACTTGTTAATGGTTGTTATTAAAAGGCAGAGTAAGTACCTTGAACTTTTCATGGAGAGATTCTATGTCAACTTTGACCCTCTGTATCAGCTGAGTTTGGTATTCTCTGATAGCTCCTCTGATGTGTGGTCTAACAAACAGAGCATTGAATCTGGAGAATATTCTGAACATTTCATTGGCATTCTTAGCTGTTCCTAGCTGATCCCTCAGTCTAGCTGTTATCCTGGTCTCAACACGGTCTATTCTCTCATCATATCTGGAAAACCATTGTGATCGTCTTTTAATACTTAATACTCATCATTCTAGTTCCATCATTTTTTTACTTTTTATTATGAATATTGTTTTTCGATTTAAGTCACATAAAATTCTTATAGATCGACATAGTCTTTACTTTTATATCTACTCATTACCTTTTGATGGCAGCTTCCCAAAACTCTGAACCTTCTTTAGACACATCTAGACCATCAACTTCTTTGACATTTTCATAGGCCAAGTTTACCTCCTGTAAAATTAAAGAAATAATAATTTTTAGGTTTTTCTTGTTTCAATCTTAGAAAAAAACTGCCACTTCTTTTTATCATGGTATCAAATTGTAAGGTTATGTTTAAATATTAATACATGTGACTAGCTAACTACAAATGTATAACCTCACTAGCATTTCTGATAGACAAAGTAATACAATGTATTTCTGATGTTTAAAAATGTGAATAATATTGTTGGCTGACTAATTTAGACACATCTGTATAAACCATTATATATAATAAGTCAGTGTGTCCAGGGTATACTTGTTGCTACATATAAAAGTTGCATTATTGCTTAAATAAAATCATTGATGTCCTGAAGACAATATATTAAAGACTGTGTTAGAAACCATTTCACAATATTAAGTAATGATCATGTCTTGATAAAGCAACTATTATTACCTCAATAGCATTAGCATCAGCAGCCTCATCTACCATTGGTTCACCGATCTTCTGTTCTGGTTCTTCAGTTCCAGGGGTGGTTGTTCTGGTCGACTTGGTGGTTGCTGGTCTCAAAACTCTCACAATCACCTGCCTCAACTGTTCATGTTGTCGTCGGAACCTTTAATATACATTCAAAAGGTTGAAATGATTGAAATGAATTGTGGGACTTTATTGAAAGGTTATTTATTAGCCATTTAAAAAAGTTTGAAGTTTGTGTGCAGTGAAAATTTAGTTGCAGATTTTTACCAAGTACTATTTTAGAAATAATGTGTACTTCAAAAATTAACATTTTTTAGCTATTTTATAACGGTAATTGGCAACATGTTAACGGTGTTTTGGCTATTTTATAACGGTAAACGGTGTCTTGGCTATTTTATAACGGTAACTCGCTACATTTAGCGGTAATTGACTACAACAATCATTTACTTGTCTAATGTAATTCTTGTGGATGCTTGACTTTCTTTCGGTAAATTATTGAGCATTCAACTTGAGTTTTATTATCAAGTATCATTTTGATTTTAATAATTCTAAAGTAAGTCGCATGTGTTAGTCAATCCAAAAAGATGCATTGCACTCTATGTGCAGATATGCTCTGGCTTACTTTCTCATGTGATCCAATCTAGCCTGTAGTCTCTTATGAGCTGGGTTGACCCTCCACACCATTCTAAGATGCTCCTCTCTTTTCTTCTTTACCAGATCTCTCAGCAGACCTTGTAGCCTGTCATATTCATCGTCCCAAGTACCAAACACATCAAAACAGGCATTCAATACCTTCTCAAACTCATCATAGGCTATGTGCATCAATCTCCTTGTTCCTAACACCTGTTAAAACATTAGACAAAGTTGATATTTATTGTTTTGTTTGAAATTGGTACATGTATACAAAAATATTCAAAAATTGAGAAAATGACACTGAAATGCATATATGATGTGGGACACATAGGTCCATATGTTAAAAGCATGTATCAAAGAGATTTTTTTTTCAAAGTATGTCTTGTTGTTTATTTCAGTTAAGTTTATTGTTTTTTTCATAGTTCTGTTATCTTCAGGGTATTCTTAATATTTTTTTTCTGTTTTTTTCTGAACTTAAATGCCCCATTAGTATTTCTTTCATACATTATAGTACACATTTACAATGAAAACTCTAAAATGTCTATACCTTAAGCAGCTGGTTACTAAGGTCTCTAGAGATGGCCTCTACTAATCTTAGAGCTCTCTGTATAGGGTACTTTGTTGGTCTAATCTTACGAAGATGTAAGAAAATGGCTTGTAGAGCCACTCTGATCTTGTCCAATTCTGATGCGGCTAGAAGATCATTCAGAGGAAAGTCTTTCATCAACTGATTGTAATCATTGACTGTCGCCATGGCAGTCTTCAATCCTGAAATTTGAATATTTGGTTAAACATTAATATCTTATGTGTCATAGTAATCAGGTATAATTCTTAAATTTTAAAAACTTTTGTAATTAAAATATATGTAATGGTTTGCTTTTAACTTTTTCTTTTTTGCAATTTTTGGTCTATTATGGTCAAATTTTATAAAAAAAATTATTGTTTATAGCAAACTTAAGATTTGAAATAACAAAAGCAAATTTTTGTTACACAAATGATTTTTTTATATTTTGGGTTTTGTTTGTCTTTTCCCATTGGGTGACATGTTTCTGACAAGTCTCAAGTGTTGTAGCCAAAACATGTGTTGGACAAACTGAATGTCATTTGGTTGGATTTTTGTTGTAATTAGTATTTGATATTATTACCTGTGTCTGTATCAAAGCTAACAGTAGCATGAAATCTCTTTCCATGTTTTAGAATGTCCAATGTCAGTACAATCTCTTGGCTTTCTCTCTTCTCCTGTATACGTAACAAAGCTCTCTCCAGATTCAACCAGAATGTAATCTCCTGTAATGCTGTTCCTGATGAAGGATCTCTATCTAGTTTGGTCACCTATAGCAAAATGAGTAAGACTTTAATAACCAAATAACTAGTATCAAACCTGAATAAAAAATATATTTAAGCATATCAGAAAGTTTTTTTTAACACCGCTCTTTACTTTTACATGTGTCATATTTATTTTTCAACTATGTGAGGGACTTTAAAACTTAATTTAACCATACAGAAGACTGCCTTGAACTTTTGCTCTGTTTCATACAATAAAATGAAATGAAGCTTGCATGTGTTTATTGGAATATCTCTTAAAGTTTAAGTTACACTATGTGCCTACTTTTTGTATTTCTCTAATCCATCTGTTGACACCACTCTGTAAAGCATTAAGGAACTGAGCATCCTCCACCTTATCTCCAAAGTCTTCAACCTTAGCCTTCCTGTTCTCCTCCTGACATTTCTTGATGACAGCCATGACAGTTGGGTGTATGGGTAATGTAATCTCTGGGATGTCTATGTTCTGTTGTAGATGTAACAGTCCCATCTCTAGCTCAGAAATCTTCTTCTCAACAGTTGGTGCCATTTTATCTCCATCCCTAAAAAACCCAAACATTTCAATTTAAACAATGATATTATATTCAAAATAAATATCTTGTAAAGCTACATGTACTTTATTTGACTATGTCCAAAATTAATCAATTTTAATGTAGACCAGCAAAACCTTAGCAAAAAAAAAAAAGAACAGAGTATTTGAAAACAAAAGCTTGAGAAAAATACTTTAAGTTAAAATCTAATATTCTGGCAGAAATTATGGTGTATATTCAAAATCCAACAATTCAGATAAAAAATGCTTCTATTTAGATCAAACTTCTCTTGATCTGAAAAGTAGCATACAATGCCATTGTTCATAGTACATGTAGCACCCTTTTGAAAATTCACCATGGAAATTCACATTTAAAATAAATGATATCAGGGGTTCAAATTAACATTTGAGAACAAAAGGTCCAGGTCTTTTTTAAGTTCTAGATTGAAAGTCCACCAGATGTTATTAAAAAGTCCATTATAATAGTTATTGTAAATACACACAGGTCCAGGACTTTTTTATTCTAGATTGAAAGTCCACCAGTTGTTATCAAAAAGTCCTTTATAATAGTTATTTCAAATACACACAGGTCCAGGACTTTTGTAAATACATGTACAATTCAATAGTTGGAGGTCCAAGACCTAGGACCAGTGTTAATTTAAACCCCTGATGATAATATTATCATTTACTAGTATTGCATTACATGTATTAAAATATTTTCATCGACAAAATCATTAAAAACTTTAAGTAGCATATGTAACTATCTAATATCATGAATATACCTTTCAGCTTTTCCTGTTTCTTTAATGTAAGATTTGAAATAAGGTGCAACAGCATTACTGATGTAAGCATGCAAGGTTTCATATGGAGACCCTTCACTCAAATTCATCACACGTAACTGCTGAGGGAATCCTTTGTCTGCTTCTAAGATGGCACCTCGCTTGATTAAGATCATGCTAGAAAATAAATTCAGGAAAATATAGCATATATAACATCAACCTGATAATTCTGACATACAGAACATTTAACCACTTTAAAAAACTAGTCAACTGCATTACTAGATCATTCTTTTTTTCAAAATTACACATTTTCTGTACTCAAAAATAAAAAAAAATATATAATTGAAACATTCTTTTCACATAGGTTTATATCGACAGATACACCAAATAATCCTTCATACTTGCATGATTGACCGTGACCTCTGAAAAAGACAAGACATTCTTTCATACCTGTTGACCTTTGAACTTGAGTAAAACACTTCTGAAGAGATATGATAGGTAACAACCCCTTCTCCATCACCTTCACCTCCCTCAGCAACCTCTTCTGAGTCATCTACAACAAAGTAAAATAAACCTCTATATTTTGAATTGTGTTCCCTTGGTGGTAACACTACTGCAAAGGTCATGACTATAATTGATCTTAATAGAAAGCATACAAATTTTACATATTACCAATGATTTTGTTGGCATTTTTTTAAAACTGCATCTGCTTTTTTTATTTGGAAAGTATGTATTCTTATAACATTACGTAAGTCCAAAGGGCCATAACTCAGACAAAAAAATTGTGGATAAAAAATTCCTGGTAATATGCACAACTACATATCTTGTGCTTCTTGCATACCAAGTTTTGTTAAGTTCTGTTCTGTAGTTTAAGATGGACGGACAGCCAACTCAAAAACATTATACCCTCCGCAACTTCGTTGGATGGGGTATAATAAGATTAGGCACAATGGAGAACACTTCATGTACAAATGTGGCACTCAAAAACTGCAAACTGGAGTGGAAATTCATGGAAGCTTAATGCTTGCTTCCCAACCGAGAATAATACGCTCCCGAAGGGAGCGTTAATGGTAGAAATGTCAATATTCTAGTTGTACTATGGGCTCAATTTTCCTTCAACGTCCGGTAAATCACGCGCGGTTTCCCGGACTTTCTGCATCTTTTTGACGCTTTTTTCTTTGAAAATTCCTGACATCATTAAGCGCACAAAGGACCCACAAGAAAAGCTACTTTGTTTTTATTTTCGAATAAGAATTTGTTTCAATTAATTGCCCAATAAACATTTGAAAACTTATTTTAGCTTGTAAAATATTTAAGGATACGTTCAAACTTCGGGAGCGTCACAGGTTTAACCTGCATCATATTACATACATGTTACTATACTGGTCACTGGTCAGAGTGGAGTAGCTCTCACCACTTTTTTCCATTTGCACCATTTTGCTTATTATTTTGCTAATCATGCTAATGTTTTGCTAAAATTGTCATGTAATGGTGCATTTTGAAGGAAATTTCCTTTCCTCCTTTTTCAAGATCAGGTTTCATATTAGTTATGACTGTTCAAATAATTTCACAGTTAACGTTTAAATATAGGGTGGCGAGATCTACTTGTGACCAGTATGTCTGAAACCCTGGTCTAAAAATAAAATAATTATGTTGTTAAATATTCATTTTTCATTAAGTTTTCTCTTAGATCTTTGATAAGAAATATATGCATATTACGCTCCCGAAGGAAGCGATAATGGTAGAAATGTCAATATTTTAGTTGTACTATGAGCTGAATTTTCCTTCAACGTCCGGTGTAGCACGCGCTTGTTTTCCCGAACTTTCGGCGTCTTTTTAACGTTTTTATGTTTGAAAATCTTTGATGTCTTTAAACGCTCACGTAACCCACAAGAAAAGCTAGTTTGTTTTTATTTTCGAACAAAAAATTAATATAAAATAAATAATTGAAACTTTGGGAGTGTAACAGGTTTTTACCTGCCTCATATTATTTCATTTTAAAAATGTTGTAGATGAACAAGCTAACCAGATTTATTGGCTTATGCATGGTAAGTAAAAGTATTGATTTTATGCTAATGACAGTCTGTTGCAGACATCACCAGACACAGTTCAAAGTTCACACAATTGCAAAGTCTATATACCTTTGGTTGATGATCGCTGAATGAGTAAAGCAGGAGTTTGTGGATCACCCATAAACTTCTTGATACATTCTGAATGGTTCTTTTCCACCAAACTGGTCTTCAGTGCTGCTGTGGCTGAGTCACGATCCTCCAGGAGGGCGGGTACAATACGGCAAAGATACTCCAAAAAGGAAGTGTGGTCAGCTACGGACTGCACGGGCACTTCAGAGGGAGGGGAACCCTCCTGCTCTGAACTATCTGCCATGCCTCGTCTCTCTGATAATCTCTAACGATTTTAGTTTCAAGTTGAGTTGAGTTGCAGTGACGACTTTTCAGTCAGACAGTGGAGTCATCCGGGCTATCAAACAAATATACTAAAACCCTGAGAATTGGGGAATGGCTCGGGATGAAATGATACACACAAAAAAATCAATATTTTTCTCATTTTAAAAATTTAAATGTTAAAACCATTTCATCTTAGTGCTAAAGTATATGTTTATGTATTTTATGTACATAGTCCATAAAACTTTCAATTATCTCTCAGAGGAGCAATTGCCCAGAAATATGTACACCTATATTTATTGGGACTTTATTTATTTATTTATTTATTTATTTATTTATTTATTTATTTATTTATTTATTTATTTATTTAGTTATTTATTTAGTTATTTATTTATTTATTTATTTATTTATTTATTTATTTATTTATTTATTTATTTATTTATTTATTTATTTATTTATTTATTTATTTATTTATTCAACAATATTTTATGAAAAATAAAATGAAAATGAAATAAGATCAAATAAAATACAAATAAAATGAAATGAAAATTTAGAAAAAGTGAAATAAAAAAACAAGAACAACAATGAAAATAGATAAATGAATTTGTGTTTTTAAATTTTAATAAGCCTATTTTTAGTTTATATTATTTTATTCATTTTTTTTTCTATTATTTTATTCTTTTTCTTTTCTTTATCCTTTTTTATTCTACTTTGATTGATTTATTTTATTAAAGTTTTGTTTATTTTTTATAATGTTTCATTTCATTTCATTATTTTTTTATTATATTCTATTTTATTTTTAACACTTTTCTTATTTAGTTAATTTTGAGTAAATATTATATTTTTATTTTATGCTTTTATAATTTTTCAAACGTTAACTCCTCTAACACCATAAGTCCAATGGCTTTTAAATTTGGCACTGTTGTTAATTAGCATAGGTAGTATAATAGTACAGCGGCCAGAACAGGAAAAAAAATAAATTTAATGGGCATCAATATTATAGGGCTGGAATGTACTTTATATCAAAATTTTGTTATTGAACTTTCAATTTTAAGAGGTTGTACAAAATTTCTAATGCTCGTTTTATAGATATTAGGGGCCAAAGATCACACCCTATTTTTTTGGAAAAAAAAAAGTATATCTTTAACAAATAGGCACAGAGTTACTTTAAATAGTATTTACGTTACGAATAAAAGATAGGATTAATTATAATTATTTGAATGAGTTTGAATCATTTTATGACAACGGGGGCGGCAAAACGATTAAATGACGTCACCAAATGACGTTTTCCTTCACCTGTGAGTTTAAGCTTGAAATTAAAGTTGTTTTCTCCCTTGTTGATCTAAAAAATGTCGTAATTATGTTATATTGTCTTCAAAAGTTTAACTTATATCTTCATTGAGAACTAAAATAAGTTAAGGACAACAAATATTAAATATGAGTTAAAAGGGCTAATTTTAAAATTGTCCGGTGAGTCGGCCCAATTTCGACTATTCGATCATCAAGCTGAAACCTCTCCATTTTTAAGCATAATTTAACCGCGAAAACATTACTAAGGGATACATTGCACTGAATACACAAAAAAATATGTCTAAGGAAATAAGATCATTTGTCAAAGACGTTATATAGACAAAAAATAAGGCGCATATGCTTACAACAGAGCAAAGCAACAAAGCAAAAAAAAACAACACACACATCAAATGAACAACAAAAAATACCACGAATAAACATTGAATTATCAATCATTGAAGCGAAAAGGAGAAATGAACCCTTTTACAATTAACTCACTATACTGGGTCTCTTTTCATTTCTTTTTTTCTCTATTCAGAGGGTATGGATGGGCCATATTCTGTATTCTTCATTTTTGTGCCCTTTTTATTTTTTTCTATTCTTTAAATATTTTGATTACTTTCCTATTATTCTCTCTACTTTACAGTAAGGTCATTAATCATTATTTGGCCATTATTTTCTATTCTATAAATCCCTATCCACTGCTTCTATTTAGTTAAGTTTGCCTCATTTATTTACTTATTTATTCTTTGTATTCTGTAGGGTCATCTTTTTGCTACATATTTAAAAGTCCTAAATTACAAAGAAAAAACAGTAAAAATAAAGATACAGATAACATGAAAACACAAAAGTAACTAAAAACCAATCACACGAACTCAAAAGACTCATAGTACGTTTAACTCGAGTGTTCCGGAAAAGCCTTTTCATCTACATCTTCATCATGATAAAGCTTGTATACATTGATAAATTAGCATGACTTCAAATTCCCAGTTCAATCATCATCATCTTCAGATTCCTTGTAGTTGCTGTAAACGTTACAACAACTTTCGTTACCTGAACAATTACACAGTTCTGCATGTACAGGGTTAATTTTGGCTAAAACAAACACATTCTTTTGAACATACAGATCTACCCTTGCACTGGCAAATAAAATCCTGCAAAAAAAAATCTGAGAAAGAAAACAGGCTCTAGTCCATGACTACCTTCTTCTGTTTTTCGAAAGCAATATCATATTCAGAGTTGTCATTGTTTACTAGGGTTGTAGATAAGGGGTTTTGTACCAAGTATTTTGACATACACATGCCATGTTACTGTGCGTTTCCTAAAAAAACCTATCATTTTGAACGCACTGTATCATGTCGAAGTCACGCTTTTGATTGGCCGCATCAAGAACTTTGTTTACGCGCTCAACTGTTTCAATTTTACGAAACTTCCTTTCTTTTTTTGTACCATTTTTGTTTACAAAATTGGCAAACATTTTGTTATTTGACCGTTGAAAAGTAGAGAAAGAAACAGAACTTTCCCCTGCCCCAGACAAAGAACTTTCCACAGCCCGAGACACAGAATATTCCCCCGCATGAGACACAGAACTTTCCCCTGACGTGCTACCCTTGCGTAATTTTAGTTCGGGTTCAAGTTCTTTGTCAGTTTTCGAAGTAATAGCGATTGTCTTCAAAATTTCGCTTGCTAGTATATGTTGCGTAACACGATTTGTGGTATTTCAACGCTTTGTCATCTAATGTCAAGTTATCAATACAATCTAACTCAAAGTTAAGTCTTGAAAATATTTCAACTTTTCTGTTTTTAACAGCATTTTGAAAGGTTTGTTTGCCTCTAGATGTCATCATAATATACAGGTTCTTTTCAGGATAATCATCCTGGCAAATTATGCACTTTTCCCAATCTATCAGAGCAAACATGGGCTTTTTTGAAGATATTGGGCCGAATTTGACTGAGCTAACATCGGACATTTCGGAATATATTTCTAAGC
Organism: Arcuatula senhousia; assembly: GCA_963971305.1. NCBI lineage: Eukaryota > Metazoa > Mollusca > Bivalvia > Mytilida > Mytilidae > Arcuatula > Arcuatula senhousia. The sequence goes on along the minus strand of OZ020304.1, from coordinate 19,980,189 downwards.
CTTTGACTTCTTTATTATACAAAACACAAACAATAAACAATGAAAACAAAATCGATTCATTCAAACTTAAGAACAAAAGAAAACTAGCTACATCACTATCTGTGACTATCTAAAGAAAAGTGAAAAGGACTACACAAAGATATTCAATATTTAAGGCTCATTTAAGGTCACAAATTCGAACGTGTTATGAAAGGCCACGGATCTTGTGCGAGTACCTTCAATATAAACGTGTACACGGGTATCAAATCCGTAAAATGTACCTTTAAAAAGATCATTGATCACGCATTATTAAATACTGAATAATACATGGCAAAATCTGTATCATATGCTGTATTTACCCGAGACACCTATATCATACCGAGGGCCAACGGCCCGAGGTATGATATAGGTCGAGGGTTAATACAGCATGTTATGCAGATTTTGCCATGTAATGTTCATTATATCATATAGAATAAAATATTGATATTTTGTATAGGGGTGCGATATAGGGTAAGGAGTGTGATATAGGGGGTGCGATATAGGGTAAGAGGTGCGATATAGGGGGTGCGATATAGGGTATGCGATATAGGTAGTGTGCTTTGTCCTATAATGCATATTTAAAAAGACTATATTAATTAATACTTAAATATATGATATAGGGTTATAAAATCGCTATTACACTTACAATTACAATACAATTTTGCAGGTAAGCGACAACAACAATGTTCTTTAAATTTTTATATTCAAAAAACGCGTAAATATAAACATTTGTAAATAAATACGAAAGATAAGCTTAAATAACAGGCATTTTGTAAGCAAATTATTGAGAGAAATTAAACAGGCAAAATTTGTACAAATTTCTGTCTATTTGTTATTTTCGTTAAGTTTAGGCATTGAATAATTCCTGAGAAAATTAAAACTAAACTTAGTTTAATTATCTCAGATAATTCTAAACATAAGTAACAATGAGCGAAATACTAAACAAGAGCAAAATAATTTGGTCTTTTATACATAGGTAAAGGAACGTATTTTTGACCCCCCTTCTAAAAATCCAAATTTTTCAAAAACGTGCATTACGAATAATGTACAACCTCACAAAATTGAAAATATAGATATTGTAGAAAACACTGGCAAAAAATCAGCCCTATAATATTGATGCCCATTAAACTCTAAAAATAAGCCTCTTTTCTCTACCTGGCCGCCGTACTATAAAACTAGCGTGGGGATTTTTGATTCGTTCAAAAACATGGCCGCCATGGCTAAAAATAGAACATAGGGGGTCAAATTACAGTTTTTTGCAAATAACTCAAAAACAGTAACATGCAGATATCAAAATTCTGGCATAGGATAAAAGTGATCAGCACCTCAAGATCTACCTGCCCTGAAATTTTCAAGAAGATCCAACAACTGATGTAGGAGTCATTGCCCTTTTTCTGGATTTTTTCAAAATTTTGCACTTATTTAGCCTTATATCTTGAAAACTATACAAGATATTTTAAAAATTCAAATTGCATATGATTAAGCACATCAAGATCTACATTTCATGTAATTAGGTCAAAGCTGTAGAACCATTTCTTTTAGGAGTTATGGCCCTTAAAGCGTTAAAATTTGCCATTTTTCATTACTTTTACCCTGAATTTCAAAGATTAACTTGTCTGACACCATACATCCAACTTCAATCAAACTTGGCACAGTTGTTTAATAGTATTAATGCTACAATTCTATCGTTCGGATTTTTGATTTGTCAAAAAATATGGCCTCCATGGCTTTAAATAGAACATAGGGGTCAAATTACAGTTTTTTGCAAATAACTCAAAAATGGTAACAGATATCAAAATTTTGATGGGAGACAAAAGTAATAAGCATCTCAAGATCTACCTGCTCTGAAATTTTCAAGAAGATCCAACAAACGACATAGGTGTTATTGCCCTTTTTCAGGATTTTTTCAAAATTTTCACTTATTGAGCCCTATATCTTGAAAACTATACAAGATATTTCAAACATTCAAATTGCATATGATTAAGCACATCAAGATCTACAATTCATGTAATTAGGTCAAAGCTGTAGAACCATTTCTTTTAGGAGTTATGGCCCTTAAAGCGTCAATATTTACAATTGTTCATTTCTTTTCCCCTGACTTGTCTGAAACGGTAAGACCAACGGCATCTTAACATGGCACACTGTTTGATAGCTCTATCGTTCAGATTTTTGATTTGTAAAAAAACATGGCCACCATGGCTAAAAATAGAACATAGGGGCAAATTTCATTTTTTTGCTTATAACTCAAAACTGGTTTCAGATATCAAAATTGTGCAAGAATCAAAAGTGATAAGCATATTAAGATCTACCTGTCCTGAAATTTTGGATAAGATCTGACTGCTGATGTGGGAGTTATTGTTCTTTTTCCTAATTTTTGCCAAATTTGCACTTGTTAAACCCAATATTTTGAAAACTAACCAAGATATTTCATAAATTTAAATCGCATATGGTTAAGCACAATAATATCTACAAATATCTGTATCTGTGTAGTTCAGGTGAGCGATTCAGGCTCCTGGGAGCCTCTTGTTTTAAGTACGGGGCCTGGGTCCATGTGTCTACTTGGGTTTTGTGTCCACATCTGATCCCGCTGTCCGTCGTTCCTTGTCCTTGAAATTGTGTTGAGGTGGTTGCCTGAGTTGCCTGTGTGGTCTGCGAGGTCTGTGTCTTCACCTCGGATACAAAGGCCTTATTAGTTTCCTTTTACCGGTCTAACCTATGTTGGTCTCTTTTCCTGGCGACAGGAGACTTTTTTTAGGGCCTGGCTTTGACGCCCTTTCCCACTGGGTGGTTTCTCAGCCGATGTCCAAGTCATCTTGACTTCCACTTTTCCGGGTTTTTTTTTTAATATAAAAATGTATCCCTGTTGTCATCGTAATTTTAAACTTACAGAGGAATGGTTAAGATCCATTCCCGCTTACTGACAAGTGCCACATCAATGATATTGCTATGGTAGGTGCACCTTGTGATGCTTAGCACAATGCATGCCTCGGATGCTAGTTGTGACCTATATTTTCCGCATGGATGACCACTTACAGAAGAGTGGTTAATTTAAAGTCCATTCCCGCTTACTGACAAGTGCCACATCAATGTTATTGGTATGGTAGGTGCACCTAGAGATGCTTAGCACAATGCATGCTTCGGATGCTGGCTGTGACCTACGTTTTCCACATTGATGACCACTTACAAAAGAATGGCTAAAGTCCATTCCTGCTTACTGACAAGTGCCGCATCAATGATACTGGTATGGTAGGTGTACTTAGCGATGCTTAGCACAATGCATGCTTCGGATGCTGGCTTACAGAAGAATGGTTCAAGTCTATACCCACTTACCGACAAATACCACATCATCTTAAGTGGTATGGTAAGGTGCACCTAGAGATGGTCAGCAAGATGCATGCCTCAGATGCTGGCTGTGACCTCTTTTTGACTGGATTGTGCACTAAAAATTTTGAAAAGTTAAAGTCAATTCCCACTTGGTGACAATAATGTGCAACGAGATGACCTTCGTTATCGATAGATTACCTATGTTTAAGATTAGAAATAATGTTTAAGTTTAATGTATTGTAACGAAAATTTCTGAGGTTTATACATGTATTACTGCTATATAACTATACTAGTCTATACTGTCTGATGTACAGTTATTATGCTGATAAACTGTAATAGTTTAAGTTAATAAAGAATAATTCATTTATATTATTTACCAAGAATAATTACTCAGTCAATTAAATAAAAAAAATTAGAATTAAATAAAAAGAAATTTCTATTAATTAATTGCATTAAATTAATTAATCTATAGTAAAAATAACATAAGAATAGAAAAGCATAAATTATGAAATAAGCCAACAATAAATCATTTTTTTGTCTATTTCAATGAAAACTTTCTGGAAATAGGAAGCTTGGTCGTAATGAAGATACCGATGTCATTTTATCATTTTTGAAGGAAATTGGACTGTATTCAAAAATATAGATCTGTTCTTGAAGAATTACTGTTTTATAGTATAATTTGCATCGCTTTTGTGTTGTTTTTGTTATTGTTTCCTTATAATTAGTTTTATATTTTAGTTTGTTCATTTTTAATTAGTTTGCTTTTTATCAGTTCGTCTTTTCATACCTTTTGTTTTATGTACGGTCTTTTGACTCCGTTTTATTTCTAATTTTGATTTAATTATTATAACATGTTGATGTCCCGATTATGGCTGAAATATCGCCGACGGGACACTAAACAACCAACAATCAATCAATCAATCTTTTCTTTCTTTTAGCATTTTAAATAAAATTAAATTAAGTCAATTAAATAAAAAAAAAAATTAAATAAAAAGAAATTTCTATTAATTAATTGCATTAATTAATTAATCTATAATAAAAATAACATAAGAATAGAAAAGCATAAATTATGAAATAAGCCTACAATAAATCATTTTTTTGTCTATTTCAATGAAAACTTTCTGGAAATAGGAAGCTTGGTCGTAAAGAAGGTTCTTTCTTTTAGCATTTTCAATCAAACACGCATGCGCATTTATGGAGCGCCATTTTTGAATGTGATTTCAAGTAAAACAAAATGCCATCTAAGACGAATAAAGGGTCAAAAAGGACAAGAAAGAAAAGAGAAAATGAATTAGCAGGTTGATAATCATCATATTTACTGCAATAATAATTATATCTTAGCTAGATACAAGGGAAGTAAAAACATAAAAACAATCATTGATAATTTAATATTGTTCTTTTTTGTTTGTTTACTTAATTGTAATTTCACTGCTCCATGTGGGCGCCATGATTGGCAAATAAACAATTTGTTGTTGTTGGTGTTGTCTCGGGCACCTGCTTTTGTTTGTTTAGACTTGAATGTATTCACCTGTATCTTCGGGTCGTGGATAAGCAAATTTCTTCTAATGACCCTTCATTTTAAAGTGATGGATATTTCTTCACGCGTTATTTGATTTAAAACAGGACAAATAAACTTACATACTTATTTAATGGTGGTTGTGTCACGTACACCTATTCCACATGATCACATCGCTTTATCGTCTATTAAATGGTGTGTGCCCTAACACGAATAAATAAATTTATACAGATTCAAAATTATCCTCAACATTTTAAAGACATTTTTCAACACAGTTCTATTGTCTTTTTGCCTTTCAAAAATATGCCACAGGTAAGTTCTGACGTCACAGAGAAAATTCCTACGATAGTATAGAAATAATAAAGTAAAGAAGATAGATAATAAAAGCTGTTTCTTGCTTAAACCGTCATTTCAGCCCATATAGCTCTACAAAAGTTTCCAATGGGTTAAAATTTCAGATGTCTCTGACACCTCATATGCGAGCGTAGCGAGCTCTCTAATGTAGAAAGTATGCCAAATTGCACGAGACTCAAAATACTATGGAAGAAAAATCGTTCTGTCCGGAAACATTCGATTTTTTGGAAGTTTTCGAAAATGTCTGCGCGTGCTGAAAAATTGCGGGAAATAGTAATACATCGTCCCAAATTATCTCGTCCCAGGCATAATTCGAAATTTTCAATGGAATTATCTACGCGAGCTTTTAAGGCAATGTCTTTCTCATATTAGGGGTATGGCCATTTGAAGGTCAAAAATACATGTAGCATTCATAGCTGTCAAGTTTTTTTGAGCTGCTCATGACATTACTTTTTATTTCATCTAGGTAATATATATTGCTAGACATGATTTTCCTTTTAACATATCACAAAAGTGGTCAAGCATCATAAATACAAAAAACAAATATAATCTTGTGTTATATAATTATATGTTAAATTTTGTATATTCTTTTTGTCACTTGTTGTATTCATTATAATTCATTCATTTATTAGTTTGTACATTGTGAAAATACGGATCTGATGTCCGGGATTGTTTTTGGGTTTTAAAGACACACTTTGTTTAATGGCGTTTTTGGAAGGACAATAAAGTGACGTCTAGATTATTTTCTTTATTTATTTCTGATAAAATGGATTTGCTAAATTCGTTACATGGTGGAGAACCCGGGCTCTGCTTTGAGTGGTCGAGTTGTGAGAGAGGTTAGGCGTATTATTGTAAATTTCCATGGATATCCTTAATTCTTTTGTGTGTGAGCGTGTGTGCGATAGTTGTACAGTACACCAAGAGACTTTCCATGACTGAACACTGACATAGACATTCCCACTCTTTTGGTGGTAAGGATTAACTTTTCACAGTAGTTGGTCTAATTAGGGGTCATAAAACCCCAGGTGGCCTAACTATTCTTGGTGAAATTTTTACCTGTACAGGATATGAGCAATATAATTGCAATAGGTAATTTTTATGACAGGAAAACATCAATAGGATAAAAGGTCGTAAACCTTGACCAACACAGCAGTTTTATTACCCTTTGTAGTTCTGACTTAGTGGTATCATGTCAGTGGTAGAAGGTCTAAAGGATTATGTTTGATGTCTATGTCAGTGTTCAGTCACGGAAAGTCTCTTGGTGTACTGTATATTTCCACCTCTTTTAGCATAGTCTATAATGTAAGAGTAAAGGTCTCTAGTGATATCTTAACATATAAAAGTGTTTAAACTTGATCACTGTAGTTCAAGATATATACCAGTAGTTAGCGTTTGTGGTATTTTCATATCAGCGTTTAAGTTATTTACCACGTATTTTGACGTTAAAGATAACAATCATACATGTAAGACCCTGATACATTTGTAGGTGAAATGGAAGCATATATCCACAATATTATAGCAATTATTGTAAGAGATGGTACTATCATTCGTTGAACTTTATTGTATTGCCACAGTTTTTGTCACGTACTAGTTAAGTGAGACCGCAAAATTTCACATTTGAAAAAATTATAGGAATTTTTTTATTTTGGCGGGGGCCGGGGGATGTTATATAATTATATGTTAAATTTTGTATATTCTTTTTGTCGCTTGTTGTATTCATTATAATTCATTCATTTATTAGTTTGTACATTGTGAAAATACGGATTTGATGTCCGGGATTGTTTTTGGGTTTTAAAGACACACTTTGTTTAATGGCGTTTTTGGAAGGACAATAAAGTGACGTCTAGATTATTTTCTTTATTTATTTCTGATAAAATGGATTTGCTAAATTTGTAACACTTGGCACTTGTTCTAAAATTATTGAAATATACATTTGTAACAGATATTTAATGATATACATGTAGATCTATGAACTGTACCAATTACAGCCATACAGGGTATTATTTAGATGGTTATTTGCAGTCAAAGAAATTAGGAAGTGGGGTCTGGTGGATCAAATGCCTATTTTCATCAAATTTGCTAATTTTTTCCTATATGTTTATTATAAATTAATGCAAAATTTAACTGGACCGAACCAATTTTAACTGGATATTTCAAGTAGGTCCTGCCTAATTTCGAAGACTGTATTTGATAATTTTCATTATTATTTTACAGAAACAGCATCATCTTCAGAAGACCATGAGAGTTCAAATGCTTTAGAAATTATAACAAGACTGTCTCAAAAATATCTAGTAAGTCATTTCAAAACAATTGCTTTTGAAAGAGAAAGACTTAAGATATTTCTATGTCCCCTTCCAACATGCAGAGTGACTGGGGACAAAATGTAAAATACTGCACATGCTTCCATCACACTCTTGTAAGCACTGTCATACATGTACCTATAGTTCTTGTCTGAGTTTCAATAAAAGTTTTGCCTTGAAAACCCTAGACAAGTATTAAAAGTTGTTCTGTAGTACATATGTTTTGTAGAATATTGTTCTTCATTATTTTATTTAGAACATGTTTGAAATTAAGTTGATAGCTTGTGTGTACATACATCATGATTATAAGGATGTTGTTGATGCATACTCAGTTTCAATGCATATTGGTTATGTGTATTACCCTCTTAATTTTAAACTTTTTTCTTGCAGAATACAGGAAGTAAAGAATTGAAATCAAAGAAAAAATTGACAAACAATAATGTGAGTTGAACATTAAGCTTCCAACTTCCTTTTGCAAAATACTGCTCTGCTCAAGAAACTTGAGAATGAAAGAAAAGTGGAATTATCTTGGATTGACTGGTGACATGTAATAACATTCTGAATTTATTTTCATCTGACATGTTCATTAAGAGTTGCAAATTCTGATGTAATTTCTTAAACTGTTCACATATATGTATGAATGTCAGCAGATATACAAAAATAAAGAATTACAAAAAAGACATTCACCAAAAAAAGAGTTCATCATAAACATTAATATGAACAAATGAGTTAAGCCAATTGAAAGTTTTGTTGTAAGCAAAGTACTTATTTTTAGCATGTATAGATTGCCCAATTAAATGTTCTTTTAATCTGTTGTACAAGTTCTTATAAATCTTAACTGGTTTCTTGTTTTGAAGTGCTATAAGGGAGTATAGTTTTGTAAATTGTGGCATGTGTGTGTTTAAGATTAATCATAATTTGGTTCCATTCTGTTTTAGGAATACGGTTATGAGGGAGATGAGGACACAACAGCATCAAGTTCTCCATCGTCTGTGGGTAGTCCGTACGACTTTGAAGATGAACCAATGTCTGAAGATTCTCCATCACAATCAGGAAAAGGGAAATCAACAAAGAAATCCAACAAAAAACAAACAAACCAAACTAAAAAGAAATCGCCTAAAATAAAGCCAGAACAAAAAACTCCAGCTGAGGCAAAGCAGAAATCAAATATACCAAAGAACAAACTGAAATCACCCGAGGCTATTAATAAAAGTGTTCGATTTAATGACTTATCAGAGTCTATTGAAAAGATCCAATTTCCAAAGACTCCTATTCCAAATTCATCGGGTGCACTTCAGAATTTAGATGTCAATATGGTAGATGAATCTCAAAGACAGTTAAGGAAAAGAAAAACAAACACTACTGAAAGTACTACACCAAATGTTAAAATTCCAAAGAAGGAAACATTTCAAAGTGCAGTAGTCGGTAAAATGTGTAAAAACACATCCATTCAGGGAAAAATTTCACCTGAAATGGTCCAAGACACATCTACACCAAATGAAATGGTAAGAACAAAGGCATTAACTAAAAAACACAATGATTCATGTTTTGGATTTGAAGAAGTAAAGCGGACATCATTGCCTGTGTCACCTGTTCGTAAGATGCCTATCACTCCCTTATCAGATTATGCCTCAATGGACACATTTCATGATATGTCTATGGAAGACAGTTTACAGAAACCTAAACCACCATCACCAGAATTGTTTTCCATGGAAATAGAAGGTACATTTTTACATAAATCAAAGTTTCTGTCAACATTAAAAGACTATTTTATTTGTCAGTAAAATGGCTGAAATATCACAGACAAGACAAAAAGAAAACAATCTTTTTTCAACATTGATTATGTAACTTTCAAGACCATTTCTTTTAGTTTTCTAAATTTTTTAATTTTATATGTACAGACAGCAATGGTAGCTAAGGAGTAAGGAGTACCAAAGTGCAGGAATATTTTTCCTTCAATGAGTTTGAAAAAAAGTACATGTAAGAACCAAACTTGTAAAAATTAAGGCAAAAATAATATGAACATTTTTTCATGTCAAGTAATGCAAAAATCAATGATTTACTTGTAATAAAAATTGTAAGGAGCTAAATTTTCAGTATGCTGTAATTTTTTCAGATGACTTGTCCTTAAATAAAAGTGTCCAGAAGGTTTACAGGCCCAGGAAGAAAACAAACTATACAAAGAAACAACAGGTATATGAATACAGATGACATGTGTAAAACATATACACAAATCAAGGTGTTAAACAGGTTAAACGTTTGGACAAAAACAGACCCAGTAGTTTTATAAAACATCCCAAAATTGAAATTTTTAGGGATTTCAAATGAATTAAGATGATTTGTTTCACCCAACACAGAATGGTTCAAACAAAGTACATTTTTGGCCGAGTTTCACAGAGTGAAAAATCTGGGTTATAAAATGGGGAATGTCGGGCGTGCGGACGGGGAAGAAATTTTTCATAAAAAATTTCTCAGCAACTATGAATCACAGCCATTTGATATTTGGTATACAGCATCAGTGTGGGGTCCCATAATGTGGGATTCGATTTCAGGTCTGTCACTTGTCTACTTCCTGTTTAACGAAATCCGGCCATCTCTGTTATTGACCCTTTTCTAAAAATTAGAGGAGCAGATGGTTGGAATCGCTGGTTAAGAAAACTACCATATCCACCCATTACATGTTAATTTGCACTACAGGTTTAAAACTGGGTTTTGATTTGTATTTGTTTTTAAGCTAATGAAATAATTTTACCAAAACTATTGTCTATTTCTTTTTTTCAGACCACAAAATCCAACCAGTGGGCTAATCAAATTGAGAAAATGGCAGTTGAGTTTGAAGCTATTGAGAGTTTTGAACTGAGTATAGAGCAAGACTGAACCAGTCAACAAGAATGCTAAATTTTATGTTTTATCAAAAATCTCCCTACTCCCTCTCTCTGTAACACACATTTTCTCTATATACAACTTATAGGATCTTGCAATTTATTTTTCATTTTATGAAATCAGATGATTCATTCATTTGTTTCTCTAATTCCTCAAAAAGGAGATTTTATAGAGTGAATATTTTACACATAAGTCCATATCAATTCAAACTATAAGAAACCCCTTTTATATTTCTGTTTGGTCTTGAAACTTAGGCTAGTCATTCAAACAGTTTTACATTCCACATTTTTCATAAAACATTTGACCTCAACTTAACCATTTTACGAAGCTTTAAAGGCACAAAAACTTGAAGATGTTGTACTTTACATCAGTCTTTTTTTCTTGAAAAACTTATGATGCTTTTTTAAGCCAAATTATTAATCATAATTTAAACATAATAAAAATGCATTTGACCTTTTAAATTGAGGGCTATTCCATTAATGATTGGATTAGGGGTTAGAAAGCACTTTATATTTATTTAGATTGGTCTTCTTGGGGTAAATTGTTGACCTTAATCATTCCTTATTATAAATTTGTGTGGGTGGTTGGGTCTGGAATAAGGTGTCTTCAAACCACCCCGCCCACCTATTCAATTATGGAAGCCTTCAGCTGAATTTTTAGATTTATTGTTTAAGAAAGTTTAACTGATGATGTTTATATTACATTTTCTATAAATTTTGTACTTGTATTTATCATGTAAATGAAATTCTTTTATTGTGTATAATTTGATTGTAATATGGTTGTAAATATGTTTCTTTACTTATATCTCTGTATTGAAGATATGAGCTCCAAGACAAAATAGTCACTATAAATGTACATTAATTAAAATTTGTGTTTTAATGATATTGCTTGTGTACTTCTGAATGTTTTACTAAATATTTTAATTGATTGCCAAGTATCTATTATTGAGAGGAAATAATTAAGAAAATTTTAACCATTATTAAGTAAGGATACTAAGTAGTACATGTGGCAACACATGACAGCAAATAATGTAATGATGTCTTAATTTAATTTAATTCTTTAAATGATCTTTACTAACTATCTGACCTTTTTAAGCAAGTGAAAAATGACCTATTGTCAACTTCTTATACCAAATGAAATGCCTGTGCAAATTATATACATATTTTTTGTTTGTGCAAATTACACATTCTTGGGGGAAAAAATATCTCCAATCCATTTGTCCAAATGAATTAAATTTACATGTAAAATCCTTGCATTTTAAGAAAATGATATCATTAAATAAATGTTTTATTTGTTGTCCTTTCAAATTGTAAATGTCTGTAAATGGATCTTTTGTCTTGTGTTCCTTTTCTTTCAATGCTAATGTCCTGTTAATCTAATCATTCTGAACTGTTTAATAAAGTTATTGTAGTTTATAAGGTGAACATGTATATTATTTTAAGACCTTGAATACATACATGTACATGTATATACATGATATAGATGGTTTCTCCTATTGAAAATATTTTAGTGTTACACTAAATTAAAAGTGGTATTAGTTGACTATTCAAGGTTTGTGGTTTCCTCATAGAAAAAAAAACACATAAAAACACACAGCTCTATTAAAACCATGTGCATATTTAAAATTGGTGTAGCTAAGAAAATTTTGTGACACCATTATGACCTTTCATTTAAATTCAAGTAAAAATGATGAAATCTTAACAAAATAAAATATCATTATGTGAAATCATGCTGCAATTCTTTAAATTTTTCTTGTTATTATTTCAATGCAGATTGCCAGTATTTTTAGCACTTGCAAATCCTATAATTGTGGTTTTTTTTATGACTTTTATATTTATTATTATGTAGACAATTGTAATAGTAATAATTTATTGGATTAATCTGTTTCAGGGTAGAAGTAAAATAAATAAATTTGATAGAATTGGTGTAACATGTTTACATTTAGATGACTGTTTATAGACTTGACTGATTTTATGAGATAATGACCCACACGTTTTGAAAAATTAAAATCTATCTGAAAATGAATTATTGTACTTTGACAAGTTTATTAGATTTTTGTTGTTATGTCTTTTGTACATATTATTCCACAAATATAGCAAACTAAATTCTATGAGTTTTCAACTTAAAACAATGAATTAAAATAATGATATGTCGTGTACTTGCTTCATGAAATAAACACTATTGACAAAAGCATACTAAGTTGCTATTAGTTTTCAACTTTTACTAGTAATGAGTCAACATGTTGAAGTTACTTTATCATTAAGGAAAATGTGATACACCGTGAAACTCTAAACACATATAAATCAGGATATGATAAAACAAAAATCATCATTTAATTGTATCTGCCTCATCAACTTCATGGTTGATCTATAATACTTAGGTCCACCTAAAGATTAAAGTTAATTTACTATGAAGGAAGTATGGTATAAAACACTTTATACACATATACAGCAGGATATGAGTTAACAAAATTCATCATGAGATTATTCCTGTGTCATCAACTTGATGTTTTTTTTAGCTCACCTGGCCAAAGGCCATGTGAGCTTATACCATCACTAGGCGTCCATGATTGTCCATTAACAATTTCAAAAATCTTTTACTCTGAAACCACTGACCCAATTGAACTAAAACTTCGCAGGAATGATATTTGTCATGTTGGCAACAAGCGATCCTCATTTTGAAATGATTGGATAAAAAGCATGGCCCCTGTTACTAAAAATAAACTATAGGGTAAAATCACTTGAAATGGCTTCTAACTTAGCAACTATAACAGATAGAACAAATCCGAAGGATCTTAAGCTCTTTTGAATCAAAAGCTCTAATAAAATCCATTTGGTTAAAGTTGTCAGATGATTCATTCTAGGGGTTATGGTTCTTTAATGGTAAAAAAAGTCAGTTTTTGTCTCGCCTGTGACGAAGCAAGACCTAGGAATTACTTTTTGGCTGTGGGTGCGTAAACTTAAGACTTTTGTGGACAATGAATTGCTTAAAAAGTATAATAGATAAGCATCTGATATTTGGTATACAGACAGTTCAGGTTATGGTCTACGCAACTGTCACCATGCCATGTGACCCTGACCCCATTTTGATGCTCCAGTGACTCAGTGAACTTAAGTCTTTTTTTTCAGGCCGTAAACTTTTTTGTAAGACTTTTGTGAATGATGAATTGCTGGAAAAGTATAAAAGCTAGGAATTTGATATTGGGTATACAGACAGGTCTATGCAACTGTCACCATCCTGTGTGACCCTGTCCCCAATTTCACGCTCTAGACTAGTGACTCTGTGAACTTAGGTCTTTTTCAGGATGAAAGCTTTTTTGTAAGACTTTTGTGGATAATGAATTGCTAGAAAAAAGATAAATAGCTAGGCATCTGATATTAGGTATATAGACAGTTGAGGTCATGGTCTACACAACTGTCACCATGCCATGTGACCATGACCCCATTTTTAGCTCACTTGGCGTCCGTTGTCGTCGTCGTCTGTTAACAATTTTTTAAAAATCTTCTCCTCTGAAACTACTGAACAGAATTTAATGAAACTTGGTATGAATGATCCTTAGGGTGTCTTGCACCAAACTTGTGTTTCAATTTTTGATCTGTCAAAAAACATGGCCACCGTTACTAAAAATAGACCAGGGGGGTCAGACTACTGTTTTTGGCTTGTAAATCAAAAAGTATAAGAGATAGATGGAATCTGATGCCACGCTGCTGCTTCAGCATTAAAAGTTCTACAAAAGTCTCCATTTGGTCAAAGTTGTCAGATGATCCCTTATAGGAGTTACAGCCCCTTAAAGGTGAAAAATATCGTTTTTGCATGTTTTTGGCCTATAGAATGAAAACTATTATAAATAGAGAAAAGCTGTTGCTTGCTTTAATGTTCAGCTCATTTAGCTCTACAAAAGTTGTCAGATGACCCCTTATAGGGGTTACAGCTCCTTAAAGGCAAAAAATAGTGTTTTTGGCTTTTAGAATGAAAACTATTGCAAATAGAGAAAAGCTGTTGCTTGCTTAAATGTTCAGCTCATTTAGCTCTACAAAAGTCTCCATAAGGTCAAAGTTGTCAGATGATCCCTAATAGGGGTTACAGCCCCTTAAAGGTGAAAAATAGGGTTTTTGCATGTTTTTGGTCTATAGAATGAAAACTATTGTAAATAGAGAAAAGCTGTTGCTTGCTTAAATGTTCAGCTCATTTAGCTCTACCAAAGTTTCCATAGGGTCAAAGTTGTCAAATGACCTGTTATAGGGGTTACAGCCCCTTAAAGGCGAAAAATAGTGTTTTTGGCCTATAGAATGAAAACTATTGTAAATAGAGAAAAGCTGTTGCTTGCTTAAATGTTAAGCTCATTTAGCTCTACAAAAGTCTCAAAAAAGTCAAAGTTGTCAGATGACCCCTTAAAGGCGAAAAAAGTGTTTTTGGCCTATAGAATGAAATTATTGCAGATAGAGAAAAGCTGTTGCTTGCTAAAATGTTCAGCTCATTAAGCTCTACAAAAGTCTTCATAGGGTCAAAGTTGTCAGATGACCCCTTAAAGGCAAAAATAGTGTTTTTGGCTTAAAGAATGAAAACTATTGCAGATAGAGGAAAGCTGTTGCTTGCTTAAATGTTCAGCTCATTTAGCTCTACAAAAGTCTCCATAGGGTTGAAATTGTCTGATAACCCCTTATAGGGGTTACAGCCCCTTAGTGTTTTTTGATTATTTAGAATGAAAGCAATTGCAAATAAAGAAAAGATTTTTCATGCTTATAAACATTCAGCTCATTTAGCTATACAAAAGTCTTCATAGGGTTGACATCAAGACCAGGTAAGCGATTCAGGCTCCTGGGAGCCTCTTGTTACGCTTCAGTGACTCTATGAACAGGTCATTTTTAGGCAGCAAACTTTTTATAATACTTGTGTGGACAATGAATTGCACGAAAAGTATAATAGCTGTCATCTGATATTGGGTATACAGACACTTTTTAGCTCACCTGGACCGAAGGTCCATTTGAGCTATTACCATCACTTGGCGTCTGTCGTCGTCGTCTGTTAACAATTTTTCAAAAATCTTCTCCTCTGAAACTACTGAACAGAATTTAATGAAACTTGGTATGAATGATTTTTGTGTCCTGCACCAAACTTGTGTTTCAATTTTTGATCCGTCAAAAAACATGGCCACCGTTACTAAAAATAGACCAGGGGTGTCAGACTACTGTTTTTGGCTTGTAAATCAAAAAGTATAAGAGATAGATGAAATCTGATGCACCGTGCTGCTTCAGCATCAAAAGTGCTACAAAAGTCTCCATTTGGTCGAAGTTGTCAGATGATCCTTAAAGGGGTTACAGCCCCTTAAAGTTGAAAAATAGCGTTTTTGCATGTTTTTGGCCTATAGAATGAAAACTATTGCAGATAGAGAAAAGCTGTTGCTTGCTTAAATGTTCAGCTCATTTAGCTCTATGAAAGTCTCCATAGGGTCGAAGTTGTCAGATGACCCCTTATAGGGGTTACAGCCCCTTAAAGGGGAAAAATAGTGTTTTTGGCCCATAGAATGAAAACTATTGAAGATAGAGAAAAGCTGTTGCTTGCTAAAATGTTCAGCTCATTTAGCTCTACAAAAGTCTCCAAGGGTCGAAGTTGTCAGATGACCCTTTATAGGGGTTAAAGCCCCTTAAAGGCGAAAAATAATGTTTTTTGGCCTTTAGAATGAAAACTTTTGCAAATAGAGAAAAGCTGTTGCTTGCTTAAATGTTCAGCTCATTTAGCTCTACAAAAGTCTCCATAGGGTCAAAGTTGTCGGATGACCCCTTATAGGGTTTACAGCCCCTTAAAGGGGAAAAATAGTGTTTTTGGGCTATAGAATGAATACTGCAGATAGAGAAAAGCTGTTGCTTGCTTAAATGTTCAGCTCATTTAGCTGTACAAAAGTCTCCATGGGGTGGAAGTTGTCATATGACCCTTTATAGGGGTTAAAGCCCCTTAAACGGAAAAAAATAGTGTTTTTGGCCTATAGAATGAAAACTATTGCAGATAGAGAAAAGCTGTTGCTTGCTTAAATGTTCAGGTTATTTAGCTCTACAAAAGTCTTCATAGGGTCGAAGTTGTCAGATGACCCCTTATAGGGGTTACAGCCCTTTAAAGCAAAAATCGTGTTTTTGGCTTAAAGAATGAAAACTATTCAAATATAAAAAAGCTGTTGCTTGCTTTAATGTTAAGCTCATTTAGCTCTACAAAAGTCTCTATAGGGTTGAAGTTGTCTGATAACCCCTTATAGGGGTTTCAACCCCTTAAAGGCAGAAAATAGAGTTTTTGGCTTATAGAATGAAAACTATTGCAGATGGAGAAAAGATGTTGCTTGCTTAAATGTTCAGCTCATTTAGCTCTACAAAAGTCTTCATAAGGTCAAAGTTGTCAGATGATCCCTTATAGGGGTTACAGCCCCTTAAAGGTTTGAAAAATAGTGTTTTTTTATGTTTTTGGCCTATACATGCACGTTTAGGTTTTTTTTTCAAGTGTTTCATTAGTAAGCTCATGCAGTCAAGGTCTACTGACTGAGATTCTGTTCTAGTTTTGCAATACTAATGTTTTAATTTATCTCGTATACGTCTATTTTACATGAATCAGTTATGGTACACCATTGATATTTGGTAAGCAGTTTCCATTAGTATCAGTACATATCAATACCAAGAGCATTTAACCGGTATGTTCCTGTAGTTGCAGTCTACAGTAACTAAGTGAGATTTTGTACTGTTTAGGCCAATATTAACGTTTATTTTTTTACATCTGTTTCACATGAAGCAGTTATGGTACACCATCGAAAGGTTGATATTTGGTACACAAACTTTGCAGCATCATGCAATACAGATTAATTCTATCTGTTAAATCATACAATGTACAAAATTAAGCGTCTCTAGATTTCCAGCGTTACCCATAGCCCTGAATACCAGAACACAACCAAGATGGCCTTTTCACAGGAATTAAGAGGACATTTGTTTTGGGGAAAACATTCACAATCCGTAAAAAATCAATGACTAGACTGAGGACAACAACTTACTACAGTCAGCACCAAAAGGGTTCCGAAAGGGTAAGCAGTTACTTGCTTCTTGTTGCAACACGCCTGCATAATTAGGAGGTATTACCCATGTTTACCTTATCTTCTATACAATATCATTTTCTTACTACTTAGGCCAAAAAAAACAAGATACAAATAAAAAAATATATAAGAGGGAACAAGACACCAATTTTATAGCTACAGTTGGTCAATATTCCATATTCTCAGCAAATGTACTACAGTCACTATCATGTGCCCCCTTTCAGGTTTCTCCGGCTGTTTTCGGTTCAACAAGCTTTACTTTATACAGCTTGCCCCAAGTCCGTTTATCAGTGTTATCTCTTCCACATCCTATATAGAGGTGTTGTGAATCACAGATGGCCAATGCGTAGGGAAAAAATATCCCTTGGCTAGCTGTGCAGACGATTGTTAGTGGAAGGCCTCGGTTGTGCAAAATATGAAGATGGTGTGCGTCCAGATCCGCAACTAGCACATTATCATTCTGTATTGTCACGATTCCTGCAGGCCTGAACGGCACCTTACTATTGGCATCTGGATGTCCCGTGTATTTTTCGACGACTACACCCATTGGGTCAAGTACGACAACTCTACCTCCAGGTTCGCTACTCCCATCCCAGTCAGAAACATGGATGTATCCAGTGACCGTTGAAGTTGTAAACCAAGGATATGCAAAGATTGGTTGGCCTTTATCATCGTGCTCATACGAAGCTTCCATGGTTCCTCTTTCATTGAAGATGATAATAGACTTTCTGCCTGGGTTGGGGAAATCTCTATTTACAGCACCCACTATTAATTTTCGGTCTGGTGTGATGCCTAGAGAGCGTGGAACCAATTGGCCGACATCGAAGCTACTGTTTTTCATTCTACATTTTCTAGCATCATAAAATTGTAACCTCGAGGACTCAGTACATGCGAAAATGTCTCCATTAAATAATACCATTCCATAGATTTTGATAGACTCTATGATGGACATGAACCTAACTGTGTCTTTATTTATTTGAATATTCTGCAATACAGCATCAGCATATGAGTATACGAGCAAATTGTCAGCTTTACATCGAAGTATATTTCTAACATGTTTCAAACCTAATGTGTACTCATTGATTTTAGCTACATCAACAATTTCCTGCTCTTTGGATGCAACTTTTCCTTCCCCAGTTTCCAAAACCCCGATAGTGTAGATGCCTTTTGGTATAAACTTCACGGCGGTGTTGTAATTTAAACTTGTCTCAGGCACCTGTATCTCGTCATAGAATTGAATCAACTTGTTTACCTTTTGAAAGAATTCCGATCCATTTTTTGTTGAGGTGTAAAAATCCTTTTCTAGAATTTTCACCTCGACTTCTGTTTTGAATTTTCTGAAAGCTGGTTCATCTTGTCTGAATTCCTGCTGAACATTTTTATCGATTTTATCAAGTTCTTGTTGAAGTTCTCGAGACCACTTTTCAACTTCCTTTTTCAGAAATTGTTCATGATTCTTTACTTTCACTTTAGAGTTTTTGATCTTTTCTGTTTTTCTGTCTTTTAACTCTTTGGTAAGGTTCCATGTAGTTGTTGCTTTCTCCAAGGTTTTGGCAGCAACTTCGCTCTTTTTTATAAGCATATTAGTTTTCCATTCATAAGCTTCGTCAATAGCAATCAATTCATGTTTCGGATGTGCTTGAGTTATACACGATGGACACACTAGCCTATCGCAAACCTTACAATACATACAATTCATCTGGTCGATGTGATCTAAGCACGGAATATGTGTCAAACGGATCGATGGACCATGTTGGCCTATTTCGATGAACCTATGGTCCTTGGCTGATTTGATTTTGTGATGTTTTCTCTTACAATCATCACAGAGTAAAAGGTCACAGTCGATACACTTGTGTCGGATGACCGCATTCTCATCTTCGCAATATTGGCAGCCTATTGCCACTTGGCCTCCCGGGAGCGTCGACTCGGATGAGCCCATTTCACTTACGAACTACATTTTGTACATGCACATACTGTACATGTATACAGTAAAATGACGTAGAAATACTGGTGTTATCTGTGACCTTCCGACCGTAGATAAAGTTCGTTACTTGTTAGTCACTGAACTGAGTTTGATATACCTGTTGTAATTTGTATACATTGCTGATTACTTTAAAATTGACTCTTTAACGAAACTGAGAAGGTACCGGTCACAGGCGTTTGGGTCCAGGATTTTATTGTATTTTAAATAACGTGTATATAAAAATTTTCATCTCGTCTATACTATAGTATATAGACGAGATGAAAATTTTTATGTACACGTTATTTAAAATACAATAAAATCCTGGACCCAAACGCCTGTGGTACCGGTATATCATCTCTTAATTAAGATATACCGATACAATGTTCCAAGATTCGATATTATAGACATTCACTGTTTTATTAGAATAAGACATAAAATTCAAAATGACTGAAAGATATTGGTCAATCTTCTTCATAATTCCAGCGTTTGCTGTAGCCAGTAATGCCCCGTGTTATATGCAATATAAAATTTACGTTTTATCGAATGCACATGACTATTGTTTAAAAAAAATCCACCAATCACTCTGTATTAGGGCCGCTTAATCTCGGAGGGGGGACTTCCTATATAGAAGGTAAAAGGACGTGCCGCTGGAATAGGTACCATTTTCGAGTTGAGAAATTGTGATAAGGTCGGGAAAACCAGCATAAAATATTTTATATTTAAAGGTCAATAATATTTACCTGCTGATTACCAGGAAATTCTTACATCTTTTCCAATACAAATGTATTCAAACATGTGTACAAATGAATGTTGATTGACTAAACATCTTTGAATAGCTATAAATGAATAAATGATATCCATTTTTATCTTCAGTTCTAAGCACCAATTATGGGATAATGTGCTTTTTTCAGTAAAAATATATTATAAGGTATATAAGTTTCAACTTCAAATTATATGAACAGGGTGGGGTTTCAAAATCTCAGCGGCACCATACCCGTAGCCAGGGGGGGGGGGGGTTCGAGGGGTTCGGACGAACCCCCCCCCCCCCCCCCCCCTTGGACAAAAAAAATGATCAAAATAGGGAAAAATCAGGTTAAAAATGGGTTAAGCACTATTAAAGTCAGAAAAAATTGGGAAATCGAACCCCCCTCTTCACATTACCGAACCCCTGTTGAAAAATTCTGGCTACGGGTATGGGCACCTCCCTATCCATAAAGAACAGAAGTGTCCCTCCTAAGGGGCTTAATACGACCATGGATATCAATAATTACAATGCTCTATGATACGACTAATCATTGATGATGAAAATCTCACCATTACACCTACTGTCAATGGATAGTCAATTGCCCTAGACACATGCAGCCCATGGCTGACAGACATTTTTTTTAAAACATGTGTAACATTACGTGTACCTGAAGCGATATGTTTATATATAATTAACCTGTTGATCTATCCTAAGCTTGGACTTGATTATCACCGTATGCGTCTAATTAGTTTGTTATTGTCGTTACATATTATTATAGAACTTAGATGTGACTTTAATGTCTCCTGCCCGTGTCTTCTCATCTATAACTGACATTACGTATAGAACGCGCTTCTACTGTGATGGGATTCCATTCTTAATTGGATGTGTTTGCATGTTAGCCAATGACAATGAACTCTCTCTCTCTTTCTACCTTTCTTACTTATATATATCAGAGACATTAATTAACTCTCAGATACTTTTAGACTCCGATTAAGATTCTTAGATTCTTAGATAGTTTCTATCATGAAACACGTTCTTACTTTCGCTGTCTTCTAACTATGCAAACGTTCTTACTATATCTATCGTGAAGGTTTATCGTTTCTGTAGTTTATTGAATATAATATTTATTTTATATCGTGTAGTTATTACATCAGAATGGGACTTAAAGAAACAATAACAATTACATAACCCTGCAGCCCAGGCCTGAGCTGTGGAATAGTTTGTGCGGTGTTTCACATGCTCCTTTTCATTTTTGCCCTTTTGGTCCCTAGCCGCAATTAGGGGAGGGGAGTGTCACTAAATTAATCATCAGTTTTGTAAATTCACTTCTTGACAAGAATTTTAAAATTAGCAAAACAAAAAACAAAAACAAAAAATGAAATTGGACAATATATAATTTTTTTTATTCTTATATTTTCAAAACGGAAATAAAAACTTCGCAATACGCAGCATGATGCGAACCCTGTACGTTTTAGGCCCAATATGGATAATTAACTGTTTTGGACACATGCTACCCATGGTGGACTGACAAAGTTTTTGACACATGCAGCCTATGGTGCATAAGCCACCCACATTTCACAAGGAATTCATTTTTAGCTCACCTGACCCGAAGGGTCATGTGAGCTATTGTCATCGTTAAGCGTCCGTCGTCCGTCCGTCGTCCGTCGTCCGTCGTCCGTCGTCTGTCGTCCGTCGTCCGTCGTCCGTCCGTTAACTTTTCTTCAAAGATCTTCTTCTCTGAAACCACTGAAGGGATTGCATTGAAACTTGGTATACTTGATCTTTAGGATGTCCTCTACCAAGTTTGTGAATTATGTCGACAAACCAACATGGCCGCCGTTGCTAAAAATAAAACAGGGGGGTCAGACCATTGTTTTTGGCTTATAACTCGAAAAGTATAAGAGATAGAGAAAATCTGAAGCAACTTTTTTTGTTCAGCATTAAAAGCTCTACAAATCTCTTCATTGAGTCGAAGTTGTGAAACCACTCCTTATAGGAGTTATTGCCCTTTAATCATAAAAATTGACCATTTTTGCAGTTTTTGGACTATATCTTGAAAACCGTTAGAGCTAGAGGAAAAGTTAGCATTGCAGAATTGTTAAGCTTATTGAGATCTACAAAAATGACTGCAGGGTCAAAATTGTCAGATCAGCCGTTTAAGAGTTATTCCCCTTTAACTGTTTTTTTTTCCATTAATTTACACTGATTTTCAAAAATCTTCTTCTCTAAAACCACTGAAGGGATTGCATTGATACTCGGTATACTTGATCTTTAGGATGTCCTCTACCAAGTTTGTGAATTATATACACGTCAACCAACCAACATGGCCGCCATTGCTAAAAATAGAACAGGTGGTCAGACCATTGTTTTTGGCTTATAACTCAAAAAGTATAAGAGATAGAGAAAATCTGAAGCAACTTTTCATGTTCAGCATTAAAAGCTCTACAATTCTCCCCATTGAGTAAAAATTGTGAAACCACTCCTTATAGGAGTTATTGTCCATTAATCGTCAAAATTGGCCATTTTTGCAGTTTTTGGACAATATCTTGAAAACCTGTAGAGCTAGAGGAAAAGTTAGCATTGCAGAATTGTTAAGCTTATTCAGATCTACAAAAATGATTCAGGGTCAAAATTGTCGGATCAGCCACTTAAGAGTTATTTCCCTTTAACTGTTTTTTCCATTGATTTTCAAAAATCTTCCTCCCTGAAACCACCGAAGGGATTGCCTTGAAACTTAGTACACTTGATCTATAGGATGTCCTCTACCAATTTTGTGAATAATATACATGTCATCCAACCAACATAGCCGCCATTGCTAAAAATAGAACAGGGGGGTCAGACCATTGTTTTTGGCTTATAACTCGAAAGTATATAAGAGATAGAGAAAATCCGAAGCAACTTTTCATGTTCAGCATCAAAAGGTCCTTATAAATAGGAGTTATTGCCTTTTAACTGTATTTTTCTATTAATTTAAACTGATTTCCATAAATCTTCTCTGAAACCACTGAAAGGATTGTTTTGCAACTTTGTATACTTGAAAGTTTGTGAAATTTATTCAAACTTTGGCATAAGAAATCAGGTGAGCGATTCAGGCTCCTAGGAGCCTCTAGTTTACAAAAGCAGGCCAAAATAAATTAATTTCAAAACGAAAAAAGAAGGGACACCTTAAATCATCCCCGTCATTCCTGTTATGGTTAGTAACATCCTTCCTTTTATTGTAAGTAACATTACTGTAAAGTTTCATAGCACTTGGTCAACCCGGCAGAACAAAAGTCGATCATCGTGGAAACAATTAAAAAGTCGCTTTTTTGGCCCGTAATTTCTTAACAGAATTATAAATGACCCTAAAAGTCGAGGTGCACATCTATAATATGTATGTAATCAGAGTGTAAAATTTCAGAACGATCTAGAGTTTGGTTTTTGAGATTCAGATTACGCTAGACAGGCACCCCTATGGCGCGACGGACGTACGGAGTGACCAGACTCTTAGACCTGCTTCCGCCTTCGGCGACGCAGGTAAAAATACTACCCCGGCATTTTGGTCCTTAATTAAGGGTCTCCGTTACCTTTCAGTTTTGCCCATTTTGGTCCCTAACAGCAATTAAGGGAAGGGGATATCACAAAATTAATCCTCAATTTTGTCAATAAACTACTAGAAAAGAATAAATTAGCAAAAAAAAAAAAAAAAAAAAATTGAAATTGAACAATAATTTTTTTTTCGATTTTGGCCCCTTATTTCATAATGTAAAATAAGGGAGGCTTCAATAACTTATCCTCCATTTTGTATTGACTATTTGACAAGACTTAACATGCAAAAAAAAAATTAAAATCAGACCAGAAATACTTCTAAATGAATAAAGCGGGGCCCCCAAATGGTATAATTATCAAATTTCACAGCACTTAGCAAAACAGAACCACAGTTATTGTGGGAACAAATTTTTGAACGAATAAACATGTAGCCTTTGATGGACTTTTCACTCACATTTCACAAGGATTCGTTGTTTTTTTGTTTTTTGTTTTCAAAAGCAGACCAAAATAAATCTGACCCCTTTTGGCTCCTAATTAAGGGCATCTGCTCCTTTTCATTTTTGCCCTTTTGGCCCCCAAAATCAATCCCATTCATCCTTTTCTTGTATGAAACATTTTTGTAAAATTTCACATCATTTGGTAAACCAGAACAAAAGTTATTGTGGAAATAAACAAAAATGTAGCAATTCTGGCCCCTTATTTCTAAACAAACTAGAGGCTCCCAGGAGCCTGAATCGCTCACCTGATCTCTTATGCCAAAGTTTGAATAAATTTCACAAACTTTCAAGTATACAAAGTTGCAAAACAATCCTTTCAGTGGTTTCAGAGAAGATTTTTGGAAATCGGTTGAAATTAATAAAAAAAAAACAGTTAAAGGGCAATAACTCCTTTAAGGACCTTTTGATGCTGAACAAGAAAACTTGCTTTGGATTTTCTCTATCTCTTATACTTTTCGAGTTATAAGCCAAAAACAATGGTCTGACCCCCCTGTTCTATTTTTAGCAATGGCGGCCATGTTGGTTGGTCGACATGTATATAATTCACAAACTTGGTAGACTCATCCTAAAGATCAAGTGTACCAAGTTTCAAAGCAATCCCTTTAGTGGTTTCAGAGAAGAAGATTTTTGAAAATCAGTTAAAATTAATGGGAAAAAAAAACAGTTAAAGGGGAATAACTCTTACATGGCTGATCTGACAATTTTGACCCTGAATCATTTTTGTAGATCTGAATAAGCTTAACAATTCTGCAATGCTAACTTTTCCTCTAGCTCTACAGGTTTTCAAGATATTGTCCAAAAACTGCAAAAATGGCCAATTTTGACGATTAAAGGGCAATAACTCCTATAAGGAGTTGTTTCACAATTTTGACTCAATGGAGAGATTGGTAGCGCATTTGATGCTGAACATGAAAGGTTGCTTCGGATTTTCTTTATCTCTTATACTTTTTGAGTAATAAGCCAAAAACAATGGTCTGATCCGCCTGTTCTATTTTTAGCAACGGCGGCCATGTTGGTTGGTCAACGTGTATATAATTCACAAACTTGGTAGAGGACATCCTAAAGATCAAGTATATTAAGTATCAATGCAATCCCGTCAGTGGTTTCAGAGAAGAAGATTTTTGAAAATCAGTGTAAATTTATGGAAAAAAAACAGTTAAAGGGGAATAACTCTTAAACGGCTGATCTGACAATTTTGACCCTGAAATCATTTTTGTAGATCTCAATGAGCTTAACATTTCTGCAATGCTAACTTTTCCTCTAGCTCTAACGGTTTTCAAGATATAGTCCAATAAAAAGCTACGCCGAGCGCAGCATGATACGACGGCAACAAGTTGAACCCTGTACGTTGTAGGCCCAGTATGGATAGTCCATTGCTTTGGTCACATGAAGCCCATGGTGGACTTACAAAGCTTTTTGACACATGCATCCTGTGGTGGACTTAAAAATGCATTTTTGACACATTTATATTTACATCAACATCTAATACAAAAAGCCTAATTTATATACATGTATTAATTTACAATTTTGGCCCTTTGACCCCTTATTTCTTAAAAACGGTAAAAGATATTGCAAATCCGATTAAAAAATAAGCAGAAATATTCACAAGAAATCCAATGAAAAAAAAAGATTTTGAAAATCGGACCACAAATAAAAAAGTTGATTTAATGGGCGTGGTCTGTCTTTAACCCCCCTGTAGCAATGTAATGGTGAAATACATATCAAAATCATTGACACATTTAGTAGATAGAATTTAATGATGAATTCAATAAAAAAAGAATTTTTGAAATCGAATGAATGATAAACATTCTACAACAGGTTTGTCAATATACCCGTTTTAGCCCTTTTTGGACCTTTTTTTCTAAAACAGAAGGGGCCACAAACCCCAAATACAAAACCAACATTCCTTAAGTGGATATAATCATCATATCAAAACTTCATAACAATTGGCAGGTCCACTACAACTTAATTTTTGGTTTAAAACTATTTGCCTTGACAAACTTTTAATAACTGCGTTTTTGGCCCCTTTGACCCCTAATTTCTCAAAAACGGTAAGAGATATTGCAAATCTGATTAAAAAACGCAGGCAGGGATTTTCACAAGGATTCCAATGAAAAAAAGATTTTGGACCACAAATAAAAAAGTCAATTTTTTTTTGTGTGGCCCCTTTTTGACCCCCAGTAGCAATGTAACAGTGCAATATATATCAAAACCATTGACACATTTTGTTGACAGAATTTAATGATGAATTCAATCAAAAAAGAATTTTCAAAATCAAATGTATAATAAACATTCTACAACAGTTTTGTCAATACACCCGTTTTCGCCCTTTTTGGCCCTTTTTTCTAAAATGGTAGGGGCCACAATCCCCAAATACAATACCAATCTTCCTTTAGTAGTAACAAACATCATATCAAAATTTCATAACATTCTGTCAACATTTACTCAAGTTATCGCACGGAAACCATAGTGTCCACAGACGACGACGCCGACAACGACAACGATGACGACATCGCCATAACATTATACGATCGCAAAAATTTTGCGGTCGTATAAAAACTGCAAAAATGGTCAATTTTGATAATTAAAGGGCAATAACTCCTATAAGGAGTCGTTTCACAACTTTGACTCAATGGAGAGATTTGTAGCGCTTCTGATGCTGAACAAGGAAGGTTGCTTCGGATTTTCTCTATCTCTTATACTTTCGACAATGGTCTGACCCCCCTGTTCTATTTTTAGCAACGGCGGCCATGTTGGTTTGTCAACATTTATATAGTTCACAAACTTGGTAGAGGACATCCTAAAGATCAAGTATACCAAGTTTCAATGCAATCCCTTCAGTGGTTTCAGAGAAGAAGATCTTCGAAGAAAAGTTAACGGACGGACGACGGACGCTTAACGATGACAATAGCTCACATGACCCGGTCAGGTGAGCTAAAAAAGGGAGACCCCAAAAACCGATCCCATCCATCCTTTTATGGTAAGGAACATCATTGTAAATTTTCATAGCAATCGGATATCTAGAACTAAAGTTATTATGGGAACACTTATGTTAGCAGACAATGCAGAAAAAGACAACAGCATGATACCATGATAAGTGGTTTAAATGTATGACCTACATTTGACTCATGTTAAACTTTGACAAATTGTAGCATTGTTATGGTGCGAGATAAATATAAACAGAGGTCACATTAAGTTGACAGAATTTATGGAGGAACTCAATCTGATGAAAAATAAACATTCTATAGACGTTTTGTTAATACACCCAATTTAGTCCCTTTTGAACCCTTTTTCTGAAACAGTAGGGGCAAGAGTACCAATCTTCCTTTATAACATTATATCAAACTTTAACAACAATTTGCCAACAACAAACAAAGTTATCTCACAGACACCAAAGTGTCCCACAGACGATAATGTTTACAACAACAATGACCTCTCCATAACATCATATGATAAAAAATAGATAATGTGTCTATGAGCCACAGGATGGCCCTCCCGTTCTTGAAATATCATTGACCCTCAATGTGTATTACTTGGGATATGGACCTTTACCAAGAAATTGATCAAAAGTGTTAATTGTTTTTGTCGTGTCCGTCCGTCTGTCCGTCACAAAGTTTGTCAGCGTAACTCCTCTGAAACTACTGAACCGAATTCAACCAAACTTGGTATATAGGAATGACATCATATGTAGTTGTGCAAATTACCAGGAAATTTTGATCCTCAACTTTTTGTGGGAGTTGTAGAAAATTGCTGAAAATCCTCATGTATCATCTTGTCAGCGCAACTCCTCTGAAACCACTGAACCGAATTCAACGAAACTTGGTATATAGGAAGGACACTATATGCAGTTGTGCATATTACCAGGAAATTTCGATTCTCAAATTTTTGTGGGAGAAATGGTCCTTTGAACTTAGAAAATCGCTGAAAATCCTCATGTATCATCTTGTCAGCGCAACTCCTCTGAAACTACTAAACCAAATTCAACGAAACTTGGTATATAGGAAGAACACCATATGTACTTATGCATGTTACCAGGAAATTTTGATCCTCAAATTTTTGTGGGAGTAATGGTCCTTTGAACTTAGAACTTTTTGGGGAAGCGGGGGGAAGACATCGTTTTTGTAGGCAAAAACAAACTTTATCTCAATATCGTCTATTTAATTTCTAGTGGGTGGTGCCATGTTACCAAGACTCATCGAGTAGTGAAATATTATTGACCCTAACATGTAGTATTCAAAATATGGACCTTAACCAAAGTCATTCATGCGTAAAATATAGGTCACAGTGACCTCATTTCTAGTGGATGGTGTCACATTACCCAAGACACATCTAGTAAGTGGTGAAATATCATTGACCCCCAACATCTAGTATCCAAGTTATGGACCTTAACCAAGAACTTAACCGAAGTCGTTCATGCATAAAATATAGATCACAGTGACCTAATTTTTATTTGGTGGTGTCATGTTACCCAAGACACAGCTAGTGGTGAAATACCATTGACCATCAACATGTAGTATCTGAGATATGGACCTTAACCAAAGTCATTCATGCGTAAAATATAGATCACAGTGACCTAATTTCTAGTGGGTGGTGTCACCTTACCAATGACACATCTAGTAGTGAAATATCATTGACCCCCAACATCTAGTATCCAAGTTATGGACCTTAACCAAGAAATTAACCTAAGTTATTCATGCATAAAATATAGGTCACAGTGACCTAATTTCTAATGGGTGGTGTAGCCCTACCCAAGACCCATCTGGTGGTGAAATATCATTGACCCCCAACATCTAGTATCCGAGTAATGGACCTTAACCAAGAACTTAACCAAGTGTTATGGACGGATGTACGGACCTACGGACGGACAAGGGTAAAACAATATGTCCGATCCACATACATGGTCGGGCCATAAAAATTAAAGTTTGTTTTTGCCTATAAAAACTATGTCTCCCCCAAAAGTTCGAATTTCAAAGGGCCATTACTCCCACAAAAATTTGAGGATCACAATTCCCTGGTCATTTGCACAACTACATATGGTGTCCTTCCTATATACATAGTTTCATTGAATTTGGTTCTGTAGTTTCAGATGAGTTGCGCTGACAAGATGATAAATGAGGATTTTCAGCAAATTCCCGAGTTCAAAGGGCCATAACTTCCACAAAAATTTGAGGATAAAAATTTCCTGGTAATATGCACAACTACATAAGGTTTACTTTCTATATACCAAGTTTCGTTGAATTTGGTTCAGTAGTTTCAGAGGAGTTGTGCTGACAAACTTTGTGATGGACAGGCGGATGCAGGGACAGATGGACGGACACGACAAAAACAATATGTCTCCCCACAAAAGTGGGGGGGGAGACATAATTTACGGTTATATAAAAAGAGGGGACACAAAAAAATCAACCCCATGCTTTCTTTATTGGTGAATTATAAAATGACACAAAAGACTCAATATATCTGTAATAATTGTGTAAAATTTCAGATCTAGTTTTTGGTATTCAGATTACACAAGCACCTTTATAGCACAACAGATGTACAGACAGAGTGACCCCTCTACTAGACCTGTTTTCCCTTTTGACAACCCAGGTTAATAGACCAAAGTTCACAGAGTCACTGAAGGATTAAAATAGGGTCAGGGTCACATGGTATGGACACAGGTGCGTAGGCCATAACTTCAACTGTCTGTATACCAAATATCAGATGCAGAGCTATAAAACTTTTTCCACAAAAGTATACCACACTATCAGAAAGGAATACCTATGTTTCACTTTCTGTGACTATTCGTCTCAGGAGACAAAATTAAAATTCAAGGCAACAACTTAACTGTCTGCGGCATGTTTTGTTTAAACAAAACATTATTATCTAAGCTTTTACACAATTTATTGATAAATTTATCAGCTTATGGTCACATTACAATGTACTGATGTCCTTTCCACCTTGATATAAAAGCTTCCAGAAGTTTTACTGAGTTGAAATTTGCTAAACATAACTTTTAGAGTGCTATAAAAAATTCTGTGTTTGCCAAACAAGAGGCTCCCAAGAGCCTGAATCGCTCACCTGAACTACACAGATAAATATATTTGTAGATATTATTGTGCTTAACCATATGCGATTTAAATTTATGAAATATCTTGGTTAGTTTTCAAGATATTGGGCTTAATAAGCGCAAATTTGGCAAAAATTAGGAAAAAGAACAATAACTCCCACATCAGCAGTCAGATCTTTTCCGAAATTTTAGGACAGGTAGATCTTAATATGCTGATCACTTTTGATTCTTGCACAATTTTGATATCTGAAACCAGTTTTGAGTTATTAGCAAAAAAATGAAATTTGCCCCTATGTTCTATTTTTAGCCATGGTGGCCATGTTTTTTTTTACGAATCAAAAATCTGAACGATAGAGTTGTAGCATATAAGCTATCAAACAGTGTGCCATGTTAAGATGCAGATGGTCTTACCGTTTCAGACAAGTCAGGGGAAAAGTAATGAACAATGGTAAATATTGACGCTTTAAGGGCCATAACTCCTAACAGAAATGGTTCTACAGCTTTGACCTAATTACATGAATTGTAGATCTTGATGTGCTTAATCATATGCAATTTGAATTTTTAAATATCTTGTATAGTTTTCAAGATATAGGGCTAAATAAGTGAAAAATTTTGAAAAAATCCAGAAAAAGGGCAATAACTCCTATGTCATTTGTTGGATCTTCTTGAAAATTTCAGAGCAGGTAGATCTTCAGATGCTAATCACTTTTGTCTCCCATTAGAATTTTGATATCTGTTACCGTTTTTGAGTTATTTACAAAAAACTGTAATTTGACCCCTATGTTCTATTTTAAGCCATGGAGGCCATATTTTTTGACGAATCAAAAATCCGAACGATAGAATTGTAGCATTAATGCTATTAAACAACTGTGCCAAGTCTGGTTGAAGTTGGATGTATGGTGTCAGACAAGTTAATCTTTGAAATTCAGGGTAAAAGTAATGAAAAATGGTAAAATTTGACGCTTTAAGGGCCATAACTCCTAAAAGAAATGGTTCTACAGCTTTGACCTAATTACATGAAATGTAGATCTTAATGTGCTTAATTCTATGCAATTTGATTTTTTAAAATATCTTGTATAGTTTTCAAGATATAGGGCTAAATAAGTGCAAAATTTTGAAAAAATCCAGAAAAAGGGCAATAACTCCTACATCGGTTGTTGGATCTTCTTGAAAATTTCTGGGCAGGTAGATCTTGAAGTGCTGATCACTTTTACCCTATGCCAGAATTTTGATATCTGTTACCGTTTTTGAGTTATTTGCAAAAAACTGCAATTTACCCCTATGTTCTATTTTTAGCCATGGCGGCCATGTTTTTCAACGAATCAAAAATCCCCACGCTAGTTTTATACTACCTATGCTAATTAACAACTGTACCAAATTTAAAAGCCATTGGACTTATGGTGTTAGAGGAGTTAACATTTGAAAAATGTTAACGACGACGGACGACAACGGACGACGACGGACGCCAAGTGATGGCAATAGCTCACATGGACCTTCGGTCCAGGTGAGCTAAAAAAGAGAACACATCACAGGAAACTACCCCCTATGGGCATTTTATAAAGATGAACTAAACTAAGGATCTACTACTAATATGTTTATTTACAGACTAAATAATGACACAATGTAAATGATAGATGAACAATGTTGTGATTGAAAAGAATGAATAGATTATTCATAACAACCAATAATGTCTTATAATGAATTAAAGATTTTTTTCTGAAATTTTGAAATCAGAAATTTACATGTAATAACACAATTGAGAAATGCAAAAAATCAAATGTTGTATAAAATTAACAAAAAATGTTGATTTTACTTTTTTGATATTGTTTAATTTTTGTTTACTCACATAAAAAAAAGGTCAATGAAAATTTCATAAAATCTTGGCAACAAAATGAAAGTGGTCAAGTGTACAAATCATACATCTTTTAATTTTATCCATTATCAAGTATTTCATAATTTCATTTCATTATTGTTATAACTGTTACATTTAAATGTACAGTAATTGTATTTCATACAGGAAAAAAATTGTGACACATCAATGTTTGCCCCAAACACATCTATATTCAAAATAACCTTATAAATGCAATTGTAACAAGCCAACAATCAATCAAATTGTACTAATTAGAGTAATTTCAAATATATGAACCTGCATCCCATATCCAGTGTATTTAATTCATGAAACAGTTAAATATCAAAACATACTAAGATAACCTAGAAATTAAACAAATTTAATAATATATCAATCCCTTCCAAACATGTAATTATAATTGAATGATAGAACTTCAGCCATTCAAAGATTCAAATGATCAATGTATTAAAAATATAATTTATAAGTTCTTAGTCTTCATTTAAAATCCCCAAAGTTTTGACAAAAAGCATTTCATACACTTTGAATATTACATTTATTTTATTAATATTGTACATTTCCATAATCATATAACAGGGTAACAAGAAATATTAGTATTTACATCTCTCTCTATCCAAACAACCCTACAACCATACATTTTTACTTGAATTATGAATCTAAACTACTTAACTAAAGCTGCCCCAAAATCATCTTAGAAAAAACTATATAAACCTTAAGACACATAATACAATTTTTTTATCATTATCAAGTAATCAATTATAACAAACCATAACAGTGAACAGCTGATTTATATATCTCAGCATATAAAATCTCAGATTGTGTAACAACTTTCATCTCTTTAAACAAAAAGTATCTCCGCTAATGTAACAAATGTTTTCCTAACATTTCCACAATCATACGATGAACTTAAATGAAGACAAAATGAAATTCTTGATCCTCCTACTTCCCTGCTTGTTTGCGTAACATCACATAGATTTTTTCCTTCAGCCAATCCTTGTTGTGTGGTGCGTATGTCCCATTGCTCTTCTGAAAACTGAAAATAAACAGCTGAGAATGAATGATAAGGTAGTGTTTAAAAACTTTCTAGTGTTTTCCTAATACATACCTGTCCTGCTTTCTGGTGGTCCTTACTTTTTAACCCAACCCCAATGATTCTATGGACATGTTGGTACAAACAAATCCTTGATGAAAATACAGTACAAGTAGGTAAAATAATTAAAATTAAATTACAACCGTTCAAAGAACGATTGCGAGGTCTTTCCCATTTTGTGTATTACAATAGAAACAGATTACAGTGACTGAATGATACAATTTTGGGATATATCAACATTTAGAAAATATATGGTTGCTTTTGACTTTTATGCCAGTCGCTATGAATATTTCATCAAAATCAGTCTAGAAGACCCTTAAATCTACTGAATACCAAATTTCATCAAAATTGGTCATTTTTTTTTACATTTGGCGCCATTGGCACGAAAAGCGCAAAATTTTATTTTTGAACGCAGATTGGTACTCAGGACCCTTAAATCTACTAGAATACCAAATTTCATCAAAATCGGTCAACTTTTACATTTTGGCGCCATTTGCACGAAATTTTATTTTAGACTGCAGATTTGTACTCAAGACCCTTAAATCTACTTGAATACCAAATTTCATCAAAATTGATTCTAAAAATATATGGTTTCCTTAATAATGGATTACTATATATTGCGCAATACATACCTATATTAAGTCATGACGCAACAATTCAAACTTGAGATTCAACCTTTGACATATATATTTTTGGATGCAACTTATGTCACCTAAGACGATTGGTGAAGGTTCCAAGTCTCTAGGACTAACCGTTTTCAAATAAATTTTGTTGGCACCTAGCGACACTTTTTGTTAAAAACATGTAACCAGGAAGTTTGCGTGATTAATCATTCCTAGGAGTCAAATGACATTTTCCAAACTTTGAATTTTTGATAACGATTACAGTTTACAAGTTTAATTGTAAACAAGGTTTTTCGGTTTGGTGCACATAGCGCTGTTACTAAAAATAGATCGGTTTCGCAGATAATGACCTATGACCTTTGATCATCGTCTTAAAGTGAAGCTCTTTTATTACTGATGACAAAAATTTACTATATCATCTGTAAAAGTGTAAAAGTTATTGTTTAATAACGAATTTTACACTGTGTTTTGGTCACCATGGCAAGTGCCATAACTACTTCATAGTTGGTCATATTATTTAAATTTGTAAAATCTCGATATTACTTTAGACCTAACAAAATTAAGTATGAAGCAGTTATATTTCTTAACATTTGAGAAATCGATATGTTTGGATAGTTTAATTTCGGTCGCAGTTTATCGGCCCTAGCCTTTGTTTTCGTTGTCCAATAATATAGTCCTTTTTGAAAATACAATATTATGTTGAAATATGTATCTATGAATAATCATTTGGTCTAATTAATTGTTTCTGCGATAAAATGATAGCTAAGTATCAAATATTGGAGATGTAAAATAATGACACTTGATTTAGCATAAAAAGTTGTGCATTGTCTTCCGCACGTCTTGCTAAAAAGAGACCTAAACTATCCTGCCAAAAATAAAAAAAAAGATGACTTTTTGTTTTTGATGATATGACCTTGACCTATATATTTTTTGATGTAACATAGGTCACCTAAGATGAATGCTGAAAGTTTTGAGGTTCTACGTTTAACAGTTCTAAAATAATTATAGTAATAATGATAATGTCAATGCCAATCACTAGACAACGTTTTGTCGTAGTAGCAATATTTGCTTTAAAAAAGCTTTATGCCCAGATAACAAAGTAAGAGGGATGACTGGGCCATCTTTTTCAAAAAAGAAAAAAACTGTACCCTTACAGATGTTTGCCTATTGTAACAAAAAGCGAAATTTTGGGAACCGGGTAAAATTTCAATGGCGGCCATTTTGAAAATGATTGACCAAAATTATTTTTTTACTCCGGATATGAAATCAGGACTCCTAAATCTATTTGGAAAGCAAATTTCATCAAAATCGGACAACTTTGACATTTTGCGCCAAGTTGGCGCCATATGCGCACAACCAGGAAGCAAATTACAGCATTTTTTTTTGAATGATAAATCATCACCAGGATTTAAGGAACCACTTCCACCAAACAGAATCTTGATAACTATTACCGTCTCTGAGGAGATCTGATAACAAGGGTAAACTGCGTTTTGCGCGATTGCACCGTAACTACAAATAGTTTAGCGTCAGGCCCTAAGTCACGTCGATTCCAGGTAGTGCTGAATAAGTGTGCCAAATTTCATCAAAATCGGTCTAGGCAATTTTTTGACGCTGATGGCAGAAGAAAAAGAATAATAATAGGCAGAACGAAATCAATAAGGTCTTCCCTTTGGAAAGGGAAAGACCTTAATAATCAAAATTAATTTCTTTAACATCAGACTGCTTTTTTATAAAATTAGGTAGCAGGAATATTGTTTTGCTTGGCCTAACTGCAAAGAACCCTTGAAAAGGCTGGCTACTTTCTCACTTGTTCAGTGCAACAACACATCACATTTTATCTAAGACTGCTTTAACTGATTGGCATTACATTTTTATCTTGGTGCAATTACAAAACTTTTAGGAGCCCTCAATGGCTGTTTTAGTTCAAAACACTTTACATTATACATATATTTTGGGTTTTATTTTTCAAGTTTTGAATTTCTAATAGTGATGAGTCTCAACTTGACATAACCTATAAAACTCTCGTCAGATTTTGTAAAAATCATGTGCTCCAGACAAGTCGGATATAATATACTGTATCAGATATAGAACTTGTTACGTCATAGGCACACTCTTAGCATATGATACATACACTAAACAGCTTAGATCTACAAGCTGGTCCACGAAATCAAACAGTTGACTGATGTCATATGTTATTGAGGGACATTCTGGATTCTGTCTCTTTAAGTGCTCTTCATAGATTTTGCAAATACCTGAATGAAAAAAAAACCCATAAAAACTAAACATTGATATCAACTTTACTAGAACTTATTAAATATGTCAAGATATTGGTCTATTATTATCTACTTTTATAAAAGAAGATAAGTTATTTTTGGCGACAAATTTTATGTATATACAAATAACTAGTCATTATAAAATGAAGAGATGAAAAACATGGCTTTAATACTTTTATTACAATATCAATTTTCCTTTAAAGAATACATGGATCTTTTTCCTAGATTGTATAAACAAACCTTCTAGACATTCATTCAGTGATTCATAATCTGAGTATGTCCTGGTGTCTGGTCTGCTGTTTGGCTGTACCAGTAAGATTGTGTGAGACTATAATAAAATGTAAATTTAAAGAATTTTGTTTCATAATCCTTGTCAAAAGTTTTGAGAAAATAATCATTTCCATAAGGAAGAGGGAAGAGATGATTTAAATTATTCAGCTTACAAATTTAACAATATATATTGATAATGAGTTAGTTACGTTTTTATAACAAGTTACATGTAGCTACAAAAGGGGTCACATTACTTGTAATTGAGCAAGTTGAAATCCTATTTTTTAACTTTTACAGTACTTACAATGGCTATGAATAGTAAGATAAAGTTTTAACGCTTTTGTTTTCTTTTGTGTGTTGGTGTTGAACACCCTTTATCAACGCACCTGGGCCATGTAAGGTGGTCAGTTTTAATGGTGGAGGAAACCGGAGTACCCGGAGGAAACCACCAACCTTGGGCAGGCAACTGACAAACCTAATCACATACAGTTGGGGAAGTCCCTTTTTTGTTAAATACAAACAGGACTCAAACACCATCTGAGAGGTGATCAGCTAGTGATCAATAGTGTAGTATTTAAACCAGCACCTTAGACCACTCAGCCACCCAGGCCCGGTATTCTTTTGTTGAAAACTCTTTAAATAAAATATTTGTTGATAATATTGTCACTGTTACTACAATGTATTTTGATACTGAACTTTACAATAAAGCTAGAGATCAAATGGAGTAAAAATATGATTTTTTCAAAACAAAAGATGAAAATTTTAGACATTTAAAGTTGAAAGTCTAAGCCAGATTAGTTGAACTAAAACAAACCGACAATACAAAAAATTGTTTCAGGGAGCTTTTTAATTTAACATTTAATTTTCAGGTGGCTGCTCCATAACCTTCAATGCCAATGTGATCCCGTTCAACCCTTGTAAGTTAGGGAGCAATAGAGGGTTTTTATACGCATGAGAAGGGAGTGGTAGGTAAATTAGTCATTTTTTTGTAGTTCTTTGATCTCAATTTTTCTTCAATGTCTGGTTTAGCTTGTCTGCGAACTTTCAATGGTTTTTAAAGCTTTTTTCTTTGAAAATTACATATGTCATTTAGCACAACTAACCTACAAGTAAAGCAAGTTTGGTTTTATTTTCAAATATAAATTATTTCAATTGATCCCATATAAGACATTCACATGAGACATTTCAAAATTTAATTTGCTTGTAAAATATTTATAAAATATGTTACAACTTCCGAAGCATCACACATTAAGGTTCTTCTAAATGAAAAATGGCTGCCATGCATCATCAATACAAAACTTTCAAAAAATACACAGATTGAGCAAAAGATGCATTTTGTTCAAAACCTGTCTAATTAGATTTAACTTACCAATATCCAGAGAAAGCTAGTATTTTAA
Source organism: Arcuatula senhousia (assembly GCA_963971305.1). Lineage (NCBI taxonomy): Eukaryota > Metazoa > Mollusca > Bivalvia > Mytilida > Mytilidae > Arcuatula > Arcuatula senhousia. Next base: position 19,942,429 of record OZ020304.1, on the reverse strand, counting down.
AAAATCCCACAATGAGTCTTTATTAAATTCTATTAACATAAACATGTAAAGTGCGTCTGATTACTACCCTTACAAATATTTAATGTTTTCCCTGAAAAAACAGTTTTTATATGTTATTATTTCTAGCTTGCTTTAGATAAGATTGTAAAGCATTCATGTCCATATAATTTTAGCAAAATACATATTTCATCTAGGCTGTGTATTTTTTGAAAGTTTTGTATTGACAAATTATGCATGGCAGCCATTTTTCATTTAGACAGGTTGGGTGTAATAGCTCATTTGCACTATATAGCTCATATGATGGTATTTAGTATCAATGTAGAAAGTATGCCAAATTGCAAGAGACTCAAAATACAATGGAAGAAAAATCGTTTTGTCACCGGAAACATTCGATTTACGGAAGTTTTCGAAAATGTCTGCGTGTGCTGAAAAATTGTGGGAAATAGTAATACATCGTCCCAAATTATCTCCTCCCAGGCATTATTTGAAATTTTCAATGAAATTATCTATGTGAGCTTTTGTTTAAGGCAATGTCTTTCTCATACGCGATAATGGTAGAAATGTCAACAATTGAGTTGTACTATGAGCTGAAATTTCCTTCAACGTCCGGTATTTCACGCTTGGTTTCCGGAACTTTCAGCGTCTTTTTTACGCTTATTTATTTGAAAATTTCGAACATCATTAAGTGCACGCGGGACGTGGAATTGGCGAAAGAAAAGCTAGTATTATTTTATTTTCGAATACGAATTGTTTCGCCATTCATGAACATTTTTAAATTGATACATCATGAAAAATATTCAAAGATACGTTGTTACTTCGGGAGTGTCACAGGTTAAAACCTGGCTCATATTATTAAAAAGACAGGAATACAGACAAGTTAAAAAAGACCCACTCATTATCATTGGTCACATTTTTGCCAGGGGTAATAAGTATAGGGGAGAGAAACGAATTAAAAGATGTCTATAAGATTTCTATTCGGAATTTTCTAGACTCTACATAAAAATAATATAAGTTGGGAGAACTTGATCTGGATTGATTCGCTAAATTCATTGGTTCCTATGAGCCGCGTAAGGTCACATGCAAATATTGACATTGTATATGTGCACACACTTTCTCTGACGTAGAAGTTGGTGCGTTTGATAGGTAAATCCATAGAAAATTATTATCTCAGGTTAGAAAATTGAATCACTGAGAAAAAAAGAAAAACTAAAAAATAAATCATCGGGTACGTTTAAATACACTTTCATCTTATTTAGGATTTTTAAAAATATCATTACAACAAACAACTATTAATGAACAAGGGGCTCATAGAAGGCCAATATTATATCCCCCCTTTTTATCGCGTCTTCTGATTACATGTCTCGCATTGCCTAACTATGCAATGTCGGCTGCTGCAGCATGCAATACCACATAGAAACGATCCTGGTGTGTGATTTATGAACAAATTTATACATATAGCCTGTCGTGACAATGCGAAGTTCAACTTGAAAAAAATAATACATGACTTTATTGGAATCATATGCAAGTAGACATTGGACCTATTACTAGCCTCGTTGAAGGCTTCTGGTGGTTTTTTATTGACTTTAACTGTGATGTGCTGTGCATGTGAGCTGTGTCGCATGCACCTTTTCCACGGATATAGATCTCATTTTTTTTCTATTTAATTAGTTAGTATACTGTTATAAACTTTGGCTTATTTGAGAATAAGAAGAATGAATGAGATATATAGTGGGTATCAAGATCTCAATTATCCATGAAAATCATGACTCGTGCAACTGAGATTTTTTATATAATGTAAATACTCTGTGGTTTCTGCAACATCGTAACAGAACCCCAGTTACAAATAAGCGAAAGTGGGGTTCAAAAAGCGCCACTGGACCATACAGGTTTTTTCCAGAGATATATAATCATAACAGGACCGGAATTCTGTTAAAAAAATGGGCAAATTCATTATAATAAGGATATAATATCTACACCTGCCTTTTTTCTAATCCGAGACCAACATGAAATTAAACGGACTACCTAAATTTCTTTAGTTTAACATGTTTTCTGTTTTAATATATTCGTATTAATAAGAGTTTACAAAATGCTGCTGAAATGCCCATAAGACATGATACGCCTGCAACATTTGGGATGGACGGACTAACGGACCCGAACACTATATGCCCCGCCTTACTTTCGTAGATGTGGCATACAAAATAGCCATGGATATTATTTCAATAAAATATCTTCTGTTGGACGTTTCAAGGTTTTGATTTAATGAATTATGTATGCTTGTATCTAGATGAATACAACATGTATTAGGTTTCTTAGCCGATGAGACTTCCAGGACCAATCATAAAGCATTCAGCTGAACCACACAAGTCTCTTTTATCAGGCAAATAACCAAAACAAGAGTCTCTAACCCAGAGTGCAACATATTTGGTAAGTGACATTAAAGAAATTAAAACAATATAGAAAAAAAGAACACGGTTACAAAGCCCCCCCCCCCAAATCAAACAGGCTTAAACTGATGGAAAACATTTACAGGGGGAGAACCCTTTTGACCCTAAAATCACTTTGTAGCTAAACAATTTTGCAATGCTGACTTTCCCTCTAGCACTTACGGTTTTCAAGGTAAAATTTAACAAGAGGCTCCCATGAGCCTGAATGGCTCACCTCGTCCTCAAGCCATAAGAGTCTTCTATAATGAGTCATCCGACATCAACCGAATGAAGTCTCAGTTTGTTGAGCCTAATGTGCTGAAGGTTTAAGAAAGCAACAGTTTTTTCGTCTGAAATACTATTCCGACATTTTTTTTAGCAAAAAACATGAAAAACGCCATTTTTTAACTTGAAAGGGCCTTAACCACTGTAAGGGGATATTTGACAACTTTGATCCAAAAGAGACTTCTGTTCAATTTAATGAAAGGAAGGTTTAAGTCAGCCACAGTTTTCTCTGTATGCAATAGTTGTCATACTTTAGGACAAACACATGAAAAAAGCTATTTTTATCCTTTTAAGTACCAGACCCCTTTTGACCAAGTGTTTAAAGTTTGAAAGCAATACCTTCAGTAGTTTCAGAGAAGATTTTTAAAAAGAAAATTTAACGGACGACTAAAGACATGTGCCTAATGATAAAATTAGCTCATAATATGACCATTCTGATCAGGTGAGCTAAAAATAAATGATTCATAGAACTTAAGGTTGATATCATATTGATACAAACCTATATACGAACATGCATACTTTAAGTCTAGGACCAGCATAGTATGTATATGCAAATTATATGCAGTTTTACCCCATTCAGCAGTTGCACCATCACTGAGTCACTGAGATGATACAACCTTCTTCCAACAAGTTTTGACTCAAATATCTCATATCCCATGAATAAAACATGGCATGATTCCATGTTTCCAAATATGCCCTTAAGAAAATTTTTCGATATGTTCCTGTTCAACAGTTTGTACTATTTTCGTTTTGAGCACTTTTTATGTCCCCCGCGACGACATGTCGGGGGGGGGGGGGATTAAGTTTTACTCATGTCCGTCCGTACGAATTTCCGTCAAGGTTTTCTTAGGAACCGTATATGAGAATGGTTTTAAACTTGGTAGGATGGTTCAGTATAACAAGCTATACGTCCTAAGCGATTTTGAGACCTGTCGGACATCTACTTCCTGTTTAGGACTTAGGCCAATGTGAAAATATGTGAACATGACTTTGAATATTTCCGTCAAGCTTTTCTCAGGAACCGTACATGAGAATTATTTGAAACTTTGTAGGAATGTTCAGTATGACAAACTATACGTCTTAAGTGATTTCGAGACCTGTCGGACATCTACTTCCTGTTTGTGACTAGGGCGATATAAAAATCAACTTGAAAATTTCCGTCCAACTTTTCTCAGAAAGTTTACATGGGTATGATTTGAAACTTGGTAGGATGGTTCAGTATGACAAACTGTACGTCCTTAACAACTTTCAGGGGCATCTACTTTCTGTATGGAGCCTAGCGGGGGATTCTGTGTCCCATTGACACATTCCTTCTTTATTGTTCAATATTGTTTTTTTTACCTTCCAATGTTTTGATTTGAATGCTGCTGAAGAGATGTTACTCCTTGAAATATGCATATACTGCATAACCAACTTACCCATTTTGGTATTTATAATCTGAAATAATTTTCAGTATAGTATAGACTAGAAACTCCATGAAGACTAAATCACTTCCCTAATTTCTGGAACAATTTGGGTTACAACATGTAGCTTAAGGAACCAGTAGTTAACATTCCAAGACAAATACTAATTTTACAATTTCGAAGGGACTTATTGGGATTCATATAAAGAAGAAATGCATTAGCATGGCCTATATATTTTTTTTACCTTTGTGATAAATTTGTATATTTGGCTAAGAGGTATTGAAGTTTGGCTTTAAATTTTTGTTACCAGTACTTTGCTTTTGATTCTCATAACCTTGCAATTATTTTGATAAAATGGTTGCTAATGAGAGGTTATTCTTTGAAATATGAATAAACAGCATAACAAAATACTAGTAAATCATTTTATTGACAGCTGTTTGATACTTTAGGTGTGTGTGTGTGCATGTTTAACACTCTTTATCAACGCACCTGGACCAGTTTGATACTTTGACTTAAACATACATGACATACATGTAGCAGTAACTGATTTAAAACTAAATACATAATATGAACATCCCTTTGAGTTTCAGTTTTTATCATTAACCTTTAAAAAGTGTCTTTTCCTTCTTTCTTTAAAAGTTTGTGCACCTTGTGGTATATTTTTTTTGTATCATTGGCATAAGAAAAATAGTTGGTTTTTTTTGAAAAACCAGCATCAGTGACTATACTGATAATATATTTTTAAGTTGTGAAAGAAAAAAATCAAAGACTTCAAATATGTTTCTTCCAGTCTGAGATAATTAAACTTAAGTTTTAATTTTCTCAGTTCCAGTACTAGTCCATCTGATTGGGATGTAAACATTTTGATAGACACTTCTTGATACCTGAAACATAAAAAAAATCAAAGCACTTAAAAAAAAAATATATTAATAAATTAAAAACAAATCGCTACCAAACTAAATATTTTCACTATCACAATAAAACCTGGTTCAATAAAGAACATGTACATGTATGTACATAAACAATGTACATTTATAATTACCACTTTATGGTGTTTATTCTTGTACATTTTTAATATAAATTAGATACTGTTTATTCATTTTCATGCTTCTGTACTTCAGATAAAGAAGGTAATCTTTCAGAATACAATGCATTCGCATGTACAATTTATACATGTAGATACATGTATTGTGTTCAATGTTTCTGCATATTGTTGTTGTCCTTGATACATGTAGATACATGTATTGTGTTCAGTGTTTCTGTATATTTTTGTTGTCCTTGATGTTCCTTGAATCATGTGAATTATGTATTAATTTGAATTTTATATTAATTATAGTACCAATTTGATTGCCTGTTTGATACAATGAATGACTTTGCTACTGTTGCATGAACTTAAGGAATTCCAGTTCCAATCTTTCCTCTTAAAATTGCCTTTCACTCTTCCATCTTGACATGTTCATCTACCATGTTCATGTGTAGACACACATAGATGGGTGGGCCATACTAAAAATAAATGGCGTTTGTAAACAAACGGCTATTTTGTAAACACAATTGTCATTTTCTTCAGATCTAAAAAATATGTGTTTTTCTTTGAAAACTACGCTAAATTACATTCCAATATATCTATTTTTTATAAATTGGTCGTTTAAAAGTGAAATATATAGAAACAATTGACTACTGAAAGTTTAATTTCATTCCGACAAAAAATTGTCGATATGGCAAGACGTTTACGCCATTATACAACGATTTTCAACATCTGATTTGGAAAAAAGGACTGCAGAAATAACAAAGAAAAATAGATAACATCAAAGCTGAAAACTAAATCTAGCATCTGTCAAAAGACTAACCTGATATTTAAAGGCATGTCCGCGAAATCAGACTTTTTATGGTTTCTTATTGACATCAAAAAAATCATCCATTCCTTATTATTTCCCTTGCATTTACCTGTTTTTGCTAAAGCAGCATGCAGGTGTTTTTATTGTGTTTTTTTTCATGCATGTTTGATTTGAAAGAATACAATGCAACCCCTTTCCAATAATTTCAAAAGAAGCATGACCCCAAAATAGAATGCCTAGTTAGCATGCGAAAAATGAATATATGCGATAGTTTTGACTGTATTTGTACCATTTTTGTTAGTTGGCACGTTTTTTCTTTTTCAGCAACCAAGATGGTGGGGCTATTCGGAACACTTCTGTTGTTTTGTTAATTTTCTTCTGAATCGCCTGTATGTTTTTGTACAAAGGAATTTATAAATCCTTTCAAACGTTTGGGTGACGCAGATTTCTCGAGTTGACACGACTTTCCGATTAAAAAACAAATATGCTTAACCTCTCTTGAAAAAACAACACATACAATCAAAATGGATGAAGTGTGGACCCTAATTTTACTTTGTCTGGCTATGTTAATAGGCTGTTATTTGTCTGGTCTCATTCCACTAGCAATATCTTTTTCAGAAGTACGTTTTTATCAGTTACCAACTGTAAATTATGTTAAGACTGTAAACTTGAACAAACAGGATATATGTATATATTCAACTTAAATCAATGATATTGTCATTTCATAATAATATGAGGCAGGTAAATCCTGTTATGCTCCCGAGGTTTCAATTAATTTAATTTTTTATGGTTCGAAAATAAAAACAAACTAGCTTTTCTTGTGGGTTACGTGAGCGTTTAATGACGTCTAAAATTTTCAAAGATAAAAACGTTAAAAAGACGCCGAAAGTTCGGGAAAACAAGCGCGTGCTATACCGGACGTTGAAGGAAAATTCAGCTCATAGTACAACTAAGATATTGACATTTCTACCATTATCGCTCCCTTCGGGAGCGTATGAGGCAAGTTTATAACCTGTGACACTCCCAAAGTTAAAAACGTATCAATAAATATTTTTCAAGCTAAAATTGATTTTAAAAAGAGTTAAAATAATATGATGCAGGTTAAACCTGTGACGCTCCCGAAGTTTGAACGTATCCTTAAATATTTTACAAGCTAAAATAAGTTTCCAAATGTTTATTGGGCAATTAATTGAAACAAATTCTTATTCGAAAATAAAAACAAAGTAGCTTTTCTTGTGGGTCCTTTGTGCGCTTAATGACGTCAGGAATTTTCAAAGAAAAAAGCGTTAAAAAGACGCAAAAAGTCTGGATAACCGCGCGTGATTTACCGGACGTTGAAGGAAAATTGAGCCCATAGTACAACTAGAATATTGACATTTCTACCATTATCGCTCCCTTCGGGAGCGTATGATGAATTTGTAACAATTCATATTCGAAAATAAAACTAAAGTAGCTTTTTCTGTGGGTCACTTGTGCGCTTAATGAAGTTCGACATTTGTAAAGGAAAAAAACGTTAAAAAGATGCCGAAAGTTTGGGAAAACAAGCTACAAAACCAGACGTTGAAGGAAAATTGAGCTCATAGTACAACTAAAATATTGACATTTCTACCATTATCGCTCCCTTCAGGAGTGTATCATGTAATAACAGATCATAAGAAACCATTTATACGTTCTCCAATGGAGTGACAATGGTAGAAATGTAAAATTTTAGTTATACTTTGAACTGAATTTTCCTTCAACGTCCGTTTAAGCAAGCTTGTTTTCCCGAACTTTCTGCGTCTTTTTAACACTTTTTTCTTTGAAAATTTTAGACGTCATTAAACGCACATATAACCCACAAGAAAAGCTAGTTTGTTTTTATTTTTGAACAAAAGAATGAATAAAATGAATTATTACTAATACTTCAGGAGCATCACAGGTTTAACCTGCCTCATATTAATGTCATAGGTATTCTTAAATTACATGTCAAAAAAGAGGAAAAATTACAATGTTATTTATCCGAGAAGGCATTGCCCTAAAAGCTCATGAAGATAACAAAATTGAATCCATTCTTCCGGTCCAAGGGGCAAGATAATTAGGGACAATATGTAGTATTTTTCTGCTTATGTGCTCACTTGTTTGAAAACTTCTGAAAATTCAAATGTGACAGAAAATTATTTCAATCGTCATATTTTGGGTCTCCTGCAATTTAGCCAACTCTGTACATTAGTGAGCTTCCCTTTGCTTGCATGTAAAATGTAAACACTGTCCAATATCTTTTGCTTTATAACTTGAATCATGTATTTTGTACTTGACTATTCAATCTCTCAAAAAATACCTTGGAATCGTGTTATTGTAAATTGCCTCCTGTCATGAAATTCTATTGATTATTTTTATTTAGTACATTTGTAGTTCACCAAAATTGTTCATTTTCATATTAATTATAATTTTAAATGACATACATGACATAAGAATACATTTTAAATTTACTAACTTTAAAGCAATGTTAATTGAACCCAAAACAGGTTTTGCCTTATTACATTACAAAAACTCACCTAACCACATTGATTGTCATAATTCCATTCAATGTCAATTTTGTTCCCAGAAAAACACACAGTTTGAGTATGTAGAGCATAACTGAGATGTGTTTAGAAAAGGTCATATGAATAACGCTTGACCCGAAGCAGTATTATTTATTTGGACAATATTTATTCAACGTGAGAAATTACTGATGATTATTAGATATATAAAGCTGCAAAATTTGTTTTTTTATGACGGTAAAGTAAAGCTTAAAAAGGTAACTTTTCATATATGTTAATTTCATGCTGTTTTAAAAAATTGCAAAATTGATAGGTTTCATGCATGTCTTAAACAAAATTTATATTTTTGACAGATATTAACATTCTTTGTTGTAGGAAAAACTGAAGCTGGTGACAGTTTTTGGAGCAGGCTTGCTTGTTGGTACCGCCTTGGCTGTTATAATACCAGAAGGGATCCATGCTATGTACAGTGGTGCAGGTAAAATAAAAGTTTATAGCTTAGACCCAATTATCAAATAAAATCAAAAGAGTAGTTTTTTTTAATGAACTATTGCTTTTGAAAATGTCATAATAGAATAAAAGATCATTTTTTTTTATTTCAGTTATGGAATTTAAATGTTGCATGTTCTTGATCATCCACAAGATGTTTTGTTAATGTCAACAAATAAAAAGAGTATGAAAGATATTTTATAATCCAGTAGCCTTAGCACATGGTAATCGAGAGTGTGTCATACGAAAAGAGCTTATAGAGTTTTTTTTTTAACACGGTACATAAAATACTACAGAGCAACGTTTTGTGAGTTTATTTTCATCAGAGAATTTAGAAAATCAATCCAAATTATTTTTTTCCTTTTAGGTCACCATGACCATGAAGCACACAATCACATAACAGAAAAAGATACAAATAGTGAAAATAAGGAGTCACATGTCCACAATCATGACATGGAAGATAATCACTCTTTGATTGGTGTAACTCTAGTGGTAGGATTTATATTTATGTTACTGGTAGACCAGATTGGTGGATCTCACATGCATGGAGCGATAGGTATTATACTGTTGAGAATCATAGACTGTATGTTATACTTTATATATATACCGCGGGAACAAAGTGAACGTCAGTAAGCGCTATGCAGTTTTTGTAACGTCATTGTACCGTGTTTCTATGAGTAAACGTAGTATCTATGTAAAAACGTCAGATTTCGGTCCTCCATTAAATGTTGTTGTATACACAAGTCTTTTCCTCTCAATTAGAACCTGAAATACTCAACCCAAACACAACGCAACTGTACTAACACTATACCTCCACGACATTGGTACCATATGACCAGGATTTGAGATGGATCCAACGAGGATAAAGTCAACCAGAGGAGCAAATCGAGCTGCCGTGAAGAGATACTTCAAGAAGCTAGAAGATCTGAACAATCAACCAGAATTTGACATTGAACTAGCAGGCCCGATCATAGAAGCTATCGAAAAGAAACAGAGTGTAATCCAGAAACTGGACGGAGAAATAATAGACAATGCTGCTGATGAAGATATCAACACAGAGATGACGGATGCAGATGAGTATGATTTAGATCTAGTAATAAACTTACGCCGCTACAAAAAGTTGATACAAAACTCAAAAGATGCATCGCAAAACAGGACCGCTAACAACACAAACGCACATCAGTACATCAGAACACAAGATAGCTGCCAAGAAATTACACATGAACCACAAAGTTCAAGTTTCGTAGAACCCATGCAAAACCATGTAGACACCCATGATTCACGACAAGTTCCGTCAGATTTTGACCGTAGTTACTCGCATACAGGTTCATCTTCTACTCAAAATCATAGATTGCCAAAACTGTCCTTACCAAACTTCTCCGGTGATGTTCTTCAATGGCAGTACTTCTGGGACAATTTTGAAACTACAGTTCACAACAACAACACGCTAACCGCAGTCCAGAAATTCAGTTATCTTCAATCACTTTTGCAAGCAGATGCTATGAACGTAATAAATGGTCTGACTCTGTCAAATGATAACTACAACAAAGCAATTGATCTACTGACTCGCCGTTATGGGCAAAAACACAAAGTTGTTAACGCGTATATGAAAGCGCTACTTGAACTACCAGCACCATTTAACACACTCGAAAGCTTGCGCAACTTCCTTGATACAACTGAATCTTACATCCGCGGTTTGGAGTCTTTGGGACAACCTCAGGAAATGTATGGATCGATGCTTATCCCCATTATCCTTGGCAAACTACCCGTCGATGTTAAACGAAGTATCACAAAGGAAAACAGGAGTGATGACTGGACATTAGACAAACTTAGAACTGCTTTGCAACAAGAGATATCAATCGAGGAAGCAATTAATGATGATTCATGTACCCGAGACCAAGCTAAACCTACCGCAAGCTTCCACGCCGGAATTTCTAAGAGAAACTGCAACAACAATGCAAACCACAGAAGGAACAACAATGAACACAATGGTAACGGTAAAAAGACTAGCTGTATATTCTGCAAGGAAAATCACTCACCGACAGAATGCAAGAAAGTAGTTGACAACAAAGAAAGGTGGGACATAGTCAAGAAAAAGAACGCATGCTTCAACTGCTTAGGCAACCATAGATCGTCAGACTGTCAATCTAAACATAGATGTCGTAAATGCAAAAACAAACATCACACTAGTTTGTGCAACGATTCTACGAATCAGCCAGTCCAGGAAACCACCAGAGAATCCGAAACATCAGTTTTTTGCACCTCGGCAATTCAACAAAATTCTACCGTCTTTCTTAAAACCGCCGTAGCTCCTGTATGGTTTAAAACACAATCCGATGATGCCGATATCCTTTTCGACGAAGGCGCACAACGATCTTTTATTACGCAGGGCTTAGCAGATAAAATCGGTGCTAAACACGAAGGAAAGGAAACTCTTAATATTGCAGCCTTTGGTGCTTCAGAAACTAGCGTTCGTCATGAACACTACACCACAGTATATTTAGAGGGAAATTCAGGAGAGAAAATACCGCTTAGCGTAGTTATTGTTCCGACGATTGCCGCTCCTATTCAGGACAACCGCCATTTGATCACACAGAAAATGTCATATTTGAAAGGACTGAAACTTGCCCATCCGCTATCTGAACATGAAAACTTTGAAATATCACTTCTCATAGGAGCAGACCACTACTGGGATATTGTAAAAGACAAAGTTATTCGAGGAAACGGACCAACAGCGGTGGACTCACGAATTGGATATCTTCTCTCAGGATCACTCAATACGGGAAAACGACAAGGAAGCTCACATATGATGCACATCTTAGCTAATCACGTCGAGGAGAATCATGACATCGAACGCTTCTGGAAATTGGAATCACTAGGGATCCAAAATGATGAGAAATTGAGCACTGAAAAGCAAACTATCAAAGAATACGCATCTAAATCTATTACATACGAAGATGGAAAATACGTTGCTAATCTACCCTGGATTGAGGACAGCGCTGAGCTACCTACAAATGAAAACATTACAAGAAAACGTACCGAAAAAGTTATTGAACGACTGAGCCGAGAGCCAAAACTGATGAAAATGTATGGAGACATCATAAACGACCAAGAAAGACGAGGCTTCATAGAACGAGTAAGAGAAACGGAAACGGAAGAACCGAAACGCATACATTATATACCGCATCATCCTGTCAGCAAGGATTCTACGACCACTCCAATAAGGATAGTGTATGATTGTAGTTGCAAGGAAAACGCTTCTAGCCCAAGTCTGAATGATTGTCTGCACTCATATCCCCCGATATCAAACGATATAACAGAAATACTTACCAGATTCCGTACACAGAAATACGCAGTAACAACTGATATTGAAAAGGCGTTTCTGCAAGTAGGACTCCACAAATCAGATCGAGATGTAACCCGTTTCTACTGGTTGAGCGACCCAACTGACGCTAATAGTCCATGGCTGACCTATCGCTTCAAGTCCGTGCTATTCGTAGCTACCTGCTCCCCCTTTATATTGAACGCCACGCTGATCAAACATTTTTCTGACAACCCAAGTCAAACAGCCACTAGACTTGAGCAAGATTTATACGTTGACAACGTACTTACCAGTTTCCGAGATGAAAATGAACTGACAAAATTTTATAGCGATGCTAGATGCTTACTACAAAAAGGAGGGTTCAACTTGAGATCTTGGAATTCCAATTCAGAGAAATTACGTCACTTAGCTAGCAACGACTCAGTACTGGACTCAGATAAGAATATCAAAATCCTTGGCATGAAATGGAATGTACAGGGAGATGAGCTTTTATTTCCAAAACTAGATATAGACACCAACATGAAACAAGCCACAAAACGAGAGATATTACGCCAATCCGCTAAAATCTTTGATCCGCTTGGGATACTCAGTCCGGTGACCGTAAGAGCTAAGACATTAATGCAATCCCTTTGGAAGCGAAATCTAGGATGGGACGAAATCTTACCAGAATATGTCATGGAAAAATGGACTAATCTAGCTATGGATTTAACAGAAGCAACACATATATCAATACCGAGGCTTTTTAATGATGGAGTATCACAAGGAGACGCTCTTAGTCTTCACGTCTTTATGGATTCAAGCCAACAAGCGTACGGAGCATGTGTATACTTAGCGAATGGTACAAACTCACAATTAGTAATGGCAAAAAACAGAGTAGCGCCGATCAAATCGATAACGTTACCACGACTGGAGCTAATGGGAGCATTAGTTGCTGCTAAATTAGCGAAACACGTATCAGTTATACTTGGAATCAGCAATTTAACTTTCTGGTGTGACAGCCAAATCGTCCTTAGTTGGCTGAATTCGTCAAAAGTACTCAAGCCATTCATCGCAAGGAGAGTAACGGAAATTAGAGAACTAGTTGGAACTACAACTTGGAGATATTGTCCGACAGACCAAAATCCCGCAGACCTTTTAACGTGTGGAATATCCGCTTCAAAACTGAAAAAAAGCACGCTTTGGTTTAATGGACCGGAATGGATTCTACATGAGAAGGATTGGCCTACATGGGATCGAAATTCCGTTTTAGTTGCTACAGTATCAGACGATACTCAGGACGAAGATACACCGACCGAAAACGTGAAAAGCAATTTAGAGGTAGTTATGAATCTGGAAAGAACGAACAGTTATCAGAAAACACTACGCATAATGGGATATGTTTTACGATTCATAGAAAATTGTAAATCAGATAAAGCAAACAGAAGCACAGGAATACTCAGCGTATCCGAAATTCAAAATGCATCACTTACATTAATACGGAATGTGCAACAGATCGTATTCAAACGAGAATACATGAACATTATGTCAAATGATGCGAATCGTTTACCTATTGTACGACAATTACGACTCTTCGTTGACGAGAAAGGACTACTACTCTCAGGAGGAAGAATCGACAATGCAGCAGTCAGCGAGACCGTGAAGTATCCTTACTTACTTCCAATGAAACATTTGTTAACCAGATTGATCATCATGGACTCCCATAAACGTCAAGCTCACGCCGGACTAAACGGAACGATAACGCACGTTCAGCAAACATTTTGGGTACCCAAAATTCGACAACAGGTAAAAAACGTGCTCAGAAGCTGCATACCGTGCAGGAAGATCCTCAGCCGACCGTACAACGCGCCGGATCCACCACCACTACCAAAAGACCGTCTTGGAGAAGACCCACCTTTTAGCGTCACAGGAGTTGATTTTACTGGAGCTATGTATCTGAGAAACCGTGATAAAAGAGACACTAACGAATCTAAAGTATATCTGTGCCTCTTTACTTGCCCGTCGACAAGAGCCGTCCACATTGAAATAGTACAGGATTTAACCGAACATTCATTCATATTAGCATTCCGAAGATTCATCAGTCGAAGATCCGTACCACACACTATGATATCGGACAATGCGACAACTTACAAAAGTGCATCGACTGAAATTACTAGGCTGTCGAATTCTGAAGTTGTACTCGGAAAGTTAAGAGAACACGGTACCGTCTGGAAATTTATACCAAATCGAGCTCCATGGTATGGAGGGTGGTGGGAGCGTCTTATCGGATTGACCAAGAATTCACTGAAGAAAACATTGGGAAGAGCGCTCATTGACTTTGATATGCTACAAACGATCGTTATTGAGATCGAGTGCACCTTAAACAACCATCCGCTCACCTACATATCAACTGATGATAAGGACCCGGAACCGCTTACGCCATCTCACCTACTCTATGGACGTACTTTGAAAACTTTACCGTATCCGTCACAAGAACATTCTGACAACGTTACGACAAATCTAACACGTTCTAATGCTGTGAAATTGACTTTGCGCCAACGAGATTTAATTCAACACTTTCAAACTAGATGGAAAAGGGAATACGTAACCGCCCTGCGTTAATTTCACAGAACACACGGTGACAATCGAGAAAGGATACGCGTCGGAGATGTCGTCCAAATACATGAAGACTCCTCACGAACATTATGGAACGTTGGAGTTGTACAAGACCTTGTGCGCGGCGGAGATGGTGTGGTGAGATCGGCTACCGTGCGAACTAAATTCGGAGTAACCAACAGACCAATCGTCAAACTGTATCCGTTGGAGATAAATGCTGAAACCTCAGATGATCCACCGGCAATTAGAAGAAGCGAACGATTGAAGAAGAAGAATGGTAATCAGAGAATATAGAGACTGTGCAATTTTTTCTATTACTAACTTTAAAGTGCAATCATCAATTTTCTTTTGTTTTTACATAGTCATTTTTCTTATTTTCTACATGTTATGGACAATTGATATTTCTATTTCACTTCCGCGGCCCGGAGTATGTTGAGAATCATAGACTGTATGTTATACTTTATATATATACCGCGGGAACAAAGTGAACGTCAGTAAGCGCTATGCAGTTTTTGTAACGTCATTGTACCGTGTTTCTATGAGTAAACGTAGTATCTATGTAAAAACGTCAGATTTCGGTCCTCCATTAAATGTTGTTGTATACACAAGTCTTTTCCTCTCAATTAGAACCTGAAATACTCAACCCAAACACAACGCAACTGTACTAACACTATACCTCCACGACATATACCTTAGGCTAGCCTTAAAAAATAATAGTCTCTTCTCTTCTTCCCGAACATCCCTTTTTTTTCACACATTGATACTTTGGAACAAGCACTATTTAATTCCTGGTTGCTTCCAAATCAAGTCAAGGTAAAATATTTGCCTTAGATTTATTGACTGATTACTGTGTTTGTTTCATAATATTTGTAAAGATTTTAACCAGCTAGTTTATTTGATCTATCACAAACTTTTAAGACATTAACTAGAAAAACAGTAACAATGATAAATTTTCAAAAGCACTAATCTAAAAAATTAAGAGCAACAAGAAAATCTGCAACAACAACAAAAATTGACAAATAACTTTAAAATAAATGAGACCTTTAAGTGTAATTTTTAAGAAGGATGTATAGATTGTTAATGCATTGCAGATTTAAATCCTACCATATTTATGGACAATCATGATGAATGCTGTGTCATGGACATTTATTCCAGATCCTTGTTTTTTGCATCTCCCACCAGTTAACAAAGGAACAGAGTTTGTTTTGTCCTAACAGTGGGTATTTATATTAGTTAATGTAGACAAAGCAAAAAGCAAACATGTATAAATCAATCCTTGTGTAAAAAATGAATAACAATATTAAGTATATGATATTATGTTGACTTTTTATGATTTGATTTCAGATCCAGAATCTCAAGATACAATTACACAACAGAATAGACATAAAATAACAGCCACACTTGGTCTAGTGGTTCATGCTGCAGGTAATTTGAATGGTTTCTCAGTCTGAAAATATGCAACACCTAATCCAGGATGCAAAAAGCAATTAAGTGTTCACTTTGTCTGTCTGTCAACAATTTTGAGCTCATCTCACGAAAGTGAGGGGGGGGGGCTTATGTGATACCCCTGGTAGGTGCACCTAGTGATGCTAAGCACAATGCATGCTTTGGATGCTGGCTGTGACCTATATTTTCCGCATTGATGACCACTTACAGAAGAATGGTTAAAGTCCATTCCCGCTTACTGACAAGTGCCACATCAATTATATTGGTATGGTAGGTGCACCTAGTGATGCTAAGCACAATGCATGCTTTGGATGCTGGTTATGACCTATATTATCCACATGGATGACCACTTACAGAAGAATGGTTAAAGTCCATTCCCGCTTACTGACAAGTGCCACATCAATGATATTGGTATGGTAGGTGCACCTAGTGTTGCTAAGCACAATGCATGCTTTGGATGCTGGCTGTAACCTATATTTTCCGCATGGGTGACCACTTACAGAAAGATGGTTAAAGTCCATTCTCGCTTACTGACAAGTGCCACATCAATGATATTGGTATGGTATGTAGGCGCACCTAGTGATGCTAAGCGCAATGCATGGTTCAGATGCTGGCTGTGACCTATATTTTTCACATGAATGACCACTTACAGAAGAAAGGTCTATATATTACCTGCTTACTGACAAGTACCACATCATCTAAAGAGGAGTCATAAGGTGACCTAGAGATGCTTAGCAAGATGCGTGCTTCAGATGCTGGCTGTGACTTCTTTTTTCATGGATTGAGCGCTTAAAATTTTGAAAAGTTAAAGTCAATCCCCACTAAGTGACAATAATGCGCAGCGAGATGAGCTTCATAATCAAAGATTACCTATGTTTTTGTAAACTCTGAAGGGACAAGGGGTACAGATTTGAAATTTTATACAATGATTACCAGTAAGGACCACTTAAGGAATTGCATCTTTAAATTTCAGGAAAATCCACTTTAAAGTTTTTTGTAAAACTTAACAAAACATTTTTCCAACATGGCCATTGCTGAATTTTTCACTTTTATAGATGTTGAACTATTTACATTTTTTTCCACAAGCCATTTCATTATCTATGAATAAGAATTTTGTTATGCTTACAGCTGATGGAATAGCCTTGGGTGCTGCAGTTAAGTTGAACCATTCATCGCTCACTCTCATAGTATTTGTAGCCATCATGCTTCACAAGGTATGATATATTTAAAATTTTACAGGACTAGTACTTTTAAAACATGTTTACAGTCGCATGACAATATTTTTGTTTGTTCAGTTTAGAAAAAAAAATAGAATTTTATTACATGAAACTTAATTAATGTTAATGAAACTTACATGCAGATTCACTTAGCGAGTATAAAAGCCTGTAGTCAAAAATTTTCAGAAACCAAGTCTGTATTTTGTGATGTTATGATAAAGAAAGAGAACATAATTGTGTTTTAATATTTCTATGTACAGACAAAAAATGACTTGAGATGCAATAGGAACTTCTATGATAATTAGTATGTTTATCACACATATTTACAGTCCTCTGCCATCTTTTGCCTTTATTCTTCCCTGTTGTATTTAATTGCAAAAATACTGTCCATTGAACAAAACAAAACTGTTCATAAAATAGAAAGTTACCTTCTGTCTTGCAGTCTCCTGCAGCATTTGGCCTGGTGTCTTTCCTGTTACATGAAGGATTTGACAGACCAAGAATTAGGAGACATTTATTTGTGTTCTCCGTAGCTGCACCTTTGATGGCACTGGTTACTTATGTTATACTGAGTCAGGTAGGTAAACTGTATAATGTTAGGTTTATGGCCAGTCTTAGAAAGTGTTTGTCCATCTTTCCACAATCAAGTTTACGCACCTAAAGGTTTAAGATTTATTTATATGAGGTAAGTGTGGTATCAACAAGAGTAGAAGCAAGTATGAACAAACAGAAATCATTATAAATTTTATACATTGTATTCTACTAGATCAACTTTTTAGTCATTGATTTAAAAAAAATGTTCAGGGCTTGATAACATCTTTTTATTTACATATATTTATCAGATAAAACCAGACTTTGCCAGTATTTTTATTTTACCAATTTTGTAAGAGTAATGGGACTTGTAAAGTTGATATAAAAGGGATGTGTCAGATATTGTATTTTTGTTTAATTTTAAAATTGATAATTTTATTTTTAATTTATCCTTACAGAGATCTGCAGAATCTTATTCCGACATAAAAACAACAGGTATAGCCATGTTATTTAGTGCTGGGACATTTCTATATGTGGCCACAGTCCATGTGTTACCAGAGGTATCGTCTGGACAGGTGCGACACACAAATCCTGACGGAACAGTCGTCATTCACGAACATAAAGGATTTAAATCTATAGAACTAGTAGCTATAGTAGTAGGTTCAATCATTCCTGTTATTTTATCTATTGGGCATAAACATTAATGGGGAGGGGTACTTTATTTTGATATATGAGAAATGTGTGATGTATAAGTTAAGGTTTAGAATGTGAGAATAGTGTGTTTTATGTCTTAGAATTCATTAGGGTGAAATTAGGAAGTGATATGAATCTTTCTTAGTAGTTAGATTTAAAATTTATTGTTGTCGGGGTTCAGAGCAGATAGAATTATTGGTTGCTTTTTGAAGTCAATGTATAGAATGATGAATAGTTGGTGTGCTACAGAATTTGATGTGATAGAGTTCCAATATGAATAAATTGCTATTTAGTAAATTAAAACATGAGGAAAGTGATAAGAGATGTGTTGCTTTAGTCAATGATTTTGATTATGTATGTTATGGTGAGAAAGGCATGTTAGTAGAGTCAAGTTTTGAGAATACGAGAATTGTTTGTCACTGTATTTAGTTGCAAGTTGTGATCTGTTATACACCAAAGAGAAATGTTTGAAATATAAAATCTCCTAATAAAAGAATTCTGAAGTATTATGTTGAAAAATGAAATATATTATTCAAAATCTCTAAGCAAAGTATTTTTTTTTATTGTGTATGATACCAGAAACTTCCAATGTTCATAATATTTGTACCACAATCATGTTTTATGGTCAGACTGAATTTGACAATAAAGAACTATTGACATTTATTTTATAGTTTTTTCCCTGATACAATGTATTTTAATATGAGTGGCCGAAAAGAATTTTCATATTAAGAAATATGAGTTCTTATTGCCAAATAGCTTATTTTCATAAAGCAATACATTGTACATTAACATCTCCTGTATCAAATTTGTTTAGATATCAACTTAAGAAAAAAAAAAGCAGTTAGGCTATTAATTGTTGTACTTAGAATGTTTTAAATTACTGCATTAGAGGTAAAATTAGAGGGTTGAAAATGATTCTTGATCATAATCTAATGTTATTACTCATTTGTCACATAATTTACCATGTTTACATATGTCAGTTTTCTAATTAATTTTCTAAATTGCAATGAATTTACATTTTAGATTAACGTCCAAAGTCACTGTTGATTTTTGAAGCAATGCTTTATCAGACATCACAATTTTTATATAGAACTTCATGATATGTCCAAAGATCCTTATGCATTGTTTAAATTTATTGCATATTTGTTGGTTTTTGTGATTAATGCCCTTGTTTTGAACTTTAAAATACATTTATAGACAAACATTCATATTGTCATTTCATTGTAAATTTTTGCTAGTCTTATTAACTAGAATGTGATGTTATTAACACATTATGATTATCACTTTATTATGTTCCTTACTTTACATCACATGATTATTAGGATCTTCCATTCATTTAAAAAACTAACAAAAAATATATTACGTGTAAAACTATCATGTTCATTCTAATTGTGTTCATATTGTGTCTTGGATATTTTGAAATTATAAAATCATGATACTAAAATCTAGACAATTATACAATAATGAAATGTAATATATAAAACAAGGTGGTTATTATTATTTTCTTGTTAAGTAATGTAATATTATTTATGTGATATCATGTTCATGAAATTGTATTTTGTTGTATTTTTGTCTTTTTGACGATCTTCAGAACTTGTGTCTCTAAAGATGAGAATTCCCTTTCATTATGTGTAAATTAGTGAGATATTAAATAATTTACATAAACCAATCATATGTTAATGAATACCATGGTAACATTTCATATTTTTATATTTCTGGTAACTTTCTCACACTGAAATCAATCTTTTGTCTTTCTTAAAATTAATTAATGAAGTATGTACTTTAAATACTTTGAACAAGTTCATATTCCACTACCAGTGTATAATTTTTGAACAGATTTAGTTCTTTTGACTAAAAAAAATTAAAAAAAACTTGCTTTTGTTACTTGAAATCTGTGTCTATTTGTTAAAAAAATAGATTTTACTTAATTTTACATACTGTGGTTTAATTATTATTTGTGGGGTATCAATTTTCATGGTTTTCGTGGAAGTCTTGACCCACAAAATTTAATAATCCACGAAAAGGGAATTTAACATTGACCTGTATGGTACAGCCTTCAGAACCATGAATTTAAGGAACTACGAACTGATCCTTTTTATCAAGCCACCAAAATTGGTACCCAAGAAAATAAATGAATCCACAGTATAATGAAAGTGAATGTATTTATTGGCTGCCTTGATAGACAGTCTTCTCATTGAAAGTGCTTTAAGTTTCTGTTTCTTTGTATGATTTGCTGGTGTACTTAATACATCAAAATAGTCAAATGTCACGTATGGAAGACTACAGACTGTTTTTCATTGCAGAGTTTCCAATTGCTCACAATTTTAGGAGGTTGGGTCCCATACACATTTTTCACTCCAATTTCTATGTAATTATCTGTTTATTTAAACTGATTTGAAGAGTCTAATGAGTCATAATGACTCCACAAGGTTTTAGAATTAGGTATCACAAGAAAATGATATTCAGTACTAAATTGGTGGAGCTTTTGGGTCATGGGAGAAAGCTGTGCTTCCATTGATATCATACCTTGGAATTCTGTCTCTAAGCTATCATAATTGTAATGATAAGTCATCATTTAATTCTCATTTGAATCTTCATTTCCTGGGGGTTTTTTTTGCCATATATTTAAAAAAATATATGTTTTTTTAAAAATAACATTGTTTTTTTTAAATTAAAAAAAAAACATATCTGGGTAGTCGCCGGTACAATACACTTGTAAGTTTTAAACAAAATTATACACCTTAAATGACAGATTAGTTATTTCCTACAATGTAAAGACATTTGACTCTTTTCCCTAAAGGTAAAAGACTAGTCATATTTGCTTAATATTATCTGTATTCTTTTTGCTGTGTAATATGAACTAATTTATCAGATTTTAACATTTCTTAACTGTTTTGAAAAACAAGAAAAATAATAAAACAAATGTATTAAAGTTTACTTGTTTCCTTTTTTATGCCTTTTTAGCTCACCTGACCTGAAGGGTCATGTGAGCTATTGTCATCACTTGGCGTCCGGCGTCCGTCTGTCGTCCGTCCGTTTTCCGTAAACTTTTTGAAACGTTAACTCCTCTGACACCATAAGTCCAATTGAAACCAAACTTGGTATGGTTGTTCATTAGCATTAGGTGCTTAGAACTGATGTGGGGATTATTGATTCATCGTAAAACATGGCCGCCATGGCTAAAAATAGAACATAGGGGTAAAATGGAGTTTTTTGCAAATAACTCAAAAACGGCTACAGATATCAAAATTATGGCATGGGTATTAGTGATCAGCAGCTCAAGATCTACCTACCCTGAAATTTTGAAGAAAATACATCAACCCATGTAGGAGTTATTGCCCTTTTTAGCTCACCTGGCCAAAGGCCATGTGAGCTATTGCCATCACTTGACGTCCGTCATTGTCGTCGTCTGTGTCGTCGTGAACTTTTCTTCAAACTTCTTCTCCTCTGAAACGGCTGCACAGATTCAAACCAAATTTGGTCTGGTGGTACTTTAGGATATCCCCCACAGAGCAGATGTAGGGATTTTTGATTCGTAAAAAAAACATGGCCGCTGTAGCTAAAAATTGACCAGGGGGGTCAAACTACTGTTTTTGGCTTGTAAATCAAAAAGTACAAGAGATAGATGAAATCTGATGCCACTAACTGCTTTAGCATCAAAAGTTCTACAAAAGTCTCCACTTGGTCCAAGTTGTCAGATGACCCCTTATAGGGGTTACAGCCCCTGAAATAATGTTTTTTTTCACGTTTTTGGCCTATGGAATGAAAACTATTGCAGATAGAGAGAAGCTAATGCTTGCTTAAATGTTCAGCTCATTTAGCTCTACAAAAGACTCCATAGGGTTGAAGTTGTCAGATGACCCCTTATAGGAGTTATGACCCCTAAAATAACATTTTTTTCATGTTATTGGCCTATGGAATGAAAACTGAAGCAGATAGAGAGAAGCTGTTGCTTGCTTAAATATTCAGCTCAGTTAGATCTACAAAAGTCTCCATAGGATTGAAGTCGTTTGATGAACCCTTATAGGGGTTATGGTCCTAAAAAAAAGTTTTTCATTTTGTTGCTTTTCTCTATTCCGTAGGCCCGCAACATGAAAAACGTTATTTCATGTTTTGGGCCTACAGAATGAAAACTATAGTAGATAGAGAAAAGCTGTTGTTTAGCTCTACAAAAGTCTTTAATAGGGTCGACATCAAGACCAGGTGAGCGATTCAGGCTCCTGGGAGCCTCTTGTTGTGGATTTTTTTTACATATTTTGCATCTGTTTAGCTCAATATCTTGAAAACGATACAAGATAATTCAGAAATTTGAATTGCATATTGTTATAGGATCAACGTTGTAGGACCTTTTCTTTTAGGAGTTATTGCCCTTAGAACGTCAAAATTGAGCATTTTAACAGTATTTCCTCACTACATTGAAAACGTTAACACCTCTGACACTTTAAGTCCAATTGGAACCAAACTTGGTATAGTTGTCTATTAGCTGTAGGTGTATAGAACTAATGTGGGGATTTTTGATTGGTCGTAAAACATGGCCGCTGTGGCTAAAATAGAACATAGGCGTAAATGGCAGTTTTTTGCAAATAACTCAAAAACGGTGACAGATATTAAAATTTTGATTGGAAACAAAAGTGATCAGCACCTCAAGATCTACCAGCTCTGAAATTTTAAAGAAAATCCAACCACCCATGTAGGAGTTATTGCCCTTTTTGTGGATTTTTTTGGGCCAATTTTGCACCTAGCTCAATATCTTGAAAATTATACAAGGTATTTGAGAAATTTAAATTGCATATTGCTATGCGCATCAAGATTTACAAAAAATGTGAAGGGTCAACGTTGTAGGACCTTTCCTCTTAGGAGTTATTGCCCTTAGAATGTCAAAATTGAGCATTTTTACAGTATTTCCTCGTTACATTGAAAACGTTAACTCCTCTGACACTTTAAGTCCAATTGGAACCAAACTTGGTATAGTTGTCTATTAGCTTTAGGTGTATAGAACAAATGTGGGTATTTTTGATTGGTCGTAAAACATGGCCGCTGTGGCTAAAAATAGAACATAGGCGTAAATGGCAGTTTTTTTGCAAATAACTCAAAAACGGTGACAGATATTAAAATTTTGATTGGAAACAAAAGTGATCAGCACCTCAAGATCTACCAGCTCTGAAATTTTGAAGAAAATCCAACGACCCATGTAGGAGTTATTGCCCTTTTATTTAAATTTTTTATGAATTTTGCACTTACAAAAATGTTATAAGCTCAATATCTTAAAATCTGTTTATGAGATATTTAAGAAATGTGAATTGCATATTGTTAAGCACGTCATGATCAACAAAATATGAAATAAGGTCAAGATTGTAATACTGTTTATTTTAGAGGTTATTCCTCTTAGAATGTTGAAGGAAAGAAAATGATTAAAAGGTTTTAATTGCTTAAATATTACTCTGTACAATCATTACTACATTAAGTTTAACCATATTGTCAGATGACCCCCTTATTAAACTTATGACCCTTTCAATGTCAATTAGATTTTGCCTAATAACCTTTACTTCAGGCACATATGTCAGGTGAGCGATTCAGGCTCCTGGGAGCCTATACATTTTATTGCATTTAATAAATCAATGTCAGGTAACATCGTATTAATATGAATGCAAAAAAAAGTTGTTATTGTCTTAGAGCCTAAAAATAAATTAAGGTATTCAAGTCAGGTGAGCAATTCAGGCTCCTGGAAGCTTCTTGTTAGATACTTATTGATAATAGCTATTTAAATCTCCTCATTGAATGAAGAAAAAAATGTTTTTGTCCAGATTTCACGGTAAATGACCGGGCAAGATTGGTCGGGCGGGCAGACAGAAGGGGAAGAATTTTTCGTGACAGTTTTCTGAGCAACTTCTAATCACATCCACTTGATATTTGGTATACAGCCTCGGGTGGGGTCCCATAACGTGGGATTCGATTTGAGGTCTGTCCTTCATCTACTTCCTGTTGAATGAAATCCGCCCATTTTTACTTTGACAGATTTTTCTGTCTGGTGAAATTGTCAATGTTTAGCCCTATCTGTTTAGCCAGATTTCTTTAAAAAAAGATTTTATGCATGTATGCAACTCCTATGAAACTACTAACAGGTATACAAAAATTATGAAGCAAGGATGGATCTTGCCAGGAAATTTTGATACTCAAAATTCTGTTTGAGTAATGACCCTTTGAACTTAGAATTAAGTAAAAAGTTTGAAATAAATAGCCTCTTTATCTTAGTTACAGAATTTAACAAAACTTGGCATGCACCAAGTACTTCATATGCAGTTGAGAATATAATCATCAAATTTTATGGGAGAAGCAGAGGTATCAATGGGGTATCCGAATGACAAAAGTTCGAAAGGGCAGAGACAAAACCAGTAAACGCAAACAAGAACGAGACAAAACAGACAGCATGTAAAACATGGAAACACAAAATAACTGAATATTAATCAACAACGCGAACTCCAGTCGAAACAAGAGTGAACTCAGGTGCTCCGGAAGAGTAAGTAGTATTTTATGGGAATTTTTTGCATACAGAATTTTACAGACTCGGTATTTAGCAAGTACATAATAAGCAGTTGTGCACATGACCAGGAAAATTTTGCTCCTAATTATTTTGTTGGAATTATATTCCTTGTGACATGGTAAGGTCATCATACAGCACTGCTATTCCAAAATCCTTTTATAGTTTGGTATGTTAAATAATAGCGAGCTAGCTCGCATGCGGGCACGAAGTGCCCGCTCGAGCGCAGAGCTCTACGGTATTTGTTTCCGCGAGAAATTTGCTAATGCTGATTTAGATTTTTTATGGTCCGGAAAGGGTTATTATTTTTACAGGGCCGGAGTGAATGTTAAAATAATTTATAAGAAGATACAAGAAAATAATATTCTTAAAATAATGAATACACATAAGCTGCTCGTTTCGTCTTGGTTATATGCACGTACGAAACTAGCGTGTCTCGAAGCTTAATCGCTCCAAACCATCTCGCCCCAAAATAAGCAAATGGAAATATTGGAAATTAAATGATAGCGATAGCCCTGAATGTCGACATTTAGAACAAAATATGAAAAATATATATATATGAAAAAAGATTGTTAGAAATGGAAAAACTTGTTTACCAAATAAACTTATGAATTTTGTGTAATCAAAATGAACCAAAGGTCTTGCACTACAATGACGAATGTTCGTCTGCTTCTGATTCTGAATATCCAACTTGAGTAGATGCCCGGAGTAGATCCAACACAAAAATAATTTCTGTCCACTCATTCACACTTTTTGGTAAGACAAGGGAACAAAAACAAACAAGACTTTAAAGACAAACATGTCCCTTTTAGCTATGCTCGCTTTAGGCAATGCCTACTCCATATTATGTACTTTCATTTGGTTCTAGGCATTCCTCTTAAATATTTGTGTCATTAAGAAAGCCTTATCGCATAGTTTAAAACACTATGGCCTGACTGTATGTTATTTCTCATACCATATTGACAAACTATTTATGCTTGAAAGCCAATTTTTACCAAGTATGTACCATAAGAAATATGAATCCTTCGACCAAGGAACCATTCAGCAAGCAGCAACCATGCTAACTTTTGAACAAAATCTCTATTGGAGTTGTGGAATTGATGTGTCAATCAGTCCAATCCCTAGTCGATATGCAACCCAACACAAGGGTCAAACGAGATATAATTGTTGTTTTATAGGAAACTCTATATAAGAGTGAAGTGACAGACGGAAAGCAATTTACAAGTATAACAACAATTTACAGATGTGCTGTTACACTTGTCAAATTAATTTATCCGGACCTCATTTACCCAATTTGACTAATTTCATAAAAACTAGAAAATGTGTCTATGAGCAACATGATGGCCCTCCCGTTCTTGAAATATCACTGACTCTCAATGTGTATTATCTGGGATATGGACCTTAACCAAGAAATTGATCAAAAGTCTTCATGTGTAAAATATAGGTCGCTGTGACCTTATTTTGGGGGGGGGGGTGCCATGTTACTAAGACTCATCCAGTAGTGAAATATTATTGACCCCTAACATGTAGTATTCAAGATATGGACCTTAACCAAGAACTTAACCAAAGTCATTCATGCGTAAAATATAGGTCACAGTGACCTCATTTCTAGTGGATGGTGTCACCTTACCATAGACACATCTAGTGGTGAAATATGATTGAGCCCCAACATCCAGTGTCCAAGTTATGGACCTTAACAAAGAACTTAACCGAAGTCGTTCATCCATAAAATATAGATCACAGTGACCTAATTTTTATTGGGTAGTGTCATGTTACCCAAGACACATCTAGTGGTGAAATACCATTGACCATCAACATGTAGTATCTGAGATATGGACCTTAACCAAGAACTTAACCAAAGTCATTCATGCGTAACATATAGGTCACAGTGACCTTATTTCTAGTGGGTGGTGTCATCCTACCTAAGACACATCTAGTAGTGAAATATCATTGACCTCCAACATCTAGTATCCAAGTTATGGACCTTAACCAAGAACTTAACCAAAGTCGTTCATGCATAAAATATAGGTCACAGTGACCTAATTTCTAGTGGGTGGTGTAGCCCTACCCAAGACCCATCTGGTGGTGAAATATCATTAACCCCAAACATCTAGTATCCGAGTAATGGACCTTAACCAAGAAGTTAACCAAAGTGTTACGGACGGACGTACGGACGGACGGACGGACGGACGGACGGACAAGGGTAAAACTATATGTCCGATCCACATACGTGGTCGGGCCATAAAAATGTTATTTAGTTTTCTACTTAACAGCACATTGAGGGGCCTGGATGGCCGAGTGGTCTATGGCGCCGGTTGATCACTAGCTGATCACCTCTCAGCTGGTGTTCGAGTCCCGTTTGTATTTAACAAAAAGGGACTTTCCCAACTGTATGTGATTAGGTTTATCAGTTACCTGCCCAAGTAAAGTTCGGTGGTTTCCTCCGGGTACTCCGGTTTCCTCCACCAATAAAACTGACCGCTCTTCATGGCCCAGGTGCGTCGATAAAGGACGTTAAACATCAACACACACACACACACACACACATAACAGCACATTGAGACACTAAAGCTATAAAGCAGGTAGGTTTAGGATTGGTTTTATCAATATTAGAAGATATTTGGTTGATATGTCCTTCTGGTAAAATATTTAGTGTCTTTGTTGAGTCTTTCACTGCAATTGAAAGCAGGGACGTTCATTGGCGCTATAAGATCCTAATATTTTATACATGAAGCTCATCTAGAGGAGTGTACGAAAGATGAACAAGATTTACTTTGACTTCACGTAAAAATGAATCTAATAAACAATTTAAATGGAAAATGTTTAGTCCTGTCAAGAAAAAAAAGAAAAAAAGTTTGGGTAATGTTTTGTATTTGGTTTCATAGCGTATCAAACCTATAACACTTTAAACTAAAGTCGAGGTAAATTTTGTTAATATCCCGTGAAGTCATCCACTTCCTAAGCAAGGGTGGCAATAAACATCTAGTATTCCTCAGGATTCAATGGATTCGTGGAAGGTTCAAAAAAGAAAACCAAAAAAGAACACGCTACTGACGAGACAACCATACATTGACACCAATATTTTTTTTCTTTCCTATTTTATAATTGACTACATGTATAAAGTCTTGTTTGTGTTTGAACGTTGAGATTCGAGTGTTCTTTGGGCATTTCTTCGCTTCCTTGTAAGATTGTATAACAGTAGAAACCATGATATTTCTTGAGAACCATGCATATATATCTACAAATATGTCTCTTTCAGTTTCGTTCCAATGGTTGCTATGAACTGTATGTTCCCTGGTGATTTTTGCTTATAGCTTTTTGTCTAGTATTTCACATAGATCCAACACCATATCGCCTACACGCATAGTACTATTTATTTACAGTTTCTTCTCATTTCTTGTGACAGGGTCATGTTTTATTCTATGAAGGAAAAATCTATTTGCCATCCTGTTCAGTAATGCCAGTTGAGTAAATTATGGAATTCGAAACTTCCGATATCTTATTGGTCACGGAAGGGTCACGCAGCTTCCAGATAAACAAGGCTATATTCCCCAGATAATAGAAAAAATAAATAAAGAAAGCAACAAAGCATCAAGACCAGATTCCCTAGATAGTACAAAATTAAATAAGAAAAGCAACAAAGCAACGATGCCTTATTCTAGATAATCTAAAATTGAATAAGAAAAGCAATAAAGCAACAAGTTTAAGAAACCAAAATATCTCGAAAAAGAATTAATCATCATTGACTGTAGAAAAAAATCTATAAAATAGAAATGCTATAAATGGTAAATCATCACAAATTAGGAATTGATTGGTTAAGTTATTCACCCGATGTGTTATCAAGTTATCTTTAATGATTGTCAGAATCGATTCTAGAGGAGACGGAATGTAGCAACCGGAATCTCTGAAACTGATTCCAGGCTCTAATAGAAGAAATAACAAAGGTAAGTCGAGGTTTATATTGTTCTTTTATTTGTTTGGGTTTGTTGTTGATTTTTCGAAGTTCAGACATATTTTTTCGCTAATGGCTAGCCCGGTTTGTTTCACTGGTAAAAACTTGCCGAATTGAACATAGGCAACAGGTCTCTATAATTTTTTAACCGTTTAAAGAAGTTTTCAGACTACTACATATGGCTTTAGATTTTATAGAATGGGTCAAATACGCCGATGAATTCCTATTGTTGAAAAATGCACCTTTTTAATACAGTTTTTTTGTTGTTGGTCCCTCTAATGCTAACCACCGAAGGTTTACACGACAACTGAAACCTGCTTTAAGTTAATACATGGAAAAGGCTTTACAATTAAACTCGTTTTTGTTTTTGTTTGTATGTTTATTTGCTCCCGTTTATTACTTTTTTTTTCAATTTCCCCATCCGTCTTAACTACCGAGATTGCAGTACTTCTATACATTTAAATGAAATAATTATGTACCGTTTAAAACATCTTTTTTTTCTCATATATTATATAAAGATACAAACAAAACGAAAATTTACAATAAAGTACAAGATTAATCACTTTCAACTCACCAGAGACGATCTATCGGAAAGTTGAAGGTAAAAGTAAACCTTAAACTAGTTTAACCCCGCCGCATATTACATGTGCCTGTCCTAAGCCAGGAATCTTTGACAAAGCTTTCGTTTGTACTTGTCTTCTTGATGTTTTCTGTTCCTTGTTTAAGAAGGGGGTCTATCTGTGACTATTTCAGGGCTGGATTTGAATTATATGCATTTTATTTAGACCATGGGCCAATTGCAGAACCGCGAGCAGTGCCAAATGGCCTCGTTGAAGGCTGCTGGTGGTTGTCCATTGTGGTTTTTCTAAATTGCCGTTTAAGTGTGGGTTGTGTCGCGTACACTTATTCCACATCTCATTATTTTCTATCTTAATTTGAAGAGCCAAGATGCCAAATACTGTTAAACTGAGTACAGTCCAAAAATTATCTGTGCATGACAACGAATAGGACAACATGAGAAAAGAGTTGACAGCAGTCTTATCCTAGTCTGTTGTCTATCCTTTTCTCCTCTTCCCTGTCAAAACTCATACACCGTTAAATTGTCGGCGGTAAACGATAGCATGTAACACCCATGAATAAGAATATAACCCTGGATTAAAACATTTCTGAAGAACGAATTGATTTTTTACTGAAATTCAGCTTGGTTAACTTACTCATATGTCCAGGTGCAAATATCTAAGCAAGATATTACAACAGCAGTGGCGGATCCTGCATGAGAGTTTCACACCCCTACCCCATTTTGTAGGCAATGATGTCATTTACGTACTGATTTTCGATTGATTGGCTTGAAAACCCATCGTCCACTTTTGACTATAGACAGACCCCCTTGAAAAAATTTGTCCCATCAATAGAATATTTTCTACTTATATTACCCTTCTAGGTTAGAAGATAGACGTGTTGGTCCCATAAAAGAGCTTCTTAATCCCTCTTTCAGAGACATCATCGTATTTGCCTGAAAGCAGACTTAATTGTTAATTAAAGCACAAATCTGATCTCATTTTTGAAAGGAAATTATCGATTGCTTTATATTCAAATCCTATCAGTTACGTGTACAATCATCGTTAACGCTCACGCACTTATCAAAAACCGATCGGATACAGCATCAATGATTCATACTTTGTTCCGAAAATACAATGCGTTCATGCTTTATACACCTTATAGCCCTTTATCACAAATGAGCAATCACAACTATTGAGAAAATCAATTATAACTTCATTTTCTAATTGAGAATAAGTATTGTTCATGATTAGGATAAATCGAAAAACAGTAAGAAAAACGAAATGAACTATTAGAGGCAACACCAAGCGTTTGGTTTTTACTGTAGCATTTACTTCTAGTCTGGGAACAGTCTTTTTTCATTTCTTCTAGAACCTATTTCTATATGTTGGTGTGGGTTAGCTTTTGTTGCTTTCTGGTAATATTTTGGCTATTTTTTAATGGCACATCTTATAACTTTTCTGGTATTGTTACTTAACTTTAAGATCGTTAAGACGTCTCTTTGGTATTCTTTTATTTACGTGAAATTGTTACAAGCACAATATCTTATTTAGATTGCCTGCATCACCAAAACTGAAAAACGTTATTCTAAAAATAGAAATGAATTTAGTTTAATATAATGTAAAGCAACTTTCAAATTTATTGAAAAGTAATTAGACGCGATTAAATAGAAAGATTAGAATACATTGTCATGATGCCGTAGTACTTTGGGACACTTGTAGTATTGTAGGTAAATCATGAATTCTGTTAAATACATTCTATTATAAATAGTGAGATTACAAATTTCTAGGATTTCCCTCATGAAAACAATCAGATCTCATTGCTTATCAATCTTTCTATGTTCTAATAACGAAACCTTAAAGTGTCATCATTAGAACTTTGATCACAATAATATGAGAGTATTAATTTCCTCCAGGCAACTTCTACGTCTCCGAATATGATTTATGGCTATGATTGATTTTAAATCGACTGACTTGGTGACAATGACAGTTTCAAAAAACACGGAGATCCACAAGGAAGAAAGGACTTAGATATCTTTTCCATGTTTAATGTAAAAGTACACCTAAATGTTTATTTTTTTTCCAAAAGAACCTTAGAGATTTCACAAAAATATTTGTTTTACATTCTCTTCGCAGTTGTCATAACATTTTTATCTAAAATGTCTAAGAGTTGTCTCAGACAGCT
Organism: Arcuatula senhousia; assembly: GCA_963971305.1. Lineage (NCBI taxonomy): Eukaryota > Metazoa > Mollusca > Bivalvia > Mytilida > Mytilidae > Arcuatula > Arcuatula senhousia. The sequence continues at coordinate 19,910,442 of OZ020304.1, read as the reverse complement.
CATTTATTATCAGTGCAGACATCAATTAACCTAAACTAAACTAAACAAAATTTGAGGACAAAAACACAAAGTACCATGGCTGGTACCATTGGTAACACAGGAACACATATTTTAAAGAGAAAACTCTGGTCAGCATCATATTATGTAAAAACTATTGGGAGAAGAAGTATAATATGGTAACTAGAAAGATCAAAAGGGAAAGCTAAACCCATCATCAAGGATGTCAGCAATTTAAATCTAGCATATAGAAATGATTACTGGAATAACATTCTTTATAAGAACCTTTATATGAAACGCATTAAGCAATTATAGTATTTTTATAAATTAAAGAGAGCATTGACTCCTTGTAAAGTTCGCACGGCTTATTAATGACACTAAATCTATCCAACAGGATTAACACTGACGGATATCCTGAAATAAAAAAGATGGAAAATATATTTATGACAGCATGCCTTGTAATTGAACACGACGCATATGTTAAGACAAAACTTATTACTATAAAAGTCGCTCGATTAATCAGTTATTGCAATAGCTATGTGTTTTGATTATTGGTTCTTAAAAAGAAGCAGAGGTACATTCGAATGTCAAAAGTCCGAAAGGGAAGAGACAAAACTAGAAAACAGCAACGAAAACAGGACGAAAAAAACCCAACAATATACAACATAAAACACAAAAATACAAAAACAATTGAATAGCAACAAACTTCGCGAAAAAATAGGACGATCTTTAGCTATGAAAAGAAACGTTTTTGGCCGAATATAAACACTTTTTTGCAAAATTGTTTAAAAGCAACGGAACATATGTTAAACAAAGACTGTTCGAAAGATCGAGTTCTAATTGCGTTTTGAGACATTTCTGCTGCGTCATCCTATATCATTTTTCTATACAAATTGTAAACTAACACAACATTATAATTTCAGCACATTTTGTGAGTAAATGTAATAATACAATTTGCTCTGAATCATAATTAGCTTTTAAATCATTTCTAAACTAATGTATAATTGCTGTGTCACCTAGAATATAATAATTCTTTGCGAAAATTCTTAAATGTAATTGTTGTTTTAGCAATTTAAAGCTTACGGTGATTGACAAATGAAATCTCTGGCTTCGTTACAATCTCCAGCCTCCCATCTGTAGCTACTTTTCTTATCCATATACAGACAATTGTGACCATAACTATTGTGTACAGGTCCGTATAAGTTCTGGTAGTTTTTGAATTTGATTTCTTCACGTCTGGAAGCCCACATCCAATCATTTTCTAGTATGATATCAGTACCATCCAACCAAAACTCTGTATCTAATTTACCTGAAAAGTTTTCAAGAACACTCAAGTGTGTGATGGTGTCTGTTTTCAGTTACATTCAATAAAGCAGCATAGTTCAATAAAGCCATTAGTGTTTTTACCAGTCGTTCCTCAATAACGATGCAGCAAAGAAAGGCAAGTTGACCAAAGTCGTGTCATTTACATTTACAAATGATATAAAGGGGAAACTCTTTGATTTTTTTTCAATTTAATTCAAGTACGTGATATCATGTTGTACAAAACCAAACTGCATTGAATGTGGTTAGTATACAGTTTCGTCGGTAATATAAGTCAGGGGGCTGTATTTTAATCTGACTGTACCAAAATGTAAATATAGCAGATAGCATATGGGTTTGGAAAAAGTGGTCATTATCTATTAAAACATTTAGAATCGCAATGCTATTGTAAAGACCTATAAGTTCAGACAATTCTGATATTTGATTAAGTCTTTCTAGACACTGACAAATCCACTCTGATTTCTCGTAGGAATATAGAGAATGTTAAATATTAAATGTCATTTCCTGTTTACCACAGTTCTCATTGTGACTAACGGTGATTGTCTAATATTGATATACTTTCAGAATCACAGGAGGGACTTCAAAATAGTCTAGATAAAGTTGCAGTTTTCTGTGATAAATGGCAGCTTTCTTTAAATATAAACAAAACAAAAAGCATGATCATTTCAACAGGAAGGAAAAAGGTAGAGCAATCCATACTTAATTTTAATAATGAGACAATAGAAAATGTCTCAGAATATCCTTATTTAGGATTAGTTATTAAGTCCAATGGCAACATGAGCCATAGTACAACAGAATTAACCAAAAAGGCAAAAAAGGTATTATTTTCTATAAAGTCTTATACCAATTCTCTGAGTAATCTTCCAGTAAATGTTTCCAATAACCTCTTTGACACACTAGTAAGACCTATCTTAACATACAATTCTGAAATTACATTTTTAGACTCGTATAGTTGCTACTTTAATGCTAAAAACCGAGCCCTGGTTTCAGGAAAAAATGTAGACCCTTTCCATTTTATTGATAAAAATCCTATTGAAAATCTGCATCTTGCATATTGCAAAAATGCACTTGGCATTAATAAGAATGCTTCAAATTTTGGAACTAGACAAGAACTGGGTAGAATGCCCATTGAATGTCATATCAAAATATTAACTATTATGTATTTAGCACGCTTTTTCACTACAAATCTAAACCCTCTATTAAGTGAATCTTTCCAATTAACTAAAATACTAGATGAAAAGGGAACGTATACCTGGTATACATACGTAAAAGACATACTTTTTGAAACAAATATTGATTTAGAAAGACTGGAGACTTGTACGGAATTAAAACAACTGAAAAACATTAAAAAATATGTAAAAACTCAAATAAACTCATTCTATGAAAATATTGTAAAAAACAAAATGAATAGTATTGATGATAAAAGTAAACTAAATTTCTATAAAAAATTGAATCCAGCCTTAAAAATAAAACCATATCTCTCAATTTCAAACTTTGAATTCAGGAAACTGATTACAAAATTAAGAATCAGTGACCACAAACTATTAATTGAAAAAGGAAGGCACTTTAAAATTCCTAGAGAAGAAAGATTATGTCAAAAATGTCAGGTATTGGACGATGAGAATCATTTTTTACTTAGATGTACTCACAATGCAAACTTAAGACTAACTTATTTTAACTTTATATCTTTAGAACACATATCATTCAATAATCTGAATGATGAAGAAAAAGTAACTTATTTGTTAAACCCCTCAACACCATTGCAAGTAAATAAACTAGGATCCTTTATAAAAAAGTCTTTTGAACTGAGGACAGGGGACCCTTAATTTTTTCTTTACTTGTAACTATGTATTACTGTGTGTTTTAGTTAGTTTTATATCTGTGTATGTTTATGTGTCACAAACTGTATAAAAGTTTAATGACAATAAAGATTCGTCGATAAAATGACAATGGTCTTGCACGATAAAAGTGCATACAAATCTTGACGATTTTAGATTGGTTTTTGTGTGTGTGTGTGCCTATGATTGTGTTGGTCTTTTTTAAAATATAAACGAAACTGTTCTGTTTCCAGATGGGGTCCTTTTTTGAAAATTCCGGGTTTGATGCTCATGAGGGATTGAATGGAATGATATGAAACTGAATATTTTTTCTTTAAGATTGTTTAATGTTAAAATAATGCCAGAAGCTCTAGACAAAAGTACATATAGCGATTTGGGCACCGGGTGGCCTCTAGTTCCATTAGTTTATTAGTTTTAAAACTAGAGGCTGCAAATATCTGTTTAATACAACAACTTACCAGCTATCAAGCTTTCAACTCCTAGTTGTACCTGTTGGTCGGGAATAACTGCAAGCTCGGCTTTAAAAGCTTGGCAAGTAGCCTATAGCAAACATAACATACTTAAACAACTAAATTCGAAGACCCTGCCGGTATGCCTTGCACAAGTATTGTTATGCAAAGACGACTTCTAGCAGCAGAATGGTGGTATATAACAACACACTTTATAATGACCTGCCTAATTAAATCCTCGAGCGAAATTATCTGTTTACATGAAAAAATACTGTATAAATTTTTTTTTCGCTTTAGAAAAATTTCTCGTTTTATTTGAATAAAAAGGTTTTTCTTATTTTAGCGTAATGTAATTTTCGCGATTTTTAGCCTTCTGTTAATAAACACTTTATACAATAAACAAACTATTTGAGTGTTTTAATTTTCGCGTCCCTGTTTTGGTCTCGAATAAAGCCAAAATAAAGTCACCACTAAAAACCACTTTACGGTAACTAAATAACTAATCATTTTTGGGATTTGCATTTAAGTGCTATTCTCTGTAAGAATCAGGCAATGAGTGAATCATGATTTAAAAAACACACAAGTTTGACTTCAAAATACTGTTCACAATGCTTAAAAAGTAACAAAAAATGCAATGGCACTACCCAAAAGTGTCAGAAATTTGAGATATATTTTGGTTGAAATGCATATAAAACTTGGATCTAAGGGAGATAACTCGTGTCAAGACATACTAAATCCCTATCATTATAACAGAAATTTTTCTCCATCTTCTGACACTGGAGATGACAACTAATGATTGTTTTGTCATTAGAAGGCTATTTTGAATTACAATGCATTGTCAAAACCGTGTGTTTTTAAAATCATGATTCAAACATTTTCAATTTTGACTGATTCTTACAGAGAACTGCACTTTAAAATTCATGCAACCTTGCACAATATAATTATTCTTATGTATGGTAAAAGAAATTACCGAAGCTTCTGCCCATGATTTTTTCTCACGACTCACAAACCAGCATGATCCATCAGCCTCTGTCCATCTGACAGGGCAAGATCCAAAAGTCATATCTAAAATAATATAAAAAAACATTAAAAACAAAAACTTAAAAGCAAAGTCATTAAAACAAAGAACGAAGAGAGCCCAATCAACCAATCAAGGATTTCGGCAATTTTTGTTTTTGTCATGTTGCACTTTAAAAGATGCTTAACATTATTTCACCCTTACAGTCTTCAATTTTCCGGTATGTCTTCCTTGTTTTGTCTCGTCTTATGGACATTTGAAATTGATTCTCCAAGTTCGGTAATTTTGTTATTACCTTTATTCATCGAAGACGAACAATGTCAAATACATGTTTAATTTAAATCAAAGAATCGATAACATACCAACTAAAAGGACAAAAATAAACAATATTTCTTTCATTTTCCCTCTAAGATCCGCTCCGTTAATTTAATTTTAAAAAGCCTTGACTTTAAATATGAAAGTATGGTCTTATCTCGTCTTAAATAAGTTCAAAAGAACAATGATGAATCCTTTGCGTCATTGGTGCTGTTATTTATTATTTCATTGTCCTATTTATTTTGCCCTCTTTTCAACTTGAACTCTAGTGTTGTTTAAATATGTCATATTTTCAACAGGGTTGCCTGAAAATGAAGCACATATGAAGGTGTTTTTCAGTTTTTGTTTTTCGTAGTTAAAATATTCGTTCTTTATTGCAATCACAGAAAGTAGAAACAGAATGAATGTATTGTAAAGTTTTAAACAATGTAGAGTGATGGTTTTTAATCGCTGTAAAAAGCTGATTAAAAAGAAAAAAACTTTTGACGAATAAAGAGAAGTGCAAATGAAAATTTAAACATAATACGAAGAGACCAGGGTGCCGTTTATCTTTACGAAACGACACACTGCCATCATCTCATGGGATGAAATGAACGTAAAACTGTAATCGTTATTCTCGCATCTCTAACATTAGCTTAAACCATAACCACTGGTACATGCGGAATAAGCACTTTTGCAACTGGCTGGAGTTTTTGAGAGCTCAAATTTTACATCTTGGCAATCATATGATATTTTCTTTATTGAACATCAAATTCCATAATCATATTAGACCTTGACATAGGGTATGATATATATACACTTTTTTTCATTTTGGTATAAAAGCACTGACATTTGATCAAAAACCTGCATAGTGACCACTAAGGTTCAAACTTTTTTCTGTCATGAAACCATTACATTTGTGACCAACAGCTGGCTTTGTTTGAACATGTGGAAAATTACAAAGAAAAAAATCAAAAAAAGTTTGTAGTTAAAAGTGTCTGTAATTATGAATTTTTTTCTTGAATGCGTAAAAAATGAAATAAACGTAAAGAATTACCATTTTTAAACAATAAAATAAAGTTTTGCTCTCTTTCGTCAAAATTGTGAAGAAGATTATACCCCCTATTTTTGCCTAAAATTTTTCCACCTAGTCAGATTAATTGGACATTTGCAGTCTTTTGTAAGAACGAGTTTTGTTTTTCTTGCTCAAATCCACAGTTTGAGTTGATAACAATTCTATTTAGCCGTTGGTTAATATGTATTTTTATATGTACAAGATATAAATTTTTGAATTCGAAAAAAATTGTTGATTTTCAGGTCCACTTTGTCCAAGTGTATACAGGCAAAAATGCACCATGTGTTTTACAAATATAAAACATATATTTTTCAGGCGTATTTCACATATGTAATACATACGTTGAGGACCTTCATGTAGAACGTATGTAAAATACATATGTTTTACATATGTTTTTTCATATGTTTTACGCTTGGTATAAAAACACATGTATTAGTTCACATGTAGTGTGGTCAATATGTATACAAAAAGACATGTTTAGCATATGTTATACATATGATATACATGCGTTAAAAAACATATGTATTACATGTGGGATGTTTTACGCATGGTAAAATATACATATGTTTTACGCATGTTTTCTCACAAATGCATGGTTACCATATGTGGCCAAAACATATGTTTCATACATGGTTTTACATGCATAATCCATGTGTAAAAAAAATGCATGCGTTATACACATGGTGCATTTTTTCCTGTGAATATATATTCTATTCTGAATTCTCATTCAACATGTATTATAGCATGATAGTGGTCATTTTATATCTGCTTTATGTCTTGCAATTTTGACGAAAGACAGTTGGGTTTACACCTTTCAATACAAATTTGGAAAGCTCATATTGATGTTTCAAAAGGCAAAATAATTTAGAAACGGATAGAAACTACTAACGAACCGTTCTATCGATTCTACAGGTCCATGGAGTACAGCCATCATGGGCTTACTAACAGACCTTGTCGGATAATAAACATTCATTCTCATATGTCTTTATCTAATTTATCAGGTTCGTGTTTTCAGAAATGTCACAATTGTTAAGCTTTCTGTTGAAAAGAAATCAATTTTATAGTATTTGTTTTCTTTAAGAACTGATGATAATTATCATAAAACTTATATTTTCAAATGTCTTTTAAGGTTCATGGTTACACATCGAATACAATGGTAGATATTTGACCTATTTGTCTAGTCTATGTACGACTTAAACGACACATAGAAACACAAAATAAGGTGTAGCAGCGTCTAGATATAAAAATCGCCGATCATTTTTCCTTCGAGTTTACAAGATTACTTATTTTCTCTATTCATTTTCTTTCCGTTCAAAATTTACCATTTATAAAGCATGAACCTTTCATAAAACCGATTGTGAGTAGATTTGATAAAACCAATAATGAAATACAAATTATAACAAAGTTCCAGACAATAAATTTTGCTACGCCTGACGCGCGTTTCGTCTATTCAAGACTCATCAGAGGCGCTCTACCAAAAATATTGAAAATGCCAAACACTAATGAATATGAAGAGCATAAAACAGTAAAACCAAAAATACCGAACTGGGGAACCAAATTATTACTAAGATAATCAACCTATGTCTGGGATAGGAAGAACCTTAGGGTTTAGACAATTTTGAAATTTAGACAGATAATTTAAAGCTTTGATGTTTTCTCCAACTCAAAAGTGTTGGTGCCGGAGCGGGCTAACCTCGGGGAATTTAAACTCCTTGCACGTGGAGGCCAAATGACAGGGCACTGTTGATATTTGGCTATATCTGGTTGAACTGAAAAGCGCAAAGAAAATGCCTCGGCAAAACGGATCAAGTGTACACGTACAAAATACTAGAAGTTTATGCAAAAAATATTTATCTAGACGCTGCTACGCCTTATCAAGCATTTGAATGTGTAGTTTAGGCTCCACATAGACTGAAAAAAGAGGTACAATATCGAAGTGTAAAGATGAACCTTAATTACCAGAAAATAGTCCGTAACTGTTTGACTTGTTTAAATTCCTAGGCTTTTTCGGACCTGTCTGAAATATTCAGTACGTCTTTTTCTGTTATTAGTGAGACTTCTATTGCTGAAAATAGTATGGTCAGGACTCTTATATTTCTATAGAGAAGACTTTGCTAGCTTATTCTGGTCAGATTTAATTCTCTTAAAACAGCATAGAAACGAAGATATGGAGTCTTTTTATTTTCCGTATGAAAATAAAAAAAATCCAATTCGATAGTTTTCTATTACAAATTTATATTTTTTTCCTATAAAATCAACAACGAACATCCTACACTATATTTAGACAATGCCGACAATTTTATCTCATTGTCAGAATATTGGATAATTGCTAGGCAATCGAAGTGCTTGATAAATTTAAAATAAATATAACGAATGCCAACGATATGAAGTATCTGTCAAAATGTTATATCTCCAAACTGAACAGTGTTTGCTGTGTGCTTTGTTGTTCTCTTAATGTCTATCATTATATTGCAGTCATATTGGAGATCATTTATTGAACTTCGATCGTAGGCCGAAGTTTTATGTTGGTTGAAATGAAATAACTGTCTTTTTATTTCATGTTTATCTGTTTCAGCGCTTTTAAAGTTCCCCGTTGGTAAATACATGTAATTCAGAGAAGTATATAATTATGTTCTTTAATATAACTTTTTTCCCGTGTTCAGTGTTCTATGTAGCTTAATTTTTTATGTTTAATGCTGGCAATTAAGCTATATTTTCTAGACAGAATTAAAAGTCCTAGGCTTTTTATATGTTTTGATATGTCTGATCATCGGTTACGACTTGTCGTATTACAATTGGCCCCAAATCAAATGTAGCAAAATGAAGTTGTTACAATACCCCCAACAAATTTTGAAGCTTTAACATACAAGGCAACATGTTTTTCTACTTTTAGATAAAATTGTGTTAAAATTTTAAGCATTGATCAGACCGTCAAGATTAGCCAACTGCTGCATCTATAGACCAGACAGATCTCGTGAAATAAAAAATCTTATATCATTTTCATGTTTATAAAAATGACAATATAGACTTGGTTAAAGATTTTTGTTGTAAAGAAAATCAGTTTTATGAAAAATTGTTTTATCTAGACTACGAAACACGTATCTGGAAATTATTTTTTATCTGGTCACTTTTGACTTAAACAACGTTTTCGTTAGCCAAGGAAGCCTAAATGTTAATTTAAGTAATTTTTAGATATCTAAAAGTATCTTAACCTTTTTTTAGCTAACTTAAAAGGTTTACAATTTTGGAAGCCAAATTATGCTTTCAAAAAGTTTTTACTTTTATGTATTACTGCTATGCTTTTGACCTTCCAGTATTTTGATTCCAATGCTGCAGATGAGAGGTTACTCCTAGAAAAATGCATAAACATTATAACCAAAATTAACCGTTTAATACCCGTTTTTTTATTTCTTTTTATAGACTAGATTGTCTATGAGGTTGATTTTGTATTTTTGTGTTTTATGTTGTTGTCTTTTTTATCGTCTTTTATCGTCCTGTTCAGATATCTTTTTGATGTTACAGAAGAAATTGAGTTCTACTATTCCCTTCGTTAATTCTTCGTTAACTTCTTTTTCATCTCATAAAATTATTGAAAAAGTTTCCTTTTGCAAATTTATATTCTTTCAATAAACTATGAAGCAAGCAGAGGTACCAATGGGGTATCCGAATATCAAAAGTCCGAAAAGGCAGAGACAAATTGACGATTGGAAAGTTGAAGTCATCACGTTTGTCATAGAGCCTTGTTGAAAGTCTTCCTTGTGAGTCAATTTCTAGATGTAGATCTAAATATGAAGCAGACTTCCTAGAATCCGTTGTGTCCTTTATCTCAAGCTCCTAGGGATATATGAGATGGAGAAAGTCATCAAATCGAGAATTGTTTAGTGAAAGGACATCATCAATATAACGGAACGTGAAACATCTTACACTTAATTTGGACAATGTCGATAGTATTATCTCGTTGTCTAAGACTCTGATATATGCTAGGCAATGGTAGTGCTTTTCTAGTTTTAAAATTAATATTACAATTGGCAAAAATATACAGTATCTGTCCAAATATTATATCGCTAGACTGAGCAGTGTTGTGTGTTCTGTTTGTTTTCTCGAGGTCTATTGATATGATGCTGTAATGAGAATTTTTATATGAATGGCAACAGTTGCTGTCTGTATCCTGGTAATATTACTTATCTCAGATGAAATAGTGTGAAGGAACTTGTTTCAATACCACACATCGAAGCTTAAAACTTCTTATAAAAGTTTTTAATCATTTGACTTTAACGTGTTACTAGACCTATTGCATTCATAAGATTATCATGATTCGCCACTGTGGCATCCATAATCCATGGATCAGACATGCCAATACAGATCTAGTGGAATAAAATACTTATTCTCTTGTATCTTGTATCTAATTAACCATTTTCATTTTCAGAAATGGTACCATTAATCTGTGTAAAGATTTTTGTTGAGAAGAAATTTTATAGCAAATAGTTTGATTTATAATTCACGACAAGTTTTCCGAGTTGAAACGACTTTATCTGATATTACAATTTGACAAAACATCTTGTAAGCCAAACTAAAAGCCCTAACGTATCCGACAATGTTTTAGACCTGACTAACATGTTAAGTATGTTTTGTTGACTTTGAGACTTTTATATATGAATCAGTGAATACTCCCCTCTTATTGCAATGTAGTCACTATTTTCGGCTTTCCCGTTCGAACATTTTAGGTACGAGCATCTTAATCCTGCAAGATGAATTTGATTATAATAGAACTTTTCGGATGTAAACACTAATTCTCAAAGTTCTTCATCTAATTTACCATGTGCGTGTTTTCAGAAATGTCACAATTGATTAGCGTAAACCTTTATTAGAAAATACATTTTATAGCACGGATTTCTTTTAAGAATATACGACTATTATCATAAAACTTATATTTTTAATCGAATTTTACCAAGACGCCTTTTAATTGCCAAATTAAAGGCAATAACGCTTTGATTGATTTAAAGTACCAGGTCTGAAATATTCAGGACGTCTCGTTTTGATAACATTGAGACTATTAAATGTAAATTCAGAAAAAAAGTTTCTATTGCTGAAGATTGTACGGGCGGGAGATCTAGTTTCACCAATGATAATTCATAGTATTGTCTTTTGACATTTGCGCTTTTTTATTTCAGTAGTGAAGACTGGATTGTCCTTTGGTCTATTCTTGTCAGATTCTTTATCTGAATTCTCTTTGATAGCATAGAAACGAGGAAATCGAGTTCTATTATTTTCCTTGTTAAGTCTCGAAATCACAAACCATTTAAATAATTTCCTTTAACAAATTCATATTTTCTAATAAAATTAATAAAAGACATCCTACACTATATTTAGACAATGCCGACAGTATAATCTCATTGTTTGAGTATTGTATAATCGCTAGGCAATCGAAGTGCTTTTCTAAATTTAAGATAGATATAAAAATGCCAACAATATGATGTATCTGTCATAATGTTTTATCGCTAGACTAAACCGTGTTTGCTTTGTTGCTGAATGTTTTGGTTATACTGTCTATGTCTATGGGTGCATTGCTGTCATAATGGATTTAGCCGGCAGATTTTCTCCGGGGGCTACTCTCTATATAATCAATGGTATGAGTGTGCCGCACTATAGGGTCTCCTTTTTCCGGCATCAAGGTGTAGAACAGGGTAATAAAAGCTCAGCTAATACCAACCGGATTTCAAATATGTGATAGTTAATAAGTTTCACCAGTTAAATAAAATAGACATGATACTCTAACCTCAGAATGCTTCTAAAAATGATAGTTCCTGGTCTATTTCAGCTCAAAAAAAGTCTTTCCTTTGTGAATTTCCTCTGAATGGCTATATATGCATGAATCAATGGTCATAAATAACAGGGTATGATATACTATATCCACTGGTATAACAGGGTATGCTTTTCACAAATTACTAGATGCTAACAGGGGTTCAGAACATTGCAACGGCACAGGTATACCCTTAATCAGATTTTAAGTTGCATAGAGTGAAATATTAGTCATTTTAAGTCATTTTAATTTGCTTGAGCACGTTAATGACGTTAAAAGACTTTCCTCTGAGTAATAAATTATTGCTCCAGAGAAATATGCTATAACATGTAATAAAGTATGTGTTTCCTCGCGTCTTGTATTCCTTGTCGCTGTTTGGTCTTTATATAGAACTAAACTAAATCCAGTTGGTTTCAGATAAAATGTAGTATCATCATGAGATGAAATGTTCCAAGTTTACAATATATAATACAAAAAAACGGACATATAAAGATTAATTTGGTTATGCTGTATATCGATATTTCAAGGAGTAACATCTCATCAGAAGCATTTGAATCAAAACATTGGAAGATCAAAAAAACAAAATTATTGAATGAAAAGTTCTCAAAACCAAAAAAAATTAACAGCAAAGCCAAATCCAGCACCAAGGATATCGACCTCAATGCCCAATATAAAATTTCGAAGCATATATAGTTAAACCGTACACTTACAATTCAACACGTTTCATGTCTGATAAGTAAAAAGTTATTGCATGGAATTGATTTTGATGTTAAGCCAACTATGGCATCAATTATATGTGGACCAGACAGGTCAATTAAGTACAATCACCATGGATTAAGGATGTTGAATATAATATTCTTTCTCATGTTTCTTTACTTCTCATGTTGTGAAAAATAGCATCATCGATTTTGAAAAAATGTTGAAATATGAATTACAACAAAGTTCCAGACAATAATTTTTGCTCCGCCTGACGCGCGTTTCGTCTAATCAAGACTCATCAGAGGCGCTCTACCAATGAAAGAACCTTAGTGAGCACGCTCACATACCCCACGCGTTCTGCTATTTGCCTATATAAATTAACCTGGAGCTCGTAAACTTTTTGCGAATTAAAAATATGATATAACATACACAGTAGTTACATATGTTATGTTTCTTGCAAACTACGTTTTGTTTAATTCTTTTCAGTAGTTTCAGAGGAGTTGCGATCACAAACTGTAATCATGATTTTCTGCAAATTTCTAAGTCCAAAGGGCCATAACTCCCACAAAAATTTGCGAATCAAAAATTCCCGGTAACATGCACAACTACATATGGTGTTCTTCTCGCATACCAAGTTTCGTTAAATTCTGTTCAGTAGTTTAAGAGGAGTTGCGATAACAAACTGTAATCATGATTTTCTGCAAATTTCTAAGTCCAAAGGGCCATAACTCCCACAAAAATTTGCGAATCAAAAATTCCCGGTAACATGCACAACTACATATAGTGTTCTTCTCGCATACCAAGTTTCGTTAAATTCTGTTCAGTAGTTTAAGAGGAGTTGCGATCACAAACTGTAATCATGATTTTCTGCAAATTTCTAAGTCCAAAGGGCCATAACTCCCACAAAAATTTGCGAATAAAAAATTCCCGGTAACATGCACAACTACATATGGTGTTCTTCTCGCATACCAAGTTTCGTTAAATTCTGTTCAGTAGTTTAAGAGGAGTTGCGATAACAAACTGTAATCATGATTTTCTGCAAATTTCTAAGTCCAAAGGGCCATAACTCCCACAAAAATTTGCGAATCAAAAATTCCCGGTAACATGCACAACTACATATGGTGTTCTTCTCGCATACCAAGTTTCGTTAAATTCTGTTCAGTAGTTTAAGAGGAGTTGCGATTACAAACTGTAGTCATGATTTTCTGCAAATTTCTAATTCCAAAGGGCCATAACTGCCACGAAAAATTGAGAATCAAAAATTCCCGGTAATATGCACAACTACATATGGTGTTCTTCTCGCATACCAAGTTTCGTTAAATTCTGTTCAGTAGTTTAAGAGGAGTTGCGATAACAAACTGTAATCATGATTTTCTGCAAATTTCTAAGTCCAAAGGGCCATAACTCCCACAAAAGTTTGCGAATCAAAAATTCCCGGTAACATGCACAACTACATATGGTGTTCTTCTCGCATACCAAGTTTCGTTAAATTCTGTTCAGTAGTTTAAGAGGAGTTGCGATTACAAACTGTAGTCATGATTTTCTGCAAATTTCTAAGTCCAAAGGGCCATAACTGCCACAAAAATTTGAGAATCAAAAATTCCCGGTAATATGCACAACTACATATGGTGTTCTTCTCGCATACCAAGTTTCGTTAAATTCTGTTCAGTAGTTTAAGAGGAGTTGCGATTACAAACTGTAATCATGATTTTCTGCAAATTTCTAAGTCCAAAGGGCTATAACTCCCACAAAAATTTGCGAATCAAAAATTCCCGGTAATATGCACAACTACATATGGTGTTCTTCTTGCATACCAAGTTTCATTTAATTCTGTTCAGTAGTTTAAGAGGAGTTGCGATTACAAACTGTAATGATGATTTTCTGCAAATTTCTAAGTCCAAAGGGCCATAACTCCCACAAAAATTTGCGAATCAAAAATTCCCGGTAATATGCACAACTACATATGGTGTTCTTCTTGCATACCAAGTTTCATTTAATTCTGTTCAGTAGTTTAAGAGGAGTTGCGATTACAAACTTTGATCACAGACTGACGGACGGACGGACGGACGGACGGACGGACCAGTCAAAAACATTATACCCTTCGCAACTTCGTTGCGTGGGGTATAAAAAGCTGAAAATGCAATACACTATATGACTATGAAAAGCATAGAATACTACAAAACTGTCGAACTGGAAACCAAATAATGACTAAGACCAACCTATGTCTGGGGAAGGAAGAACCTTAGGGTTTCGACCATTTATACTCATGGAAAAAAGAAACTGTGCATGTCTATTGGAAATCAATTGTACCCGTACTTCTTTTAATCAGAAAATCGTAAAAAATACAGTTATCGAGTTGAAATTTTCACTGAATATCAAGTGGACCATGCAGATCATTTTTCGGTAAAAATCCGAAAAAAAAATAATTCCAGTTTCTGAGATTCAAAAAACCACTTTTTTAACCCAAAAATTAAAAATCAAGATTTTCACTCAAAATTTAACCTGTTAACTTTCAACCACTAAAAGAAGAAACGTTTTTGGTGAAAATCAGCTGAGAAAACTTAATTAAAAAATGTGCATTTTTTCCAAAGTGTGATTTTGTGAATTTCAAATTGACACTACCTGATTTCAAACTGCAAACAAAACATCTTTTAGGGGTCTAAAAATGAAATTTTTTATCCAGATCTAGAGAAAAATGATTTTGCAATACTTTTGTGATAAAATGTATCAAATACTAAATAAAATTTTGAATTTGTGATTTTTCAAAGTGATGCACAGTTTCTTTTTTCCATTAGTTTAGAAATTTAAACAGATACTTTATAGCTATGATGTGTTCTTCGAAAAGGATATCTATTGGTTTGATTTTAAATTAAGGGAACACCCTTTTGATTCCGACGATTAAACCTGGCAATTTTTATAAATAGATATTCTGGCCTTGAAAAAGTTGGAATTAATAATCTGGCCTCTATCTCGAAGATGATAAATAAAAAGAAAATAAAAGATTATTTAGCATGGTAAGCAGAAATTAAGAATTCTTGCCGTAGAGCTCCGAAAAATTGATTTTCTAACACGAAAATTAAGATATATAATCAGAGTAAGCAAAGAGGCACCAATAGGGCATTCGAGTGTCAAAAGTCCGAAAGGGCAACGATGAAACCGGTAAACTCGAACAAAAACAGCACAAAGAAACACAAAACACAAAAGCAGCCGAACGGAAATCAACAACGGGAACTCAAGTCGTAACAAGAGTAAACTCAGGTGCTCCGGAAGAGTAAGCGGTTCTTTCCTGCTATAGCACACCCGTGTTGCTTATTTCCAATTCCGTGTGTCAAATCTGGTAAAGGAAGACAAAACAAATCTCTACGACAAACTAACATCAGTACTCATATGAGAGATAGAAATCCCATATTTGTCTACTAGTGCATTGTGTCTCTCGTAAAATTTCTTGAGTGAAGACAGCAACTGTGGAGCAACATAACCATGTGACAACAATTTCTGTATCAAACGTGACGCTCTGCCAAGGAAATCGATGTAATTCCCGCAAACTCTGGAGTAACGAATCAACTGTTATACGATGAATCCATAAGTAGGAGCAGACGGAATGTTGCTACAAAAAATGGAAAGTTGACGATTCGAAAGTTGAAGTCATCACGTTTGTCATAGAATTTTGTTGAAAATCTTTCTTGAGTTTCAATTTCGAGATGTCGATCAAAATATGAAGCAGACATCCTAGAATCCGTTGTGTCCATTATCTCAATTTACTGGGGATATATGAGATGGAGAAAGTAACCAAATCGAGAATTGTTTAGTGAAAGGACATCATCAATATAACAGAAAGTGAGGTTAAAAAAGAAAGTTAGTCTACGATTTTTTGTCTAGAAGAGATTGTAAGAGGTCTGCTTCATATGTAGAAACAAATCGGCAAGCAAAGGTTTACAATAAGTGCTCGACCAAATCTGCCAGCTTGCGGTCAGAATTAGATGGTTGTCCCCTAAAAAGAAGTATCATGAAAGTTTTGTTTCTAATTTTGACAAAACATGTTGTTTGCGGTTAATCAAGTAAACCAAACTTTAGGCCGGTTTCTACACATCTCACAATATTTCAGGCCAGAGTTATTCCGATGTTCAGGTTGTATTCAAAATATATTCAGTTAATACTCCTGCCTCGTACAAAGAAGGAATGAAGACCCAGACTTAGGACAATATATGATTAAAGCCAAAACAAGCACATAATAGAATAAAGTTAAGTGGAAAAAATATATTATGCGAGCGTAGCGAGCTCTCTAATGTAGAAAGTATGCCAAATTTCACGAGACTCAAAATGCTATGGAAGAAAAATCGTTCTCACCGGAAACATTCGATTTTCGGAAGTTTTCGAAAATGTCTGCGCGTGCTGAAAAATTTTGGGAAATAGTAATACATCGTCCCAAATTATCTCGTCCCAGGCATTATTCGAAATTTTCAATGGAATTATCTACGCGAGCTTTTAAGGCAATGTCTTTCTCATATTATTGCATATTTTTATCTTCACTAAAATATCATGAACTACTGTCAAACTAAGCTTGTGTTGTTTTTTTTCCAGGAAAATGTGCACAAAATTTTGTTTTTGAAAAATATATTTAGTAAATTTAATGCAAATCATTGATTGGTTTTACTCATAATCATTTTAACCAACACCCACTCAAATATTGAACTTTTCTTGCATACATATTTTTGCAAACCACTAACCGTTCACAAATGACAATTTGATTAAAAAATATGCTAGTTATATACATATTCATATTTTCAGCTTCATTAAATAATTTTGAGTTTTGGGAACAAAAATATGCTTCCATCACATTTGTACTTTTATGTTTGTCTGCTAGAATAGATTAGATTGTTCGCGACAGATTCTTTTAAACGATTTGAAAGAATTCGAATTCTTGTGAAGTCTTCGTTGAAATCCATTTTATATCATGAAATCAGTACAAAAGTTCCCTGTTACTGATTTGTATTCTTTCGATAAATCGCATTACAAGCACCCTACACTGTATCTTGACAATACAGACAGTATTATCTCATTGTCTGAGTTTATGATATATGCTAAGCCACTAGAGAACTTTGCTAGAGACCATGATTAATGCTAGGCAACCGGTGGTCTTTTCTGAGTATCATTATATCATTGAATGCATTAGTTGCATTAGTTTTGTTATAAGTACAACGAAACTTGTATGTTTTCAACTTTAACAGTTAAAAAACCATGCTATAAATATAGATCGAAGGAAGTCTACATGAACTACTTATTAAAGTTTAGTTTTGTTTAAATCCAGAAAGTTTAGGATCTTTTGCAAAGGTTACTGATACTAGAAATTAAAAGATTACAAACAAACCACTCAAACATATGCTAAATTTATTTGGTCTTCTCAGTTTGCTTAAAAACTGAACGCTCGTTAAGATTCGACGATTGAAAATAGAGTGAATTCTTGAAACTCAAGTTAAGAAGCAGATGGTTAAAATCAATAAATGGAGTGTGAAGTTAATTGGTTAATTGCAAGTTGTTTTTGTAAAGTACATTACAAATTAGCAGAGCGGTTAATTTGGCTTTGCAGTTTATGCATGAAACAAAGAAGAACCAATGAGGCATTCGAGTGTCAGTAGTCCGAAAGGGCAACGACAAATCCGGTAAACACAACAAAACTCAAAACACAAAATCAACCGAACAGAAATCAACGAAGCGAACTCAAGTCGTAACAAGAGTGAACTCAGTTGCTCTGGCAGGGTAAGCGGTTCCTGTCTGCTATTGCTAACGCGTCGCGCTTCTTATACGCATTCAGTGTGTCAAAACAATAAAGACAAAAAAAAACTCTACTACAAACCATGTGTATGCATATTTCAAGGAATAATCCCTCATCAGCAGCATTTGAATAAAAGTATTTGATGGCCGGAAACCAAAAATATTGAAGGAAGAGTACTCTATCCCAAAACGATCGAACAGGGATGCCAAATCAATCACCAAAAGGAGAAACCATGTGCAATACAAGGATAGAAACCTGCTATGTTGAACAATTTTGAAATTTCACAATCAGAAACAACTAGAAACAAGATATGTTGGTAAATTGATCTTATATCTATACATTTTCTAATAAGATTAATAACAAATATCCCATACTACACTTGGGCAATTCCGACAGTATGATATCTCATTGTCTAATTTTTTATTAAATGGTTGGCAATTGAAGTACTTTTCTGAATTTTAGATAAATATAACGAATGCAAACACTATCTTTTTATATCGCTAGACTGAACAGTATTTACTGAATGTTTTGATTGTTCTCTTGAGGTCTGTCGATATATTGCTGTCATATTGGAGATCATTAATTGAACTTCGTAGGCAGATTTTAGGTTGCTTGAAGTTTTAAGTTAAATGTTTATCTGCTCCAGCACGTTTAAAATGTTTCCCTCGTTAGTAGATATAGTAATCAAGGGAAGTATATAATTATGTTCTATAGTTTGTTTTTACCTGTGTTCTGTGTTCCTTGTAGCTTTATTTTTTTCTGTCCATTTCTGGTAATTATGTTGTTCTTTCTAATCTAGATAGATTAAATACCCTTGGTCTTTAAATATGTTTAAAGTTTTTGATTTTATACGTCACAGACCAATGATTACTGCTTGTCGTATTGCAATTGTTCCCAGTAATGGCCCTGTCACACTATAACGTTTTAGCCAACGTGTACCGACGTTTTAGAATATATTTTCAACACGCTGGTGTGCGTTGCGTAAGTTTTGTACACGTTATGAACACACCATAAACATTTTAGCGAACGTCAGCGTGCGTTGGTGAATTTTTCAACATGCTTAAAATCTCCCACGTTCGCCAACGTTTTAGAAATAAATAATTCGAACGCTAGGCATAAGTTAGAAGGACGTTATACACACGCTGATGTACGCTGTGTGGTCTTTGTGCGCACGTTGAAATGCGTTTGACGAACGCTAAGCTAAATGAAAACGAACGGGTCTAGCGATAATGCAGCGCACGTCTAGCGTTAGTATAACGACCAAGAAACCTATTCAACGTGTTTAAAACGTGTACAGAGCGCACAGAGCGTCATTGTAACGAACGAGTAGCGTATCAACCCCAGAATTTTATTAGTTAGAATTGAATTTCAATTGGGGAAAGTCAATTTCAAAAGCTTGAAATACTAATTCAAACCTGGAAAAAAAATCTTTTTACAAAAAAACAATGAACAAAGCCAAAAAAATTTGAATATAACAAGAATAACTGAGATGGTCTGGAATTCAAAGTAATTCTTGCAAATTGTAATACACCTTTCGTGTTTCGGTGGACATTTTTTTTGGTAGACAAATACTCAAATACAACGAGTAACGACAGTCTAACTTCAATACTCATTTGAAATAATGTGTATTTTTAATATTCAATAAGCACACGCGTTTTTCTCTATTAAGGACATCCGTCATGCTGTCTGCGATCATTTAAGATTATTCAAGTGCTATAAAACGGATGCTTTGCAAAATCTAGACCGGTGTTTCTTAATGTATATACTAATTTTAGATTTTGAGAGTTTGTTAACAAGCGCATGCATTCCTCTCTGTTATACATTCATATTACCAGAACTCTGAAAACCAATATTTTTAAAACGAAACTAAATTTACATGATGTATCTATAATTATTAATTAATCCAGCAATACATTTAAGCCAGGTAATAGATCTATTTGGGTTATTGTGAAACAATACTAAAGAAAAGAACAGAAATCCTAGGTCTCCACCGAGAGAAAAAAATATAAGTTAAACTAACGCTATGTTTTGTGTTTGGGACGTGGCACCTTTTAGAAAGAACAACCATTCATTACGATTACATATTTAATACTGACTAATACAACTTTGACTCTGTGGTAGAGCTTACACTGATAATGTTACCGAAATGCTAACATGATGACAGATCTAATTTCCTATATTTTGTTTCTCTAGAATGTTTACAGATAACGTGGATAACGCCTATTAAAATAATAGCTAAAGTATTTCTGAACTTAAACAATGAATAATTAAATGTCAGTTAAAAACATCACAACTCCTCCCTGCTAAACTTTTGCTGCGGTCAGAAAAATAATAAATCAATTTAACTGAATGAAAATAGAAACTATGAATGAAATGATTACTATAGTAAACAGACATGCAAGATTATAGTAAAAATGTACTTTAACAATGTTTACACAGTCTATATTTCTGCAATGAGTCTTTTCGTTTGTTTTCTGGTTCTTTGCGGATATCGTCGCGTTTCTGGCATACTAGTTATCGGTTCGATATTCGGAACATTGTCAATTTGATCATCAGATGGTGTAATCTCACTAGTTGCTTCGATCTGAGGCATATTTAGCGTATTGTCATTGTCCTCAATTCTGCTCGGTTTAATCTGATCAACGTGTCTTCTCCATGTAGAACCCGAGTCAGTTTTAACACTATACATCAAAGGTCCATCGCGATTTTCTATCTTTCCTCCGGCCCATTTATTGTCCTTGTCTCTGTAATCACGTACAATCACACGTTCACCAGCCTCTAGATATCTCGGTCTCTCTGGTCTTGATTTATGGAATACTGAGTCCATTTGAGAGTTAACAACAGTGTCTTTCATCTCTGGTCGTACTAGACTCAAACACGAACGTAAGTCTCTTCCCATAAACAATTTTGCGGGAGTCTCTTTTGTCACTGAATGTGGTGTATTCCTGTAGGTAAGCAAAAAGTTCGCAATTTTGTGATTTAAATCCTTATTGTCCTGTTTCATCGCACGCATACTATTCTTGAAACTCTGAATAAAACGTTCAGCTAGTCCATTTGTAGCAGGATGAAAAGGTGCTGACTTGTAATGTCTAATTCCGTTTTGCTTTGTAAAGTTCTCAAATTCACTAGACGTAAATTGAGGTCCATTGTCCGAAACTAACTGCTTAGGAATACCATTTCTTGCAAATATTGTGCGTAAGGCTTCAATTGTCTTCGCTGACGTCGTTGTTTTCATCTGGACAACCTCTGGCCACTTCGAATGAGCACACACCAATACAAAGAACATACTTCCTAAGAATGGACCTGCAAAGTCCATATGTACACGTTCCCAGGGAGCAGAAGGCCACTCCCAAGGATGAAGCGGTGCTACTTGCGGCATTTTCTGCGTAAGTTGACAACCGTCACAACTTTTAACAGTCTGTTCAATTTGGCCATCTATCCCGGGCCACCATACGTAACTACGAGCTAACGCTTTCATGCTTACAACACCCGGGTGTCCTTCATGAAGTAATTCTTGAATACGTGAACGCAACTTAGCCGGCACGATAACACGAATACCCCACATTAAACAACCTTGGTGGAGTGTTATTTCACTTCTGCGACTAAAGAATGGTTTTAGCATTTCGTCATTGTTCGATTCGTTCCAGCCATTTATAACTCGGTCATACACCTTCGAAAGTGTTCGATCACGGCGCGTTTCTCGCGCGATAACAGAACTTGTCACTGGCAAGGCCTCGAAATGTGAAATATGAAAAATTTCTTCGGCGTCTATACCGTCCGAATTGCAACTTTCTACAGGCATCCTTGACAGTCCATCCGCGTTAGTATGAAGTTTAGTACTCTTGTACTCAATGTCATAATTGAATCCGGAGAGAAATATTGCATATCTTTGCAATCTTGCCGCGGTTGTAACAGGAATTGCTTTGCTCGGACTAAAAATCGAGGTGAGTGGTTTATGATCAGTCACCAGGGTGAATTTACGTGCGAACAAGTAATTGTAAAATTTACGTACGCCCCATACTATTCCAAGGGCCTCTTTGTCGATCTGTGCATAATTCCGTTCGGATTTGCTTAACGAACGCGAGGCAAAGAGTACTGGTCGCTCCGACCCATCAGGCATCACGTGGGACAAAACGGCTCCTAATCCAAAAGGTGACGCATCGCACGCTAATTTGACTGGAAGCTTCGGATCGTAATGTGTAAGAACCTGCTCGGACGTTACTAGTTCTTTGATCGTCGCGAATGCCTTGTCACAGTCTTTTGTCCATTTCCACTTTCGCGTTTTCTCTAATAGCTCATTTAGCGGACGCGCTTCTGTGGCTAAATTCGGTATAAATTTACCGTAGTACTGAACTAACCCTAAAAATGAACGAAGCTGCGTAACATTTTCTGGTTGTTTGACTTTCAAAATTGCGTCGATTTTGTCCTGTGACTTTTTAAGACCGTCACGTCCAATTTCGTGTCCACAAAAAGTAACATTTTCCCGGAAAAAGTAGCATTTATCTAAATTTGCTCGGAGTCCAAATTCTTGCAATCGGGAAAGTACATTGTCAAGATTTTTCAAGTGTTCTTGTTCTGTTTTACCGGTCACGATCATATCGTCGAGTACGCACTGAACGCCGTCTAAGCCTTGCAAAATTTGGTCTATCGTACGTTGCCAAATAGCGGGCGAACTTGCAACTCCAAAAGGAAGACGGTTATACTGGTACAAACCACGTAATGTGTTAATCGTAAGCAATTTCTTCGACTCGTCATCCATCGGTAACTGTAGATAGGCTTGGCGCAAGTCTATCTTACTGAACTTTTGACCACCTGCGAGATTCGCGAAAATATCATCAATCTTTGGCATCGGATATTGGTCAACTTGTAAACATGAGTTTAATGTCACTTTGAAATCTCCACAAATTCTGACGCTACCGTTTTTCTTTAACACGGGAACGACCGGACTCGCCCAGTCACTGACTTGAACTCGTGTCAGTATATTCTGCGCTTCGAGTTTATCTAGCTCTTGTTCGACTTTCGGTCGCAACGCAAACGCTACAGGTCGCGCTTTCACGAACTTCGGTACCGCGTCTTTCTTAAGATGCAATTTTGCCTGAATCCTCTTTACGCAACCGATTTCATCTTTGAAAACCTCATCATGACGTGCTAAAATTTCCTTTAAAGTCATGTCGCACTTTGGCTCTTCGCGCACGGAGCTCAATGATTTTATCATTGCCCAATCAAGTCGTATACTTTTCAACCATTCCCGACCAAACAACGCTGGACCGCCGCGCTTAACCACGTGCAAATTCAGATCAGCCTGTTGCCCGTTGTACTGCACATTTACGCGCATAACTCCCAACGAATTTAACTTCTCACCGGAATACGTTTTAAGCACAAGCGATGACTTCTCGAGCTTTTCTCCTTTGAAATATTTCACATAATCCGCCTCGGAAATTACAGAAACACTGCTGCCGGTATCTAATTCCATGGGAATAATATTTCCATTGACACATGGTTTAATCCAAATCGAATCATTGGCATGTGAATACACGGTATATATCCCAACATCATTATTTTCCTCGTGATCAATTGCGTGTACGCGCTGATTTCTGTATTTCTTCTTATCTCCACTACGGCATGCAGCTCTGATATGTCCCTTGCGATGACACTGGTTACAAGAACTGTCTTTAAATCGGCACTTGTCAGCAAAATGGTCGGTTCCGTTGCACCGATAACACGATTTTGCAGGCTGTTGTTGAAAAGTACGTCCCTGTGGTCGTCTTCTCCGGTTTCCCTGAACTTTATGAACGGGTGTGTCACTCGGAACATTCCTCAGTTCAATGGCGTCTTTTGTAGCGGTCTCCATTGCAACTGCAATTTCTAACGACTGCTCCAATGTGAGTGCGTTGATTGTCAACAGTTTCTTCTGGATCTGTTGATTCCGTAATCCGCATACAAATCTGTCTCGTAGGGAGTCATTTAAATTTAATCCAAATTCGCAGAATTCTGTAAGTTTTCTCAGTTCTGCAATGTAAGTGTTCACACTTTCAGCTTCGAGCTGATTACGCTTGTGAAATCGAAAACGTTCGGCTATCACAATTGGTTTCGGAGTCAAGTGGTCTTGAAGAAGTTTCACAAGAGTTGCGTAGTCCTTTTCTTTAGGCTTCTGTGGAGCGGTCAAATTCCTTAACAAAGTGTAGGTTTTGCCTCCTAGAAGTGTCAATAAAGCGGGTACTTTTTTATCCTCCGCAATGTTATTTACTTCAAAGTATTGTTCTAAACGTTCCGTATAACTTGTCCACGTTTCTATACTGTCCTCGAATGGCTCAATACGTCCAATAATCCCCACAACATTTTGCGGTGGTGGTCCTTGATCTTCAGGCATGTTCGATATTTAACCAAGAAAATCTCACAGATATAACTAAAATCGGAGCTCTCTTAGAATTAAACTCGTCGCCAGTTTTGTGTTTGGGACGTGGCACCTTTTAGAAAGAACAACCATTCATTACGATTACATATTTAATACTGACTAATACAACTTTGACTCTGTGGTAGAGCTTACACTGATAATGTTACCGAAATGCTAACATGATGACAGATCTAATTTCCTATATTTTGTTTCTCTAGAATGTTTACAGATAACGTGGATAACGCCTATTAAAATAATAGCTAAAGTATTTCTGAACTTAAACAATGAATAATTAAATGTCAGTTAAAAACATCACACTATGAATGCGTTCTGCAGTCGTCAGACATGCGCTAGACAAACGTCAAGTACGCCGGACAAACGTTAGAAACGTTAACTACAACTAACAAAGTCTTATTTCCAATGACTGGCGCATTACTACTAATGAATATTCATCGTCCCAGACCAGGAAGTAAAATGTTTGTTAATACGACCGAATTAACAATAATTCTATAATGGTTTGCAGTAATTATTGGCTAACAATAACGTATTATATCTATTATTAAAGATAAAATTGCTGAAATAGAAATCATTCATAAATCTATGAATATCGACTGAACATAATCTAACGCGGGGGGGGGGGGTAATATATTATTCGCTTTTCTAACTTTGTGACGGAAAGACATTTTTTTTTATATTAGAAACTGGCCGATAATTCAAAAAAATTGTTAAACCACTCTGTACCGTACGGTAAAACTCCGAATTCGTCAACTTTCGGCAAACTAATATAATATCAGTAGTATATTGTATAACAGGAATAGCCTTTTCATGAGACCGATTTTGGACTGAAATCCATAGGAATCTCCGTACAACGTATTTTCAACGTCGCATGTAAACTATGCAATACAGGGTAACAAATGGGATTTCAATGGAAAGAGCAATCCTTGCCCGACACTTTGGTAGTATTTTGACTACTCTGGGACTTTTGAGTCGGGGGTTTATTTGGTGCCACAAAGTTGGGTACAGTTGACCGAAATTCCCAGACGAAATCCTGAAAAAAGAGGTATTTTTACCGACAATGTCAATTTCAATCGCATTTCCGGGAGCTATCACTTATGATATAGGTATAACCTGTATATATCTTTGAAGTAGAAGTTCCAGAGGACCTAAATTAAATCACATGATTCAGTGAGGTCCATGAATTCGATCCTGTTTTTATTCCACAGTGAAAAAAAGTTCATGAAATAAAATGTGAAAAATGAGCAAAATGCCGTGCCGTGGGTGCCACCACCACTGGGAATTTTGAATTCAGAGTAACAACTTGCTTTATCAAAAGTCCAGTGTCCATATTATACAAATATAACAAAAATAATGGAGTTTCGTGCAATAGTTTTCTTTTCAGGAGGAAGCACTTTTCGGTATTTCACGAATCAAGTAAATTTTGCTGAAAATTCGACTTTTTACGTAAGAAGAATAACTGGACAAGAGACAAACCTTAAGTGCAGAACTGTTTAGTGTGTCAAAAGATACATATGTGCCAAGAATATAGACAAAAAAATCAGATCTTAATATTGATTCAATCGGCCGTACTAACCTTTCAAAGATCGGAGCCACCCGGTGCTGTCTTAAATTGCCTTTTGCTTTTTCGAAATTACGACCGCACCTGCTTTAGCCCAACACCCCTAGCTATGGCAAGCCGTTTTTACATTTATTCCTCTTTATAGATATCTCATAAACTTTATAAGATATCTCATATACTTTATAAGATATCTCATAAAGTTTATAAGATATCTTATAAACTTTAGAAGATATCTTATAAACTTTATGAGATATCTTATAAAAAAAAAAGTTATAAGATATCTCATATACTTTATAAGATATCTTATAAACTTTATGAGATATCTTATAAATTTTATAAGATATCTTATTTACTATATAAGATATCTTTAGAAGAAAATGAGATATCTACTAAACACAATGTTTATGAGATATCTGATAAAGTTTATAAGATATCTCATAATGTTTATAGGATATCTTATAAAGTATATAAGATATCTTATAAATTATTTTTTATAAGATATCTTATAAAGTTTATAAGATATCTTATAAAGTTTATCAGATATCTTATAAACTTTACGAGATATCTTATAAAGTATATGAGATATCTTATAAATTTTATGAGATATCTTTAAAATGGCCTTATAAAGATATAAGATATCTTATAAAGTTTATAAGATATCTCATATACTTTATAAGATATCTTATTAAATATATAAGATATCTCATATAAATGGGAGTTTATAAGATATCTTATAAAACATATGAGATATCTTATAAAACATATAAGATATCTCATTAAACATATAAGATATCTTATAAAACATATAAGATATCTCATAAAGTTTATTAGATATCTTATAAAGATTATGAGATATCTTATATAAAATAATTTATAAGATATCTAATAAAAGTTATAAGATATCTTATAAAGTTTATAAGATATCTCGTAAACTTAATGAGATATCTTATAAAAAATTACCTATAAGATATCTCATAAAATATATAAGATATCTAATAAACTTTATGAGATATCTTATAAACTTTATAAGATATCTTATTAGTTTTATAAGATATCTTATAAGTTTTATAAGATATCTTATAAATTATTTTATATGAGATATCTAATAATCTTTATAAGATATCTTATAAACTTTATGAGATATCTTATATGTTTTATAAGATATCTTATTTGTTTTATAAGATATCTTATATGTTTTATAAGATATCTCATATGTTTTATAAGATATCTTATAAACTATCATTTATATGAGATATCTTATATATTTGATAAGATATCTTATAAAGTATACGAGATATCTTATAAATTTTATGAGATATCTTTAAAGAGGAATAAATATAAATATGGCGTGCCATACCTAGCGTCCGTTTGGGTGACCCTACTGCGTAAATATTGCATGGATGCATAGAAGTAATACAATTGCATGATATTTTATACAGAAATTCTTTTTTTTTTCAAGTTTTATCTCAGAAGACCAACATTCTTTTTTGCCATCATGGCCGCGGTTACCGTATACATGTGATTTTGCAACTTTTTGAATAATATTGAACTTACAGATATGAAATTTGTATTGTCTAAACGAGAATGGTTATGAAACCTTTTTAGGGAATTTGAAGGAGGGTGGAGGAGTGGCTTGGAAGATTTTGTCGGGCAAGATTGTTTTCAAAATTTACCCTGCGAAATAAATTATTCGTTCTGCAGAATCTGGGCTTGCTATGTACAGATAAATTATTTTCTAGGGGGTCGGCGCCAGATTACTAGTATATATTTTGCCGGCTTGATTATTCATTTCCAAAATCTCCTAAGCCCCCCCTTAAAATTGAACGTTCGTCCCTTCCCTCTCTTGATGTTTGCTGGTTGGGGTAGTGAAAAGATTTCTAACCACAGACATAAAATATGACTTTACTAGTTGTTATGTCGTCAAATACAACTAATAGAGGAGGATTCCTACCCACAGATATCTACTATGACTTTACTAGTTGTCATGTCTTTAAATACAACTAATGAAAGAAGATTCCTACCCACAGACATATAGCATGGCTTTACTAGTTGTCATGCCTTCAAATACAACTAAAGAAGTAAGATTCTTACCGACAGACATATACTATGACTTTACTAGTTGTCGTGTCTTATAATACAACTAATGAAGGAAGATTCCTACCCACAGACATATACTATGACTTTACTAGTTGTCGTGTCTTATAATACAACTAATGAAGGACGATTCCTACCCACACAGATATAGCATGACTTTACTAGTTGTCATGTCTTAAAATACAACTAATGAAGTAAGATTCCTAGCCACACACATATAGCATGACTTCACTAGTTGTCATGTCTTCAAGTACAACAAATGAAGCAAGATTTCTTATCCAGACATATATAACATGACTTTACTAGTTGTCATGCCTTCAAATACAACTAATGAAGCAATATTTTTTATCCATATATAACATGACTTTACTAGTTGTCATGTCTTATAATACAACAAATGAAGGACGATTCCTACCCACACAGATATAGCATGACTTTACTAGTTGTCATGTCTTAAAATACAACTAATGAAGTAAGATTCCTAGCCACACACATATAGCATGACTTCACTAGTTGTCATGTCTTCAAATACAACTAATGAAGGAAGATTCCTACCCACAGACATATATTTCAACTTTCCAGTCATATTCTTAAGGGACCGACCATTGAACTTGAAGGGGGGGCTCAATTTTTCTTAAAAAAATATTCTGAAAATTATTTTTGATGAAAAAAATATTTTGGCAGCTGAGGGTAAGAAAAAAATATTCTGAAGAAGGATTTCTGCCCCCAAAAAATGCTGATAATAAAAAAAAATATTCTTTCGCGACGCCTTTGAAAAATAAATATTTTGTCCGTGCTCTGCGCGAAAAAAAATCTGATCAAAACAAAAAACTAAGCCCCCCCCCCCTTTTCAAGTTAAATGGTCCGTCCCTAAATCCAATAGCTCTGGGCTCTGGCTTTTGAATTTTTTATGTTATATGCGTTATACCAGAGAAAAAAGATCAAATGTTAAAAGTCTGAAAGGAACATATCCAGTTAACATCGACCCATCATATGGCTGATAACTACTCTTCGACACAGAGGCGTAACAGACAGCTTCTTAAACCCAGCTTTAATATTTAAAGGCCAAAGTCACACAAACACATAAACCAACAACAATGCCTGCCAATGTTAGTCAGTTATCTATATTTTTTAGTAATCAATCTACTTTCAGTTTAACCATGTTTTTAATATTGCTATATTTAGAATCTGTATATGACACATGTCTCTGGGACGATGAATATTCATTTGTGGTAATGCGCATGTCATTGGAAATAAGGCTTTGTTAGTTGTAGTTAACGTTAAACCCAAACGTTATAGATAAGTTTTGAATAAGTTTGTCGTGCGTTGCAGGTAGTTAGTCTGACGCTTTGTGGTCGTTCACCGAGATATTTTTGGAAATTGATTTTTTTTTAGCATTGATTAGATCGTCACGATAAGTCCAGAAGTACAATTACCATGGGGTTTGCTTTCGTGGATTCATATAATACTCATTCTCTTGTGTTTTAACAAATCAACCATTTTCATGTTCCATTGATCTGTGTAAAATTTTTGTTGAAAGAAATTTTATGGCAAATGATTTATGATTTACGACAAGAATCCCAAATTCAAATCACTTTAACTGATTACATTTTTACAATGCATCTTTTCAGTTGACCAAGTAAGCCAAACTAAAAGGCCTTCGCATCCCACAATATTATAGACATTTTTTACATGTTCAGTTTGCTCTCCTGACTTGGAAACTTTAATATAAGAATTCAGTGAATACACAAACACAACAGAAGCTGGCTGTTACTGTTTTTGGCTTTCCAGTTCGAATATTTTAGGTACGAGGCATTTTAATGCTGCAGGACGAACATATGTCGGACATAAACACTCATTTTCAAATGTCTTTATCTTATTTATTATGATCATGTTTTCATAAATATCGCAATTCATAAGTGTAAAGGTTTCCGTTGAAAAGAAATTAATTCTTTAGTATGTGGTTTCTTTAAAGAATTGATGAAAATTATCATAAAACTTTTATCTTTAAACGCATTTTGACAATACGCCTTATAATTGTCGAATTGCCGTAAGTCTTTGATTTGTTTGAAACACTTGGTCTGAAATATTTAGTATGTCTTGTTTTGTTAACCTTAAGACTATAAAATGTAAATTCAGTAAAAAAGCAGACTTCTTTTGCTGAAGATTGTGCGGACAGGAGTTCTAGTTTTAGCAATGATAATTTGATATTGTCTTTTGTCGTTTTCATTAGTGAAGACGATCATTCTTTTTCTATTCTTGTCAGATTCTTTGTCTGAGTTCTCTTTGACAGCATAGAAACGATGAAATCGAGTTATTTTCCTTGTAAAGATGGAAATCAAAAACAATTTTAATAGTTTCTTTTACAAATTCATATGTTTCAATAAAATTAATAAAAAAGATCCCGCACTATATTTGGAAAATGCCGACAGTATCATCTCATTGTCTGAATATTCTATAATTGCTAGGCAATCAAAGTGCTTTTCTAAGTTTTAGGTCAAAGATAAATACAACGAATGCCAACAATATGTTGCATCTGTCAAAATGTTATATTGCAAGACTAAACCGTGTTTGCTTTGTTGTTGAATGTTTTGTTTATACTGTCTATGTCTGTTGGATATATTGCTGTCATATTGGAGAAGCAAAGATGAACCAATGGGGCATTCAAGTCTCAAAAATCCGAAAAGGCTACGACGAAACCGGTAAACATGAAAAAAAAAAACAGCACGAAGAAACACAAAATCAACCAAACGGAAATCAACAACGCGAACTCAAGTCGTGACAAGAGTGAACTCGGGTGCTCCGGAAGTGTAAGCGGTTCCTGCCTGCTATAGTACACCCGTCGTGTTGCTAGTTTATAATTCAGTGTGTCAAATCCGGGATTTAACCAGCTGTTGCATAAAGTGAAATATCAGTCATTTTAAGTCATTTTTGTTTGCAGCACGTTAAAAAACTTTCCTGTAGGTAATAAATTATTGCTCCAGAGAAATATGCTATGATTTTGTTTCAATATTTCGAAGGACCTTAAAAAAGCTTACAAGTCAATACTCTTCCGGGACTCTTCCATACTTTAAGGTAAAAAGCTATAGCATTGATTAGATTGTGATGACTAGCCAACTGTGTCATCAGTTATCTGTGGACCAGACAGGTCAATAAAGTACAATCACCATGAGTTTAGGACTCGTTGAATACAATATCTTTAATGTTTTTAGAAATGGCATTATCGATTTGGAAAAAAGGTTGATAAGAATATTTATCAAATGGTACATGGTTTGATTTTTTTCATGTAAAGGAATATTTTTTTTATTCCGACGAGTAGGCATGGCAGTTTTTGTAAATAAGTTATCTGGCCTGGAAAAAGTTGGAAATAAATAATCTGGCCTCTATCTCCAAGAAAGTTGGAAATAAATAATCTGGCCTCTATCTCCAAGATGATAAATAATTATAAATAAATTTTCCAAGATTATTTAGCATGGTTAGCAGAAACTGAATATTCTTGCTCTGCAGCTGCGGAAATTTATTTAAAAATTTAGATTATATATACCCAGACTCGACCAAATCTGCCAGCCGCGATCAAAATCAGATGGTTGTCCCCTAAAGACAAGGATCATGAAAGTTTTGTTCTTAATTTTGACAAAACACTTTTTTTGCGGTTGATCAAGTAGACTAAACTTTAGCCTGGTTCTACACATCTTACACTATTTCGGTCCAGTGTGTTCTGTTATTCCGATATTCAGGCTTTATTTTAAATATATTCAGTTAATACCCTAGTTAATGCAACATACAGGCAAGAAAGGAAGACACAGTCTTCAGGACAATATATGATTAAAGCCTTGTGTCTTTCTAGGATTTTAGACTATTTGATAGTTCCAAAACAGTACATTAGCATAATAGTTTTTATTTACATCATATTATTAACATCATGAAGTACTGTCAAAATGAAGCTTGTGCTTTTATTAGGAAAAAATGGACAAAATATGTTTTTGAAAGAATTTATTTAGTTTATTTAGTAAATTTTAATCCGATCATTAAAAGGGGTTTTTGGTGTGCCTCAATCAATTTAACAAACACCCATTCAAATATTGGACTTTTCATACACACATATATTGCAAACCGCTTATCGTTTGGCGATGAATTAACAATTTAGATAAAGTTATGCTAGTCAAGAAAACTTTAGCTATTTATTCATAATTTCAGCTTCATTTATCAATTTTGAGTATTGGGAACAAAAATATGCTTCCATCACATTTGTACTCTTATGTTTGTCTGCTATAATAGACGAAATCGTTCGCTATCTTGATTCGCTTCAAATATCTTTTAAACAGTCTGAAGGAGTTCAATCATTTCCCTTGTGAAGTCTTCATTGGATTCTATTTTACTATAAAATAATCATAATAGTTTCCTGTTACACAGATTTATATTTTTCAACTGTATTTTTAAACTCTGTTTCAAACATTCTACTCTATATTAGGACAAAATAGGCAGTATGATCTCATAGTTTGAATCTATGATATATGATAGGCAACTGGAGTGCTTTTCTAAATTCAAGACAAATACATTCAATGTCAACAGTATGAAGTATCTGTCAAAATTTTATTCCGCTAGACTGAATGATGCATCTTTTGTTCAATGATTTGTTTGTGCTGTAGGACTATCAATATATATTGCTGTCAAATTTCACATCATTCATAGAGGTACGTGGGAAGTTTGAACCACCAGGGGCAAAAGTTACAAATAATATATTTTTTCTTCAAAACGTTAATATTAAAAAAAACCGATACCATCATCAGTTTAATTATAAAAATACAAGGAAACTCCAAGTTTAATGTTTTATAATGTAAAGTCTTTTTGAGGCTTTTTCATATTTTTGTTGCAACTTGTAAACTTGTTAAACTATGTATTGTATGTATTGGATTACTTTTATTTCCTCAATTAAAACTCTGAACAGTTAAGGATGACGTACTCTGGTACGAGTACACAATTATCGCCCTTGGATTTTCAGAACTTTTATTGAACATAGAGGGAGAATTAAATGTGTTCTCGGTCCCTCTGGTCAGGAGCCAAAATTTTAAAGTATTAAACTTTTTTTCTATCCTTGATTTTTGCAATGTTCTGACCCTACAAAGTCAATATATTAAGAAAAACTGATTGGTTGCTGTGCATTTTTCTTTGCTATAGACGTTTAAAGACTATTCATTTTGACTATTTTCATGAAAACAATTCAACTTAGAGTATTAGACTTTTTCTTATACTTTCTGATAAGTTGTATCTGGTAAAAATGAATATATCAAACTTACAAAAATCATATGAACGTGTGGATATAAGAAAGTTTGTCCCATTTTCATGTATTTTAAGGGCATTTTTTGCTATTCCAAATTTCCCCAAAAATGCTGATTTTTTAAAATTTTCTTGCAGCTGATGATTAAAACTTCATTTGTTTTGTGGTTTCTTATTGCAAAAAAATCTAATCAAATGTTGTAAGAAGCAAAAATGAATGACTAGTGAAAGTTTTTTTCATGAGACTTTTTCCGCCCCAACCCCTATTTTTAGAAAATCTAACCTGAACTCACCAGCAATTTAGGGTCTAAATCTTAAATAGCGATAACTCCAAAACTACTTGTTAAAAATTTATAATTTTGTACACAATTTTATGGTATACATATTATTTTAAAATATCATTGCCATTGTTCATAAATTTTAAATTATTTTAAAGATATTTCAAAACGAGATTTCACGAGACCCGAAACCTGACCAGAATACATCCTTAAAACACCTTTTGCATACTTTTATCATAAATCGAATTACGGACGGATTCATGAACCACGATTTTTATAGCTAATTTCTGCTCCTTTCAAGAACATTTAAAATATTCTTTGCAAAGGTAACTGATACCAGCAATTGAAAATTTACAAAGTACTCAAATATATGTTTATTTATTTGGACTTTCCAGTTTATTTAAAAACTGAAGGTTTGTATAAGTTCAACCATTTAAAGTAGAGTGAAGATATTATAGAAACACGAATTTAGAAGCACAGTGTTTTTACGGAAATGTTGACTGTGAAGTTAATATATACACAAACAATAACTTAATAGGCTATTTTCATTGACGACAACACTAATAAAGAAGGATCCAAGTCGACTTGACAGCAAATCAATTTCCTGTAACTATTAGCCAAGAAAGTGTGCCATCAATATAAGACAATTGATTTGATCCTAAAATGGTACATTTGTAAAAGTTGTATCCTCTAGAATTTGGTGTAATTGCTGCTTAAATAAAGTCACGTCTAAAATTGAGAGTTACTGTTGCCAGTTTACTGATATTTTGGATCTTTTCATTGCGTCTGATGTATCAAATATTGAGATAAGTATTGTATGCAATTTAAAGCTCTTGCTTAATTTGGTTTTCCCACTTGACTATGCTTACCTAAAGTAAACTCATTAAAAGATCCCTATTACAAATCTTCCTGAATTAACTACATGAGAAATCTGTAATCTACATGAGAAATCTGTTTTAAATATCAAGAAGATGAGAGGGGATCGACACTAGATCCTTTTCACCCACCAAGTATACATTTGGGCGAAAAATTCAGAGATACAAATTTTCATTTGGGCTAATAGCACTTTCCATTTTACCTGACGTAAATAAAGGTAAGTTTCTACGAAATCATAGATTATATACATATAGGTGATAAAACTTTTCCGATTTAGACCCCCCAACAAGAATTTTAATACAACAAAAATCGGAAATGCAAACAGTTTTAATTCCTTGTTAATGCTTCTAAATAAAATTACAATTAACTT
The DNA here is from genome assembly GCA_963971305.1 of Arcuatula senhousia. Taxonomy (NCBI): domain Eukaryota; kingdom Metazoa; phylum Mollusca; class Bivalvia; order Mytilida; family Mytilidae; genus Arcuatula; species Arcuatula senhousia. The sequence goes on along the minus strand of OZ020304.1, from coordinate 19,875,311 downwards.
GGTTTCATACTAACATTTTGCTTGTTTGATAGTATGGAGTAAAAAGTTACTGAGACGAACAAAGAAAATAAATACTTTGCTTTAGATGAATTTTCTATCTAAATAAATTTAACTTTAAACAACAGGGATATGTCGTTCAATTGCACAACCTCAAACTGCAAAGCTTCATTAAGTACAAGCAGTGAATGCTCAATGGTGTTAAAGTCAAACTTGAGCCACGTTCATGAATGGAATCTAAGAAAAACAATCCTTCTGCAGGGTCAGACTTTATTTTGCTGTAAAATACTTTAGTAAATCGGTATAAAGAATTTAATCATATTAACTTGTATTTTAAATGTAATTATCTTTGTATATTGTCTAATAAAGCTTTAGCCCAAACGTCAACTGCTATTAGCCCAAACGTAATCTTTTTTAGCCCAATCGTATTGCCAATTAGCCCATTGCAAACGTTGATCCTCCATAAAACTGTAGGTAGACATAATCATTCAGTTATTTAATGTGTACCCAGGCAATGGATCAAAATATTTTCCCCTTGGTGTCCAGATCAGCTAAACGTTCTATTGCACGAAGCCGCAGGCTGAGGTCAATAGAAATTTGAGCTGATCTGGATACCAAGTGGAAAATATTCTGATCCATTGCTTCGCCACACATTCTGTAGCTGTTTTATTACCTAATACATAGAGCTATACATTGTATACTAAAGAAATCTTGAGCTGACAGAGCATGTGTAAGACATGGGAGGAATTATGCCAAGTAGAGTTGTTTAGTTTATTTGAAACAATTTTAAAGGGGAATTAGACAAAGTAGGGATACGTAAATGACCCAGAAAAGATCATAAATATTCATGCTTATAAATTGTCCAATCAAATGTGAGGTCAAAAAGTCACAAGGCACTAGAACGTCGCCAGGCATTAGAACACTTTTCTATTGTCCGGTAGAATATGAAAATAGTCAAAATTAAAAAAAAAAGTTAATATGGAAGGAAATTTTATTGTATACAAAAATAATATGTTTGATTGGCTGAGTCTTTTGTAGTTCTAAAGAATACTGTTATACCGTTTGATATATTTCAAATTATTTTGAGAAATATTTTACGCTAACAAGGAAATTTCAAGCAGATAAGCAAATTAAGTTTAAGGATCTTGTTAAGAATATCTTTTGAAAGATATCGCATCAAATGAATCACTTAGAAAATTGCTCTTCCCTCGAGTATAATAAGCAATGAGTAAACGAACAACCAAGATTGATTTTTAGACAAAAACTAGATCTAAAGCATGTAAGGTCTCAGTGGCTTTTAATACTTCGAACATTGAATTCATTATCGTTATGTGATGTCAGAATACAGATAGGACTTTTTTAAGCCATTTTTTTTGCCAGAAATTTGAACAGTTATTTTCATTGACACAGTTTGCACAAGGAATTATAAGACCAAATAACTGATAGAAAAAAAATATAATAGGAGCCCCATATTTTTCCGTTTTTCCATTATTTATAAGCTATGTTGCGAGCGAATGTGTTCATGAAAGTATGCCTAAAGCTTATAAAACTTTTTTTCTTTAAATTAAAAAAAAACATCTTATAAAGCATGCTTTGGAGTCAATAATCCTTCTGGAAACGCCCAGAATGCAGGATTTTGCACAATTTACCCCATAGCTTCTGGGGACCTTAAGCGGCCCTCAGGCCTTTGCTGTAAAAATTTTTGCCTCGATTCGATCGGCGATCGAGTTGGCCTAACTAATTTTGGGACCCTAGCTACGGCCATGCCTGAAGTACTGTCAAAACTAAGCTGGTGGCTTTTTTCAGGAAAATGTGCGCAATATTGTTTGGGAAAGAGTTTTCTTGTAAATTTTATCGTTTTATTAGAAGAAAATATGTTGCAGAAAGTGGTAATATCTGAAAGTTTAAAACAGATCACAGGCCCATGATGAAAGTCAAATAACGAGTTTAAATACATACAGTTTAATGATCATCTTGACACTTTAGAAAAAAATATATGTTTTTCCAATCTATGTGGAGCCTAAACTGCATATTAAATTGCTTAATATAAGGCATAGTAGCGTCTTGATAAATAATTTTTGCATAAAGTTTTAGTATTTTTACGTGTACATTTGACCTGTCTTGCTGGAACATTTTTTTGCGTTTTTCAGCTCACCAAAATATAGCCAAATATTAACATGCCCTATCATTTGGCCGCCACGTGTAAGGTTATTTCATTATTAGTGTAATTAAATCTACTAACAATCGGTTTAATGAAATGTTATTAAGGGGTAATTCGTGATTTATTTCAGGTACAACTTGAACGGAAAAAATTGAATAGGGAAAACAACAAAAGTTATATTGTAAAATGAAAGGGAACATGGTCGACGAATTTTATTTCTAGACGCTGCTGTACTTTATTTTTTATTCCTATGTGTAGCTGTAGTCGTACATAATAGGTCAAATATCTACCATTTCATTCGAACTGTAATCATGAACCTTAAGTGAGCATTTTACTATCTATATGCGAACCATATTATGATAACAAACTGCATTGGGTTTTTCTGTCATAAAATCATGTTTAGTTTAGTTTTTGCACATTGAAAAATGGTTGCTTTGACTATGTATATATGTTTTATTGCAAGTGCTTTGTTGCATTGTTTTACAGATCATAAAATCTGACCAAACAGAACTAAGAATTGATCGGAGAAGCATAAAATAGCATTATAATGGATAATACTTGCAACAAAAGATGTAACATCGATGAAATCAACTTTATGGCGTCTGCTTTAGTCTAACACTTATACCTTTGGTTATTGATTAATGAAAGTTAATCGGTTTTTGGTCTTTTTATTATTCAGATTTCTTTTTATTATTTTTAGAGAAAATACGATGTTGAAAATTCTACTTCTCGTATAACTAATATCTTAATTCTTTGCATGTGGACAATAAAGATATTAACAAAACTTTCTAAATATCATGATCAAACTCAAATGTCCGGAAAAAAAAACAAGACAGAAAAAGACATAAGGAGGGAATGAAGATTGGAATAATCCTGACTTGGTACCATTGCCATTTTGGACACGACTTTATTTTCCTTAGATGACCAAAAGTGATGCTTTTGGAAAATAATTACTAACAGCATAAAGTATCTGTCAAAATTGGTTTGCTGGCTTGTTTAATGTTACAATAATTATTATTTTAGTGTTATCAATATATCGCTTTCATGTTTGGAGATCATCCATTACAAGTGAATAGGGCAGTATAGAAAAGAAAAGTTTCTTACCGCTTTTAAGCAAACATTTTCACTTAAAGTTACCTAGATGCGCGTTTATTCGTTTAAAGACTCTCTTGACAAAAGGATAAAAATAAGTCTCAAACTATATTTGATTAAATTATATGGTGTTAATATTTTCTCAAGAAGAACCAAGGAATTCCCATAGGATGATACTTTAAAAAAACCGACTGATTGTCAAAGCAACTAGTTTGTTTGAGTGTGTTACTGTGAATTTATTAATTTTCGTTAGTACCAATTTTTGTGGTTTGATAAAAATTGATAAGTTCGTGGATTCTTAAATTCGTGGTTCTGAAATCTGCAGCATACATACCAATGTTTAATTTTCTTTTCGTGGGATATCAAATTTCGTGGTTCAAGGCTATCCAAGAAAACCACGAAAATTGATACCCCACGAATATTTATGAAACCACAGTATGTAGCAACTTTTAAAAGGTGTGAACAAAATTACTGGAATGTACACTATAATCAAAGTTGATTATTATGATAAATTAACATTCAAACATGTGCAAACATTTAAAAACAACTGTTGAAAATTATGGTGGGGAATTTTGAATACACTTTACATCCGTTTTTCATACAAGTCATCGGGACATTATTTCTTTCTCTAACGTCAATAAATAGAATGTGTCAATTTGATTTTATTACACATTTAGCGATTATATCGATTTGATTTTTATTGTGTGTTTAGTTTTTGTGCTTTGTCTAGGAATATTGATAGGGGGAAGGTTGGGCCCAAAAAACTAGTTTAACCCTGCCACATATTACATGTGCCTGTCCTAAGCCAGGAATCTTTGACAAAACTTTCGTTTGTACTTGTCTTTTTGATGTTTTCTGTTCCTTGCTTAAGAAGGGGGTCTATCTGTGACTATTTCAGGGCTGGATTTGAATTATATGCATCTTATTTAGACCATGGACCAATTGCAGAACCGCGAGCAGTGCCAAATGGCCTCGTTGAAGGCTTTCTGGCGGTTGTCCATTGTGGTTTTTCTAAATTGCCGTTTAATTGTGGGCTGTGTCGCGTACACTTATTCCACATGTCTTTATTTTCTATATACGTGTTTTTGTCTAGTTGAAACAGTCGGAGGCTTTCAAGCCATATTCTGGCCAAGGACCACTCACCTCCACGCTTCAAAATGTGATGTCATAAACTCTCTCATACAGTGTTTTCCATAATATTTTTCATTATCATTCCTCGACCCATATAATTGTTTCGGCTAACGCCTTGACCTGACACGGGAGTCTAGGAATTATATTGGATCTGATATTGAAAACCATGTGTAATAATAAAAAAAAATATATCTATCTACTAGCATAAATGTTTTATTTCAAAACATTGTGCATATCGAAAAAGCTTAAATAGCATGGCCATCAGTAATACTTACAATCAAATATGTTGCAATGTCAGACAATCGAGGTTAAGAACTATTATTAGTCTGGATTTATAAAATGGAACTAACATTACTGACAAAAAAGTCTGAAAATTATTTTGATTTTCTATCTGTATCTGAGAAAAACACATGATATGATTTTCGTAAATGTCATGTGTGTACAGCTATCATTATTTATACAAAGTGCCAAAGTTGGAATAAATTATAACAAATCAAAAATTATACTTGAAGTTAACTACCATTTTTGTTGAGATTTGTTGTTGCCACGGTAATAAGAGGTGCCAAATTTCATAGAGTTACTCGAATATTGACTAAGCGTTTGTCTAAGTGATATCTAACTAGATAGTCTATCTTTTCCGGATTCTTTTTGCCTAATTTGATTTTATATTCTATTAGATCTCTTATATTTGTTAGAATGTTATTTACTATAAATTTCGATTACTTAAGACTATAATGGTTCATCGAGATGATTGGAATTAAGGGAGTACAAGCCTGAGATTTTTTGTAATTAAAAGCTCTTTAGAATAGAAAATTTGGAAAGAATAGCTCAAAATAGCTAGACTTTATGAAAAAAGTTTTCAAAAACATGGAGCCGTTTTCAAGATATAAGCACCTAAAAATATGGCAGGAAAAAAACTTCTCTAGATTTTTCATATGAAATACATTGAAAGTTCGTGTCCTGTTTTAACATAGAAATTGTAATTAGAATTGAATGAAATTGTTATAGGGTGTTTATTATGACCTTCTCTTAATAGTTCTGAACAAATATTAAGAAAACATGTTGAAATTTTTTTAATGCATTTGAATGGATAAAAGCCGAGGATCTCGAAAATGTTCAATTTCTGAAGCTTGTACTCCCTTAATGTCAAATAATTGAAAACTATTTCAAGATTACAGATAGCAAATCACACAAAAATCATAAAAAAACAAACACCGACTGCAAATTCATAGAAAGTTTGTATTTTTCAGTCGTTAATAACTTTAACGATTAATTAACGCTATTTTAACATTAGAATTTTAAACGTTCATTTAACGTTAAGCATTAACGTTTAATTTCTTGTTGAATTATGTGATGTATCATGTTAAAATTAAAAGTTAAATTATGTCTTCCTTGTTTTGTCTTTTCTCTTCAACATTCTGAGATTGATTCTCAAAGATCGGTAGTTCTGTTTTAACATTTATTTCACAATTAAAACTCGATTATTACTAATTTCTGATGTTAGCTTAAAATGCATGTGTAATCAACACCATGCATTTTTATATTTCAAAATAGCTGGTAAGCCTTCTAAAATGTTAAATAGCCAAAATGCATGTTTGTTAGATTTTTAGTTTGCAAACTTGTTGCAGAGTATCAGTTCATATATTGCTTTTATGTCTTAGATCTATCACTGAAATATGTAGGCAGTTTTGTTACACCTAAAGCAATATATCTCTTATTTTACATTAAAAATGCTCTATATTTGCTTGCTTTAAGTTCTCTAGTATATAATCAATCGTTTCTCATGAGGAAACAAAGTAACAAAAACCAGCTGAACTACTTTCTTGCATAAAAAATGTATTGGAAACATACATTGAAGCACCAAGCGAAATAATTTCTATTGGACGTACGTACTACTTTTTACGTCTTATTTCACCAAAATATCGTGGAAAAACTATAAAATAATACATGTTTTTACACACAAGAGTTTGCATGATGATTGTTTGTATTGGACGAGAATATGCTGAACAATGTACAAAGTACTAAGTTCAGCATATGTACAAAGTGATTATTTCTGAAATTTCTGATCAATGATAGGCAAAAATTGGCGAGCTAAAACATGTCTATGAATGGTGCAATTTATAAGTAAAATTCATTTTAATGTGAACTTAAGTCATACGCTTATAGACAAATATGGGATTTCGATCTCTCAGATGAGTGCAGGTGTTGGTTTGTCATAAGGTTTTGTTTTGTCTTCCTTTACCGGATTTGACACACTGAATTGACTGTTGGCAACACAACGGGTTTGCTATAGCAAGCAGGAACTGTTTACTCTTCAAGAGAACATGATTTCACTCTCGTTACGACTGGAGTTCGTGTTTGTTGATTGATATCGGTAGTTTTTTGTCCTGTTCTCGTTGGTGTTTACTGGTTTTGTCTCTGCCCTTTATGAGTTATGATATTCGGATGCACCATTCGTACCTCTGCTTCTGTTAAGAAGCAAAGAGACACCAATTGGGCATTCGAATGTCAAAAGACCGAAAGGGCAACGACTAAACCGGTAAACACGAACAAGAACAGCAGGAAGAAACTCGACACACAAAATCAACCGAACGGAAATCAACAACACAAACTCAGGTCGTACTTCGTTTCTTTGCACATCTACATGGTCGCTTTTATCTTGTCCATTAATAATTTCTTAGTTGTATGTTTTATTGCAAGTTCTTTCGTGCATTATTCTTCAGATCATAAAACGCTTCTTACAAAATCTGACATAAAACCGTACTTGGTATTGATCGGAGAATCTAAAAATAGCATACTAATGGGTAATACTGGCAATTAAATGTTGCATCGTTATAAATCAACTTTTAAGTGTCTGACTTTGCCTATATTAAGATCTCTGTAAATGTAGATGTTTTTTTTCAAATATTTGTTCAAATGCCTCATTGTTATTTCTTTCCTTTACAAAATGTTTAAAGACCACCTTTTAAAGCACGTGTAACTGCTAATAGATAATTATTTTGTCATTCAAAGTTTGAAATATGTTAAATCGCTCACTATTTTGGAAAAATATCTATGACATATTAGTATGAAAGGCATGAAATTAAATGAACAACTTGGAGAACTGCCTTTCCTCGAGTACAGTAAGCAATAAGTTAACAAACAACTCAATATTGGTTGGTTGGTGTGGTCGTTTTCACCATATCTAGTAAAATAATTTGTTAGTTCCATATATGTTTAATTGCAAGTGCTTTACAAAACACTTTTTCACAAAACTGCACATGGCATTGATCGGAGAGGCAAAAAAAAAAAGGATTATTATAGGTACTACTTTCGATCAATGATGTTAACATTGGCGTAGAAATTATTTTGTCTGCTTTTAGGCCGCGTTCACACTGAGCAAAACTCATAGTAGTTTAAATGTCGTCCGCACTAACATTAAACATCAAAGCGTTCACACTGTAAAATTTCGATGTTTACATGTAGTTTAAATGTTGTGTTCATTACATGCATTCGATACTTAATGTAGTCCTTGTGTGGGTTTAATGTACAATGAATTTTGCATATTTCTTTTGAATGAACGGCATGCATATGCATTATTTTCATTGGAAAGCTTTATTTTTAGTATAAATTTTCGTATATTTCAACATTTTCTCGGGTAAATGAAAAAACAGGGGTACATGCAACTTCTAATATTTGATGTATATGTATATACATCAAAGCGGAATAGAATTTCATAAAAGGTGTTTCCAATTCGGATCTAATTTTTGTGGGCAAAGCGGCTTATATCAGGAGTATGAACATGAACAGGTGATAAAATGAACATGAAATGATGATGAAGTGGAGGAAATGGGATGCAAAGTCCAATCGGGGATAAGAGTTTTGACTGTCAATTGGAAAATGAGGAACGGGCAGATTTTTACACAGGAATCCTATGGGTTCTCTTAACAAGGCATGCAGCAGGGTTCTTTAACGCATGAAGAACATGATTTTTTTTCGTAACACGTTGCGCTTCTATAGTTTGCGGTCAAGTTTTCCGCATTTTACATTTGTTGCCTGACGACGCGGCATTATGACGGGCTGCCCATTCAACCACCGAGTACACATTCCAGTCGTTTTGTGGACAAAGCAGCAGACCCGATATCACGTTGCTGAGCGCTCTATAGTGGATTTTTACCGACAACATGGCGCTGCCGCGGGCCCGCGCCTGTATTTATGTATAGCAATAGCTTTTTATAGCAATAAATTTAAAAATACAAACGGACAGACGGACAAGCGCCAGAAAATGTGTATACCTTTATTGTTATTCTATAAAAATAAAAATCATTAAAAAAAGACTGAAGTAAATCTAAATCCATACGTATTCTATCTTTAAATGTCTATTCGCCAAATTAACAATCATGGTTATTTATCCGTTCATGTTTTCTGTACATTTAAATTACATGTACACTTGCATTTAATAATGTGAACATTTCATATGTCAAGTCATTTAATTTAGGTTTATCAATGAGAAAAAATTTAGTGTGAAACTAGTTTTAAGAACATTAAACTACTTCTACACATGTTTACTGAAAACAACTTCAGTGTGAACGCGGCCTTAGTCTAGCAACAATCTTTAGTTGACATGTTGTTCAACAATATATTTTTGGTATCTGGTCTCATTATATGAACATTTTTAGAGATTGCCAAATTTTTTTCGTTTTTAAAACAGTCAAATAAAATGAAATGTTATTCTTTTTTAATTTTTCACATGTAGATGCGACTTAGTTTTCCTTTTTTGATTCAAAATGATTACAGCATATTAAAAGAATCCGACATCATTTATAAACATCTGTCTGAATGCAATAAAAAATGTGGCAATAAGTGTGTTATAATGTAATCAATGATATGTTTTCATGTTTTGAGTTCACTGAGGCAGCACAGCCTTAAATAAAAAAAAATAATCAGCAAACAATAGTTCGTTCAACTTAAGATGATATAGATGTTTTTATTCCGAATAGCAATGATATGTACTAATTAGGCATATCCTTTATTAGCTCACCTGGACCGAAGGTCCATGTGAGCTATTACCATCACTTGGCGTCCGTCGTCGTCCGCGTCGTCGTCGTCGTCGTCGTCGTCCGTTAACAATTTTTAAAAAATCTTCTTCTCTGAAACTGTTGAACAGAATTTCTTCAAACTTGATATGATTGATCCTTAGGGTGTCCTGCACAAAAATTTTGTTCGGTATTTTGATCCGTCAAAAAACATGGCCGCTGTTGCTAAAAATAGACCAGGGGGGTCAGACTATTGTTTTCGGCTTATAAATCAAAAAGTATAAGAGATAGATGAAATCTGATGCCACGCTACTGCTTCAGCATCAAAAGCTCTACAAAAGTCTCCATTGAGTCGAAGTTGTCAGATGACCCCTTATGGGAGTTACGGCCCTTTAAAGGTGAAAAATAGCATTTTTTCATGTTTTTGGCCTATGGAATGAAAACTATTGCAGATAGAGAGAAGCTGTTGCTTGCTTAAATGTTCAGCTCATTTAGCTCTACAAAAGTCTCCATAAGGTCGAAGTTGTCAGATGACCCCTTATAGGGGTTATGGCCCCTTAAAGGCAAAAAATAGTGTTTTTGGCCTATGGAATGAAAACTATTGCAGATAGAGAAAAGCTGTTGCTTGCTTAAATGTTCAGCTCATTTAGCTCTACAAAAGTCTCCATAGGGTCAAAGTTGTCAGATGACCCCTTATAGGGGTTACGGCCCCTTTAAGGCAAAAAATAGTGTTTTTGGCCTATGGAATGAAAACTATTGCAGATAGAGAAAAGATGTTGCTTGCTTAAATGTTCAGCTCATTTAGCTCTACAAAAGTTTCCATAGGGTCAAAGTTGCCAGATGACCCCTTATAGTGGTTACGGCCCCTTAAAGGCAAAAAATAGTGTTTTTGGCCTAAAGAAAGAAAACTTTTGCAGATAGAGAAAAGATGTTGCCTGCTTAAATGTTCAGCTTAATTAGCTCTACAAAAGTCTTTTTAGGGTCAAAGTTGTCAGATGACCCCTTTAAGGGGTTATGGCCCTTTAAAAGTGAAAAATAGTGTTTTTTGCTTTGGAATGAAAACTATTGCAGATAGAGAAAAGCTTTTTATTGCTTAAACATTCAGCTCATTTAGCTATACAAAAGTCTTCAAAGGGTTGACATTAAGACCAGGTGAGCGATTCAGGCTCCTGGGAGCCTCTTGTTTAAAATTGAATTTCGTAACGCAGATTTTTTTTTTACCGAAGCAAGGTGTACCAATCTAATATTATAAGTTCAGAAAGGTAAGGACAAAAATGTCAACAGCAAAAAGCAATCAGGTCAAAAAGAGAGTGCTCCGGAATAGTAAGCAGTTTCTTGCTAGCTCGAGCACAGCCGTCACGTTGCTACATTACTATGAGTGAATGTCACATTTATGTTCTATGCTCTTCATAATCATATACTGTTTGTCATTTTCAATATTTTTGGTAGAGCGCCTCTGATGAGTCTTGAATAGACGAAACGTGCGTCAGGCGTATAGCAAAATTTATTGTTTGGAACGTTGTTGTCATTTTTGTTTATTTTAAATAAACACTTATTTCTAAGTCATTTTATGGTTATTCTAAATTGCTTTTAGTCTATTACCTTTTACAATTAGATGTTAAAGTTGTGTATAAGAAGTGCTGCGTTTCGAACAGTTACAAAAAACTAACGACAGCGATTGTCATTGTGAATAGTGTACTACTATTATTATAATCTTTCATGTAATCTTTTTGCCAATGCACTCTTATATTCCATCAGATCTCTTACAACAGTTATAAAGTTTATTAACCATATATTTCGATTGCATAAGACTAAAACGGTTCATCGACAGATCATGTGATAGATGCCAAACAAACGAAGAAGATTTTAGATAACCAAACAACACAACCAAAAAACAAAAAGAAAGCAACAAGCTATTAATGCAGATAGTAAACAGAATACATTTTCATGTGGTATGGTCTATGAAATGATAAATAGACAGAATAAACGTTTGTTTAATTTTTGATTAGAAGTACTGGAAACAATATCTTTTAAATATTCCTTTCAGTTTCTTTTTAGATCTATGCTGCAACTATATTTACTACCTCGAGCAAAATAATTGCTGTTCTTTGTCAATTATAAAGTGCTTTTATTAACTAGCTTAAGGTAATCACTAAAAAAATCTTTCTTCGTTATCAGCCACTAGTAGAAAAGTTCAAAATTGAGTTAAAAGATATGATAGTTAATTGTTTTAATTAGTGTTTGACTGGTCTGCTGTACTGAGATGATCACCTCAATATCCCTATTGTGTCTCACAACTATGTTGTGTTCTATGGTCATTACCGGATCCTAAGATCGCAATGGAAGAGGGAGGTTTGGCGCCGTAAAACCTGGTTTAACCCACCATTTCGTTTGAAATGCCTGTACCAAGTCAGGACCATTGCGATCCACCAATTATCCGGTATGACTGATTCGTTTTTGTCATTTTCTCTGGACTATGAGATTGATCATTCAAGTTCGGTAGTTTTGTTATTACCTTTATTTCCTACTTTACAATAAATTAAATTTAGGAAAACTTATCATTTAAGTGCATGTCTGAGAGAAAAAACATGCAATTTCTATTTTTTGTCCAGAAGCAATATTTTTATAGCTACGAAAGCAATGGTTTAACTTAAAGCCAAATTTCTATTAAGCAACACCCAAGAGGGTAATATTGGCAATTTGCCAAATTGTCAAAAATCACCAAAATATTTGGTTTTTAACTTTTAATTTTGTCCAAGGCAGGCCTCTTAAATAAAAATTCTCTCTAATATCAAAACAATAATGCTTACAAGGTGAACATGTTAAACCTGAAACCATGGATCATGTATTGTAACTTTTGTACAAGTCTGTGAAGTGGGCTGGTTTCGATTTTGATAGAAAAACTCCAATTTTTTGACAACTTTTGTAAAAACATGAAAATGTTCAATTTCAAACAAAATGCATTTTTATGCTTTTAAAAGAAGTGACATAATGGTTTGTTAGAATAAGAATAGCTCTACATGTCTTGACTTTGCAAAAAATGTTCAAGTCGGAACTCAAAATGTGGAAGTTACACCATTGCTTTCATAGCTATGAAAATATTGCTTCTAGACAAAACTGCATGGTTTTCTCTGTGACATGCACTTAGCTATTTGAAATAAGTGGCACATGCACGTTGATGCAACCAGTGTCTCCAAATAACTTATTATACATTGTTATATGATATGTTTAATTACTGAACACAATTTCAATATTAGAATTTAATTATGTGTGCTTTTGTAACAGGTTTAAGAGAATGCGCATTTGATAACATGAATTTGATATTCAAACCCCTAATACAGCTTAAGATATGAGTAATTTCTGACTATAAAAGATGTCATTACATAAATCAATTCAAGGAGTAATATGCTACTTTAAGAGAATGCGCAATTGATAACATGATTGTAAAATTAATCTGATTGGAGCTTTGGTTTTTGCCTTTTATCTACTTTACCTTCTAGTGCACCAACGTGTTTTCGCATGTCTGCGTAGTTGCTCCAGAGTGAGTTAGTTGCTAGTTTATGCATTTATGACAAGTTTTTTTAATGTACTGTTATTCAATGCATAATTTTTCTCTCGCTAGGTATATTTGGTTTACATTGTTCTATGCTGATCATAGTATAGTGTTTGACCTTTTCGATATTGTGGGTAAAGCGCCTCTAATGAGTCTTGAATAGACAAACGCGCGTCAGGCGTAGCAAAATTCATTGTCTTGAACTTGTTGTAATTTTTATCTCTTATATATATAAATCCTAGAATAGGATCGGAGAAGCCAAAAATAGACTAATAACAAGTAATACCTGCAATCAGAGATGTAATATCGACAACATGCAGAATCGATGTGATCGTCTGTTTTTAACATACCAGTATGACATAATTTCTGACAAGTTTTCTGGACATAATTGTTATCCGGACTTCTGTAAGATTCGATTGTTACATGAAGAATAGTTGCCAAGACAATTGATAACCCTTTCACAATAATTCTTTTTATAATGTTCGTTGCTATGTTTTATTGGCAAATTCAAAAGTAAATGTTGCGTCCCTTGACAAAAAATGATGTTTCACGTCTTCTCGTATAACTAAATTTTATCCTTGGATCTTGGTATCGAAATTTGTTTTTCGATTGATTTCGTGATTTTTGGGTTGAGATTAAAATTATTAAGGAGCAAAATGATATATTTTCGAAAACTACTGCCTGGTATTTTTTTGTATTTAAACTTGCTATTGATTGGAATCAATTACAATGGTACACTCACTTTTAAGAAACTTCTGGTAAATTGAAACCCAACAAAGAAATCAGTAGTATAATTGTCGGTTGTCTGATTGTGTTTAACACAAGCTTAACAATAATGTCATTTGATCGCTTTAAAGAGACTTAAGGAGAGAAAAAAAAAACCCTTTATAATGGGTAATCAAACTGGTAATCAATGATATGTGACATCGATGTAATCATCTTTATTGTGACTTACATATATCATTATGTCTCTTGCAATTGTTATCCACAGTTTTATTGGTATTTTGTTGATATATTTTATTTATTCAACAACAAATAAGCATTCTAATGAGTACAAACTGTGCCCCTATCCTCGTCAACTTGTTTTTATACTCTTTCGAGACTGAATTTCATCAGGAACTCGTTAAGAACAAGTCGAAAGAAACTAGATCCTTTGATATTATTTTCAGATGAAATGATGATGTCCTTTCTGTCAACAACGTTCCGTTTGCTAGATGGATTCCTCCAATTTATCCTCCAGAGTTAGAGATTAAGAAAACAATCGAATCTACTTGCTTCACGTCTTGATTGGATTTACATCCCGAATAAGACCCAGGCGATCATCTCATTACAAAAAATATACGAGAAAAGAGACGATTTTAATTTTCAAGTTATTAATTTTTCAAATCTGAAAAGTTACTCCCTATTCACCAGCTCCTTATACGATATACAAGGCCTTGAACATTTTTTTTCGGATTTCTTACTCGACACCGTCGGCTTTTAGACCAAGGTTATAGAGTACGTGTCATGTGGTTTTTTGAAAAGTTTTTCTTTCGATATCAGCCACTGGTAGCAAAATTCAAAATTATGTCAGATGAAATGATTTATGATTGTTTTAATTAGTTTTTTTGCAGTTTGTTGTACGTGATCGTGTCGTTAACTCTATTATGTCTTAAAACCGTGTTGTGTTTTGGGTTACCTAAGACTGCATTGGAAGAGAGAGGTTTGACGCCATTAAATATTTTGAAATCTCCTGTACCAAGTCAGACAATTTCTCTGGTATGTTTTTGCCTTGTTTTATCTATGAGATTGGTTATCCCAGTTCAGTAGATTGTTCAGTTGATCAAAAGATTTTTTTTGTTAAGCATAGCTAACAGTATGAAGTATCTGGAAAATTTTGAAAACGACAAACTAAATGTGATATTTCATGTTTAATGTTACTATTTGAATGCTTTAGTGTTATTAATATTTTCCTTTCATGTTTTGAAATCAATACTGAAATGAAGCAGTTTAAAAAATAATCAAACTACTTTTAGAACAACGAGTGTCACTTTAAGTTACAAATATATGGTTTTCTTTATTTTTAATTCCCTTGATTGAAAGAAAATATTCAGCAAACTATATATTTCATTTAATTATATGGGATAAATGTTTTTTTTTTCTCTAGAAGGAAAATGGAATCAGTGTAGGAAGACCCTATAATTTAACTTGAATTTTGTGAGAATTTTGTACGAGTACAAAGGAATCAGTTTTCTAATCGTGTGTTTCGCAATAATCACAATAAGATGTCACAAAAATTTAAATATGCGCCTTAAGAACCAATCATGAAGATATGAGATTAAACATTCAAGTAATCGTTAAACATAAAAAATAGGTAAAAAGTCAATGTACAGTTCTGAATAGTTGTTTTTGATGCGGTCCATTGTCCATTTAACCACGAGTAAAATATATGTTTACCGCTTTGAAACTTGAGACTTCATTGTTGTGAAAAACAGTATAAGAACCTTTATGAAATGATGAACTATTATTATATTAGTTTTAGAACATTTTAAAATTACAAAACACAACAACAACAAAAAATTAACAAAAAACACTTAATTTAACAATGTTAATATCAAAACATGCTTAACATGCTTAACGACTGAAAATTGGAGTCAATACCTATGATATTTGTTTGTCGGTAAGATTTTTTTTCTGCAATGAAACTCGCTTTTTTACCACAAAGACTACTCCCTGTCTGTTTAATAAAAAAAATCATTACATCTTTTTATTGTAACCAATGCCATTTGAGGTGGCCTATTTATCCACTTAGAATATTTTTTTCGTGCTTTTATTTCGTCTTAACAATCACTGACTTTCCTGGAAAGTAAAACAAATTATTGTCTGCAAGGACTAATAAAAATGTAAAAGTAGTTTGTTTGTCATCTTATAACAAAAATGATTTTAAATGTACATTAACTTTATATAATTCTAGGTGAAAAGACAGGGCTCTTTTGTTCACATACTTGAATTAGGTCAATATTCTTAAGTTTACAATAAGCTTAATTTAACATTTCTTAATTGTTTGGTGTGCAATCTATCATAAATCACACTTTTAGTTGAATTAAGTTGTTTCGGTGTTGAGGTTCCATAATATGTGCAGTACCTCAAAGAATGGTTAAGTGTGCTAGTTTGAATTTTAACTACACCGAGTAGATACTCTTGTAATTCACAAAATCATATTTTGGCTAATTTTCTGTAATATTCCATTAGATCTTTTACAACATAAAAACATTATTTACCATATATTTTGATTACATCAGACAACAGAGGTTCATCGACAGATCTTGGGATGATGTGAAACAATAAAAGAACATTTTACAAATTAGAAATTAGTGTTTGACTGGTCTGCTGTACTGGGATGATTGCCTCAATATCCCTATTGTGTCTCACAACTATGTTGTGTTCTATGGTCATTACCGGATCCTATGATCGCAATGGAAGAGGGAGGTATGGTGCCATAAAACCTGGTTTAACCCACCATTTCGTTTGAAATGCCTGTACCAAGTCAGGACCATTGCGATCCACCAATTCTCCGGTATGACGGATTCGTTTTTGTCATTTTCTCTGGACTATGAGATTGATCATTCAAGTTCGGTAGTTTTGTTATTACCTTTATATACAAAAACTATCAAAACCATAGAAAAATCAACAATATATGCTCTATACAATGTATCTGTATAAATTATGTCAAAATTTTTTACAAGGTCCTTAAGAATGAAAATTTATTCAATTTCTGATTTTGCAATTTTGCAGGGTCCATCTATTGATATATTGCTTCCATGTTTTGTACTGCAACTACATATGTAGTTTTTAATTACATGTAGCAAAAAATTAATTTATAATATTCTTTTTTTATCGTTTTTTTCTATAGTCAGGTTTTTACAACAAATACCCCTTACACCACCACCTGACTAGGGTGTCTAGAGGTTGATCAAATATTGGTTGACTATTTTTTAGAGTTATAACAAGATTAAACCCTTAATATTAACAAATAATAAATTATCAAAATACAAATATTCATATATAAACATATCAGAAATACATTATATTCATTTGCTCTATACACATACACATGTAATTCATACGAGACAAAAACCAAATACTTTATCCATTCATACAGTTTTCAACTGACCTATATATTAAGACTTGCTTTAGTAATTATGAATTAAAAGTTAGAAATAGAAGAGATGTACATTTTAAAGGCATATTGTCTACGGCAAACTCATTTTTTTTACCCCTCAATTTTTTGGTGTCAATTAGACCGAAATGCAATAAAATGAATATTGAAAAACAAATTTGCTACAAATTTTGCTTCAAAAGTAGTTTATTTTGATCAAAATGGCTCGACAATATTGATTGATATTTTATTTACCTGCACTACGTCACATTGACACAGATTTAGACTGAGTAGTTTTAACACGGACCCTAAGCGGAATCTCGAGTTTTGTCCCCGAATACACTGATATGTTGAAAAAATACCGATATTTTTCGGGTTTACCTTTTAAATAACATTCAAAAATTAATACAATCAATAATTGTCAGTTTTATTCATTAAGTAGCTCTAATATTCGGTTGCCGTTTAAATTTTCTTCCGAGCTAAAACTTCGAGAAACAGATCATGCACCACGGGCAAGAACTATTGAAGTTTTCAATCAAAGAAAGTATAGAGCGCATGCTTACAGCTCATCTACATCTCATGAATATGAATTTTTGTAAAGCTTTACAAATATTATTTATTTTTCAATTTTTAAAGTAATAAAGAACCCTAGTGGTATTTTGAAAGTTTGTATCTTTCTTAATAAACAAAACGAATAGTCTGACGACAATTTTTTGGTTTTACAAAAAAAAAATTTTCGTAGACAATATGCCTTTAAGATGGGAATATATCATTAACTGGAGCCCAAAAAAGTACACATTTATCAGAATTGGTTTTCCTCCCATTATGTAAATCTAAAGTTCTAAAGTGAAATATTTTTTGTTTCAAGCCAATAATGTTAGGAATCTTTTTTTCGAGTTTACATTTATGTATATATTGTTTAGCAATAATAATCAATAAATTCAGGAGTGAACATTCATCAATGAAACCCATCAAAATTTCTTTTTTTCTAATACATATGGTTGAGAAGGCCCTTTTATTGCATTCAAAAAAGTTACTGTATAGATTTTTGACATAAACACAATCGAAAAACAGATGTTCAATAGTTTCATCATTACATTTACAAAAAGTACAGAGTATTGAATCAACAAGATTTATTCTATATAGAAAACTGTTTGTTGGAACAATTCTATGTAATAATTTATATTGAAAGTTTTTCAGATATGAGTTTTTACAACATTTGTCTAGCACCATAAATAAATCATTCCATTGGATGTCTTCAACTTCTAAGTTATTCTGCCATGCCTCAATTCTATGATTTGGCAAAATGAACTTCTCCTTTATCATAGTATGATATAAATACTTAAAGCTTTTACTATTTTTAAGCTTCTCTAAAAAACTATTATATGTTGAAAAAATCTCAATCTCATTTATAGTCATTTTGGATAATTCTTCTTTTATCGTGTTTTTAACATTCATTGGTATACTAGAAATAATACGGTAAAAATTCAAAAAATTCCTTGCATTAACAAGCTGACTAATTTGATCAAAATTAAAAAATCTTTTCCTATTTTTATCTATTAAATCTATCACACATTTGATTCCCTTCTCTTTCCATTTATCAAAATATGGTATATCTAAAACTGGTGCAAAATTCAAAATGTCTAAACTGAGTAAATCATTTATATTCATACTCATATCTGGTTTAACAATGTATAATCCTTTTATTACATCTTTCCAAAATGGGTTTGTAATCATATCAACAACTTCAAGTAATTTATGTTTTTCAAATTGAAAAATTCTAAAACCTCCAAGCTTTAAAAATTGTTTTTGTGCTACATCCTGCCAAACCCCAGCTGTATTATTCAAAAGCCTTTTAATCCAACTAAGTTTAAGGTGAGTACTAAATGACTCAATATGTATCACACTTAAGCCGCCATCACAAAACCTCCCAATCAATGTGTTTCTCTTTATCTTTTCTGTCTTCCCATCCCATATAAAGTAGTAAAAGAGCTTATTGATATCATTCATCATAGAAACCTTGGGGTTAGGCAAGGACGTCAACAAATGAACAATTTTAGGTAATGCCAAGGATTTGACAACTGTGATCTTTCCTATAAGAGATAATTTACGATGCTGCCAACTTTTTAAGAGCTTAGAAATATCATGAAGTTTTTGTTTAAAGTTAATATCTATCATATTTTCCAAACATTTATATTTATATAATTTATAATATTCTGATGAAAGGTTACTCCCTGAAATATGCATATACAGCATAACCAAATTAACCATTTTATACCAGTTTTTGTATTTGTATTTTCGGCAACAACACACAATCAAATCTTAACTGGGTACTCGCACTATGACTTCATTGTAAATGATGGTTCAATGTGGAAGACTCAAATGTTTTTTCAAATACTAGATAAAGCTTATTTGTTTCAAAATAAAAAGACACTGACCTAAAGTACCTGACAATTTTAGATATGCAAATTCAGTTAGTTGAACATTTGATAATATTCAGCATTTTTGAAGTGAAATAAAAAAAGGAAATTGATGTGTTTTTGTGTTTTGAAAATCTTCATCATCAAAGTGTTCCTTTTTCACATATATAATAAAATTTAGATACACCGTACTTGAAATTGATTGAAGCCAAAAATATACCAATAAGAAGTAATACTTGCATTCAAAGATGTCATATCTCAAACATGCAGAATCAAATAGATCGTCGATTTGATGTCTGTTTTGTTAAACAATTTTTATGGCGTCGTTCTACTGAGTGAGTGAGTGAGTGAATGAGTTGGTGTTTAAAGCCCTAACAACGCTACGTCATTCTACTGTCTAAAGAATGAGTTATGCTTTGCAAATTCACTGCTCTGTCTTTTGCTCATGAAAAATGTTCCATGAACTTTTCCAGGTACACTGATCACAAACCCTCCCGGCAAACTTTGGGTAGGGATGACCTAACGAGGGATTAGTTACTTTTTAAATGGTCTCAAAAATGCATTGAATACAGAAACACAATTATATTCAACTGAAAAGTAAAATTACTTTAAATCAACAATAACTTAAGTTCATTCCATGCGTTCATAAATTTCGAATTTCCAATGATCAAGTACTCCAATATGTTTGGAAAGTAATCCAACAAGATATAAATCAAACAATATCTTGTAGGTTGTCTTGAAATAATTGTTATCCGTTCTATTTCGTTTTGAAGACTTGAATATTACTTAATGAGTGTTGCCAAGACAATTGATGGCCCTTTCACAAAAAAGGGTACTTTTATTAGAATATTGTGTTTTATTGGCAAAAAAAGTAAATGTTACATTTTTTCCCTTGACACTCACTGGAATTTTGGATACTACACGTCTATTTTTTGTAGACCTAAAATCTATCGTTGCATTTTCGATTCGAGATCTGTATTCGGTAGTTCACAGGAGTTTTTGAAGAGCTTGCATTTATAAATTAGCAAAATTATTTATTCAAGAAGTCATGCTTTAAACTTGTCAATGATTGGATTCAGTTACAATGTTATAAAGACTTAAATTGCAGAGAAATTCTGCTTAACTTGAAAACTTGAATATATGCCGGTAACAGAAAATTGGCATTCTACACAGAAAGCAGCGAAACATATGACCTATAATTTTCTCCATGCCTCTTGGCCATTTAAAAGACCGAACTTGTACCCAAAGAAGCAACATTTTAACTTATGAAATACAGTTTTCGTATCTGTTGTTTTATTCATTTAAGATAGTGTACTTGTTTGAGATTGAGTTCAATACTTTTTAAATTTAATCATGTTTTATAGATTAACGCACTTAGGACCGACCATAACTTGAAGGGACGCCTTGGTTTTTTTCCCCAAAAATATTTTGAAAACGATTTTTGAAGAAACAATATTTTGGCAGAAGAGGGTTAGAAAAAAAATATTCTGAAGAAGAATTTCTTCCATTGAAAACAATGCTCATAATGAAAAAAAATATTCGGTCGCGATGCCTTCAAAAAATAAAAATTCTGCCGCGACACATTCTCAAAATAAATATTTTTTTATGCTCTGCGCTGAAATTTTTTTCAGTCCAAAACAAAAAACCAAGCCCCCCCCTTTTCAAGTTAAATGGTCCGTCCCTTACAAGCAAACTTATCTAATTGTGTAACCCAGACGTATTTACGCCAAAGATTACGTTTCCTTCGCTTAGAAGGAAATGTAACGTAAACTAAATTGTACTATCAAAATCGTAAAAGTATTAATGATGTATGGTGGGCATAAGGTTACATAAGATATTGAATTACGCCTTATTTGTGCTTATTCCGTCTTTTAATGACTATCTACATAAACGTGATATTTAAGTAGAAAAAAACTTAGTTTAAACAACGTAATGACGACTTGACATTTTTGCCGGGTTTTAGCTTTTTAAACTAAGCAAATATATTATGTTGCCGGGAGTGCTTTGATTTTTTTTACTGTCTTCCTCGTTCTTATTTAGATAAAACTGATTGGTTTGTCTTAAATTTGTTTGGAATTGTCAATTTCCTGGCTGTTGTAATGACAAGCAATTATAGCTTTATCCAGAAGTGCTTGTCTATCATCAGCTGTTTTGAAATTATTTAAAAAATATTAAATGAGGAATTGAATTAAAAGGAAATTGGAGTAACATAATTGTATGCCTGGAATGAAATTTAATGAACATAGTTGGCATCAAAAGGAAATAGGACTACATTTTGAAATGTTAAAAGTGACTTCATAAAAATGTATTATAAAAGAGTATTTGATAAGAGGGAAAAACCCCAGTGCATAATAATTTAAGGCATTTTATATGCATTTAAAATTAAGACGGACATCTCGCAATATTTTGATTGATTTTTATAATACGGTCATTATACAACCTTCAACCAGCATACATGTCATTATATTTTGCATAAATGTGGATAATGAGTTCATGTCCAACATCGGGAAAAAAAGAATTTATTTCGATGACTATTATCTAATTGATTTAAAAGGGATGTTTACAGAGGACATGACTAGATGTTTTTTTAGTTATAGAAATGTTATTTACCTTAACATGAGTTGAGACATTTAACTTGAAAGAGGGGCCTTGGTTTTTTTCCTAAAGCTATATTCTGAAAATAATTGTTGATGAAAAAATTATTTTGGCAGCTCAGGGTAAGAAAAATATATTCTGAAGAAATTTTTTTTTGCCATATAAAATAATGCTAATAATTAAAATAAATTCTGTCGCGATGCCTCCGAAAAAAATTCTGACCAAAACAAAAGGCGAAGGCCCCCCTTCAAGTTAAATGGTCCGTCCCAAACTCGACGCTTTTCCTTACCTTCACACCTTATTTTTTTATTCGCTTGACACCATTGGCGAGAATTGTCTAAAAGAACGATGCTAGTTCTTCAGAAGATAAAAATTGGTTAACAGGAGTCATAACTAAATGATGATTTTGTAGTATAGGAATTAAATATCACTTAAAATGAGCCCCAAATTATCAACATGGTGATAATCCTTCGGAAGGGACGAAAAATGGTTATCGTTGAATGGAGAGAGCAATACTTTATGCACGTAAAAGACTTCTTTAGAGATAGATAAGATTATGCTTCAAAAACCATACTAGCAAAGTGACAACCAGAGAGGAGCTTGTTTACACCTTGTTTCCAAATAAAGAAAAAACAAATGATTTATACTTATTAAATTAAAAATTACAAAAATCGAAAAAAAAATAATTTTTCTGTTTAAGCCCATATATTCTGAATTTTCAAAACTAATATGGAGGCCACTCGATCTGGTTATCTATTCAGAGTCGCTTGTGTCAAACACCATATGAATGAATAAAGCAAAGAAAGAATGCCCAGTTGGAGCCCAAATTAACGACTTAAAGGAAAAAGACAATTTTCAAAAGAATAAGCTATACTATAAAATGTGAAACAAACCCAACGCTTCCTAAGCAAATGACTGACGAGAATAATGTGGGGAAAAATAACGTTGTAATGCCTCTTTAACAAAACAAATGCTACGAAATCAATTGAATGTGCCAAATTAAGTGAAAGAAAAAAAAACGTGATCGACCCATTAATCTCTGTAGAATTAAATATTGATTAAAGTTCTTTGGAATCTGAATATCAACAGTTGGAATAATACTTGATAGGATTACAGCCATACGGAGGAATGTATGATACGGATAACATGGTTTTCAAATGACACGATGACGCCATTGTCCATTGTGTCAACAAAGGAAAAACAGCTCTGCAAAGACATTTCCATCGTTTAATGATGCCGAGTGAATGTAATTGAGTGGAAGTGAGATATTGGCTGAAACATTAGCCGATATTACCTCACACACTGTGACAGCCAATTGATTTCATTTATTCTTTATGTTTTAGCTTTCCATTACTCCGCATGGCATCAAGTAGTAGCAGCATGCATCTATCAAATTCTACTTCTGGCTTTGTGGGAAATACAACGGAATTACCAATATTCATGGATTCTACAATGACAATTTTACAATCTACTGTTACATTTATGATAAACAATGTTACAAACAGCAGCACATTGCCTAATATTACCATACTGAAAAAAGCAATTCCGTGCACAGAGCCAGGTAAGCAAATTTATACCGTAGTAAATGTACATATGCAAATTGTGTTTTCTATTTCAGCCTAAAAATCTTGATATCCCTTTAGCCATTTATAATCAGTAGCAGGAACTGCTTACTCTTCCGGAGCACCTGAGTTCACTCCCGTTTCGACTTGAGTTCGCGTTGTTGATTGATATTCAATTATTTTTTTGTTTCGATGTTTTACATGTTGTCTGTTTTTGTCCCATTCTTGTTGGTGTTTACTGGTTTTGTCTCTGCCCTTTCGGACTTTTGACATTCGAATACCCCATTGGTACCTCTGCTTCTTTAGCTTCACAACTTAAGGTTTTCTTCATCCAACTGCTTTAAATCAAATTGTTATGGTGATACATTACTTGTCGAAATATTCTAATACAGCTTTTCATGGCTTTTTCATACATATTACTTTTCAAGAACTTGATTTTGTACATTTCATGGTTCTGCTTTTGACATATTGCTACAGACACAATTTGTCAGGCATTTTGCTGTAAAACAAATCTACAAAAATATATTGTCTCGTTGTTTTTGGCAATATAACAACGAACAACAATCAATTAAAAAGATTATCTTAGTTTTCCTATCTCGACGCTTTGAAAAAAAAATCATTAAATATCAGGTCAACTTTATAAACTCATGAATTTCATCTGGTTATAATAGGTTGCGTTTTCAATAAATTAACTATAACAGTCGTCTTAAACAGTTTATAAGAAGGTCTAAGAGTTCTCTTGGGGTTAATATGCATACATTCTTGTTGTTTTTATTGTCCTTATGGACAATATGTCTACTTTTTTTTTTAGGAATAAGCAGCAACATTAAATGTCTAAAAATGGACAAAAAACGCAGATTAACATTTTAACACTAAAAACTTATCCGAGTACGTTATTATAATTACATTTAACATACTCAATTCATTGTAGGGAAGTTAAACAAAAAGACATTAGGGACCGATCATATAACTTAAAGGGGGGCTTGTTTTTTTTTCCTAAAAAACATTCAGAAAATTATTTTTGATAAAAAATATTTTGGCAGCAGAGGGTAAGAAAAAAATATTCTGAAGAAGGATTTCTATAAAATAATGATGATAATGAAAAAAGATTCTGACAAAAGCAAAAAACCAAGCCCCCCTTTTCAAGTTAAATGGCCCGTCTATTAGTTATGAGTAAGACATTCAAGCATTTACAGATAATCCTTTCCCTTGTACAAACCATGACGAACCTTTACCAATCGTTATACGATATGACACATTACAAGAAGCAAAGGTGTACCAAATGGGTAATCAATAACATAAAACCGTAAAGACAAAGACAAAACCGGTAGACAAAAAACAAACCACACAACAACATAAAACACACACACAAACATAATAACAAAACCGCACTCAGCAACGTGAACTCAAGTCGAAACGAGAGTGAACAACCTGTGATAAACTGTATATATAGTTCTTCCGACCAGAAACAGAAACTTTTAATAGAATAAGAGATATGGTGCAAAATAAACCATGTATAAAATTATTAATGATCCAAAATGACCATTCATCTTATTATCTCTCAAAACGAAGTTCATTAAAGGCAAATAAAAATGTTAAGATTAACAAAGTAGACATCAGCTATTTGTAAAGATGAGGAAGATGTTCACCAAGATTGCAGTTTCTTTATTTGCAAATGTATAGTTTGCCAGGCCATAAACAAAAGCCTTTAACGAAATAAGAAATTTGATGGAGCGTTTCATAAAAATATTAATAAATGACTCATTCTCCAATCCTTTCTTTCCAAGCTTTACTCCATTAGTGCATCTTTAAAACCTTTCAAAGGTTTCAATTTATTGTTACACTGATTGCCTCACAACATGCTTTGCTAATATGGTTTCAAATAACCGAGATTCTGGAGCAGTAATGATTAGTTTCTTAGGTCTGGGAGTGAGCAGATTGTATTTAAGTTTCTCTTTTGTTGGAGCACTAAATGGATTACTGTCATGACATAACAGAAAAAGTGATTAGTCTACTTTACTGCTACATTACACTCCCAGCATTGATTTGAAATAATTTTACATTAGCCTCAGACTTGTTAAATACATCTCTTTTGTGATTTTCCTTCAACCATTTCATGAGTTTCCACCTGATAAATACTTTTACATTAGCCCTAGACTGGTTATTTTTTTTACGTTATATAACTTTCCTTAATCATTCCATGAGTTTACATCTGATAATATTTTTACATTAGCTTGTTAAAAAGCTCATTTTACAACTTCCTTTTTAGCGTTTCATGAGTTTCCACCTGATGCTTTCAGTAACACACAGAGAGAACACGGAGCCTTAATAGTACATATATTGGTTGTCATTTACATGTTTGCTGCATTGGCTGTCGTTTGTGATGATTATTTTGTAACTTCATTAGACAAGATTTGTCAGGTAATGTTTAAACATGTTTAAGAACGAATTTCTTTGCACGAAATGTAATGAATGGAATGAATTTTCGTTCCAATCCTCATTATGCATACAACCTAATCGGAAATCGATCCCTTAGTAAAAAAAATGTAAAAGAATGAGACAAGAATTAATTTTCAAAAAGGATTACTTCCAGTAAACTGGCACTTAAAGGGATATTGTCTGCGAAAAATAAATATTTTGCACTTACAAAAAGAGGCAAACAAACGACTTGTTTTGTTTAATTTTAAACATATTGAAAACAAAACAAAAATAATGGCACCCTATCAATCTAAAAATCGAAAAACATTCATCACTTAAAAATATTTGTAAAGCTTTACAAAAATTCATATTCATGAGCTCTAATCCCGCCTTTATCATGTGCAATTGTTTAGTTTTTTTTTATAAACTTTGCTGGTTAATCGCAGTCAACAATCTATATTTCGAGGTTTAGACTATGTAGAAATCTACATGGCGACGATAACAATAAGGCCACAAAAACAAAGAAAATGACATTAATGGCTAGTATTTAAGTAATGAAGATGATTTAGATAGTTCACATTGAATTTCTTTAATTTGTCACCATATTATAGTCTTCGGGAACAAAACATCCGAGATCCTGATTGATGGCTGTATTATCCTCTTTCCGTTAAAACCTTGGTAAAAGTACATTGTGCAGGACATTTAAAATTTTGAACAATTGGTAGTGACCCAAACGATCCCTTTAAATCTTCTATTATATTGAAAAATTGAATAGGCAGTTCATGATCAATGAATGTCATGCATCAATTAATCCTTACTAAGAATATAAAATTGAGGAGCAGAAATTTTTACTTTATTAATTCGTGACATGGCATAAAACTTTCTTTATATTTTGCATACATGTAAAAAGGTTTTGGGTATTAAATTAAAACTTTATGAATAAATAATTATAATATCTCACAATTCTATTTTGGAAGAAACTAAATAACAAGCATCCAATGCAAGAACTTCTTTATATACCAATATTTCATATGGAACTTTTGATTGATAAAAAATAAGTTATTATGTTGCTCATTTCTACAACCTTGACACTTGAGGTTATGCTGTATAAACTTCATTTACACTTGATTTAATGCTGTATAAGATACAATTTCAATTACAAGATACAATAAGTTTATGAAAATATAAATTGTAAATTACTTTCTAAACTTAAGTGACAATGTAAAGAAAATCCAGCGATTTCATAAAATAAAAAAAATTCACAACGGTAGTGTTTGTTCTTGTTTTATTAATATTCAATTGACTGAATAATTGTTTGGTCAAGTTTTACGCCATTTTTATAAAACCTCTGTAAATAATGGACTCATACTTATTTACTAAAATGCACAAGCTACAACTTAAGATAATCCTATATATGATTAAAAGTGCCTAAGGTTATACATGTTTCACTCATGGAATGGTTCATTTTAAGGGCGAATATAGTTACATGTTCTAAATAAATATCCTTTTTCACTTTATATTTTTAAATATTAATTCAAAAAAGGTAGTATAAATTAATAAAGTAATATGTTGATAAGAAGTTTATTTTTTTGTTTCCAAAAATCTAGAAAGAATTGAATGTTTGCCTTTATTTCAAAAGCTTAGTACACCTTTTAGGAACTTTAGATGTGGCAAGATTTGCTTAATTCATGTCATTTTTAGCTTTGTTATAAAGTGTTTGGAATGGAAATTTTTACAAAAGAATTCCTTGTTCAACTTAGTCCAGAATTCCTAAAATACGAGAAAACGAGTTTAGGAACAGTAGTTCAATAACGACTGTCTGATTCGAGTGTTGATCTAGATGTTATGTTTGAGGAAAGTCCTTTACCACTAGCACACAAAAGTTATTTACAATTGGCTATAAACTTAGACTCTGCTACTATGGAAAGGCCAACTTGACTTTTCAGGGACTAAAATCCATTAGTGCCATCATATCTAAATATCCGAAAAGTTATAACTTTTTTTAAGCATCTAGATCAAAGCTCCAAATGAAATATTGGTATGTAAAGAACATTTTGCATTGGATGCTTGTTATTTATTTTCTTCCAAAATAGAATTGTGAGATATTATAATTATTTATTCATAAAGTTTCAAACCTTTCTACAATAATAAAGAAAGTTTTATGTCATGTCACAAATTAATAAACTTTAAGTTTACTGCTCATCAATCTTATATTGTGGGTAAGAATTAATTGATGCGTGACATTCAATGATCATGAACTGCCTATTCAATTTTTCAATATAATTGAAGATTTAAAGGGATCGTTTGGGTCACTACCAATTGTTCAAAATTTTAAATGTCTTGCACAATGTACTTATACTAAGGTTTTAACGGAAAGAGGATAAATACACTTAAATTATATCTGTCGTCACGAAGGTAAACAAATAATCAATCAACATGGTCGAATAATTTTGAGCGAAATAAACTAAGTTTAAGGCAAATTTGGTAATAAAATTAATGTATATTCCAAGTATTCTTTTATTACAATTCGGTCTAAATGAAATAAAAAATTGGTGACGAAAAAAAAAGATTTTGGTAGACAATATGACTTTAATTATGTCTTATTGGAACAGAATGCAGTGTTAAATACCCCATTCCTAGTTTTCTTCTTCATATTTAAAACTTATATGTTAAGATGAATTATGGTTTGATCTCAGTCCATGCAACTAGTAGATGTCGAGTTAGGCAGTTAAAATCGAATTGGCCTTAACTCAGCCAATAATTGTGTTCTTAACTGTGATTTTATTTCATTTACAAGTTCCTTGCAACTATGTCAATACCCTAATCTGTGAAATAATTCTGTAATAGAAAAAAACCCGAACGTTTCAATGTTTAACGAAAGAACAAATTGACTTGAAGCAGTAATCTTGTTTATCGAAATTGGGATGGCATTTAAAAACCCTAACGCCAATCCTTCTCAAGAATTTCAGGGTAATCCTGTTTAATCATTTCGTCTGGTTCAAAATGTAATTGTATTTTAAGTGTTATTCAGAACAAAGGAACTAAATGATATGTGGTAATCGCGATAAGTTTGCTTTCTTCAATTTTTGTTCTTTCAGGGAAATTTTCAGATACATGTAATTGCTTCCTACACTTCTTCAGGGAGCAACTATTGGATATTTATGGGAGAACCATGGGAGGAATATGTATATATGAATTCTCCTGCCTTATTATTTTAGTTATGTTACTGTCTGGATTGTTTCATTTATGGTGTATAAATGTCCTATATTTAGAACATGGGATATCCTTGATGTTTTGTATCATAGAATTATTTCAAATTCACAAAAAGCATCTTCACAAGAATCAATTGGTTGCTCCTTTTAGTTTTGTTGTACAACTTGGTTGTGTGACTGTACTCATGACATTTTATATATTTTGTCTGTATAAACCATTTGCTTTCAGAAATATGAACAGAGTAAAGGTTCATGGTTATTTTTCCAATAAAATGGTAGATTTTTGACCTATTTTCTAGTCTATGTACAACTTAAAAAAACACAGAGAAACACAAAATAAAGTGTAGCAGCGTCCATATATAAAAATTGCCCATCATTTTTCCTTCCAGTTTACAAGATTCTTTTGACAAATGACAGAGCATTGTTGATTTTTGGCTATATTTGGCTGAACTGAAAAATGCCTCGGCAAAACAGATCAAGTGTACACGGTTTGTTCCCCGAACGCCTACTGGACTAAAAAAACATCTAATTAATATATGGAATTAAGAGGCCTTCTAAGGGGTGTTTTAATTAATGTCACCTGTTCATTTGGTATAGGTAGAATATCCAATAGGAATATGTATTAGAAATTTTATATTATTATCTAGCTTTTGACTTTCACAAAACTTAGTTAAAATAATAATTTCCTTTGTGTATGTCTTTGCTTGTGTGTGTTCATTATTTTTCTGTAGTTGCAATTGTTAATCATTTTAGTAGAAAAATATAAAGTTAAAAACATTTTACATTTTCTTTTTGTAACAGAAAGTATATATGGTCAATCTAAGCAATATTAAAAACGAAAGAATATGGAATATGTGCCAAAAAGACACGATCCACATATTGAAATGATTTTAATAAATGTACAAAAGCAAAATTTCACTGCGTGTGAAGCGCTTTTCTGGATTAACCTTCATCAGACACGCTAGGAGTAGAAAACTTGGAAAACTGGTAAAATATTAGATTTTATTTTAAAAATGCCAAAAAAATATTACAACAATGACCAAACAGATAAATTTATCAATTTCTAAAGAAACAGCCAAACGTTGTCAAATTTTGGAAATATGTAAACTTTGTCTTTCCAACACATATTCCAGTACTCGAAAATATATTAGAGTCAATAGGCGTACTTTGACTCTTAACAAAATATTGATAGAGGGGAGCAAGTTCCTGTGGTTATAGAGAGAGTTTTCATTTTATTCTCAAAACATCTATTTTGAAAATATATCATTTTTATTAATCATGAAAACAATTATATATTATTAGTGAAACCCGAAGAACCCTTTATTAGGGCAAAAGAAATTTATATAGAAAATGTTTCTGAATATAGATATTTAGGTACTAGCATCAGAAGCAATGGTAACCTGAAATACAGCTTAGAAGATCTTGCTAAAAAGGCTAGAAAGGTATTATTTTCATTAAAAGCAAAAACTTCTTCCATGGGGCCACTACCGATAGCAGTGTCAAATAATTTGTTTGACACACTGGTATGTCCAATTCTACTATATAACTCAGAAATATCATATATGGACTACCACTTAAACTTTTATAGAGCTAAATTAAGGGGAAACTTGAACAATAAAGTCCTTGATCCCTTGCAATTTATTGATAAATCCCCAGCAGAAAAAGTACATTTAAGTTTCTGTAAACACGTATTGGGAGTACGTAAAACAACTTCCAACTTATATACTCGTTTAGAACTTGGTCGAAATCCGATCGAACAAACGATCATGCTTCGTACAGTGTCATTCATGTGAAGACTCTGTTCCGATAATACAAATAAATTACTAAAAGAAGCATTTAATCTCACCAAAGACTTAAACGATCAAAATGTTTATACATGGTACACCTTCGCTAAGGATTTTATATCTGATGATGAGCTGCTACAACAAATCATAGATTGTAACAATAAAACTAAGCTGAAAACTTTAAAATCAAATTAAAAAAACATTTTTAATGAATGGTATCAGAGAATATATCAGAACAAACTTGATTTACTAAATGAAAATAATAAAACATACTTAAATAAAAATATAAAAGAAGATTTAAATAAAGAATTTTATCTCTTATATAAAGATTTTGAATCAAGAAGGGTCCTCACAAAAATCAGAATGTGCGACCATAATTTAGCTATAGAAAAGGGTAGATACTTAAAAGTCCCTAGAGAGCAAAGATTATGTGTTTCTTGCAATGTGGTAGAGGACGAAGCTCATTTTCTGCTACATTGCAAGACAAACGAGTCTTTGCGAAAAAAAAATAATCGAAGAATTTTTTGAAAATACTGATCATTATGAACAATATAATGACAACCAAAAATTAAAAATACTCCTTAATCCAAATAGCTATAAACAAGTTAATGTTATAAGTTCCTTTTTAAAACAATCATTAGTATTGAGGACATGGGGAATCTTAATAAAATACTTGCAAAGCCTATATTGCATTGTTCACGTAAAATATCATGTATTATACGTTAATTATGTATTTCTACTGTTGTTTTGTTATATTATTTGTTTTTGTCACAAACTCTGTCTAGATGTTTATATGACAATAAATTTGATTGATTGATTGATTGAATAAATAATGTATATTTCTAACCTTTCAGTCATTTTCAATTAATTTTTTGAAAGCATTCATTCTTATAGATATTGTAATTTGGGTTATCTTGTCCATTCAGTGCTATACTTTAATATTTTCAAGGTAAATACAGGTAACCTTAATTAGTGCATTCCCCTATATAGGCCCCTTAATCCCCATTCCTAATGGGGTGTTGTTTTTATCCAGTAGGCGTTCGGGGAATACACCGTGTACACATACTAATACTAAAAGTTTATGCAAAAAATATTTATTTAGACGCTGCTACGCCTTATTAAACAATTGAATGTGTAGGTTAGGCTCCACATCGACAGAAAAAAGACGTAAAATATCGGTCTTTTTTTTTCGAAGTGTAAAGATGAACATTAAAACACACATATAAACTTGTCTCCCTTTTCTGCTTTTACAGAAGCTTGGTTTCAGTGAAGATGTTGCAGGGGCTACTTTTATGGCTGCTGGTAGTTCAGCACCAGAATTATTCACCGCTATCATTGGTAGGTTTCATCGTAAAAGAATATCTCCAGAGAATTTAGTTTTATGTATAATAATGTCCAAAAAGTGTCATTAGCCTTCTAAAAAAAAAATAAAAAAGTTATTATTGACTTTTTGTGAGTTTAATCCCACACAATCTCGCTCTGTGGATAAGAGGACATGTTAGAGACAATGGATTCTTTTACTCTTCATGTCACAAACAGGACATCTCAAGTTCTACGAAATATTGAAACAAGTTATGGAAAAACTAAAAAGTAATCAAATTTTGAGTTCATTTGATGTAAAATGAGAACAGGTTCATACTCCAATACAAGACATCTTTAAAAAAAAACCATAATTTTTATCTGGAATAATAGAAGACCCTGAAAAAAACTATTATCAAACTGATCCCATTAACCTTTCAAGTCAAGACTTTATTCTCGCTATATCTTAACCTATAGATTAAGTTGTTATTTTGTAATTCCAGGCGTCTTTATAACCAAAGGAGATGTGGGAGTTGGGACAATAGTAGGATCAGCTGTCTTTAATATCTTATTTGTCATCGGAATCTGTGGATTACTTGCAGGACAGGTATTGAAATAAGTATTAAGAGACAAAATGATACAGATTTGTTGTTGTCAATCAATCTTTTTCCTTTGGCATTAACCTGGAAATTTTGTTGTAAAGTAAATATGATACGGTTGCAAGATTTCATGAAATTATAATTTCCAGATATCAAAAGTTCTAGTCTTTATCAGTGTACGGACTAAATTAAGTCTGTACATGTATCTTCCCGCATATCATAGAGACCTAGTATCGATTGGGGACTGACGGCTTTAATGAAGTTTAGAATGGTTAAACATGTTTTCAAATTTATCTAGAAATCAAGCAATTTTGACAGACCAATTTCAATGAAATATTCCATTTTTTGTTGTTGTGTCGATTTGACCGTTCCCTCGATCTCCAGTTCACTTTATTTATGCCATCGTTGTTATATTTTCTTTCTTTATCTTATTTTGCATATGAAAAATGGTCTTATATCAAGATAATGAACTAAGACTATGACATTACAAAAATAACTAATGGATCTAATAAAGAAAAGCAACTCAACTCAAACGTAAAACCCTTGAGATTCCTTCGAGATTAATAATCCTTTTTATGCAGAAAATGTCCATCTTATAATGGCACGATGCTGTCAGGCAATAAATCAAAATTAATGTCACATGAAGGAGACATCGCAAACATTAATTGATGTAGACAGTATTACTAGATTAAGGCTTATTTTTGCTTCTACTTTTATCATATTATGTGGTATTCAAGGTCAAAAAATGAAAACTGACCTCTGTCAGGTGTTTTTATCTCGCATATATGCGTAGATATGTGTAACATTTTGCTCAAGGTCTATAATCTAGGGTGATGACCTTAGTCAGGACCATTGCTATTTTCAATTTCTTTCCTGCGATTGCCTCATTTATTTTGTTTTTTCTTCTTGGTCAAAACAAAACACCGATTGATAAAAGTTCATTTATTTTGTTCGTTTGAGTTTTGTTAACTCTAAAATAAAGGTAATAACAAAATTACCGAATTTGGAGGATCAATCTCCAATGTCCAAGAGAAAAGACAAAACATGGAAGACACACCGGAATATTTATAGATCGCAATGGTCCTGACTTGGTACAGGCATTTCAAATTAAATGGTGGATTAAACCAGGTTTTATGGCGCACCAAACCTCCCTCTTCCATTGCGATCTTATGGACCGGTAGTAACCCACAACGCAACACGGTCGTGAAGACATAATAGGGATAATAAGACGATCTTCTCAGTACAACAATCAGCAAAACACTAATCAAAACAAACACTAACCAATACGTTCAACTTAATTTTGAATTTTTCCACCAGTGGCTGATAACGAAGAAAGATTTTTTAAGGGACCGTATGAGACGCATTTGTTACAGAATAAAAATACCTGTAAATATACTTAAGAACGGTTTGAGCATGTTTCATTATTTTAGATATATAAGGAAAAAGTAAGACCTGAGAACATGAAATATTTTGAACTTGTTTTTCGTCCAATGTTGCCTTTTTGTATTACTGAATCTTGTCACTGTTGATGGCATTGTTATATTAATCATTTGGATTCGATGAAGACCATCTTTAAAAATTCCTTTTATGGTTTCAGAAAACCTGAATTCAGAATCCAATCACGTTTAACTTATTCATCAAACAGAGTGCTTATCCATTTGGATTGACGAATTATTCATAATTTGTGGAATCCATTTAGATATTGGCTGCTTTACGGGGCTATTTATCTTTGAAGACCAGCGTGATAATATATCTCATAGATGAAGTTTTCCCGTGTAATATAAGTGACAGTTAATTTGAGTACGATATCCTCATTAAGATATAACGATAGTACTCCAGAAAGCAATGTTATCAATCTCATCGAAATTGGCCCTTTCGTTAATATTTCCATCGCTATATCATGTAAAACTATAGACTTTCATATCCTCAAAAGTTTATAAGAAAAGATGCGCAGATAATTTGCTAATTTTGCATGCACTGACAACCAAACTAAATAGGAAATTCCTTTTCAAATTATTACCAAACATTTTTGTTTGAATTGAAAGCATATGGATATCTACTGGTTAAGCGTCACGTGATATTCGACCATCCGTCGAGTCAATCGGTAATCGTTGGTTCTCGTGGTAAGGTCACCCGCTCGTGAGATTTTCCACGCGACGTCTTATGTCTTTAGTGTTTTTTATTGTATATCCTGTTGATGTTTGATATAACATTAATCACCCTGGTATATGAACAATTAACTTCTTTACCTCAAAAGGTAAGGTAACCCTCGGGACAAGAAAAGCCTTCGGGTGACCGACCTTTCTCGGGGAAATTAAATTGGTTGGGCACATACCATCTATGGTGACAATTGTATATCACCACATACTCGTTACGAATATTGCACTTAATTTTCGTGTGTGAATTTAACAAGTGTTAAACCGGTAGTGCTTAAAACAAAAGCCCTCATCGCTATCTTATCATTAAATGTTATTGAAACATTTTTGTTTATACTGTCTTTTATTCACAAATCCCTTTTTGTTACTCTACCTTAAATGTTTATGAATTATTCGAGATACCTTATTCGTAAGTTATTCGTTAGCCATTCGTATTTTAATTCATTTTCCTTAATTGAAATGGCTTTCTCTGTGTTCCTAGTCTCTCAACATAGGGTTCCCACACCGTGGAATAAGATTTCAGGTCTGTGGACCACCTCCTTTTTGTGTAGTGCTATCCCGTCTCTTGTAGTTTATCTAATTTTGTTGGTTTTTACCTTTTCACAGTGTTTGGTTTTCTATGCTGTTTCACATTTATTTAGATCCTTTTATTTTGTAGATTGTCACTTTATCATGGTGGATGGTATGCAGAGATTCCTGTTATTATTCCTTATCTGTCATTGTTCTCATATTGGTGAGATTCCTTTTTAACACTATAGTTTTATAAGATAACAGAAATATTGACACTTAAGCAGGTACAGAACACCTAAGGGAAATAGCTCTTAAATATCCCTTGAATGTTTTAGTCAGGCACACTAATTGAAAGAAATCAAGCTTCTCAGTGATCAAAATATGAAATTTTCAAACTACATTATGTTCAATGAAAATTTTCTCAAGAAACCTATGGTTAAATTTTCTTAAGATTTTGCAATTAAATTAATACGACTGGGGTACATATTTCTTTTCAAATTTGCATGAAAATATAAACGACACCATTTTATTTTAGCCAAAGTGTTAGGTACCCCCTTCATCTAACAACTACGATATTAAATGTTTGTTTTTTCTTGCAACAGTTTCACTTTATTATATACCAAAGGTTTTGTCGGTTGTACTGAGATGATCACCTCTTTCTATAAGCGTGTCTCACAACCGCGTTATGTTTTTGTAACTAACATACCCTAAGGTCGTTGGGATTAAACTTGGTTTAACCCACAATATCTTTTGAAATGTCTGTACCAAGTCAAGACTTCTTTGGTCGTCAATTTCTCTGTTATGTAATACCCCTTGTAACCACCTTGGACATTCGAGATTGATTAAGTCTGTGGAACCTTTATTTTCTTCAAGTAAGGAAAAGGTAATCACCTTAAGATTTCATAATTATTTTAATGCCATGTACATGCTATTCTAGAAGAGCCAAACAGATGCATCATATCTATAGTATTAATTGTGATTCCAATTGTGGATCTTATTCTTACATTAATAAACTTATTGCTGAAATCATAAATTCCGACTCCAACTTAATGAAAAACAAACCTTATTTAAGAAGTATGACATAACAGAAGGAACCTTTGCTAAATAACTCTGATTACACATATTGAAATGTTCGGCATTATACTACAGATAAAGTTTTTTATAATAAAGCTTAAAAATCAATTTGTTGAAAACCTTGGAATATGTAGAGGATACTCGATTTCAACCAGGACCACTATTTTAACTATACATAATCTTTGTTATTTTGCTCATTCTTTAAGGATAGTAAATTTAAATTTCAGGTTGTGTCAGATGGGGTAGTCACTTGGTATGAATCCCTTATTATGCTCATCTTATATGGTGGTTACATAGTAGTCATGAGGTATGACCATTTGATTATATGTATATTTTCTAAATTTAAAAGACCCTAAAATTAAATTAATAGAATTGAACTAAAGGTATAAAGGTAAGAAAAAAAAATAATAATAAGTAACTTAATTTTAAAAAGCATTTAAAAACAAGACAAAAAGACCATGTTTTGGAAATCTTACAAAGCTAGTGTTCTCTCTTAGATATCTTGAAACTGGATTTTTTTATGATATTAAATAATGGTGTCTTCTCTTGTATACTAATAATTAATCGTTTGGTTATAGACCATTTTCGTCATACTTTATCGTGGTCACTTTTAATATCGAAGACTATGGACAATTTTACTGTCGTTTTTTTAATGTTTTTGACATATTTCCAAATTTGAATTTCAAATAATAATTGTCGCCTTCATTTACCAAATGCAATTTTATCGTTTGAAAATTGGAATGTTTCAAAGCAAAGTTTTTTTCTTCACTTGCTGTTATTTGCTGTTATTTGATATATTCGTTGCAGAAACAAATAAGAAGTAATTCCATTTGCTTAGATTAATGTTTTTGTTAATGAAACGACAACAATTTATTGAGAAAATTTAATTAAATTAAGTTCATACTTTATATAGTGACTAAGAACATTGCAC
Organism: Arcuatula senhousia; assembly: GCA_963971305.1. NCBI lineage: Eukaryota > Metazoa > Mollusca > Bivalvia > Mytilida > Mytilidae > Arcuatula > Arcuatula senhousia. Next base: position 19,837,664 of record OZ020304.1, on the reverse strand, counting down.
AAACACAAAAGACATTTTCGATCGATACAAGTTAAGAATAGGAATAAATATTCTGCTTTTATTTTTGATATAGAAAGCAATACCAAACATATATCCATTATGGAACAAAGGCAAGGAAAATGTAAAGGATATTGTCAATTGCAAAATTTATTGTTCTCAACCTATTCAAAGATATCATTAGATCGTAAAGTCATCCTCTATTATTATAGAAAGCGAAATAAAAGAAATATTATTCAAGGAAAACTTTCAAAACAAGTCAATATTGAAATTGTTTTAAAAGATCTCAGCACGATGGTATCAGTTTTACACAAAATGCTTTGAACCCCAATCAAACAGTTATGATATAATATTTGAAATTTATATTATTGAACATATGACTGTGTTTAAATTCATTTTACTTTGAAAATGTAATTGAATAGTTATTTAACGAGCTAAAAACTTTAAAGCAAATCAAACTCATGTATTTTTTAAAACTCTCGTTGTTTAATAAATGTTTTTTTTACATGTACTCTAATTTGAACCTCAGAATTATAGATATCACCTTAATGTACTCGATCACTTACCATCGCTTGGAAATTCAGATTGTTTAAGAAAGTTATTTTTTTCTCAAATTATTTGCATTTGTTGAATTTCAGTATTTTAGATCCAAAAATAGAGCTTTTCTGTAACTTGAAATTTTCTACACTATGTAATCTTATGAAAAAAAAAATGCAATACTTTATGTTTCCAAGAGCATAAAATACAACAAAATAAAATAAAAAATGAAAATTGGAATACAAAAGAGATACATTGTTGTATTTTTCTAAATACAAGGTAACATGCCGAGGTATTTTGTTTTCCATGCTGCCTATGCATATTTCAAGGGGTACCCTCTAATCAGCAGCATTTGGATAATTAAGAAAAGTTGGAAGGTATGAAAAGAAAAGTCCTTGTACACAAACAAGTCCAATTCCAGCATCGAGTGTATCTAAGATTAAAAAAGTAATGTTGATGACAGGTTAATAATCTTTCTCATGTCTTATTCAATGGGGGTGATAAAGGGGAATCCAAACACGAAAACACGTGCTTCAAAAACGCTGAAAACGGAGAACGAGTTATACAAATATCATAACACAAAACACGGGACAAAAATACAGACAAAAACGGAGCACGTACAACCTCCCAAACACCAAAACACGAGACAAAAATCTGAAACACGAAAACACGTAAAATAAAAACGTCGAAAGCGTAGCACGAAAATAACCCTTTACAACCCTCTTAAATAATTTAAAGTTTCTCAAAAGCAACAGACGACATTTAGCCATCACTGATCAATAAAGTTTTGTGTAAAACAATTTTTTTCCTTTTCGTTTAGTAACATTGAAAACATTTTCATTGGGCATATATCAATACCAGGATTAAAGCCAAACAGTATAAAGAATATTGCCAATATCTACACAATATTGTTGAGAATGCCAGGTTTCTTCTCTTGTATTGCACATGGTCGATATTCTCGGTGCTGGATTTGGCGTCCCTGTAAGTGTTCCAACGTTTTGGGTAAAAGTTACACATGTTGAAAGGGTGATATGAATTAATGCAATTCTGGCATTAAAAAAAATTCAGCTTTAGTTTTCGATGTTTAAGCAATATTAAGAATCATGCATCGATTTCAGAACCACAACAAAACAACATCTATAGAAAATTGTAATTTTCAAAAACATGTTGTTATAAACCTTTTCGTAAATCTCATTACAGTGTAATTCGCTCCTGTTTTGTCATTGATAGTCAAATAAACGATGTAACTTCAAAAACTAATCAAAGTCAAGCCAATTAAGAAATTAAATGCAACATTCCGTCAGCTCCAGCTTATGGAGTTTACGTATCTCAATTGATTCGTTACTCCAGAGCGTGCGGGACTTACATCGATTTCCTTAGCAGAGCGACACGTCTGACGCAAAAATTGCTCACACAGGGTTATGTTGCTCCTCGGTTGCTGTCTTCACTCAAGAAATTTTACGGAAGACATCATGCACTTATAGACAAATATGGGATTTCGATCTCTCAGATGAGTGCAGATGTTGGTTTGTCATAGTGTGTTGTTTTGTCTTCCTTTACTGGATTTGACACGCTGAATGGACTATTGGCAACGCGACGGGTGTGCTATAGCAAGCAGGAACTGCTTACTCTTCCGGAGCACCTGAGTTCACTCTTGTTTCGACTGGAGTTCGCGTTGTTGATTGATATTCAGTTGTTTTGTGTTTCCATGTTTTACGTGTTGTCTGTTTTTGTCCCGTTCTTGTTTGTGTTTACTGGTTTAGTCTCTGCCCTTTCGGACTTTTGACATTCGGATACCCCATTGGTACCTCTGCTTCTTTCAAGCACAATAGAACCATGTATTGAATACTTTATAAAAAGAAATAATACCGTTGTGAATATTAAATATCAGACTCGATCCATCACTTCATTAAACCAATTAAGCTATAGAATTGGTATGTTTTTGAACGTTTTCAACTTAAACGATTGTAGTGTCATTTTCGATTGACCTAGAAATATACAATCAATCTTAGTCATTAAGTTTGGATATATTCGTTATTACAAATAGTACACTTTTATGGTTTTGCAAATCTGCTATTCAGGTCTCAAATGAGTAACAATTGTTATAACATGCAACAACCACATTTTTCGTTGGCATTTGAAATGTTGTAATTCTATCTTAGGCTGCCAGCACACTTCTTTATACAGAGGAAAAAAATATCGCGCAATGTTTCATTATGGGCATGTTAACCTGTTATAAAAGAGTGTAGTCCAACATTCAACCTTCAGTTTCCTAATATTCATTATTTTCTTAGGTTCAGCCAATATAAGCATATACTACTTTCACAGTAAACAAAACCAACACAACACAAAACAAAAACCCCAGGATTTAAGAAATAACCGTGGCGTTCTTTTTTTAAAAACTGAAAGATGTTATTACTGTGGTTTCATTAATTTATGTGTGGTAAATTTCATGGTTTCGTGGGTAAGGTGATCTGCGAAAATTGGTTTCCCATGATAATGAAATTTAACCTTGCTTTGCAAACTGCAAACTTCAGAAGAAAAAAGAATTGGTTCCCACGAAAGTAATTGAATCCACAATAAACTAATCATTTTATAAATGGTAGAGAACCATTAAACATGTTTTCAGTCACTTCAAATGATTAATTTTTTTTCATAAAGACTGTGACATTCTATGCTATATAAGTCTTAATAATTTCTATTGCTTTATAGATTTAATATAACTCTGCAATCTTGGGTTGCCAAGAAGATAGATAAGATCAAGTCTTCCAACATATTGCCAATTAATGGTGCAAAGAGAGCATTTCCCGGGGACTATGGTAAGTTTATTTTTATCTTAACAGTCATCTATTGATTTTAGATGACAATTTGATAACAAAACAACCGTTTCTGATAGAATAAATCATAAATTCAAGTCTTTCAACATCTTGCCAATATATTGTGCTAAGAGAGCATTTCCAGGCGACTATGGCTAGTATGTTCTTAACTTAACATCCATCTATTGATTTCAGATGACTACATGCATTTCTTGTACATTAATCGTATGTTCATGTTACTATTAAATGATTCAACATCTTTGAAAATACCAGTTGCACATTGTCAAAATCCCCAGTGCTGTATATATGTGGCTTTTTCGAACACTTAACGTATGAGCTTTCATTTGATCCCTTTGGACTTTGATTTTCCAACGTTTTCCGATTCAAATGCTGGTTATAAGAGATCACACCTTGAAGTGTGCATAAAGAGCATAACCAAATTACCCATTTTATCGATAGCTGCTTTTGTTATTTGTATTTTATAACGAAATATTGGCAACAATGTAAAACAAGCTCTTTTAATTGCCACTCTTTTGTTTTTGCTAAAATGGGAGCAAAATATTGGACCATTTTACATTATAACCATAGGCGTTTTTACAAAAAATCAGGAATTGACTTTTTAGAATCACTTTATCTGCTCTTGGTGTAACGTTACTTTGACATCAATAAAAATACAGTTGAAACACTATTAAGCGTTCCCATTGATTTTGATATTTGCATATTGCTATTTTCAGTCCCATTATTTAGCGTATTTACTGTCGAATATTTGTGGATTTTATTTCTTAAATTATTATCCAAACAAACTATTTATCATAGACAATGTACTGTCAAAAGAATGACAACAAAGTTCCAGACAATAAATTTTGCTACGCCTTATGCGCGTTTCTTCTTTTCACGACTCATCAGAGGCGCTCTACCAAAAATATTGTAAATGGCAAACACTTTATGATTATGAAGAGCATAGAACAGTAAAACCATAAATACCAAAAATGAGTCGGTTGTTTAACTTAATACGAGTTCTTGTATTTGTACAAATAGTGATTCCAAAAAATCGAATTTCATGGATGAAAAGACATACAGGAAAGATAATTCGCTTTTAATCAGCTGCGAACTGTTTATCATGTATAAGAAATACAAAGGTTGAGAATAATCTTAATCTTAAAGATAAATTGAAATTTGTCATGAAAAAAGTAAGTATTCTTTATACTTATTATTATCGATTTCAGAGGTTTTCACAGATGAAGACGATGATGTTTTTACAGCCATTGATACAAAGAGATGGCGGGAAAAAGAAATTCCAGCTGACGAATATGCAAAATCAGCAAAAATCAAGTAATGAAATGAAGCCTTTTTATGATTATAATTTAAAAGGCTGGTACATTTCCTTTACATACATGTTTCAATACTTGACCCATAAGCAAAAAAAAAAAGCATAAAAATGATACTTGAAATAATAAACACTTAGATACACTTCGAAATTAAGTACATAATGTTTTCCTCCAAAATGTGATTTTGGCCGTGGAAAGCATGGCCAACACACATATAATATATAAGACTAGTTGACCGATTTTGTAACTATCCATAACAATACCTTATTGTCCGCATGTTCTGTAACTGGAACTTGTGAATTTATCTTGTGTTTTGGAAACATCACTCCGTTTTTCTTACTCCAAATCACTTTACAAAAGTCGATATTGAATGTTTCTTTGCTTCGTATCATAGTAGCTTCCATCCTTTATAACAATATTCAAGTGTTTAAAATTACACGTGCAAATTTAATAACCAAGGGGTAGTCAAATTTTTATTTGATATTTCCTCCAATTTCAAGTTCTAGGCTTCATGGGAAAAACAGATTCTCCCTCTACCTCTTGATATTTATTTATCATGTTTTATTTATTTATTTATTTATTTATTTGTCTATCTATTTATTTATTTATCCAAGATTCTGTGCATTGTGAACGACAGATAATAAGTGAAGACAATACAATTCAATTCTCTGAAATTACATATTTACTTTGGAGTTGTAATATCCATTCTCTGAAACTACATATTTAACACCAAGTTCAAGAACTGTGACAAATGCACCAACAACATTTCTATTTTCCAGCATGACAAATGTCCATTTGTATTTTATTTTCTTTTTCTTCTTGACATGGCAGATGCATGTTTGTTTTTTCTTGACATGACAGATGTATTTTTTATTATATCCTTTTCAAGGTTATTACAGGTGCACATACATTGTGCAAGTGTCATGAAATTCAAACTTTAATTATTTACTCATTTAAAACCCTTTCACTAAATAAAACAAACTACATGATTTTGGCGATAATTGGTCACAGCATTTAATATCAATATATTATATAAATTCACAATTACACAACTAATGCAGATTGCGTATTTAGATGAACTGTCCGTATTTCGCAGTTAGAAGAATGGATGCCGGCAGATTACCGATGATGGCATCCAACAATGGACAGAGTGTAACAAATTTAAATGCAACGAATTTAGCATCACTGTGGGAACACAAGTGATGGGCCAAAAAACCTTAACTTGACCAAAAGATGCAGCGGATATGCTAGTTTATAGTCAATTTATTCCAACAGACGATTCTTTTTCCCATCCTCTAGTACCATGCTGTCACTGAAGCTAATTCCTAATTCATGTGAATCCATCTTTTAAAACCAAGCTATGACTGAAAGTGTCCAAATTAAATGACTGCACCTGAAAAGGAAAGCAAGAAACAACCAAAAGCAGTATCTTGTTTATAATATAATTTTTGCTGTTACAAGTTTCATATAATCATCAATAAGGGAACCCATAATAGAGGTTCTTTAAGCCTGCAGCAAAACTATCAGTTAATAAGGGCAGGGATGGGTGGGTTTTTCACGTCCGTTCCCTTCAAATTCTGGTTGAAAAAGGCTCGATAATAACTAATTGACGCGAACCAATCAAAATTCAGTAAATTAAGTCATCAGAGTTTAACCAAAGACCAAAGAATTAATAGAACAAACAAGACCCCATAACTATGATAACGCACCTTCACTTTGATAAATTAATTTAATCATAAGGCTTAAATTATATTATTTATCTACGTCTGGCATGTTGAAAACAAAAACTAATTATGATATAAAAATTAAATCATATCCACTCCCGACAGAAGAACAACCTTTATTTCCTTTTACAAATGAAAATTGTAAGTAAAAGGAATAAATTTACTATTCGTATGTTTATCTGAGAGTGGATTATATCACTGCTATGTACTTTGATTTTTTAATTCCATTTTGAAAAGACAATGTTTTGACTTAAGTTTTGCAAGTGTTTAGTAAAGAATGTACAGAATCATTATGGAATAAAAATAAGAGAAGACAAATAATGGTTGATGACAAAATGTGTTTGGAAAAGAACATAAAATAAATCAATGTCTACAATTAATTATTTTAATAACGAACCAAATCCATGGAACCATATGGGTTTGTGGGAAAATAGAATATTTAAAAACTACTTTTGTATTTTACCAGACCTCACTTTTGTGATTTTGTCTTTCGGCTGATGATGAAGAAAAAGTTTAAACCTAAGACAAGATTCCGTGCAGCTGCCTTTCTTATTATATCATATGTAAGTATGGGGTATTGTATCATCTGTTGTTATACAGACAGATGGGACATGGAAAAATATCTCTTTTATGTCAGGAGCGTGTTAATATAATGCTATATATTTATAATTTTAACAAAGATAACACTATTTAAAATCCGGATAATATAAGATTAAAAAAATAAAATTAGATTTTCAAGAGAAATAATTAGTTTTATTCCTATTTATCACAAGCCTGGTAGTCAGGCTTTTCTGACACGAATTACCATAAAATTTCTAATATATTGTCGCTGAAATTTCCGATTGTTAAATTCAAAATTGAAAAAACACCAGGTTTCTTTCCTTGTAATGCACATGGTCGATATCCTCGGTGCTGGATTTGGCTTCCTTGTTCGAACGTTTTGGTTTTGAGTACTTTTCGTTTTCAACTGTTTTGGAATTTGATCTTCCAATGTTTTGGTTTAAATGCTACTGATGAGAGGTTACTCCTTGAAATATCGATATATAGCATATCCCAATTAACCGTTTATATCTGCGTTTTGGTATTTGTAATTTTGTAATATAAGTTATGCTTATAAAAAATAAAATATTTTTTCCAGGAGAGTTTTAATCATAGTAAACAATGTGTTTAATAGTTGGTTGTTCGTCAATATAAAAAAAACATTATGTAAAATTAAAAAGAAACTATTTCAAAATCATTTCTGCTGTTTTACACGAATTCAATGAATAGATCAAGATGTCTGAAAAAAAAATACTTAAAGTTTTTAAGCTGTATTTAATTTTATATCATTACATATTAGAGGGTTACCATGCTCAAAGACGAAGCATACCAGAAGAGACAACAGTTTAGAAGAATGGCTCAAAAATCCAGTGTCATATCATACACCAGATCTATACGAGGATGGTAAGTTTTCTACATGCATTTTACCATCTATGTCAAAACTAAATATACTAAAAAATAAAGAAGATAAGATAACCAAAAAAAATAGATGATGTTCAAAAGTTTGGTTAATTGGGCTTAGACTGAAAACAGTTACATATCATATCCAGATCCTGAAAAGAATATTCTAGTGTAATAAAATCAAATTGTATTTTGATATCTATATTCACAAATATGCCCAATACCAAACGCTTTAATATCCAATTTTAAGTTTTAGTTACATTGTTGGTTAATGTTGTAACCATTTAGGTAACAAAAAGCATACTTAAATCCATCCTGTTATCAATGACTATGACTTTACTTTAGCCCGCTCCGGCACCAAAACTTCTGTGTTGGAGAACACAACAAAGCTTTAAATTATCTGTTAAAATTTCAAAATTATCTAAACCCTAAGGTTATTCCTACCCCAGACATAGGTTGATCACCTTAGTAGTAATTTGGTTCTTTAGTTTTGGTGTTTTTGGTTTGTACTATTCTATGCTCTTCATAATCATAAAGTGTTTGGCATTTTCAATATTTTTGGTAGAGCGCCTCTGATGAGTCTTGAATAGACGAAACGCGCGTCAGGCGTAGCAAAATTTATTGTCTGGAACTTTGTTGTCATTTGTATTTTTTACTATGACTTTTGTAGGTTTAATATAACAATGGAAGGAGAAGATTGGGATTACTGGAAAAGAATTCCCAGTTTAGATGAAGGATACTTCCTTGCTTTGAAATGGGCTGTTTCATTTCCATTGAAATTTGTATTACACTACACAATTCCAGACTGTAGAAAAGAGAGGTAACTCAAATTTATATTTTTCTTCGAATTATATAATATCGTGATCGGACAAACTTCACTAATTGAATATTGTTTTACTTGACGTGTTAATTGATTAGTGTAATTATAAGTACACGTAGTTTAAGTGTTTCAGTATTTGATCTTAAAAGCTGATCCAGAAGTGTCAAGTGTATTATCTCTTGATTTTACTGGACACTTAATTATACTAAATTGAATGCGAGGATAATATATTGAAATTATGAATTTCTCAAATTACTGGACACTTTAGGAAATCAACGTGTTCAGGTATGGGTAAGAAAATTTTTTCAAGACGGATGTAATTCTGAATTCAAATCTTGAACTCTTTTTATGTTAACGAGCTAATAGATGACTTGCCACAAGATGTTATGTTAAACGTGAAATTTTGGATTTAAAACTAAGTTTAAGTACATATTGAACTGGGAAAAAGTTGATTTATAAAACTCAAGTAAATTTGACATTATCATGCAACTTTTAATACATTATAGAACAATCATCCCTGTTTCGCTCATACTTCATAACCTTATTTTCTCAGAACTTTCTATATGTTTCAGGTGGGAGAATTATTTTTTACTGACATTCGTCCTCTCTATAGTTTGGATAGCTTTATTTTCATACATAATGGTGTGGATGGTATGTATTGATGTATAAAATATTTGTATTGTCATTTTCAGATGGAAAACATTTGCCAATTAAAATCATAATATATGTCATTAACTTAAACGAAAAACTAGATTAAGAAACTAAATTAAAAAAAAACTTTTGTTGGACATTTTGCATTGAAAATGTATTTTCTTTTCTTGTTCGATTTTGGTTAGATTATTAGTTTTGATTGAAACAATACAAAATGTTCACTTTAATCTAGGTAACAGTGGTGGGATATACATGGGGCATACCTGATAGTGTTATGGGAATAACATTCCTCGCAGCAGGAACAAGTATACCAGATGCCATGGCTAGCGTTTTTGTTGCCAGGCAAGGTAGAATTGTTTTATCGACAGCAACTCTTGTTTTTTTTCTCAATGGTATTTGTAAAATTCAATACCAAAACAAATGAACGAATTTTAAAAGTTGTTCCTTTAATACTAACAATTATCATATATCGTGTGAACATGGTAAACCGTGGTCAACTTTGTTATTGGTAAATGGCAGCAATGATAGAATGGTAAAATATATAAGGTGTAAAGCAAAAGTGAAAAAAATACTATTCGTAAATCAAGAGAGTCTACAAGAAGCAAAGGAGATTGGATTACATGGTTCCGAAAAAGGCAAACTGGAAGACAAAATCAGTAGACATAAAACAACAAAACAATCAAATCGAACAACAAATCAAAAACACATACAAACCACATCAAATCGCACAACAAATCAAAAACACATACAAACCACATCAAATCGAACATCAAATCAAAAATGCATACAAACCACATCAAATCAAAAATGCATACAAACCACATCAAATCAAAAACGCATACAAATTCCAACTCCAATGTGTAACTTACCAATAAATATACTTAAATGTTGAACCTCTTAAAAACTGAAAAAATTAAGGCTGAATGTCTTTGTTTTAGGAATGGGTGACATGGCAATTTCTAATTGTCTAGGTAGCAACATATTTGACATCTTATTAGGCCTTTCCCTGCCTTGGTTCCTGAAAACAGGCGTTGCCTATGCTGGAACTACAGTACGTATTATCAAATTAAGAAAATAATTGTTTTTGTTATGCTGATCAATTAATGATTTGTACAATTCATCATCATCATCATCAGTGCACCCCTCTATAAATGAATTGCTTCAACATTGCAAAATGTTAGTCACTAAAACAGCAAAGTGGAGTTAGAAAGAGTTTTAAAATAAATGTAACGTCTTGGCCATCAAATTTATTTATTTTAGAAAAAGTTATCTTTCATTTCAGGTAAAAATTAATAGTAATGGTATGGTATATTCAATAGTGCTTCTTTTTGTTACAGTTATTATAACAGTAAGTATAATGAAGAGTATTAATACCAAAAATTTGTCAATACAACGGTAATAGTAATTGAAGAAACTGTATATCTAAGTATAACCTCGCGTAAATAGCATTTGAATCAACATCGTTAGACAGTAAAAAAACAAACGAAAACAAAAGCCAGTAACCCACAGTTACCAAAAAGAACAGTTAGAAAATATATCTGATCTGAAATCGAGTTTAAAAAATAAATCAAAGGGTACTTAGTTTATGGATCGAAGCAAAGTCATTTGCTTTTTCTAAGATAAATGAGCGATTGCGTAGAATTATCTATTGAATATAAAATTCAAATTGAAAAAGCGTCTTTGTGTCCATCAAAGAATGGAATAACTTTGCATGTTGTGGTGTAAAATTACTTCAAGCCCTAACAAATAAAAGCCACATCTTTCATCACCGGTCAGAATTTTAAAAGTTGACCTAAAGCAGTTTAAGAGAGCCGGTGGTGTAGTGGTTATCGCGTCGGGCTACTAACACCGAGATTCGTCGTTTGATCCTCGTCAGGGGCAAAAATTTCATAAACCAATTTTCTGACTCTCTCTTGACACCATTTGCGAGGATCGTCTCAAGGAACGATGTCAGCCTTTCGAAAGGGGCGAAAAAAGGTTTTCCTGTGTATGGGAGAGCAATACCCCATGTATGTTGAAAAAAAACTTTGCAGAGTTCGATAATAGTAGGCTAAATGGGGCCCGCTACACACGGGGGGTCACTTCATTGGAATTCTGGTACAGGGGTGCCGCCAGCACTTCAAATTCATATAGTTGAAATATATAAAATGTTTACCCATTCATATATCATGAATGCAAAATGAATACCCATACATATATGTTAATAATATAATGAACATCTAAAATTTGAAAGGAATTTAGGGAATGACTCTTTCACTCCCTAGATATTGATATTAAATTAATTGCATAATTGTATGTGTTGATATGGAACTATAATACCATGTAATAGTTTAATCTTAGATAAAATCTGACATCTTTGACAGGGAATCCAACTTAAAATGTTAAAACAGTCCATCATCAATTACAGCTCATCGGATGGTTAGATGCATGCTGTGTATCAACTTTAGGTTTTGGAAGCTTAATGATAGAAATGTGACATATCAATTATTTAAAAATTATGACCCATTGATATATCTGATGTAAGCTAATTTGATACCCAATCATATATTTCAAGGCATAAAAATCAGACCCATTCCAGCGACACGTCTGTATATACCCATAGGTTATATATATGTCTATGATATACCTTTATATAGGAAGTGACCCCCCGTGCCGCTACAAAGGCCACACTCGCAATCTGCTAGCTGGAGAGGGATTCGCATATTAAACATGAGCATGTTTCCCAATCCAGGATGAATAAATGTGTTTAAACTAAACTAAAGCAGCTGATGTATGAAATTAAGGATTTTATTCCTTGTGTATTGTTTTTATCAATTGATCTTTTCTTTTTTCCATTTCAGGTTGGTTGTATTAGTTATAATGGTTGGAGAGTAACGAAGCGTGTAGGAGTAATATTTTTATTTTCATATGCTTGTTATCTTTTATTCTCTGTAATGACAGAATGTAATGTATTCGGTTATGTTAATCCACCAATGTGTTCGTAGAAATGTTTGTCACCATGATAATTCATCTTGTTCATTGTTTGATAGAATGATTGATTTGTTATACTTGAATAAATTGGCACACACTTAAAGTGTTTGTTTATTCTTACATTTGTTCTGAACCTTTTCAAATTGGTTAACGTGGAAGGCTGTCTGTCAGTCGTGTTCCACTGTTGATTTAAAACTGACGTCGTCTTATAAGTTAAGATGGAATTGTGTTACACGCTTCCCTTTGTGAATTTCACGCAAAGATTCCAGCTAGGAAGTGAAGGATTTTCTTACTTACACATAGATATATCTATCCTGAAAGGTTGGCGTGGAAGTAGTATAAAGTTGATAAGTGCCGAATTGGGATCTCAAATAAATCCTCGGTTTGGTGACTACATACATCTCGTATATCAAAAGGAACTTGAGAAAAAGGACACTAAAGATTCTAGAATGTCCGCTTTATATTTGGATTTATTTTTCGAAATTGACACACTAAGAAGATTTCAAGCTCTATGACAAACGTGATGAATTCAACTTTCCAACAGTCAACTTTTCCTATCTGTGTAGCAACATTCCGTCCGCTCCAGAATATCGGTTTTGCGTATCACAATTGATTCGTTATTCCAGAGAATGTGGGGAGTATAACGACTTCCTTGATAGAGCTACACGGCTGACAAGCAAATTGTTAACACCAGGGTACTTTGCTCCCAGGTTGATGTCATCTCTCAAGAAATTTTACGGAAGACATCATGTGCTTGTAGACGAATACGGGATTTCTATCTCTCAAATGAGCACATATGTTGGTTTGACATAGAGTTTTGTAATGTCATCCTTTCCGGATTTGACCAACACTAAGGGGACGACCATTTGATTCTGAGGGGGGCCTGGCAGTTTCGGTCGAAACCGATTATTTATTTTCAAAATTTTGCGGGCCAGAATATTTATTTTTCGCCGCTACGCGGCACGAATTTTTTTTCTACATACAAAAGCTTAATTGAGTAAGGTTCTTAGGACAGATTATTTATTTTCTTTCAAACAGATGCCAGATTATTTATTTCCAACTTTTTCCAGGCCAGAACATTTATTTACAAAAACTGCCAGCCCCCTAAAAATCAAATGGTCGTCCCCTTAATCGATCTTTTGCAACGTGACGGGTGTGCTATAGCAAACAGGAACTACTTACTCTTCCGGAGCACCTGAGTTTACTCTCGTTTCGACTTGAGTTCACGTTGCTGCGGTTTTGTTGATATGTGTTTGTTTTTTGTTTTGTTGTTGTTGTGTGGTTTGTTTTTTGTCTACAGATTTTGTCTTTGTCTTAACGGTATAATGATATTTTATTACCCCTTTGGTACACGTTTACTTCTTTCAAAGAAGAAAAGACAATAGAAGGGGAAATAACAGAAACAAACAGAAAAAATATAAAGATTACAGAATAAAAGAAAATAAGCAGAGAACATAGCAACAAAGGAATATAGATATCAGTACATGGTATTCGGCGGGAAAATGCACAAATGAATTACCATGATGCTTTTAAACATTCAAAGTACATTAATAAAAGAACTCAAGTATTTGACACTCGTTCAAAAATGAAAACCAATATAATGTTAAAGGCTGAGCTACAAATAAAGCATTATCATTTCAGTTAACTTATCTTAGTTTTTATTCTGACACTTTGCGATTGATCACTGAAATTCGGTTATATTTAAATCTGTTACCCTTGTAATGGAATATCCCCTGCCTAGCTCAAGTGTGATGACCCGATGGACGAAAGGGTAAGGTATTAACAATTCAAAGAAGTCTGAATTGTTTGTAGTTAAACTTGTCTTAGGCATAAACGTACGATGGATAATACAACTTAAATCAAACATGTCATTTTAAGAATGTGAAATGCGTTTAGGAACTAATAGAGCAGTTACAAGTGCAACCGGCAAATATCAAGAAAAACTTATTTACAATTTTAATTTTTCAATATGAAACAAGCATCAATCTTGTACAGGTAATTAAAAAAGCAAATACGTGTAATTACTTTTATCCAGAATTTTTTCACTGTAACAGTTTATAAACAACCGGGTTGTTAAAAACTTGAGAATATTTATACGATTAATTTTTAAAAAAAAAGAACTTGGAACAGAAATTGCTGCTAAATAGCAACAAAAGAAGACTCGGTTGTAGCTTAATCAGAACTGACAAAGGAACCATCATTGGACCTTCTCGCTCAATATCTAGGAGTCAAATTCACAACCCAGTTTCAAGGGACAAATGCATTGCGTCTGCCTCGCGTTTGGTCTATAAAAGAATTACCATGTGCGGTTGAGCTGTAATGCCAATGCAAATAAAAAGCTACGCCGAGCGCAGCATGATACGACCGCAACAAGTTGAACCCTGTACATTGGAGGCCCAATATGGATAGTCTATTGGTTTGGTCACATGCGACCCATGGTAGACTTACAAAGCTTTTTGACATATGCATCCTGTGGTCTTTAAAATGCATATTTAACACATATATATTTACATTAACATTTAATAGAAAAAAAAATTCTATATCAATTGACATTTTTGACCCATTTTAGCCCCTTTTGGTCCCTTTTTTCTAAAATAGTAAGGAACACAAACCCCAAATGCAATAAGGCACGGACCATTTGATTTACTGGGGGGGGGGGGGGCTAGGAGTTTTTGGAAAAAAATTCCCGGCCCTGATCTTTGTAAAAAAAAATAATCTGGCCAGCACCTAGGTTGAAAAAAATAAGCTGGTTTCAATCTTGCCAACAAAATTTGCTTGCTTAATATGTGTGTGAAAAAAATAATCTGGTCCGCAAAGCGGGCGAAAAAAATTTCCCGGCTCAAGGTTAAATCCCAGCCCCCCCCCCCAACCCCCAGAAAATCAAATGGTCCGTGCCTAATCATCATATCAAAACTTAATAACAATCGGAGGGCCCACTACAAGTAAATTACTTGTGTAAATCCATTTGCCTTGACCAAATGGCGTTTTTGCCCCTTCGATCCCTAATACCTCAAAAACAGAAATAGATATTGCAAATCTGATTGAAAAACACAGGCAGGGATTTTCACAAGGATTCCAATGACAAAAAAAATTGAAAATCGGACCACAAATAAAAAAGTTGATTTTTGGGCGTTGTCCTTCTTTGCCCCCCTGTAGCAATGTAACGGTATAATTTACACCAAAACCATTACACATCTTATTGACAAAATTTAATGAGGAATACAATAAAAAAAGAATTTTCAAAATCGAATGTATGATAAACATTCTACAACAGTTTTGTCAATACACCTGCTTTAGCCCCTTTTTAGCCTTTTTTTTTCTTAAACGGTAGGGGCCACCAACCCCAAATACAATAGCAACCTTCCTCTTATGGTTACAAAATCATATCAAAATTTCATAACAATCAGTCAATGTTTACTCAAGTTAAAGAACGGAAACCAAATGCCCCCAGACGACGAAGACGACGACATCGCCATAACATTAAACGATCGAAAAAAAATTGTGGTCGTATAAAAATGGAATGGAGAGAAACTTATAAAAAAAATCAAAGATATTAAACAGCGTTCGTTCCAAATACAAAACCAAGACTTACCTATACTTATTAAGGGTCAGTATTATTCTTGGATTTAAGCAATTGACCATTAATGAATAAGTGTTTGAAAGTTCAAAGGGACAAACTGATAACTGTGAATCTTGTACACAACAGAAACGTACGGCAATTCTTAAAGCAGGGGATTTTGAATGGTATATGTAGATTCTATTTGTTGCAGGCAACATGCACGCGTAACACGTGCTTTTGTTTTACGAGTTTAGTTCTGTAAAAGTCTCTTTTTTCTGTGTAAATTATAAATGACTGTCTGGCTAACGAGAAATAATAAACCAAATAAGAAATAAAGAATAATTTAATGGGTATCAAGTAAGATAGGATATCAATCAGTGGTAAAAAGCACTAAATATACAAAAAGTGTCTTCAACTTCATCTTCACTCTCAGCCTCTATGTAATCTTCAGAATCAGTTGCCGTAGAACACTGATCAGTGCTGTGTGTAACACTTCTTTCGCAGCTTTCATTCCTCATATCATCTAGGCGTTTCAAAAGTCTGCTTATAATCCCGTAGGACGGATTACTGGGTTCGGGAACCTTAACCAAGACAGGAGCATCCTCTAAAATCATGTACTGTGAAGGGTCTTCCATTGATGCTGAAATATGATTATCTAACGGCCTTGGTGAATGTTTGGTTGTTTCCCAGTTGATTTCTTCGCTTGAGAAAATGTTATTATCTAACGGCCTTGGTGAATGGTTTGTTGTTTCCGAGTGTCTTTCTCGGCTTGAGAAAATGTTATAATCAGAAAAGGAAACATGTATGGAGCTTAAATTACCAAAATAGTTTGACAAGGAGTCTTGGTCATCTTCCAGGTAGTCATTCCTAAACCTGGGCACCGGTGTACTAGTTCTCGGATTCTTTACGTCATCTGATGAAATCCAACCATCTGATAAATCCAAGCTAATGGAACTTTGATTCCCAAAAAAGTCCGTTAAGGATTCGGTGGTATCATCTTCTGATTCACTCATCAAATCGCTGTAACTTACATGGGGAAGTGGTGTGCTAGTTCTTGGATACTTTATATTTTCATTGCATAGATACATGTCGTATTGTTCACCGGATAAATCTATATAAGTAATGTTATCGAAATAGTTTGCAAGGTACTCTGAGTCGACTTCATAGATATCGGAGTCAGATGAATATGACGACGACTCGTCAAAACTTTCACGATCACTTTTACTAAGATTGTCTAACTGGAAGTACCGATTGTCCAGGTGTCTCCGTACCCTGTTTACAGATATGGAGTCGTCGGCAATGGCTTCCTCCACCACTGGGCTTTCATCATAGCGACGCCGTGCTAAATCAAAACTAATGTTGGTATTCTGAAAGAAAAAAGAAGTTCAGTTATTTCAGAACACAGCAATAAAAACAGCATCCACAACATTGTTGTTAAAACAAGATTAAGAAGGTGTCGCATTTTAAAGCATTCGAAAGACAGAAAACAGGTAGACTACAGATATAAAATCGTTAAATACGTTTATTAAAGTAATATAGGGTGGAGTTATTTTCAAAATATCAAGAAACAGCAGCATTGAGTTGCCTGGAAATTTTGACGGACTTTTTTACGACATTGCAGGACAACGGTCAGCGAATATTCTGGCCGGCCGCTTTCATTTTTTTTTTATCTTATAAAATTAGACTGAGCGATCACAAATTAATGATTGAACTTGGTAGATATAGAAAAATCCCAAGAAATCAAAGACTGCGTGAAATATGCAACACACTTGATGATTAGTCACACTTCTTACTTGAATGTAAAATCAATTCTAATATTCGAACTGTCTTTTTAACATTTATGATTTTAATTAACTAAGTAAAACTGAAAAAACTAGCAAAAATTCTGAATCCAAATACAACTGAAGAAATAAAGACCGTTACTTCCTTTATCAAACAGTCATTAGAACTGAGAGAAGGAGACCCGTCATAAATATTTTAGCTGTACAATTGTAGAATTTAGATACCTCCATGATTTATGTTGTTTTTTTGTTTGTTTTGTATTCATCATGTATATGTTTTATGTTCTGTAAAGCTATAACCAATGCGGTTTACTGTGTGCTTTAATAAAATAAAAAAATATAAAGTTTATAAGATATACTTAAAAGCATCTAGACTTTCCATAAGGTATTTCATAAATGTTATAAGTTATCTTATAATCTTTCATAAACACTCATATTAGTTTCTTTATAATATTTATAATTTTGCCAAAGATACATTTATTTTTTTTTTTAATTTGCATGTAATTTTTTAGCATGCAATTTCAGGTTATTTCTTACGACGACGGTCGTTAATCTTGCCGTCGGTCAAAAGCTCTTCAGAGCTTATGTTAATTGTTTGACTTGTGTACACATCACATCACTGATGTGTATTCACCGACGTTAAATAAATCTTACCTTTACCTTTACCTTTACCTTTACGACTTGTATTGTTAACTTGCATGAAATTCCCATTAAAAGATAAACGTGAACAATGAACCGGCCTAACTATGACCATCATGGATAACTGACCTCCCTACTCTCATGTCTTTTATATCTGCTTCTCTCTACCTCTGTATTAAACCAAATCTCGGAGCAATCTGAAAAAAAAACATGATGCGCTTCATTAAATATTTGTAACTACATTGTATTCATGGATAGCGCAAGTTTTGTTTTCCAATCAAAATATATGCATCATGCATATGTTCTTTATTAGCTAAGCCTGTTGAAAGGAGGGGTATTCATTCAATATACTTATTAATCTTTTTCAAACAAAAGGCGTTAGGCGAAAAGCTCAAAGCATCAATAATTTCACGTTTTTGGGAAAGGTTCGTAAAAATTTTAAAAACACTGCATGCCCTTTGATAAATGAGAGAGTCCTCTTGACTGAAAACTCATGTTCGAAAATAAATCTGAAACCTTTTCTGAAAAACTGGACTATGATTACATTTCAGATGTTTAGTTGCTTACCCATTTTTTCTTCGTCTTTTATTTGGCACACTTCGATAGTAAAAATTTCTGTAGATACCAGTATCTGTATGTGATTCTTCAAACGCTTGTAGCAATAAATAGTTGGTCACTTCACATAAAATGGAGGACTAGTGGAGCTAGAAACAACTGTGACGTTTTATTAAAGTGTAATGGGACTGTGACGTTACCTACGTTAAAATGAAGGATAGATCTGTTTAAGGCAAGTGCCAAATGAATGAAACTTCGGAAACGAATGGTCATATATGGCGGTCAGATCTTATGGCTGAGCTGCTACAATAATGTAGCTCCTTTGACATCGTTGATTGGGCGGAGCTACCACGCGGTCCTATTACTCGTAATGGAGCAAGTTAAATTTCTTTCAACAATTCTAATTAAGCTTCAAAATGGTTAGAAAAAAACAAATATACTCTGAATAATATGCGGTCATGAATAAATTTGGTTAAAAGCCAAACATATTACCTATATGTACCTATAGGTACCTATTATATTGTTAGAAAACCCATGTTTTCATTATTCTGATCCTGAACTTCATTTTAAAGTTCAGGACCATATGACTTCAAAAATTAATAGTTTCACGAAAATCTTTACCTAATCTAATAATGGATTGAATTGCACCCGGTGTGATTTCACTTTCGGCGTTGCTCCGTTACGAGCAATGGCTATTGGGACCGCATTGTAGCTCCGCCCAATCAAAAATGTCAAAGGAGCTACATTATTGTAGCTAATGGTGGAGGTAAACCTAATCATCTAGTCCCGTTACGCGTCTGAGAGGTGACCGGCAAGTGACCAAGTCGCGGTGAACTTTAAATCAGCGCGTTAGACCACTCGGCCACCCAGGCCTCCGAATGTATACGACAAACGCATCTTAATAGATATTATTTATTCCAGTGATCTTATAAGCCAGTTCTAACAGCAAAGTTTTAATATAGGGTTCTCTATCAAACGCGTATATACTTATATGTTTGTGTAACACTCAGGCTTAACTTTCATCCCAACAGCTGATTTTTCCTCTTGTTTTGTTGTCACCTCTAGTTGCTCAAGGCGTCGTGGGTTGAAATGCGCAGATAGTAGATTTCACAACATGTTGATGTGCGGATACAAATTAAAGCGACTCATTCGTAGTACATTGTATGACTGTGATTAGAAAACTGGCTAAAGAAAAAAAGGTGCGTTGATATTTTGTAAGTCTATTTTTTTATCATAACGAATATGCTGCATACCAATTGCTTACAGCATAGGCAATTTTAAAAGAGATTCATGTACATGTATACAAACTATAATTCAGTTTTGTCTTATCAATAAAAGGGAATCCAATGTGAGCCCCCTCCCCTTTACTGATAGAAACAAGTGAATGTGATGCCTACCTTTGAGATCAAAACTTGTGCTCGGGGATACATGTTAGACATATCTATAGAGCGTACTTAATTTTGTTGAATGTATTCCAGGACACCGATTTTGTTTTGAGTTGGGGGAGGGGGGGGGGGGGGTAGAACGGGGCAGGTGCTGTTGTTGCTGGCTTAGTGTTCATTGTATCACATTGGTGTCATCGTTGCCCAAATCAAATGTGATAGATTTTGTTAATTGATACTGGTGCATAGATTATATACATGTATGTACCGGGTGGCGAATACACTCGAGCGTAGCTTGTCGTAAAACTGTATATTCCGACGGCGGGTAAGTATAATTCCTACTGGGATATTTTATCATAATATGATGTGTACAATAGCGTGGTCTTCATTTACGGCGGTTTACCTGACTGTTGACCATGGAAGACCATTTTGGAAAGGTAAAGAGAGTGTCACACTTCATGCACGTAAAAAACCCTTCTCGAACAGCCATTGGTGCATCAGTCAACATTGGCCAAAGTAGCCTCTAGGAATTCCAAATGGGTGCAAAACTTCAACCGTGAGTTACCTGATTATATAATTTCATTATTATTGCCGTTTTGCTCCTTTATATACTCCATGTTTCATAAATTAGAGATGTCAGCTAAAATCGGGTTATTTTTTTAGAAAAAAATAGATTTTATATGTTTTTGCTCAAATCTCAGGTCAAATTTACATCGGTAAATAAGAAGTGGCTACATTGTCGAACAAAATTAGTTTATTCATGTCTCCATGGTTTATTATAGAAATGCGGATAATAATGATAGAAATTTACTTTAAAACTGTGGTTATTGAGGAATGTGGCCGATACATGTAGTGCCAAATGAACTGAAGGTTTTACGACTGTAGTCCTACAATTAATTCTATAATAAAGCCCTACTGACCTTTTCCATTCAGTTTTAATAATTAGCTATATAGAAGACCTTGGCGTGCCGGATTCTTGTTTACTACATATAGTTGCGATGATAACTTCAAAACGCGCCAAGGGATTTGAATATTTTTTGTAATGTTTAAACAAAAGAAGCAGCTCCAAATCGCAATGAAATTTTACCATAAAATATGGATTGAATAACTAAAACTCAAGATGTTTCCGTAGACAAAAGAACGGTGTAGATGTCTACAGCAAAAAAGTTCAGATATGACAGTTTAAGACAAAAATGAATGACAGAAAGTGTTTTTCATTTCAAGGTATTCAGAGGATTCCGCTAATATTTCAAGTGCTTGGTAAAGATCATATTGTCCATGCTCAACACATAAGTTATAATGAGTTTATTTTATAAGTTATTGTTATAAGTTTTAGTCCAAACAGCTTTTAAAAACCATATAAAGTTTTATTGTGAAACTGGTTCAATGGCCGTCCGTGTGCTACACATGAAGACATTTCTTTGACGACTTATAAAAAAGTTTAGCATTGCATGTTATTTTGTAGATGTTACATGTTAAATGTATAGACATATTGCTTTTAGAAGCAAAAAAATCAATGCTTTATGTTGGGTGTAAAAATTTGACGTTGGCTGGGATTTGCTAATGTGCAATTGTAACCTTTTTTTATTTGACATTTTAAATATACTTTGATATCTGTTATTGAATTCATTCAAAGATGAGCGCTTGCAACTTCGTTCAGTTCGTTGCTCTAAAAGGCTTGTTTTCCTTTCTTTTTAATATATATTTTTAATATAAATTTTATTGCTAAGGCATTAAGTGCGTTCCATCCATCTCTTCCCCTTTCAATATATGCATTACGTGCCTGTAAGTATATTCATTTATGCAGTGTCACTAAAACACAAAACCAGCTGCTCCCGGCATTTAGGCCGTTTGAGAGTCAGTGTGTAACTTCTTATATCCAACTCCGACTGGAGCGGCTATTCGTAAGATAAACTTCCATTTAACGTATAAATAAAAAAGTGTCATTTTAGATTTCTAGTATTCCTTAAACACAAAGAATAAACTTGATTTTTTTCAATAATCAATATCTGTTTAGATCTTAAGAAACAAAGTAAAGTACATTCCTCTCCCCAGATTGTCCTTGTTGTCCCTTTTCCCTCATTTGATCCTCATTTTATCGCTCCTTTCATGATCTCCCTGATATAGCTGTACATGCATATTTCAAGGAGTAACCTCTCATCAGCAGCATATGAATCAAAACATTGTAAGGTCTACAACTTAAAAAGTATTGAACGAAAAGTCATCGTCAGAAACCCACGGGAGATCACGTCGTACCTCGGAAACCAACGGGAGATTACGTCCTACCTCGGAAACCCACGGGAGATCACGTCATACTTCGGAAATCCATGGGAGATTACGTTTCCGATGATGACAAAAAGTATGTAAAACCAAAAAGTTCGAACAGAAAAGCCAAATCCAGCAACAAGGGTTTTGATCATGTGTAAGGAAAAACCCTGGTGTTTTAAAGGTTTTAAATCATTAAATACAAATAAAATAAAATATTTCAAGAGACATGTACCGCTATTGGCGAAGAAAAAAAACTTAAAGCTATAATAAAGCATAACATACAAATTTTGGATTTGTGTGTAAGTTTTCAACATATCAGCTTATAAATATAATCTCTCAAAAAAGAAACGCAACATGCAAAGAAAGATATTTAAAATATCATTGAAATCAATATTATCATACTTCAACTAAAAACTGTCATACGAATGTGAAATTTTGCATTGTCATTGTGTAGTTATCAATCTTACGTATGACATAATCAATTCAAATTCACCAGCTAACGGAGGCGTAGCGCCAATTGTAGCAATACCAACTTAATGCTTGCATCACGACTTAAGTCTCCCTTGTTTTCTAAAAAAAAAAACGCTGAATACAATCTTCTGGCTCCCATTTTCACATATATTGAAGCCTCTGCTTGCATACCCCAGTTTTTTTAAAACATCGGGTGGCGCTAGCGCTTGCTCTTATCCAAATTTGAAAATCATTGAAATTGATGGTCTTAGCTAACATCCAGTTATTCTAGTGACCAATGCTTGAAACGGTAACTTTTTTTGTTCAAAAACCATTCGTAAATCTTCCCTTTTGTGATACCATCATTACCAAAACGACAATTCCTCTTTAAATGGTTAACATCAGGCTTAACACGAGGTGTACCCCCGTACACGGCATATTGGTTGAAAGAGTTTTGAACAAGGGAATTCTTTTTTTTATTTTTCTTCCAGAGACAAAATCAGCACCAAAGCATTTTACAAACAGCGCTTCATTGCAGGGTCATCCAAATGTACAACTAAGCCTCTTTCAGTTCTGTTGACTTCAATACTTACGGCAATAAAATCCGGCCTCCAAAAATATAACGAGTGTTGTTATTCTAGAAATGGTGTCAATCAAATGTGGATCCTGAAGAATTCGAAAGAACTGATGGAGATTCATAACTCTAAATCAGTTTCATCTTGTACCAGCATCAAAACATTCGATTAATTTCTCCACACTTTACACTTCTATTCCACATGAACAACTGAAATCGCGATTGGCACGGCTTATTAAACGCAGCTTTTTCAAAAAGAATGGAAAACGCAGGTACAAATATCTAGTAGCTATAGTCGATTATACCAAGACTTACTTTGTCATCAATGAGTCTAAGAAAAAGAACAAATTTACAGAAGACCAAATAATCGACATGCTCAACTTTATTATTAACAACATATTTGTTCAGTTTGGTGGACGTGTTTTTCAGCAAACAAGAGGGATTCCAATGGGCACTAATTGTG
Source organism: Arcuatula senhousia (assembly GCA_963971305.1). Taxonomy (NCBI): domain Eukaryota; kingdom Metazoa; phylum Mollusca; class Bivalvia; order Mytilida; family Mytilidae; genus Arcuatula; species Arcuatula senhousia. The sequence goes on along the minus strand of OZ020304.1, from coordinate 19,813,710 downwards.
CACCTTTGCTTGCTGATTTGTTTCTTCGTTCATATGAAGCAGACTTCTTACAATCTCTTCTAGTCAAAAAAGACCGTAGACTAGCTCTCTCTTTCAAATTCACGTTCCGTTATATTGATGATATCCTTTCACTAAACTATTCTCGATTTGTTGACTTTCTCCATCTCATATATCTCCAGGCGCTTGAGATAAAGGACACAACGGATTCTAGGAAGTCTACTTCATATTTAGTTCTACATCTCGAAATTGATTCCCAATGAAGACTTTCAACAAGGCTCTATGATATCACGACTTCAACTTTCCAATCGTCAACTTTCCCTTCTTGTGTAGCAACATTCCGTCCGCTCCAGCTTATGGAGTTTACGTATCTCAATTGATTCGTTACTCCAGAGCATGCGGGACTAACATCGATGTCCTTAGCAGAGCGACATGTCTGACGCAAAATTTGCTCACACAGGGTTATGTTGCTCCTCGGTTGCTGTCTTCACTCAAGAAATTTTACGGAAGACATCACGCACTTATAGACAAATATGAGATTTCGATCTCTTAGATGAGTGGAGATGTTGGTTTGTCATAGGGTTTTGTTTTGTCTTCCTTTACCGGATTTGACACGCTGAATCGACTATTGGCAATGCGACGGGTGTGCTATAGCAAGCAGGAATTGCTTACTCTTTCGGAGCACCTGATTTCACTCTTGTTTCGACTGGAGTTCGCGTTGTTGATTGATATTCAGTATTTTGTGTTTCCATGTTTTACAAGTTGTCTGTTTTTGTCCCGTTCTTGTTGGTGTTTACTGGTTTTGTCTCTGCCCTTTCGGACTTTTGACATTCGGATACCCCATTGGTGCCTCTGCTTCTTACAAAAAAAAAATTCTGCAAAACATTCCAACAAAAGAAAAACAGTATGAGAAGGAACGTCCAGAGATTTTGAAAAAAAATGGGAGGAGTGTGGTGCATCAAGAGTAAAATTGGTACATGAGAAGCCTTTCCTATTGTTCTTTTTTACAAAGTTTTTTCCGGACGTGCGGACCTGAGCAATCTTTTACTTATTCACTACAGGTTGACGACTTCCGGGTCGGCTCTGTTGAAATTAACTAAATTCGTCAACCCGTTAAACATTCATTTTTAAATCACTCTGCCACAGTCTTAAACTATACTCATGGAAAAAAGAAACTGCATGTCTATTGGAAATCAATTGTACACATATTTCTCATAATCAGAAAATCGTAAAAAATACAGTTATCGAGTTGAAATTTTCACTGAATGTCGAGTGGATCATGCAGATCATTTTGGGGTAAAAATCCGAATTTTTTCTAATTCCAGTTTCTGAGATTCAAAAAACCACTTGTTTAACCCAAAAATGAAAAATCAAGATTTTCACTCAAAGTTAAACCTGTTAACTTTCAACCACCAAAAGGAGAAACGTTTTTGGCGAAAATCAGCTGAGAAAACCGAATTTCAAAAATGTGCATTGTTTCCAAAGTGTGATTTTGTGAATTTCAAATTGACGCTACCTTATTTCAAATTGCAAACAAAACATTTTTTAGGGGTCTAAAAATGATTTTTTATGTCCAGATCTTTAGAAAAATGATTTTGAAATACCTTTGTGATAAAATGTATCAAAACTTAATAAAATGTTAGGTTTGTGATTTTTCAGAGTTATGCACAGTTTCTTTTTTCCATTACTATACTAAAACATACGTTAACATCCATGACTTTACTGCAAACCAGTTTATTTGAATCGGGAAGGGGAAGAAGCAAAGGTGTACCAAAGGGGTAATCAGAATCATAAAACCGTGAAGACAAAGACAAAACCGGCAGACAAAAAATCATCACAACAAAACAAACCACATAACAACATAAAACACACACACATAACAACAAAACCGCATTCAGCAACGCGAACTCAAGTCGAAACGAGAGTGAACTCAGGTGCTCCGGAAGAGTAGGCAGTTCCTGCTTGCTATAGCACACCCGTCACGTTGCCAAAGATCGATTAAGTGTTGGTCAAATCCGGAAAGGATGGCATTACAAAACTCTATGTCAAACCAACATCTGTGATCATCTGAGAGATAGAAATCCCGTATTTGCATACAAGCACATGATGTCGCCCGTAAAATTTCTTGAGTGATGACAACAACCTGGGAGCAACGTACCCCTGTGTTAACAATTTGCTTGTCAGCCGTGTAGCTCTATCAAGGAAGTCGTTGTACTCCCCACATGCTCTTGAATAACGAATCAATTGTGATACGTAAACTCCATATGCTGGAGCGGACGGAATGTTGCTACACAGAAAGGGAAAGTTAACTATTGGAAAGTTGAAGTCATCACGTTTGTCATAGAGCTTTGTACAAAGCCTTCCTTGTGTGTCAATTTCGAGAAATAGATCCAAATATGAAGCAGACCTCCTAGAATCTGTAGTGTCCTTTACCTCAAGTTCCTTCGGATATATGAGATGTAAATAGTCACCAAATCGAGGATTGTTTAGTGAAAGGACATCATCAATATAACGAAATGTGAGATTGAAGGATAAAGCAAGTTTGCGGTCCTTTTTGTCTAGAAGTGATTGTAAGAAGTCTGCTTCATATGAATGAAGAAACAAATCGGCAAGCAATGGTGCACAATTTGTGCCCATTGGGATACCTATTGTTTGCTGAAAAACACGTCCACCAATTTGTACAAATATGTTGTCGATTAGAAAGTTGAGCATTTCTATTATTTGATCTTCTGTAAATTTGTTTTTCTTGCTAGACTCTTGGATGACAAAGTAAGTCTTTTTATAACCGACTACCAAATACTTGTACCTGCGTTTTCCATTCTTTTTGATAAAGCTACGTTTAATCAGCTGTGCCAAACGAGATTTTAATTGTGAATGTGGAATTGAAGTATATAATGTAGAGAAATCAAACGTTTTAATGCTATTACATGATGAAAATGACTTAGAATGGAGATTTTCCATCAGTTCTTTAGAATTTTTGAGAATCCACATTTGATATTACGCCAAAAACGGATAGGAATAAATGAATGTTTTCCTTAGCTCAAATGTGGTCGACCCATTAAGGGAAACTACTCTTGCAAAAATTAAAATAAAAGACTCGGAATCGGAATTCCGGATAACTTTTTCAAAATGGCTATTGCATTACTAACGTAAAACACAAGACATTTTTTTGATTTTTAAAGACCTTCTGAAAATTCTGATCTTATGGAAAATTGGGCATTTACTGATTAAATTGGGTCTCCGTATGCGCAAACGCCTAATAGCGCAATCGAACATCAGAGAAAAAAGGCGCACATTTGTGGGTGATTAAAATCTGACATTAAAATATCGCATGCAATTTGCCAATTTTTTAAGTTCTTTTTAATCTGGAGATAGCAATTTGAGTACTGTCTTGCAAACAAACCGATTGACATTTTTCGTAATGGCATGTGCACTCGATTTGCCAACAGTTTATTAAAATTTAAGCATTGAAGAAAAAAGTGGCCCCTCTACAATGACCAACATATGATATTACAAAAACTGATGTTATAAAACTCGACATTTGTATACGATGTATTATCAAAATTTGTGCATGTTGCATTTCTTTTTAGAGAGAGTATACATACATTTCTGTTAAATAATATGATTTAAGTCGTTAGAACTTAAATCAAGTTATCGTATATGGTTGTATCATTTATCTATTATTACTTATATCTTCGTGACAGAAGTCCTTTACTTATTTAATTGCACAAGGGAGATAAATACCTCCTTCTTTCCGCTAATTTCATCGGCAAGGTATGACAATTATTTCGCACCAAAAAATGAATTTGCATCCTTTAACATCTGACCTTAAATCGGTCAAGAAATGCATTAGTTTAGTTTAGTTTAGTGCATATGCATTTGTTTGGTATGATTTATGATGAGATGCCATTTAAATCGTTCATATTTTATGTTGAGCCATCGGCATTCACGGCATTTGCCCACATGTCATGCATGTACAGCATCATGAGCATTGTAATGTTGTTTGAAATATTTAGATGTTCGAACGTATTTCCGAAATGATTATTGCTGCATTTTATCAATTTTGTTCTTAAAGCCGAAGCACTGAATTTTTATTCAAATGATTTGCGGATTGTCTTTGTTTTTACCCCCCCCTTTTTTTTTCCATGCTGTCAGTTCATATTTGGTCGATAATGATCCTTTGTTTTTTCTAATTTAATTTTTTGCTTTATGGACTGATAATTTTTTTACATTGTTATTCATGTAGACGTACTAGTATGTCAGTTATAAGTTTCTTCACATCTGCAGCATTTTTACTTCCTGGATTTTGAGTTTCTATTTTTGTAGTTTTGTTTACATGCAAATTTAAATAGCGGTCATAGCCTATATTCGTGTTCTTCTATGCATACATTTTCATTTGTCGAAGCTTTTCCATTGCAACAATGCAACATTATTTTATTTATTACATGATTTTGTCACTCAAGATATTTTCATGTACTGTCAGACATTACATGTACATGTATATATATGCTGTAACAAGATGCTAATACATTTGAACAACATATAGAAATTTGAATTTCTAGACAAGTCACAAAGGTACATGCGTGTATTTGCTTAGATCAGCTCTTTGAAACATATCAAACACAGTCTTGCGGTGTGGTTGAAGAGTATGATATACATATGCAAATTGCATATATGCAGGTTTATTGTATTAAAATGGTCTAAAATCATACACATCACACATGTCACATACAATTTGTACTTTCAAAATACAGTTCACATGTACATTTTGTAAATAATGTTGATCAAATTGTTTGAATGCCTATTAAAACAAATATTTATTTGCCTGAGTTTCAGTTAAAATGCTGTGCACATTGATCCAGTCGAAGGGCAAAAGTGGAATTGCCTGTATCAGCCTGTGCATGCTGAAAGTTGATGACCTGTGATTTTGGAGCATAAGCTACAGTTGCACATTGTTCAAACATCTAAAGGGCAGGAGAAATACATTGTATCTATGAAATTTAGCACTCCATTTATGTGTTTTGTAAAGAACATGAAAGCAATATTTTACATTGACCAAGAGTGTATGTTTGCCTAATACAAGTACAACATAAGTGATCATAAGTGTCAGCTTGAATCCTAGATATACAAGACATGCAGACACAGTATTATAGTTTGTCAAAGGTAATGTTTTGAATGCAATCCTGCTCATCTTACAAAATAAAATATTTATAATGTCTTTTAATAATTTTGCAAACATTGCTAATTTTTCATATTTACAGTATGTAATCAATTTTCACTTTAATAGTTGAAGGTGTTATTATATGGCAAACACCTATATATTTTGTACACTTACAGTTAATTTTATAGTGTTGACATTAAAAGTTAAAAAAATGCCCAACTACAATAATGTTATATAAGAAGAAGGTATATTTTGTTAATGCCAATGAAAATAGCATGTACATGTGTACCTAAAACATTTTCTTTTTACAATGTAACAACCACTTTGTGAGTTGTCATAGGCAACAGAAACTTTTATTAGAATATTTTAGGTTTGATTATGTTAATTTGGTTTTACTTTCTGTGACATGGAAAAAAATTAGAAAAATTCATGGTTTTCAAATGAATATAACCTTATAAAGGTATGTATGGCTAATCAATCATCTGTCCGTTAAAGGATGAGTTGCACAATACTCGGTCAGTTAACCGATAGCCAGTGAAGTACTCAATACGCATAATTGTTATCTGTTTTAATCTGTCATCATTGTAATCTTTTAAGATAATTTATCCTCTGCTTGTTAAAGGCTTGGTTACTGATAACTCAGTCCGTTACTTTGTTAAGATAACTAGGCTTATATTGATTGAAAATAAATAAGTCAATTAAATGAAGTTTGTAATTCACATATTAACAAGAGTTATTAAGCATTTTAGGTTCTTAAAACACATTTAAAAGTGCATGTACAGTAGTTGAATGCTTATTTCTATATATAGATATTTGTGCATGTGCCATTATGATAAATATCGACAGTTTATTACTTCATTTTCTGTTTATTCTGAGTTTCAGTGGCACTGTTTAGTTATGTGAAGGAGATCAAAAAAGACAGTAGTATGCAACTACAGGAACCCAAATTTAAGGTGTAATGTTAAAAAGACAAAAGGTAATGTAACTTAGAACAGGATGAATGAAATATACTATGCTTATTCTTATGAAATCAAATTAAGCAAGCTAATGAGTATTATTCATAAAAGATTATCATTAAATAACAACTCAAATATGATCTAAGACAAAGAATTTGCATTTTTAAAAGGATCTAAAGACAAGTTAAGACTATCCAAGGAATTGAATTACATTTTTTTTTTAAATAACTTATTTGAGTTAAAGCAGTTTATAACATGACTGCATTTGAGATATTTCACATCAGGTATAATTGAAGAGGGAGCCTACCTACACTGATTCTTACCACACACACGCATACATATACACACACACACACGCACACACAAACAAAGCAAACAATTCAGTATATTGCTTTGACTGGTATTTGATAAAAGGTTTATTTTTTATGGAACTAAATTCTAATATATGTAACACAAACACATATGTCCACACACAGGCATGTACACATCTGAGATCACAACACATTTCTAAGTTTAGACTATCCAGGCGAATCGAATTGAAAATTACATTATTAGAATAACTTATTTGAGTTAATCATATTCACATGAATGTATTTGAGAAATTTCAGATCTAGTTTAATTGAAAAGGCAACCTACACTGATTCGCATCACACACACACATACACACCACCACCACACACACACAAACACACACAACCACACACACACACACACACACACCAATTCATTATATTGCTTTAACTGATATTATTTAAAAGGTATATTGGTTATAAAATCGAGGCCTGATTTGCAAAATATTTTATAACGGTTTGTACAACATACATTCGTATATACATACTCACAGGAGACCTGTTTTACAAATTTATAATATATTCCTTTTTGAATAGGTCTTGCTTTGTGCTGATACAAAACAAAAATCCATGCATATGTCCTTAGGAACTTATTTGTTACAGTTTCAATATTTTAGCCATAATTTATACATTATTATGTTTAAATGCATTTTATCTCATCGGGGGATATAGGTTATATTTTGACAGAACATGGTGATATAAACGTAGAACATAGAACATGGAGGGGAGCTGAGTTTTACAATACAACTGGAATGTTTGTGGTGGGTCTCCTCTCAGTTCTAACATGTCTAATGACCGTTTGGTTTTCTCAGTTGTAGTTAGATGTAGATTTTGTTATTTTTTTCTGTTTTATTTATTATTTGATTCGTAAATGTTGTAAATTGTTGCAAAAGGACAGTTCAAGTGTTGAGGTTATTTAATTTTTCTTTTAACATACTCATGATTCTAGTAAGATGTGTGACTCGTTGTCAAGGCTGTTACATTTAGAACATAGTGTTAAACTGTTTGTTCGCTGGGAGGTTTTTCTATGCATGCCAAATTCTCAGTCATTAGTTCGAGATTATTTAGTCTAAATAAAGATAAAAGGGTTCTTTGGTTTTTTGTGATATGAGCAAAAGTATTCCATTTAATTTACATTATCAGGATTTGATTTTGCTGATTTATAAATACAGTTCTTATTTGTTTAGTTCATTGTGTGGCTTATTAAAAAAAATTCAATTTACTTTAATTATTTAATGCTGTTGTTTAACTTGTTTCAGGGTTTGACACTTGTTTAAAATGTCTAAATCTTATTCAGATTACAACTATGCTGACCTATATGCATACTATGTTTGGCAAATGTTAACCAATAATATAGTTCAATAACCCCTTTTGATTAGTTTGAATGCCTCCTAAGAGATGGTTTACATTCTTTGACATGTGTGCCAAACATATTATACAAGTCACCTTAACTAGTGCATTACCAAGATCTGCATTGTATGATTTGATTGAAACTACATTTTTTTTGTACTACATTTTTATTTTTGCAGTCATGGTTACCATTTATTCATTTATGATTTTGCATTTAAGTGGTCATCTTGAATATTTTATCCTAGTTGAGCATTTGTTTTTAATTTTATTTGCGGTACTTGGTCCATTTAAGATTCAGCTCATTCCCCCATTGTTATGGCGGTTGACTGTAAACTCATTTCGATTTGTTTACAGTCAATTTGGCATTATTCGCTGCATCTTGTATACAGATTTATGCATATATAACTTTAAATAGGGAACCTTTCGGTGTTGTTGTCTGTGTATCCCACGGCAACTCTAAAAAATTCCATAAGAGCTGTGTATCCCACGCTCGTATACATTTCTAATTTTATTGGTTGCCATTATTTTGCGGTAACCGTCATTTTCTATCATTGTCATTTTACTCATTTATATCATTGTCATTTATATCATTTATTGCATTGTAATATTTTATTTATAGTAAAGGCTATGGCCAAGTACCGCCATTTGAGTATTTTTATTACAAAAGCCATATGTCGGGATAATATGATTTAAGTCGTTAGAACTTAAATCAAGTTATCGTATATGGTTGTATCATTTATCTATTATTACTTATATCTTCGTGACAGAAGTCCTTTACTTATTTAATTGCACAAGGGAGATAAATACCTCCTTCTTTCCGCTAATTTCATCGGCAAGGTATGACAATTATTTCGCACCAAAAAACCCTCCCACCATCCCATTTAAAACAATGATTAATTAATATGAATGTTTGATTTTATTATATGAATTAATCAGGTTGATTGTTTGCAGCTTGCAAACCTAGTTGTCAAGTTTTCTTTTTAGCTTATTTGGAATAAACAATGATTTATGAATATGTTTCTGCTGTTTTTTTTATAGGTTAGTTGTTTGCAGGTTTCAATCCCAGTTGACAAGTGGTTTTTAGCTCGGTGCAAACAAAGGTTAATGTGTATGTGGTCTACTGCTTTTTGATTTTATTTTACAGGTTGATTGTATGCAGCCCCAGTTGACAAGTGTTTTAGCTTAAATGAATGAAGCAATGCCAATGCTTAGTTGAATGTGCTCTGCTGTGTTTTTTATTTTATTTTACAGGTTCGTTGTTAGCAGCCCAAGTTAACAAGTGTTTTAGTTTGAAATCAATGAAGCATTACGATTAATGAATATGAATGGGCTTTGCTGGGCTTTTTTTTTTTTTTTTATTTTATTTTACAGGTTGGTTGTTTGCTGTGTATTCCCAGATTACAACTGGTTTTCAGATTGATATGAATGGACTTGTCGAAACATATTGGAAGGATCAGATTGACAGGACTCAGATGCGCATCTACTTCATCTACTGAACTGATCATGACATTAATTTGAAAGTTATTTTCAATTAACCTCTGGAAATTTTAAACAAGCCATGGAAACTGATTGTTCTTTAAATCGCTAACTTCGGTGTGAATCTACAATTTTAATGTCACAATGAAGTCATCTACCTTAATTGTGTTAATGGAACATTCAAGTACTGTTTATGTTATTGGAACCTTCATAAACTACATGTAGATTTACACGAAAAATCGTTTCAATGGAATTTCGTAACCATATCACATATAGATGATCTACAACTCTGGACCAATTATTTTCGTCTAGTAGCCTGTGATTATTCGCTGCATCTTGTATACAGATTTATGCATATATAACTTTAAATAGGGAACCTTTCGGTGTTGTTGTCTGTGTATCCCACGGCAACTCTAAAAAATTCCATAAGAGCTGTGTATCCCACGCTCGTATACATTTCTAATTTTATTGGTTGCCATTATTTTGCGGTAACCGTCATTTTCTATCATTGTCATTTTACTCATTTATATCATTGTCATTTATATCATTTATTGCATTGTAATATTTTATTTATAGTAAAGGCTATGGCCAAGTACCGCCATTTGAGTATTTTTATTACAAAAGCCATATGTCGGGATAATATGCAAAATATCATGATTAGGCCATACGAAAAATTTTCGTGGAGAAAAATCAGGCATGAGACCTAATTCCTAGGGATGAAGAGTAATTTCAAATTCAGCTTGAGGAATTATCACTATTGACTAGGCATTATCTTATTGCCTAAAGAATTTTAAGCGTAATGTCTAATTTGACCTTTAACCTCTATATACAAATGAATTCCAAAGATTCATAAAAATTACAACCTATTATAAATATAAATACAGCGCACCTGAATATAGGTCGCCAGAGATCGTTTAGCCTAAAAATTCCGTCATGCGTAACTTCGTTATATTCGTTTGTTTCCGACATGCGGTTTTCAAAGTTGTTAAGGTTTTATATAAATCAGATATACACTTACACAATGATATTTTAGCCTAACAAGAAAACAAAAAGAAATGAATGTCAAATTCAGTGTATTTATTTGAAAGAATTTGAAAAAAAATATTTTCCGGCAAACTCCGTGAACAATCTGACATAGCGGATAAATTTTTGAAACGTCATTAGGGAACGGTCATTATTTATCAGCTGAGGGGGTTGGGTGATTTTAGAGGGGGTCGGGAAAAATTTTCATGCCAAATTGAGGGGGTATAAAATTATTTTCTTGCATCAAGTGAGGGGGTCGAGATTTTATATTTCATTTTTTTTAACAGTGTGCCATGTATTCTTGTGAGATGTCTAGAGTCAAGTTTTGCTTTAAAAAAGAAAGAAAATCTTATCGTTTTCAGAAATTCATTTGTTGAAACCCTTCCATGCTTCACGAGGTACACCCTTACCATTTTGAATTCTAGAGGAATTTGTGTTGAGCTAAAATTGAACGTATTTCTCTAAGACATCACATTAATTAAAATAAGATTTGCTGAACCATAGACCAACTTGAAGCATCTACCATTTTCTTATTGACAATTTATAGCCATGTACAATTAATTGTTGCATTTGTCATGCTGTAGAATGACGAAGATGATATACAAAAAGGTTCATGGCTGGATTCTCGTAATGGATTTTATGAATCAATTTTGCAACTCTCTCTATACTATTTGCTGGTCTAAAGAAACCATGCTACACCTTTAGAATAGAGGGAAAAAATGGTTGTCCCGTGTATCATTATTAGTTCAAAGACCAAAACCATATGCATGTGAAAAACCCCTATGTATAGTTGTATAAGAAAAGGCTCTATGGGAGCCACTACAAAGGCTACACTAAGACGGAACGGGGTTCACATAAGTTTCCAATGGGGGGGGGTTGAATTTTTTTCCTGAGATTATCTGAGGGGGTTGAAATTTTATTTTGGTTTTCAGTGAGGGGGTTGAAAATTTTTATAGGAAACATGTAAAAAATCACCCAACCCCCTCAGCTGATAAATAATGACCATTCCCTTAAAACAAAACATTTTAGTACGTGTTTTTTTATATATATAATAAGTACGATGCTGTTTTCATAATGTTAGCTTGAGTACAAATTCATTTCATAACTTCACTTGAATTATGCCAATAGTAATTGTGGCTTGCAGTTTAAATAGTTTTATATTGCCGCAAAGTGTTATTTTACGCCGTTTTACTACCGTTTAGCAAAAAGCCCGCGAAACCGGACGCCATTGTTTGTTTTTAAGGTAAATGAAAGAAAAAATCTTACATTTTCAATGAATTCACCTTTTAAATACAAATATCACAGCATAAGAATCATTTCCTTTACTCAGGGAGTAAATTAATTTGATATGGTACAAAAGAAAGCGTTTTATAATATCCGCGATTGGCTAGGATTTTTTCTGACATGCCCAGTCTATTTGAAGTTTAAAACGCACAATTATTCAGTTTGGCCGTTTATTCATTGTGTTGATGGTGCATACTGATTGATGTTATCGCAGAAGTCGCCAGCTTCACCACCTTATTCATAAAGTATCGTTATAAATTGTTTTAGACAGGCAGGCAAAGGCACGGCCTGATTGAGGGACGCCAGGCGATGATCGTTAGTCCAGACGCCTAGGCCCTAGGGGGTCCGACTAAAATGGACACCACAGTAATCCACGAAAGGGATGCCCAGATCCCTTCTTGACCTCATTCAATGAGGGTGCTCATGATATAGGAGGGATTTCACAGGCATACATTACATTAAATTCACCCCCTCCTTGGGCAGTCAGGCAGTGAATGTATGTCCCCTCTTTTGACAAAAATATTTCTTGCACACAAGTGACGATATGATGAAGACTGTGGCAAACATTTGCAGTGTTAGATGAATAAAAAATTTCCTTTACTCAGGGAGTAAATTAATTTGATATGGTACAAAAGAAAGCGTTTCATAATATCCGCGATTGGCTAGGATTTTTTCTGACATGCCCAGTCTATTTGAAGTTTAAAACGCACAATTATTCAGTTTGGCCGTTTATTCATTGTGTTGATGATGCATACTGATTGATGTTTTCGCAGAAGTCGCCAGCTTCACCACCTTATTCATAAAGGATCGTTATAAATTGTTTTAGACAGGCAGGCAAAGGCACGACCTGATTGAGGGATTCCAGGCGATGATCGTTAGTCCAGACGCCTAGGCCCTAGGGGGTCCGACTAAAATGGACACCACAGTAATCCACGAAAGGGATGCCCAGATCCCTTCTTTACCTCATTCAATGAGGGTGCTCATGATATAGGAGGGATTTCACAGGCATTCATTACATTAGATTCACCCCCTCCTTGGGCAGTCAGGCGGTGAATGTATGTCCCCTCTTTTGACAAAAATATTTCTTGCACACAAGTGACGATATGATGAAGACTGTGGCAAACATTTGCAGTGTTAGATGAATTTACAGGAGGCTTGCCCTCTTTATTTTAGAAAGGCAGTTCATGCATGTCCCCCCTTTTGGCTAAAAATATTTATGAAAAAGAATTATTCTCATTGAAGCCTCAAATTGCCAGGGGCCTTGACCTCTACATGTAGCTGCAGTTCCTAGCTTTATGGTCTTTTTGATATTTTAGCATTTTTAAGGAAAGAATTCCAAGCCCCCCCCCCATTTGAAAAAATATTTGCTAACTCGTAATTTAGAATTAGCCTGAAGAACAGCATGCCCATTCACACACCTTGGTATGTAAATCATAGAAACAGTAATTTGAATGTATAAAACGCAAGTCGATACGTTGCATGTATTACATTCTACTTATTGTATTGAAGGTAGTAATGTTGAATCTCATTGGTTTAGGAGTGAACAATACTCCGAAGTACTGAAAATCCAGGGTATTTTGGTGAATTTCGGTTTACAGTTCATAATTTGTCACTAAGACTATATATTTTAGCCTTTTCATTGGAAATCTACAGTACAATATTAGTCATAGTCATAGCTGACGCGAGCGTTGATAATAAAAACAATTGAAAAAGACTGTTTGTCTATGTTTCCTTTAGGAATGTTTCCTTTAGGAAACTAATGCAAAATAAACGTAAAGAACAAGTTGAATAAAAATAATTACTAACAATCAATAAATAATGTAACAAAACCATGTACCATATCGTATCTTGGGGTAAGTGTTTCGTTGATTTTCACGATTCACAATTAGGATTTTTTCACGGTATTATTTTCGTATGTGGCCCCTGTGAACTTTTTTGTTAAATGAAAATATTGATTCGTTTTGGTCTTAAAACAAGACAAATAAAAAATCTGGACCCGTTATATAAAAATTACGATCCACGGTTATTGTTTTAAAGAATAATTTCGAAAAAATCAATACCGATGATCATAAAGCGTCGCTTCCGGCTGTGCATGGTGACCAGCGGATGGGCTTAAATTTAAATGTGCTATTTTTAGATTTTTAAGTTTGAACAATTTTAGCGGAAAAAAGAGCCGAAGTCGGATAGGTTTATTTGGTCTTAAAAGAAAGGACTGTTTTCGGGCTTTCATTTCATACATGTTACGTTTCACCTGAACCGAAAGCTCGACTACTGGCAACGTTCAAAAAAAGGTTAAAACCCCGATTTTTACGTATTTTTGTCTCCAATTTTCTGACAAATGTTAAGAGTTGCTAGGGGCAACGAGTACAACAAAGAAACCAAATACGGCACTAAACGCGATTAAACATGCCCTGAGTTTGGAACACCACCTAGTTTAAAGTGCAAATAGCAGTTTAAGCGATTACAAGAACCCGGGACAAAATAGTCAACGTCAAGCACATGCTAAAATGAGCTAAATAAATTAATTGTGGAGTACTACCTCAAGACTTGGTAAAATTCATTGGTCCTACGGACATGCCCAGTGATTTTCATCATCTGGTCCAACTAGGCGGACCAGATGTCCCTAAGTTTTTTGGGTCATCATGTATTTAATTGTTATTTTTCTTTGTTAAATATTTCACACACTGTAATATTGTGTCATCTTGCATATTTTTGCCAAGTTTCTTTTTGGTGGCCGCATTCAAATTTAACAAAAAACCAATGTTTAAGGGGATACGTTACTTTGGTCGACCATATTACTTTTCAAAACAAATTTGCATAATTAATGTTAATACCATGACACATTGAAATATGCATTTGAAATAGGGGGTCATGGGTCGATTTTTCAAGTTATTTCACTTTGAAATTATCGTTTTTGGCGGGAAATTTATATAGGAGTAATGGGAAAAGATCCAATATTTTCAAAATTTTGTAATTCTCCATTTATTTAAACAAAATTTTTTCATTACATTTCGACAAAAAACTAACACAAGAAAGTCCAAATATTTCTCTAAACAACGATATATATTTTGGCATAGGTCATGGACCATCTTTTATCAAGAATTTACATCAAAGAAAAACAATAGCATCAACATCAACGCTGTTCAAGTAAAAATGACGTTGCGTTTCAAACCGAAAAGGACGTTTTTCTGTTTCACAGGTAAATTTTATCGATATCGTCGTTTTTGAGGTAACGTATCCCCTTAAAGTGATGTTAATCACCATTTTGGACAAATTCTATAAAAAAGTCATATTTTAAAGACCTGTGTAAAGAAAGGATCTCAACCTGCTTACAATACAATAATTGCCAAATACTTTGTTGCATCATTTTAAAAGGGCAAATTTAACATGGTTCATTAAAATAAAAGACACTGAAATTATGGAGCCAAAATAGGGTCTAAGAGCCCCTACTCCTTTTAATATGCAAAAGTTTACGACTTTTATAGTCCAATAGCAGAACGCGTGGGGTATGTGAGCATGCTCACTAATGTTTTTTTTTCATTTTTGGTCGGATTTCATGGAGTGAAAAATCTGGGTTTTAAAATGGTGAATGTTGGGCCGGCGGGGAAGAAATTTTCGTATTAGTTTTCTCAACAACTGCTAAATACAGCCACTTGATATTTAGTATACAGCATCAGGGTGGGGTCCCATAATGTGGGATAGGATTTCAGGTATGTCGCTCACCTACTTCCTGTTTAACGAAATCCGGCCATTTTTGACTTTGACAGATTTTTAATGTTTTTTGAAGTATACATTATAAACAATCAAATATATACAGGTATTGAGTGCAAAGACATGAAGGGACATTAGTATTGTCATTTTTTTCGGAATCCTCTGGTTTTTACCATCAAAAAAGGGTTAAATTTTTTGCCCATGAACCCCCTATTTTCTTGATATCAATGTCTTTTATATGTCATATATAGGTTATAAACAAAGTTTTATCAAATTCTATTTATTCTGTCATGGGTTTTAACAGCAAAATAGTGTTAATGCTAAACCTATGAAAAAGTCAGAGAAAACCTGTTCCCGCCAAAACTTTAACATCAATTATCTTGAAAACGAAGTCACGAACCTATCAAATTTTTTTGCTTAATTTATACCTTTTACTATTATCTTTTCATTTAAGGCATCAAATCTGAAACCTAATCATTTTCAATAATAGTAGCGAACATCCTTGAGGAGGCTCGTGGGTCTAAATTAGCGCATATTTTTACGCATTGGTATTTTATCGGTAAATCCCTCCAATGTCTGTAGAACTGTCACTGATTATATTAAACAACAAAATTTCATATTTTTATTTGCAGGGTGACCCCCTCTTTTTATTAATTCAATTTAAAGAATGCATTAAAACACACATTCTTTGCAAATTTGAAGAAATTCTGTTGTTTAGATTTTTTAAGCTTTAAATTATCATTTTTCCTATATAATCTATATAAATAGATGGAAAATAGCTTATTTTGAGAACCCTAATAGCGGGCTTAAATGAACGGTGACCCAGATTTTTTATTGCATATTTTTTTATCCATACATAAAGTACTATAAGTGTGCAAAATTACAGAATCATCTATAACTTCAAATTAGACCGGCCCTCGAGACCCCTTAAAAGCTGTTAACTGTTTGGGACATTTTCCTGAAAATGAAATAAAACACAGAAAGGTGAGCGTTCCCCTTATACAAGCATACTCGGATGTCCATCCCCGCATCAAATCAAGATGAAGTCGTCTTAAAAGATGGACATTTTTTAAATAGAAAATAAAGAGATGTGGAATAAGTGTACGCGACACAGCCCACAATTAAACGGCAATTTAGAAAAACCACAATGGACAACCGCCAGCAGCCTTCAACGAGGCCATTTGGCACTGCTCGCGGTTCTGCAATTGGCCCATGGTCTAAATAAGATGCATATAATTCAAATCCAGCCCTGAAATAGTCACAGATAGACCCCCTTCTTAAACAAGGAACAGAAAACATCAAAAAGACAAGTACAAACGAGAGCTTTGTCAAAGATTCCTGGCTTAGGACAGGCACATGTAATATGTGGCGGGGTTAAACTAGTTTTTTTGGCCCAACCTTCCCCCTATCAATATTCCTAGACAAAGCACAAAAACTAAACACACAATAAAAATCAAATCGATCAAAGTCCAATTCTACTAGAGAGAACCTAAGACAAAAAACAAGAACAAACAGAATGACGGTAAAGGAACTCTCTATAGAACACTCGCTGTTACTGACAGCTAGCTGAGAATCATCAATCGACTGATGTAAAAAAATCAAACGTATCGATTTTAAATCCGACACAACACTTCAAACAATAATGATTTAGTGAAGTCTCATCACACAAAACCGACATGCTTGATCGCTATAATGCTTAAAAATGACAATAGTAAAAACGTTTATGGAAGTTTTAAAGCAAGTATCAAGTTTTCAATATTTCTGCCAATAAACACTAAATTCAAAGATTTAACCAAGATATTCATTTCATATCCTTTCCGTAATAAATTTTAAAAACTAGATATAGACTTATCATCTGATAATTGATATAAATCCTGGGATAAAGACGAATAGACGGGCGAGCACTTTTAAATTGAGGTATAATATCCAATGTAATCTAAAAAAAAAATGAATTGTACATTGGAAAGATTTCAAAATATTAACGATTGTTCTGATTGTTCAGTTTGGCCCAATATTTGAGTAGTGCGTGCTTGCACAAGTCGAAAAATACGTGTGCATGCTTTTGAAAACCTGTGGTGTTTTTTTTTTAAAGAAAGTGGACTAAAATAAAAAAATACTCGTGTAGGCTGTCACTAGCGTGTGACTGGACCGTACAAAAACCATTTCTTACCCTTAAAACTAGAAGACAGTAGGATGCATCTTGCGCATACTTTAGGCTACCAAAGCCTATCAGAAATTAGTAAATTTTACTTTTTGTCCCATTTTGTTCATTTCGAAGCGGATTAAACTTGTTAATTTTGTACCATGCCGATTTAGTCCTAGACATTCTACCCCGCGAAAGTTAATAGACAACGAAAGCATGATAATGTAAGACATCTGCATGTTTTTGTCTAAAAAAATATAGCGAAGTTAGCAGCGTTACCTTCATCAACTTTTATATATAGTCTTACTCCTCTCTTCCATGAACTGCATTAGATATTGCTTGTACTAAAATTTCAATAAAGTTCAGGACAATAAATTTTGCTCCGCGCTGGATGCGCGTTTTCTCAATTCAAAATTCTTAAGATACGCTCTGCCCAAAAAACTTGAAAATCTGCCAAACACTACATAAACATGAAGAGCAAAGAAAATTGTAACCAAAATATGCAGAACTGGAAAATAAAGTGTTAATACGACCATCCTATGCCTGGTGTAGTGGGAACCTTGGAGGTTTGACAATTTTAAATTAACACGGATAATTGTAAAGCTTTGATGTGTTTTTCAACGCAGCTGTGTTGATGCCAGTGCGAGAAAGCTCAATCAAAAAAGTTCAACTGCAGAACCATTATATCCACCCCCAGTTCTTATTCAATATCTACTCATCAAAACTACATCCTGGTTTCATACAAAAGTATTACGTGTGTCTCGCGTTTCGTCTATAAAAACCTTAAAAAAAAGGACGCTTTAGTTCTTATACCAAAATAATCTGGAGAGAAATTTATAAAAGTCAAAGGTATCATCAAATAATGTGCTAAATACTTTTAACTAAAACTTGTCTACAGAATAATCTTCGGAGTAAAGCAATTTAAAATTTCAACTGACAATGAATGAAACAGAAAATTACAAAACTTTGCAACAGAACACTAAAAAGCAGGTGATTTTGGAATGGTTTGTTAATTCTACTTGTTGCAACATGTTACGGTAGCACGTGGTACTTAGTATATGTTTTACGTGTTTGCAGTTGACTTAGCAGTTTTTAGCTCACCTGGACCGAAGGTCCATGTGAGCTTTTGCAATCACTTTGCGTCCGTCGTCGTCTGTCGTCTGTCCTCTGTTAACAATTTTTCAACTGAACAGAATTTAATGAAACTAAGTATGATTGATCCTTAGGATGTCCTGTACAAAAGTTGTGTTTCGATTTTTGATCCGTCAAAAAAACATGGCCACCGTGGCTAAATATAGACCAGGGGGTCAGACTACTGTTTTTGGCTTTTAAATTAATAAGTATAAGAGATGCCTCCCTACTGATTCACCATCAAAAGTTCTACAAATGTCTCCATTTGGTCGAAGTTGTCAAATGATCCCTTATAGGGGTTAAAGCCCCTTAAAGGTGAAAAAAAATAGAGTTTTTTCATGTTTTTGGCTTATAGAATGACAACTATTGCAGATAGAGAAAGCCGTTGATTGCTTAAATGTTCAGCTCATTTAGCTCTTAAAAGTCTCCATAGGGTCAAAGTTGTCAGATCAGCCCTTATAGGGGTTACAGCCCCTTAAAGGCAAAAAGTAGTCTGAAAACTGTTGCAGATAGAGAAAAGCTGTTGCTTGCCTAAATGTTCATCTCATTTAGCTCTACAAAAGTCTTCATAGGGTCGAAGTTGTCATATGACCCTTTTATAGGGGTTACAGCCCCTTAAAGGCTAAAAATAGTGTTTTGGCCTATAGAATGAAAACTATTGCAGATAGGGAAAATCTGTTGCTTGCTTAAATGTTCAGCTTTACAAACGTCTTCATAGGGTCAAAGTTGTCAGATGACCCCTTACAGGGGTTACAGCCCCTTAAAGGTGTAAAATAGAAATTTTGGCCTATAGAATGAAAACTATTGTAGATAGAGAAAAGCTGTTGCTTGCTTAAATGTTCAGCTCATTTAGCTCTCTAAAGTCGTCATGAGGTCAAAGTTGTCAGATGACCCCTTAAAGGCAAAAAAATAGTGTTGTTGCTTGCTTAAATGTTCTGCATATTTAGCTCTACAATGTTCTTTACAGGGTTTACATCATGGCCAGGTGAGTGATTCAGGCTCCTGGGAGCGTTTTGTTATAAGTCTCTTTTGTCTGTGTTACTTAGCTATTTGCCTATAACGAGGAAAGAATGACCGAATAAGAAATGAATAATAATTTAATAACCATCAAGCAAGATGACATATCAATCAGTGATAAAAAGCACTAAAAATGCAAAAAGAATCTTCAACTTCATCTTCATCTTCACTCTCAGCCTCTATGTAATCTTCAGAATCACTTTCTGTAGAACACTCATCAGTGTTGTGTGTAACACCTCTTTCGCCGCTATCATCCCTTATATCATCTAGGCGTTTCAAAAGTCTGCTTATAATCCCGTAGGATGGATTACCGGTACTTGGTTCGGCCATCTTAACCAAGGGAGGAGCATCCTCTAAAATCATGTACTGTGAATGGTCTTCCATTGATGCTGAAATATTATTATCTAACGGCCTTGATAAATGGTTGGTTGTTTCCCAGTTGCTTTCTTCGCTTGAGAAAATATAATTATCTAACGGCCTTGATGAATGGTTGGTTGTTTCCGAGTTTCTTTCTTCGCTTGAGAAAATGTTATAATCAGAAAAGGAAACATGTATGGAGCTTAAATTACCAAAATAGTTTGACAAGGAGTCTTGGCCATCTTCCAGGTAGTCATTCCCAAACCTGGGCACCGGGGTACTAGTTCTCGGATTCTTTACATCATCTGACGTAATCCAACCATCTGACAAATCCAAGCTAATGGAACTTCGATTCCCAAAAAAGTCCGTTAAGGATTCGGTGGTATCATCTTCTGATTCACTCATCAAATCGCTATAACTTACATGGGGAAGTGGTGTGCTAGTTCTTGGATACTTTAAATTTTCATAGCATAGATACATGTCGTATTGTTCACCGGATAAATCTATATAAGTAACGTTATCGAAATAGTTTGCAAGGTACTCTGAGTCGACTTCATAGATATCTGAGTCGGATGAATATGACGACGACTCGTCAAAACTTTCACGATCACTTTTACTAAGATTGTCTAACTGGAAGTACCGATTGTCCAGGTGTCTCCGTACCCTGTTTACAGATATGGAGCCGTCGGCAATGGCTTCCTGTTGAGTATTGCCATCCACCACTGGGCTTTCATCATAGCGATGCCGTGCTAAATCAAAACTAATGTTTGTATTCTGAAAGAAAAAAGAAGTTCAGTTATTTCAGAACACAATTGTGAGTCTTAAGCAATAAAACAACATCCACAATATTGATGTTAAAACAAGATTAAGAAAGTGTCGCATTTTAAGTATTCAAAAGACAGAAAACAAATAGACCACAGATTAAAATCGTTTAACGTTTATTAAAGTAATATAGGGTGGAGTTATTTTCAAAATATCAAGAAACAGCAGCATTGAGTCGCCTATTTTGACGGACATTTTTACGACATTGCAGGACAACGGTCAGCAAATATTCTGGCAGGCCGCTTTCATATTATTTTATCTTATAAAGTTTATAAGATATACTTAAAAGCATCCAGACTTTCCATAAGGTATTTCATAAATGTTATAAGTTATCTTATAATCTTTCATAAACACTCATATCATTTTTTTTTAGAATATAATTTTGCCAAAGATACATTTTTTTTAAAATTTTGCATGTAATGTTTTAGGATGCAATTTCAGGTTATTTCTTCCTACTTGTATGTTAACTTGCATGAAATTCCCATTAACAATGAACCGGCCTAACTATGACCATAATGGATAACTGACCTCCCCACTCTCATGTCTTTTATATCTGATTCTCTCTACCTCTGTATTTAACCAAATCTCGGAGCAATCTAAAAAAAACCAACAAAACTATGCGAGATTCATTTTTATTATCAAAAGTATTTCTTTTTAAGTTCATTAAATATTTGGTATTATTCGTAGATGTCGCCAGCTAAATGCATGCATTATATTTTGAAAGGAGGGGGTCTATTAAATATATTTAAGCTATTTCAAACAAGAATTCCATTGAAGACTGTTTGTAGACCTATGACACAAAGCTCAAAGCATCAATAATTTCACATTTTAGGAGAGAATAGCGCAAACATTAAAAACCCCACTTTTTTCACATTTCAAATATAAAGTTGCTTACCCATTTGAAACTTCTCTTTGATTTGTCACACTTCGATAGTAAAGACTTCTGCAAATAACTGTATCTAACGCTTCAAACGTTCGCAGCAATAAAAAGATCGGTCACTTCATATAAAATGGAGGACTTGTGAAGTTAGTAACAACTGTGACGTTAGAGTGTAATGAAGTTGTGACGTTACCGACGTAGGCCTGAAGAATTTCAAGAATGAAACGTTTAGGATGGGTCAAATCCGACAGCCGTTTCAAAACTAATCCAAAATTGTTGCTCATTTGAGAATTTTGTAGTAATCGGTTAACCCGAACTAAAATTTTTGTCAAACAATGAAAACAGTTTATTTTTTGTTTGTTCTTCTGGGTCTCTAATTTCAAAACGAAAGGAGAGCGTTTCTGTAAAGTTTCATAGCACTTGGTAAATCAGAACAGAGGTCTCAGAGAGTAATCACAAGCCTGGTCGTCAGACTTGTCTGACACGAATCTACCTTTATATAATTTCTGATATTTTTTGTCATTGAAATTTCCGATTGTTAGATTTGAAATTGTTTAAAACACCAGATTTCTTTCATTGTACTGCACATAGTCGATATCCTCTCTGCTGAATTTGGCTTCCTTGTTCGAACTTTTTGGTTTTGAGTACTTTTCGTTCAATACTTTTGTCTTCCAATGCTAAAAAATGATTTTAATGCTGCTGATGAGAGGTTACTCCTTGAAATATCGATATACAGCATAATCAAATTAACCGTTTTAAACCTGTATTTAGTATTTGTATAATTGTAGGAACAAAAAAAGATGACCATTTAGCAAATTTGGGTCCCTAATTTCTTAAAGGATCTATGAAATAATCCCAAAAGCGGAGAAACCGATCTTCAATATATATCTGTCAGTAATCACTGTGTTAAATTTCAGAACGATCTAGTTTTTTTTAGATTTAGATTACAAGACAGGCACACCTCTAGTGCGATTGACAGATGGACGGAGTCACACCTATAGTACGATTGACAGAAGGACGGACTGGCCCGACTCACACCTGCTTTCACCTTTAGCGACGCAGGTAAAAACAGCATTACCGGACAGGAATAATAAATCTCAGAATGTTTGGAAAACAGCTTCATTGAACATCCCACAATTGGCCTGACTTAGTACTGGCATTACCGGTAGGCATGCATTTCTCCAACAACATTGCAGCTGGACGGCCTTTGTTTTTGCCATTGTCAAATATGAAACCTCTTTTAGTATAGGAGTAAATGAAGTTTGTAACACAGACCATTGAAAATTTCAATTCTGAAATAGCAATGTGGTAAGGGAACGGTCATTATTTATCAGCTGAGGGGGTTGGGTGATTTTAGAGGGGGTCGGGAAAAATTTTCATGCCAAAATGAGGGGGTATAAAATTATTTTCTTGCATCAAGTGAGGGGGTCGAGATTTTATATTTCATTTTTTTTAACAGTGTGCCATGTATTCTTGTGAGATGTCTAGAGTCAAGTTTTGCTTTAAAAAAGAAAGAAAATCTTATCGTTTTCAGAAATTCATTTGTTGAAACCCTTCCATGCTTCACGAGGTACACCCTTACCATTTTGAATTCTAGAGGAATTTGTGTTGAGCTAAAATTGAACGTATTTCTCTAAGACATCACCATTTTCTTATTGACAATTTATAGCCATGTACAATTAATTGTTGCATTTGTCATGCTGTAGAATGACGAAGATGATATACAAAAAGGTTCATGGCTGGATTCTCGTAATGGATTTTATGAATCAATTTTGCAACTCTCTCTATACTATTTGCTGGTCTAAAGAAACCATGCTACACCTTTAGAATAGAGGGAAAAAATGGTTGTCCCGTGTATCATTATTAGTTCAAAGACCAAAACCATATGCATGTGAAAAACCCCTATGTATAGTTGTATAAGAAAAGGCTCTATGGGAGCCACTACAAAGGCTACACTAAGACGGAACGGGGTTCACATAAGTTTCCAATGGGGGGGGGGTTGAATTTTTTTCCTGAGATTATCTGAGGGGGTTGAAATTTTATTTTGGTTTTCAGTGAGGGGGTTGAAAATTTTTATAGGAAACATGTAAAAAATCACCCAACCCCCTCAGCTGATAAATAATGACCATTCCCTAATAAGTCAAACACACAAGGAGACTTTCTTTGGTAATAGTAAGTAATATGTCAACCAAAAGTCAACATTTTTAAACTAAATTGGTCTAAATTGGCAATCATGGGTGGAAGGATTGGGATTCTTTTTACTTTGCAGGAAATCAAATTTCATGACGACATTTGGTTAGGAACAACATCAACAAGTGATATTAAACTGTCGAAGTACAAATGGCAGGATTTGTAAAACAGGATGTATTTGAGCAAGACTGACATATGAGATCCCATGATGGCTGTGATAAGTTGTTGCTGAGCATGATGGCTGTGATAAGTTGTTGCTGAGCATGATGGCTGTGATAAGTTGTTGCTGAGCGTACATTTATTTAATCTAATGTTTGTTTTTGCATTTAAAAAACTAGTCGAAGCAGCCACGCTGCATATCCCCGCGCTACTCTGGTGTTTGATAGTATAAGGGCAAATAATTTAAAGAAATAAACTATGACTATAATGAGCATTACTAGTACTATAAAATGTATATGTATTAAAAAGAGACTTTTCCCTGGTAGTAGGAGTGATAGTAATGTAAAGAATTATGCATGACAAAGGAAAAATGTGCCCTTAGGCTACCTATGCAGCCCAGTTCCTAAGGGCATTATCAAAATTCCAAAACCTTCAGCAGAATCTACATCTATAGTGCAACTACTGAGCTAAGTTTCAGTTCCGTATTCAAAATAACCTGGGAGGAGTTGCGTGACGAAAGAATAATGTGCCCTTTGGCTACCTATGCAGCCCAGTCCCTAGGGGCCATATGAAAATTCTAAAACCTGCAGCAGAATCTACATCCATAGTGCAACCACTGAGCCAAGTTTCAGTTCTGTATTCCAAATAACCTGGCAGGAGTTGCGTGACAAAGGAACAAGAGGCTCCCAGGAGCCTAAATCGCTCACCTGGTCTTGATGTCAACCCTATGAAGAACTTTGTAGAGCTGAATAAGCTGAACATTTAAGCAAGCAACAACTTTTCTTTATCTGCAATAGTTTTCATTCCATTGGCCAAAAACAGTTTTTCGCCTTAAGGGGCTGTAACCCTTATAAGGGGTCATCTGACAACTTCAAGCCTATGACAACTTTTGAAGAGCTATAAGAGCTGAACATTTAAGCAAGCAACAGCTTTACTCTATCTGCATTAGTTTTCATTCTATAGGTCAAAAACACTATTTTTCGCCTTTTAAGGGACTGTAACTCCTATAAGAGGTCATCTGTCAACTTCCACCCTATGGAGACTTTTGTAGAGGTAAATGAGCTGAACATTTAAGCAAGCAACAGTTTTTTGTCAATCTGCAATTATAGTTTTCATTCTATAGGCCAAAAACACTATTTTTCGCCTTTAAGGGGCTGTAACCCCTATAAGGTGTCATCTGACATCTTTTATAAGCAAGCAACAGCTTTTCTCTATCTGCAATAGTGTTCATACTATAGGGCAAAAACATGAAAAATGCAATTTTCACCTTTAAGAGGCCAAAACCCCTATAAGGGGTCATCTGACAACTTTGACCAAATGAAGACTTTTGTAGATCTCTTGATTCTAAAGAGCCTAAGATCCTTCGGATTTTTTCTATCTGTTATGGTTGCTGAGTTATAAACCATTTTAAGTGGTTTTACCCTTTGTTCTATCTTTATTAACAGCAGCCATGTTTTTTATTGAATCGTTTCAAAATGAGGATCGTTTGTTGCCAACATGTCATATACCATTCCTGCAAAGTTTCAGCTCAATTGGTTTAGTGGTTTCAGAGAAGAAGATTTTTTAAATTGTTAACAGACGACGACAGACGCATAGTGATGGCATAATAGCCTTTGAAGGGCCATAAACCCTTTAGAGGATCATCTGCCAACTTCAAGCCTACGAAGACTTTTGTAGAGCTTAATGAACTGAATGCTTAAGCGAGCAACAGCTTTTCTTTATCTGCAAAAGTTTTCATTCTATAAGCCAAAAACACTATTTTTCACCTTTGAGGGGCCGTAACCCCTATAAAGGGTCATCTGACATCTTTGACCTATGGGAACTTTGTAGAGCTAAATAAACTTAACATTTAAGCAAGCAGCAGCTTTTCTATTTCAGCAATTGTTTTCATACTGTAGGCCAAAAAACATGCAAAATGTTATCTTAAGTGTCGTTACAACTATTAGGGGTCATCTGACAACTTTGACCCTATGAATGCTTTTGTAGAGCTATATGAGCTGAACATTTAAGCAAGCAACAGCTTTACTCTATCTGCAATAGTTTTCATTCTATAGGTCAAAAACACTATTTTTCGCCTTTTAAGGGACTGTTACCCCTATAAGGGGTTATCTGTCAACTTCCACCCTATGGAGACTTTTGTAGAGGTAAATGAGCTGAACATTTAAGCAAGCAACAGTTTTTTTTCAATCTGCAATAGTTTTCATTCTATAGGCCAAAAACACTAGTTTTCGCCTTTAAGGGGCTGTAACCCCTATAAGGTGTCATCTGACATCTTTGACCCTATGGATGCTTTTGGAGAGCTATATGAGCTGAACATTTAAGCAAGCAACCGCTTTTCTCTATCTGCAATAGTTTTCATTCTATAGGCCAAAAACACTATTTTTCGCCTTTAAGGGGCTGTAACCCATATAAGGGGTCATCAGACAACATCTACCCTATGGAGACTTTTGTAGAGCTTAATGAGCTGAACATTTAAGCAAGCAACAGCTTTTCTCTATCTGCAATAGTTTTCATACTATAGGGCAAAAACATGAAAAAATGCAATTTTCACCTTTAAGGGGCCATTACCCCTATAAGGGTCATCTGACAACTTTGACCAAATGAAGACTTTTTTAGAACTTTTGATCCTGAAGCAGCAGCGTGCTTCAGATTTCATCTATCTCTTATACTTTTTGAATTACAAGCCAAAAACAGTATTCTGATCCCACTGTTCTATTTTTAGCCAGGGCAGCCATGTTTTTGACGAATCAAAAATCGAAACACAATTTTTATGGAGGACACCCTAAGGATCAATCATACCATTTTCATTGAATTCTGTTCAGTAGTTTCAGAGGAGAAGATTTTTGAAAAATTGTTAACAGACGATGACGACAGACGACGACGACGACGACGGACGCCAAGTAACCAACCACTTTTCTATAAAATCATCAAAGAACAACGATCAACAAAGCAAAGTAGTACTGACACTATCATACTTGATGACATGACTCTGACAGATGAGGAAAGCATCTTAAACGGTTGGAACAAACACTTCCAAAGACTAAGCACACCTCAAGCTGAGGATGAAATACACAGCACTGGCGACCTGGAATGCGTCTTGATTGAGCAAATAATCAAGGACCCCAATCTGCGAAAAAGAATACCAGTTGTAACAGCAAAACAGGTAGACGAAGCTATCCAAAATCTTGCAAATGGTAAATCCCCCGATCACACTGGATTGACAGCGGAACATCCGAAAAGAGGCGGCAACCTTGTTACTAACTATGTCACCAGGCTAGTGAACACCGCCCTGAGCGACTCGAATATCCCGGAAATACTGAAAACAGGAATTCTAACACCGGTACTGAAAAAAGAAAAAGACCCTTAAATTCCAGGAAACTACAGGGGAATCTCGGTTACACCTATAATTGGGAAGATAATAGAGAATATCCTAAAACAGCACATCGAGCCAACTGTACGAAGTATCCAAAACCCACTACAACGAGGTTTTACGGAAAAAACTTCTCCAATCAACGCAGCCATACTTGTATCAGAAGGAATAAACGAAGCAAAAGATCTTCACATACCGGTTGCTATCACAACTCTCGATGCAGAGAAGGCATTCGATAAACTGGTACACCACCAACTCTTTAGAAAGCTATACCACTATAATTTCACAGATGACGCCTGGCTAGCAATGAAGATGTTACAAACCGAGGCAAACACAAAACTAAAGTGGAATGGAAAGCTCAGTGAAGGATTCACCACCAAACAAGGGATCAGACAAGGAGAAAAACTATCCCCTACCTTGTATAAATGCTACAACAACCAACTTTTGGACATACTCACCAACGAAGGGGTTGGAGCCAAAATCGGAACTACCTTTATTGGCTGCCCAACTGTAGCAGACGACATCACTATAATCACATTCCAACCAGAGGAACTCCAGCAAGCCCTGCACATTGTCAACAATGAGACTACCAAGGATGGCGTGAAAATCAACTCTTCAAAAAGTGACGTCATTATCATCAACGACAAAAAAGACAGCAATTCACAGACCTGGGCACTGGGAGACCAACAAATCGCCGAAGTGAGCTCGACCAAACACATATGGCTAGTACGGAAAACAGACTGCAAAAACGATATCCAAGAACGTATAGAAAAGGGAAGAAGAACACTATGTGCCTTACTTGGTGCTGGATTGCATGGAAGAAACGGTGTCATCCCGATCGTGTCCTACAAGATATACACCACTTTTTGTCGACCAAGAATTATCTACGGCTTAGAAGCAGTTAAACTTAGCAACAAAGAGAAGGATGAGCTGAATCGTTTTGAACGACGACTACTAAAACAACTCCAAGGACTACCTGAGCGAAGTTCGAACACAGTAACTTACGCATTCATCGCAGCTACACCTATCACAGTACAAATAGAAAAGAACACTCTTACCAGCTTCTACAACATCATCAGGGATAAAAAGACATCAGAATACCAGATTGCCAAGAGACAATTAGCAATAAAGGATATCAACAGCAACAGCTGTTTACACAAATTCGTATCCTATTACAGAAATACAACCTACCGGATGCATTTGAGCTCATGGAGAATACACCATCAAAGGGAAAGTGGAAGACCATGCTAGATGAAGCAGTCCAACAACACCTAAAAGCAGAATGGAGCGAAGATTTACAAGAGAAGTCGACAGCAGTGTACTTCAACATGCCACAAAAACCAACAAAGAAAGCACACCAGTTATGGAGTTCAGTTCCAAACAATACCAGGAGCACAAGGAAAGCTAACATCAAGGCGCGTATACTGACAGGAACCTATACACTACAGACAAATCGGGCAAGGTACAACCAGCATGCCGTATCTCCAATCTGCCAAAGCTGTAATTCTGGTGATGAAGACCGACAACACCTTCTACTTCAATGCAGTACACACCAACACGCCAGAGAAAAACACCTCTCGACCCTAAATCTCCTAATGACTACTAAACGCAGCGCTAGCACAGCCGATACTCTCTTTGACAACAAGGAAATATTGATGCAGTGTCTAATGGACAGTTCCGATTGCCGAGTCACCGCGATCATTGGGGAACACGAAGACATAGTGTGCGATATTGAAGAGATAAGTAGGAATCTCATTTATGACATTCATACCGTTAGGGCAGTGAACGGACAGTGACAATATATTTATGGTGATGGAATAACTCAGACATTATTAACATTTATGATACCTGCTACGCGGGGTGCTCCGAAGTCAACGGAGGAATTTACCCACTGCAACAACGATGGCAATAGCTCACCTGGACCTTCGGTCCAGGTGAGCTAAAATGTGCCGTTAGGCTACCTATGCAGCCCAGCCCCTAGGGGACATATCAAAATTCCCAAACCTTCGGCAGAATCTACATCCATAGTGCAACCACTGAGCCAAGTTTCAGTTCTGTATTCCAAATAACCTGGCAGGAGTTGCGTGACAAAGGAAAAATGTGCCCTTTGGCTACCTATGCAGCCCGGCCCCTAAGGGCATTATCAAAATTCCAAAAGCTTTGGCAGAATCTACATCCATAGTGCAACTACTGAACCAAGTTCAAGTTCCGTATTCAAAATAACCTGGGAGGAGTTGCGTGACAAAGGAACAATGTGCCCTTAGGCTACCTATGCAGCCCAGCCCTAGGGGCCATATCAAAATTCCGAAACATTTGGCAGAATCTACATCCATAGTGCAACTACTGAGCCAAGTTTCAGTTCTGTATTCCAAATAACCTGGGGGGAGTTGTGTGATGAAGAATAATGTGCCCTTAGGCTACCTATGCAGCTCAGCCCCTAGGGGCCATGTCATAATTCCCAAACCTTCGGCAGAATCTACATTCATAGTGCAACTACTGAGCCAAGTTTCAGTTCTGTGTTCAAAATAACCTGGGAGGAGTTGCATGACAAAGGAATGTGGCCTTAGGCTCCCTATGCAGCCCAGCCCCTAGGGGCCATAACAAAATTCCGAAACCTTCGGCAGAATCTACATCCATAGTGCAACTACTGAGCCAAGTTTCAGTTCTGTATTCCAAATAACCTGGGAGGAGTTTCGTGACAATGGAATAATGTGCCCTTAGGCTACCTATGCAGCCCAGCCCCTAGGGGCCATATCAAAATTCCGAAACCTTCGGCACAGTCCCCACCCACAATGCAATCAATGACCCAAGTTTCATCTTTCTACTCCCAGTGGTTACTGAGTTTATCCTGGACATTAACGCCATACGTATGTACGTACATCCGTACATTGAACAGCAAAACATTATCCCCGCGCTTTCACTAGCGCAGGGATAAAAACAATATCTCCTCCTATCCCCCCCCCCAAAAAAAAATAGGGCATTATGATCCTCAAATTTTCGTGCGAGTTATAGCCCTTGGAACTTTACTATTAGGCATGGTTGTACCCAAATCCTATGAAACAACTCAACTCAATTTTATATAACTCCGAAGGAAATTATTCCACAAATTGTCCGGCATTTTAGCAGGAAATTCTAATCCTAAAAATTTGTTTGCATTACAACCCTTTGAAATCATGGTAATATGCAGAATTGAATATTAATATTGCGCTTTATACAAAGTTTCATAAATTTTGGTTGAGTAGTTCTAGAGAAGTCGAACAGAAACCCAAAATAAATATGTATTTTCTGAAAAAAAATCAAAGGGCTATAACTCTCATAAACATTTGAGGATCATAATTTCTTGGCGATATGCACAGCAACATATAGTGTACCAAATATTGTTCAAGTTTTAAATTTGGTTGAGTAGTTTAAGAGGAGGTGAGTAGGAAACATGATAAATGAAGATTTCTGGAAAATCATAATGTCCTGGAAACATGCATGACACAACTAGTAAACTTGCTTCATACCAAGTTTCATGAAATTAAGTTGAGGAGTTTCAGAGAATTTGAGCACACAACATGATTAATGAGGATTTTCTAGAGAAAAAAAATTGCAGTTCAAAGGGCTATAACTCCCACAAAATTTTGGGTATCAAAATTTCATAGTAACATACACAACTAAATATAGTTTACTTACCCAAGTTTCATTAAATTCTGCAGGGTAGTTTCAAAGTAGTTTAGCAGAATAACTTTATGACAGATAAACAGGACAAAAACATTTTTTTCTTCCACTAAAGTGAGGGGATACATAATTTTCCTCCATTAAACCATCCATTTACCATTTCATAACTTTGTGAAATCTAACCAAACAAGCCAAAAAGAATATGTCAAATAGGCATAATGCTCAACTCCCTATAATTGCAACAGACAGACATATGGACTTACAGACCTGAACACTATATACCCCCTACCTTTGTAGATGGGGCATAAAAACTTGAATTCTTGTGTGTGGGTGTGTGTGTGTGTGTGAAATGGACTGGCCGTCCCCAAATGAACAGAGTTCCTAAATTCCATGGTTTGGATCTGAACCAAAAACAGTACATTTTGTACTCTTTATATCCTATCAAATAATAAAATTTGTAATAGTCAAAAATGACCGAATTTCATTAAACAGGAGAGATGTGAGCGACAGACCTGAAATTGAATTCCATAATATGGGACCCCACCCTAATGCTTTTTATACAAACATCCAGTGGCTGTGATTAGTAGTTGCTGAGA
Organism: Arcuatula senhousia; assembly: GCA_963971305.1. Classification (NCBI taxonomy): domain Eukaryota; kingdom Metazoa; phylum Mollusca; class Bivalvia; order Mytilida; family Mytilidae; genus Arcuatula; species Arcuatula senhousia. The sequence continues at coordinate 19,782,077 of OZ020304.1, read as the reverse complement.
AAACTGTTACGGAAATTTCTTCCCTAAACGCCCGCAACCCCATTATTACCATTTTATAAATTAAACCATTATATATGGATTTTTCACTCCATGAAATCCGGCCAAAAATTAACCAAAAAAGGAGTAAACTAGGCCATGAAAGATGTATGATATCTTGTCCTAATGAATAAGTTCTTCTTAAATAAAATGGGAATTTATTAATAGCTTGCATAACATTTAACATACAATAAGAAATAATATCAACTATTTTTATATACAAGAAAATAATGGATCTGATTAAACACATAACTAAAAGGGAATCACTAAACATACAGTTAACATAACAATTATCACAGTCTTGTTTTAACATATATAGGATAATGTATATGGTAAGATGGGCGATGAGGCCAAGCAATCCTTGTATATATGAAGGGAACACTAGTCTCCTGATAAGTTATTACAATTAATAAGTTATGACATCACAGAAGTGGTCATTAATTATGGTCTGACTTACCCAAATTTCAATATACAATAAAAAACTTTAAATTCATACATGATAATCACTTTTGGTATTGTCAAAACAAAACAAATCATCAACTTCATTGATCTTATTCGATTGGTTTAACAGAACATTTGCTTTGAAATAAAGTTTTGATATTCGTCCAATTAGACCTCACAAAAAAGCTTATAAAAAGTTATATTCAAATATTTCTTAACCAGCTATAGAAGCTTGTGATAACTGATGGAGTATATATAGTAGATCAGAAAGCACATGGAAGGACAAAAGTGTTAAAAAGACAGTAAAATTATATAATAGTATACATGTGCATAAAATAAATGAAAGATAAACCAATGCCCTATCATAAAAAACAAATCACTTTCATTTTGAACTTCTTATCAAAGTAAGGGTAACAGTATTCACAGGATCAGAGTTAATGGATTAAACTCTTAGCTAGCAAACATGGTGGTACCAATATATTCAGTATCTAATAGCTTATTCAAACAAGAGTAGTTACATTTTGAAACTTTTTGAGCAACTGATTTCTGACAGGTTGTCATGGAGTTTAATGTGCCTCTCGTTCGTAGTACATGCATAACTAAAGCAAAAAAAGTTTTAATAAAGTTCTAGTAAGAACAAACATTGTTTGTTAACTACAGAATAAACACGATAAATCAGATGAAACCTCTGTCAAGTTTTAATAAATTCTAAATTTGTTTTTCTACAGTACTTAGTAGTGTTTGAATGATAAAGGACACAACAACAACAATACAAGTACACAGATACATGTTTCTGATCAACAATAACTTTTCTACTTGTACCAACATATGTGGTACATGTACACGTAGTTAGACAAATAAACAAGAGATAGACCACAACACTAATGAACATGAAATTTAGCACTTCATAGATTAAAAAATAAAAATTAACATTTCATAAAGCTTTAAAACTTAAAAATTAACAAAATAATAATAACAGCTCCTATATATACATTTCTATTTACAATAATATATACATGTATATGAATGATATAAAAATCTAAGATACTTTGTAGGATAAAGCATCATTGCTGACTTTTTTCTTCAACATTTATCTTTGAAATATCCTTCAGCAAGCTCATTGTAATTTTGTTTTCTAAATTATAAATTGATGTCTTACATTTTATTGTACATGTATGATAATCTTTTACTAATCAAAACCCATTTCCTGTTTTCATTCCTACAAAAAGATTAGTTCCACCGGAAACAGATTATTCAAAATGAGATTTCATTTTTAAACATATTGTAATTTTTTTTTTATTAATAAAAAGAAGAAAAAAAATAAAGAAAATCCCCTGAAAGATTGTAGAAACTTTACAAGTTTTAAAATGTACTCATATTTATCAAACAATGAATCCAGCAGAATGTATCGGCATGCGATCACACGTACTACGCCATGAAGTATGAGAATCAGCATACAATAGATATACTAATATTTATATCATGTAAAATATTCTAATTCCTTTACACCAAGTACGTTTTTTAAATCTATATTTATTAATTAAAGCCTATAACTTTTTATTCTATTGAGATGGTTAATTAATCAGAGATTCCTGTTAAAAGTATCATAAATAGGTTCCACCTGATTAAACAAAAAATTTTCAAACCAAACATACTCTTCCATAGATTACCATTAATATAATGATCAACCTAATCTTTTAGCAACCAATGATACAAGTTAATTCACATACCTGTATCAATTGACATACAAATTTTATATTAAATAAACATCAAGATGCTATACAAAAACAATGCCAATGATGATATTTCAAACATTTCATTCAAATAAAAATAAACAAAAATAAACATATAATAGATTTGAAATATAAATTTGTCCTGTGTTTGTAAAAAAATAATTCTATACCAAATTAAATATGGGGGAAAATGTCGTTTTCAATAAAATTTGGATAATTAATTTCATGCATTATTATTTTAATTTAGCATGCCAGTACCATTTCTAATTTGTTAAATTTGTTACATGCAACGATGATTTCAATTGAAATTACATTGTGATTAAAGCTAAGGATAGATTCTGTATGTGCATCCGGAAGGCACTTTAATATGATATAGATCTAAAGATAAACATGTATACATCAGAGTGTACATTAATAAAATATTCAAACGAGTGTCATGAGGTAGATATAGTATTATGGTGCTTAGATGTATACATTAAGTTGGCTTTAGTGTACTTTTAAAGTACATTTAGATATAGTATTATGGTTTAAAGATGTGGTGCTTAGATGTATACAATAAGTTAGCTAAAGTGTACTTTTAAAAAAATCCCTCACAAATAACATTAATGTACATGTATCATGATTTTCCCAAGTCAAGGTTTGAAAGTCCATTTCTCTTCCAAACCTTTAACAAATAACTTATAGCCATAAATTTAAATAGTTTGATGCCAAGTGGTCCCTTCTGAAATTAATGAAAATGTGTGTTGTTTACATAGTACATTAAATAAAGAGAACACACTTTAACTAAGAAAGACTTTTGTCAAGATTTTAAAACAGGTAAAAATTAAAACAGCAATAATAACAATTTTCAAGGGTTGTTAGGAAGTGGAGTGGACAAAAAAAAAGAAGAACAAAACACCATAAAACAAAACAAGTGTTTTGTTACAGAAATAACAAATAATTATAATATATTCATAACATTTGAAAATATTTCAATTTACAATTAAAGAATATGAACTTCTTAAAATAATGTTAAATAAAAACACATGCATTCTTTTCAATATACATGTAATGTTTTTTATATTTAATTTTTTGTTACTTGTATTTGTGCACATGTACATTGATACAGATAAAAAAACAAAAATAAATTTATAGACATGTACACTATAGCTATATGTGCATTTAATCTTTAATGTATCTGGAATGTAAAAAAAAATAAATTGTTTTCCCAAAATGCAGGATAATGGTCAGCTTTCATATTTCTCTTTAAAAAAAAATCTTATTACATAGGTTCATTATATATGTATGTGTAATTCACTCTTATCCAAATTTTTAAATCCTGCTTTCTATCATTTTATAGTGACATATATATACATGTACATACAATGTTATTTACAGTGAAAAACAGAATAAATAGTATTTCTAAATGTTCATATTTCCTAAAATAAAAAAGGAAATAAAAACATAATCATGATAATATCATAACATTATTTCTGTTAATGAAAATGAAAAACAAATCTTTAGTAATCTTCCTTATGAAAATAAAATATATACATATGTTTTCTTTTATTCCCCATGTCCTTTTCCTTTCTCTGAGTAATAAAACTTGGTCTCTGTTTTTTATTTCAAACACTATGTCTGTGTCTGTGGGTAGTTCAACCAATTACTGTGTAATCTTCACTGTAGCACACATGCAGAGGAGTTGTCACCATCCCGACCAGCAGCTTTAGCAAAGCAGATTGCCTGCATCCATTCATGCTGTATACTTTCATTGTCAGCTTGGATGTAAAATTTTCTATTGTTCTCCTTTGCTTTTATACAGAAAGTATGATCTTTTTTGTCAATTTTAGATTCTGATATTTCAGCATCATTCAGTGCAATTCTCTTGGAAGCAGTCTGAAATGATAAAGTTGCAAGTACATGTATATAATAGATTATATGAATGTTGTATTTTATTATGCAACACAATAAATACATGTAAGTAAACATTGTACATGCATGACATGCAGTCTCTCGAATTCTGACCAGTGGTGGGAGGTGTTTCCTGTCTCTAGTTCAACTGTAAGTGGAGCAGACAACTCTGGCTGTGGAGTTACCTGCCCAAGGTCTGTGGTTTCCTCCGGGTACTCCATTTTCCTCCACCATTAAAACTGACTGCCCTACAGTGTACATGGCCCAGGTGCGTCCATAAAGGGTGTTAAACACCAACACACACACACAAACACTCTGGCTAAGGTGTTGGTGCCATGGGCTGGACAACCCATGGCATAATAATATTAATGCTCACAATGTATGTCAAACTTTTAAAAAAGAAGTCCTTATGAGCTAATTTTTTTTGTATATAGAAAGTCTGCAATATTGCATGCAACTCAAAATATGATTGGTTTAAATCCATTTTCGTCACTTACTCAAAATGCATAGAGACCAACGAAGAAAAATAAGTCTAGTGTCCATTTTTTTGTTCCTTGTTTTTGAAGGGATTCTATCTGACTGTGACTATTTTAGGACATGATTTGAAATACATGCATTTTTTTTAGACCATGGGCCAATTGTTTAGACCACTGGTCTCATTGAAGGCTGCTGGCGTTTTATCATTGTGTTTTTTTTTCTAAATTATCGCTTATTATGTGAGCTGTGTTGCATACACTTACACTGTATTCAACATCTCATTATTTTCTACATGTATGTAGTGTGAGACTGTTTTGATCTGATAAATAATAATGGTGTGAAAAAATATCATCATGATCATCACGCCATCCCTATTAGTGCAGCATCTTTGGAATAATAAACTGTACTGTATGCTATCTTTACATCCCGAAAAGGACAACCGTCACGATGTGACGTCAAACAACCCACCACCATGAGACGGGAAGGATGTGTTCTAGCATTCAGTACGGATTTCTGTGTGTCTGACCTAGCTCCCTTACCTGAAGAGTATGAAACATTATGTATTTAAGAACACCCCTAGAACCAATTTAATATGTAATGAATACATGTACAAATGTACATGTATGTGAAGCAACAGTTTTCCAAATGGGGTAGCATTTAACATTACTAATAGAGAATTCCCTATTCAAGAAGGAAGCTATGTAAAACTAGAGACGTAGAAATTACATGCCATGCACATGTATGCCCTTGCGATTTTTTCTCGATATAATTCTAAATTACAGAAATTGCAAAATAATTACTTCGGGTGTGTCACCGTATAAGAGATCTGTGTTTTTCAATAGAAACCATTGTTTTTTCCACTTCCTGGAGACTTTAGCTCTCTTTAGCAGCCAGCCTTTTAATTCATTGTGTGTAAGAATGTCATCAGCGTGGCTACTTGTTGTATTTAAGCTATTTGTTCGACTGTCAGATGACTCTGATGACGCCATGTTTGTTTTGAGTTACGAGGTGCGTTCGAATTTTTATTATGGTTGTGTAAAATCTGGAACAAAAACGGATAATCCTGAAAATTATTTGGTTTTTTGAAAAATATATAGAAGTTGTACAAAAAGTAAATTAGAAATAAATTAAACTAGGCAAAGATATAACCCATGTACAAACACACTGAGATATATCAAGAATTGAACAAAGCAGTCATGCTAAACCCGTGAAACGGGTGACGACCGTGACTGTATGTCACGGGCATAGACCTGTATATTAAATATACAGGTCTATGTCACGGGTAAACTGCTTGAAGATTGATGTGTCACGGCTCATCACGGGTAAGTAATTACGGGATCTTATATGTCACGGCAAGCATGATTTAAATTAAAATAAATATTATTTTTCTTTGAAATGATACTATTAAATATGTATAAAAAGACGACAAGTGATAGTATGGTGAAAGTCACGTCGGATCGGATCCCAAGCGGACAATATTACCCGCGGATTTTGTCAAAGCATACCAAACTCACTTGAGACACCAGTGACAGACGAAAGCCTCAACATTAAATCAATAAAAGTAGGAGAACAAGGAGTCCTTAAATTACTTAAAGACATCAATACATCCAAGGCAATGGGGCCAGACCAAATTCCAAACATCATTTTCAAGACCTGCGCCAATTCACTTGCACCTGGAATGACGTAATTTTTAGGCAAGCGCCAGCGAAGCCTTATGGAGTCTATAGAGTAGTGATGATTTTCGCGTTTTTTTTTCTGTCTAGACGGAGTGATTTTCCTGCATCCAGTCTGGAATAAAATGCTTTATTTTCTATATTACTTTTCAATATTTGTTAACATGATATACACTTCTATAAATCTCAATTTTTATTGGCATTTTATATGACCGCCACAAGTTTTATTTATTCCTTTACATCTTACATGACGAACTTTTTAGTTAAAGGCGATAGAATATACATTATGTATTCATTTATTACTTGATTGGTTCGTATAAATATTTCTCTCATTTGATTGGTCAATGCATGGATTCAGATTCTAGCTTCACCATTCGTAAAATCAGTACAAAATACACATCATTGGGACGAGTGCATTTTAATCGAAGGGGTGTTTCAATCGATACCGTTTTTACACGATACCTGTCTTGTGTGTGCAATTGTGTTCATTAACTTTAAATTTGAGGGCATCTGCATGACGATCCTTACTTCGCTCACCAAAATTAATAATTCGCAAACATTTTGAACAATATACTTTAACAGAGAATAAATTTATCATAGTTCTTATATATTTCGCTTGCCTTTAAACGCTTTAGCGCTTTGATTTCAATACTCAATAGACAGCGGAGAACTACCCTAAGACTGGCAAAACGCAAACGTTGCCCCTGTATTCAAAAAAAAGGGGACGTCCATAAGGCTGAAAATTATAGACCCGTATCCTTGACATCAGTATCCTGCAAGTTATTGGAGCATATCTCTGTAAACATATGCTATCACATCTAGAAGCGCACAACATCCTTACATCTTTAATAAGGCTACTCGTGCGAAACACAACTAATTGTAACGATCTGCTACAATCATACGACCAAATGAGATGTGGAATAAGTGTACGCGACACAACCTACAATATAAACGTAAATTTAAAACATCCACAATGGAAAACAGCCAACAGCCTTCAATGTGACCAGCGGTCGCTGCTCGCTGTCAAGTTAAAGATTGAAAATAAAGTACATATGATTCAAGCCCGTGAATCATAAAGTGCAAACATAATATAATACTTGATTTCTCTAAAACATCCGACACAGTTCCCCACGACCGACCACTTCATAAACTAGAAAAGTACTGAAACATCCACAAATGGCTTACATCGTTCCTCACCAAAAGAGAAATACGAGTCGTAGTTGACGGTGAACATTCAAACAATGCAGTAGTAGAATCTGGTGTACTACAGGTCACGGAAAACCCATACCTAGTGTAAGCAAGGCAAGGCAAGCTCTACCCTTGATTTATACGACGCAACCTTAGAAACTGTCCTATGTCATGCCGAAAAACAGCCTACATTGCACTTGTCATATCTGTGCTGGAGTATGGATCAGTTGTATGGGATCCGTATCTTCAAAAGAACATAGATAAAATCGAACGAGTTCAATGAAACGGGGCACGATTCATTACACGAGACTACAAAAGCCGCCAAGAGGGAGCAGTTACGGACATGCTAAAAGATCTCGAACTACCAGTCTACCACCATTACGAGACAGAAGATCCAACGCAAAATTAGTGTTCCTATACAGAGTAGTGGAAGGAGTATTACCAGCAATAGACCAGGAAGCTTACATCAGAACTGCATGCTAGACCAATTAGATGCAATCCGTTCTGTCAAGTACAAAGACTGCCTGACTGATAACATCATAGACCGTCAGAAAACACCAGGACTTTTATAGTACCGCACCATCCAAATGCAACCAATACAGGAACTCTTTATATGTTGACACAATAGTCTATATGAATAAGCTATACAATAAGACAGTAGAGAGCTTCAAGGAATCTTTCCCGACCTGTTACTAAAGCAGCAGCTCTCTTCCGATGTGTCTATACCAGTATATTGGTCCTGCACCGTATTTATTCAGATTCAGATTCAGGTATATTTTAGCTCCTAATTGTTGCCAAATATAATTAGGGATGGAGATTATTTCTCACAGCTTGCTGCTGATCCAGAATTTCATCGGGAATATCATATAAAAAATGGACTAAACATGACCAATATTTTTATGAGACCAGATCTTTTTTCAATGAAAATGAAAAATCAATACCCATTTTTATATAAAATTGTCTGAAAATTATGCCATTTTAATATAAATTTAAAAAAGAACCATAAACTACCCATATTTTTGGCACACCCACATACACCTTTATATAGGAAGTTAACCCCCCATCCGGGGAGAAGAAAGGCACTGTTTTAGTTAGATCTTCTGTTTTTCATCTAACTTACATTAATGACATACCAGAAACCTAAAAATCATCTCAGAAACCAAAACTCTTCGCTGACGAATCATAAGAAACCTAAACTCTTCGCTGACGACATCTTCCGCACCATCAACAATCACTCAAACAGCAATTTACTTCACAAGACTTAATAGCTCTAAATGAATGTGAAGAAAGTTGGCAAATGAGTTTTAATGCGAATAAATATATGGTAATCAGAATAACACCCAAGAACAAACCACCCGGCAATACCTACAAACTTTACAGTACATGGACCTTGACACACTGGAAGTACAAGGGGTGGTAAAGGGTTATTTTCATGCATCGTTTTCGACGTTTTTATTTTCCGTGCTTTCGTAATTTTGATTTTTAGTTCTCGCGTTTTCGTGTTGACATAATTGTACGTGCTCCGTTTTTGTCTGTATTTCAGCCTAGTGTTTCGTGCTGTGTTGAACAACCAATTTCTCTTGTGTGTCGTCTTTTTTACTTTAAAAGATGAAACGTGTGGAAATCAGTTTATATTCTTGAAAACTTTTAAAAATCAAAAGAATTTGATTGAATTTCACAATTATTCAAAGTCATGTTGTCGTGTTTCGTGCTTCGTTTTCGGCATATTTTAGCACGTGTTTTCGTGTTCGGAGCCCCCTTTACCACCCTCTACAAGATGCAAGCAAATACCTTGGAGTCGCCATATCAAACAACTTAACATTGGATAGACACATCGACAACGCCATCGCGAAAGGAAAACCCTATGATTCATAAGGAGGAATCTTAAAGTTGCACCAAGAATTTCACAGCAACAGTATACAACTCCATAGTGGAATACACAAGCACTGTATACGGTTTCCCTTTCACACTTTCGGGAATAACTTAGAATGGGGGGATTCATCATAAGATCTGGGGCATCTCTGCAAAAAGGCCATCATAAAAAACGATAAGACATACCTCGACAGACAGATATCTCAATTCTTAGTTAAATCTTTAATTTGCCTAAGATTCACTATGAAACTAAAACTTGGAATACACACGTCTTATGTTGCTGAAATATTGAGCAAATAATCGATTTTGATAAGCTTTCGATTTCTATTTAGATTAAGCCGTCATGTCAATCATTTGTTTTTTAAATGCTATAAATATGTACTTATTTTTAGAAAATTTTCAGAATTTCATTGAAGTTTGCTGTTTTCCACATAGTTTTCTGTTTGGAAAAATGTGAGCGTATCTGAATTTGTCACGGTGAAAATGTTTAAGATGATAGAACACATCATTTCGGAGAGTTTGAAGTTGTTGTTTCAGTGTGTCTTTTCCAAATGGAGAATATGACTGACTGAAATAATTCAAAATTAATTGCAGATTTCTCTTTTTTTCCCAAAAGGCTACCCATTGCCGCGAAGCACTGTTTTCTTTGTATCCACATATATCGGTTCATATCTAATTCAACATGATATCTTAAGAAACCACATTTTTTTTAACCAAACATTAAAGCTAGGTGATGATCATGTACACTATGTCAAAAGGTTTTTTTTGTTTGTAAGTTTCATTAAAATGCACGGGTATGGTTACTTGGACTAATTAAAATATACAGGATTGAGACAATCTATAGGCTTATGTCGAATAAACAATTTGCAGCGACAATCTGTTATATCACGAGCAAATTCAATTTAAGTAATAAATATTTATAAAATATAAATGAACCTGTACGTTATTTTTATTTTTTTTCACTTCATGATCATCATCATTTCATGTTCATTTCATCAAGGTCGTCGTGTTCATCTATACGGCCTTACTCATTTTTTGTGTTTCAATGATGTACGCTCTCCCAACTGCTTGAAATTCCCCTACATATGTGGAACTTGAGATTCTTCCCGTGTTAACACCTTATAGGCGAGCGGCGGAAAGGGTCTTGAAAAAAATTTAAATTACCCAAATACCTCATGGGATATTTTTAACTATATTGATAGTTTAATATTTCAGCATAAATAATATCGATGTTTGCCATTTGGAATCTGGTCAGAACATGAAAAAATTAAAGGTCAAAGGTCACTACCCAAAATCTAAAAGTTTGAGTCTGCAAACATTAAGGCAACTAAAATGTTACAAAATGTGGTTAAAAGTTAGAAAATAGAGACTAAATATTACTTACATATATAAGTGAATATAAATCATTCACTTTTGGTCTTTTTGAAGAAATTTATTACGTCAATTTTTCTATTTTTAGAAAAGGGTCAAATTATTTTGATTTTTTTGTATAAAAGTTTGAATTGCGAAAAAAAGAATTCACATTTTCACTCACTTTTTTCCTCTATTTGTAAAACATTATCTTATCTTTCGTTTCAAATAAAAATAAATGGTTCAAATGTGTTCATTGACTCAAAAACACCACATTTGTGGATTATACCAGAATATTAGGTTTTTAATAAAAAGTGTACTGAGTTACCATTAACATGTTTAAAACGGAATAGGAATCAAAAACCAACAACAATATCTTAAATCCAACTAGCTAAGTAGAGAACAATAACTTTGCACAGAAAAAAAGAAAGAAAATCATCGAAAAACTAACTAAAAAACACATAAGAGTTAAGTGGCGAATAGAGGTTTTAAAAACTTTTAAGTTTTATAACTTAATAACAAACCATTGGCGATATTTTGGACTTAATAGAGAGATAAGAGTTTTAGCTTTCAGAACATATTAGTTTGACGCCTCTAAAATGGTCAGAACATTGTGCAATTTGAGCTCAAAGATTTGATTTGACATTTTTAAGCGTGAAGTCATATGTTCAAAAGACGACCAAATCATTGTACAATGACGGCTCCAGCAGGTGGGGTGTTCCGGGAGCCCCTTAATGTCGCTTAGTGACAAAATGTTTAAAAAAATCTTATAGATTTCAGGCAAAACTGTCATGAACATCTTCAACAACAATGCTTTATGTAGAGCCCTCCCCCTTTTTTAGCTCACCTGGACCAAAGGTCCATGTGAGCTATTGCCATCACTTGGCGTCCGTCGTCGTCGTCGTCGTCGTCGTCGTCGTCCTATAACAATTTTTCAAAAATCTTCTCTTCTGAAACTACTGAACAAAATTCAATGAAACTTGGTATGGTTGATCCTTAGGGTGTCCTGCACCAAACTTGTGTTTGGATTTTTGATCCGTTAAAAAAAACATGGCCACCGTTACTAAAAATAGACCAGGGGGGTCAGACCACTGTTTTTGGCTTGTAAATCAAAAGGTATAAGAGATATATAAAATCTGATGCCATGCTACTGCTTCAGCATCAAAAGCTCTACAAAAGTCTTTATTGAGTCGAAGTTCTCAGATGACTCTTTATAGGAGTTACGGCCCCTTAAAGGTGAAAAATAGCATTTTTTCATGTTTTTGGCTTCTAAAATGAAAACTATTACATATAGAGAAAAGCTGTTGCTTGCTTAAATGTTCAGCTCATTTAGCCCTTCAAAAGTGTTCATAGAGGCGAAGTTGTCAGATGACCCCTTATAGGGGTTACAGCCCCTTAAAGGCGAAAAATAGTGTTTTTGGCCTGTAGATTGAAAATTTTTGCAGATAGAGAAAAGCTGTTGCTTGCTTTAATGTTCAGCTCAATTAGCTCTACAAAAGTGTTCATAGAGTCGAAGTTGTCAGATGACCCCTCATAGGGGTTACAGCCCCTTAAAGGCGAAAAATAGTGTTTTTGGCCTATAGAATGAAAACTATTGCAGATAGAGAAAAGCAGTTGCTTGTTTAAATGTTCAGCTAATTTAGCTCTACAAAAATCTCCATATGGGCGAAGTTGTCAGATGACTCCTTATAGGGGTTACAGCCCCTTAAAGGCAAAAAATAGTGTTTTTGGCCTGTAGAATGAAAACTATTGCAGATAGAAAAAAGCTGTTGCTTGCTTAAAGTTCAACTCATTTAGATCTACAAAAGTGTTCATAGAGTCGAAGTTGTCAGATGACCCCTCATAGGGGTTACAGCCCCTTAAAGGCGAAAAATAGTGTTTTTTGCCTATAGAATGAAAACTATTGCAGATAGAGAAAAGCTGTTGCTTGTTTAAATGTTCAACTCATTTAGCTCTACTAATTCTTCATTGGGTCAAAGTTGTCAGATAATCCCTTATAGGGATTTACAGCCCCTTAAAGGCAAAAAATCGTGTTCTTGGCCTATAGAATGAAAACTATTGCAGATAGAGAAAAGCTGTTGCTTGCTTAAATGTTCAGCTCATTTAGCTCAACAAAAGCATTTAGAGGGTTGAAGTTTTCAGATGAACCCTTATAGGGATTACAGTCCCTAAATTAACATGTTTTCATGTTTTTGGTTTATGTAATGATAACTATAGCAGAAAAAGAAAATTGGTTGCTTGCTTTAATGTTCAGTTCATTTAGCTTTACAAAGTTCTTCATAGGGTTGACATCAAGACCAGGTGAGCGATTCAGGCTCCTGGGAGCCTCTTGTTTCGAAAATTTCTTGATTTGCTCCTGGATGCTTACGTGCACAGTTTATACTTTTAGTTTCAAAAAGATAGTCTAGTAACATAATTTCAAATATTTTCGCCAAAATATACGGCATTAATTTATTGTTTTTCTGCAATCGAATTTTTATTCAGTTCAACATATCAAACGCACCTCAAAAGTCAAGTACACCTTTCACAAATTTTTAAAACTTTGCTTTAATCAAACATCGCAGGTTAAAAATAAAAGCAATGACCAAATAATAAATTTCTTGTGTTCACACAAACCCAAAACTAACACATATTCTTCATAATTACACCAAAAAATGAAAATTCTTACAATTACTAATCAATCAGATTATAGTTAAAATGTAAATACGGGACACTCCGACAGTTTTCCGAGTCATCTACAGTCAATTTTCTCAAAATCTTACATATTCAATTAAGTATAACTTTATTATCATTCGTCAGAAGTATGCAGTTTGAACAAAAAAGTAGCGTTACAACATTTTCTTGATCTAAGTATACAATTTGTTTGATTTAAAGAACAATTAATGTTGCAAAAGTTAAAATTAACGTGTATTTTTGCTACTTTTATTCATGATTTTTAATTCGATAAAAAGTGTAGAAAACTATTATTGTTTTTGAAAATTTCAATTGCAAACAAAGAATTGAGCAAAATATTTCATGATGTGATTTACAATTTTTTTTCGTGTGTGTTTTTTAGGTAAAAAACAATTTTAAAAATCAAGCCGTTAAAGATTTTCATAGGGTACATGTACAAAACAACATTTTTTTATATCTTCTGACCATATTCGACTTGTCAAACATATATATCCATAAAATAGAATAATCAACCTTTTATTTGAGGTCAAAAAATTTCATGAGGTTTTTGGGTAATTTAAACTTTTTAATTAGACGACTTTTTCGATATCCGCCGCTCGCCTATTATATAATTATCGACCGACCGTTGTGTTAATTGCATGATTTTTTTTAGAATAACTTTGCATCTTTTTTAAGATCCAATCTGCTTCTCGACGGCTTAGTAAGAGTATTCTGATTTCCTTTAGACCCTAGTATGAAATATAAAGATACTACGTTGGAACCGTTCGGGAGCGTTTTTTTTTTTTTTTAAATAATCTTTTATGTGAGGCGATTCTAGGTACAGACTAGCAGAGTACTTATTTTCTTGATCAGTTTAAAACAATGAAGAAAAAAGAAAATTATCTTTGAGATTTAATTGAAAGGGTCAAATAAAAAAAAAAAAGAAGAAATATATTTATTAGACTCATCATAACATCCAGGTAAACGGCTCTTGCTCTAAAATAATTCCAGGAAATGATTTTAGTTTTGTCTTTTTAAATTTAATAGGAAATGAGGTTTCTAAAAATTGGAAATATAGCTCTTATTTTAAACCACAACATATCTATTACGCTCCCGAAGGGAGCGATAATAGTAGAAATGTCAATATGGGTTGAATTTTCCTTCAACGTCCGGTAAATCACGCTCGTTTCCCCGAACTTTCAGCGTCATTTTAACGCTTTTTGCTTTGAAAATTTCGAACGTCATCAAGCGCATATGTGACCCACGAGAAAAGCTAGTTTGTTTTTATTTTCGAATATATTTTTTAGAATAGATATCGCATTATAAACATTTTCAACAATTCATTTATGCTTATAAGATTTTTAAATTTAAGATACGTTTTAACTTTGGGAGCGTCACATGTTAAAAACCTTTCTCACATTACCTTTATAAAATGTTTTATTATATAGATATAGGTGAAAGATCGTGATTTCCGAGTTAAATAAATTTCTAGATTTTCACGGAGTTAATTACAGGATTTATCTAACTCGCGTGCGAATTTATCTAACCCTCGTGAAGTTTCCCGCGAAAAATAAGTAACTGAGATTATTGCGCAATACACAATTCATTAATCAATAATTTCTTTCGTTTTCATTATTTGATGATTATAAGTCACGTTTTTCAAAATTATCTATATAATAAATAGTATAACTAATTCGGGGTGACGAATATCAATTTTAATGTCACTCGTGTCGAATAACGCTAGGGGATTCAACTCGTGCGCGGAACAAGTTCCGCGCACTTGTTGAATCCTGGCGTTATTCGAGACTCGTGACATTAAAATTGATATTCGCCACCCCTCATTAGTTATACTATAAATATTATTTTTCAAATTCTAAAATGTTGAATTATTTCGTTAACTTATCAACTTATCAACAATGCATTTCTAACAACTAAATGATTTTCTTTATTTTTAATGTCTATACGGTAGCAAATCGAACATTCCTTAATTCCGGAAATCAGAAACATCACGTGACCAACCGGTGTTGGAACAAATATTCCCAGCACCCTCATCAAGTGACCAATAATGACACTACCTTTATCTTATCGGATTTCTAAAAAAACATCTTTTTATCAAAATATATTATAAATATACCATATGAAATAAAACATATAGTTTTCGTATTCGATATACGAACAAGTATGCAGTCCAAAAAGGTAGTATATTTTTCTATCAACACCCGGAAGTCACCAATGAGCAAGATGACATTTTGATGAGGTGACAGCTCCCTTACATGGGTAGACCTGACCGTTTAACATGGATGACACCACAAATAACAAGAAATCCCTCAGTTTTCAGATGCAAATTGGATTAACGAGAGATCAAATTAATGTAGAGGGGGAACTAACACTTGCAAATTTAAAAGAAATAGCTTGCTCTTTTGTTGACAGAAAGGTAAGGTTGACATTTGTTTACAAATGTGTTCACTGTACAGTAAATACACTTCCTGTCTCTCCAGTGCAAATGATGAAAACATATTTATTGATTAGCTACAATGATAATAGTCGGGCATCCCCCAAAATAAAATACCCAAACCTGCAAAAATTTTGACAGTTACATATGTAGCAGGGCTGTCAAGTTTGGATAAACCACACATGGCACTGTTGGTATCAAATGTGCCATAAAATTGAAAGA
The DNA here is from genome assembly GCA_963971305.1 of Arcuatula senhousia. Taxonomy (NCBI): domain Eukaryota; kingdom Metazoa; phylum Mollusca; class Bivalvia; order Mytilida; family Mytilidae; genus Arcuatula; species Arcuatula senhousia. The sequence continues at coordinate 19,766,091 of OZ020304.1, read as the reverse complement.
ATAAATGTGAATATCATAAGAAATTTGCTGCAAAATAGGAGACTAGATGTGTGAGTCTCATAGAGGGATGCCATGGAATTTTTAACAAAGGGCCATTTTCAACATCTTTAATGTAAATTCAAAATTTTAAGGGGACATTTCTTAATATATCTATATAAATTTTTGAGATGAAAGGGGGCCATTTTCATTTTATTTGTGCCAATGGCCACCTGCCTTCCCAATCCCTGCAGTCATACAACAGGTTGGAGCAAATGCCTGAAAACGGGTATAATACCCGATTTCAGGGATAGCAGACTTTCTAATGAATTTAAAGCTTGTTTTATCAATAAAAGTCTTTCTTTTTTATCACAATGCATATAAAAGTGCACTCTTTAACCAATCTTGAATTAATGAAAATAATTTAAATTCAAATTTAGACTTTGATTCCTTTTATCATTTCCTTTCGTGTAAAATGACCCATTAGACATCCAATTTGTTTTCAAAGAACTTGTCATCATTACTGTTAACTTGGTCACATGCCAATTGTATCATCAATGGAGAGTGATATGTGCTCAAGTCACACCTGGTTGCACAGGTGTTAACCATTCAATTAAAGGTCAGGTAATACAATAGAAAAAGCTTTGTCACTGCAGAGGCATTAAACAAGACATCATTTTGATTTGAAAGATGCTAAAATATATAGCAATATTATCATTTCTAATGAATGATATATTTAGAGAATGCCTTTATTTTGTTGAAGTCAGAAAAATTGATTCAAAGTTTGCTATCCCTGATTTCAGGGATCACAGTATACCTGATTTCAAGGACTATCCCTGATTTTGGGTATTATACCCGTTTTCAGGCATTTGCTCCAACCTGATACAATGTACATCAGTACATTTAGCAAGTTGTGTGAAACTTGACAGGTCTGAGATGGATAATTCCTTTGAATTTAAAGATATCAAAAGCAAACTTTAATTCTGCAGTCAAACAAATGAGGGTATAAAATATGCAAGACTGAATCCATGATTTTTGTCTCGCCTGCGAAGCAGAGCGGGACATAGGTGTTACTTTACCGGCGGCGGCGGCGACGGCGGCGTTAACTTTTTGGAAAAGTTTTATGAGCACCTCCATATCTCAAGAACTATAGGTCCTGGGTTGATGAAACTTGGTATGCATATGCCCCAGTAGTAGCTTAGCACAGTTGCATCCCCATCTTTTGACCTTGACCTTGATTTTCCGGTTGAATGACTTTGACAATTTTCAATACATATAATAGCAATGAAAAAGTTTTGCGAGCACCTCCATATCTCAAGAACTATAGGTCCTAGGTTGATGAAACTTGGTATGCATATGCCCCAGTAGTAGCTTACCACAGTTGCATCCCCATCTTTTGACCTTGACCTTGATTTTCCGGTTGAGTGACTTTGACAATTTTCAATACATATAATAGCAATGGAAAAGTTTTGCGAGCACCTCCATATCTCAAGAACTATAGATCCTAGGTTGATGAAACTTGGTATGCATATGCCCCAGTAGTAGCTTAGCACAGTTGCATCCCCATCTTTTGACCTTGACCTTGATTTTCCGGTTGAGTGACTTTGATTATTTTTATTGCGTATATTTGCAATGTTTAAGTTCTATAAACATCTTTTGATCTCAGGAACTGAAAATCCATGTAAATTCAAAATATAGTAGAAGTAAGAAAGAATAATTGTTTCTGATGGTGCCGGCAGGCGAGACATACTTTAGTGTTAACTCTTGTTTTAATAATTTATACATGTAAGGCCAAAATAATTGTGATTTATGACGACAATTTCGATTGGTTTAATGCAGTTTTATTTCTTGATGAAACTCACTAGCATGTGCCACCTTAACAACAACTTGTGTGGAGTAATTTAAAAAAATGTAAACCATGCATTTCATGCAATTTTCTGTGCAAAAATTTAATATATTTTATTTGAATGAAATTATATGGTTCATTCTCATTTATCCAACTTTTTAAAAATTTGGAAGTACAGGTAAAAAAATCAAAGTTGGATAAGTGGGATCAAAGGCAATTAAGAACAAAGGAACTTTAATTAGAGATTGGGTTGTGTGTAAGGTCAAACTGTAACAGAAAATTTTGTCCATGTTACAATAAGAATTTTATTGCTTTTAAAAAGTTTACTGTTTGAAATTGGCTAAGTAAAATTAAAAAACAAAATCTATCTATAAATCTGAACCAGATACCATTTAACCACAGGCGTTTGGGTCCAGGATTTTATTTTATTATAAATAACGTGTATATAAAAATTTGCATCTCGCCTATATACCACGTGGAAATAGTATATATTGGCGAGATAAAAATTTTTATATACACGTTATTTATAATAAAATAAAATCCTGGACCCAAACGCCTGTGCATTTAACGATTTTTTGTTTTTCAAGTAAAACTAAAGTCATAAAATGGCTAATGAGAGAAAAGTGCTATGCTGTTAGACTATATTATAATTACTCAGTAGATGTGTATCACCATGCAATATATTAAGATTTGCTTTATATGATATATTTTAGTACTTAACTATCTTTATTAAAACAGAACATTAATTAATAAATATAAATTGGAATAATAGACCCCTCAGTCCTGCTTGTCTGAAAAATGTTGTTTGATTATATGTAAAAATTGTATTGTATCATTGTCTGTTTTATGTATCCATGTATGTGTTGCTGATTATAATCCTAAGTTGGATTTTAAATCAATAAAATATTTGAATTTGAATTTGAATTTTAAACAAAGTTCTTACTCAATCTATCTTCTGGTGATGGATGATAGTGAAGAAAAGTAAATTTCAGTTTCTGATGTTCAAAGTACTTACTTTTTAACATGTTAAGCCAAAATTAAGAAATTTTACAATAAAAAGCTTCGCCGAAAGCAGCATGATACGACCGCAACATGTTGAACCCTGTACGTTTTAGGCCCCATATGGATAGTAAATTGCTCTGGACACATGCAGTCCATGGTGGACTGACAAAGGTTATTGACACATGCAGCTTTTGATGGACTTTCCACTCACATTTTAAAAGGAACTATTTTTTCCAAAGGAGATCAAATCAGACCACAAATAAAAAAAGTTTCGATTTTGGCCCCTAATTACATTATAATTTTTTTGCGGTCGTATAAAAAGGTTTAGGGTCTTAACTTTCAGCAGAATAAGGAAAAAAAATAGTTGTTTTTTTTCCCGAGTCTTTTAGTCAACGATTAAAAAACAACCTATAGCCTCTATAAACAAACCAATTTGTTTACCCTTATTTTTTTATAAAGATCTTGTGCAAAAAGACATGACCATACTTTTGATGTTAAACTAGAAAATGTGTCTATAAGCCACAGGATGGTCCTCCCGTTCTTGAAATATCAATGACTCTCAATGTGTATTACCTGGGATATTGACCTTTACCAAGAAATTGATCATCGAGTAGTGAAAGAAGCAGAGGTACCAATTGGGTATCCGAATGTCAAAAGTCCGAAAGGGCAGAGACAAAACCAGTAAACACCAACAAGAACGGGACAAAAACAGACAACAGGAAAACATTGAAACACAAAACAACTGAATATCAATCAACAACGTGAACTCCAGTCGAAATTATTGACCCCTAACATTTAGTATTCAAGATATGGACCTTAACCAAGAACTTAACCAAAGTCATTCATGCGTAAAATATAGGTCACAGTAACCTAATTTCTAGTGGGTGGTGTAGCCCTACCCAAGACCCATCTGGTGGTGAAATATCATTGACCCCCAACATCTAGTATCTGAGTAATGGACCTTAACCAAGAACTAAACCAAAGTGTTACGGACGGACGTACGGACGGACGGACAAGGGTAAACAACTGTAAAGCTACTTTTCATATATCAGCATGTGCTCAAAAATCTAACTGTTTCCATACCAGTTTTGTAACAAAGTTCCAAACAAAGTTATGTTTTTTTGTGGGAAAATTTAAAGTATTTTCTTTCTTTCTTCTTTCTTTTTTTTTTTAATTTTTTAATTTTTTTTTGCTTGAATGTAGGATTTGATGAACATTCAGGCACAGGGCAAACATTTTCTATTTTAACCAAGTACAAATGCACAATTGAAATACAAGATTTTTCAAACTTTCAATATTTATAACATTGAAAATTTTCAGCTAAGTATTTTTTTTCATTATCATACTTTGGAAAAAAAACAACCCAAAAATGAAAATTATTTTAGTAAATAACTAAAATATATTTTTTTTCAATCCCATTAATTTTTTTCTTTTTCAATTCATATACTTGCATTTTTTGTAATTACTTGTAATTTGGAACAAATTTACTGTCATAATTTCTTCATGGCACCTTATAATCTCTTAAATAAACAACCCAACATGTGAACAAAATCAAAGTTGGATAGGTGGGAATAGCTATTTTTAAAAAGTTGGATAAATGGGAAGACACCAATTATATACATTCAATGAATGCAATATTTTTGAGTTTTATTGGTGTGTAAAAGCCTACACCTTTGCACATTTTCAACATGAAGCGCGATATTGATTTACCATGCCTGTTTTAGTTTTGTTTAAAGGGGTTTAAGATAAAAGTTCAAAAGAACAACAGTGTCAGAGATGGATGCTTCTCAAACAGATGTTTTGTTATAAAACTCATAAAGAAGTTCTTTAAAAGAACATCCCCTTTGTCCTTCATGAAGCTCATGCCCTTTATAATTTTTGGCAGGATTTTATGGAGTGAAAAATCTGGGTTATAAAATGGTGAATGTCCAGCTGCCATGCGAGCAAGGAAGAAATTTTAGTAAAAGGGTTTTCGCAGCAACTACTTATCACAGCCTCTTAAAATTTTGCAATTGGTATACAGCATCAGAGACCCATAACATGGGATTTGATTTCATGGCTGTTGCTCACCTACTTCCTGTTTTACAATATCCAGCCATTTTTGTCTTTGACAGAATTTATTTTATTGTTGATTAGACTCACTCATGTCAGTTGATGTGTTCATTTAACAGGTCATACACATATCAAACTTGTACCTACATATAGATTGTTTGGAAAGAGGGTACGTACAACTGTACATATGGAAAATGCTTAGTGCATGGGTTAGATAATGATATGAACATGTAAGTTCCAAGTTTCATTTTTCATTTTCATGTACTACATGCACATGTCTCCCCATGGTCATGAAGGTGGTTACATTTGTTGTAAATTCAAATAATTTTATTGGTATAAATTCTAAAATTAAAAAGGAATATTACCAGTGTTAATACAAATTAAAGTAACATGAATGACATGAGATTATCCAATTTATGTCACACAATTAAGGTAGATGGGGTGTCTTAAAAGTTATTCATAGAATTTTCTTAAATTTTGACCACAGTTACATGTAGCCGTAGACTGGTACTTTAAATCTCGATAATAAAATAAAAGTTCACCATGAGAATTTTTGTAGAAACGACTGTAAAAAATGGATGATTTTAGTACTTTTTATATAGGATCAATAGAGAAAATTCAAATTTCTCTTACCTAAAAAATTCCACTCCATAGATTTTTCTTAAAATTTGTGAAAATCTTTGTTTTCGAATGATTTTTAAATACACTAAATAAAAAATAAAGTTCACCATCAAAATTTTTGAAAAAAGTGAAAAATGTGTTTTTTCCCTTATTATTTCTATACAAATTATCTCCCCTTAAAAAGTACGGGAAAATATTGAAATTCGCAAAAAGGTGTATTTTATCCTAATTTTTGTTGTAACTATTGATGAAGATGTTTACCTAGCCCAATAAAAATCCATTAGAGTAACAAGCATTATAAATTCTCCAATTATGATAGATGTGCAAAAAAGATGCTCAGTGATAGACACCCCATCTACCTTAAGTATATAACAGGGATCATTCTGAATAATGAGCTGGACAGGTCAATGACCCATTTTTAATATGGACCATGGGCTGTGTGTGCCTTTTCCTTTTATTTTCTCTATAAAATCATGAATTTATTCTGAAATTAAAGGGCCGATGGCCCATCTGAATTATTTTGATGGGCCATTTTCAAAAATGATGTGGGATTTGACACATGGCCCCTCCTAAAATGATCCCTGATATACATGTAATAAAAGAACAACACAACAGTAAGACAACACATTTGATATTATCATTTATAAAATAAAAATAAATATTCTACAAATAACTGAATGGCATGCATGGCATGATGTACATTTAAATACATGTACTAAGTGATGTACCAGAACTTGTTTCTATTGAAGCCTATCTTGTTAGACAGGTCTCAAACCCTGTATGACCGGAGTAATAAAATTTTAATATCATGCTGTTTTCATTATCCACATGAACAGGTAATATTGTCACCTGTTCATATTATTTTAGTACATGTACTCTATTTATTTATTAATATGCTAAAGATAAATGAACACTCATTTGTCAAAAGATTTTTCTGGCAAGTAAATTTTGTTAACATGATTAAAATCTTTACTAAATAAATTAAGTGTATGTACATGTACATGAACGAATGTATTCATGTATCTTTGAAAAAAAAACACCAATAACTCTTGGGATTGTGACTATGGTAGTTATAAGTCCCTGAACATACTGTTCATGTACATGTACATGTGCAGTACATTTGTACATACATTGTATACATGTACAATGTACACGCAGTGTTCTCCCCAGAAATTTTCAATAGCACTGTGGTAATCAGTAAAAACATGGTTTTCTGAAAATTATAGCACTGTTGTCCTAACACATTCTATTATAAATCCTTACAAGATAGCACTGTGGTAAAAAATATAGCACAGTGGTACCACAGTGCTATATGGACCTAGGGAGAACACTGTCATGTACATGCTTACTAATACATTTTTTTTTACATGCAAAGTGTTATGCACTGTCTTATTTTAATGTCAGTTTTAACTCAGTTTTGAGGACATCAAAGAAATGTATGGATGATTAAATCTAGATTTGTCATCATTATAAGGTCTATAGACGGTTGTATTAAGTACATGTAAAAAAGTATTATTGTCTGAAGGCTATATTGTTGTCCATTTATACAGGAAGGACATTTACAGTTACTACTTCCTAAATATATAATATACATGTACTATGTATCTAAAAGAGAGAAAAAGTAAATATTTGTTAAACATGTTTGTTGACTCTTTTGTATCGGTTACAATGTATATGTTGAAAAAATTCTCTGGCATGTTATAGATTCATATGTACATTTTTGTACATGTATAAATGAATTTTGCAGAATTTTTACTGCAGTTGTACAATTAACAGCAGGTACATGTATTTGTGGTCAAGATCATTTAGTTACTAGAAATTAGGACCCTGCCAAAGTGCCACCTGTATTCTTTTGTTAAATTCTTGGTTAAGGTCCATAACTTGGATACTTACATTGTAGTACATGTAAACATGTACATGTAGATCATGTAGGGGGTCAATGATATTTCACCACTAGATGTGTCTTGGGTAATGTGACACCACCCACTAGAAATATTTTACACAGGAATGACTGGTTAAGTTCTTAGTAAATACATGTAAGTAAAGGTCCACATTTTAGATACTACATGTTTGGGGTCGATGGTATTTCACCACCAGATGTGTTTTGGGTAACAAAACACCACCCAATAGAAATTGAGTCACTGTGACCTTTATTTTAGGCATGGATGGCCATGGTCAAGTTTTCAGTAAAGGTCCATATCTTGGATACCAAATGTTGTGGGTCAATGATATTTCACTACTAGATAAGTCTTGGTAACACGGCACCACCCACTAGAAATTAGTTAGTTTTATTGGTGTCTCTTATTTTTTATTCGAACACAAAAAATTATGGACATATTATGGTATGATAGTACCTTGAGTGAATGGGGAGTACAATGTAGATACTTTTAAGCAAAAAGAATAATAAAAGGTTAGGGCTGGTTAAACCATGGTGGGGAAGGAAATCAGAAACACACAATACTTTTTTTTGGCCTGACCCAAAGTCCTCAAAGCAGTGAAGAAAGCTGTAATCATGGTAATTACTTAAATACTTTACACAAAATGTATGCAGACTTCTGGCTGTTTTTAATTGTGAATTTTTGAATTAAATTAAAATTTCCGTTTTTTATTCCAGGTATCCTTCTCTTTTATTATAACATGTATGTTCATATGTAAGAAACATTGTTGAATTGTAAGTTAAACCCAGCTTTTTATATACAAGTTTATACATGATAAGATTGTTCACTTGCATTTTTTGTAAATGGATGACAACGATGACAGACTGACAGTACATGAACATTTAATTTTATGGTAAGAATATAAGACAGATCAATCGCACAGGAGTTGCTTCAGATGTGAGGAAACATACAAGCATCATTGTGTATGATACAAATAAATTTGACCAAGCATAAATTAAGCACAGTATCAGAAAATAGATTCCTATTGTCTGAACTTTTGATCCCTTGGATAAGATCTGCATTGAGAGTTACATTGTATATTGTCCATGATGTACATGTATTAACAATGTTCATATCCTTACATGTAGGTGTTCAGCCAAACGCCCCTTTGGTCTAGGTTACTGGTAATACTAATGAGATATACTGGTTAAATGTACTGACAATTTGTAAAAATAGAAGAAAATGAGATGTGGAATAAGTGTACGCGACACAACCTACATTATAAACGTATATTTTAAATATCCACAATGGAAAACAGCCAGCAGCCTTCAATGTGACCAGCGGTCGCTGCTCGCTGTTTTTCAATTGGCCCCTGGATTGAAAATAAAATACATATGATTCAAGCCCAATCCCAAAGTGCATTGAAAGACCCTCTTCTTGACAAAAAACAATTAACAAAAATTCGACTAAATACAAACATAAGCTTTGATAAAGATTCCTGGCTTAGGACAGGCACATTAAAATGTGGCGGGGTTAAACTAGTTTTTTGGCGCCAACCTTCCCCCTAATGATAATCAATAACAAAGCACAAACTAACACACAGTAAAAATCAAATCGATAGAAGTTCAATTCAACAAGAGAGTATCTGAGACAAAAGGACAACAGGTAATTAACGGGACGTAAAGATACTCTCTTGAGAACACTCGAAGTTACTGACAGCTAGCTAAGAAGCATCCATCGACTGATGTAAAAAAATCAAGTATGTCGATTTTAAATCCGACACAACACGTCAAACACTTGATTTGATGATGCATCATCACACAAAACCGACACACTTGACCGCTGTAATGCTCAAAAATGACATAAGTATAAAACTATTGAAGATGACAAAATTTGACAAATTTTGGAACTTTGAACCTTTCTTTAAAAAAAAGCTGGTTGTTGGTATATTACTTTACTGTCTTATAACTGTAACTATGAATAATGATATATGAAATAGAATGCAGATGACACCAAATCTATTTAAAAACTGAAAACACTTTAACAGCAGGTCAAAGGGACTCAAATACAATTTTGCACAGCTGTTATCATATCATGTCCCATTAGAAACTCTTTTTCGTGCATAGACAATGTGTTACACTTGTTTAAAACAATTGATGAGGACTTATTTATTGGACATGTGTGAATTATCATATAAATCTTTTAAATTTTTATTGCCAAAAAAAGGAAATGAATAAAAAGGCTTTTGTAGTACAACATATACACAAAACATTGATATTATTATGTAACATTAAACAAATGAAAAAAAAATGATGTTTTTCACTGACACTTGTATTATATATATAAAGTTTATAATAAAATGAAAAATGAAATATGAAACAGAACCTTCCATTTACAGTAAAAAATGAATAAGATTATTTTAGTTTATATTTGCTGAATATATACTTGTAACTTACAAATACATGTTAAAATGTTAGATTATAGTTTTAGTCGACATTGACACAGATGTGTCATCTACCAAACATGTACAGAGTGGTCCAGATATGAAATTCAGGAAGCTGGTGAACCAATTTAGTATTTTATGTGGGAATGAAATTCATGTATAAAAAGAACATGCATGTTATATAAAGTTCAAATTCACTGTTATGGTATTTATGCATAGAAATCCTTCCTGTACAAACTACTTGTTTTGAGTGCAAAAAGCCCTGAGTCTCTCAATATTCTCAACCCAAAGTGGTTTATTGACATAATTGATTTTTGAGGTTAAAACAATTGAAATTTCCACAAAATCAACACTTGAATGATATGAAGTGCAAATCTGTATTGTGGTTTGCAACAAGTAACTAAACAAAACTAAAGGATGAAATCACATTTTGACCTTTTTATACCCCGCCATACATGGTGGCGAGGTATTATGTTATACCCTCAGTTTTTTTCAGTGTCTGTTCGTCTGTCCGTCCCCTGAAGGTTTCCGACCAATAACTTGAAAACGTGTCAAAGGATTTGAATGATATTTTGCATAGCTGATTAGTACAATTACATGTAAAAACAGGCCAAGATCAATTTCCAGCATGATCTGAAAAATTGTTTTTGAAATTGGCCACTTTGAAAAATCAAATTTTCTGAACTATTGATATATTGTGGCGGGGTATCATTTAATGTCCCATTAGATGCCACATTTTTTGCATGTAAGAGGTTTGAAGTCTTTCTTCACTTTAATCTTGAATGATGATTGATGGAAATATCATTAAAATTTAGCTGTAGTCTAGCATTTGACTTTAATTATATATTGTCCCACAAATATATGTAAAGATGAAAGTTTGAGGACATCCTCTGATACATGTATGTTTGTCTTGGTTTAACAATATGTATAGCCAACATTGCCAATGGAAACTAAAGTTTGCCACTATGGCTACATTTGATGTGGTTGTCCTAATATTTGGCAGTCAGGAACAAATTCTTATGTTTATAGGTAATGAGCTACACATCTCCTACAACAGTCTAGAAGTTAGTGTAAAGAATATTCATTAGTGCATATAAAACTTTGATAAAAAGTATTGCCCAGTAAGTCTAGATCTGGATTTAATCTTGTTTGTATATAAGTGTTTACTTGATTGTGATCATTAGAAAATTAAGAAAGTTTTAGTTAAATATCATGAAGAAGCTAAAAAAAATGACATTTGCTTAGACAGATCAAAATTATACTTCACCAAGTCTGGAATGCAGTCTGTCTGTGTTTTAAAATTTACTTAATGCCAAAAAATTGCAGTTGCTAATTTTCTAAAATTCTTGGTTATTTTAAACAGATTTTTTGGTCAGTTTTTCCTGATTAGCTGTTTTTTTTTCAATAGGTTCTTTTGACATTTAAAGAAATTTGAATTTATTGAAACAGCTAGGTTTTTGTGCTTTTTAGACAGCTTCATACAAAAATATATGTAACAGTACAGTATACAATGATAGTCAATAGATTGCTTTATACATGTCTCATAGTACTTATAGTGACATCAAAAACACTCAGAATTCTATTTCTTTAACAATGACAGGTGGTGTGTTCATTTCATTGTTCAGTATATCATAATGTTTCAAAAATTTCAATGCACAGTTATGAGCTCTTGAAAGAACAAGCATCTCATTTTTAAAAGACTCTTGTTAAAACATTAAAAAGAAATATTAGATTTTGGATCGTTTTTCCAAACACTATAAAACATCTCTATAAATTTTGACAAATCATGTTTTACAAATCACATTGTCAGGAAAAGATATAAAATAAAACAGACATGACTGTAGTATCAGTTTCTGTTTTAACAGGTATAGATATTGTATAGATTCCTGTAACATAATTCCCTGGCAGAAGTTATCATGTTGAAAACAGACAGATTTCTAAAATTATAATTAACATGATTAAAACACGACACTTTCAATAGGTGTGGTGCTTTAATTTCATGTATACTTTTCACTTGAACCCTTATACTCCCACACAAAATTGATAAGGTAGTAAAACAGCTTTTACATGTTTTACTGATCAAATTACTAAATTTTTTGTTTACAATTTTAATGATTTTATTAATGTAAACTTTAACATATCATTTAGTAGTAATGTAATATTTCCCCTACAAAATGTTTACATGGTGTGAACTTCCTCCAAGTCATACTTTCTAATACAGTAAAACCTTTCAAGCTGGGACTAAGGAACTTATCTGGTATAGACAGGTGGTCAGATTATACAGGTTAAAAATATGTTGGAAAGTAAGAGAAGTGGGTGAAAACCAGGTTTGGTTAGACAGGTTTTGGTTTATTTGGGGTTCTGTTGACAGGTTGAGCTCTACATGTACATGTAGTAAAAGTTTTAGGCCCTGCTAAAGTTAGGAAAAGCAAGTTTAAAAACCTATATATCTATAATTCAAGTTACAATGTATTAACAACATAATGGTTCTCTTCAGCATGTTTTCAGTCTTTATGAATACACTTCACTTTATTGTTTTATTAATACATGTAGTATTTTAAACTAGCTTCAAAGAAGAGCAGGGGTATATTTGTTTTACCTGTTCCAGCACACATATTTATCAGTGGTATCAATAATCATCATTAGCTCATACATATGCATTGTACTGCTACATGTAGATTTACTTGGTATAATTTTTGAATCAAGAGAAAAAGCAATGCTAGCCTTAATTTAGATTTCATATGAAATCAAATTGAATCTTTCAAAGTTCACTTCAGCTCCCAATTTTAAACTAAAATTTAGCTTATTGTCATTTTGCCTTAAATGAAAAGACATATCAAGAATAAGTATTATTACAATGTATAACTATAAATCAAGCATTTTTATATTTGTAGTTGATCTACAGCCTGTTATTAGAACAGACAAAGTACATTTTGTCAATCAGTTTATCTCCATCCTAAAAGCTTATTACATGTAATGCATTATGCCAATGCAATGAAGATTTCTGGAAAGACAATATCTGCAATTAACTGTAACTGTCAAAAGTACATTTACAAGTATCAGAATAAATGACTGATACACTGACAGGGTTTATATATGTGTACATGGAATCAAAAGGAATCAATATTTGTTTCACCTACTAGGCACTTACTATGCTCCTAGTATATTAAAAAATACTACCATTTAGATCAAAGATGAATAGTTACATGTTACAACAATGCACTACATGTAAAAATGTATAAAGAAGATATTTAGATATTATGATTTTAATAAGAAAATGTTTTTATGACATTTCAAAAATGTATGTCTAGTCTATAATAGCTTATAGAAAGAAAACGTGTTTCATGTCATATATTTTAATAGGTATGAAGGCTATCAAACTCTAGATTTTTATGTTTGTAGATATATTTCAATATAGTGGTAGTTTTAATTATCTTCATGCGGTGTACATGTACATGTATGATTGTTCTGCACTACTTTAAGTCTTCAGGGTTCCCACACCATCCTTGAATTCAAGGAAACCTGGAAAAGTCCTTGAATTTCATTTCAATGTTCAAAAAGCTGAAAAAATCCTTGAATTTTATCAAATATCCTTGAAAAACCCTGGAATTTTGTAATATGCAGATTTGTTGACCGTTTGATAAAAAAAGGCTGAAAAATATTGAATTTTAAAAATTTTTGCATACTCTTTTGATCCTTGAAAATGACCACAATACCCTTGAAAAGTCCTGGAAAAACCCTTGAATTTTGTGTCTAAAAAATAGTGGGAATCCTGAGTCTTAAATGTATACAGTAGAAATGAATAAGAATCTTTCAAAGTAAAAAGTGGCTGGGTTTCATTAATCAGGTATTACCGATAAGAAGCTGGGTGAAAGACTTTCCCTGTCCTCTGTTGACATTTAACATTATAATATATCTGGGTTTTCACTGAGTAAAATACAGTCATGGTGCACACAGACATTTTATAATAATGCATTGTATACGATTGTTTTCTCTCTTTGCAGTTCCCAGAACATGGGTTTTACAGTTTAGTAGACAAGATTTTATTATTTCGCCATGACAACACTAGTCCTAACATATTGCAACACATTTCCAGTCCGACTGATGTCAAAGATGGCTGCCTGGTTGAGATTGTTTTATCTGGTAGGTACAAGTACTGCTACATGTATTTGTGGTTTTCTGTGAGGTCAAGTTGTTGCAATGATTAGACAATTTCTTATAACTGATTTTGGGAGGGGAATGAGTGTATCACCGTGTAACAACCTGAAACACTGATGTCAGTGCAGGTCTGCAAACCAGAATTAATTCGTGTTAAGTATATTGTACATGATATCATACTACTGTACATGTACCTCTAGACCATGTACCTGTGGGATCTGAAATGAAATAAAATGGAACTTCTCTAATTACATGTAATTATTTAGAAAATCATCTTGATTTTTTTTTTATTTGCACACTTGACCCAATGGCTCATGTGAGCTACATGTATTGCCACTGCATGATGGTTATTGTCTTTTGTCTGTCTTAAATTAATGGCTCACATGAGCTACACATGTTGCCATTACTTGAGGGTTATCTTTTGTTCTAACTTAATTCCTTTGTGAGCTTTCTCTTTTTGTGTGTCCGTTTTTACTTTTCTTTATTAGATCTCTCTCTCCTGTAAAACCGCTAAAGGTGTTGCTTTGCATTTTTGCATGCTTCATCTGTAAGATGTTCTCTACAAAGATTATAATAAGGTGACTGCCAACTAAACAACATGTCAAATGCTGCTCAAATGAGCCATTTTAGGAGGGGATAGATTAACTAATTAATTATAAATAGGCTCCTTGATTGAACCTGTATATCAGCTGAGCATTGTCCGAAATTGTCTACACTTACATGGTTTTATGTAAAGTTACTGTTTGGAATGTTTTTAAATGGTTTTTCCAAATACACATGAACAAACAACACGACATTTTCTTCTTTCATTAGTCCAATTTTATCACTATATGAGAAACATGAAACTGGTAATGTTGGACCTTAATATGAAAAAAGCATGCAAACACACATTTTTGAATTTTTTTTTTTTTTTTTGAAATATGATTTTTTGAAAGCTTTTTTTTCCGTTTTTTTTATATGCTTATGGATACTTCCTAGGTTATAAGGATTTTATGCTTTTGTTTACTGCCAGCATGTGAATACAGATTCAATAAATCAATGACTAATATGATACATGTATTTTTCACCTGATTAACGTTTAAGCTGATTATGGACCCAAGGTAAATTTCCATGCAAAATATACACTGGTCAGGTATATGGCTGTTGAAACATGAAACACGAGATTGGCAAGAAACAAATTCAGGTATTTCATGTACATTGGCTCATTTTCCAAATTGTATAAGATCCTTATCTTTTGTATCCATATATTTGATGTAGTTTTGATATCATGTACATGTATGGAATAACATGTGTAAATCTCACTAATTGATTAGTTGTACATAAAAAGGTGTCGTGTTTGTTTTTTTTAGCAAATGAGCAAACAAAACTTGCCAAGGAATAATGATGAAATGTATATCTTGATGAACTCTAGAAAAATCAGGATCTAGTTGTATTGATTTCTGTAAGCTTTTAACAGCGACAGGTTAATTCTTGATTGCAGCTTTTCATAAAAGTTTTATAGAGATAGTCACTCTGGGATTTCTGGACTTGTCTAAAATCGTAGAATCTATGACGATTGGTAGTGACAATTTTAACACATTAAGAAAATCATGTATATTAAAGAATCAATTTTGTCTAGCTATGTCTACAAGTCAGATGTTGCATTTTTAACTTGCTCCTTTAAAGTTTTAGGGGCCACTCTGACTTTTGTTTTAAGTACCATACTTTTACTATGGTTCAATATTCAATTTCAAATGTGCATGACATTTAGGTTTGAGTCCCTCCTTGTTATTTGAAAAAAAACAGAACTTTGCGGCTCATGTCCAGTGCTTGCCTTAATGGGTACATGTAGCTGGAAGCCCAGGGATATAAAAAATTCATTCTGGCTAGTGTGAGCTTAATGTCTGGGCTAGTTCACAATTGTAGTGCTCAATCATTAGATTTGGCTACTGGAAATTCTCCAAGAAAAGGACTGCAGTAACGAATACAAGTTTGTAACAAGGTTTATTTACCATTTGTTTGTTACTTGTCTAAGGTTAATGGTTTTTCTCAAAAAATGACCCTTAGAAAGTTGGCAAGATGACCTACCGATACATGTATGTGTATTAAAAAGGACCTCAAACCTTATACTGGTTTGTTTTTTTATCACTGCAATACAGGAAACTTTGCTAAGGGAAAGTAGGCATTGAATGATAAAAGAGGGACTTGGACCTGGTCATGCTTCAGTGAATCCCTTTATATTTTAACATAAGCATAAGGGGACAAGAGGCTACCTTGACCTTCCCCATACCAGCCAATTGCTACTTGAACTTAAAAATTTTGCATTTATAAATGTTTACGGGAGATTTGGTTTAAAGTACTATAAAACTTAAATATGATGTAACATAACTTTCTTGTACATTTTACATTTTGTACCTTTAAAGGGAGACTTCCTATATACATTTTGGGGTTTTTGGCTCCAAACATTTCAGAAAAAAATCTAAGCCTTAAAAAGACAAAATGTACAAGTTTGACTTAACTGCTAATAAGTGTTGTTCTTTTCCATTTGATTTTGATCTAATTCTGACACAAAATTTGGTGGGGTGTAATGATTGATTGCAATGAATACTATCAGAGGCGGATCCAGAGATTCTGAAAAGAGGGGGCCCACTGACTGGCCTAAGAGGGGGCCTGCTGTGGTCACGCTTCAACGATTTCCTATATATTCAAGTAATTTTTCCGCCAAAAGGGGGGCCCGGGCCCCCCAGGGCCCCCCCTGGATCCGCCTATGACTATACACGTAGGTGATTAACCTTTTGACAACTCTTCTTCAGGAAAGAAAAAAAGTCTCTTAAAAATGCTCTTACTATAGTCACCCCTTCAAATTGCTTCAATAGTATCTGTGAGTTTATCTATATCTGATCAGATAACATAAACGTTCATTTTCTAAAGATCCATATACAGTAGAATTGAACAATTCTTTACGAAGTCTACATGTTTTTATTCCATATGCATATTCATTATAGAGGCATTTCATGCTTGTTATTTATGTGACTTTTAATAGGTTTTTACCTCATGTACTTGACAAAATGATTTAAGTTCACCTCTAAAAGATTTTCAGTGCTTAATTTTGATGCGTCTTAAAATAGCAATCGTCATACTGTATTTCCTGTAACAGTCTATTAAAATAGGTGTAAGAAACAAATATGGAATGAAAGATAAGTTTTATCAAGAGTTGCAAAGATGTGTGGTGAGTCTTACTTGTATAAGGTCAGCTCAGGAGGTTATTGTTTATTATAAAAACTTGTTTTCTTTTTATTTCCGTTTGATACATACATTGTAGGTCAAAGTGTATCCAGTATTTGATGTTAGAGGGGTTTGACAGTTAAAATATGAGAAATCTTAGAGGAAATTGAGATTATATGACAACTTTTCCAAAGTTTAGAGGGGGCATGCTAGATGTTCCCCTGTCTGAGTTTATTTTAGAGGGGGCATGCTAGGTGTTCTCCTGTCTGGGTTTATTTTAGAGGGAGCATGCTAGGTGTTCCCCTGTCTGAGTCCATTTTAGAAGGGGCATGCTAGGTGTTCTCCTGTCTGAGTTTATTTTAGAGAGGGCATGCTAGGTGTTCTCTTGTCTGAGTTTATTTTAGAAGGGGCATGCTAGGTGTTCTCCTGTCTGAGTTTATTTTAGAAGGGGCATCCTAGGTGTTCCCCTGTCTGAGTCCATTTTGGAAGGGATATGATAGATGTGAGTCTATTTAAGATTTTAGAGGGGGGCATGCTAGGTGTTCCCAAAGGGGTGTTCTCCTGTTTGAGTTTGTCAATTTTAGAGCAGGCATTCTATGTGTTCCCCTGTCTGAAACCATTTTAGAGGGGGGCATGCTAGGTGTTCCCTTGTCTGAGTCCATTTTAGAGGGGGCATGCTAGGTGTTCTCTTGTCTGAGTCTATTTTAGAAGGGGCATGCTAGGTGTTCTCCTGTCTGGGTTTATTTTAGAGGGGGCATGCAAGGTGTTCTCCTGTCTGAGTCTATTTTAGAAGGGTCATGCTAGGTGTTCTCCTGTCTGAGTTTATTTTAGAAGGGGCATCCTAGGTGTTCCCCTGTCTGAGTCCATTTTGGAAGGGATATGATAGATGTGAGTCTATTTAAGATTTTAGAGGGGGGCATGCTAGGTGTTCCCAAAGGGGTGTTCTCCTGTTTGAGTTTGTCAATTTTAGAGCAGGCATTCTATGTGTTCCCCTGTCTGAAACCATTTTAGAGGGGGGCATGCTAGGTGTTCCCTTGTCTGAGTCTATTTTAGAGGGGGCATGCTAGGTGTTCTCTTGTCTGAGTCTATTTTAGAAGGGTCATGCTAGGTGTTCTCCTGTCTGAGTTTATTTTAGAGGGGGCATGCTAGGTGTTCCCTTGTCTGAGTCCATTTTAGAGGGGGCATGCTAGGTGTTCTCTTGTCTGAGTCTATTTTAGAAGGGGCATGCTAGGTGTTCTCCTGTCTGGGTTTATTTTAGAGGGGGCATGCAAGGTGTTCTCCTGTCTGAGTCTATTTTAGAAGGGTCATGCTAGGTGTTCTCCTGTCTGGGTTTATTTTAGAGGGGGCATGCAAGGTGTTCTTCTGTCTGGGTTTATTTTAGAAGGGGCATGCTAGGTGTTCTCCTGTCTGGGTTTATTTTAGAGGGGGCATGCAAGGTGTTCTTCTGTCTGGGTTTATTTTAGAAGGGGCATGCTAGGTGTTCTCCTGTCTGGGTTTATTTTAGAAGGGGCATGCTAGGTGTTCTCCTGTCTGAGTTTATTTTAGAAGGGTCATGCTAGGTGTTCTCCTGTCTGGGTTTATTTTAGAAGGGGCATGCTAGGTGTTCTCTTGTCTGGGTTTATTTTAGAGGGGGCATGCTAGGTGTTCTTCTGTCTGGGTTTATTTTAGAAGGGGCATGCTAGGTGTTCTCTTGTCTGGGTTTATTTTAGAGGGGGCATGCTAGGTGTTCTCCTGTCTGGGTTTATTTTAGAGGGGGCATGCTAGGTGTTCTTCTGTCTGGGTTTATTTTAGAAGGGGCATGCTAGGTGTTCTTCTGTCTGGGTTTATTTTAGAGGGGGCATGCTAGGTGTTCTCCTGTCTGGGTTTATTTTAGAGGGGGCATGCTAGGTGTTCCCCTGTCTGGGTTTATTTTAGAGGGGGCATGCTAGGTGTTCTTCTGTCTGGGTTTATTTTAGAAGGGGCATGCTAGGTGTTCTTCTGTCTGGGTTTATTTTAGAGGGGGCATGCTAGGTGTTCTCCTGTCTGGGTTTATTTTAGAAGGGTCATGCTAGGTGTTCTCCTGTCTGGGTTTATTTTAGAAGGGTCATGCTAGGTGTTCTCCTGTCTGGGTTTATTTTAGAGGGGTCATGCTAGGTGTTCTCCTGTCTGGGTTTATTTTAGAAGGGTCATGCTAGGTGTTCTCCTGTCTGGGTTTATTTTAGAAGGGTCATGCTAGGTGTTCTCTTGTCTGAGTTTATTTTAGAGGGGGCATGCTAGGTGTTCTCTTGTCTGAGTCTATTTTAGAAGGGTCATGCTAGGTGTTCTCTTGTCTGAGTTTATTTTAGAGGGGGCATGCTAGGTGTTCTCCTGTCTGAGTTTATTTCAGAAGAGGCATACTAGGTGTTCTCCTGTCTGAGTTTATTTTAGAGTGGGCATGCTAGTTGTTCTCCTGTCTGGGTTTATTTTAGAGGGGGCATGCTAGGAGTTCTCCTGTCTGAAAATTAGAGGGGGCATGCTACATTGTACATGTACAAATGTAGGTGTTCTCCTGTCAGAGTCTTTTTTAGAGGGGGCATGCCATGTGTTCCCCTGTCTGAGTTAGTCACAGTCTATGATTAACATTTTCCGATTTATTTTAATGCACATTACTCTTAGGTTCCAAAGGTTTTTGATGAATTTTTAAGGTAGGTCTTGTTTTTCACCAAAATGAAGCTCGGATGACATTGTCACCACTCAAAACCCTTCAGGTGGCTGGTAATTTTTTACCCTATGGGAGTCTTAAACATGTTTATGCACATGTATACACTTATATTACAGTGTAATTTCCTGATCATTCAGAATTATGCATTAAATTCTCGGTCAATGCATTTGTTGTATTGACCTTGTCTCACAAACATGTATGTAGCCTGTCTGGACAAGCTTCACATCAACAGAATACTTCACTTTGTGTTATATTTGGAGAAATTCTAAACGAATTAATGTATCTTATCCCATGTTAATGTCACCAAATAAATATTAGGATAAAATTTGTACTAACAAATCAAAGAAATTTATTCTTTTTTAATTAGTTGGAATACCAGAGTTGTAATCTTGGATATCATTCTCCTAATCATTGTAGAATATACATGTAATAAACATTATCCCCCCAACTTGGAGTAATGTTTTTGTTTGGGTGATTATTTCTTAGTTTGTATATACATTTGAATGTCAAATGAATATATGTTTCTTACATGGTCATTAAGTGCTGTTAAGGTTTGGGAAGTAAAAATATTTTGTGGTTGTAAATATGGAAGATTTTCACTAACAGTTTTAAGGGAACACCTAAGTGCATTTTGGAAAAAAAAACATGTAAAGTGACCAAAAATATGCAAGAAATTAATAAAATGAAAGAAGATTTACACAAATGTATCATGACTGGGTACATTGAGACATTAATTTCAATTTTCAATAAATAAATTTAAGAGTATTTTTATTGTCTTTTGCGTTGTTAAGGAATTTAGACCATTTTCCAATAAACCAAAAAAACATGCAAAGAATTTAATTGGCTTATACGGCTATTAATATCCGCCCACTAAAAATATAATTGATGACAAACTCCACCCAAATGAATCTATTGTCTAACCAGTTAAACCGGTTTTTAGAATCTCAAAACAACACCGAATACAAAACTTTATCATTCGGCAAAATTTCCTCTTACCTGCAAAGATATAATAACAATTAAAAAAATAAAGAATGATTAGTTGCATTTACGTTGAAAGAATTTTTTTTGTGTGTTAGATTTAAAAAAAATAAGAATTTTATATGATTTGTTATCGTGCAATTAAAGCCCAACATTTAAATGTCAAATCAAGTTTAAGCCGGAATACAACCTATAGAATTTTGACTTTGCAGCTGCACGGACTTCGCGTGCTATTTGATTGATAGGTGTAAAAATATTAATCCGCTAGATTGATTTGCTGACTTTAAAATATTTTTTGATTAAAAATGTAATTTTAATTTTTTTACGCGGAATGTACTATAAAAAATATACGCGCGTCAGGCGTAGCAAAATTTATTGTCTGGAACTTTGTTGTCATTTGTATTTATAAGAATTAACTGTAATAAATTGTTGGTTTATAGAACCATAAACTTAATTATACCCCCGCTTCGAAGAAGAGGGGGGTATACTGTTTTACCCTTGTCCGTCCGTCCGTCCGTTCGTTCGTCCGTCCGTCTGTCCGTAACAAAACTTCCGTCGCAGTTTTCTAAGCAAATACATGAGATAGAGTTCTGATATTTTGTATACAGCTTTATCCTATAGTACCATATGGTGTATACCAATTTTATGCTCCTAGGTAGTCTACTTCCTGTTTACCGAATACTTAGGTTTTTACACATAATGGACATAAATGCAAAATTTCCGTCACAGTTTCCCAAGCAACTACATGAGATACAGGTCTGATATTTTGTATACAGCTTTATCCTATAGTACCATATGGTGTATACCGATTTTATGCTCCTAGGTAGTCTACTTCCTGTTTACCGAATACTTAGGTTTTTACACATAATGGACATGAATGCAAAATTTCTGTCACAGTTTCCAAAGCAACTACATCAGATAGGGTTCTGATATTTTGTAAACAGCTTTATTTTATAGTCCCATATGGTGTATAGCGATTTTATGCTCCTAGGTAGTCTACTTCCTGTTTACCGAATACTTAGGTTTTTACATATAATGGACATAAATGCAAAATTTCCGTCACAGTTTCCCAAGCAACTACATGAGATACAGGTCTTATATTTTGTATACAGCTTTATCCTATAGTACCATATGGTGTATACCGATTTTATACTCCTAGGTAGTCTACTTCCTGTTTACCGAATACTTAGGTTTTTACACATAATGGACATGAATGCAAAATTTCTGTCACAGTTTCCAAAGCAACTACATCAGATGATGTTCTGATATTTTGTAAACAGCTTTATTTTATAGTCCCATATGGTGTATAGCGATTTTATGTTCCTAGGTCAACTACTTCCTGTTTACCGAGTATTTTTAACTTGTATGCATGGCTTAGTTTGGGGAGCGGGGGTATCACTAGTGAGCATTAGCTCACAGATTTACTTGTTTTTCATGGTGCACATTTAACATAATGTGCACCATGAAAAATTAAGTTTATGGTTCAATAAACCAAAAATTTATTACAGTTAATTCTTAATTGAAAAGGAATATAGAAAAAAAGATGTAATAATTTTGTTATCTGTACTAAGTTATATTTGTTTTTTTATTAATAAATCTTAAATAAGAATTAAACTTGATGATTTTAACTCTTGGGTCCTTGAGAAATAATTTACCATTTATTGTACATTTAAAGTACATGTATAAATTGATAACAGTGTTTGATGGATTGATATTCAAAACCTGGAACATGTCTACATGGAAATTAGTAATTAGTGCTTGATCCATCATAGTCGTCATTTTGTAATATTATCACCAGATATTATTTGTTTATGGTCTAATTTTACATCATTTATTTTCATGACATCTGAAAGCTCATAAGGTCTCGAATTTGAAAGCACTGATGTGTATTTGTACATTTATATTTTATTCTTAAAGAGTCTACCAGTGCTGGGAAGCATTTGGTAAATACTTGAATCGTTCTAAGATTTGGAAAAGCATTGTTTGATTCTTGCATAGAAAAAAACCTTTATATTACTGTTCAACATTGTCAAATAAAGGTGGTTCGAGGGTATAAAACTATAAGCATCTTTTTTGGCACATCTTGGAAATTTTGAGTGTGCATTTCAATTAAAATGGCTTAAAATAATACATGAAATGCAAAAAAATGAAGAAATTTGTAGAAAAAAATCAGTTCTTCTTAAATATTTAAAAAAGATCAGGTCTGGGACCCTAAATGTTTTTCATGTTTTTGATAAAATAGTATAAATGGCTTGTAATTTTGAAATACAACTAAATCTGATGGGTTTCTATCTCACAATGATGCTAAATAACTCTTTTCCCTTTATGATCTAGTGAAAATAAAAACTTTAGTCACCAACTTCCCATGATCAGAAATATGATGAATCAGTATTTTTTCAATGGTTATTTATGAGTTTAATTCTGCAAAATTAAAAAAATCTTATGGATTTTGCTAATATACCCCTGAACCACCTTTAACACAACATTTCTGTTCATTGTTTTTGAAAAGAACAGGCCTTTAAAACAAAAATAATGTAAAAAAAAAATGTTTTATTTACTTTTATAAATTTATTTTACATTAAGACACAGAACTTATCATTTTCACAATTTTTATACGACCGCAAAAAATTTGCGGACGTATAATGGTATGATGCTGTCATCGTCATCGTCGTCTGGGGACATTTGGTTTCCGTGCGATAACTTGAGTAAATATTGACCAATTGTTATGATATTTTTTTATGATGTTTGTAACCACTAGAGGAAGGTTCCTAATGTATTTGGGGTTGGTGGCCCTTACCATTTTGGAAAAAAGGGCCAAAAGGGGCTAAAACGGGTGTATTGACAAAACTGTTGTAGAATGTTTATTATTCATTTGATTTTGATAATTCTATTTTTATTGAATTCCTTATTAAATTCTGTCAACAAAATGTGTCAATGGTTTTGATGTATATTGAATGGTTAAATTGCTACAGGGGGCCAAAGACGGGCCACACCCAAAAAAATCAACTTTTTTATTTGTGGTCCGATTTTCAAAATCTTTTTTTCATTGGAATACTTGTGAAAATCCCTGCCTGCATTTTTCAATCAGATTTGAAATATCTCTTACTGTTTTTGAGATATAAGGGGTCGAAGGGGCAAAAAACGCCATTTTTTAAAAGTTGGTCAAGGCAAATGGTTTTACACAAGAAATTTAGCTGTAGTGGGCCAGCCAATTGTTATGAAGTTTAAATTTGATGATTATATACACGGAAGGAAGCTTTTTATTACATTTTGTGGTCCTAACCTTTTTTTTAAAAAAGGGCCAAAAGGGGCTTAATCGTGTCAAAGATGTCAATGAATATAGAAATAATTATTTTTCTATTAAATATTATTGTAAATATATATGTGTCAAATATGCATTTTAAAGTCCACCATAGGTTGCATGTGTAAAAAAGCTTTGTAAGTCCAACATGGGCTGCATGTGACCAAAGCAATAGACTATCCATATTGGGCCTCCAATGTACAGGGTTCAACTTGTTGCGGTCATATCATGCTGCACTCAGCGTAGCTTTTTATTAAAACATACTGAAATTAACCTTATTTGAAGTATTGATAGATTCTATGTCTTTATAATGACCAAATAAAAAAATATTTGTGTTTCTGGTTTCCCTACCGTCCCTAGTTTTTCATGCCGACCTTAGCCTTTTTATTTCCGTTTCTGCTAAGGCACCGTCAAGCTTGCTCCCCATTAACTCTTGGAAGGTAAAAAAATTTGAATAAGAAAAAATTATTTAATGCCTACCTACTGCCCTATTTTTTTTCAAGACCTGAAACCAGAAACACACATACTTTTCTTTTTGGCCGTAACATCTTTTTGGTCATTGAACTGAACAAGATGTTCAGATCATGAATACATTATAGGTTAAAAAAATGTCCTGCTATTTGATTTGAATTATCTGTTACAGAGAATGCATGCTTTTTACGATCACAAACAACAAGATCAAAGAAAACACAGTCAAGTAATTATGGTTTTATAATTGAATTTACAGCTTATTTGGTAACAGTCTTTTGTTTTACTTTAGACTAGTAGAGACTAGAATAACTCCACTGTGTGGTTGAATAAAATTTGCTGCTTGCACATTCACTTCAGTATGGTAACCTCTTCCTTCATAATTAGAATATGAGCACTTAAATCTTGTATTAGGTTTATGCATTTAACATTTAATCTTGCCTTCATAGCTTTTAACATATAACAATTTCAAAAAAGTGACTCCCAATTTTAAAGGAATGAGATAAGTTTATTCTTTTAATCGTGCTCTTTATAGTCCTGCTGCACACACTGCTTTCCTGAACATAATGACTTTCCTATATATCTCACCTACTTTTTCTCCCTCATTTTTGATACAAATCTCATTAGCAGGGGCAGATCCAGCTGAAAGAGGCAGAGGACCTGCCCCCCCCCCTTTTGCAGAAAAAAATAGTTGGATGTATAGGAAATCATTGAAGCATAATCAAAGAGCCCCACCCTACTTAGCCAGTCAGTTGGTCCCCCTTTTCAAAATTTGTAAATCCACAACTGTTTGGTAACATTCATGAGCTAATCATGGATTCAAAATACTCAATATCAAAGTGTTGATCAATAGAACAATTAATTGCTGTATATGCATATTTGAATGAGTATCCTCTCATTAGCAGCATTTGAATAAAAAACATTGGTAGAGGTCAAACTCAAAATGTTAAAATGAACTGTGAGCCTCTCAATATTTTGTAAAGCTTTTCTCAGCTACTTTTCATTCTAGGTTGCTGATGTTTGCTACTAGCATCCACCATACATGTACATTCTGTTTGTTGAATAAGTACATTTAAGACTTAAAGAATGTTTAATTTCATTAGGTTATCACTAGCAAGCATTGACTTACAGTTTTACATTACATTACATTAACTTGTTTGATTAAGTTTTGACTTATACTTTATACAAATGTCAGTTCACTTACACAGCAAAAAATGTTCCTTCTTGGCTTTATGCTCTAATATAACTATGTTCCAGCTGGCTAAGGGTTTATCCTGAACCATCATTTAACTGTCACTTTCTTGAAACAGTTACTTTTTGTCTCACCTGCTTAGTGGAGCAAGACATAGGTGTTACTGTACCCGTGGCAGCGACGGGGGCGTTAACTTTTGTGTTAAGGTTTTACGAGCACCTCTATATCTCATGAACTATAAGTCTTTAGGGTTCCTCCATATCTCAAGAACTATAAGTCCTAGGCTGATGAAACTTGTTTGCATATTTCCAAGTAGTATCTTAGCACAGTTGCATCCCATTTTTTTTACCTTGACCTTGATTTTTGGGTTGAGTGACAATTTTCAATACATAAAGTAGCAATGTTAAAGCTTGCGAGCACTTCCATATCTCAAGAACTATAAGTCCTAGATTGATGAAACTTGGTGACCATATGCCCCAATAGTAGCTCAGTACATTTGTATCCCCATCTTTTGACATTGGCTTTGATTTTCTAGTTGAGTGATAGTTTTGGGGGGATAACAAGGTATTTCAATGGTGCCGGTAGGCAAGACATACTTTTTATGCCCGGTCAACAAAGCTGGGGGCATATAGTTTTTCGGTCTGTTCGTCAGTTCGTCCGTCTGTCCGTCTGGTTCAATTTCTCTGCTTCTACTGGATTGATTGGTTTCAAATTTGGTACAAAGCTTCAGCATGATGAGTTATACCATGCCTCCCCTTTTAAGGTCAGTCCATCATCTACTTCCTGTTTTCCAACCGACTTAGACTTTTTTAGGGTAAAAAATTTGAAATGTGAACTTTTTTGTAACAGAATTCTCGGCTTCTACTGGATGGATTTCAGTGTTCTCCCTAGGTTCATATAGCACTGTGGTACCACTGTGCTATATTTTTTACCACAGTGCTATCTTGTAAAGATTTATAATAGAATGTGTTAGGACCACAGTGCTATAATTTTCAGAAAACCATGTTTTTACTGATTACCACAGTGCTATTAAAAATTTCAAGGGAGAACACTGGATTGGTTTCAAATTTGGTACACAGCTTCAGCGTGATTAGTTATACCATGCCTTTCCTTTCCAGGTCAGTCCATCATCCACTTCCTGTTTTCAGTGCCGACTTAGACTTTATTATGGGTAAAAAATAGACAATTTTTCCTAACAGATTTCTTGGTTTCTACAGAAGGGATTGATTTCAAATTTGGTATACAGCTTTAGCATGATGAGTTGTACCGGATCTACTTCCTGTTTTTTGAATGGTTGAGTGGGGGTATGCTTTGCACGACTTAGTGCAACCCCTTATTCTGTACAACAAAAAGTACATCATTCTTTTAAAATCTCTTTTAAAGATTCATAGCTGTAATATACATGATATATGTAACAAGATTACATGATGACCTTTCAAATGTTCTTTTGTAATTTTCTTAAGTTAGACAATCAATAGACATGCTAGAATTTTTGCATGTAAAGGACATTATCGCAAGAAAGATAGTGTTGACAAACCAATTAAAACATTGGGCAAAAAATTAAAGACTGTGGTCTACTGGTCTAGCTATTATTTTCTGAAAATATTGTAGAATGACTACTGCAAATGGAAAATCTGGGGAAAAAAATTGTCTAGAAATTTTGGCTGTTTACTGATTAATGTGTCATTTAAATATGTTAAAAGCAGCTTTTTGGGACAAATATTAAGATAAAGGCAAATGTAGAGAGACAGACTCTTCAATTGGTCAGTTTAGACAAATTTAAGGTAAAAACTAACAAATAATGTCATTCCTAGAGCTGAGCCTTTAAATCATATTCTTTGAAAAAATTCAGGAGTAGCTGCCGCCAATTATACAACACTGTTCAAAAGTGAACTATAAAAAGCTCACAAAAACTAACTAGCCCAAATGAACTTTACTAGCCTAGGCTTTAGACTACCTGTAATGGGTTCATTGTCTGAGTGGGTCTTTTGGTTGATAATAAACAAAAAAAGCAATAAACTTTCAAGCTACAGAGTTTCGTTATTTCAATTGCAGGAAGTGACAATTTCTTTTCCCTCTATCCATTTGCTGTCACAATGATTTGTGAGATTAATTTGTAACACTTCCATTGGAACACGTTGCTGTAGTTCAAAAACAAATTTTCAATCAATTTTCAACTTCAAACATCTTATTGGAAACTTTAGAGAGTGGCAGCTTAGAGATAAGAGAATTGTTGTTCTAATGTGTGCTTAAGCTAGAATAATTAATGGCAAAGCCGGGGCTTCATCAAAGAATGAATTGTCGATTTTTTTAACAAGGAAGAAGTTAAAGATATTCTCTGAAAATTATAGTTAACGTACATGGTAAGCTTCCCTCTAATTAATTAGGTACTTCTTGTGAAATATTTGTCAACCTATCATTAGTTGTAATCATTTTTGTATAACAGACCCACATACTGATTATTAGGAAAATTCATCAAATCTCTTTCCTTCTTTTATTTTAATATATTGATGAAAAGTATTGAGAATACAATTTTCAGACGATGGTCATTCATGGTCACTTCTACAGGGAAAACTTTTAATTTAGACCCAGCAATATTGAATAATCTTGATCATTTATGAACAATTCCTTTTCAAATTGACATCCTGTAACGTAATGAAGACAGCGTAACGTGGGTTGTATTATGGGCGCCGAGATTGATTGTGTTATTAATTGAAGATTATGATTTCCGTCAAAGATTTGATCGTAAAATCCTGGCAGCGATAATTGACCTGCATGCTTAGAAGTAAGACTGCAAGTACAACCAAAGATTTGTATGGGCATAATGTCAAGGATATATATTTTAGGGTTTTCAGGATATTTTCAGAAAATTTCTTTTGTCCATCTGTTAAAAACTTCTATATTACCAATTGCTGAAGTCAGCTCTAGCTATCTTAAAATTCTTTCGGGTTTTAAAGGCACATTTTAAGGGTATTGTTTCTTTTAACTAATCATAATGCATGAACCATGAACATGGCTGTTTCCTTATTGTCATATTAAAAGCTGATCCACCTTGTTCAGGGGGTCAGGCATTAACTATTGGTTTCTCCCTGGTAACCACAAAAAGTTATCAGCCGATTTCAATAAAATTTTGAGATGTGACATACCTATGGTAGAAAGGAGCCCTATACTAATATGTAATTTTGTTACATGGAAAAACAATTGAAACAATGTAGGAGTTCTCTTAATACTTGTAGTTCTTTATAAGTTTCATACAGGTTTCGTACCTGTAGAGCTTTTAGAGATATGTATATTGTCAGAAACTCATTTGCACCCTGGTGCACTTACATTTTTGACTGTCTGTTATCTGATATTTTTTATGAACCAAAAATACAAAACATTCTTGTTCGTTAATTTTTTTTGATAAACTTTGTTTCAGATTAAAGATGCTAATGGCAATTTAGTTTACATGTACCTCCAGGTAATTTGAAGTGCAAAATGTACCGGTACTTCATATATTTATTTTCTTTCACATAGTCATAAATAGGTTTTATAATGTTTCCTTTTCAGGATTCTCCTGAGATTTGAATTTCCTTTTGACTTATCAATGTGGAGGTTCTATATCTGTCAATACTTTTATTTTTTTACAGCACAAACAACCATGGAAGATCTACAGATCAAGCCTCATCTCCTGTTTGTTCATTCCTACAAGTCGCCACACTTCTGTGATTTCTGCGGGGAGATGTTATGGGGGCTTGTAAAGCAAGGACTCAAATGTGAAGGTATGTTACACACAAATGCCACTCTTCTGTGATATCTTGGGGGAGATGTAAAGGGTCTTGTAAAACAAGGACTCAAATGTGAAAGTAGGTTTCACAGACTTCCAGACTAATGGGGTTTCTGCAGGGAGATGTAAGGGGTCTCATAAAACACGGGTACTGGTATGTTACACATTCTTGTCATACTTCTGTGATTTGTGTGGGGAGATGTTATAGGGGCTCGTAAAACAAGGACTCAAAAAGGTATGTCACATAGCAATAAGCTGATTTTGAGAATGCCGCATGGCCTGCTATGAAATGCTTTGGGGCATATATTTTTGGTTGGTCTGTCTACCCTGATCCTTCTCAGTTTTACCTTTGTGTTTACAGTAAGCTTAACCTGTAAGTTAGGTTTTCACGAAAGTTTGTACGCATATTATATGCATATATACATATTATTGTAAGCTTAACAAAGACTACACAATGCAGCAAAAACTAGGGAGCTCTAACAGACTAACCAATATGTTTGAGCAAGTGCAGGTCCTTAGGAGACACATTTGTTTGTTTGGTAAATATATTGTTGAGAAAAATACATACATTTTGACATTTTTGGCTTACGAATGGTAGAAGTATTGCAAATATATGTGACATCCTGTCTTTGGTCATATTCTGTCTTTTGATCTCTGAAACCATCAATTGTTTTAAGTTTAGTATCCATGTACCTTTAAGGTTGTTTACAAGATTTTCGATGCCCAAGAATATGTTATAAAGATTTGTAAATTTTATAGACAGTTGTCAGATTTTAATTATGACACTTTATTTGATATTGTAGGCTAAATGTGTCACAACTTTGTTGTAAAGTAGACAAGGGTCCAAAGTAAAGATGCTAAACATTAATGTTGAAGACAAGACTTAATAATGTTATATTCGACTTTTTGACTGATTTTATACACTGCATTTTGGAGGCTTGTTTAAGACATTCTATTAAATAAAATGACCTATTGTTCAGGAAATGCATAAAAAAAAATATTCTTTCATTTAATTATTTTGCATAACGTTAAATGGTAGGACAACGTATTGATATATATCAAATAGGATGTGGAAATACCTCAGCGTTTCAAAAAACAAAAAACAAAAACAAAACAAAACCAAATGAAAATTCTGTCATTTAAAAAAAAAAACACAACAACATGCAAAGGAAAATCTTTACAAGTTCATATATGGTTACTGCATGTCACTGCCCTACTGTTGTCTGTCCAAAAAAGTGTTTTTGATTATAACCAAGTACAATTGAAGTGGATTTTAAATCAGAAAAGCACTAACAAATGTTATAATATTTTTATACATATAAATCTAAAATAAATGAATCAAGTCTTTAATGTTTTGTTTAAATTAGAACTTTTGTATTTTTTCACATTATTTATATTTTAGAATTTTATTTCAGGTTGTGGGTTAAATTTCCATAAACGTTGTGCCTTTAAGATACCAAACAATTGCTCATACGACCGTCAACGTAGACCCTCATCCAGTAGCATCACATATCCAAATCCTGTTCGAGAGAAGTGTGACTCGCTAGCAGTAGAAGGCACGGCACAGGTAGAAACCGGAATACCTTACGTAAGATATCCATATTACACTACTGGATGTTGTAAACTGTTGTAATGTGGATATCGATGTCAATTTTTGGTTGCTTTTATAAATTCTGATTAAAATCTGATCAAGTAATTGTTTCTAAAGTCACTACGTGGTGTAACAGGGGACATTTCCACTTTCTTTTTTGAAGATCAATATTTATAGCTACTATGATTATCCATGATCCTTAGGGAGAGTTCTGTAAAGGTTATCTGAACTGAAATGTTCTCCAATCATTCATGTAGTGACATTAGGCAGCAATTCGTAGATCACAGTTTAATCAGATTGAATCTTTTGTAATCTACCCATTGATTTATACCCCTTTCTTTAAAAGTTAATAAGAGAGCCAGTGTTTTTGTTCTCATGTAGGGCTGCTAGCACCAAGGTCTGGGCTCCATCCTATTCAGGAGGGGAGTTCACTTATTTTCTAATTTGCTCTTTTAAAGCATTTGAAGAATAATGCTATTCTTTTTAAAGGGACTAAAGATAATGGTCATAGGGAGAGCTTCACTCCATATTAGCTGTTTTGCAGATTTCAATAAGAGTAGGCTCAGTTGGGTTAAGGGTAGGCTTCAAAGGTCACAATCTCACACTCCAAAATGGATAGGATTTCTGTTGTTCATAAAGTTTATATGGAGACAAAGATTTCAAATACAATTCTAACTTCATCCTGCTAAGAAAATTATCCAATAAAAACATCAATGGAAAATGGAATCATTAATGAAAAACAATCCATAAATCAAAATTATTATTTTTTTTCATTTATTATTAAATTTATTAGATTATAGTTTTTCCTTCCTCTTCATTATCCTTGGGTTTATTTTTATCTGTTGTCTATTAAGTTATTTGTTGTAATCTTTTTGGCTTCCTATGCTATAACTCTGTCTGATCTGGTTTGTACAACTTTTCTTCCTGGTACAGGCATTGAGAATGTATAATCAATGAACAATTTGGGTTAATTGCTTATTTGCTGATGGCATGCTGTACTGAAAACATTAAAATTTGATGAGTCTATATTTTTGTATAGTTCTTTTTCAATGGAAAGAGATGTACACTTTTTTTACTGAATATGTCCTTAATTTTATAGTTTCATCACACTACAATGGACAATGGCTGTTAATCATAGTTTATATGCTTTTACTCCTAACTAAATGCTGATTGATGGTATTATGAACAAGCTCCATATGGGACATGATGTATAGTGGGAGCTGTTTTTGGATCCATTTGACACCTACTTCCTGTTTGCAAAAGCTTAAAAGTTTTTCATATTTAATGCAATATACCCAAATTTCCGTTGGCTTATATCAGCTATTAGCCATTGCTGTAATACACTCTCTGTTTGCTTTATTCGTAGTATTTTTGAAAAGCATATTTTTAAATGCAAGGGATATCACTAGTGAGTATTAGCTCAAAAACTTGCTCGTGTATTTTTTTTTTGCTGGAAAATAATTGAAAAATTGAAAAATGTCAAAGATTTCAAATATTTATTTTCATATTGGATACTTTACACTTACTAAATGCCTTATTTAAAAAGACATGTCTAAACACTATAACATACATTTAAGTATTTAAATATTAATATATTTTATATTAAGAAAAAAGCTATAAATTTATTTTTATTTAAGATGCTTTTTCACAAAAAAAGTCCCTTTTACATGACATGTCTTAGAGCTAGAACATATTTAAATAAAAGTAAAGTTCATGTAACTTTTTGTGAATAGCTCATATCTATGACATTTAAAGTTTAAAAAAAACATAAATAGTTTTATTTTTGTAAAATATGCAAAAAAAAAACTTCTTAAAAATATTACGTCAAAGAAGATGAGGGAAAAAATGATTACATAATTTTACACACTTAACTTTTATTTAAACTCCTATTCACCCATGAAGCTTTAACGATCAAAATAGAAAGTGATATTAAATTCTGGCTGTAAATTAACTTCCACACAGCACTTATTAAAACCTGCCAAAGGAAACTGTATATGACCTAAATGTTAACTTTTGCCATTTAGCTTCGTCTTTGTCTTCCCACCTTAATCAATTGGGTATACGACCTACATATGGTTATTACAGGGCTCCTTTTATAAGGGAACTGCAATTGATCATGCATTGTGGCATTATTAAAATATGGCTAGCTATATTGATAACTAAGATGGGCATTTAGCTTGGATTATTGTTAAAAGTTAGTGAATCAGTGTTAAACATTGACAGACATTGATTGTCTTTTACAATTCTCCTTTGCCATTTATTTATGCATTTGATTTCATTGTCCACTAAGTAATGAGGAAAAAAAACTTCAAATTGACAACACTGTAAGAAGAGGGTGGTAAAGGGGGGATCTGAACACGAAAAAGCACTTTGCCGAAAACGAAGCATGAGTTTAAAAAAAAAAACAGCAATCACGAAACATGGAAAAATAGAATTAAATAATTGGGAAATTCAATCAAATATTACAGCGATTAAATATGTCGGTTTTGTGTGATGATATAATACTAAATCATTAGTTGTTTGAAGTGTTATGTTGGATTTAGAATCGATATGTTTAATTTTTTTACATCAGTCGTTAAATTCTTCTTAGCTAGCTGTCAGTAACTGTGTGTGTTTTTACATCTCGTTTTCTCATATAGTACTCTTGACTCAGGTTCATTTACGAAATTTCATTGTGTTCCAATATCATGCAGTGGAAATAAGTGGACTACATCTTTTTATCTATTTAAGAATTTCACTTTTGCAACTACCCTTTGACTTCAAAGTTCCTATCAACTAAACAGTTTTAAAGTCATTTACCCTTTTCCTAAAGTGCAAGCTTATCTTGTAGATGCAGGTTGAGTCTTCATTTGATGATCTTTTATTTAAATGCTAATGTGATTGTATCAATGCTTTTTGGTATGTAAATCTACCATCTAATAAATTGCAAATCAAGTTTTTATAATGTTTCACTTCAATGATTTCATAGTTACTGCATTCCATAAAACTTTGAAGTTTAATGGGAAGACTTTCATTATCCTTTATTTACATAGCTGGGGTTTATTGGCAACTGGGATGTGTGTGATGTGATTGAATGGGGTAGCCCTGTCATAATAATGGTACAGTGGCATTGAAAATCTGACTGCTCCCTTAATAGTGGTGCCCTGTTTGGAAAAATGGCATGTTCCTCCCATGTTATTATAACCTACTGCAAGTCTTGATAAGAGTAAGATGTAGGATCCCTACTGAATGCTAAATTAGCCTGATCCTACCCATCCCTCCATTCTTATTCTGGAATAATAGTGTTGGTACCATTCTTGTATTGTAAGTTCTTGCGTTGGTGGACGTCAAAACATGGATGCTATTAAAATATAGTGCCTTTTCTCTGTGTTGCTTGCAGCATTTGTTTTTAAGCATTTGTTTCTAACTTTTGGCTCTTATTGATGGTAAGACACCACACTATGACATCATTAACTTTTAGAAATGAGAAAATTGCATTTTCTAATAATAAAGTATTCATGAAAAGGGGGTATTTTTTCTTTTTGAAGTTAAAGTGAAAGTAGAAAAACAAATTATTTAGTTCAAACTTCTGTGGTGTACCAAAGTTCGTGGCACTCTTTTCATCTCCCCCTTCAAAATGTCTTTTGACACTTCTTTTATTGAAAAAATATAGCAAAAGTTGTATTGAATCATTTTAACTATTTTTAAAAAAAATCCAAAAATCTCAGGTTTACTATTGAAGTCTATGGGAAAAACAATATAAGACTATGACCTATTGTGTCCCCGCTCCCTCAACTGTATCATCATTTCATGCCAGTTTTATCTCCCCTTTGATGTTAATCTTCTAGATTTAGCCAAATTTGTTCTGCTTGGGAGTAATGCAATGACTAACTAACTTTCGAACTATACTGTTTACATGAATGTGTGTTATTGTCATACGCATTGTTCATATACACACATTTATGTATGTGTTTCAACATGATAATTATCTCCAATAACTGGTGGGTTAATTAACCCAATAGGACAATCTAAATTTGATTGAGAATGAAATTTCAGCTTGTTTCCTACAAAGGAAAAATCAATGGAAAGACATCACATTGGTCTATCAGCTGTCGACATAAAAGATTCTTGCTTCCTGGATGATATAAAGTTGTCACCTGTTAGGGAATCAAATGTATGAGGTGATAATTGCCACGAAACGAATAGAGTGTCCTTTTTCATTGGATATCCTGATAAGGTTTAGGTATTGTATACACATAGAGTTACAGCTACTGTAAAAGGACTGTCAATTGTTGGAATCAATTTTCATAGATGAAGATAAAACGCATCTTCATGCATTCGTGAATATGCATTTTTCATCATTAAGATAGGATATACATGTTACAACTT
The DNA here is from genome assembly GCA_963971305.1 of Arcuatula senhousia. Classification (NCBI taxonomy): domain Eukaryota; kingdom Metazoa; phylum Mollusca; class Bivalvia; order Mytilida; family Mytilidae; genus Arcuatula; species Arcuatula senhousia. Next base: position 19,730,568 of record OZ020304.1, on the reverse strand, counting down.
GCATACAGCTTTGATAGTACTGCTGCTGCAAGGCCAACATCCATAGCCATGATTGTCATCTCTCATATTGTTTTTTACCCCTAGCTCAGTACACTCTCAGAATTGGGGAAGGGGGGGGGTCACAAACTCTCAGGATGGTTGGGACCACAATGGTAATCATGATCAATCACTGCGCGTTGATGGTTGGGTATCCAGGATTAGTGTCCCTTTTCATCCACACCAAGTATGACAATCTTTCTGCTGCTTGGGCCATCTTCTGAACTGCTGCTTGTCTATTTCTTCCTGTGACTCCTTGCCCATAAAACATTCTTCAGACTGATATTGCAATTAGGCCTCTACACCCAACCTCTGCTAGATTCCTGCACTGATTTTCTGAGCCGTTTCAAAAATTTTATTTGATTTTGTTGCCAATTATGTCTGTTTTTAGACTATTTTCTTTAAAATGCCAGCATATTTGATCAAAATGGATAAAAAATTAAAAATAAGATTTGCCCACAGGCCCCATATTTTCAGGAAATTTGGATGAGAATCTAGGAATTATTTTATTATGGCCAAAATGGTTGATGGAAAAGAAAATACAGTACAAATGTATATACTTATAAATCAGAGAGTTTTTGTTGGTTGACCTTGAAAGACTGAGGGTCAAAATTTCTTAGAAAGATTTGTGTTTTATAGAGAATATGGTTTTTCTGCCTGTGACACTTTGTGTTTAACCTTTGTATTTTAGTTGACTGATGGGAATAACTCAAATTTTCATGAAAAAGCAGCCTTATTAATCATTACAAGGACATCATATTGCTGTTAAAATTATGCAATTCTATCAAATATTGTGCTGAGCTGGCCGTCATTGTCTTTAGAGACACATTTGTTTGCATGCACTTTGATTCTGATAGCATAATTTTTGCTATAATTTAATCTAGAATTTAGAAGTTTTTCCGCAGTTTTGATTTATCACTGTCAGAAATACTTGATCCAATTCAATCCATAGTACTGCATGCTTAAAAAGTATCCATGACATTCAAAATTAGTTCACATTTTATTATCTTTTCTTAAATGTCAAAGAGCCATTATAAAAGAACAATCTACATTTATTCTTATAAAACATACAAAAACTATTTAATCCTTTTCAAATACAAACTTATTAAAAATACTTTTGTCTTAGAATTGAAGACGATTGAAAAAAAAGATTCTTATATATTTCATGGTCAATGACAAGACATTTCTTGTAGTTCACATTGTCGGTTATTGCTCTACATTAGTTTATCGCAGGGGTGTACTATAGAAATCGAATGGGGACTTGTTCCAGGCAATAGTATACTAGAAATGGGGGTTGGGACAGCTGATTATTGAACAAAAGGATGTGACATCTATTTAGTTTATAAACACAACAAGTTTTGTTCAATGATAATTTTAAAATAATTGCTATAATATACTGTTTTGATTACTGTGGATTCATTTATTTTCGTGGGTATCAATTTTCATGGTTTGATGAAAATTGATATGTTTGTGGATTCTTTATTTCGTGGTTCTGAAATTTGCAGCATACAGATCAATGTTGAATTTCCTTTTTGGGGGGTATCAAATTTCGTGGGTTAAGGCCACCCACCAAATCCACAAAAATTAATACCCCACAAATAATAATGAAACTACAGTAAGTGGTGTTGTTGTCATCATCTCATGGTACAATTTGGTTCTTTGCTATTTTAGATTTTCAAATAAAGTTGATATACAGTTGTAGGAGAATTGAGAATGATTTAAATCAGGGTCAGTCAAAGTAAATTGGGATATGTGGGCTCACTATCAGGGGTGGATCCAGAGTTGGAGCTTATAGGGGGCGAAATGGTTAAAAAATCACAGAAATGCAACAGATGTTTATTCACTTTTGTCAAAAAAAGGCGAAAATGAATAATATTTTAAAATTTCAAATGTATATGGGAAGCGAACATCCCCTCGGCCCGCCCCATATTTTTAAGAAATCTGGTTGAGAATCTAGTCATTATTATACCCCATGCAACGAAGTTGCGAAGGGTATAATGTTTTTGACTGGTCCGTCCGTCTGTCCGTGATCAAAATTTTCGTAACAGATATCTCAGCTATTATTAATCCTAGGCTTTTGATATTTGGTATGAAGCTTCAGGTGGGGGTCCCATATGGTGGGATATGTTTTCAGGTCTGTCAATCATCTACTTCCTGTTTAACTAGTTGACTTAGACTTTTTTCACAAAATTTTCAGGGTTAAAAATTTTCATAACAAACTTCTCAGCAACTATTAATTGTAGGTTTCTAATAATTGGTATTTAGCTTCAGGTAGGTGTCCCATATGGTGGGATTCGTTTTCAGGTCTGTAGATCATCTACTTCCTGTTTAACGAGTTGACTTGGACTTTTTTCACCAAATTTTCAGGGTTAAAAATTTTCATAACAAATTTCTCAGCAACTATTAATTGTAGGTATCTAATATTTGGTATTTAGCTTCAGGTAGGTGTCCCATATGGTGGGATTCGTTTTCAGGTCTGTCGATCATCTACTTCTTGTTTAAATAGCTGACTTTGACTTTTTCACTAAATTTTCAGGTTTGAAAATTTTCGTAACAGATTCCTCAGCATCTATTTATGGCAGGTATTTGATATTTGGTATTTAGCTTCAAGTAGGTGTACCATATGGTGGGATTCTTTTTTAGGTCTGTTGATTATCTACTTTCTGTTTTTCACAAGCCTACTTAGATATTTTTCACTAAATTTTCAGGGTTAAAAATTTTCATGACAGATTTCTCAGCAACTATTGACCATAGACTTTTGATATTTTGTACGTGGCTTCAGAGAGGGATCCCATATAGTGGGATACATTTTCAGCTCTGTCACTCATTCATTTCCTGTTTAATGAGCCGTCTTGGAAAGACAACAGCTAAGACTTTTTTATTCCTAACTAAAATAGATAATCTCTGTCCATAATGTGGACGCGTGGGGTATGTGAGCGTGCTCATTAAGGTTCTTTAATTTTATTATGGCTTTTATGAGAAACTTAGTTTTGTGGTGATACTAGCACACATGTAAAAGACAGTATAAGTGTATCACAAAGTAATTCTGCCCAACCCCTAAGAAACTACTCAGCAGAACATAATTAAATTTTGCACATAGCAAGTACACCATATGTAGTTTGTCCACATTACCTAAATATTTGATCCTCAAATTTTGGGGGGAGTTATGCCCCTTTGAACTTGAATTTTCAAGAAAATCTACATTAATCATGGTCAATTCAACATACATACATTTGTACACCTATGTCTGGCCAAAGAACTTTATTGTGACAACCAAATGATGAAGTTTAAATGGTGCGGCCCAACATTTGCCTTGATTTCTAGTAATCCAATCAAGAAGGTGGGCAATAGATAAAAAAAAAAGATGTTGACCAGTCTGCAGATCTAGATTGGATTATTAAATGATAAAACAAAAATGTTAGTAAAAAATCCTATTGATTTCTGCATGTTATATATATGTATTAAAATTCCAAATGTGCTAGACATTGTTGCTTCATGACCAGAATGTTATTTTATATTTTATAAAAGCAGACTCACAGATACTTGAGAATACAGTGAATCTTATAAGATGATTCAAGCATTTTTTCTAATTCCTGACTTAAGCTGTTTTTATATTCATCACTAGTTCAAGGGACTGTTTATTGAAGTTTTTTTTTATGTCATAAACCACTTTAAAAACCATGTGAGAATTGACCTTCTTTGACCACATGAATTTTAAGCACAATCTGTTAAGAAATTTTACATGAAAATAAGGTAATTTTTTAGATCGATATACATAAAGCTAGAAATCTGATGGCTCATCCATGGGCTTTGGTCATATAGAAACAGTCATTTCTGCCTGTCTGTTACACTTTGGATAAGTTCTTAGCTAAAGGACCTTTAGATAATGTAACAATACAGAAGGGGAATCTATCGTATCAAAACACATGTACATTTTCTGTGAAAAATACATCACAAGAATTGTTACAACTTACAAGTATATTTATGGTAAAAATTAATGATTAATTTTTTTGTAAATTGTATATTATGAACAGTTTATTGTTTTCTTTTTAGGCTCTCATGGTATCTGGTCAACCATCTCTATCACTCAGTCTCGGAGGTGATCCACGTAGCAATCGTTCAAAATCGTGGAGTGGACGTCCTATATGGATGGAAAGAGAAGTTTTAGGCCGCATCAAAGTGCCTCATACTTTTGTAGTTCATAATTACACTAGACCAACAATATGTCAGTGGTGCCGAAAACTATTAAAAGGACTTTTTAGACAAGGTGTTCAGTGCAAAGGTAGGCGGAGGATAATCATCATTTCTCTGTTATATGTCAAAAATGGTCAAGACACAAAGAAAAAATGTTAATCAAAGTAACAAAATGAAAACAAAACACAACACTAGTGATGCATATTAGAGAAATGACAATAACAAGCACCAACTTGTTACTTTCATTTTTATTAATTCCACCAGATTAAATAGATTTTCATTATCTTTTCAGTTTCAAATGTTTCTGTATATTAGATATGCTAATTTATTCAATTGGATAAAATAATAGAAAGTTAAAGGCTTTTTAGTTTATTGTTTTCATTTAAAAAAAACTGACTTCAAAATTGTAGTAAATATTTAATTGTGAAGTAATATTTTAATGGAAAATTATAAAATCAAGTTAGAGTTATAGTTCTTAGATCCTAAATATTGAGATTAAATTCCAACCTGTATTGACAGTCCTTGTCTTACATGTGGATATAGGATAAACATTCCTCTAACAAAATTGAAACATCTTTTCTATTAAACACCAGTGTCTAGATTTATTCAAAGATTGCTGTCACATTGTCATTATGATTTGGGGTCAAAACTTATTAAAGTTCATTTTGTGGAAATTAAAATAATATTTAGAACAAAAATTATATATTCAAAAAAGACTTATTACAACCAGACGGCTTGCATCAGCAAAGTTAACTCAATTGGACACAACAGTGAACTCAGGTGCTCTGGAAGAGGAATCAGTTCCTGCTTGCTATAGCACACCCTTAATTTGCCAACAACTGATTAAGTGTGGGTCATTTCTGGTAAAAACAACTATACTAAACCATAATGTCAAACCAACATCTGTGAAGATTGATCTGTAAATTCTTCTCTTTCAGATTGTAAATTTAATTGTCACAAAAAATGTGCACCTTCAGTACCAAAAGATTGTGCTGGGGAACTGCCAAAAGTAGGCTGTGAGTATAATTATGTTACAAGTGCAGATAAATATAGCTTCTAACACGATCAAGTTGATTATGGTATTTCAAGGGAAAGAAAGTTTATTGTTTTGATTTAAATATCAAACTTATTTCCGGATGTGAGAAATTCCATAATCATGGAGAATTTAATTGTAGAAGGTTTTGATTAAGGTAAATTGAGGTTGATCATCAATTGCACATGCACTTGTCCTTTTATTTAGTCCCATTAAACAGTCTTCAAGTTCCCTCTATATTTTGTTATTCCCATTCCAACTGAATCCAGGAGGAGTTTAGCTTTAAGTTTGTTTGCTTATGCGTACATAAAAAGTGTTGTAGGGGCTTGTTTTTGGCAATGATTTAAGAACTACACATCAAAGAGGGATGATATTTGGTCAGGGGTACATCATGAATAGTAACCAGCATCTGTACCAAAAAAACGAATGACTCAGGTTAAAATTTTGGCTAAGGTGAACATCTCACTAACCGCAAGTAATAGAGGGATGATATTATTTCAGTGGGTACATCTTGCTCAGTAGACCACTTGACCAACATTTTAATGTAACAGGCTGTGGTGTGCAACTTCTCCATTATTTTTATGCCCCCGCGACAACATATCGGGGGGCATTAAGTTTTACTCATGTCGGTCCGTCAGTATGAATTTCCGTCATGCTTTTTTCAGGAACCATACATGAGAATGATTTGAAACTTGGTAGGATGGCTTAGTATGACAAACAATACGTCCTTAACAATTTTGAGATCTGTCAGACATCTACTTCCTGTTTGGGACTTAGGCCAATGTCAAAATATGTGAACATGACCATGAAATTTTCTGTCAAGCTTTTCTCGGGAACCATACATGAGAATGATTTGAAACTTAGTTGGATTGTTCAGTATGACATACTTTATGTCCTAAGCAATTTTGAGACCTGTCAGACATCTACTTCCTGTTTGGGGCCTTGCAGGGGCATTTGTGTCCCATGGACACATTCCTTCTTTACTTTTATTGTTTTTGTTTGGTCTAGTCTCACACTTAATTTTTAATTGATTTTTTTTCGTATCTCTTCAACAGTGACACAAGAACAGAGTATAACCTCAGAACTGGACGGCTCTATAGAAACTAACTATACAGATATTCCAGAGGATGAGATTCCCCTTCAGGAGGATGATGACGAAGAAAATACTCAACAAAAACCACCACTTAGGTGAGACAATAAAAAAAAAACTCAAAAAAAAACATGACTTAGGTGAGACAATAATAAAGAAAATACTCAACAAAAAACACCACTTAGGTGAGATATAAATAAAGAAAATACTCAACAAAAACCACCACTTAGGTGAGACAATAAAAAAAAAAACTCAAAAAAAAACCATGTCTTAGGTGAGACAAGAATAAAGAAAATACTCAACAAAAAACACCACTTAGGTGAGATATAAATAAAGAAAATACTCAATAAAAACCACCACTTAGGTGAGACAATAATATAGAACATGTGATAAAAAACCACCACTCATATAGGAATTTCTCTTTTGGTTAGACATTAATTTTGAACATGTTATAAGAACTACCACATATAACAAATATTCAATGCAAACATATTAAAAGCCAAGAGTAATATATAAAAAATACTTAACAAAAACCACCACTTAGGTTAAACATTAATGTAGAAAATGTTATCAAGCTAATCACTAATATAGAAAATACTCAACAAAAGCCACCACCACTTGGTGGCCACTTAGGTTTGATTGTATAAAAATGCCACTTTGGTAAGACATTAGTAAAACCACCACTAATATAGAAAATTCTACATACAGACCATTGTTTAGGTTAGATTTAAATAGGTATGAACTGGTCACATCAATTAAATATGTTACTAGGTAATTTGTAGTGTATTCCATCAAATATCTAATTAACTATTGAAAAAGTTATATGAACCAAAAAAAAAAACTTTGTGTTTTTAAAATGCACAACATTATGTCTATAACTTTTCTAAATAATATAAAACTGAAAAATCATTCAAATCTAGATACCTTCTTTTATATAAACATACAATATGTTTTAAAAAGGTGGGCACATCACAGTTTTAAGTTAAGTAACTAGATCTTGGAACTTTCTATTTTAGTCCGACTCAAAGTAGTAACATTCCATTGATGAGAATATATCAATCTGTCAAACATACCAAGAGAACAGGGTCAAAGGTCATGAAAGCTGGATGGATGGTTCACTTTACACAGAATGACTCCATGGTAAAGTTTCTATATAGATAGAGAAATGTAGGTAATTCAATAGTGCTCCATGCTTGCTGTTGTCAATAGGTTCACCAGTTACACAGAATGATTCCATGGTAAAGTTTCTATATAGATAGAGAAATGTAGGTAATTCAATAGTGCTCCATGCTTGCTGTTGTCAATAGGTTCACCAGTTACACAGAATGATTCCATGGTAAAGTTTCTATATAGATAGAGAAATGTAGGTAATTCAATAGTGCTCCATGCTTGCTGTTGTCAATAGGTTCACCAGTTACACAGAATGATTCCATGGTAAAGTTTCTATATAGATAGAGAAATGTAGGTAATTCAATAGTGCTCCATGCTTGCTGTTGTCAATAGGTTCACCAGTTACACAGAATGATTCCATGGTAAAGTTTCTATATAGATAGAGAAATGTAGGTAATTCAATAGTGCTCCATGCTTGCTGTTGTCAATAGGTTCACCAGTTACACAGAATGATTCCATGGTAAAGTTTCTATATAGATAGAGAAATGTAGGTAATTCAATAGCGCTCCATGCTTGCTGTTGTCAATAGGTTCACCAGTTACACAGAATGATTCCATGGTAAAGTTTCTATATAGATAGAGAAATGTAGGTAATTCAATAGTGCTCCATGCTTGCTGTTGTCAATAGGTTCACCAGTTACACAGAATGATTCCATGGTAAAGTTTCTATATAGACAGAGAAATGTAGGTAATTCAATAGTGCTCCATGCTTGCTGTTGTCAATAGGTTCACCAGTTACACAGAATGATTCCATGGTAAAGTTTCTATATAGATAGAGAAATGTAGGTAATTCAATAGTGCTCCATGCTTACTGTTGTCAATAGGTTCACCAGTTACACAGAATGATTCCATGGTAAAGTTTCTATATAGATAGAGAAATGTAGGTAATTCAATAGTGCTCCATGCTTGCTGTTGTCAATAGGTTCACCAGTTACACAGAATGATTCCATGGTAAAGTTTCTATATAGATAGAGAAATGTAGGTAATTCAATAGTGCTCCATGCTTGCTGTTGTCAATAGGTTCACCAGTTACACAGAATGATTCCATGGTAAAGTTTCTATATAGATAGAGAAATGTAGGTAATTCAATAGTGCTCCATGCTTGCTGTTGTCAATAGGTTCACCAGTTACACAGAATGATTCCATGGTAAAGTTTCTATATAGATAGAGAAATGTAGGTAATTCAATAGTGCTCCATGCTTGCTGTTGTCAATAGGTTCACCAGTTACACAGAATGATTCCATGGTAAAGTTTCTATATAGATAGAGAAATGTAGGTAATTCAATAGTGCTCCATGCTTGCTGTTGTCAATAGGTTCACCAGTTACACAGAATGATTCCATGGTAAAGTTTCTATATAGATAGAGAAATGTAGGTAATTCAATAGTGCTCCATGCTTGCTGTTGTCAATAGGTTCACCAGTTACACAGAATGATTCCATGGTAAAGTTTCTATATAGATAGAGAAATGTAGGTAATTCAATAGTGCTCCATGCTTGCTGTTGTCAATAGGTTCACCAGTTACACAGAATGATTCCATGGTAAAGTTTCTATATAGATAGAGAAATGTAGGTAATTCAATAGCGCTCCATGCTTGCTGTTGTCAATAGGTTCACCAGTTACACAGAATGATTCCATGGTAAAGTTTCTATATAGATAGAGAAATGTAGGTAATTCAATAGTGCTCCATGCTTGCTGTTGTCAATAGGTTCACCAGTTACACAGAATGATTCCATGGTAAAGTTTCTATATAGATAGAGAAATGTAGGTAATTCAATAGTGCTCCATGCTTGCTGTTGTCAATAGGTTCACCAGTTACACAGAATGATTCCATGGTAAAGTTTCTATATAGATAGAGAAATGTAGGTAATTCAATAGTGCTCCATGCTTGCTGTTGTCAATAGGTTCACCAGTTACACAGAATGATTCCATGGTAAAGTTTCTATATAGATAGAGAAATGTAGGTAATTCAATAGTGCTCCATGCTTGCTGTTGTCAATAGGTTCACCAGTTACACAGAATGATTCCATGGTAAAGTTTCTATATAGATAGAGAAATGTAGGTAATTCAATAGTGCTCCATGCTTGCTGTTGTCAATAGGTTCACCAGTTACACAGAATGATTCCATGGTAAAGTTTCTATATAGATAGAGAAATGTAGGTAATTCAATAGTGCTCCATGCTTGCTGTTGTCAATAGGTTCACCAGTTACACAGAATGATTCCATGGTAAAGTTTCTATATAGATAGAGAAATGTAGGTAATTCAATAGTGCTCCATGCTTGCTGTTGTCAATAGATAGAGAAATGTAGGTAATTCAATAGTGCTCCATGCTTGCTGTTGTCAATAGGTTCACCAGTTACACAGAATGATTCCATGGTAAAGTTTCTATATAGATAGAGAAATGTAGGTAATTCAATAGTGCTCCATGCTTGCTGTTGTCAATAGGTTCACCAGTTACACAGAATGATTCCATGGTAAAGTTTCTATATAGATAGAGAAATGTAGGTAATTCAATAGTGCTCCATGCTTGCTGTTGTCAATAGGTTCACCAGTTACACAGAATGATTCCATGGTAAAGTTTCTATATAGATAGAGAAATGTAGGTAATTCAATAGTGCTCCATGCTTGCTGTTGTCAATAGGTTCACCAGTTACACAGAATGATTCCATGGTAAAGTTTCTATATAGATAGAGAAATGTAGGTAATTCAATAGTGCTCCATGCTTGCTGTTGTCAATAGGTTCACCAGTTACACAGAATGATTCCATGGTAAAGTTTCTATATAGATAGAGAAATGTAGGTAATTCAATAGTGCTCCATGCTTGCTGTTGTCAATAGGTTCACCAGTTACACAGAATGATTCCATGGTAAAGTTTCTATATAGATAGAGAAATGTAGGTAATTCAATAGTGCTCCATGCTTGCTGTTGTCAATAGGTTCACCAGTTACACAGAATGATTCCATGGTAAAGTTTCTATATAGATAGAGAAATGTAGGTAATTCAATAGTGCTCCATGCTTGCTGTTGTCAATAGGTTCACCAGTTACACAGAATGATTCCATGGTAAAGTTTCTATATAGATAGAGAAATGTAGGTAATTCAATAGTGCTCCATGCTTGCTGTTGTCAATAGGTTCACCAGTTACACAGAATGATTCCATGGTAAAGTTTCTATATAGATAGAGAAATGTAGGTAATTCAATAGTGCTCCATGCTTGCTGTTGTCAATAGGTTCACCAGTTACACAGAATGATTCCATGGTAAAGTTTCTATATAGATAGAGAAATGTAGGTAATTCAATAGTGCTCCATGCTTGCTGTTGTCAATAGGTTCACCAGTTACACAGAATGATTCCATGGTAAAGTTTCTATATAGATAGAGAAATGTAGGTAATTCAATAGTGCTCCATGCTTGCTGTTGTCAATAGGTTCACCAGTTACACAGAATGATTCCATGGTAAAGTTTCTATATAGATAGAGAAATGTAGGTAATTCAATAGTGCTCCATGCTTGCTGTTGTCAATAGGTTCACCAGTTACACAGAATGATTCCATGGTAAAGTTTCTATATAGATAGAGAAATGTAGGTAATTCAATAGTGCTCCATGCTTGCTGTTGTCAATAGATAGAGAAATGTAGGTAATTCAATAGTGCTCCATGCTTGCTGTTGTCAATAGGTTCACCAGTTACACAGAATGATTCCATGGTAAAGTTTCTATATAGATAGAGAAATGTAGGTAATTCAATAGTGCTCCATGCTTGCTGTTGTCAATAGGTTCACCAGTTACACAGAATGATTCCATGGTAAAGTTTCTATATAGATAGAGAAATGTAGGTAATTCAATAGTGCTCCATGCTTGCTGTTGTCAATAGGTTCACCAGTTACACAGAATGATTCCATGGTAAAGTTTCTATATAGATAGAGAAATGTAGGTAATTCAATAGTGCTCCATGCTTGCTGTTGTCAATAGGTTCACCAGTTACACAGAATGATTCCATGGTAAAGTTTCTATATAGATAGAGAAATGTAGGTAATTCAATAGTGCTCCATGCTTGCTGTTGTCAATAGGTTCACCAGTTACACAGAATGATTCCATGGTAAAGTTTCTATATAGATAGAGAAATGTAGGTAATTCAATAGTGCTCCATGCTTGCTGTTGTCAATAGGTTCACCAGTTACACAGAATGATTCCATGGTAAAGTTTCTATATAGATAGAGAAATGTAGGTAATTCAATAGTGCTCCATGCTTGCTGTTGTCAATAGGTTCACCAGTTACACAGAATGATTCCATGGTAAAGTTTCTATATAGATAGAGAAATGTAGGTATTTCAATAGTGCTCCATGCTTGCTGTTGTCAATAGGTTCACCAGTTACACAGAATGATTCCATGGTAAAGTTTCTATATAGATAGAGAAATGTAGGTAATTCAATAGTGCTCCATGCTTGCTGTTGTCAATAGGTTCACCAGTTACACAGAATGATTCCATGGTAAAGTTTCTATATAGATAGAGAAATGTAGGTAATTCAATAGTGCTCCATGCTTGCTGTTGTCAATAGGTTCACCAGTTACACAGAATGATTCCATGGTAAAGTTTCTATATAGATAGAGAAATGTAGGTAATTCAATAGTGCTCCATGCTTGCTGTTGTCAATAGGTTCACCAGTTACACAGAATGATTCCATGGTAAAGTTTCTATATAGATAGAGAAATGTAGGTAATTCAATAGTGCTCCATGCTTGCTGTTGTCAATAGGTTCACCAGTTACACAGAATGATTCCATGGTAAAGTTTCTATATAGATAGAGAAATGTAGGTAATTCAATAGTGCTCCATGCTTGCTGTTGTCAATAGGTTCACCAGTTACACAGAATGATTCCATGGTAAAGTTTCTATATAGATAGAGAAATGTAGGTAATTCAATAGTGCTCCATGCTTGCTGTTGTCAATAGGTTCACCAGTTACACAGAATGATTCCATGGTAAAGTTTCTATATAGATAGAGAAATGTAGGTAATTCAATAGTGCTCCATGCTTGCTGTTGTCAGATAGGTTCACCAGTTACACAGAATGATTCCATGGTAAAGTTTCTATATAGATAGAGAAATGTAGGTAATTCAATAGTGCTCCATGCTTACTGTTGTCAATAGGTTCACCAGTTACACAGAATGATTCCATGGTAAAGTTTCTATATAGATAGAGAAATGTAGGTAATTCAATAGTGCTCCATGCTTGCTGTTGTCAATAGGTTCACCAGTTACACAGAATGATTCCATGGTAAAGTTTCTATATAGATAGAGAAATGTAGGTAATTCAATAGTGCTCCATGCTTGCTGTTGTCAGATAGGTTCACCAGTTACACAGAATGATTCCATGGTAAAGTTTCTATATAGATAGAGAAATGTAGGTAATTCAATAGTGCTCCATGCTTACTGTTGTCAATAGGTTCACCAGTTACCTGCCAAAGGTTTGTGGTTTTCTCCAGGTAATCCAGTTTCATCCACTCTTAAAACAATAAGAGTGTGAACTTTACACTCATGGATAATAAAAAACCTATTTGTTTTTTTTGGGCATACATATGCATCGGTCTTTGTATGTAATAAGGTTTGTCAGCTACCTGCCAAAGGATGGTATTTCCAAATTCCTAAAAAATGTGCCAGAGCAGGCCCCAGTGTGTTAGGAGTCTCATTGGCTTGTTTTCAAATGATCGCTAATGAATCACAATATACATTGTTTCCTTCATTTTGGCCGATTTTACAAAGTGAAAATTCAGGATACAAAATGGTAAATGTTGGGCAATGGGTGTAAATTTTTAAAGTTTTCAACATTTTTTTTTTATCAAATGTTCATGATTATCGTATATAGATTGCAATGGAACTATATTGGAAAAGAGAGCAATACTTCAAACATATCAAAAAAAAAATAATTAAAAAGAAAAGTGAAATATTTGTCTAACAAAAAACAAAACCAAAAAAAATTGAAAAAAGCAATAAACTAAGGTGGGGATAAAACTTGTGATATGATATACTATTATTTTATGTCAAACATAATTTTTGTTTTCAGAGAAAAAGATATTACTGGCGATTAGATTCCAAATGCATTACTTTATACCAGAAAGAAGATTCACCTAGATATTACAAGGTAATACCATTTTCATATCCATAAAACTACACAGCACTATAGGAATTTGAGTTCTAGATATGCAATTCTGCTTGCGAGTCACTCCATCTTAATTTTCCATCCAAAAGGAAAGCTTTAGTTGAGATAAGTTGTGGAACAGTATTAATATCCTACAACTAAGACATTTTATATGTAGCCAATTCCTGGTATCACTTTGCACTTGGCATTATATATCAGATAAAATGTATGTATTGTGGGATCTTTTTTAATCGACATATAATATCCAGGTGGGGGGGCTACTACTTATGATTTAAGGTATACCTGTGCCTAAAGCCAACCCTGTTAGAATCAAGAAGATTGTGAAAAACACCCTGTTATACCAAGGGATGTTGTATATCACTCCATGTTCTAGCCACATAAAGTTGCTTTGTTTTATACAATGTATTTTTACTGTATATTCAGCCATTCAGGGGCAAGTTATTGAGAGAACATTTTGAGCTAAAAATAGATTAGCAAACTACCACATTAAGATGATAAATATTGTCAATCAGCAATATGACATCTCAACTAATTCCTGCAATTATGAATTTTTGTATATGTTAATTTTTCTTCCATTATTTTACCATATTTGTTACCCTGTTGATTGCAGCTGGGCAGAATTTATAACGGCATTCTTCACCTTTAAGCCTGTAAACTAGACCTTATATTGTGGCACACCCATACCATTGATTATATAGAGAGTAGCCCCCCTGGGGTTTAACAGGGGAACAAGGGAATTTTTGCCTATTGACAGGAATTAGTATCAGATATCTGATATGAATCTTAAAACTGAAAGACTTAAACCTTAAAATCTTAAATGTTTATTTTGAACTAAGCAGTCAATCAATTTATAAATCTTACTAGATTCATGTAGAGCTAATATATCATTTGAACCTCATGTAATGGTTTTTATTTCACATTTTTTATTGGATCTTCATTAGGGCCCTGCATCGAAGATGCGGACGCCCTATAGTTTTCACTTTGTCTGTCCGTCCGTCTGTCCGTCCGTCAACAATTCTTGTGAACACTAAAACTCAAAAACTATCAACACCACAGTTCTGAAATTTTGTACAGCTAATTATGTCTCCCCTTCCCAGAAGGGGGAGACATATTGTTTTTGTGTCAGTTCTTCTTCTTCTTCTTCTTCTTATTCTTCTTCTCATACAAAGCGTGTCCGGGCCATAACTTTTTTATCCTTTGAGATAGGGCTTTGATATTTGGCATGTGGATGTATCACCAAGAGACGATGTGTTGCGTACCAGAATGACCTTCATATGACCTTGACCTTTGACCTCAAGGTCAAATTAAAGATAATTTTACATCCAGTGTTATGGGCCATAACTTTTTTGTTCTTTGACAAAGGGCTTTGATATTTGACATGTGGATGTATCACCATGAGACGATGTGTCACGTACCAGAATGACCTTCATATGACCTTGACCTTTGACTTCAAGGTCAAATTAAAGATAATTTTACATCCAAAGTGTTCAGGGCCATAACTTTTTTGTTCTTTGACAAAGGGCTTTGATATTTGACATGTGGATGTATCACCATGAGACGATGTGTCGCGTACCAGAATGACCTTCATATGACCTTGACTTTTTACCTCAGGGTCAAATTAATGCTTATTTTACATCCAAAGTGTTCCAGGCCATAACTTTTTTGTTCTCTGACAAAGGACTTTGATATTTGACATGTGGATGTATCACCATGAGGCAATGTGTGGCTTACCAGAATGAACTTCATATGACCTTGACCTTTGACCTCAAGATCAAATTAATGTTAATTTTACATCCAAAGTGTTTCAGACCATAACTTTTTTGTTCTTTGACATAGGGCTTTGATATTTGTCATGTGGATGTATCACCATAAGACAATGTGCCGTGTACCAGAATGACCTTTGTATGACCTTGACCTTTGACCAAAAGGTTAAATTAATGCTAATTTTACATGGAAAGTGTGTCTGTGCCATAACTTTTTTGTTCTTTGACATAGGGCTATAATATTTGACATGTGCATGAGAAGATATATCGCATACCAGAATGACCTTCATATGACCTTGACCTTTTACCACAAGGTCAAATTAATGCTAGTTGTACATCCAAAATGTTCCGGGCCATAACTTTTTTGTTCTTTGACAAAGGGCTTTGATATTTGGCATGTGGGTGTATCACCATGAGACAATGTGTCACGTACCAAAATGAACTTCATATGACCTTTGACCTTAAGATCAAATTAATGTTCATTTTACATCCAAACTGTTCCGGGCCATAACTTTTTTGTTCTTTGACATAGGGCTTTTATATTTGGCATGTGGATGTATCACCATAGGACAATGTAGCGTGTACCAGAATGACCTTCATATGACCTTGACCTAAAGGTTAAATTAATGCTTATTTTACATGGAAAGTGTGTCTGTGCCATAACTTTTTTGTTCTTTGACATAGGTCTATAATATTTGACCTGTGGATGTATCACCATGAGATGATGGGTGGCCTACCAGAATGACCTTCATTTGACCTTGACCTTTGACCTCAAGATAAAATTTATGCTATTTTTACATGCAAAACATGTCTGGGCCATATATATTTTAATCCTTTAAACAAAAAGCTTTGATTTTTGACATGATAATGTGTCATCATGAGAACAATGTGTCACTAACGTTAATGACCTTGACCTGTGACTTCAATGTCAAATAAATGCTAATTTGACATGCAAAGCTTTCCAGGCCATAACTTTTTTATCCTTTGACATCAGGCTTTAGAATGTTAATGTATAATTATTAAACAATGTTTTGTACAATGTATGTCATTGTGACTTTGACCTTTTGACCTCAAAGTTGAACTTGTGTTATTTAAGGAAAGGGAGACATCAGTTTTAGTGCGCTAAAACAGTTTTTCCTAGTTAGTAGCATGTCATAATTTGCATATTAAAATTTCATACAAAAATGTGAAATATTTTTGGAAAAAAACTTCATTTTTTATCGAAAATCAGATTTTGAGAATTGGAATTTTTTAACAATATAACTCAAAGGCTATTAACAATACAGCTCTGAAGTTTCATACACATTCCATGGAACATGTTTAGTGGATATAATCAAAGTTTGTATGATTTTGAAAACACTTCGATTTTTTGCCGCGGGGCCCTTTCTGACTTTGTCAGTATTCTAGTATTTTCTAGGAGATTCCATTATAACATTTTATTGGATCTTTATATTTTCTAGGAGATTCCATTATCACACATAGTCAACATAGAACCCGCCAAAAACAGACCTAATGCTGACCCCAGCAGAGCACCCCATGTCTTTGAAATGAGGGTCAATTCCACAGTGTACTTTATTGGAGAGGACCCAACCTTTGGGGGACGGGAGGGGGATATTGTCGTGTCCCCTGAGAGCGGGGTTGGATTAGAACAGGCCCGGTACTGGGAACATGCAATCAGACAAGCCCTCATGCCAGTCACCCCTACATCTAGTGTTGTAGGAGGTAGTAGCAGTAAGGATGTTTTATTTGTTGTCATAGTAACAGATAGATGTTGTCATGGCATTTAAATTTTATGATTTTCTAGGAATGTTTATGCCCTGCCAACAAAAGTTGTGGGCCACAGCTTTTATTTTATTTCTCCATTGATCTGTTTGTCCTTCATTACATCTCACTTTGCATTTAAACTCATTTCTCCCCTTTATTCATGAAATTTGTTATACTGAATATAACAAGGCCAGCTGCAAAAATTGTCCAAAATAAAACTGACTGCCTTATGTGGCCCAGGTGCATCGAAAGGGTGTTAAACCCCAACACATAACACACACACACACACACACACACACAATTGCAACTTATAATTTGCTTGTTTGAATTTAAAATATGTTTACAAAAGTGAAAAATAAAATTATCATTATGCTTTACACCTTTCACAATCAGAAAAAGTTAGGCTTTGAATTGTTATAATAACATTTTCTTGTTTGATGTTTTTATACTCTAGAATTCTGATGATAATTGTACCCTTATTTGAAAATTTTAATTAAGTTAGGTTACTGATTGGGTATAACAAGTGAACAGTTTGTACAAAATTATTATGAATCCCTTTCTTGAAAAAAAGAAAATAAGAACCACCAATAACTAAGTGGAAAACACATCACAAAACACTTCAGAATTTTATTTATTTTTATATATTTTTTTTTATGCTTTTATTGTTGTTTTTGTGTCCATGTGTTGTGTGAAAATTTGAATTGACCTTCTTATTATTGGTCCCTAACTTCTTTAAATTAATAATTCTGTGTTCATGGTGTTGGAAACATTAAGAAAGGACCTGTTTTTTTATTTGCTTTATGTCCCTTTGAACCCACTAAGGGCAGTTATATGACAAACTTCTTTCGTAACCATTCTCGCTTCATGATTAAGGTATAAAACTTTTTTATCTATAAATTGACTGATTTAATTGACATTTTCCAACATTATGTTTCCTTATCTTAAGTTGGGGAAAATTTCACAGGAAATGGCTCTATGAAGAATTACCTATATTCCAATTAGTCAAAATCTTTTGTCATTTTGTACAGCTATAACTGCTAATGAAGTAAATTATCAAGTATAAAGGAAACAGAAAAGTCTTTTGAAATTCTGAAATTTGTAAGCAAAAAACGAGTTTACAATAGTTTATGATTGTCATAAAACTTTTGTCTATAATATAATGTAGCCTATAGTATAGACACAATTATTCATCTATATATATTCTGGGGGTCTGAATGACATGTATTTCAGAAGGTTCTTGTGCGAATATATATACTGAACTTTGTTTTGTCTTGATTTTAACTAAAATAATGCTACTGTGACTTTAAACAAATAACAATTGATCGAACCATGGCATATTTAATTTTAACAGAGTATAATTACGAAAATGGCTAATGAATTTAAATATGAAAATGGCAAATGTTTCAGGACAAACGACAGAAAATGGCAATTCTAAGGAAGAAGAGCAGGACATTAGTCAGTTGTACCAGATCTACCCCGATGATGTGCTAGGTTCTGGCCAGTTTGGTATAGTCTATGGAGGTATGTTATATACTTAATAATCATTGATTTTTATGGGGACAACATTTTGTAGTTTAGACCACAGAACTGAGTTAGTTTAGACAAATATTCTTTTAATGCTCTCAACTAAAAAGACTAAATTCTTTAGGATTTAAAAATGTGGATTATTTCTATCCATGTAATTAACATCACCTGCAAAAATTTCTGCTTTTACAGTACATGCATATGGTCAGTTTTGGCTTTTAATTTAGATCTATTTTTGGGATTTTATAGTTTTAAATATTTTAGAAATACTTATTTTTTTATGCAGTTCCAGTTAACATTGTTTTCATGAGTTAGACAAACCACAAAATTTGATTCCTAACAAATAAAAAAAATTCTCATTGATTTTACAATGAATTTGTAATTTACAACCACAACTATACATTATATTCTCAAGCAACGTAAAGTGATGCATATGAATTTAAGTGATTTCACTATAGACAAAGATTTTTCGTACACTTAAAATGGTGAAATTTTTACAGCATTTATTTCTTACTAATTAAGGAAAATAATTGTTTTGTAAAAAAATAATTTGATGCTTAAAAAAGAGCAATTACTGGTCACAAAGAAGATTTCACCAGCAAGTATTTCTCGCCACCTGATTTTCAAACATTCATAATGAAACTATTTGAACAGTTAGATCAAAAATGCAACCTATTCTTGAAAGGAAAGCATTGCCTTTAAAATGAACCATTCCATGACAATTATAGCAGAAAAATAGCTTGATTTGTGCAACAAATATTTGCTCATTATTCCAGAGACAGTGCATCATAAAACTTTCATTTGGAGAAAATGAACAGAATAGCAGTACACAAACTTTAAGATTTTACTTATTTTATTAAACATTATCTGTTTTTAGGCAAACATAGAAAGACCAACAGAGAAGTAGCCATTAAAGTGATAGATAAACTAAGGTTTCCTAATAAACAGGAGGCTCAACTGAAAAATGAAGTTGCTATTCTACAGGTAAATTGATTGAAATTGTTTTTTCAGGGTAGGATGACTGAGTCTTTATTTGCGCTGTAATGTTATTGTCCATAGACTACATTTAAAGACAAATATATTTGCGATGTGAACGTGAAAATGGTGAAAATAAGACTGCTGCGCAAATTTCCCAGTTTACAGTATATTTAAAAAATAGTGTTCAACTGGAGATTTGCTATTACATGTTAGCATGTCGTAATTTGCATATTAAAATTTTATGCAAAAATGTGAAATATTTTTTGAAAAAAACTTCATTTTTTATCGAAAATCACAGATTATGAAAATTGGACTTTGTGAACACTGAAACTCAAAAAATATTACCAATAGATTTCTGAAACTTTGTACAGTTGCTAAGTTGCATGCCATGATTTGCATATTAAATTTTTGTGCAAATCCGTGAAATATTTTGAAAATCACAGATTTTGATAATTTGATTTTTTGAACACTATAACTCAAAAATAGGGCATGTAATTGGACATTAAATGATACCCTGCCACGATATAATATCAAAAGTCGCCAATCTCAAAAACTTTTTTCAGATCATGCTGGAAATTAATCTTGACCTCTATTTAATTGTACTAAACAGCTGTGCGAAATATCATTCAAGTCCCATGACGTGTTTTCAAGTTATCATTCAGAAACTAAAAATTTCATGAAATTTGATTTTTTCAAAGTCGCCTATCTTGAAAACTATTTTTCCGATCATGCTTGAAATC
Source organism: Arcuatula senhousia (assembly GCA_963971305.1). NCBI lineage: Eukaryota > Metazoa > Mollusca > Bivalvia > Mytilida > Mytilidae > Arcuatula > Arcuatula senhousia. The sequence goes on along the minus strand of OZ020304.1, from coordinate 19,710,125 downwards.
GAACTTGAACTGTACTTTATTGTACTCAATAGCTGTACAAAATATCATTTGAATCCCTTGACGCATTTTCAAGTTATTGATCGGAAACTCAAAATTTCATGAAATTTGATTTTTCAAAGTGGCCTATCTGGAAAACTATTTTTTGGATCATGCTGGAAATTGAACTTGACCTGTATTTTATTGTACTTAACAGCTGTGCAAAATATCATTCAAATCCTTTGACGCGTTTTCAAGTTATTGGTCGGAAACCTTCGGGGGACAGACGGACGGACAGACACCGAATAAACTGAGGGTATAACATAATACCCTGCCACTTCGTGTGGCGGGGTATAAAAACTATTAACAATACAGTTCTGAAATTTTTGTACAGCTGCTAAGTAGCATGTCATTATTTGCATATTAAATTTCGTGCAAATCTGTATAATATTTTTGGAAAAAACTTCATTAGGGCCCCGCATCGAAGATGCGGACGCCCTATAGTTTTCACTTTGTCCGTCTGTCCGTCCGTCCGTCCGTCCGTCCGTCTGTCCGTCTGTCCGTCCGTCAACAATTCTTGTGAACACTAAAACTCAAAAACTATTAACACCACAGTTCTGAAACTTTGCACAGCTGCTAAGTAGCATGTCATGATGTGCATATTAAAATTTTGTGCAAATCTGATTAAAATTTTTGTAAAAAATCTTCATTTTTTATCCCACAGTTCTGAAACTTTGCACAGCTGCTAAGTAGCATGTCATGATGTGCATATTAAAATTTTGTGCAAATCTGATTAAAATTTTTGTAAAAAATCTTCATTTTTTATCAAAAATCACATATTTTGAGAATTGGACTTTGTGAACACTAGAACTCAAAAACTGTTAGCAATACAGTTCTGAAACTTTGCACAGCTGCTAAGTAGCATGTCATGATGTGCATATTAAAATTTCGTGCAAATCTGATTAATATTTTTTGAAAAAACTTCATTTTTTATCGAAAATCACATATTTTGAGAATTGGACTTCGTGAACACTATAACTCAAAAACTGTTAACAAAACAGTTCTGAAACTTTGTTCAGCTGCTAAGTAGCATGTCCTGATTTGCATATTAAAATTTCGTGCAAATCTGATTAATATTTTAGAAAAAATCTTCATTTTTTATCGAAAATCACAGATTTTGATAATATGACTTCGTGAACACTAAAACTCAAAAACTGTTAACAAAACAGTTCTGAAACTTTGCACAGCTGCTAAGTAGCATGTCATGATGTGCATATTAAAATTTCGTGCAAATCTGTTTAATATTTTTGTAAAAAACTTCATTTTTTATCGAAAATCACAGATTTTGAGAATTGGACTTTGTGAACACTAAAACTCAAAAACTGTTAACAAAACAGTTCTGAAACTTTGTTCAGCTGCTAAGTAGCATGTCCTGATTTGCATATTAAAATTTCATGCAAATCTGATTAATATTTTTTTTAAAAACTTCATTTTTTATTGAAAATCACAGATTTTGAGAATTGGACTTTGTGAACAATAAAACTCAAAGGCTATTAACAAACAGATCTGTAGTTTCATATGCATTCCATGGAACATGCCTTAGTGGTTATAATTAAAGTTCATATGATCTTGAAAACACTTAGATATTTTGCCGCGGGGCCCTTTCTGACTTTTGTCAGTATTCTAGTTTTTGATGGAAAATCACAAATTTTGAGATTTGGAATTTTTGAACAATAAAACTCAAATGCTATTAACAATACAGCTCTAAAGTTTCATACACATTCCATGAAGCATGCCTTAGTGGTTATAATCAAAGTTCGTATGATTTTGAAAACACTTAGATTTTTAGCTGAGGGACCCTTTCTGACTTTGTCAGTATTCTAGTTTGTTTCTATTTTTAGAATCTCCACCATCCTGGTGTTGTCAACCTGGAAAAAATGTTTGAAACTCCAGAACGGGTAAGTTTTTTTTAGAAAAGGTTTATTTAGATATTCATTCCATGAACAACAGAATATTTTAAGATCAAACATGCACTGAAAAAAAAGAAAAAAACAAAAAAACAAACAAATTAAAACAAAAACTCTGTTTTATCTTTGACAAACTTGACATAAATTCACACATAGTGCCTTTCAGCACTATTTTGTTGTTGTTGGATTTAAGATGATATCTGAAAGATGTGTAATAAGATTTGAACAACTAAAACACCTCAATATTCCATAAAATTTTTTGTAGATGAAATATGTTAGAGTTTGAGAAATTGTATGTGTTAAGATATTTATATGCCCCATCTATGAAAGTAGGGGGCATATATTGATCAAGGCTGTTTGTCCATCCATCCATCTGTCCCAAATGTTGGGAAATTGGGCATTATGTCTGTCGTACATATCAGGGCTAAAAATGAGGAATTTTAATCTGGAATCCAAGACTTCATTTTTTGACCATTCTCTCTATACTTTCAACTAGGTATCTTTAATATTTCAGTAGCCCAGTTCAAAATTTAGTGTCATTATGACATCAATACTGGACTCTTACACATGTTCAATTTTTTTTTTAGATATTTGTGGTTATGGAGAAACTACGAGGAGATATGTTAGAAATGATATTATCTAGTCCTAAAGGTCGTCTCAGTGAGAGGGTCACAAAATTTCTTATTTCTCAAGTAAGTTTATTGAATTGAAACTTTCAATGAAAGGAGTGAAAAAAAAGTTATGGAAATAACTGGACTGTTTTCTCACTTAGCTCATTTGACACTCTGATATCAAAGTGCTACATTTTTTTACGCCCCACCAATGAAAGAAGGAGCATAAAGTGTCTTGGTCCGTTCTTCGGTCCTCCAGTTTCTTTGTTAATCTTTAATCAGGTTTACCTTTAGGTTAAAGATATTTTTAGGCAGAGTACTTTACATGTTTTTGCAATGTGCAATGTTATAGTGTAGGATTTTTTCAAGAAATTATTTTTACACTGTAGTAAAAAAGTATTACAGTTTTAAGATGTTCCGTTGCACTTTAGATTCACTGAGTATGATTATGTTTCACATTTTATAATGTCATAGTGTTAATGTGTTAAGAGCTAGTTGAACATGCTTTGATAATAATGATTTTAATGTCTCTGTTTTCAGATTTTGCAGGCTCTCAAACATTTGCATTCTAAAAATATAGTACATTGTGATTTAAAGCCAGAAAATGTCTTATTATCGTCAGAAACAGCATTTCCACAGGTGAGCTAAATTTGTACTTTATAGACATATAGGATTGACAAATATGAGACATCTGTTTGTCCCAATTAAAACATGAAAAAAATATATAGAAAAATTTGGTATGTCCACCCCAATTATAATATGATTAAAAAAAAAACAATAACCATTTCAGAGATTTTAGTTATCCGTCTGTTCCAATTATAATATGAAATAATAATAAAAAAAAAACTATTTCAGATTTTGAGTCGTATGTCTGCCCCAATTAAGATATGAAATTTCAGAGTTTTATCAGGTTGTAGACAGCATTGGGTGTCGAGTTATTTTTTAATCGTTAATGAGACCAGAGTTTCACTGTTATTACAAGATCAGGCTTCCTAAATGGGGTGTTGATGTTAAACTACAACTTATAATGGTTAAGTCATTAAGTTAATACTAAACATTACTTAAAAAAAACAGTCATTCTAAAAAATAGAATCTGAACATAAATGTCCCATATCATTATCATTAAAGGGTGTCATTCCATAAAGTTTACATTAATTTAAATATTACCAAATCTTTAATTATACCCTCACTTGTTAGATAAGTGGTTCTATTGCAAATACCTTGTCTGTCTGTCTGTCTGTCTGTCTATCTGTCTGCCTCAATTGAAGTTAGAAAAAATTATATTTCAAGAGTTTTGAGTCATTTGTCTGCCCCAATTATGATATGAAATAAAAAAAAATATTTCAGAGTTTCATAAACTTGTAAACACCCTTGGGTGTTGTGTTGTTTTCTTGCTAATTAGATCTGATTCAACTTGGAATTAAAAGTCAGACTTCCTTAATGGGATGTTAGTGTAAAAGTAATGGTCAAGTCATTAATGATCGTTTCAAAAAAGTCATTCAAAGAATAGAATCTTATCATAAATATCACATATCATTCTCATTATAAGGAGTTACTGTTGATTCATTTATCTTCATTGGTACCAATTTTCGTGGATTTCTGAAATTATGCAAGTTTGAGGGTTCTTAAATTCGTGGTTCTGAAGTTTGCAGTATGCAAAGCAATGTTAAATTTCCTTTCGTGGGGAACAAAATTTTGTGGATCAGCCCACCCACGTAAACCATGAAAATTGATACCCCACGAAAAATAATGACATCACAGTAATTCATAAATCTGACATAGATTTAAATATGATTAAATGTGTAATCAATTAGATGTTGTCTAATTGACACATTGACAACATCATATCTGCATTAATTCACATTTAGCAAAATTTAATTCAGATTTTGTACATTTTTTCAGGTCAAACTATGTGATTTTGGTTTTGCCAGAATTATAGGAGAAAAATCCTTCAGAATATCAGTAGTTGGGACCCCTGCATATCTTGGTAGGTATAAATATTGGTATATTTTAATACCATTGGAAAGAGCTTTATGTACATATTTGTTGTGGTCAAAAATTTTAGCATACAAACTTTCAAAGAGAAGAACAAAATAAGTAGTCTCCCTTAGGCCAATAGTAAAAAATAAAAAAAATATTTAGCTTCTCAGACCCCTGCCTCATTTGTTCTGAGGCAGCCTCATTGTCTATCTGCATGGCTTTCTCATAAAATAAAAACAAAAAATCACCTGTTCATTACTTTTTTTCTGCTTTTAAACATTTAAAGAGTTACCTTATCTACTTTTTGGACCCATTAAAATCCCTCCATCTGTTTTTTGATGAAAAAAAAATGCCTTGAGAAGCTTCATTATTTTTTATGGCTTTAGAGGTACAAGAAACACAAGGGTCTTGGCTTTTACCAGAGTTGATAGGTCAAAACTGGTTTAATTACACCAGATATGGAAGAGTTTTTTTTCCTCAAATGATAAATAAATAAATAAATGTTTTATTTCCTAATCAAAGGGCCTTTTCAGGCATAGCAAATCACAACATCAGCATTCATACAACAAACTAATAGGTAAAAATGAGATGTGGAAAAAATGTTACCAACATTACATTGGCAGTTTAAAATGCAGTGGAAAACAGATATTCATGGAACCATCATTGAACACAAATCTAATGCTTGTGGTGTCCAAATAGTCAAGTTGAGGTATGTTTAGCACAACCTAGTGCAGCCTCTAGTTTTATAACCTCATTATTTGACTTGTATGTTTCAGCACCTGAAGTATTGAAGAGTAAGGGGTATAATCGCTCTCTAGATATGTGGTCAGTAGGAGTAGTTATTTATGTTAGGTAAGTAATCAGCTTGAAAAATGTTCTTAACCAAAGGGAAAAAAATCAAAACAATCTTGGAAAACTTTTTACTGAAAGCATATTTATTTTCACTGTTTTAAATCAATGAATTAAACCTAAGTAACTATTTAGCTGGTATATTTATTTTCAGGGATTTTTTTTATGTGAAACATTAATATTCAAATTAATTGCTTATATTTGCTCAAAATTATTTTTCATGGGATTTTATGAACCATGAATATAGCATAAACAAAGATATAAGGATTTTTTTTCTTTCTTGAAGGCCATGTGTATTTATAATTAACCACAGTTTGTAGTTTTGAAACAATGGCACATCTGCGTTTTGTTTTAGTTTAAGCTGAACTTGCCTAATTTGAAATACAATCTTGTATTTCTATATTTTCATTACAGTTTAAGTGGAACATTCCCTTTCAATGAAGATGAAGAAATCAGTGATCAGATACAGAATGCCTCATTTATGTACCCACCAAATCCATGGAAAGAAATCTCTCAAGAAGGTACAAAGCTAAGGGATAATGTGGTTTCATTAGTATTCATGGGGTATCAATTTTCGTGGTCTTGACCCTAGAAATTTGATAAGCCATGAAAAAGATTGACCTGTACGCTGCAGACTTCAGAACAACAAATTTGAGAATCCACGAACTGGTCCTTTTTCATCAAACCACAAAAATTGATACCCACGAAAATAAATGAATCCACAGTACATTTTAATTTTGATTTTGGCTGTATTTTACAAAGTGAATGTTTTGTGGCAGGAGGGTTTTCATTACAGTTTCCTCAGCAACTTCTTATAGCAATATCTTGATATTTGGTATGCAGCACTAGAATGTGATTTGTTGTTCACCTAGCTACTCCCTGTTTTACAAATTTGGCCATTTTGGACTTTGACAGATTTCTCTCTATATGCTCTTTGATGTAGCATTTCTGAAGAGTTTTTAAACATCTGTCAGTTGTAATCAAAGAAGTGATGCCCACCAAAAAGTCTCTATCTTTTGGCTATAAATTTTAACAAATTTATTCATCTTTATTAATATAGGACATTATTTAAAAACTGTATAGTGACTGTTTTCTCCTTGCATTTTATGGGCCTCTAAAGAAATTACTTTAAAAGGGGATAATGTCGCGTGCTTTAAATTTCACGTTTTCAGTACCAAAATGCATTTGCGAGGTTTTAGTTACGCGTTTTATTAGATCATTGAATATTGGGTCCTTCTAAATGTAATTTACTCAAGGAGATATTTTCTCGAATGTGTTATAATCGTGAAATTAGCAAAAATAAACCCCTTGCGAAAATTTCCCCTTTTACTGTAATGAAAAATTGTGTCTTTATCTCAGTCCATCTGCCACACCTAAGGTTTTCCTCTGGGTTACAGCTAGTTTCTCAGAAACAATATTAATGATCATGATGAAACTTTGCTCAAATATCAACCATTACAAACACAACACAAAGCAGCAAAAATCTTGTAATTCCAAAAATATGCCTAGGGTGTAATCAGGGTCTTGGGAATTTCATGAATATTTACATTTTTCAAGAATCATAACTTTATAATTTTTCGCTGCTTAATATATTTAAATATAAATTTCATTGTACTCACCATTGCTTAAATTGTGTTCATCCCTTATATTGAAGTATGTTGTAAGAAATTTAAAGAAATGTCATTGGACAAATGAGTATATATTAAAATGAAAACAAGAGAATATATATTGATTATTCCAATTTAATTTGTTTTAAGTAAATGATTAAAAATCATATTTTTACAACTTAATGATTAATGTTTTTATTTTACATTCTTTTGATATTATTATGTGTATAGCTGATAAATGCTAGTAAATGCTGAGCTTTAATTGTGTAGATGCATGGTATACCTTTTACATTTGCACATGGGAAAGGAAGAAAAGCTGCATGGAATTTACCTTATTATTTTTTTTTTTTTCAAAATAACATTGATTCAGAGTCTTTACATCTTGACAGTCAATTTTGACTTGATTTATTATTAAAGTTAACTCAACCTTAATTTGTTTTATTTAACCTGAACTTTAACTTCAAATTAATGTGAAGCCAAATTTAATGTTAGGTAAAATTGTCCAGTCTTATTTGACGAGTGTTAAACACTAGGCATAGCTTTTCTTTATTTTTGGACAAGAAATTTAAAATTATACAGGACTCTTTTACCAAATTATTCTAAATTGATATAGCCAATATAGATGTGTAATGATAAAAATGGTGGATCTTGAAAAAATGGTAGAAATGCAAACTAGGACTTATTGTTTTTTTTTTTGGTTCACTTTAAAAGATATCAAGCATAATATTTTATTTCCCAAACCGTTTGAATACCTCTTGTATCCTTCAAACATATTTAAATATCAACCTTAGTGTATGCACCCCTTTTCCGTACTACATGTTTTTGGTGTGTGGTTGCATGTTTTATAATCATTTTCTTTTATTTCATTTATTTCCAGCCAAGAACTTCATCGGAAATATTTTTGTAACAAATTCGAGATCTCGACCTTCGGTGAAGAAGGTCTTAAAGCACCCTTGGCTGTGTCAGGTGTCTGAATACTGAAATCAGATTTGCTTTGAATCCTTATGGCTATGCCAGAATAAATGTTATTGGGGAGTCAAAGGCACTTTTTATTTTACAGCACCCTATATAGATTTTTAAATTGTTTTTCTGCTGTAAAGCTATCGATCAGAATAAAAAAAGTATGTATCACCAAAAATTTTGAACTAAGTGCCTGTCTTACCCCCCCTAAATACATTCATTTCTGGAATAGCTCATATTTGCTCAAGATATATTGATATTTGTAAACCAGATTAGTTATGAAAACCAATTTAAAAAAAAAAGAACATTGATTATGTTATGTAACTCACAAAGAATTGATTACAACAAAGCATCGATTTTTTTACAAAGGAAATAATATTGCTTTGTAGTTTTTAAAATTATTTAAAGAAAAACGTTAGAGTTTTATCTGTTTTAAAAGGACTTTTGAAGCATTTAGAACATAACTCATGGTTGTGTCTTTTAGCACTTTTATACAAATATCAGGTATATCGAGAGCAACATGCAACGTTTGGGCTGAACTAATATACACTGCAGAATTTGCGCTTGTCTGATATTAACCCATAATGGCTTTTTAATCACTTGTGTTTTGTAGTGGAAGAGATATATCCTTACTTAAATCCTTAACTATATATTCATAATGAAAAATAACAGAAAAACCTATAACATAATTAAAATAGGGTATAGATTTTAATTGACATGCCTTTATCAGAAAATGATGAATTTGATAAGCTTTAGAAATGTTCCTTAGAATTTCTGGTATTGAATTTACAATTTATGTTAGGGATTTGAGAAAGGATATATTTTCTTCTTATCCTATTTGCCTTTCTGTCATTTTTATCTCCCTTACCTTGTAAAAATCAGTACCGGTAGTTTTATAGCACACAGGAGATATTACGTTTAATTGTTTTCTTTCACACTTTTCATAGAAAAAGCATAAGGGGAATTTTTATTTTGATCAGATGAGTACTTTCTAGTTCATTATTTTTTTTCTCCATAAAGTATGTTAATAGTATAAGCACAAACCCCTTTCCCATCCCATCCTCTTTAAGTAAGTATAGTAAAGCACCTCTTTTCTGTATTAAAATAAGTTCAGTTTCATTATTGCGTAGAACAAAATAAGTATTTAGCAAGAAAAAATCAGAATATTACAATTTTTAATTAAAAGTGTTGTTGTAAATGTTCAGATTCTTTTGACTTTTTCAACTGCATGTCTTTGTCTCATTGCCTCTCTTTTTGTATGTTTATCTTATTAATATGTAGCATCTGTTCAACTTCAATCTCATAATGTTTCTATTCATTTTTAGCTAGCCACAAAGTAACCAATCATAACATCTTTTATATCATCCTCTTGACATTTATCCAATCATTTTCATTCTTACAGCATTAGATCTGATCAGTAACCTCCTGCAAGTGAAAATGAGAAAGAGATTCACAGTAGACAAATCCCTAGCACACGTCTGGCTTCAGGTGACAATTTACGTCTTTTTCAATGTTGTTCTATAGACAAGACTTTAGGTTTAGTCTTGAACCTGTGAGAAATGAGTCTTAAGTGCATTATGAACATTGTTCGAGAAAAAAAGTAAAACAATTGGTATCCTTAAGCTGAAAAAAAACGTCTGATGAATCACTTTTCAATGGGATAAGGGCCTTTCTATTGTCAGAATTGGTAAAGAAGGAATATGGAGTAATTATGCATGACATAAGTCACAACATCAATATTGATGCAAAGCAAAGGAATAGGACTTTCATTGCTGTTCATTATAAAATGTCATGGAGTCATGCAATGTCCAGGAAAGGCACCTCTCTGTAAATGTAGAACAGCCCTTTTTCCTGTGCTAAATTTGAATAGCACTACACTAATGCTATTGAAGTTCTAAACTTATATCACCAGAATTTAGGATGATGTTAAATTCTATGCCCTGCAAGTTGTTTATCAGCTTTTATTTTATAAATTTATAAATTATGAATGTGTATAAGAATAATGTTTTTAAAGTGTGTAATATTACTGCAAATTGATCTAGATTTAGTCTTTCACACACACATCAAATTGACACTTTCCTTGATTTGTTCAATTCATGAATAGAAATTGCTTATACTGACATCTATCTTTCTATCTCAGAATTTTTTTACCTCTTATCATAAACTAGAATTTTGTCATTTCAGATTAAATCCTACAGTAATCTAGTTGTTTCGTAGATTTCGTAAAAAATTCTTAAATTGATTGTTCCCTAAGATTAGTCTTTTTCTTTGAAATACAGTTAAAACTAATGATTTAGTTTATAGAATACTTCTTCACATTTGCTGTTTAAATGTTTGCACTTATATGCAAGAAAGTATAACAACTTAATGATTTGCAAGATGATATATACCAAAATACACCCTTTTGGTTTCTTTCATTTTCACTAGAATATTTAGTGTAGTAATAAACACTTATTGGAAAGCTTAAGTTGGTATAAATTAATATAATTGCCAATTCAAATTGATGCATTATACACAATTGTAAAAATTAATTTTTGTTCAATCATTTTAATGTTTGCAATTAAATGAAAGTTTTTAATTTACCGGTAATAAATTATGAACAAACATGTAATTTACAAGTAAATTGATGCATAAACTTCAGATTTATATTTTATTTTTAACTTCTTTATAATTTTTTGTTTTTTCAATGATTTTATAGGATTATCAAACTTGGTGTGATCTACGCAAACTAGAAGAGCAGGTCGGACATCGATACATCACACACGAATCAGACGATGACAGATGGGAACAATTCCGTAAGGACAAAGCTCTGAAACTCTGGCAGGACATCGGAATGAAAGGTGTGAACGAAACTTTTAATCTTAGCAAATCTCGAGGTGAACGTAATAGCACTACTGCTTCATAATGTCTACTGCACAACTTTGTTGTTTTCTATGTCATCAGTTGTCACAATTCTATAGCAATAAATCACATGACAAAAATTGTTTTGTCATGTGACCTTGTTTTGATATCATGTGATTTTTGTATTGTCATGTGACTTCTGATGTTCTGTCTCACCTGATTGAAATTTTTGATAGCTATTTACATGTGTCAGATGTTTTAGGTCTAAATTTCAGTATATTGCTCTAATGCTTTATAACGTGTACACTTGTGATTTTGGTCCTGACCATCGGGAAAATAATTGTGATTTTTAGGAATCTGGAAAATAAAAACTTCTTTCAATATGACTATAAATTTTATTCTGGGAAGACAATTGGAACTTGGAAATAAATTTTATCAAAATCATGTGAGAAAATTCTTTGTAAAATATTGTATTTTAATTTATGCACACATTGTAAATAATTGACCTTTTCCTGTTTTCTGTCTCATACAAAATATTCTTGATGTTGTTATCTATGAATTTTTACTTCAATGAAGTCTTCATGTACATGTAGAATCTTTCTGACAAGACATATATTAAAAAAAAAAACAGCTCAATTTGTAAAAGAAGATATTATATTTCCATTGTTAATATTGAAACTTTTTATAAGACCACTCAATGTTGTTTCCATTTTGGTTTTAGAATATAACAGTAAGTTAAAAAAAACTTTTGTTCAAACGCTCTTTCGATGATTGAATTGAGTAGTTGCATTTTTAAGACAAAAATCATTGTTATACATGTGAAATAATCAAAAACTATGGGAAAGGTCAAACTAGCATGCTCTTTACATTGTACAACTCTCTCTATGCTGGCCGTAATGTTGTTGTGATGTACATTTTTTATTGTTATACTTTTGTTAAATCTATGATATATGTATTTAAGATTTTTATCTCAGTATTTTTAAATTTGTATGCATAATTTACTATTTCTTTACCCACTCTTTGACAAAATCAAAAAAAAAAGATTTACTTTTATAGTGTTGTATATATTTTATATAAAGATATATGGTGTTGTTGAAATCTTCAGATTTTTATTGTTTTATTTTGTTTTCTTTTCATTTTGATGTATTTCTTTCCATGGGACACGCTACTAATTGTATATATAGCAACTGGGAGTCTGTTTTTCAGGGTAGAAAACTTTTGTCAGGGAAAGTTTACATGGGTATAAATTATATCTTGAAAATCAGCTGATCCCTTTTTGACAATGGTATATGATATTATTCTCCAATATTAAAGAGTTTTTGTACATAATTGGTAACTTATTTTTCTATTTCTATTGAAATCTATATATTTGTCTTTATAGTAGTACTAAAGTTAAATAATATTAGGTTTGAATTCACATAATAATGTAAAGGAAATAACAAATGTCTCATTTAGCTTGATTTCTGGTTATAAAATATCTTTTACACTGTCCCCAACATGTGAAGTTTAGAATGCAAATTATCCATTAAATGCTAAGTGTCTACTTTTCAAAATAGTAAAAATAACATCCTGCCAAAATTTTTTGATTGACAATATATCGTTGTTTGATAATCAATGGATAGAAATGTAATTTAAAGGGGGTACATGGCACCTAAGGGAGATAATTCTACGTTTCAGTCCGATACATATAATCAAGATTCTCAGTGATCAAAATAAGAAATGTTGGAACTCCATTATGTTCAATGAACATTTTTTTTAAGATAAGATTTAGCAGTTAAATTTATCATATACAATTAATACATGTTAAATTAAATTTTTATGAAAATTAAACAACACAATTTTATTTTAGCGTTACTTTTGACCCCCTCAACACACTAATGTGTAAATTAAGAATATATGTATAAGGAAATATTGACAATATCCCATTCACTTCATCAATATATATATGTAATTTATGTACTCAAATTGATATAGATACAGACATCTTAAATAAAACAAATAAAATGGTTACAATAGCCTATCTTTTGGAGATATTACAGTTATATAAACTTTGTTTTCAAGACATCCTTCTTTTTTTGCAAGCCCCTTGATAAATGCATGATTAAGAAAAATTGATTTTTAAGTGAACTCAGTTGACAACAAATTAAGAAATGAATATAGTTCATAATGACGAATTCTAGTTAAAAGTTTGAATAGTTATAATACTTATGAAACTTATAAAAAGTTGTTAATCTATTTACTAAATATGAGAATTTAAATGAGTTACATGAACAGCATTAAATCCAATTGCACTCATATGTAACTTAGAAAGAATGGAGAGATTAATTTGCTTATTTCATTTTATGTAACTTGGGATAAAGTTAAGGAAAGATAACTTCTAGTCTTCATTTTCACATTTACTTTTAATAAGTATTTTGATAATTAGCATTTATATTGTTGGAAAGATCAGTACGTTTGTGGAATATTATTTCCTAGATTATGACTGAAAATGGCAATCAAATTATTATAAGACAACTTCCTGAAAAAAAGGCTTATACTCATATTGTAAAGGTACTTATTTTGGCGTGGTATTTATTTTCACGGATATCAAGTTCAGACATGTTTCCTGATGTTAAACACCTTCAAAAAGAAATAATATGCACAGGGTTCGACATTAACGGTTGTCCGATTGCCCGGGACAAGTGAAATGCGAAGTCGGACAACTAAAACTTAAATCCAGCTTGTCCGATCGGGCAAGTGAAAAAATATTTATAATAACTATATTGATTTCCTAGTTTCGTCATTTCCGAAGTTAATTTCTTTAAAAACTGTGATTTGAAACTTCTTTCGTTGTCGTTTTTCATTAATCAGTCGCCATTTTGTATAAATTTTCTCAAAAAGGAAAACCCAAGTATAATTATAGAACATTCTATTTAAAACCCTATTCCTATTGGTTAATTTAATATATCATATCCAATTGGAGATCAGTTTTTCGAAACTTCTCTTGTATAACCGATAATACATAGTAAGATACCCGAGCACTACGAAGTGATGATCACACATTCCTTCATGGCCATTTAATTTTAACCAATCAGATAGTTGATGGATATTATAGTTACATAAATAGTTCAATAATGCTATAAACTGAAAGTAATTATGGTGTATTGGAGTCGTAGTCAAAAGAGGACAGTTAAATCTTCATAGAAAATTGAAAACACAATTAAAATAAAGTTTGTTAATATGGTTAAGGTGCAGTCCATTCTATTGATATTTAAAAAAAAATTCCTTTAAATATATATGCCTCTACGTCATTCTAGGTAAAAACTCGGACAAGTACTTTGTACTTTTGGACAAGTAAAACTTAGCTGTAACTTGTCCAACGGGACAAGGGGATTTAAAAGTTAATGTCGACCCCTGATGCATAAATTGAATATTGTACAGGAAGCGCAAAACAAGTACCTGTGCAGTTGGTTTAATTGTAAAATCCTAAAAATAAGTAAGTTTACAGATATGTTTAAATTTATTAATGTCATTATGCCTGTTGGTCCCTCTTGTTAGACATAAAGATGTTCCTGACAGATGCAATGTATTGTTTTACCATATTTAACATTACTGTTTCTCCCATGAAGATATTGAAATTACTACTGCCACGTGCAATTTTAAACACTTTGATAAGTATGAGAAAATATGAATATTAATCACTATCTTGTTGAATTTTCAATTGTTCTTATTGACGAATTTTCATTTGTTCTAATTGACTGATCCAAGTCCATAGCTACTCCAAGGAATTTTAATTTCTAAATCCATTAATCATAATAAAAAACAATAGACATCAGAAAGAAAAAAGCCATCATTTGTATTATTCTATGCTGAAACACGGAGTGGGGTGGTTGTCTGTTGTCATTTCGTCACAAAAATTTCGGAACCAGATTTCTCATCTACTAGTAGTTGTAGGCTTTTAATATTTGGTATGCCGTTTCCGATAGGGGTCCAATATTTTTAGGTATGTTGCTGACTCATTTACTTCCTGTGTAATGGCAGGGTCAGAGAATCTCTTTCAAATTAGAATGGTTATAGAATTGTTAAAAGATTTTCACTTTCTGAGAGTTATTTTGATGCCCGATCTATGAAAGTAAGGGCATATAGTGTTGGGGTCTGTTTGTCTGTCACAAATGTTGCGAGAATTGGCATTAGGTCTTTGGAACATATTCTTGTTCCTTTTATTATCAGTCGATAATAAAAAGTTCCTTTTATTATCAGTCGATAATAAAAATCAATGATTAGCAATTGAAAGAAAACTGGTTCCAAAATTTGAATGTCTAGATATATAGCTTTTTGACCAATTTAAAGATCTTTAAAAAGAGAGAAATAAAAAATGAACAGCATTTAAATGTGGCCTTCATTAGGTGCATTCATCAGATCACTTGAAACTTTAAATTTTGAAAGTAAAAGCTCTCGTAAAAAAAGCAAGATCTAACAGAGATTCCATCTACTTTAGATTGAACATTAATTTGAGCAATTAAAAGTTTTACAGATAAGAATTGTTCATTTAATATATTCAAAATAAATCTTTTGTTTGAGAAGCTAAAATCTATATCAGTGAACTTGGCTGAGATGGAAAATGATGACTAGTTTCTAACAATGTGACATAACAATGTTAAGTAGTGCAAAACAGCTTATATTGATGTTTGTTTTACTTCCTGAATCTTAACAATAATCTAGTGGCACTGTTACTGGATTGATATTTTCATTCTTGGTGATGAAATGAAAATCTATAATTCTGTTTTAAATTGATCATTACATTCCATATCTCAATCATATTGACTTTGATACCATTTCCCAGTGAGCCAAAATATAATTAGAAAACCATTATGGAGCTGGAGGGGTCATTGTTTAATTTCTAAGCTATAAATATTTTAAAGATCCTCTATGCTAATATGCTAATCCTAATAGAAACATAAATGTGTGGATTTCTGTAACTAACAACAAACTGAATGCGATAAAAAAAAATATTATGTAATAATTATATTCATTTCTTCTCTTGCTTGAAGAACTTTTTTTCAATTCATGTACTCAAAACAGTTGAATTGAAAAACTGTCTGGTTTCTAACATAAGTGCAATAGATTATTTATTCATGTAATATAGATTTTGTTCATGGTACTAATTATCTGAAAATGCATTCAATTTTTCTTTTCAAGTGAGTTTTAATTTTAGATAAAATTGATATAATGAAGAAAACAACTCCCTTCTCTAAACAAAAAATATAACCATAAGAAAAGATTGTAAAATTGAGTATCTCTTTATTATGAAATCAGCAATATTCTTAGTACATTTTATTTTCCTTAAAAATTTAAAAGATAATTCTAGGGCTGATTCAATTAGAATATAATTTTGAAGTTGGACATGGGAAATTCAAAAATATATGCAACAAGTCTAGAAGTTATTTTAATGTAAGATATACATACACCATGACATTTATTCAACACATTGCAACACTTTAGGTATTGTTGTTTTTGTTTTCTTTATAAAATTTCAAAAATACACTTCCTCATTGATATAGTCTTAAAAATCATATTTAATTTTAAGATCTCAGTAACCAATCTTAATATCTAGAAGATGGAAGAGTGAATTGGTGAATGAGTAAAGAAAGGGTGTCTGTGTATTGGTTGAACATTTCTGTCATTCAACTCAAGGTCTCTAAAACAAATTTACTATTTGACTAAGAAAATTGATAATCAAATATGCCAGTTTTTACATTTTACACCCATTATATTATAGTAAAAAAAAATCAAAAACAGTAATGAATATCCCTCCTTCATAATTGTAAACCTACCATTTACAAAGTACATATTTTCATGTTATGGACCCAAACCTTGTTTTAAGGAGTAGTCATAAACCATTTTGTATATTACTATTATTTTTGGTCTTCCTACCTATTTGTATTGTTTATGCAATAAATAGGTCAAACTGTTTCCAATAAACCTGATATAGAAATACTTCACAGTGTACTTCTTAACAACTCAGAGAAATAGATATAGATATATTCTTGATAACTTGAGACATTTATATCCTTTTTAGCTCACCTGGCCAAAGGCCATGTGAGCTATTGCCATCACTTGGCGTCCGTCGTCGTCGTTGTCCGTCATCGTCGTCGTCGTCCGTCGTCGTTAACTTTTCTTCAAACTTCTTCTCCTCTGAAACGGCTGCACAGATTCAAACCAAATTTGGTCTGGTGGTACTTTAGGGTATCCCCCACAGAACTGATGTGGGGATTTTTGATTTGTCGAAAAACATGGCTGCCGTTGCTAAAAATAGACCAGGGGGGTCAGACTAATGTTTTTGGCTTGTAAATCAAAAAGTATAAGAGATAGATGAAATCTGATGCCACGCTACTGCTTCAGCATCAAAAGCTCTACAAAAGTCTCCTTTGAGTCGAAGTTGTCAGATGACCCTTTATGGGAGCTACGGCCCCTTAAAGGTGAAAAATAGCATTTTTTCATGTTTTTGGCCTATAGAATGAAAACTATTGCAGATAGAAAGAAGCTGTTGCTTGCTTAAATGTTCAGCTCATTTAGCTCTACAAAAGTCTCCATAAGGTCAAAGTTGTCAGATGACCCCTTATAGGGGTTATGGCCCCTTAAAGGCAAAAAATGAAGTTTTTGGCCTATAGAATGAAAAATATTGCAGATAGAGAAAAGCTGTTGCTTGCTTAAATGTTCAGCTCGTTTAGCTCCACACAAGCCTTCATAGGATCGAAGTTGTCAGATGACCCCTAATAGGGGTTACGGCCCCTTAAAGGCAAAAAATTGTGTTTTTGGCCTATAGAATGAAAACTATTGCAGATAGAGAAAAGATGTTGCTTGCTTAAATGTTCAGCTCATTTAACTCTACAAACGTCTCAATAGGGTCAAAGTTGTCAGATGACCCCTTATAGGGGTTATGGCCCCTTAAAGGCAAAAAATAGAGTTTTTGGCCTATAGAATGAAAACTATTGCAGATAGAGAAAAGCTGTTGCTTGCTTAAATGTTCTGCTCATTTAGCTCAACACAAGCCTCCATATGGTCGAAGTTGTCAGATGACCCCTTATAGGGGTTACAGCCCCTTAAAGGCAAAAAATAGTGTTTTTGGCCTATGGAATGAAAACTATTGCAGATAGAGAAAAGTTGTTGCTTGCTTAAATGTTCAGCTCATTTAGCTCTACAAAAGTTTCCATAGGGTCAAAGTTGCCAGATGACCCCTTATAGTGGTTACGGCCCCTTAAAGGCAAAAAACAGTGTTTTTGGCCGAAAGAAAGAAAACTTTTGCAAATAGAGAAAAGATGTTGCTTGCTTAAATGTTCAGCTTTATTAGGTCTACAAAAGTCTTTTTAGGGTCGAAGTTGTCAGATGACCCCTTCAAGGGGTTATGGCCATTTAAAGGTGAAAAATAGTGTTTTTTGCTTTGGAATGAAAACTATTGCAGATAGAGAAAAGCTTTTTATTGCTTAAACATTCAGCTCATTTAGCTATACAAAAGTCTTCAAAGGGTTGACATTAAGACCAGGTGAGCGATTCAGGCTCCTGGGAGCCTCTTGTTGCATTTTTAGCTCACCTGGCCAAAGGCCATGTGAGCTTATGCTATCACTATGCGCCCGTCGTCGTCCGTTGTCTGTCGTTGCCGTCGTCCAATAACAATTTCAAAAATCTTCTCTGAAACCACTGAACCAATTTAAATGAAACTTTGTAGAAATGGTATATGACATGTTGGCAACAAACGATCCATATTTAAAATGATTCGATAAAAAACATGGCTGCTGTTACTAAAAATAGAAGATAGGGTAAAACCACTTAAAATGGCTTATAACTCAGCAACCATAACAGATAGAAAAAATCCGAAGGATCTTAAAGTCTTCAGAATCAAAAGCTCTACAAAAGTCTCCATTGGGTCGAAGTTGTCAGATGACCTCTTATAGGGGTTATGGTCCTTTAAAGGTCAACAATAGCCTTTTTAGCTCACCTGACCCGAAGGGTCATGTGAGCTATTGTCATCACTTGGCGTCCGTCGTCCGTCCGTGGTCCGTCGTCCGTCGTCTGTAAACTTTTTAAAACGTTAACCCCTCTGACACCATAAGTCCAATTGCAACCAAACTTGGTATGGTTGTTCATTAGCATTCGGTGCTTAGAACTGATGTGGGGATTTTTGATTCGTCGTAAAACATGGCCGCCATGGCTAAAAATAGAACATGGGGGTAAAATGCAGTTTTTTGCAAATAACTCAAAAACGGCTACAGATATCAAAATTCTAGCAGGGTAAAAGTGATCAGCACCTCAAGATCTACCTACCCTGAAATTTTGAAGAAAATCCAACGACCCATGTAGGAGTTATTGCCCTTTTTGTGGATTTTTTGCAAATTTTGCACCTGTTTAGCTCAATATCTTGAAATTATACTAGATATTTGAGAAATTTAAATTGCATATTGTTAAGCACATCAAGATCTACAAAATATGTAAAAGGGTCAACGTTGTAGTACCTTTCCTTTTAGGAGTTATTGCCCTTAGAACTACAAAATTTAGCCTCTTGTTGGCTTATAGAATGAAAACTATTGTAGATAGAGAAAAGCTGTTGCTTGCTTTATCGTTCAACTCATTTAGCTCTACAAAAGTCTCCACAGGGTTGAAGTTGTCAGATGATCCCTTAAAGGGGTTACAGCCCCTTGAAGGCGAAAATAGTGTTTTTGGCATATAGAATGAAAACTATTGCAGATAGAGAAAAGCTGTTGCTTGCTTAAATGTTCAGCTCATTTAACTCTACAAAAAGCTTTCTAGGGTCGAATTGTCAGATGACCCCTTACAGGGGTTACAGCCCCTTAAAGGCGAAAAATAGTGTTTTTGGACTATAAAATGAAAAATATTGCAGATAGAGAAAAGCTGTTGCTTGCGAAAATGTTCAGTTCAATTAGCGCTACGAAAGCTGTCAAGGGTTAAAGTTATCAGATTGCCCCTGGTAGGGGTTACAGCCCCTTATAGGCGAAAAATAGTGTTTTTGGTCTATAGAATGAAATTATTGCAGATAGAGAAAAGCTTGTTCAGCTTAATCAGCTCTACTGAAGTCTTCATAGGGTCGAAGTTGTCAGATGACCCCTTATAGGCGTTACAGCCCCTTAAAGGCGAAAAGTAATGTTTTTGGCCTATAGAATGAAAACTATTGCAGAAAGGGAAAAGCTATTGCTTGCTTAAATGTTCAGCTCATTTAGCATACAAAAGTTGTCGAAGTTGTCAGATTACCCCTTATAGGGATAACAGCCCCTAAATAAACATGTTTTCATGTTTTGGGCTTATATGATTAAAACTATTGCAGACTAAAAGAAAATTTGTTGCTTGCTTAAATGTTCAGTTCATTAAGCTCTTAACAAAAGTCTCTTTAGAGTCGAAGTGTTCAGACGGCCCTTCAAATAACATTTTGCACGTTTTTGGCTTACAAAATTTACACTAATGCTGAAATAGAAAAGCTGTTGGTTGCTTAAATGTTCAGCTTATTCATCTCTACAAAGTTCTTCATAGGGTTGACATCAAGACCAGGTGAGCGATTCAGGCTCCTGGGAGCCTCTTGTTGTTTTAACTTGCCATGCCCAACAGAGTTTGGGAGGGAATGACAAGTATGTAGGTACATCTTTGATAGTAAACAATATTGGTACTGGAATTTGGTCATCTTGACCTACATTTTCTGCATTAAAGGATAAAGTTTTGGTTAAGGTCTATATCTCAGCGACTGCGAGTGATAGAAAGAAATTTGGTCAGTGGGTACATCTTAGGGATGGTCAATCCTCAATTTTTTTATATCAAACATTTTATGATAAGTAATGGAAATGATATTTAATTGTCTACTTTATCAAATAACAAAAAGAAAATGATAGATCCGTGTGCCCGTTTTCGAGTTATATGACGTTAAAAATTTGGCGGGAAATCAAACTCCTCTAGATTTTACATAACTCTAACATTGAGAAGTTTTTGGCCTTAAAAATCATGAAGCTGTATCAAGAATAGCAAAAAATTGTATACTGTTGGGTTTTCAGGTCAATTTAATCAGAAAATGTTAAAAAAAAGTAGGGGTCAGCTTGCAAAAAATTTCTTAAGTTTTCAAAGGTAAAGTCTAGAGGAGTTCCGAAATCTGACTGAAATTACAAACATAAGATATTATAATATTTATACCAACCTGGGGCGGTGTTCTCGAAAGTATCCTAAAATTTGTCTAAAGACGCGTCCAAAGTCAAATTTTGAGACCTAGTTTGGACCATCTTTAAACCATCCTAATCTGTTTCTCTAAACTATCTTAGACGCGTCTTTTGTTAGGACGTCTCAATATAGATTTAATAAACTTTTAATTGAAACAAAATTAGATAATTAACTTTTTTAAACAATGTACACCAAAAGGGCTATGATTTGAATGCTCAAACTAAAAGTCAACATGTAATTAGCTACTATTTTTATTTTAAAATCATAACCACGTTGTCCTAAAATAATTAAAACAACATCCAGGGCCATTGAAGTATGTAAAAATAAGTTCAAAGTTTAAAATCATGCATGGTGCCTTGAATACAAGTTAATCGATGCTTAAATATCATTGGACAAAATATAGTGAGTTTTAGTGTATAAAATATGTAAAATGTAAGATTGGATGGTCTAAAGACATCAAATTTGGTGTCTTAGTTTTTATCCTAAAAGGAGACAAAAGTTTAAAATAGGACTGCTTCGAGAACACGACTTAAGACTATGACGAGTCTTTAGATGGTCTATAGACACGTCTTAGTCCAAAGATAGCTTCGAGAACACCGCCCCTGAACTTTATTGCTCGGTGACAGTGGATAAAAGGACATGCCAGACTTCATGTTTTCATATTCTTGACATTATCAAGATTTAGAAGAACGATTGTTTATGGATACCGATAGTTTTATTAATTATATGAATTGAACATTAACGAAATAAAGGTCATAAAGGTTATCAAGCTTCACTTGTTAATTTGATTTTTTTTCTATCAAAATGCAGACAAGACACATTTAAAATAATTAAGTTGTCTAATTAAAGATAATTTTTACATCAAGTAAAATTGCTAGTCATTCTCACAAAATGGAAAAAAGATAATCTTTAAACATTTTAATTTTCAAGTAAAAGTTTAATTTTGCATCAAATAAAATCAAAATGCCAAAAAGACGATTTAAAAGTACTTTGAATGGCGAATTAAAGCTAATTTAATATGCGTCAAAAATTGTCTCCATTATGAAAGTTCTCTTTTCTTTCAAAATACACACAATGTTTTAATTGTTCAGTCAAGGTTAATTTTAAAAGTTAAATTGCTTGCGGACGTGAAAAAATAAAGGAATGTGGGGTGTTTCTAGGGTATCTTTCAATGAAATTATGGATGCTCGTCTGGTATTTTAGACGCATTCAATTGAATGCAAATGAATTCATTTGATTTATGTTCAAATAAAAATCGGTCAGGAAATTTGGTAGAATGTTTCATTGACGCTTTGTGTAAAAATAACTAAGATCTTATCTGCTGGAAAAGTGGTGTGTGTTTAAGGCTGTCATCTGATGCAGATGTAAAAATGTCTTTTTTAAAGTTGCCGCACGTTAACATTTATTGTTTTGGTCGAGACAGAGACTAATATAAGACTTTTATCCCCCCGATTAGAAGAAGAGGGGGTATACTGTTTTACCCTTGTTCGTCCGTCCGTAAAAAAATTCCTGTCGCAGTTTTCTTAGCAACTACATGAGATAGAGGTCTGATATTTTGTATACAGCTTTATCCTATGCTACTAGGTCATCTAATTCCTGTTTACTGAATACTTAAGATTTTTTACAAATAATGGACATACATGCAAATTTCCGTCACAGATTGTGTTTCGCCTGCGACTTTACTTTCCGGCGGCGGCGGCGACGGCGTAAACTTTTTTGTAAGACTTGTGTGGAAAATCAATTTCAAGAAAAGTATAAAAGCTAGGCATCTGATATTTGGTTTACAGACAGTTGGGGTTATTATCTACGCAACTGGTACCATGCCGTTTGACCCTGACCCCTATTTCATGGTTCAGTGACTCTTTGATGTTTTTTTCGAGCCAAAAAAACCCTTTGTAAGACTTTTGTGGAAAATGATTTAAGTGAAAAGTAAAGTTTAATAGCTAGGCATCTCATATCTGGTATACAAACACTTCGGGTTATGGTCTATGCAACTGGCCCCATGCCGTTTGATCCTGACCCCATAATCATGGTTCAGTGACTCTGTGAACTTAGATTATTTTTGGGGCCAAAAAACTTCTTTGTAAGATTTTTGTGGAAAATGAATTAAGTGAAAAGTATAATAGCTAGACAGACACCTGGAGTTATGGTCTATGCAAATAAAGGTAATAACAAAACTACCGAACTTGAATGATCAATCTCATAGTCCAGAGAAAATGACAAAAACGAATCAGTCATACCGGAGAACTGGTGGATCGCAATGGTCCTGACTTGGTACAGGCATATCAAACGAAATGGTGGGTTAAACCAGGTTTTATGGCGCCAAACCTCCCTCTTCCATTGCGATCTTAGGATCCGGTAATGACCATAGAACACAACATAGTTGTGAGACACAATAGGGATATTGAGGTGATCATCTCAGTACAGCACACCAGTCAAACACTAATTAAAACAATTAACTATCATATCTTTTAACTCGATTTTGAACTTTTCTACTAGTGGCTGATAACGAAGAAAGAATTTTTTTAGTGATCGTATGAGACGTATTTTCTTATAGCCCTGCTTCAAAAGTCGGTCACGAAGAAACCGGTGTCTGATCAAAAAATCTGTGAAATGTGTGCAAGCTCTGGCATATCGAATAAGTTGAGAAATATAAACACCGTATGCAGGAGAAGTAGGTATATTGCTCTGTAGATTAGGAAAATTAATAATTTGAAAATTAAAATCGTCTCGTTTATCGTAAATTTTTGTACTGAGATGACCACCTGGGTCAAATTCGAGGTGCAAATCCAAGAAAGACGTGAAGCAATTAGATTCGGTGGTCTCTTTAATCTCCAATTCCGGAGGATATATTGAAGGAATCCAACTACCAAATGAAGTGTTATTGATAGAAAGGACATCGTCAATATATCTGAATGTAAGATTAAATGACCTTGCCTCTTTCATCTTCTTGTTCTTTACGAGTCCCTGAAGAAATTCAGTCTCGTAAGAGTATAAAAACAAATCGGCGAGGAGAGGAGCACAGTTTGTGCCCATTGGAATGCCGATTTGTTGTTGAAAAATCTCTCCTCCGAAGGTGACAAATATGTTGTCAATGAGGAAATCAAGCATACTGCAAACTTGTTCCAGTGTGTAACAAATTTTATCTTTGACAGATGTTTTGGAAAAGAATGTAGAATTATAACCCAAAACAACAAAATTCCTTGAGTTTGAAAAGGCTTTTTCGAGAAGTTTTTTCAGGCGACATTTTAGTTTTTCGTGTGGCAAGGTTGTGTATAAAGTTGAAAAATCGAACGTTTTCAAAGAGTGAACCTCAGAAAATGATCTAGATTTAAAATGATCTAACAAATCTATTGAGTTTTTCAAAATCCACATATGGTTAATTCCACTACGATTATAAATAGTGTCGCAGTATGCTTGTTGACCTTCTTTGACAGCAGACAAGATTTTAGTTAAATGAACGGACAGCTCTGTAGTTGAACATGATGAAGATCCAGCTATATACCTTTCTTTGTACGGATTTTTGTGAAGTTTAGGTATCCAGTACAAATATGGTAACTCTTTATGTTCCTCTTTCATTGGAATATTAAGAGCTATGGTTGGCTATGATTTCATCTTTGTTAAATGTAGTCCGTGTGTATGTAGCACTAGCAACTGACACCATGTCCTGTGACCTTGACACAATTTTCATGGTTCAGTGACTCTGTGGATTTTTGGGACAATTAAAACTTTTGTGGAAAATAAATTAAGTTAAAAGTATAATAGCTATGCATCTGATATTTGGTATACAGACATTTGGGTTTTGGTCTACACGACTGACACCATGTTGTGTGACCCTGACCTTGTTTTTACGGCTCAGTGACTTTGTGAACTAAGATGATTTTTGGGTGGAAAATGAGTTAAGTGAAAAGTATTATATTGATATTTGGGAATTATGGTATACACAGCTGACGTCACCATGTAATGTGACCTTGACCCCATTTTTATGGTTGAATGCTTAGTTAATGTTGGTTCTCAATAACTATGGTATCTTGAACACACTTCAGACATTTTTGTGATGGTTAAATGGAATTCTGTCACCTGTCCCATGACCTTGACCTTAACTTTTCTGAAGGGCCAGCTTCAATGAGTTCTGTGATGGTGCCGACAGTCGAGACATACTTAAGTGTCAACTTTTGTCTAAGAAACTACATGATGTAGAGGTCTGATATTTTGTACACAGCTTTATCCTTTAGTATCATATGGTGTATCCTAGGTATTAAAAAACGAAAGAATATGGAATATGTGCCAAAAAGACACGATCCACATATTGAAATGATTTTAATAAATGTACAAAAGCAAAATTTCACTGCGTGTGAAGCGCTTTTCTGGATTAACCTTCATCAGACACGCTAGGAGTAGAAAACTTGGAAAACCGGTAAAATATTAAATTTGATTAAAAAAAAGAATTGCCAAAAAATATTACAACAATGACCAAACAGATAAATTTATCAATTTTTAAAGAAACAGCCAAACGTTGTCAAATTTTGGAAATAGGTAAACTGTCTTTCCAACACATATTCCAGTACTCGAAAATATATAAGAGCATTCAACTGAAGCACGGGGAAGCTTTCTACGACCTCCACACGCACTAAAGCCAAACTCTGAAATAATATTAAAAAACGAAAGAATATGGAATATGTGCCAAAAAGACACGATCCACATATTGAAATGATTTTAATAAATGTACAAAAGCAAAATTTCACTGCGTGTGAAGCGCTTTTCTGGATTAACCTTCATCAGACACGTTAGGAGTAGAAAACTTGGAAAACCGGTAAAATATTAAATTTGATTAAAAAAAAAATTGCCAAAAAATATTACAACAATGACCAAACAGATAAATTTATCAATTTTTAAAGAAACAGCCAAACGTTGTCAAATTTTGGAAATAGGTAAACTGTGTCTTTCCAACACATATTCCAGTACTCGAAAATATATAAGAGCATTCAACTGAAGCACGGGGAAGCTTTCTTCGACCTCCACACGGCACTAAAGCCAAACTCTGAAATAATATTAAAAAACGAAAGAATATACTTCCTGTTAACCGAATACTTAGGTTTCTACACATAATGGACATACATACAAATTTCCGTCACAGTTTTCTAATATTTTGTATACAGTTTTACCGTATGGTGAAAGTATAGATTATTACTTGGCATTTTTTTTATATCTGACCTTCTATCAGCTCTAGGGCCTAGTATCAACCTGAGAGCCGAATGGCTCTAGGGATGATAATATATATATGCCCGAGGGTTGATAAAGGGTTAGATATATACAATGCCATGTAATGATCGTTTTATCATATACATATTTTGTACTTAAGCTTGGGATAAACAACATATTTAACGTATATATTTGAACACTTTTCCTATAATATGATTACCAAAACTGAAACCTTGAGGAGGGAAATTTTATATTAGATGTTTTATTAGTGTTCTTGCTTGTATGCATCAGTATCAATTTCAGTATGTTGAGCAATTTCGTCTGCATAGTCTCAGGGACATGAAATAAAGGTCACCGGAAATTTCCGAACTTATACGGAAAGGGGTGAAATAAATTCCGTAAGCGGGCGGGATAACAGTCAATAACTTGACACTAATACTGTTTCAGATAAAAATTCATTTCATACAAAGAGGAATATTTACCCAACAGTTAAAAATATTTTTTAATAATTTCAAATAAGTATATGATTAACCAACTTTATGCTTAAAGGTCATTTAGTTTTTTATGCCCCATCTACGAAAGTAGAGGGGCATATAGTGTCCGGGTCCGGTCGTCCGTCATTCTGTTCGTCCGTCTGTCTGTTCGTCCGCCCGTTCGTCTATCCGTTCCAAATCCCATATTTCCAAATTCCCACTTACTGACGAATGCCACATCAATCATATTGGTATGGTAGGTGCATCTAATGATGATAAGCACATTGCATGCTTCGGATGCTGGATGTGACCTATATTTTCCGCATGAATTACCACTTATAGAGGAATGGTTAAGTTAAACTCCATTCCTTTTGACTGACAAGTGCCTTAATAGCATATGGCAAGCCGTTTTTACATTTATTCCTCTTTATAGACATCTCATAAACTTTATAAGATATCTCATATACTTTATAAGATATCTCATAAAGTTTATAAGATATCTTATAAACTTTATAAGATATCTTATAAACTTTATGAGATATCTTATAAAAAATAATTTATAAGATATCTCATATACTTTATAAGATATCTTATAAACTTTATGAGATATCTTATAAATTTTATAAGATATCTTATTTACTATATAAGATATCTTTTAAAGAAAATGAGATATCTACTAAACACAATGTTTATAAGATATCTGATAAAGTTTATAAGATATCTCATAATGTTTATAGGATATCTTATAAAGTATATGAGATATCTTATAAATTATTTTTTATAAGATATCTTATAAAGTTTATAAGATATCTTATAAAGTTTATCAGATATCTTATAAACTTTATGAGATATCTTATAAAGTATATGAGATATCTTATAAATTTTATGAGATATCTTTAAAGAGGCCTTATAAAAATATAAGATATCTTATAAAGTTTATAAGATATCTCATATACTTAATAAGATATCTTATTAAATATATAAGATATCTCATATAAATGGGAGTTTATAAGATATCTTATAAAACATATGAGATATCTTATAAAACATATAAGATATCTCATAAAACATATAAGATATCTT
Organism: Arcuatula senhousia; assembly: GCA_963971305.1. Classification (NCBI taxonomy): domain Eukaryota; kingdom Metazoa; phylum Mollusca; class Bivalvia; order Mytilida; family Mytilidae; genus Arcuatula; species Arcuatula senhousia. The sequence continues at coordinate 19,682,385 of OZ020304.1, read as the reverse complement.
ATAAAACATATAAGATATCTCATAAAGTTTATTAGATATCTTATAAAGATTATGAGATATCTTATATAAAATAATTTATAAGATATCTAATAAAAGTTATAAGATATCTTATAAAGTTTATAAGATATCTCGTAAACTTTATGAGATATCTTATAAAAAATAACTTATAAGATATCTCATAAAATATATAAGATATCTAATAAACTTTATGAGATATCTTATAAACTTTATAAGATATCTTATTAGTTTTATAAGATATCTTATAAGTTTTATAAGATATCTTATAAATTATTTTATATGAGATATCTAATAATCTTTATAAGATATCTTATAAACTTTATGAGATATCTTATATGTTTTATAAGATATCTTATTTGTTTTATAAGATATCTTATATGTTTTATAAGATATCTCATATGTTTTATAAGATATCTTATAAACTACCATTTATATGAGATATCTTATATATTTAATAAGATATCTTATAAAGTATACGAGATATCTTATAAATTTTATGAGATATCTTTAAAGAGGAATAAATATAAATATGGCGTGCCATAATAGCAACCATGTTGATGCTTTAGTGATTGGGGAAAAAATAAATGCTGCGAGATGGGGCATTATGTCTTTTGGACATATTCTTGTTTTATGAAAGGCACCTTTTTATGGAGCGGGTTATCATAAGTGAGCATAAGATCACAGTTTTACTTGTTTCTAATGTTCGACTTTAACATCCAAGCAAATAGGTGAGACATGGACATGTCTTAGATTTTGCTGAATTTTATTTTACAATTTTACAATTTGAAATTGACCGTTAAATCACAAAAATAATGATGTGTGACATGAGTCTACTGGTCACGGTTGCAATGGTAACGTGGCGGCCATTTTGTGTAGATTCAGGGTAATAGTTCTATTCCCGGTAGAAGCTTATCAGTTGTGGTATCATGTTTCAATAACTCTAGCTAGGTACAAACTTATCAACATCTGTTGATCAGCTACAGTAAGAACCATTAGATAAATACACACTTGTTTTTGTTTTCACCTCATTATTCTCTTGATTAACTGTTGTATTTTGAGTTTTAAATTATTGTGAAAAACAATGCCAACAAAAAGATGTTCATGGGGAACATGTAACAGTGACAGTAGATATAAGGATAAACCTCACATGACAGGGGTTTCTTTTTATCCATTTCCCAAACCATGGATTGATTTAGAAAAATGCAGAAAATGGTTAAAAGCATGTGGACGTCCTCACACACAGCTGAACGAAAAAATGATAGCAGATCACCACTATGTCTGTTCAAAGGTAAGCATTTCCTTAAACCTTCATGTTTTAATTAAACTTTTTTCTTAATATAAAAAAAATATGATATATTCATGTTTCATGCAATGTTGACTTATTTACAATTTACAAGACAAACTTTGATCAAATGTTTATTATACAAGTTGGCATTTACTTGTACATGCATGTAAATAAATGTGATTCTAATACATGTAATATTAAAAAAATTGGATAAATATTTTATAGTTCACAGATATTACAGTAACATATTTCCATAATAAACGTAAAAACCTTTATTTCTTTTATTTCCTAGCATTTCACAAATGGATACCCGTCACCACAGTACCCGTATCCAATATCTGCAGATCCCTATGACGGAAAACGAAATGAAAAGTTTCGACCTGCACCAAGAAAAAGAGAGGCTCCTTCAACATCAACTCCACAGTGCACTCCTTCAAAGGTGCAAAAGTTGTATACTGCTGAAGATGTATCTGAAAACCTGACCGAAAGCAACAACGAAATAGAAGTGGAAGAAGACTGTACTAGTACTAACACAAAATCAACTCAAACGGATGCAGATTCTTCAAAAAATGTAACTGATTTTGACGTTCAATGCAATGTATGTGACAATAAAATACAGTTAAGCAATAACGAAAGGAAAAAATTTAGAAGAAAAGATTTTGTTAAATCTATTTTAGAAAGTGACAAGTCATGTATGCAATATACAGGAGTTCCATCTGTTACATTATTAAATAAAATATTTGAATGGGTAAAACCGGCTACGAAAAAGCTAAAATTGTGGGACGGAAAAAAGAAACTGTTTACAGGTGGAAAATCTGGTGGCCGAAAGAGGAGAGCACTAACATTATTTGAGGAATTTCTACTGACTCTTGTAAGAATACGGCGTGGATATGATGTTGTACATCTGGCATATCAATTTGGAGTGACCACAAGTCATGTTGTAAGAGTATCAACCGCATGGATCAACTTTTTAGCCCAGTGTTTCAAATCACTTATTAAGTGGCCTTCCACGGAAGTTGCAAAACAAAACCTTCCAAGCACGTTCAAGGACTTTCCGCGGACCAAGTCAATTATTGATTGTACTGAGATTTATGTAGAGAAGGCCTTTAGACCATCAGCCCAAAGATCAACATGGTCAAGTTATAAACATGCCAACACATTCAAACTTTTAGTCAGCATAATGCCGTCAGGTTCTATTACATTTGTATCAAAACTGTACAGTGGTTGTATCTCTGATCAAAGTATAGTGGAAAAGAGTGGTTTTCTGGACTTAGTTCAAGATGGAGATGACATAATGGCAGACAGGGGATTTCATATCCGACATCTCCTACTACCTAAAGGGGCAACACTTAATATACCATCTTTTTCACATGGCAAGAGACTAAGTAAAAAAGCATTAACAAGATCAAGAAAAATCGCAACAGTACGGATTCACGTAGAACGTGCCATCCGACGAGTAAAAACATTTAGAATTTTGTCTGGAATAATTCCAATAAGACTACGATTTCAGTTGGACCAAATTATTACAATTGTAGTTGTACTGTGCAATTTACAAAACAGGCTAGCTTGAATCAACATTTAATAAAACAATTAACATACAATGTTATTCTTTCTCAATAATGCCGGTAAAAAGTGCTTATCATAGAAGTTTGTCAGGGTTCCTTTCATGCTATTCCACATTATTTCATCAAAGTCAACATCTACTGGAAATATACCCTTATTAGTAAAGGCTATTAATTTACACTTTTTAATCCCTGTTATGCCCATTTGACCTTGCATCTGATAGTTATACCGATGAGTTTTAACAACTTGTAGACTACCATCTTCACTTTTTTCACAAATTTTAAGAGCTAAAAGTGCTGGGGACGGATGAAAGTTCTTATGCGAAAACAAACATTTGATTTCAATTATAAACTGTCCACAAATTGAGCAATCTACAATGCCGTCCAAACTTGTACCAAGCATCGGGTCTGAAGAACTAATGATAAGTCCTGGAACTTCCAATTTACATTTTCGATGCCTAAATCGATGTGATTTGACAAACATATCTCTTGCTTTTTGTTCAAATTTCCTTCCATATACTATCGGAGCAGGCAAGTTGTCTTCATTAAGTCCTGATTCTTTTATTAAAACCTCTGATGTTCTGTCCATATTAGTTGAATGGCATATTGTTTTAAAATTTGAAGATGTAAGCAGACCTTCTCGAGCTTTTTGCCAATTATTGTTCGTTTGTTGACCTCTGGTTCCTTCTTCAATTGTTACAATATCTTCAGCTAGGTATGTTAGATGATAAATAAATTCTTCTTTGCACTTTGCCGTGCATAAATGTAGCATATGGGCCTGCCAAAATTCGATTGTTTTTGTCAAGGGTAACTTTACGTCCAGTGGTTTTATCTCAGATGTTGAAACCCTTTTCTCCCAGGCATCTAACAAACATGCACTTGGGTGCACTTCTTTAACTAAATTTACAAAATCATTAGGGTCTGGCAGTACTGTGTCTTGTGGTATAGCTTTATAAACATCATTTGTAGGTTTCACTAAAACTGAATCATCTACAGTTAGACTTGTGTCTAGATCAGTTACAAGAACAGCTTCTGATGTCTTTGAAGCCCTCCTTACCCAGATACATTGTCCTTCTGTTACACTTGCCTTGTTTCTGTCATGCAAAAAGTCACATATCTCGAAAAGAGTAGCAACAACATGGCGACACCCACCATCAATTCTGAAAAAAATATACATATTGTTAAAATACATGCACCTTAAGTTTGCACCTAAAGTTCAATAGAAAAAACATGCATCACAGTAATGCAAAACTAGTTAAAATCAGTTAAATTTAAGCCCTTTACATTTTTAAATAGTATATGAAATAATCTACATATGATATAAAAATGAAATTAAAAGTAATAACAAATTCTATTATATAAATATATCTTACCCTCCTTTGCATGAACATAGTGCAGAGAAAATAGCTCCATTGTCGGATTTGTTAAATACTATCCATGCTTTGTAGTACTTCAGCTTTGTAATAGGGCACTTCTCATTTGTCCGTGGTTTCACATTTGCTTTAACAGCAGAAAAGTCATTATTTAATGGACAGCATTCAATATTTAGCACAAAGCCATCCTCAAAAAGCCCATACGCTTCCATTTTTTGATAGTTTCTTAACATCGAATGGTTGTATTGTTCAAAGGTTAACAAATAATTATAAATGTCAAATATTGCAAATGGTGGTAAAAGTTTAAGATCCTGAGATCCACTAACAGTATCTGGACTAGGTAGATAGTTTCCTTCAGGTGTTAACAGTTTTTCTTTTAATATTTCATCCCTGTCTTCCAAAAGTCCATCAGGGTCAACTTCAATCCCTAAGTGTTCAGCTGATACACAAATTTCTATAAGCTCTAGCTTCCTTATATTGGAAAAAGTAACTCCTCTATCCTTTAGATAGTTTTGCAATTCTTTTACTGACTTAGAATTAAAATTTACATTAGCCATTTCTATTAAATCACTAATTATCTACTGATTATCTACACATGTACACTCTTTCTCTATGTATTTACTATAGACAGGGTGCAAGATAAGGTCAATGTTTGTACCTAGTGCTGATAAGAGATAATTAGAAACACCAGCTGTAGCATTTACCGGATAAGAACTATTGAAAAAGGCAATATTCAAACACCAATTTCAGAGGAAAATCAATATTCATATTTTATCAATCTAGTCTATGTGACTGGTGCATTTTCAGAAAAATGGCGCCAGTAAACTGGCAAAAATGGTAAAAAAAAAATACAGAAAAATGCATACTCAACAGCCTCGTTCTGACTACTCATTTATGTGAAGTCTTGAAACTGTTATTATTATTTAATCAAGCTATTAAATTAATGAATGAAAAAAGCAAAATAGGATTATTCAATTTCGAAATTTTCCCAAAACAATAGAGCCTATTTCGCTGAATGAGATGTGAGCAAAACGTGTCCCCACGGTTAGTGTGCCAACCATCACCAGTAGTAACACACTGTCATTATTTTACAGTTACATGTAAATGGTCAATTTCAACTTATGAATTGAAATCAGCAACAACAAAAAATGTACTCTCAAATTCGTGCATCACACAAAGCCATGAAAATTGGTAGTACGTGACAGCAAATAAAGATTCTCTCGTTTAAGTGAATAAAAGACGACATTTACAAGGTTTTTGGAATGGCAATTTTCAATGTATACCTGTACACGTGATAGAATCATATGTAGTTTATTTTCAATCTAGGGGCCAATTGAAAAACAGCGAGCAGCGACCGCTGGTCACATAGAAGGCTGCTGGCTGTTTTCCATTTGTGGATGTTTTAAATTTACGTTTATTTTATTGCAGGTTGTGTCGCGTACACTTATTCCACATCTCATTTTCTTCTATTTCAACTTAAAAACATCATAGCCTTCTTGCTTGGAATTGCTTTATGCTGATAAATAGTATAAAAGATCCTGTAGAAATTGCAGAAAATCCTGATATTTTCGAAAAGGAGGGGTACCATATAGAGTCCACTGAGGGCGAGAAAGGTGGGGTCCAAACCAATGTTGCCGAAAAAAATGATATTTTCGCGGAAAAGGGAGGTTCCAATCTTACCCTCGGAACACCTATACTGTTTCCGACACTGAATTGAATGGATCATTGATTGCTGCTTGAATATGTCTCAATCATTATCAGGACACTGCTTGAATATGTCTCAGTCATAATCAGGACACAACATATTACATACGGCGAGATCAAACAAAGTCATGGTTTCTCAGCATCTTTTTACCGTAATGTACGTGTAGCAGTTACTTTTTTGGTGCCGAGGGCGAGACCTGGTTTATTTTGTTGAAGTCTGTATGTTAAGAACATTTAAATGGTATATTTTAAAAAAGCCCAACTGTGTTTTGCAATTGTTCCAGCAGTATCTGCAAAAAGCAATTTGTTTAAATGGGTATCGAATTCCTCAAGTAGAGTAATTTCTGTTGTTTCAATACCTATATGGAACCGAAGTAAGTCTTTTTAGGAGACCACCATTTGATTCTGAGGGGGGTCTGGCAGTTTCGGTTGAGATAGATTATTTATTTTCAAAATTTTGCGGGCCAGAATATCTATTTTTCGCCGCTACGCGGCAAGAATATTTATTTTCTGCATACAATAGCTTAATTGAGCAAGGATCTTGGAACGGATTATCTATTTTCTTGCAAACAGAGGCCAGATTATTTATTTCCTACGTTTTCCAGGTTAGAATATTTATTTACAAACACTGCAAGGCCCCCCTCAAAATCAAATGACCGTCCTCTTATTGCTTGTTTATGGTTGGTTAATCGGCAAGAGCTGCACAAGGTCACGATATACTGCATTGCATCCATAGTTAGAAGCTGCATGCTGACCGTTGTCTGGTTTATAGGATGCTTTGACATATTTATTCCGCGTTTTGATATCTTTTCCCCCTGTAACAAGTCAAGGGATAAATACACATTTCTTTGATGATTTCTGTACACCCATGTAGGGGGTTTAAAATATGTAAGAAGCAGCGGTATCAATGGGGTATCCGAATGTCAAAAGTCCGAAAGGGCTTGTATGCTTCTCATTCTTATTTTACTTTTCAATCATAGCGTTGAACTTATACTTCATTTATATTTTGTAGCCTGTTTTAATGAAAGACTTTCTATTATAATTCTAGGGTCAGAATGAAATACAATGGTAGTTTTGGTCAAAGGCAGGAACAAAGTTTGAATGATACAGAAGACAGTATCTTCTTTGAAAGACTTTGATGCAACTTCAATCAGAGTTTGGAGTGGAAACACTACATCTACATGTATATATAACATTGAACCAAATATGAAATGGTTATTGGCATATGAAATTTATATACTGTCTTTAAACATACATAGTTTTGTTATCAATTAATCAAATTAAGCATCTGGCAAATAATCAAATGGTTTTAATTGAAAAAAAAACATATATTGCCATTTTAAACATATATCGTTTGAAAAGCTTTATTTCAAAGTGAAGTAAGATATTTGTTATCAATTTACTGTCAAGGTATTAAATACGTTTTTATTTGCTTTGATCAATTTACATTTCGGAATAACATGAATAACGGAAGGTCACCTTCGACTACGATCCACGTTCAAAGTGATATACTGTGGGTGTAAACCTGCAGTAACCCATAGTAAACATATCTTATGGTGTAATGGTTGAAAGATAGCTGAGATGAATTAACATTTTAACTGTACTTTAACATGTTTAACCTAATTCAGAGGCGTAGGAAGGAAAAAAATATTGGTACTGCTGAACTAGAATATAAAGAGGAACGAAGTGCCTCTCCCACCTCGCGTAGCGAGGTGGTATGTACGGCAGGGGGTCTGGGGGCCGCTCAAGGCCCCCAGAAGCTCTGAGATGAATGGTGCAAAATCCTGCATTCTGGACATTTCCTGGGACTATTTTTTATGTTTATGATCTCCTATTCTTACAGCATAATTTTTTTGAATTTCATGTTTTTGGTTAAATTTTTAACACGAAAAGAATATGATAGACTTTTTTAAATCATCTATTGGCACCTTGTACGAGGGCTTCTGGTCTTGAAACTGTTTAATGCTTTCTTCTAGGTAAACGCAAAAATGCAGTTAGTCTAAAGAAGCAATGTACAAAAATGTACCAGGTATTTTTGTATCAAGCTTTAAACACATTAAAAAATAACTGCAAGGAAAAAATCAAAATAACATTTTCATGCATACTTTTGTAATATTGCGCCAACGATCTTCAAATGTTCATGATGATAATATTCATAGGACCTAATCAATATTGAGGCAAATTTATGATGGCCGAGCGAAGCGAGGCGAAATTTTCTCGGCAGGGAGTTTGGGAGCCACTCAAGGCCTCCAGAAGCTCTGGGCTAGATGGTGCAAAATCTTGCATACTGAGCGGTTCCGGAAGCCTTATTGTCACTGAAACAAACTTTATATTTAAAGAAATAGTTTTTGGTTTGTTATAAAACAGCTTTAAGGGGGTATTCTTCTGAGGTTTCAGTCTCGTTGAAATCTCGTTTGTGAATAATTTTTAAACCTTGCCTTATAATTGAAAACTTTTGGTGAATGTATATCAAATGATGTTCCATCTAAATTTTGTCAAAAAATTATGAAGATATGATAAGTAGTTTTTGACATATGCAAAATTTTTATTTTTGACCAAATTTGACCATCGATCTCAGTCTAAATTTAGTCAATTTCAGGGTAGGGGTAGTAAAATTCATTTTTCCAACAAAATATCCATGCAATTCATATAATTTCTTTTCTAAATTCAAAAAGATATATTTGTCAAATTATTTCAAACGAAAATGAAGAGTTTTGAGGTTTTGGTATGATAGTAAATTTGAAAAATCTTGATTTTTACCGATTTTATGGTGTCTTGAAAATGACCTAAAAAAGCACATTTTCGGGATTAAACTTTCTTATATCATCACGGACATATACTTTTTATAAGTTAAATTTGTTCAAAATCATGGCATCTATCAATATGGAAACTTTGAGAGAAAACTTGATATTGAAACTTGATATTTTAAAGAAAATTACCTCAAAATAGGCCAAAAATGATGAAATTTTGGGAAAATTGTCAAAATAGGCCCTTTTTAAATGACTGTAGCGAACTAAAATGCACACGGACATATTGTTTTCTGAGTAAATTTGATTTTCTCAGGGTCTTAGCATTTCAAAAATGTAGGTTTGGGAAAAAACTTGATTAAGGAAAATTTTGACCCCTCAGAAGAATACATCCTTAATAAGAAAAAATCTAAAAGCAAATGTATATTTCCATGCACATATTCATTCAAAGCATAATGTAGCGTAAACCATAGGCATTTTATTTTATCTTATAGAAAATGAAAAAAAGTTTTTCTTTTCAGTAGCCTTGTAGGTCATAGTGCAAAATATATGATAAAACTGTGTAAAGTATATTCCTATTTTACTATTGTGTTTAGTGTATTCCTATCATTTTCAATTTTGAATCATATGCATTTTTAAAAACTTTTATCATTTTTTTCATTTTTTTTATTCATAAAGTCATAATCGAAATGCAACAACATATTTGTTCAGTTAAGTCTGAGAAAATTATAATTATTGTCTCCGGTTTAGTGCTTGCTTTTTTATCGAACAATCAATTCTTATAAAGAATTTTGCAAAATTGTTATTATAAGTTTAGGTCACTCTTATGTAGAATTTATTGCTCAAGAAATTGGATGACTTCATGTACACTTTTTAAATGCATAGAATTTCGTATCACAGAGGAGTGCAGATGCATTGTCTTGGCATATCTTTAACGCAGCATTGACAACGTGACGGGTGTCACACAAACTGCTTACCCCTCAATGGAACTTGAGTTCACTTTCCGTTTTTCTCGGGGTTTGCGTTGCTAAATTGCAGTTTAGCTACACGACTTTCTTCTTAGTATTGTGTCATCAGACTATACTTGTATCCTGGTTTTTCTTTGTTATTTAGACTTTTGATACTCGATTTGATTGTCTTCTTGGAATTTCTCTTCGTATTTTATAAGGAAGATGCTACGTGTTGGGCAGTTTAATTTCAGGGCAATTTTTAACGAGGACGTCAAATATTTCATACAACTGAAGGAGGCAGAATAGTCAGTCATAAAATTGTTTAGACCATATGTTTAAAGTACACATCTGTTGATGATTACTTCTTATTATTGTTTTAGCAGAAACCAAGTCATTAGAAAATAAAACAATTAAACAAAAAGTGAATAAAACACAGAAATTATGCATTAGATTGATTTTAATGAAGGAATTTATTGGTACGGCATGCCGTACCTGACATATTTATTGGTACGGTCGGAGCAGTACCAACCGTACCGCTTCCTACGCCCATGTAATTCATTTTCAAATAAGTATCTATGAAGTAAACATGTAAACCGATCACTCTTTCAAAATTTAATTGCAAAAATTTAGAAGTGACTCCCACATTTAAATGGTTATGTTGATATAATTTTGTTTAAAATCTAAAGCCAAAATTCATTTCTCATAAAAGAAAATTCCTACTTTGAAATATCGAAATTATGCACTTATAAGTTTATCAGTCTATTATCAGTACAAATTAATAATTAAGCCTTTTTTCAAATTGATGGTTAAAATGTAGTGATATTTTCATTGTAGCTTCAAATATATTGAACCCCTCACAAAGCATACTGATTTTATATTATTTAAGTTTGAAATTTAGAAAACCATGTTATTATTGTTTTAAGTTGTTATTATTTTTTTTTGTCAATACAACAAAACGTAGATATTTATGTTAGTAAAGACATTGTTTAACATGTGTTTCATTTCTCATTTTAGAGAATAACCTTATACTCACTGCATCCGTGACTGTTTGAAAAGCCAAAAGGAACATTCTGTTTTATTCGTATCATGACACTATTTCTTTATAGTCTTATTTGTATCTTTCGAGGTATCCTTTATCACAGTTTTAAGCATGATTACAATGTACATATTACAAAACCCTTTCTGAAAACCATCGAAGTGTTTATCATATATCTGCTTTTGAACATATCACGCTGATCTCCTGCTTTGTACACTTAATAATGTCTACATACCTTCACAGACAGCATAAGTCTTTTTTTATTAACTTGTGGACACGTTTTTTTTTATCAGAAATAAAGAGGTTTCACGTGCGCAATAAAATTTGTTGTTGCTTTCCATTAAAATCAGCTTTAAACTATGATAAATGCTTTTACCAATTTTTTTTTCCTTCAAGAGGGTGGGTCAAGATTTTTTATCTCGAAAACATTACTAATGAAATTATAATATACTCATGGACAAAAGAAACGTTACACCCCGAAAATTAATGCCAGACATAAATATAATTTTTTTTGGTCATTCACTTGCTTTATTGTGAAAAAATGTATCATTGCCGAGGTTTTTCATGAAAAAAAAAATATTGAAAATGGTGAAAAAAGAAGCCGCGCATTTTGATTTTCTCAAAAACCAATGAATTGAAAAATTTGTATCGAAGGTTTAATATTTTTGTGCGAAAAGTAAAATTTAATGTCCCCTTGTGTATTGAATTGAAAGAAAAACACAAAAGTTTGAACACCCATGGCCTGCATTGTCTAAAACATTTTTACAGAAAGTTGATGTGGTCAGGCGGGGAGTGTGAGTGTTAATCTTTATTCGAAGAAATGATTTTGAAGACAAATTCTTATTCTGTTCGTTTTGTCCGTAGTTTTGGGTAGATTCGGAACAAAAAATGTATTTGGATACAAAAGTGTTTCCGGTTAGCGGGGATTTCAAGGTGTCCGACCGCAACCGGAAGTGGTTATTCAAATCAACAAGAACTCATTAAATTCTCAATTTCCATCACCCCTGATTTCAGAAAAAATTATTTAAAGATATCCTGATTGTCTTCTTAGTCATTTCACATTTTTACAGGTTACGAGTTTACCAGAATTGTGAATTCGGATATTCAAGTTTTCATCTTTAAATGTCTGATGCTTAAATTAAGGTTAATCTTAATTCTCGGTTTTCTTTGTCGGGTAGCATTCTCTCATTTCTTTTAATTTTTGCCAATAATAATGTAGTTTTATATTATTTAGTATTCAAGTATGTAACGTTTCTTTTGTCCATGATTATATGTATGCTCTATTTTATTGCGGCTTTGCAACTAAGAAATGCAAGATCTCGCTTTTCGTTTGTACTAACGAATAATGCTGTCTGTACAGGGTATAGTGGACTCGTAAAATGAAGAGATTTCTACATTTTCTAAAATTCTTACAGTGTAGAAACGAAAATATATCGAAGCATTTGTATGTGTATGATTTATATGTAGTTAATGTATTCAAAACCTTTATTTCATAATGTATAAAATGTACTTTTTATATTTATAAGTGAATGGAGTATTCTCTCGATTTCTTACGCTAAGTTGTTTATTTGTCGTATCAATAAATGTTGTTTTGCATATATATTTGCTGATTTTGTTTATAGACTATGTTCCATGCATATCACATCGCACAAACCATAAGATACGAAACATTTTGCTCTTAAGATTTTTTGTGAAAAGGGCTGCTGAGTTTTTATACATATAAAAGTAAGATTGGTCGTTCAAATGCGAAGCGACAAAGCTATCTTAATGCTAAGTTCATCATTATTTTTCGTAATGTTTATTCATTTTACAGTATTTTCTGTAAATAACTAACATTGCACCCGTCGTCATTGACGAAAAAATCGTCTGATTAGGGATATCTTTGGAACTGCACACGTTACCAAAAGCATCGTCTTTTACAGAGCGCACACAAGGTGACTAATAGCTCCTTACAACCAAATCTTCAGGTTTAAAAGGCTCATATAGGTACCAACAAAAAACAGAGCATAGCTAATGCTCACACGAACCTTTCGTAGAGCTTTGTATGTCATTACAAGGCGAATTTGTCAGACGTACCCATCTAGGAGTAATATCATAATGGTGGCTAATCGTCAATCTATTTTTTGGTCTTAGAGTATGGAACGCCGCAGCTGTCTTATGTTGAATTATCTATTATATGCTGTGGTTTCGTTATTATATGATGTGGATTCGTTATTATATGCTGTGGATTTGTTATTATATGCTGTGGTTCCATTATTATATGCTGTGGTTCTGTTATTATATGCTGTGGTTACATTATTATATGCTGTGGTTCTGTTATTATATGCTGTGGTTCCATTATTATATGCTGTGGGTATATTATTATATGCTGTGGTTTCATCATTATATGCTGTGGGTATATTATTATATGCTGTGGTGTCGTTGTTATATGCTGTAATGTCGTTATTATATGATGTGGGTTTATCATTATATGCTGTGGGTTTATTATCATGTGCTGTTGTTCGTTTATTATATGCTGTGGTTCCGTTCCAGGATTAATTTTTGTGGTTCCTCCTTTTTTCGTTCAGAAATAAGGGGCCAAAAAATGTCAAAATTGCAACTTTTTTGTTTGTTCCCACAATAACGTTTGTTCTGGTTTACCAAATGCTGTAAGATTTTACAATAATGTTTCACACAATTCAAGGATGAATGGGATTGATTTTTGGGGCCCCCTTTTATTCGTTTAGAAATTAAGGGCCCAAAAGAGGCAAAATATACAACCTTTTTATTTCTGGTCCGATTTTGAAATTTTTTTTTTTTTTGCATGTTAAGTTTTGTCTAGTAGTCAATACAAAATACTGCAGCCTCCATTTTTTTACATTACAAAATTAGGGACCAAAAAGGGCCAAAATCAAAAAAATTTTTTATTTATTGCCCGATTTCAATTTTTTTTTGCTATTTATTTCTTTTCAAGTAGTGAATTTACAAAATTGAGGATAAAATTTGCGACACTCCCCTCCCCCTAATTGTTGTTAGGGACCGAAAGGGACTAAAATGAAAAGTAGTGGATATCCTTAATTAAGGACCAAAATGGTAATATTTTTTGTAATTGCAATTTAGTTTGGTCTGCTTTTGAAAACAAAATGAATTCCTTGGGAAATGTGTACGGAAAGTCCACCAAAGGCTGCATGTGTCAAAAAACTTGGTCAGTCCACAATGGGCTGCATGTGTCCAAAGCAATTGACTATCCATTGGGCTTCAAACGTACAGGGTTCGACATGTTGCGGTAGTGTCATGCTGCGCTCGGTGGAGCTTTTTATTTGCAAATAACTCTAAAATGGTAATAAATATCAAAATTCTAGTGTGGAACAAAAGTTATCAGCACATCAAGATCTACCTGCCCTGAATGTTCAAGAAAATCCAATAAATGATGTAGAATCTATTGCCCTTTTTAAGATTTTTCATACGACCGCAAAATTTTTGCGATCGTATAATGTTATGGCGATGTCGTTGTCGTTGGCGTTGGCGTTGTCGTCGTCTGTAGACATTTGGTTTCCGTGCAATTACTTGAGTAAATATTGACCAATTGTTATGAATTTTTTATATGATGTTAGTAACCACTTAAGGAGGGTTGGTATTGAATTTGGGGTTTGTGGCCTTACCATTTTAGAAAAAAAGGACCAAAAGGGGCTAAAATAGGTGTATTGACAAAACTGTTATAGAATGTTTATTATTCATTCGATTTTGAATTTTTTTTTTTTTTATTCCTCATTAAATTCTTTCAACCAAATGTGTCAATGATTTAAAAATATATTGCACCGTTACATTGCTACAGGGGGTCAAAAAGGGGCCACACCCTAAAAATCTACTTTCTTATTTGTGGTTCGATTTTAAAAATCTTTTTTTCATTGGAATCCTTGTGATAATCCATGGCTGCGTTTTTCAATCAGATTTGCAATATCTCTAACCATTTTTGAGAAATTAGGGGTCGAAGGGGCAAAAACAGCATTTCTATTTAAAGTTTGTCCAGGTAAATAAATTAAGCGTAAGTGGACCAGCCAATTGTTCTGAAGTTTTAATATGATGGTTATATCCACTAAAGGAAGGTTGGTACAGTATTTGGGGTTTGCGGCCCCTACCGTTTAAGAAAAAAAGGGCCAAAAGGGGTTAAAAAGGGTGCATTAACAAAATTGTTGTAGAATGATTATTATTCAATCGATTTTGAAAATTATCTTGTTGAATTGCTCATTGAATTCTGTCTACTAAATGTGGCAATGGTTTTAAAATATATTGCACCTCTACAGGGGGCCAAAGACATGCCACGCCCATGAAATCAACTTTTTATTAGCTCACCTGGACCAAAGGTCCAGGTGAGCTATTGCCATCACTTGGCGTCCGTCGTCGTCGTCTGTCGTCGTCTGTCGTCCGTTAACAATTTTTTCAAAAATCTTCTCCTCTGAAACTACTGAACAGAATTTAATGAAACTTGGTATGAATGATCCTTAGGGAGTCCTGCACCAAACTTGTGTTTCGATTTTTGATCCATCAAAAAACATGGCCACCGTTACTAAAAATAGACCAGGGGGGTCAAACTACTGTTTTTGGCTTGTAAATCAAAATGTATAAGAGATAGATGAAATCTGATGCCACGCTACTGCTTCAGCATCAAAAGTTCTACTAAAGTCTCCATTTGGTCGAAGTTGTCAGATGATCCCTTATAGGGGTTACAGCCCCTGAAAGGTGAAAAATAGCATTTTTTCATGTTTTTGGCTTATAGAATGAAAACTATTGCAGATAGAGAAAAGCTGTGGCTTGCCTAAATGTTCAGCTCATTTAGCTTTACAAAAGTCTACATAGGGTCGAAGTTGTCAGATGACCCCTTATAGGGGTTACAGACCCTAAAAGGCGAAAAATAGTGTTTTTTGCCTATAGAATGAAAACTATTGCAGATAGAGAAAAGCTATTGCTTGTTTAAATGTTCAGCTCATTTAGCTCTACAAAAGTCTTCATAGGGTCGAAGTTGTCAGATGACCCCTTATAGGGGTTACAGCCCCTTACAGGCAAAAAATAGTGCTTTTGGTCTATAGAATGAAAACTATTGCAGATAGAGAAAAGCTATTGCTTGTTTAAATGTTCAGCTCATTTAGCTCTACAAAAGTCTCATTAGGGTCGAAGTTGTCAGATGACCCCTTATAGGGGTTACAGCCCCTAAAAGGCGAAAAATAGTGTTTTTTGCCTATTGAATGATAACTATTGCAGATAGAGAAAAGTTGTTGCTTGCTAAATTGTTCAGCTCATTTAGCTCTACAAAAGTCTCCATAGGGTAGAAGTTGTCAGATGACCCCTTATAGGGGTTACAGCCCCTTAAAGGCGAAAAATAGTGTTTTTGGTCTATAGAATGAAAACTATTGCAGATAGAGAAAAGCTTTTGCTTGCTATTTAGCTCTACAAAGTTTTTCATAGGGTTGACATCAAGACCAGGTGAGCGATTTAGGCTCCTGGGAGCCTCTTGTTTTTGGTCCGATTTTCTAAATCTTTTTTTCATTGGAATCCTTGTGAAATCTCTTTCGAAATTTTTCAATCAGATTTGCAATAATTCTAATCGCTTTTGAAAAAATAGGGGTAAAAAAGGACCAAAAATGTTAATTAATATAAGACTTTTTCTATAAGATGTTGATGTAAATATGTGTGTGTCAAATATGCATTTAAAGTCCACCACAGAATGCATGTGTAAAAAAGCTGTATTAGTCCACCATGGGCTGCATGTGACCAAAGCAATAGACCATGGGCCTCCAACGTACAGGGTTCCACATGTTGCGGTCGTATCTTGCTGCGCTCGGCGTAGCTTTTTATTTTCAAATGTTGCACTTATTTAGCCCTATATCTTTAAATAACTATAAAAGATATTTCAAAAAACTAAATTGCATGTGGTTAAGCACCATAATTTCTTCAAAGTATGTGTACCTATGTAGTTCAGATGAGTGATTCAGCTTTCAATTGCCTAAAGAATGACAAATTTTACAGGTAGGGAAAAGCTGTTATCTGAACGAAAAAAGGGGGAACCCCCAAAAATCAATCCCGGAACGGAACCACAGCATATCATAATAGAACAACAGCACATAATAATAAACCCACAGCATATAATAATAAACCCACAGCATATTATAATAAACCCACAGCATATAATAATGGAACCACAGCATATAATAATGGAACCACAGCATATAATAACAGAACCACAGCATATAATAATCGAACCACATCATATAATAACAAAACCACAGCATATAATAACGAAACCACAGCATATAATAACGAAACCACATCATATAATAACGAAACCACAGCATATAATAGATAATTCAACATAAGACAGCTGCGGCGTTCCATATTAGAGAATGAAAATCGTAAAGACAGAGAGATCAACCCTTAAATTTGATTGCATAAATTTTTAATGTTCAGCTCGCCAATTCAGCTGTACAAAACCTCACTGGGTCAAAGTTGTCAGAAGAGTAATTGCACCAAATGTAAAATAAGACATGAATTTTTTTTTTAATTGAATAACCCAGCATCGTCTTTTACCGATAGTAATGTACGTAAAGATTAGCCTACATTTGTTATCCTTAGTACCTTATTTATCAGTTGTATCAACTATGTTCTGGTATGAATAATTCATTGGAATATATTGCATGGGTGACAAGTACATACTTAAAATTATTTTACTATTCATACTTGGATATAAATCCGTTCATAATCCACTGTTGACCGTTTGTGTTTGCACCATCCTAACGACAGGTTGTTTATAGCAGCATGGAAATTATATGGAAGTTTATCTTAGTTTCATGGTAGTAGCTAGCCGTGTAGGTGGTGGGTGTATCTTGGGGGACCGATCATTTAACTTGAAAGGGGGGGGGGGCTTGGTTTTTGTTTGGCACAAATGACAGAATGTTTTTATTTTCCATTCTTTAGCATAATTTTATATTTCAGAAATCCTTCTTAAGAATTTTTTTCTTAACCCTTGCTGCCAAAATATTTTTTTCATTCTAAGTCATTTTCAAAATATTTTCAATAAAAAATGCCCCATTAAAGTTAAATGGTCGGCACCTTACATATTTTCAGAGGTGGCACACATGGCGGGGGGGGGGGTAAATTTTCTTTTCTCCCAGTGTCTGGATACCCTGTCTCTCTCTGATATTGATTAATAAAATAATTTTCATTGTTCCATACCCCAATCTATCACCAATCAATCAACACTTGATTGATTGGTACTAGCCAGTATAGTCCCGCCCAACTTAAATATTAGGATTCATTAAAGCCTATATGCAACTTGAGGTCTCTGGCAATTATCTGGAGCGGCTAATAGCTACATTATGCTAAATTTAAGGTGGCCACAACATAGCGGCCAATAGAGTTAGTTGGAAAGGATAGCATTGACATAAAATCAAACAGCATTTTACTGCAACATATCCCTACTACATGTCTTCAATGTCACCTTAAGTAAATACTGAAACATAATTTCAATCTGTTTTCATTTTCTTAATGGCCACTTCATAAATATGTAAGTCAATGTACACAAAAGACCAACCCTCCATAAATATCTATTAGGAAAAAAGCATCAATAAATCGGTTGTGAGGGAGTAAATGGTTTATTTGTAAATAGATATATCAAATAAACTGAATGGAATTTTAAGTGAGTACCAACGTATGTATGGTAAAACCAATTTATATCAATGAAGACTTGACACAGAGTTATACAAAAGATTCATTTAGATTGGATGTATATAAACACACGGCAGAACCATTAAGACGAGAAATAATGTTGACGGACGGGACATAGACGTAAAATCCTTGAAACGGATTAAAACACAGGTAAAATACACAATTTGGAATGGATATAGTCAGAAAAGGTAAGACATTTTATTTGTTTACAAATGATAATAGAAAAACTGAAGCGTACAGTATAAAGAAAAATGAACTAGCTAAATATTTATGTTTGAAACATTGAAATCGGCCATGTAGTTTTCGAGAACATTAACAAACCAATAGCCTACCCTCATACTATAGCACACTTTCAATACGAGCAACGTGTAGCAAAAACCACTTTTTTGTGTTTTTTTTAAGTTTTGTGCTCTTTTAATGATTTTTGAAATTGTATATGCTGTTCATCAATTTATTCACGAAGCCATGGACTGCAAAGCATGTCGCTGTCCAAGAAAAAGGGGTACATGCAAATAATCTACGTTACGGAGGAATACATGCATGATTTATAATGTATCAGTCAAATGGTGCGTGTATATACTTTGACAGCGACTGTCGTATGAACGTCGTGTCTTAACTGCAAACGACAGTATGAGTTAAATTTATTAATATTAAACAAAAAATGTATCAATATCAGTTCTGGAGCTGCCAGGTGGATGCAACAACCTTCTCCTTTCTTGTAATTGTAAGATGGCTATTGGTGTGTTCGTTCGTATGAAGCTTCATGTACGTAATGGTTTTAGTTATGTCAAAAGCTGCAGAACCATATACATGTATCTTAAAGGTCAGGGGTATGAAAATCTGAAATGGTTGTCAGCATGACTTACTAGTAATACATTGCCACATAAATGACTCAAGTTAAAGTTTTTTAGATGGTTCAAATGTCTTCATCTGTAAGTGAATTGGCTAATCATGATTTAAGATTGGATAAAAAATAAATAATTTTGCGTTTTCTGTTTATTTGGATAAGTCGTGCAATCGTACATGTATCCAAAGTGTTACTAATGTGTGTTATGTACATGTAAGTCACCTGTTTGTTCCAGTTGTCGTGAATAACAATATTATGCATCTGCATTAACATAAATTCATCTTGACTTACATTTTCAGCATGTTTAAGAAGCAGAGGTACCAATGGGGTATCCGAATGTCAAAAGTCCGAAAGAGCAAGGACAAAACCAGTAAACACCAACAAGAACAGGACAAACACAGACAACATGTAAAACATGGAAACACAAAACAACTGAATATCAATCAACAACGCGAACTCCAGTCGAAACAAGAGTGAACTCAGGTGCTCCGGAAGAGTAAGCAGTTCCTGCTTGCTATAGCACACCCGTCGCGTTGCCAAAAGTCCATTCAGCGTGTCAAATCCGGTAAAGGAAGACAAATCAACACCCTATGACAAACCAACATCTGCACTCATCTGAGAGATCGAAATCCCATATTTGTCTACAAGTGCATGATGTCTTCCGTAAAATTTCTTGAGTGAAGACAGCAATCGAGGAGCAACATAACCCTGTGTGAGCAATTTTTGTGTCAGACGTGTCGCTCTGCTAAGGAAATCGATGTAAGTCCCGCATGTTCTGGAGTTACGAATCAATTGAGATACGTAAACTCCATAAGCTGGAGCTGACGGAATGTTGCTACACAAGAAGGGGAAGTTGACGATTGGAAAGTTGAAGTTATCACGTTTGTCATAGAGCCTTGTTGAAAGTCTTCCTTGAGAGTCAATTTCGAGATGTAGATCTAGATATGAAGCAGACTTCCTAGAATCCATTGTGTCCTTTATCTCAAGCTCCTGTGGATATATGAGATGGAGAAAGTCACCAAATCGAGAATTGTTTAGTGAAAGGACATCATCAATATAACGGAACGTGAGGTTGAAAGAGAGAACTAGTCTACGGTCTTTTTTGTCAAGAAGAGATTGCAAGAGGTCTGCTTCATATGAATGAAGAAACAAATCAGCAAGCAAAGGTGCACAATTAGTGCCCATTTGAATCCCTATTGTTTGCTGAAAAACACGTCCACCAAACTGAACAAATATGTTGTCAATAAGAAAGTTGAGCATGTCGATTATTTGGTCTTCTGTAAATTTGTTCTTTTTCTGAGACTCATTAATGACAAAGTAATTCTTGGTATAATCGACTACAAGAAATTTGTACCTGCGTTTTCCATTCTTTTTGAAAAAGCTGCGTTTAATCAGCTGTGCCAATCGCGATTTCAGTTGTTCATGTGGAATAGAAGTGTAAAGTGTGGAGAAATCGAATGTTTTGATGCTGTTACAAGATGAAACTGATTTAGAGTTAAGAATCTCCATGAGTTCTTTCGAATTCTTCAGGATCCACATTTGATTGACACCATTTCTAGAATAACAACAATCGTAATATTTCTGGAGGCCGGATTTTACTGCCGTAAGTATTGAAGTCAACAAAACTGAAAGAGGTTTAGTTGTACATTTAACTCTGGTTACAGTTTTTGGTAAATGTCCATAGCTAAGAATCTGCAAGTGGTAGAGAGTCGCCCTAAAGTTTTCACGTTGTCCGTCCGTCCTATTGCCCGTCTACAACTCTTGAAAAATATACCTTAAACTAAAAACTACTAACAATACAGTTCTGTACAGTTGGAAAAACTTATATAATTTTGAAAACGGGCTTTGTGAACACTTTAACGCCAAAACTATTTACAATAGCCTGATAAAGTTGAAGGGTAGGTTCAGTGTAGCATGTCATGATTAGTGTATAAAAACATATTTCATGAAAATTCATAAAATTTGTTTGAAAAAAAAGGTTCATAGAAAATCACGGATTTTCAAATTGGACTTAGTGAACAATAACTGAAAAACAACTTTTTACTAATACCGTTCTGAAAACACTTAGATGTTTGCCGACGGGACCCTTCCAGACTTTGGCAGTATTTTAGACTTTAATATAACGGGCATGAGGATTTGCTGTTATGTGCGACTGCTTCATGTCCATGTTAATATTAAATATAACAGTTTAATAATGCAATTATCTGGAATGAAAAAAACAAACACAAATATTTTTTGTATTGGTGAAAAATCGGACAATTTGGTTACATTTCTTTCAAAAATTTGTAAATTTTATGGAATGATTTTTGACTGCATTTTGTCAGTTCCTTTACAAAACCCAAGTGTCTCTGCAATGTGAAAATAAACAAGTTACAGAATGAATCATATCAGCCTGTTGTGCAGGAATATGGTACCTAAATAACATAAGAATATGACTGAATAAGCATATACAAATGATTTGTGTTTGTGTCTCCCTGTGTGTTTCTTTGCCTTGCTGGCTGGTAGGTTTTCACAAAAAGAGTTGACGCAAAACAAAGAAAAAACATATATATTTTGCAACTTGTACCAATAAATAATATGAATGAGGGAGGTTTTGGTGCATTTAAACCAAGTTCAACCATATTTTTAAAGGCCTGTTCTAAATCAAAACCATTGCGATCTCTTATTTCTCCGGTGTGTTTGCGTTGTTTAGTTTTTTTCAGTTCCGCGTTTCAGATTGATTCTTCAAGTTCGGTCGTTTTTTTATAATAACCTTTTATTATATTTGAATTATTGGTCGGGATAAAGTTGTTGTTCTAAACTTTGTAATATGCATTACAGAATTTATTCCCCGTCTGAACGCTGACATTTTGATGTTGTGGTAAATAGAGCATTAGGTAAAATAGTTTTTTTCCAATGATTTTTGATGTATTGTGTTTACTATGAATTTTTAATATTAACGATGACATTATGTATTCCTTTTTGTAGTCAACATAACAAGAGTGACCTGTCTTGTATTTGTATCATCAGAACACTGTCAAATTATGTACCTCTTAATTGTATTTCAGTTACAACGCAACGCGATTATTTTGCATGTATCGGTCCGTTACCAAAATTTTATTGCATGTATTTAGAGTCATTTTGTTATGCTTGAAATATATAAAAAAATATTGAACGTTATTATTGGATATTGATATTTTCATTAAAACAAAACTTTATTAACTTCTTTTATTTATATAGAAGCATAACTTATCAGATTATTACTCTATACAGGCCTGTTTATATTAACCAGTTTTAATTGTCCGTGTCAATGTAATCAAATCGAGCACACCGTTCGTGAATGATTTAAAAATATACCATTGTGTTCGACAAAAAGAAATTAAATCCTTATACAATATGTTCTTGTTTATATACTGGGCATGTTTTTAAAGTTTATTACATTCATATTTTTGATATTTTCGAGATTAAAAGTTGAAAATTGACATAAACCGTGAAATAATTGCATGTATCGTCCGTTAACAATGTTTTTCTCCATAATGGTTCTGCCGTGTGATAAATACGTGATTTGGTTTAAATCATGTCTCTATATTATGTAGTTGATTTCAACTATAAGTTTTTATCATGTCATTTCAGTTCCGTTTTATCATTGTTTTCTACTATCCTCTCTTTTCATCTTTGTTCCTTCTTTCTCTCTCAGATATATTGTGCTTTTAATTGATATTTTATCTTTCTTGTCTTCTAATCGTTGTTTCTGTATATTTATTATGCTGTCATAAGGAAAGTTTTAGGGATGTTAAAAGGAATCACTATGCATTCTCTCCATCCGTCCGTCTGTTTGTCCATCTATCCACATTTCTCGTAAGATCAACTTCTCCTAAACCGCAGATGGATTTGATGAAACTTTACTTGAAGAAAGTACATCATAAGGAGATGTGCACGAAGAATTTTCATTACTGTCGGATAACATTAAGGGGTAGTACATAATTGAACTTAGGTTAGTTGCAATATAGAGTTTGAGTATTCTTTTGTTTATAGTTTACTCACAATAATTTTTTTTTCAAATAAAACCCACGGTAGATAAAATTCTCAATACCACTAGCAAGGCATCACTCATATGTATGTATATGTAATTTTTGTACCCCAGAAAGTGAGACGTTAAGAAATGACTCAGTGAACACAATTTCTATGCCATATCAGATTAGGACGAACAAAAACTGAACCTCCTTCGGAAATCAAGCTTGTACTTAAGAAGTTTTTAACATTACAGTTTAGAGTTCCCAGTCATTATGTAATTAGATAGAAACAATTTGTTTTCATTCGTTTTATTCGCCTTTTTCTTGTTTAGGTAGCAACCATTTGATTTTTATAGGGGGGGGGCTGTGGATATTTTCTTCGTCCTGCCTTTATATTTTCAGAAAAAAGCTGAGCCTTGACTTTTTTTTGGCGCGCCATTTTTTTTCATTTCTAAAGATATTATAATATTTTCAGCCAAAACTACCGTCCTGCCTTTTTTTAATTCAAACACTGTCCAGCCTGTTTAGTTCTGGATTTTTGCCATCCTGCCATTTTTATTTCAAATTTCACCATAGCACCCCCTCCCCCATAAAAATCTAATGGTCGGTCCCTTATCGATGATTTTTACAATCTTGACTGCTTTGTATCGAAGTGTTACTGGTATTTTGGCACATACAATTTAGGACTTTTTAAGCAAAAATAATACAAAAGGGACAATCGAATATCCAAATCTAAAGAGAAACAAAACTATGACACACTGAATAAAGGCAATAAACCCCCAAACCATTTTTATAATACAAAGTTCCAGCCTTGATACTATCAGAACTATTTGGAATCCTGGCCCATCACGCCTCAGCTATTTAGTCGACTGCTGGTAAATGCAGACTGACGTAAAAAGATTGACATAGGCTGAGAAAATTAACACAAGTGATATGTATTTGCTTTGTTTTTGGCTTTTTTCTTGAACATTTCAGAATGATTTTCCAAGCTCTGTAATTTAGTTCTTATCTTTATCTAGAGTTTTGTGTACTTGGCAAATTGTTTTAACTACGTTTATAACTTACTTTCATATATTTACACGTATAATAATTAAGGACTTAAAACATGTATTGATACATTTCTGTTACTCCAATATAAACAAAACCTCATGACTTTCTTCTTTGAGACAACTTTATATGTACTTATAAACATATTTAAACGTTATGTTCTGTTAAGTTGTTGACCTGAAATACCCCTCCCTCAACTTCCAACCATAAACTACTGTATACGAAGCCGCCATAAAGTAATAAATTCATTTAAGAGATGTTGGTAGCGAATTCTGATAAGGGTTGATATTTGTATTGCTTAGTTTCTCTCTACAACATTGTTTTATTTTGACTACAAAAATACTATATATCTTCATAAGCAGATGTTTGTAACATTTGCCAGTCTGTTTTGCCAAAAGAAATATAATGGGGGTAGTGGAAGATTTTAAAGGGGCTTCTATATTGTGTAAAGTAGCATTCGTGTTACTTCTGATTGCGTCGGTTTTTACATTCATTGGCTATACAACTACATCGTGGGTATATGACAGTATTGAAAATGGTGGAAGCAATTATTTTGGGTTGTGGAGGGTGTGTGACAATGGAGAAGTACCAACAGGCTGTACCCAAATAGATGGGTGGGCAAACGGTGAGTCAAACTAATGTGACGTTGGGGTAATGCCATTTGATTACTCAGTAAGCGTTTCGTTCAAAGTTGTTTTCTTTTCGAATAAAGCTTGTAGAATTTTTTTACACAGTTTGGTTATTTGTTCAAGAACTATGATAATTTCAATTTTGATGAAATGAGGAAATAAAAAAAGATAGAAATATGATATTAAATTTAACTAGAATTGCATTTTTCTTTGGATGTTTCGCATAAACCTAAATTATTAGAAGAATATTTCCATTTCTGTAATTGAGTAGTAATCATACTCTGTGTGTTTCAGATTGGTTTGGTGTTGTTCAAGCTTTCGTTACGTTTGGATTTTTTGGAATCCTGATCTCATTTTTTCTGGTAATTCTCTTCATGTTTGTCGGAAAATGCCAGAAGAACAAAGAAGTTGCTATTGCTGTTGCAATAATTTGCATAGCCACAGGTAAATATCCATCAGCTTATATGAACAACAACAATAAGATACTTAAATTGAAATGGAAAATAGAGGTAACCCTAAATTACCCACTTATTTGAAATGCTTGTACCATGACCATTGCAAATTGCCTACTTAGGTGTGTAGTCAACCATTTACCGAACTATTGTTTTGACACTGATCGTGCGAAAACCTTTGCATTTTTACAAAGGTCTTTATTAAATTGAAAATACACAAAAAAAAATAGAGTTGTTACATCATAGTGTAAACCTTTTATCATTACTTGTTTGTTTGTCATTTACAATAAACCTTGTCCGAACCGAACCCTGAATAAACCCAAACCTTGTCTTCATCAAACTTGTTTTGATATTCCATCTTTAAACTTCTGCATAGTTTAACCGGTATAAACCAAACACCTGTCAAAACAAAACTTCTCAGACCAAAAGGTTTTTGATGATATATACAGAAATGAACTATAAAATAGGAACTGCCATAGACCACTAGTTTTTGTTCATTTCCTTGTTTATTAAATGTATCTGTTTTCTTTATTCTAGGCATATTTTACCTGATCGGCTGTATACTGTTTGCTTCTAAAAGCGGCGATACTAGTAAATGGCCAGAAGGGCCAAATGTTAACTATAAGCTGGGCTTCTCGTTCGCTCTCTCCATTGTAGCACTAGCTCTTGAAATAATAGCAGGAATTATCATGATCTTTGAGGGCATGGGAAGTGGCGGAGGATCCACCAAGCCATCAGCATAGATGATTGATAACGGACTTTATAGGTGAAAAAATGAGAGCTAAGGACAGAACTGAAAAAGAAAGAGAGTTCACGTAAAATTGGTTTCGGAAAGAATAACTACCATTAAGTAAATATAAAACAATCAAAACTTTACCAAAACCACTTTAACGTGATCTCATCTTACTAGCAGTATTTTGTACCTTGCGTAAAAATGGCGAGTAAAAGACTCTACACCAACTAAGTAAGTCAGTAAGATCAGAAATTTTAATGTGCTTGTTACCTAGTTAATCTTTTACAACTCTATAGACTGACAATTTTGTTAAATTGAATAATAAAAAGCTGAAAATATAAAATGTGTGCATGGATGACATGGAATATTGTTTCTGAAATTGTGACTTTTTACCCATATGAGCTGTTGTTAGAAATCCCGTCGGTTTGTCGCCCGACATAAATCCGTTGAACTTTGTCAAAAATCTTCTTTTCCGAAACCAAATCACTTGACCAAATTCAGCCACTTCTGAAATTCAACAAACGAAAAACGGCACAAAAAGCTCTTGGCTGTAAGCTTTTTAAAATCAAAAGAACTACTAAATTTTCAAGTTAGGGGTAATGGCCGCTTTATGGCCAATAAAAGTGATTTTTCATGTTACTTGCCTTATTGCTGATTACGTAAAATGTTCAGCTTAATATGCCCCTCGAAAGTCTTTATTTAGTAGTAGTTGTCAGATGACCCCATTAGGAGTTATGACCTCTTACAGGTGATAGAAACCATGTTTTCATGACTTTGCATGAAAGAATGAAACTTATTGCAGATTATTGCTTCAATGTGAATTTAAACATTACACGTATTTAAGACCATCTTAGCGATTCAGGCTCCAGTCAGTCTTTAGTTATCGTAAAAGTGGTGGATAAATAGTAAATAGGTACTATGTATCCGCAATACGCCGTTACACATCAGACTATCTAGATCTCTTTTCGGTGACTACTCTAAATTGAACATGGATTTTCATAAAACTTTAACAAAATCTCTGTGACACTATGCGGATGTGCACCACCTAATTTAAAACGACAGGACTGTTTAGGTACGTACCAATATCTCATATGCACCAGAAATTATGCAATTTGGTTCCAAACCAATATTTTCATATAGATTTACTAAAGAAACTAAAAGACCTTCACGAAAGACATTTCTCGCGTTCCGTTATATTGATGGTGTCCTTTCACTGAACAATTCTCGATTTGGTGACTTTCTCTATCTCATATATCCCCAGTAACTTGAGACAATGGACACAACGGATTCTAGGAGGTCTGCTTCATATTTAGATCTACATCTAGAAATAGACTCTCAAGGAAAACTTTCAACAAAGCTCTATGACAAACGTTCCAATCCTCAACTTTCCCTTCTTGTGTAGTGCTTTGTTATTGATATTTATTATCATTAGGAGAAGGTTGGGGCCAAAAAACTAGTTTAATTCCGCCACATTTTAAATCTGCAAGTCCGAAGCCAGGAATCTTTATCAAATCTGATGGTTGTATTCGTCGAACTTATGTTATTTGTTTTTTTGTCAAGAAAACGGTCTTTCATTGTCACTTTAAGATTGGGCTTAATTAATATGTAGTTTGTTCAATCCAGGGCCAATTGCAAAACAGCGAGCAGCGACCGCTGATTTAAATACCCTGCCTTTGACATAAATAATGTTAAAATAACCTTTTTGTGAAGGTTTTTAACAATTTGGAAAACTAACAATGTTACTCCCTAAGGGTGTTGGGTAAAGGTAATTAGGATTTTCAAAAATTCTATCTATTTTGAAGGCCTAGGTATAAGCCTTTGACGATTTCCTGTTCAACTTTTGATAATTTGAAGATAACTGGGACGTTTTGCAAGATGATTTTGCAAAGAAACTCAGAAATACTGATTAACCATCTAGAATTTCCCCCAAAAATGTTTTGCCAAGATAAGTCTTTCATGAAGATTTTTTAGTTGAACCAACTCTTTAGTTGGTATGAAAATATTGGTTTGGAACAAAATTTTGGATTTTGCATAGCAGATTTGCCCTTAGTGGATTTTCATTAAATTGTGCCACAGGGTTGATTCGCACCTCTTGTTTTTAAGAAAGTTGATATGATTGATCTTTGGGAGCGCATGAAAGATATCTATTAGTGAGCTGCAGCTTACAGTTTTTCCAGTTTATTACTACCAACACATGTTGTCTGTTTTAAAACCTATTCCTTTCACAATTACTGTTTCGAATTTTCAAATGGTTTGCTTAAACAAAGCTAAGATTTAACAAAGATAATTTTGGATGTATCCATTATCACAGACAAATCTTTTGTTGCTTTAAATACTATTTATAGTTGACTTTTCTGTAATCCTCTTTAGTTTGACTACGCTTCCCCCAAACATCTGATAAAGTTTTTTTTCGTAGACAAATAAAATTAAAGTAGAATGATTAATTGGAGTCGTTTTAGTTTCTATTGTATAAACATGAAGAACAGAATGAGATAATTCCAATCTAAGGTCATTCCAGTTGGGCAATCGTAAGTGGTAAGCCGGTAAGACCAAATATGACAGAATTTGTAGACATAGCAAGCCACAAAAACAAACCGCACAACATACAAAAAAAATCACATACATATTAGGCACGGACCATTTGATTTTCTGGGGGTGGCCTGGGATTTTACCTTGAGCCGGGAATTTTTTTCGCCCGCTTTGCAGGCCAGATTATTTTTTTACACACATATTAAGCAAGGAAATTTTGTTGGCAAGATTATTTTTTTTTTCAATTGGCAAGATTGAGACCAGATTATTTTTTTCAACCTAGGTGCTGGCCAGATTATTTTTTTTTACAAAAATCAGGGCCGGGAATTTTTTTTCAAAAAAATCCCAGGCCCCCCCCAGAAAATCAAATGGTCCGTGCCTTACAACCAGACCACAATCAGCAACGTGAACTTAGTCGAAAAAGTTCACCGGAAGAGTAAGATGTTCCTGCTTGCTATAGCACATCCGCCAGAATGAAGAAATGCGATGTGTATAATACAGTGTTAACAGCTTCATGTGCCTTTTTAACATATTCTATTCAACTATAGCTATAACAATTTCTTGATGTGCACAATGCGAGACCGTCAGTTGATGTGTCCACATTTTGAATTAATGTTTTAAGTTGATGTTTCAACATCTTTTCTCTTTTATTGCTCCTGAAGAAATGCTCCTGAGGTCCGAAAATTTGGGCACCTTTTTACTGTTTTAGTTTCATTTTCACCCTTTATTGTGATTTATTTATTTGGATTTTACCTTTTAAATGTAGTTTTACATTCTAAACAGTTCTTTTTATATTTACTCATTTACAAACCACGGTGCAACATCTTTTATAATTTCGTTTATACGACCCAGTTTAATCATAGTCATAATTTTATTTTCTGTGCTCTTAATTCATTTTCATAGTGTTTCTCAATATTTTGGGTAGAGCGCTTCTGATGAGTCTTGAAGACGAAACGCACGTCAAGCGTAACAAAATTTTATTGTCTGAAACTTTGTTGTTATTCATGTTATTATTATCCATATATAGTCACTGCAAGACGTTCGTTTCATCATAAAGACTCGTCAATGTTGCATATGATTACCTGAATATTCATAAAATGTAAAAAAAAATCCAAGTAAGATGAGGAAGAGGGCATCAATACATCAAGGTACGTGTACCGGGCACATGGCACCAAATACCATCTATCTGTCTATTTATAGTTATATTAATTTAAACAAATAGTATTTTTGGACAAACAGAGCACCAATTGTTCTGATTCCTATTCAAAACATAATGGCCCTTGATTATTTGATATTTATATATATTATATTGTGAATTGAAGCTAAGATTCCGTTGCTTGACAAAATTACATGCAGTACACATGCTAATAAAAAAAGCAAAAGTATATATTATGAAAGCACCATAGAATTAAGAAAGTTAAAACTCCCAGAAAAAACCAGGGTGAAATGGTGCATGAGCCCACATTCTGATAGCCCGTGCACACAACGTTTTTTTTTTTGCCATGTGGTTGTTAAGAGACCTCATGTTGCTTATTACCAGTAAACACTTTAGATCGATACATTTCCTATTCAGATGACGCAAATGTACTTTATCCCTATTTTCAATAAAAGAAACTTTTCCATCAATTTCCATACCTGGCGGATTATAGCAGCGTGGGGCGATAGGAAGCCAATCAACCATGTGAAATTGATATTGCTTTTTAATATTCTAAGTTTGATGCAGTTAACCTAATGAAAAAACGTTTTTTTATAAAGTGTTAAAGCGTGGAAAATGATTTAAAAATAGAGGGCTGCTAACTTAATTTTTAAAACATTTCTACTGCATTGGTTATGATTCAATTAAATCATTGAATTTACAAAGAATATTAAAAGTTTTTAACTTGTTAAAACTTGTGAAAAATTTAGATTTTAGAAATATTACTCGGGATATTACTATTTTACAGTGGACTGTTCAAACGTACAAACATATATTTTGCAATTTTCTTTACTCTGTAGCATACATGTGACGGATCCGTGTCTGGAAATGTATTATGACTGAACAATTAAAATGTCTTTCAAACTAAAATTTTGTCATGTCTTGAAAAAGCGGGAGATTACACAAAAAGTCGGGAGAACGGGAGATGGGTCAAATAGTCGGGAGATTTTGTCTCCCGGCGGAAGAATCACATGTATGCTGAGGGTAATACTTCTTGCTGTAACAAGACTAAGTACTACAGGCAAAATATAGACAAAGTTGTATTGTAAAAATATCATAAATTATAATTTATAAATGTACAACGTTTAAAAATAGTTATAAAAATGTTCCTCGTATATTTACTCTAATTTGACACATTTTCACAAATTCAGCTTCGGCATGCTACTTTCAACGCATTCTTACATTCACTTAATTCAGTCACAATTAAATATTAAAACAGTTTTTGTCTCTAAGATGATGGTTTGGTGCCACCACCACCTTTACCCTCAACAATCATAAGGATTCCAGCAATGATTTCCAATACAAGAGCCACAATTGACAGTGCAAAAGAGTATCCGAATTTGTAAGTGGCAGTGACGGTGTCTTTCCAGTTGTCGTCAACTTCAACTCCAAAAACAATCACCCCGATCAGGTAAAAAATTCCTGAAACGAAAATCATTGATATAAAATGACTGAAATGGGCGATTGACAATAAATAATAGATGCTATTCGTGCCTGTGCTAAGCCAGGAATCCTTGTCAAAGCTTTTGTTTGTCCCTGTCAACTATCTGTTCTTTGTTCTATGTCCAGAAATTGGTCTTTCGTTGATAATCTAGGGATTTGTTTAAATCTTATGTATTGTATTTTTAGTCTTGGGCCAATGCAAGACTGCGAGCAGTGACATCTGGATATCTTGAAGACTGCTGGCTGTTTGCCATTGAAATTTTTTAAATTGCCGTTTCTTTAATGTTAGTTGTGTCGTGTACACTAATCTTATTCCACATATATTTATCGTTTATAGTCAAGTATTAAGCTGATTTATCAAGAAAAAAAATGGCTATTTCTAGCCCTTGAAACCATAAATTGTGTAAAAATAGTTCGGAGCAAATTTGCAAATAATCTAGTGACCCACCCGTACTGATGCCCATTCAGAGTGCCCCACCTGGAATACTTCCAATTTGATGTGACCCACCTTAATTGATGTCTTTTTAGAGTGATCAACCTTAAGTGATGCCCATTTTAAGTGACCCACCTGTAGTGATGCCTATTTAGAGTGACCTACCTATAGCGATGCCTATTTAGAGTGACCCACCTATAGCGATGCCTAGTTAAAGTGATCCGCCTTTAGCGATGCCCATTTAAAAAAACCTTTAGTAATGCGAATTTAGAATGACTCACCTTTTGTGCTGCCAACTTAGAGTGACCCATCTTTAGTGCTGCCTATTTAGAGTTATGCTCCTATAGCCATGCCTATTTAGAGTGAACCACTTCAAGTATTAAGCTGATATATCAAGGAAAAAAGTGGCAATTTCTAGCCCTTGAAACCATAAATTATGAAAAAATAGTTTTGAGCAAATTTGCAAATAATTTAGTGACCCACCCGTACTGATGCCCATTCAGAGGGCCCAACCTGGAATATTTCAAATTTGAAGTGACCCACCTTAATTGACGCCTTTTTAGAGTGATCAACCTTAAGTGATGCCCATTTTAAGTGACCCACCTGTAGCAATGCCTTTTTAGAGTGACCCACCTATAGCGATGCCTATTGAAAGTGATCCGCCTTTAGCGATGCCCATTTAAAATAACCTTTAGTAGTGATGTCCACTTTAGCGATGCCTATTTAGAGTGACATATCTTTAGTGATCCCATTTAGAGTGACAAACCTTTAGTGATGCAAATTTAGAGTGACCTAACTATAGCGATGCCTATTTAGAGTGACCCACCTATAGCGATGTCCATTTACAGTGACCCACCATTTTGATAGACTCACCTGTTGCTATGCATATGATGGCTACAGCTATGGCAACTTCTCCGTTCTTCTGGCATTTCCCAACAAACATGTACAAGATGACCAGAAAGAAAGAAACTAAGATACCGAAAAATCCAAAAGTCACAAATGCTTGGACAACGCCATACCAATCTAATAAGAGAAAAAAGTAATAATGATTCACAAAATAAGAATGATATTTGAAATAAAACTTATTAATTGCAAATTATTAATTGCAAATATAACGATTGTGTAGTAAGTCGTTACTTCGTACAATGATCCTGAGTTTCTAGAAACAACCATGGGTAAGACAGGTATCGATGGCGATTCATTTATTATAAAAGGCTTTTGGATTTGAATTATAGGTATTTTATTTAGACCATGGGCCAACTGCAGAACTGCAAGCAGCGCCTACTGGCCGCATTGAAGGCTGTTGGCGGTTGTCCATTGTGATTTTTCTGATAGGCCGCTTGATTGTGGTCTGTGTCGCGTACACTTATTCCACATCTCATTATTTTCTATTTAGATTAAGTGTACAGAACAACATTGAGGGACAAAATCTCCAAAAAAACAGTCGTTGAGCAGTGAATGTTTAAAACATTTCCAGCATAAATTATTTGCAGATATCTGATGACCAAAAATGCACCGTTAAGCATGCATCTTAAAAGTCACCTACATCCGAATGAAATTTGTCGTAGGAAAAAGAAAAGAACCAGGTCAAGAACCTATGTTTGATGTTTAACAATTATGATGATTGATATTAATGTTATTGAAATTGAAGTAAATTTATGAGATTTTAATTGATGAACGTTTTATTTCGTTATGATGACTCAATTTTGACAGAAACGAAATAATGTATCTATTTTAATAAAAAAACATAAATATATATTTAAGCTGAAAAAATATCTTTGTCACTAAAATAATAAGTATATGAAAATTTATATATGGTCTCATAAGTAATAAATATTTATAGAAAATATACCTGAAAAGACGAGGAAATAATAATGAAAAAAGAGCGAACTTACCGTTAGCCCAACCATCTAGGGCCTGGCAGCCAGTAGGCACTTCAGTCTGCCCACAGAGTCTCCACAACCCCCAATGTTGGCTGCCACCTGTTTCATCTTTGTCATACACCCAATCAGTTGTCGTGTAGGAAATACATGTGAACAAAGTTGCTACGAGTAGCAAAATAAATGCTACTTTGCACAATATGGATGCTCCTTTAAAGTCGTCCACGATACCCATCTTTTAAGTCGGTCTGGTCGGAACTGTACCTGATATGGGATGCTTGGAAATGGCAGACTTGTTTGCATGTTGTTTAATATATGTAATTCTGGTCGTCAAAACAAAAGTGTTGATGCAGAGAGAAACCAAGTAAACCAAACATCTGATATTGAATTACTCTGGTAGATATAAGGACAGAGGTTTTGCTTGACGACACATCATATTCAATAAAACAGCCAGTTGTAAGCAACCGTAAAAAAACGAGCTTTGATAAAAATTACGTTTTAAATCGATATTTGCTTTTCATTTACTGGTGGCAACTTAAAATATGTCTTAGTTATCCGTCCGTTAATTTGAATCCAAACAAAATATCTTTTTTATCATTTATATTTTTTCAAACTTAAAATGAATTCTTTTGAATAGACGTATAAGATTTAACGCCATAATAAGCTTTGAAGCATATTGAAAACGCATAGAAGAGAAGGACTGAATAAGCACACAATACAATGTTAATTCATGTACAATCATATGGTATATCTAAATGATGCATGTGTTAAAAAAATGAAATAAAACAAATAAAACAAAAATAAAAGCAATTACAAAACAATACTATTGTTTTGACATGAATTCCTGTATTTAATTAATTGGAATTTGTTTGCTTTATGTGTGACCTGTTGTGCTTCTTAATACTGTTGTTGCCGGCTGATAGCTTTTTCGCCTTTCAAGACTTCCCACATGAAATTTCTTTGATTCTTAAGTTCGCAACAAACGTCAAAATGAACGTGGTTGTTTTGAATCTTTATCAATTTGATTTTATTTTGTTTTATTCAAGATTACCACCAAGGGAAAGCTTTTGGCCAACAAAAAACGTATCTTACCCCGCCATATTTCAAATGTGCTTGTCCGATAGTATAATACCAATAATCTAGTAAGATGTCAAAGCTTATATTATATCTTTATGATGAGAAATCTACAGCTTGGATGGGTCTTTCGCTGTTTGAACCATATGTATAATATTTCTTATCTGGATCCAATTGCAAGACGATTACTTTGTAGCAGAGACCATTAGATGATTTATGAAAGGATATGGAATAAATGAACATGAGAGCACAACACATATGTTAACCCCAACTGCTATTAATTTTTATGAGCTGTATGTTCATTTCGGAAAACTATTCCTCATCAGCAGCACTAGAACCCAAACAAAGGAAATCGACATTAAAATGTTAGAGTTTGCTGGTGTTTTTTGTTGCTGAAAATGAAGGTTGTGTCGAGTACATTTACATCTTTTACACGTATCACTGATAAAGGAAGCACAATCATAGAAAAGGAACCTTGGGACGAGTCTACAATGATCACGAATGCTTGTTATAATATATATAAATCTCATCAGGAGCTACACTTGAATTCGAACATTCGGACCATTTGCACACACAGAGCATAACATACAAGTACATGAATATTATATACATTTATGATTTCCAAGAATTAAAAAAAAACAAGGTATTAAGGGACAACTAAAACCGAAGAAAGTTAAGACCGCAATTATCCTCGCGTGATACAAGCATTTCAATTGAAAAAGTGGGTTGAATCAGTTAAATGAAATTCGATAACTATTACATGTAGGTGCATGTGTAATACATGTTATACAAAATATACTAGTATGCAACCATCTCTCCAATATTTCACTGAATTTAAAACACCATAATTAACTTTATTAATGATTAAAACATATTTGAAGTTTTTTATGACTAAATAAAGAAATTACATATATGTGTTATTGTCTGTCATGTACATGGTATATATAAACTATGCGGATGGTTTTGTTGAGCCACCGCCACCACCACCGCCCTTCCCTTCCACGATCATCAGGATCCCAGCTACTATTTCCAATATAAAGGCAATGATCGATAGAGCGAAGGAATATCCAAATTTGTATTCGACATTGGCTGATTCTGTCCATTCGTCGTTTACTTCAGCAGCAAACACGATCACCCCAATAAAATAAAATATTCCTGAAAATTAAAAAAAAGGAGATAATGAGATGTGGAATAGACGAACACAACCTACAACATAAACGGCAATTTAAAAAATCCGCAATAGAAAACATTAACAAGGTATTAATTTTGAAATAGATTTTGAAATAGAATATCATTGAAAAGAGTCACTAGAGGGTTATATTGACATTAAAAGACAAGAGAGTTATAAATTGACATTAAAAGAACAGTTATTCATTTATATGAACTATTGTAAACCAATACTGAGAGTCTTCAGTGCTTTAAAATAACACCAAAAGAATCGAACGCGTTGTCCAAAATGAATTTTAAAGACCTGTCGATATAAATGTCTCGTATACATGTATGTATATCAGCAATTCAAACTAAGAAAGTCATTTACAAGGCAAGTTGAAGCAAATCCAAAGATGCTTACATACATTCATGCATGAGCTAGTTTGAATTGTTATCTCAATATAAAACTCTAGTTTTTTTTTAAATAACCTTTTAAAATGCACATTTATAACCGTTTACCTTTATCTATGAACTCGTGTGAATCATTC
The DNA here is from genome assembly GCA_963971305.1 of Arcuatula senhousia. Classification (NCBI taxonomy): domain Eukaryota; kingdom Metazoa; phylum Mollusca; class Bivalvia; order Mytilida; family Mytilidae; genus Arcuatula; species Arcuatula senhousia. The sequence continues at coordinate 19,646,061 of OZ020304.1, read as the reverse complement.
TTGATACGCAGAAATTATAAAAATTCTAATATTCATAAAGTTAGTTCCAAAACAAAATACTTGAACAGATGAATTAACGAACATAAATATTATCCGGGAATTCATTCAGAATCGGCAGGCATTGCCAATAAATTAAGGTAATTTGATGGGGGGGGGGGGTGCTGGGATTTCCTCGAAAAACAAAGTGAATTCAATGTTGGCTCATTCTGCCTCGTAAACACTGTTTATGCAAAAGTTGAAAAAAATAAGGAATTATGTTTTAATTAAAATCACAAAAAGAAAAAAAAAAGAAAAAAACGTAAGTTCAATTAACTCCCTTAAAAATGATATCAATGAACATAACCTGTTTTCATTGTTTAAGAAGGGGGTCTATCTTAGGCTATTTCAGGACTTTATTTGAATCATATGCATTTTATATAGACTTTGGACCGAATGCAGAACGGCGAACATTGCCGAGCTGTGTGCATGGCGGACACTTATTTCACATCTCATTATTTTCTATTTTTTCAGTTTATTCAACTTACCTGTAGCTATACAAATTATAGCGACTGCAAAAGCTACTTCGTTGTTTTTCTGACATTTTCCGACAAATATGTACAGTACAACCAAGGCAAAAGAGACAAGGATACCGAAAAATCCAAAGGTGACAAACGCCTGGACAACACCATACCAATCTGAAAACAAGAAAACTAGTACACGAACTTTGCCCTTTTTGTCTGGACAACACCGTATACTTATCTAAAAACAAGAAAAGTAGTACACGAACTTTGATTTTTTTCGCCTTTACACCAATTAATCAAAGTTCGTGTACTACTTTTCTTGTACCAATTTGAAAACAAGAAAACTAGTACATATTTTTTTTTTCTAATTTCATCTGAACAACACAGTACTTGTCGGCAAACAAAACAAAGATTAAACTAGATTATGAACTAAAGTTTTATTTCTCTCATTCATAATGTTCAACCATACAACGGTATCTAAATGGTAAGCATCGCATGCGCAAGTTCAGACACATATTTTTGACGTGAATTTTTATTTCCCACTATTTCAAATTTTAGAAAATTCTCGAAAGTTTCATCAATGAAACAGATTATCCTTCAGAAATGGTCGCTAAGGCTCAAATTTTGAAAAATAATAACTTTCTCGGGGTGGAAACCATCTAATCTATTTCTTAGTGAAGAAGAACCTGAATTTATCAATTTGGAATAAAAAGCCATTTTATTTTTCAAATTAGTTATTTGACATTGTAATGTTTTTAATTGTGAAAATCGGAGAGACACTGACTCTTTTTGCGTGCCAGAGCTGGCAATTTTTTATCTTTAAAATATTTTATACATTTTCCAACCAGAAATATCATTTTGTCCTTTCTATTTCAAAGTAGCGTCCTGTCTTTTTATTACCTTGTTTTTGGCATCCCGCCAATCTGTCATTTAGTTTGAGAAAGTCTTTTAGAATTCCGACTAGCACAGTTCCCTTTTAGAATTCCGACTAGCACAGTTCCAACCGAGATAGTCTTTTAGAATTCCGACTAGCACAGTTCAAACCGAGATAGGGAAAATCATGTTTTTACACCTCTTTTTGGTACTGTAATTGTATTTAATCCTTATATGAATGTTTGCTTCAGCATAAATATCGAAAGGAGTTTACAAGTTTGAAACTTTTGTTGGAAATGCTAAGTGGTTAATCATAAAAACGACGAGGCGCTTAAAGATAAGAAATGGTATATAGTATAGAAAATATGGCTTCGAAAAAGGTGTTCTAAAACCTTAGGTAGGGACATTCTCAATATCTACGTTTTACTTATTGCTGTTGTAACTCACCATTAGCCCAACCATCTAAAGTTTGACATCCAGTTGGTAATTCATCATTACTGCAGATTCTCCATAATCCGTAGAATAAATTTCCACCGGCCTCTTTTGAATCATAAGCCCATTCCGTAGTGGTGTAAGAGATTAAAGTAAACATAGAGGCTACAAGAAGTAAAGCAAATGCAACTTTACATATTATTGATGCCCCCTTAAAATCATCCACCACACCCATTTTTGCTCCTTCGTTTTAACAGCACGTCCAGAAAATAAAATGGCAAGGATGGTAACATGTTGCTGAATATATTTATACATATCTATAGAGCTGGTCGCCAAAGCAAACTCTATTGCAGCGACTCAACAAATAAAATGAAGTTTTGAGTATAGACTCAAATAATTGAATAAGTTATAGAATTAGCCTAACAACTAACAAAAAAAACTACTCAAACGAGCTATGATAATGTGTACTATATGTAAATTGATTTAAAAATTTTCTATTAAACTTTTGGAGAAGTTCTACTTTCAAAAACAAAGATATTTGATTTGGGGATTTATGTCCGAATTTATTTACTATTGGCAAATTTGCACTCTTAAAGGCCTGATATATGCACTTAAAAATAAAACAAACAATTGTGTGTTTAAAATGAGGGTGGAATAAAATCTAAATTAGTTGAAAATTTAATTTTCGATCTATCATTTAAAACGGTTTTAAAGAACTGCTCTGCGTTGTACACGTACAATTATTTTAAGACACCAACCCGGCCCGGGACTTAAAGGGGGGCTTGTTTTGCTTGGACTGTTTTTTCATGCAGTAGATTTGATATCAGGTCTGTCGTCCAAAATAGTTTTCCCTTTCCCGGTCATATTCGTTTTCAAATTGGCCGATTTTTAGATCAGAGACCGACCATTTGACTTGAAGGGGGACTTAGTTTTTTTTTTCAACAAATATATTGAATATTTTTTAAAAAGAAAATTATAATGGAAGCAGAGGTTGTGTGGTGAGGAACAGACCTAATACCGAATTTCAAGAGACCCATGTCGATGCTGGATACCAAATATGAAAAGGTTATGATTGAAGTTGCCGCTAATACGGGTTCGAATCCCCCTCGGCCCATCCGCTACCCGCAAAATATTCACCATATACTCTCCACAAAATATACCCGGGCAACAGAGAAGAGAAATTGCACTCAATGTTTCTTTTACTTTCTCACAATAAAAAAAACCCCAAATATCTGTGGTGTTTATTCTAATGTTCTCTGGGACTTTATATCAATATTTTGTCAGATTATATGGGCCATACAAAAAAGAGAGAATCTGATAATTCTAACAAAAGCTTGGAGATGTGAAATGAATTTAATGCACAGGGAAATTTTGTTTACGCAAAATTCACGTGTAATAAATTTTAAATGAAATTAACGTGAAATTGACGTGAATATTATGTGGAACTCAGTTGATTTTCATGTTAACTTTTTTCATGTGATTTTCAAATGAAAATCATAAAATAAGAAACTCACTTTTAAGTTTTTATGTGAATCTCACAGGAACAAAATGCCCCTGTGTAGGTGGAATTTTGTTACGAAAAGAGGGGGTTTGTTTGGGGAGGCTTGCAATATTATGAAGATATCGTTCAAAAATGATAATTCTGTAAGTTTGGGTCTTTTAGACGCCTTCAAGGGTTGTAAACAAAATATCATAAAATAGATTCCACTTGCAGTTGCTGAGAAAAAAAACATAACTGGTATTATTGTAGGTCAGTGTGACTTTATTCCAGTGCGGATGCAAGATGTACCCAATGATAAAAAAAATCGTTTAATGACAAAAAATAAAAGCAATTTCATACGTACGAATAAAAGTACCGCGGAACGCTTTATGTCCTCCCCGGCTTTGTTTGCAACGGGCTAACAAGCAATTAAGTAGCTCAGTTACATTGCATCTGAGGACGTGCAGATAAAAAGATCGAGTAGACAGCCAGACCAAAACCAAGATACTTTTGTTGCTCTAAACATGTTATTCGTGTTGTTAGGCTTTTTGTCAGAGACATTACATTAGCATAATGGGTGTCTTTGAGCTTATGTTTTTTAACCATTGAGAAATTTTAAAAGCCTAATCATTAACATTATTTATTTATAAGGTTTGGTTAACGCCTTTGTAAAACATATAAATTTCACTTTATGCACCTCAGTAACTCTTTATAACTCGGCATAGTGCATTTGAGTCATGCATGTTTCAACGAAAAGGTAGTTATTGCAGCAATTTAAATGCAACCCCCACAAAAATTTTCAAATAAGTATATTGAATTATTTAAACTAAATTAACAAAAGAATCTTTGCAAATACATGTAAAAACACATTTTGTGGATAAACGTATTATGAATTCATACTAGTCTAAAATTAAACGTTTATATGGTATCCATAAGCAAAGGGATATCATGGTTTCTCCATCCAAAAATATCTAATTTCAACAATCGAGTTTTGGCGAGCTTGTTAAAAATAAAAAAAGGCTCACAGGAGCCTGAATGACTCACCTGGTCCTTAAGTCAAAAGGGTCTTCTATTGAAGGGTTCATCTGACAACTTTGACCCAATGGAGACTTTTATAGAATTTAATGAGCTGAACAACAGCTTTTCTCTATCTGCAATAGTTTTTATTCTATAGGGCAAAAACATGAAAAAATAACCTTTAAAGGGCAATAACCCCTTTAAGTGGTGATCTGACAGCTTCAACCCTATGATGACTTTTGTAGAGCTTATATAGCTGAAAGTTTAAGCAAGCAACAGCTTTACCCTATCTGCAATTGTTTTCATTTCATAAGGCAAAAACATGAAAAAAACACCACTTTTGACATTTTAAGGACCATAACCCATATAAGGGGTCATCTGACAACTTCGACCCAATTGAGACTTTGTAAAGCTCAATGAGTTGAATTTTTAAGCATGTTAAATTCTGTTCAGTAGTTTCAGAGGAGAAGATTTTTGAAAAATTGTTAACGGACGACAGACGACGACGGACGCCAAGTGGTAACAATAGCTCATATGGGTGCCGTTTCATAAAGCAATCGTGAATTAACGTGCTCGTTATCCCATCCAAATTAAATGGGCTTACATGCACGTTAGGCTAAAGATCGCTTTATGAAACAGCACCTTGGACCTTTGGTCCAGGTGAGCTAAAAAAATTGTTGATGCTGGAGAAATCTTTTAATAATCGACTTTTTAGCTCACTTGGCGTCCGTCGTCCGTCGTCCGTCCGTCGTCAGTCGTCCGTTAACTTTTTAAAACGTTAACTCCTCTGACACCATAAGTCCAATTGCAACCAAACTTGGTATGGTTGTTTATTAGCATTCGGTGCTTAGAACTGATGTGCGGATTTTTGATTCGTTGTAAAACATGGCCGCCATGGCTAAAAATAGAACATAGGGGTAAAATGCAGTTTGTTGCAAATAACTCAAAAACGGCTACAGATATCAAAATTCTGGCTCAGGATAAAAATGATCAGCACCTCAAGATCTACCTATCCTGAAATTTTGAAGAAAATCCAACTACCCATGTAGGAGTTATTGTCCTTTATGTGGATTTTTTGCAAATTTTGCACCTGTTTAGCTCAATATCTTGAAAACTATATTAGATATTTGAGAAATTTAAATTGCATGTTGTTAAGCACATCAAGATCTACAAAAAATGTAATAGGTTCAATGTTGTAGGACCTTTCCTTTTAGGAGTTATTGCCCTTAGAACGTCCAAATTGAGCATTTTAACAGCATTTCCTCATTACATTGAAAACGTTAACTCCTCTGACACTTTAAGTCCAATTGAAACCAAACTTGATATAATTGTTTATTAGCATTAGGTGTATAGAACTGATGTGGGGATTTTTGATTGGTCGTCAAACATGGCCGCTGTGGCTAAAAATAGAACATAGGGGTAAATGGCATTTTTGGAAATAACTCTAAAACGGTGACAGCTTTTAAAATTTTGATAGGAAACAAAAGTGATGAGCACCTGAAGATCTACCTTCCCTGAAATTTTGAAGAAAATCCAACAACCCATGTAGGAGTTCTTGCCCTTTTTGTGGATTTTTTGCAAATTTCGCACCTGTTAAGCTCAATATCTTCAAAATTATACAAGATATTTGAGAAATTCAAATTGCATGTTGTTAAGCACATCAAGATCTACAAAATATGTAAAAGGGTCAACGTTGTAGGACCTTTTCTTTGAGGAGTTTTTGCCCTTAGAACGTCACAATTGAGCATTTAACAAGGGGCTCCCAGGAGCCTGAATCGCTCACCTGACATATGTGCCTGAAGTAAAGGTTATAAGGCAAAATCTATTTAACGTTGAAAGGGTCATAAGATTAACTAGATAATGTGTCTATGAGCCACAGGATGGCCCTCCCGTTCTTGAAATATCATTGACCCTCAATGTGTATTACCTGGGATATGGACCTTTCCCAAGAAATTGATCAAAAGTGTTCATGTGTAAAATATAGGTCGCTGTGACCTTATTTCTGATGGGTGGTGCCATGTACCAAGACTCATCGAGAAGTGAAATATTATTGACCCCTAACATGTAGTATTCAAGATATGGACCTTAACCAAGAACTTAACCAAAGTCATTCATGCGTAAAATATAGGTCACAGTGACCTCATTTCTAGTGGATGGTGTCACTTTACCCAAGACACATCTAGTGGTGAAATATCATTGACCCCCAACATCTAGTATCCAAGTTATGGACCTTAACCAAGAACTTAACCGAAGTTGTTCATGCATAAAATATAGATCACAGTGACCTAATTTTTATTGGGTGGTGTCATGTTACCCAAGACACATCTAGTGGTGAAATACCATTGACCATCAACATGTAGTATCTGAGATATGGACCTTAACCAAGAACTTAACTAAGTTCATTCATGCGTAAAATATAGGTCACAGTGACCTAATTTCTAGTGGGTGGTGTCACCTTACCTAAGACACATCTAGTAGTGAAATATCAGTGACCCCCAACATCTAGTATCCAATATATGGACCTTAACCAAGAACTTAACCAAAGTCATTCATGCATAAATTATAGGTCACAGTCACCTCATTTCTAGTGGATGGTGTCACCTTACCCAAGACACATCTAGTGGTGAAATATCATTGACCCCCAACATCTAGTATCCAAGTTATGGACCTTAACCAAGAACTTAACCGAAGTCGTTCATGCATAAAATATAGGTCACAGTGACCTAATTTCTAGTGGGTGGTGTAGCCCTACCCAAGACCCATCTGGTGGTGAAATATCATTGACCCCCAACATCTAGTATCCGAGTAATGGACCTTAACCAAGAACTTAACCAAAGTGTTACGGACGGACGTACGGACGTACGGACGTACGGACGGACGGACGGACGGACAAGGGTAAAACTATATGTCCGATCCACATACGTGGTCGGGCCATAATAAGGAGGTCATCTGACAATATGGTGGATCTAAAGGAGCTGATCACTTTTGTTCTCAATCAAAATCTAAAAATCTGTCACCCTTTTAGAGTTATTTGCAAAAAAATGCAGTTGAACCTAATGTTCTATTTTTAGCCACAGCGGCCATGTTTTACAACCAATCAAAAATCCCCACAACAGTTCTATACACCTAATAATAATAAACAATAATACCAAGTTTGGTTCCATTTGGACTTTAAGTGTCAGAGGAGTTAACATTTTCAATATAAGGAAATGTAGTTAAAATGCTCAAATTTGACGTTCCGAGGGCAATAACTCCTCAAAGGAAAGGTCCTACAATGTTGACCCTATTACAAATTTTGTAGATCTTGATGCGCTTAACAATATGCAATTTAAATTTCACAAATATCTTGTATAGTTTTCAAGAAATTGAGCTAAACAGGTGCAAAATTTGCAAAAAATCCACAAAAAGGGCAATTACTCCTACATGGGTTGTTGGATTTTCTTCAAAATTTCAGAGCTAGTAGATCTTGAGGTGCTGATCACTTTTATTCCCAATCAAAATTTTGAAATCTGTCACCGTTTTAGAGTTATTTGCAAAAAACTGCCATTTACCCTTATGTTTTATTTTTAGCCACAACGGCCATGTTTTAGGACCAATAAAAAATCCCCACATCAGTTCTATACACCTAATGCTAATAAACAACTATACCAAGTTTGGTTCCATTTGGACTTAAAGTGACAGAGGAGTTAACGTTTTCAATGTAATGAGGAATGCTGTTAAAATGCTAAATTTTGACGTTCTAAGGGCATAACTCCTAAAAGGAAAGGTCTTACAACGTTGTCCCTATTACATATTTTGTAGATCTTGATGTGCTAAACAATATGCAATTTAAATTTCTCAAATATCTAGTAAAGTTTTCAAGATATTGAGCTAAACAGGTGCAAAATTTGCAAAAAATCCACAAAAAGGGCAATAACTCCTACATGGGTTGTTGGATTTTCTTCAAAATTTCAGAGCTGGTAGATCTTGAGGTGCTGATCACTTTTGTTCCCAATCAAAATTTTGAAATCTGTCATCGTTTTAGAGTAATTTGCAAAAAACTGCCATTTACCCCTATGTTCTATTTTTAGCCACAGTGGCCATGTTTTACGACCAATCAAAAATCCCCACATCAGTTCTATACACCTAATGCTAATAAACAACTATACCAAGTTTGGTTCCATTTGGACTTAAAGTGTCAGAGGAGTTAACGTTTTCAATGTAATGAGGAAATGCTGTTAAAATGCTTAATTTTGAGGTTCTAAGGGCAATAACTCCTAAAAGGAAAGGTCCTACAACATTGACCCTGCTTACATATTTTGTAGATCTTGATGTGCTTAACAATATGCAATTTAAATTTCTCAAATATCTAGTATAGTTTTCAAGATATTGAGCTAAACAGGTGCAAAATTTGCAAAAAATCCACAAAAAGGGCAATAACTCCTACATGGGTCGTTGGATTTTCTTCAAAATTTCAGGATAGGTAGATCTTGAGGTGCTGATCACTTTTACCCTATGCCAGAATTTTGATATCTGTAGCCGTTTTTGAGTTATTTGCAAAAAACTGCATTTCACCCCAATGTTCTATTTTTAGCCATGGCGGCCATGTTTTACGACGAATCAAAAATCCCCACATCAGTTCTAAGCACCGAATGCTAATGAACAACCATACCAAGTTTCGTTGCAATTGGACTTACGGTGTCAGAGGAGTTAACGTTTAAAAAAGTTTACGGACGACGGACGACGGACGCCAAGTGATGACAATAGCTCACATGACCCTTCGGGTCAGGTGAGCTAAAAAGCATTTCCTCATTACATTGAAAACGTTAACTCCTCTGACACTTTAAGTCCAATTGGAACCAAACTTGGTATTGTTGTTTATTAGCATAAGGTGTATAGAATTGATGTGGGGATTTTTGATTGGTCGTCAAACATGGCCGCTGTGGCTAAAAATAGAACATTAGGTTAAACTGCATTTTTTTGCTATTAACTCAAAAAGGGTGACAGATTGTTAGATTTTGATTGAGATCAAAAGTGATCAGCACCTTAAGATCCACCATATTGTCAGGTGACCCCCTTATTTAACTTATGACCCTTTCAACGTCAAATAAATTTTGCCTAAAAACCTTTACTTCAGGCACATATATCAGGTGAGCAATTCAGGCTCCTTGGAGCCTCTTGTTCTAAAGAGAACCTGTTTCTCCCATGGAAGTTTAGAGAAAACTCTTTATAAAAAGTAGATCTTTTAAAAGTTGATATAAATGATCAAAATTCAGGCCACTGTGGTTATGATAATGCTTTCAGATACAAAATCACAACGATTAATTAGGCGGTTTATTTTAAATAATTTCCCCTGCATGGGTGCTTACAGCAATAACTTACCAATATGAAAAGGCGTTTGTGGGGCTCGTTCAGCTGTATCTTACGGTTCTCAATAGGATAACAACTTTTGCACTCAAGAGCCATATCTCTTACGGTATAAGAGTTCGTTTGACAACTTTGGCCCAATAGGAAGTTTGTAAAGCCGAATGAGCTGACAACTGATTTATTTTAAAGCAAGCAAAGGGTTTTCAATTCATTATGCAAAAACAAGAACTTTCACAATTATATAGATGCCCGATAATAACACATAAAAGAAATGACGACTTCTATAGCGCTCGAAGGTTTAAAGGTTTAAAGCAATCCTTTCAGTGGTTTCTAAGGAGAAGAAGTCGATTTTAAAGAAAGGATGATAACAACAGACGTAGAAAATCTGTCAAAATAAAAAATGGCCGGATTTCGTCAAACAGGAAGTAGGTGAGCGACAGACCTGAAATCGAATCCCATGCACGTCATGGGACCCCTTCCCGATGCTGTATACCAAATATCAAGTGGCTGTGATTAGTAGTTGCTGAGCCTGAAAACGGTTACGAAAATTTCTTCCCCACCCGCACACTGCCCGCCTGCCCAACATTCATCATTTTGTAACCCGGATTTATCACTCCCTGAAATCTGGCCGATAACGAACGCCAAGTGATGATAAAGGTTTGATCTTGAAAAGAAGTAAACTTCGATATAGTGAAGACTTTGTGGGCCTAATTGAGCTAATAATTGTTGTAAGCAACAGCTTTTTCTCTATCTGCATACAAGTGCAACAGTATTTTTAACTTTTAAGGGGTACAAATTGTATAAACTCTAAAATGGGGTCACCTGACAACTTGGGTCCTATAAAGACTTCATAGAGCCTCTTATAATCTGAACGTTATAGCAAGGAACAGTATTCCCCATCTGCAAAGTGGTTTCTCTAAATGACAGAAGTACGAAAAGGGGATTTTCCGACAACTTTGATCTTTACTTATGATCATAAAATGCGTTATAAGTCATTGTTTTTTTACATGTGCTCTGTTTTAAGTCAGAGATGCCAGTTTTTGGCGGATCCATAATTGTACAGGATACCCTAAGGATCACTCATGCATGCATTTTTCAGTAGTTTGAGAGAAGAAGATCGTACAAGTTGGGAGCTCACCTAGTCGACAAGTCTTTGTTACCAGTTAAAACACCTAAAAACACTAATCAAACAGTTTTTTTTAGGTTTAACGTTTCAGAAAGCAACCCATTTTCTTTCCATGCAATAGTTACCACTCTATATTTTCTAACATTATAAGCGGCATAATCCTAAGAGACGTCTTGTCAGCATTTTTAAACAGGAACTGCGTTTCTCTATCTGTCAATTATAATAAGTTTCATTAATTTCTGTCCAGTAGTTTCAGAAGAGAAAAATTGAAAATTATTGCAAAAAAAAAAGAAGACCCAAGGTCCTTCCCATGAAAAAACTTGAGACTTTGACCTCTGACTTTTCAACTCAAAATCCATGTCATTCCTTCTTGTCTCGTTAGCTTGAGCGTGTAAGTTTCATGAAGATATATCACAGAATTCAATTTCAGTGTAGCATTTCAAAGTTTTTCAGTTGTGACCTTTGAACTCAAAATCAAAAGACTCTTTTCTTAGTTTTAAAAAACCCTTAAGTGGGTTTCTATCTAGGGGTTCAATAGTTATACTGCAGAAACAAATTTCTAAAATTGTTTAAAACACCAGGTTTCCTTCCTTGTAATGCGCATGGTCGATATCCAGGCATCCACAAGTTATTTTCAAGAAACTAATTCTGACAAAATTATGTCGGGCCAAATGGTAAATTTTATGACCCCCACTCTCACTACAGAATATGGATGGATGGATGGATGGATGGATGGAAGATCAATTCCTTTACTCCCCAACAGAAAGGTGGGGATATAATAATAGCTTAGTTCAACCAAGGATAGCTTTAGCAAGAACACAAGAAGAGCAAAGGAGATGTAGAGGAATTCCTTAGTATGCTATGGTTAATCCTGGTTATAAATTTTAACTTATATAGACTATAATTTATGCAAGTAGTACAAACATTTTTTGTTTATTTTGGGTGCAAATTCAACCAAAAACTAATGTTATTCTGCTTTTAATCTACCTGCATTCTAAGAAAATTGTGTGTAAGGAGTAAATGAATTTGTGGATATTCTTAGTCCAAAGGGAAATAACACCAACATTACACACTGTAAATGATCAATTTTTTGTAGAAAAAGATGCCCAACTAAGAGAAGTTTCAAAGGAGTTGCAATGAAAAGTATGTGGAAGGCTTGCAGACTGAGTTACTCAAATCCAACTCTACTTAACACATACATTTTTAAAATGAATAAAGATTGTATTTAGTGGTTTAAGTATATGGGTCATTCTCAAAAAATGTCTATATTTCGAGGTAGGCAAACTTGAATATTAGAATTGCTCACAGAAAGTTTGTAATTTACTTATTGGTATCCTCTATCATTTCAGTAAACAAAACAAGCAAAGAGTAAAAATCAAATCGAATATATTTTGAATTTTTTTTAGTCATTGTCCTTCAGGGTTGATTTGGCTGTCCTTGATGTTACCACATAAAAAACGTTGCAATGAAAGAAAGCTTTAATCTTTTATTTAAAAATTCATGCATAACTTGCCACATAGGGACAGAACAAGTACTTTGCAAGCGTCAGAAATAAAGGTTAACTCAAAAATTTGTTTCTAAGAGCATCATCAGACAATGATTTTAAACAGTTCAGCAAACAGGTCAAAACTAACTAACATATCAAATGCAATATATGACATTTCACTTCTTCATTGACATTATGATGAACAATAAGGTTAACTAGTTTCAGTTGCAAAATATCATTGTTCAGAGGGTTATGTATTAGACAACAATTGAGCAAATTAGACTGGTAACATCAGGGACAATGCATAACATCACAGACAACTAATAGCAATAAATAAAGACTTCTTGACAATAAATGTTTATTTTAATGCAATAAATAACATGTTTTGGGGCAATATCTAATAAATTATGTAGATGGGCTATCTTTATCATTAAATATCGCATTTATGATTGGTTAAACTTCACTGAATGTCCACTATGTTACCGGCTATTTGTCTCTGATGTTACCACTATTTTAGCAACAAATACAAGAATTTTCCCCCCAAAGTATTGACACAATTGCATTTCGATATCTTAAACCGTTGTATTAAAGTATTTGTGCCACTTTCTAACTAACAGAATGCAAAACCAGATGATTTGTTGTACCTTTAAAAACATGTCCTGTATGTTACAAAAAATGTCTCAGCTGTTACTGTCAAAATATCCCTCCTGTTACCGATTCTCAGGTTGAAATATTATACTTAAACCATGAACTCTGAGAAAGAAAATATATTTATAACACTCTATATGGCTAAAATCAGTGATTAGAGTAATTTTAGTGCTATAAAATTAGAAGCCATATACAAAGAAGACGGATTCAAGAATTTTTACTTATAATTTGTCTGTCCTGTTACACTTTTGAACAGTAACATCAGGGAATTACAGGAACATTATTTGCTTAAATTATTAAATAATTGTGTCACCATCATTCTTTTGGGTCTCAGATATGATTGGTCAAGATGTAAAATTTACCCATAGCAGCTACAACCACATACCTCTATAGTCTCTGAGATATCGCGGTAACATTATGGACAAGGAAAAAAATTACGCCTCCAATTCAGCTTACATTCTTTACATTGTAATGAAGATATGTAATTTTTTCTCAAAAATGTAACTGTAACTTAGATAAATGGATGTGTTTTGATGTTTCTATGTCTTTATTTGTTGCCTGATAAGGATATACGTACAATTTATTTTCAATTCTATCTACCAGTAACAGCAAAGACATTTTCAGAGGGGACATTTTTTGATTCGCCAGAAATTTTTTTTCAAAGATGTCTATCCCAGTTTATTTTATAGATAAGACAGATAGATGGCCAAAGAAAAACCCATCATGATTTCCATAGTCTACTTGCACATTATCATATTTTTTAAGGACTTTTAACTTAAAAAATTACTCATAGGACAGACGATTTTGGTCAATTTTTGAGTTTTAAAATTGCGCTGTCATGTCTTTTTTAAAGATAGCGTTTATTTGTTTATGTCAGAAGTGCATCTTGGTGCATATATTACTCAAGACAAAAGATATTGTTTAAACTCAATTATACGTGGAAATATTTTGACTGCCACGTAATAAGGACATTTTTTGAGAATGACCCATATAAGAATCTTTTGGAAATTATTCATAGGCTTTTATTGTTTTTTTTCTAGTATTCATTTTAACACAAGAAGATGACATGAATGTAAAGTAAAGTACATGTACATCAACATATCTCATAAACGTTCATAATCAATTTGAACTTGTGATTGAACCGTTTACGTAAGAAGGCAAATATATCATTAATAATATTTTTTGAGTTTTTTTATCTTGGTAAACCAATAAAATTCTATAAATACAAGTTTGGATATACATGTATAATAAATAGGGTGTCATCTAATGTAATTTTGATTGACATGATCATTTTTTTGGTTCTATAATGCATAGTTTTCAATGAAAGAAATTTTTAGGTGTAAGAGAGGTACATTGTATGTTCTAAGATCTAGACCAAAAGCTGAAAGTGTTTGGATGAAACATTTCCAGAGTATAAACAGTGGTGGATCCAAGGAGTGGCCCCACTCCATCCCATATTTTCTCACCAAATTATGTTATTTACATACATTGTTAAGTTTTTCAACCAAATCAGCCTAGAACCAGGGGCAGATAAGGAGGGACCCAGATCCCCCTTTTGACAGAAAATTTTGGTTGGATATATCCCCCCTTATGTATAGGAAATCATTGAAGCATGACCAAAGTCCCCCCCTTTCAGGCAGTCATTGCCCCCCCCTTTTTGAAATTTTTGAAAATTTGAAATTGATCTGCTACTGGGAACCCCTTTCTTTCATCAACAGTGTACTGAATGTTGAATCCGTCTTTCCAAACTCCTGAATCCACCCCTGATGAATTTAGTATATATTTTAGTTTGCACATGGTTATAATATTAATATAGTAATTTGTACAATGCATTGTACTTAATCATAATCAAACTCATACATTAGATTGAACTAATTAAAGAAGAAATTCTGTCTCCTTAGCATACAAAAAGAGATAAATCTAAGGTAAAATGTTACAATAAATAAATAAATAAATATACAAGTCAATTAAAACTGTTAGTGTACCAAGCTTATGATATACATGTACATGTAGCCATGATTATGATAAACAATAATTGTTATAAATAAATAAATTTTGAATTACTACTAAAGTTTCATTCATCCCTGAGGTTTCCTTACTCCATTCATGATTTAAAAAACCCAAAGTTACAATTAAACTGATAGAAAGTAAAAGATAAGGCCAAAATTCCTAATTTTGTGTGTTTGTTTTTTTTGTTGTTTTTTTTGGGGGGGGGTTTATTTTGCATCAAAGAGGGAGGATAGCTAAATCAGATGCAAATTCAGGTAATGTACATGTAGGTACATGTAGATGTTCATCCAAACCATTGTCTCAAAAAGAACAAAACCTTAATTTTATTTCCATAGCTCATTGCATTGTATAAACTCTCTAAAATGGTACTTAGTACAGGTAGTAAGAAGACAAACATCTCATTTGAAAATATTACCTCTCAGTGGTGGACCCTGAGGACCCTGATGTTATATTAAAATTTGTTTTTCAATTAGGAACTTTTATTTTACTGCAGATATATATTGTTTGGCAGGAATAGGCAAGATTGACCTGGACTACCCCCTTTTTCAGCCAAAACTCCAGGTTGGAACCCCCCTTTTGAAAATTTCAGGATCTGCCCCAATCCTAGAAAAGAAAATAATTTTAAAGAATAAGAATTATAATCAATAGAAAGTACTGTATGATGTACTGCTCAGGGGTTCAAATTAACAGAGCAAAAGGTCCAGGACTTTTTGAAGTTCTAGGTGGAAAGCCCACATCAGATGTTTTTAAAAAGTCCTCAATAGGAGTTATTGTTAAAACATGCAGGTCCAGGACTTTTGTTAATAAAATTTCAAAGGTCCTGAATAAAAAATTAAAGGTCCTGGACCAGTTCTAATTTGAACCCCTGACTGCTTATAAAAAATATATTTTAGCTTTATTTCATGGTGAAAACTATATTTTTAAACTGCAGCCACTGTCCACTTCAGGTTAAGGGGTAACCTAAGATCAACTCACTCATCTTATACACAGTAAAGGTCAATAATTAGAGCACAATAATTCATAACATATGTACATATGTGTATGTACAAATATGAAACCACTGTGTTTCTTAACAAAACTACGCCAAAATATCTCCCTAATTGACCAAGCATAGATGATGAGTCAGTTCACATGTGTAAGTAACAAATACACATTAACAAACTACACATCTGTAACAAACCAGAATTTTCTCTTCTTTCAACTGTCACTATGACTTGTGCTATGTTCATCAAAACCTTCACTTTCTGTGACCAAGGCTCGCTCTAGAATGACCCTTCCTTCTTTGTATCTCTGGTTTTCTTCTGTGGCAAACTCATACACCCATCCTAGTTTGGCTTCACAGTTTTTACATGACACGTCTCGTACCATATGTCTACCAGTCAGCATTACTCGATCTTGTACTTCACTGTAACTCAAATTCACCACTCTGTTGAAAAGGAAAGCTCTTCCTGTGGCACCTGCAGACAGTTAAGGAAAAGTTATATAGGATGTCTTATACATGGTGTCATGTACATGTATTTAGCTTTCCAGTAACTAAAATGCAAATGTACAAAATGTATTTTTAACATGTAATTATAAGTATTAACATTTTGTTTTAAATAATGGATTTTCCATTTGCAAGTTCTTTGACAGATCACTTTAACAATAAGTCCATCTGCAATAAAAAAAACATTATTTCTAGAAGAAATGTTTATCAATGTTTTTACGTCACTCGTCAGTTGATGCGTCAACTTCTCATCTCTTTCATACATGTAATTTCCCCTGAAGAAGGATGTGAGGTCAAAAAATTTGGGCACCTTTTCAACGCTTTATTGTTTTAATTCTTATTTAACCTTTTATTGTAGAAGATAGAAGAAAATGAAATGTGTATTTATTCATTTGGATTAACCTTTTAAATGTGGTTTTACCTTCCCAAACAGTTCTTGTATATAAATGTAATCTTTACATGTACTTTATATTTTATTGTATCACAAATTACAATAAATGTAGAAAGTACATGTACATAAATACATGTACATCTATAAATTTACAATATTAGCATTTGTTTTGATTGCTTCGTATATAAATTTTACAAAAGTGAGCCACAGTGATCAAAAAATGATATTGAGTCCAATGAGTTTACAATGTATGGAAGAGAATATGAGTGATTATAAGTATAAAGTGTTTTTACTTATAAAGAGCAAAAGTTACGACAAAATTAAGATTCTTTAAATATACCTGTAAATCTAGTGGAGATCAGCTCTGCTCTGTTGGTTAAGGGAGTATCACAGTTTGAACAGGAGAACAAACGAGTACCTCCAATATGTCTTAAAAATATTCTTCCCATTTTATGCTGTAAAAACTTAAGGGCTAGAACTCTGAAATTAAAGAAAGATATGATTATAAGTTTAGTCTGACTATGACTGCATTAGTTACATGTGACCATTCTGACTGATAACTTTAGCAACCTCTTGGGCACATACATGTACCTAACAGGCCCGGCAAATTCATTTAACATCATAACAATAAGATTTGTTTTATTGTTATGGCAGTTATAATTACAGTAAATCCATTGATATTGTGACAATGTGAAATAAAGAATGACAGCCTTTAAACAATATATTAATTTCTAAATGAGCGGGCAAAATACAAAGTACCAATCTGAGCTTCCTACTGCAAAAGGATTTATTCTACAAAGAGTAGAGAGAATTATCTCTAATGTAAACTACCGCAATTGTATCCTGTGCCATTTTAATATTGCTTTGTAAGCGATGATAAAAAGAAAATTGTTCTGTTTTGATATGCGAGCCAAGTGAAGCTCACTAATGTACGTACAGAGTCTGCCAAATTGCATAAGACCCAAAATATGATCAAAGAAATTTTGACCTGAGGCCAATAAGATTTTCTAAAGTTTTAGAAAAAGTCTGCACATGCGTAGAAAAATTGTGGGAAATACGATCACAACATCCCTAATTTTCATTTCTGCATCGGCACAAATTAACCTTCCTGTGGAAAAGATTTTATTTCAGTATCTTGGCGAGCTTTTAGGGCAATCTGAATCTGAATCTGAATCAAGGTACGTCGATGAAACCACTACTGGTATGATTCGACGGGAGAGAGAGCGGCTGAATTTAGTCGCGGCTGGCCCTAAAAGCCTCAACGGAGTTGGAGTTCACGTTTGCGTCTTCCAGCTGGTTCCAATCGTGGACAGTACGTATGAAAAAGGAATTCCTGTAGGTAGGGGTGTTGCACCGGCTTACTCTGTTGCACTTGTTGTTTTTCAGTTTGTGAGATTCAACAATGTTGGTTGTTTCAAAGTCTGGTTTACGTGTGGCACGGATACTACGTTTGTTTCCTTCGACTCGTTCAAAGTATGATGAAGCTGGTATGGCTGGCAACATCCCCTCAACCACCTTGTACATGAAAGTCAGTCTTAGTTGCTTTCGTCTCTCTTGTAGAAGCGGGAGGTCAAGGTCTTTGAGCATACGGGTTACACAGCCACGGTCCCGTGATTTATAATCGCCACTTATATACCGGGCAGCCTTTCGCTGAACCTTTTCCAGTCTGTCAATATCCGATTGGAGGAAGGGGTCCCATACTACGGCACCGTATTCTAAGGTGGAGCGCACTAATGAAATGTATGCGGTACGACAGCATTTAGCTGGACTGTGTCATAGATTTCTACGGATGAAGCCGAGCGTGCAGGATGCTTTTTTACATATAGCATTTATGTGGTTTGTCCACTTGAGGTCGTTTGAGATTGACAGACCCAAGTACGGATTATTAACAACGTCTTTGAGTATCGTATTATTAAGTTCATAGAAGAATGGTGATGTTTTTTTAACGCTGAGTATGTAACATTTAGAAATGCATTAAATCGCATGCCCCAGGTGTTAGCCCAATTTTCAAGGTGATGAAGGTCCCGTTGTAATATGTTGTGATCTTCATGAGAGCGGATGGGACGATATAGCAAGCAATCGTCTGCAAATAGGCGAACTTGAGATGATACTGATTCTGGTAAATCATTTATTTGCCATTATCATACTTTGTTTTCATGGACTCTCTTCATGATAAAAGCCAGGGATAACCAAAACAAGTTTTATTTAATCCCTGTAAAAGCATAACATGTATTTTTTAGGTTAAACAAATAGGTGGGTCATGTAATTGTGTATCATTTGTGTATATTTACACACATGTACACTATCATTTGCATATGTGTCCCGAAAAGAGTCCTGTAATTTTATACCACTCATTTGTAACTGGTTACATGGTTACAAAGAAAACCTCAACAAACAGAAGAAATTCAACAACCGAGAAATTCAATGAAATGTGAAGGCCTTATCTCAGAATAGTTACAAATAGGTTACATCCATATAAAACAGTTACATCTGGGTTACATCTGAGTTACAAACATTATTTGTATAAAATTTGAAGGCCTTATCCCAGAATGGTTACAAATAGGTTACATCCATATAAAACAGTTACATCTGGGTTACATCTGAGTTACAAACATTATTTGTATAAAATTTGAAGGCCTTATCCCAGAATGGTTACAAATAGGTTACATGTATATAAAACAGTTACATCTGAGTTACAAACATTATCTATATAAAATTTGAAGGCCTTATCTCAGAATGGTTACAAATAGGTTACATATATATAAAACAGTTACATCTGAGTTACATCTGAAATAAAAAGGGTTACAAACATTATTTATATAAAATATGAAGGCCTTATCCCAGAATGGTTACAAATAGGTTACATCCATATAAAACAGTTACATCTGAGTTACAAACATTATGTATATAAAATATGAAGGCCTTATCCCAGAATGGTTACAAATAGGTTACATATATATAAAACAGTTACATCTGAAATAAAAAGGGTTACAAACATTATTTTTATAAAATATGAAGGCCTTATCCCAGAATGGTTACAAATAGGTTACATGTATATAAAACAGTTACATCTGAGTTACAAACATTATCTATATAAAATATGAAGGCCTTATCCCAGAATGGTTACAAATAGGTTACATGTATATAAAACAGTTACATCTGAGTTACAAACATTATGTATATAAAATATGAAGGCCTTATCCCAGAATGGTTACAAATAGGTTACATCCATATAAAACAGTTACATCTGAGTTACAAACATTATTTATATAAAATATGAAGGCCTTATCCCAGAATGGTTACAAATAGGTTACATCCATATAAAACAGTTACATCTGGGTTACATCTTAGTTACAAACATTATTTGTATAAAATTTGAAGGCCTTATCCCAGAATGGTTACAAATAGGTTACATGTATTTAAAACAGTTACATCTGAGTTACAAACATTATCTATATAAAATTTGAAGGCCTTATCTCAGAATGGTTACAAATAGGTTACATCCATATAAAACAGTTACATCTGGGTTACATCTGAGTTACAAACATTATTTGTATAAAATTTGAAGGCCTTATCCCAGAATGGTTACAAATAGGTTACATCCATATAAAACAGTTACATCTGGGTTACATCTGAGTTACAAACATTATTTGTATAAAATTTGAAGGCCTTATCCCAGAATGGTTACAAATAGGTTACATGTATATAAAACAGTTACATCTGAGTTACAAACATTATCTATATAAAATTTGAAGACCTTATCTCAGAATGGTTACAAATAGGTTACATCCATATAAAACAGTTACATCTGGGTTACATCAGAGTTACAAACATTATTTGTATAAAATTTGAAGGCCTTATCCCAGAATGGTTACAAATAGGTTACATGTATATAAAACAGTTACATCTGAGTTACAAACATTATCTATATAAAATTTGAAGGCCTTATCTCAGAATGGTTACAAATAGGTTACATCCATATAAAACAGTTACATCTGAGTTACATCTGAAATAAAAAGGGTTACAAACATTATTTATATAAAATATGAAGGCCTTATCCCAGAATGGTTACAAATAGGTTACATCCATATAAAACAGTTACATCTGAGTTACAAACATTATGTATATAAAATATGAAGGCCTTATCCCAGAATGGTTACAAATAGGTTACATATATATAAAACAGTTACATCTGAAATAAAAAGGGTTACAAACATTATTTTTATAAAATATGAAGGCCTTATCCCAGAATGGTTACAAATAGGTTACATGTATATAAAACAGTTACATCTGAGTTACAAACATTATCTATATAAAATATGAAGGCCTTATCCCAGAATGGTTACAAATAGGTTACATCCATATAAAACAGTTACATCTGGGTTACATCTGAGTTACAAACATTATTTGTATAAAATTTGAAGGCCTTATCCCAGAATGGTTACAAATAGGTTACATCCATATAAAACAGTTACATCTGAGTTACAAACATTATTTATATAAAATTTGAAGGCCTTATGTCAGAATGGTTACAAATAGGTTACATATATATAAAACAGTTACATCTGAGTTACATCTGAAATAAAAAGGGTTACAAACATTATTTATATAAAATATGAAGGCCTTATCCCAGAATGGTTACAAATAGGTTACATCCATATAAAACAGTTACATCTGAGTTACAAACATTATGTATATAAAATATGAAGGCCTTATCCCAGAATGGTTACAAATAGGTTACATATATATAAAACAGTTACATCTGAAATAAAAAGGGTTACAAACATTATTTTTATAAAATATGAAGGCCTTATCCCAGAATGGTTACAAATAGGTTACATGTATATAAAACAGTTACATCTGAGTTACAAACATTATCTATATAAAATATGAAGGCCTTATCCCAGAATGGTTACAAATAGGTTACATGTATATAAAACAGTTACATCTGAGTTACAAACATTATGTATATAAAATATGAAGGCCTTATCCCAGAATGGTTACAAATAGGTTACATCCATATAAAACAGTTACATCTGAGTTACAAACATTATTTATATAAAATATGAAGGCCTTATCCCAGAATGGTTACAAATAGGTTACATCCATATAAAACAGTTACATCTGGGTTACATCTGAGTTACAAACATTATTTGTATAAAATTTGAAGGCCTTATCCCAGAATGGTTACAAATAGGTTACATGTATTTAAAACAGTTACATCTGAGTTACAAACATTATCTATATAAAATTTGAAGGCCTTATCTCAGAATGGTTACAAATAGGTTACATCCATATAAAACAGTTACATCTGGGTTACATCTGAGTTACAAACATTATTTGTATAAAATTTGAAGGCCTTATCCCAGAATGGTTACAAATAGGTTACATCCATATAAAACAGTTACATCTGGGTTACATCTGAGTTACAAACATTATTTGTATAAAATTTGAAGGCCTTATCCCAGAATGGTTACAAATAGGTTACATGTATATAAAACAGTTACATCTGAGTTACAAACATTATCTATATAAAATTTGAAGACCTTATCTCAGAATGGTTACAAATAGGTTACATCCATATAAAACAGTTACATCTGGGTTACATCAGAGTTACAAACATTATTTGTATAAAATTTGAAGGCCTTATCCCAGAATGGTTACAAATAGGTTACATGTATATAAAACAGTTACATCTGAGTTACAAACATTATCTATATAAAATTTGAAGGCCTTATCTCAGAATGGTTACAAATAGGTTACATCCATATAAAACAGTTACATCTGAGTTACATCTGAAATAAAAAGGGTTACAAACATTATTTATATAAAATATGAAGGCCTTATCCCAGAATGGTTACAAATAGGTTACATATATATAAAACAGTTACATCTGAGTTACATCTGAAATAAAAAGGGTTACAACTAAAACTACGCTGAAAACTAAAACTATTTGGTATTGACCAAATGTGAGCGAGGAAGTTAAAGAAAATATTGTTATGTTCAGAACTTTTCTATAAAAACGTCGACAAAGTTTTACTATTTTCTCCCATTTGAAAGGTCAATTTTATAAAATTTTGATTGATTGGTAGGTCAAATGAAATCTAGAAGACTCGACCTGATAAATAAATATACATTTTACTATGATAACTCACAAAAAAAGAAAAGTTTGTTACTGTCTACTACATGTACATGCCATTGTAATTGGGAAAGGACTTCATAAATACTTTGTACTTGTGTCCAATTCACGTTCGAAATTCTTCAAATAAAATATAACTCAACATTGTAACCTCACAGACAGCAAAGGCAATTGAATAAAGTAAGCTTTTAAAGATATTTCCTAAATGAAAATGCAAGATATGTGGAAATGATCAAATTATATGGACTACTCTATAGCCTTTTTTTATTTAGAATGAATGAATTATACAGTGGAATTATCTTTTATTTATTTTTTCAGGTAGAAAACAGTACTTTAACCAAAACTGGAGTTGCCATAAAGAGGGATGTATGCACTGCTGTTTTCCAAGCCAAGACGCTTCGTTTGGAAGTTCACAGACTCAATGGAAAACAGAACCATCCTGTGAGGTTGGATGGAAAGACCATGAAATGCATTACCCTGCCATCAACAGCCTTTACATCAGACCAATGGGATTTGATCACCAAAATATTTGACTCCGAAGAAACAAGTTTGATGACAGTTATATCTACAGAGCCACAAGCACCTGCTACCCAGTCATCATCATTTACCGCTACCCAGCAATCAGCTACCACGACCCAGTCATCATCAGCCACAACCCAGTCATCATCAGCCACGACCCAGTCATCATCAGCCACAACCCAGTCATCATCAGCCACGACCCAGTCATCATCAGCCACGACCCAGCCATCAGCTTTCAATACCCAGCCATCATCAGTGACAAACCAGCCATCAGTTACCACTACCCATTCATCATCAGCGACAAAGAAGCCATCATCAGCCACAACTCAGCCATTAGCATCCACTTCACAATCATCATCCGCCACTACCAGGCCATCAGCTACCTCAACCCAGCCATCATCTGCCACAACACAGTCATCAGCTACCACTACCCAGCCATCAGCTTCCACTACACTGTCATCAGCTACCACAACCCAGCCATCATCAGCCACTACACAGTCATCATCAGCCACAACCCAGCCATCATCAGCCACAACCCAGCCATCATCAGCCACTACCCAGCCATCATCAGCCACAACCCAGCCATCATCAGCCACTACCCAGCCATCATCAGCCACAACCCAGTCATCATCAGCCACAACCCAGCCATCATCAGCCACTACACAGTCATCAGTTACCACAACCCAGCCATCATCAGCCACTACACAGTCATCAGTTACCACAACCAAGCCATCATCAGCCACTACACAGTCATCATCAGCCACAACCCAGCCATCAGTTTCCACTACACTGTCATCAGCTACCACAACCCAGCCATCATCAGCCACAACCCAGCCATCATCAGCCACTACACAGTCATCAGTTACCACAACCCAGCCATCAGTTTCCACTACACTGTCATCAGCTACCACAACCCAGCCATCATCAGCCACAACCCAGCCATCATCAGCCACTACACAGTCATCAGTTACCACTACACAGTCATCAGCATCACTTTCACTACCCGAGCCTAAACGACGTTGTATTAGAAGAGATGAACTATGTAGCTCATGCAAGAAAGCAGGCAGTCCAAAGCTATTGTGGATATCATGCACATCCTGTAATCTATGGTATCACAGAACATGCAGTGGCCTTTCTGTTACAGAATACAAGAAGAAGACACAGTCCCTAGACACAGAGTGGGAGTGCAAGAACTGTGTGTAACCTAGATACATTCATTGTTTTGTTGTTTCATAACAAGTAAATCTAAGTTGAATTTTGAATTTTAAAAAATGTTGTCTTGTTATGTTTTTGTGAGTAAAATTAGATTGATCTAAGGGATAGTTTGTTTCACTTCAAAAATGCAAAAACTACCATTCCATTTATAGTCTCTTTTTTATTTTTAAATATTTTTAAGACATAGAAGGCTCCATTTAAATGTCATTGTATATTTACCATCATTTAGTTAATAGATAATGTTTTAATTTCTGAAATCAAGCATGTGCCAATATGTCATGTTTTATTTTTAATTCATTGATATAGTAGTCTTAAATTACTCTTGTTTTTTTGTTAAATCATTGTTCAGTTTGTTTTTTTATGTATCATTTTATATTTGTTTGTATATATTATGAAAATGTATAAGGTAGATGAAAAAGCATTTTTAAAACAAATTCCTGAATCCTGAATCCATCTTACACTCTTTCATAGAAACAAACAAATATGAACCAAAGACTCCCAGGAGCCAGAATGCTTATCTGGTCATCCATAAGGAATTAACCAATATCTGACAAATTTTATCAAAATAGACTTTTGTAGAACTAAATTAGTAGACAGATTGTTAAGGGACTTGAACCATTTAAATTGAAGGGGGGCTTGTTTTTTTCCTAAAAATATACTGAAAATGATTTTTACCAAAAAATATTTTGAAAATGATTTTGATGAAAATAATATTTTGGCAGCAAAGGATAAGAAAAAAACATTTTGAAGAAGGATTTCTGATACATATTAGATTAATGCTAATAATGAAAAAAATATTCTGTTATGATGCCTTCAAGAAAACAATAACAAGATTGCTATGCTTAGCCAATGTATCCCACTGTATTATTGTACATACAACTACATACAAAAATGAATAAACTTCAGCAAAATCTGTTAGTAGCCTCAGAGGAGCCCACAAAGAGTTCCCATTACCTACATGTACAATACACAAGTCCCATAAATCCCATAAAATATGTCAAATCAAAATGATGCTGCATTTATGATCAACTACAAAATTTAAGCATTGAGAGGTCTCAGAGGTGTTGTGCCAACAAAGTGTTCCTAATGACCTAAAATGAATATAGTTGATAAAGTCCCATAACTCCTATAAAATAAGGTGAATCAAAATGGTGTTTGGATATAATCAACTACATATGATGAAAATCCACTGAGCTTTCCCTGAGAAGTTATGCCAATTAACAAAGTATTCTATGACTTAGATAAAAAAAGTTGATAAAATTCGAATAACTCCTGTAAATTAGATATATCAAAATGTGGTTGCAAAATGCAAAACTGCATATCATTACAAAATCTGTTGAGCAGTCTTAAAAGAGTGCCACCCATAAAATGCTCCTATGACCTAAAATGAACAAAGTCAATATAAAAGTCACTTAACCCCTACAAAAGGTCAGTAAGTTCAGGAAGGACTGAAATCAGCCTCATATTTTGCACAAAGTTAATGAATTTGATGTAATTCAGTCGTTTAATAACCAAACTGATTCCACTTGCTGATGACATTATGCATGATATAATGACGTTATACACGTACGTGCTGAAAACTCCGAAAATATCAATATTTATGCTTCATACTTAAGAGTTTACGATATGTTTTCTTGAAATTTGTACTGAGTGCATACATTGGCAATCTTTATTCTTTGCCCATCTATTTGTCTTTTAAAAATAAGCATTTCATCACAAAAGTGTTTCTGTTAATGCCTGTGCTCTATCTTAATTTCAGTGATTTCTAACCAAAACCGCTCTAAAATTGCCAAATCTATTTTCATCAATTCATATGATTTTTAGGTAAGTTTTCTGCAATCTGCTGAATATTTTGAACCTAATTTTTGTTATTTCTTAAATCACAGCATTTAAAATTATATTTGGCAGTAATTCTTGAATAGACGAAACGCGCGTCAGGCGTAGCAAAATTTATTGTCTGGAACTTTGTTGTCATTTGTATTTCGAACACACGTGAAGGTTAGCACTGCTGGTGGAGTGTAAATTCCCCGAGGTTAGCCCGCTCCGGCACCAACACTTTTTGAGTTGGAGAATACATCAAAGCTTTAAATTATCCGTCTAAATTTCAAAATTGTCTAAACCCTAAGGTTCTTCCTACCCCAGACATAGGTTGATTATCTTAGTAATAATTTGGTTCCCCAGTTTGGTATTTTTGGTTATGTTGTTCTATGCTTTTCATATTTATACAGTGTTTGGCATTTTCAATATTTTTGGTAGAGCGCCTCTGATGAGTCTTGAATAGACGAAACGCGCGTCAGGCGTAGCAAAATTTATTGTCTGGAACTTTGTTGTCATTTGTATTCAGAAACTGTACTCCGAGGTGAAATTTTGGCCCAATTTTGGTTCTTACCATATCTAGTCTCCTTTGTTGAAAATGGTATTGGAATATATATGATCAGTTACATGTGGAAACAGCCCTACAAAATGTTTAAAAAATGATTGAGCAGCCTTAGAGGAGTTGTGTCCACAAGAGTGTGAAGCATCAGTCCATCACAATGCATTGTGGGACAAAAAATAAACTATTACAAATATTTTGTCATTACACTCATTTAAGCCCCTTTTGGCCCTTTGTATTTTCTACACTGGTAGAGGCCACAGTCCTAAAATGCAATATTACCAACCTTCCTACAGTGATTTAAGAATTTCATAACAATAGACCATCTACAACTTAAGACATAATGCACAGAAATCAAATTGAATTGTCTACAGATCGACAACACTGATGTGGACAATGATGACTGACATCGCCATAACATAATATGATAGCAAAAAAATTGTTGTTGTATAAAAAAGTTTTGCAATTTTGAAACTAAAAAAAATCTCTACAAGAAGAAAATCAAAACATGAAACCTTACCTAAATGTATCCATTTTAAAATAGATCTCCATAAAAAAATACACAGTTGCACTG
Source organism: Arcuatula senhousia (assembly GCA_963971305.1). NCBI lineage: Eukaryota > Metazoa > Mollusca > Bivalvia > Mytilida > Mytilidae > Arcuatula > Arcuatula senhousia. The sequence goes on along the minus strand of OZ020304.1, from coordinate 19,618,445 downwards.
TTTTCATAAGTACATGTATGTAACCAGTTTACATAGATGTAACCTAAATGTAACCACTTTGAAATAGATCTCCACTATAATAAAAAGCTACGCCGAGCACAGCATGATACGACCGCAACATGTTGAACCCTGTACGTTTTAGGTCCAATATGGATAGTCAATTGTTCTGGACACATGCAGCCCATGGTGGACTGACAAAGGTTTTTGACACACGCAGCTTTTGGTGGTCTTTCCACTCGCAAATTAAAAGCCTGTTGTGAATTGATGAGCAAAAAAAATTTTCAAAATCAGACCACAAATAAAGAGTATCGATTTTGGCCCCTAATAACGTAATAGTGGAAAAAGGGGGGCAAAAATCAATTCTCAATTTTGCATTCACTATTATACAAGAACAAACATGCAAATTATGTTCAAAATCGTACCACAAATAAAAAAGTTTCGATTTTGGCCCCTAATTACGTAATAAGTGGAAAAAGGGGGGTCACAAAAAATTATTCTTAATTTTGTATCCGCTATTTGACAAGAACAAACATGCAAAAAAAATTCAAAATCTGACCACAAATAAAAAAGTTTTGATTTTGGCCCCTAATTACGTAATAAGGGGGAAAAAGGGGGGCACAAAAATTTATTCTTAATTTTGTATCCGCTATTTGACAAGAACAAACATGCAAAAAAAAATTTCGAAATCGGACCACAAATAAAAACGTTTAAATTTTGGCCCCTTTTGACCCCAAATTACAAACAGGGAAAAGGGGGGGGGCACGAAAATTCATCAGGTTCAATCTTTTATTGTGAGAAACATTCTTGACAAATTTCACAGTAAAAGGCCAACTAGGATTAAAGTTATAATAGATACAAAAACAAAATTTGAATTTTTTTGCCCCTTTGGGTCCCTAATTTTTAAAAGGAAACATGAGGGGGCCCCAAAATCAATCCCATTCATCCTTTTATGGTAATGAACATTATTGCCAAATAACAAAGCAATTGGATAACAAGAACTAAAGTTTTCCTGCCAACAAACATAAAAGTAGCATTTTTGGCCCCTTTTTTGTCCCTAATTTTTAAACCAAATATGGGGGGACCCCAAAAGTCAATCCCATTCATCCTTTTATGATGATAAGAAACATCATTGTCAAATTTCATAGCAATCGGATAACTAGAACTAAAGTTATCGTGGTAACACTAAAGTTAACAGACAACGCAGACGACGACGACAGCATCATACCATTATACGTCCACAATTTTTTTGCGGTCGTATAAAAAAAGTTGTAACTGTTTTCTTGTAACCAGTTTACTAAGATGTAACCTAAATGTAACCCTTTTGAAAAAGTTTTCGACTATAAAAAAGTCGTAACTGTTTTCAAATAAGTATGTAGATGTAAACATTTTGAAAAAGATCTCCACAACAAAAAGTTGTAACTGTTTTCATATAAGGATGTAACCAGTTTACATAGATGTAACCTAAATGTAACCATTTTGAAAAAGATCTCCACAAGAATTTTTTTTTTAAGAATTGTAACTGCTTTCCTCAATATGTAACCAGTTTACTAATGTGTAACCTAAATGTAACCATTTTGAAATTGATATCCACTACAGAAAAAAGTTGTAACTGTTTTCATATAAGTATGTAACTAGTTTACATAGATGTAACCATTTTGAAAAAGATCTCCACAACAAAAAGTTGTAACTGTTTTCATATAAGTATGTAACCATGTAACCTAAATGTAACCATTTTGAAAAAGATCTCCACAACAAAAAGTTGTAACTGTTTTCATATAAGTATGTAACCATGTAACCTAAATGTAACCATTTTGAAAAAGATCTCCACAAGAATTTTTTTTTAAAAGAATTGTAACTGCTTTCCTCAATATGTAACCAGTTTACTAATGTGTAACCTAAATGTAACCATTTTGAAATTGATATCCACTATAGAAAAAAGTCGTAACTGTTTTCATATAAGTATGTAACCAGTTTACATAGATGTAACCTAAATGTAACCATTTTGAAAAAGATCTCCACAACAAAAAGTTGTAACTGTTTTCATGTAAGTATGTAACCATGTAACCTAAATGTAACCATTTTGAAAAAGATCCCCACAACAAAAAGTTGTAACTGTTTTCATGTTAGTATGTAACCATGTAACCTAAATGTAACCATTTTAAAAAAGATCTCCACAAGAATTTTTTTTTAAAAGAATTGTAACTGCTTTCCTTAATATGTAACCAGTTTACTAATGTGTAACCTAAATGTAACCATTTTGAAATTGATATCCACTATAGAAAAAAGTCGTAACTGTTTTCATATAAGTATGTAACCAGTTTACATAGATGTAACCTAAATGTAACCATTTTGAAAAAGATTTCCACAAGAAAAAGTTGTTACTGTTTTCATTTCAGTATGTAACCATGTAACCTAAATGTAACCATTTTCAAAAAGATCTCCACAAGATTTTTTTTTAAAGAATTGTATCTGCTTTCCTCAATATGTAACCAGTTTACTAATGAGTAACCTGGATGTAACCATTTTGAAAAAGTTCCAAGTAAGAAAAGAAATTGCATTTTAGGTTTGTAACATTACTGACTGCTATACTGCTACATGTAACCATTTTAAGGCTTTGTAACCTGTTACAAAAGGGTAGTATCAAATCACAGCACTGATTTTAAGCCATATCTAATCATTTGAGAACGGGTCAAAGATTTATTAAGAAAGTGATCTCATTAATTTAAAACCAAAATATACTGTCATCTTTGTTTCATAGATTTAACTTGTGATTTCATCTTACAGCAAGTATTAATTAAAGTGTTCGTCAGTTCAAAGTGAACAGATTACACACAACTCTGTTTGTTTATGTTTCAGAATCTCTCAGCTGGCAGGAACCAAAACATGAAGTGACGTAAAAATTATCGGAACTCTCTAAATTGTGTGTCTAACTGAAAGGTAAAATTCCAAAAAGTTCGAACAGTTTTGCGGGAAAGTTTTATTTCCGGTTTATTGATTCGGCGCACATAATGACATTTGATCACTTCCGCAATATCTGTCACGTCTGATATTTGGTTTTGGTAAGAGAAAGTAGTTTTGAGACTAGACTTCAAGATGAAGCGCTGGTTAGATGGAGGTAACAAGAAAAAGGAACCGGAAATTTTTGATACGGTGGCAGAGGGTCTCAAAAATATCTATAGAACAAAGCTTTTCCCTCTCGAGGAACATTACAAGTTTCATGATTTCCACTCCCCTCAACTTGATGATCCTGATTTTGAAGCCAAACCCATGATACTGCTGATAGGGCAGTATTCTACAGGGAAGACAACCTTCATTCGATATCTTCTGGAACAGGATTTTCCAGGAATAAGAATAGGACCAGAACCAACAACTGACCGATTTATTGCAATAATGAGTGGAGAGTCCGAAGGAGTTGTCCCAGGAAATGCCCTTGTTGTCGATAGTAAAAAACAGTTTAAACCATTAACTAAATTTGGTAATGCCTTCCTAAATCGATTTCAATGTTCCACAGTTAACAACCCTGTTGTGGACAGTTTGACTATAGTTGACACACCCGGTATTCTTTCAGGAGAAAAACAAAGATTAGACAGAGGATATGATTTTCCAGGAGTTTTAGAATGGTTTGCAGAAAGAGTTGATAGAATTTTGCTGTTGTTTGATGCCCACAAATTAGACATTTCGGATGAGTTCAAGCGTGCAATAGATGCTGTGAAAGGCTATGATGATAAGATTAGAATAATCTTGAACAAGGCAGATATGATTGACCACCAGCAGTTAATGAGAGTATATGGTGCCTTAATGTGGTCGTTAGGAAAAGTGCTTAACACACCCGAAGTTGCTAGGGTTTATATTGGATCTTATTGGGACAATCCATTACATTTTGACATGAATAGAAAACTTTTTGAACTTGAAGAGCAAGATCTGTTCAATGACTTACAAAGCTTACCAAGAAATGCTGCTTTAAGAAAATTAAATGACCTCATCAAAAGAGCAAGATTGGCCAAGGTAAGTCATGCTAGTTATAATTGTATTTAGCAGTGTTAACATGGTAAAGGTTTTATGAGCAGCTCCAGCAGGATGTTAACTCTTGTTATATACATGTACATGTACATACAACATTTGTACAATATAGAAATAGAAATAGAAATAGAAATTCTTTATTACCAATCATGGGGCCTTGAAGCCAAATGTACAATGACATATTACAATGATTTAGACATTTATATAACAAATACAATCATCATGTTATAAAATATTCCAACAATGTGAATTATTTTGAATATAAAATAATATGTAGAACCAGGCATGTACAGAATTCTGCAACAACAAAAAAGATGAAAAAAAAAACAAAAACAAAAAAACAATATGTTTGTGTGTGAGAGCTTTTCCCGTGGATCAAGCATACATGTATATATAAGAATGTACATCATACATGTACCAGTACAATGACAGTAATAAATTATTATGTACAGTACACTCAGAGAGGATTGATTCTCATATTCCTATTTTGGAGGGATTAGGAAACTCCAAGAAAAGCCATAAAAACCTAGGAGGGTTTTAGGAGTACTCCCTCTAAAGGGCCATAAATTACTCCGAGCTTGGAGTTTTTTATTGCCTTGAAAACCTTTTGAAGTAGCACCTACAAAAATGTATTTCCTGAATTGTCAGGGGAAAATGATTATAATTATAATACACAAGGTAATAAACAACTCCGAAAAAGGTAATAAATTTCTCCCAGGTGGGAGAAATTCCTTGGAGAATTTTAAGAGTTTACTCTGTGAAACTCTGTGAATCACTGGACACTGAAATCAGAGTATGAGAATCAATCCTCTCTGAGTGTACTGTATGTCATGTATGTGTACATGTACATGTATATGTCAGATAGTCACTATATCTCCCAGTACCAATGAACATTAAACATGTTAATCATGTTAATTACATGTATATAGACTGAAAGCTAGCAAATCATGCACATGTATGTGCGGTAACTGTATTATAATTGAAACACTCATACTTTAACTCAAGGAATTATATAGATAATTATCTATGTAATTCCTTGTTTAACTGTTTGTTAATATTATAACTAAACCTTATCATAAACATGTTTGAACATTTATGTATACATGTATAAATGTACTGAGTACATGTAACTATTTATACCATCATTGTCAAAAAACAAAATAATTTACATATACATGCACATGGTACATTGTATATGCATTTAAAAAAACTTATTGAAATGTGTTAAAAAATTATTTCTCGCTTATACATGTATAAATGACATGAATGATATATACATTGTATGTGACGTACATGTACATGTACGTGAAGGTTATGCATGTATAAATTTGTAAATTGATAGTACATGTAAAAGATACATGTACATTTGTAAATAAAAACTGTTCACATCTGTCTGTCTTCATATTTTTCAGGTCCATGCTTATATTATTAGTCACTTAAAGAAAGAGATGCCTTCAATGTTTGGTAAAGATGCAAAAAAGAAAGAATTGATCAAAGCTTTGCCTGATATTTATTCACAACTGCAAAGGGAACATCAAATTTCACCTGGGGATTTTCCAAGTATAGCCAAAATGAAAGAAGTACTCGAGCACCAAGATTTTACCAAATTCCATCAATTAAAACCCAAACTTATAGAAACAGTTGATCAAATGTTAGCCACTGATATTGCAAGATTAATGCAGATGATTCCTCATGAGCAAGAGAGCACGGAGCATGGTCCCAATGTTAAGGGTGGGGCATTTGATACCATGAACGAGAGCATGTTTGGTTACGGCAGAGGCGAGGGTGTGGATGCAGGAAAAGGGGAGCACGATTGGATTGTTGGGCAGGAGAAGTACAAATACGATGAATCATTTGACAAGCTTAATCCAGTCAATGGTAAAATCACAGGTGCTGCTGCCAAATCAGAAATGGTCAAGTCTAAACTGCCCAATTCTGTGCTAGGAAAAGTTTGGAAATTAGCAGACATTGATAAAGATGGAATGCTTGACACTGATGAGTGGGCGTTGGCTAATCATCTGATCAAGATCAAGTTAGAAGGACATGAATTGCCGAACACTTTGCCTGATCATCTTATACCGCCATCCAAAAAAGACTTATAGGAGAACAACCCACATGTACAAATGTACATTGTTGTAGCTAGGAAATCGTTCAAAACTGTTTGTTAGAGGATCTACATTATATTTGTCTATATTTTTAATCACATAGTTTTAATTTATTTATCATTACATGTATTGTCAAAGTAGATGAAATAATTATAAATTGTTCATTCATTTTTTGAAAAACCCAATTTTTACAAAACCATTTTATGCATGTCCATGTAGTTAATTGTATCATTTTATTTTATTTAAAGCTTCCCTGTACATGTATGCATGATGTAGCTTCATGTACTGTGTACTTGTATATATTGTATATTATTGGTATAACAACCTATATGCAGCCTACAGGTTTTTTTGTATACAATTGATTTGAAAAAAAATATGAATATGGAAAGTAAAATAATTGTATACAGCATATACATAGTTACCGGTATCAATATTTGGTACATATATGAAAAAGCCTTAGAATATTTTTGAAAAACTATAGTACAGTGCATGCTTGTTGTTTTATAATTCATTTAAAATATTATTTATGAGCAGTACAATAATTGTATACATTTTACTGTCATTGCTACAGTATTACATGTATGTGTTTTTCATGTCAGTAAATATTTGTAATTTGAATTGAAAAATTCTTTTTAGTCACGGTAGACAATTAAAATAATAGATGAACAAACTGCAATATACACATGTACAAATAATGGATATTACTAACTTTAGCTTCAAAAATTGAAGTTTAACGTATTGTCCAGGTCTCATTTGTTTATCAAATGATTTAAAAAAAAAACATTTTTACTTGAAATTGTTAACGTTGGAGAAAACCCTGTATTTACAAAATATATGTAAATTCAGAGGTATTTAACCTACATGTACTATAGGGATTCCACCCACATGGAGATATGAAGCAATGCTTTTATGAACTTGTACACTAAGGCTTGTACATTATATCAATACTGATTTATATTATATACCACAGGAAATTATTAATCAGATATACTTCCCTTTCACTTCATATGTACTTTGTGGTCTAGAATAATCAGATGGAATTTGATCGAAGGAGGAAAAGGCTTGATTTACAAAAAAAAAAAAAATAGAAGAAAGTATATACATATAAATGTTTATATTTACAAGGATGTTATTCTATTAACTTTGTTAGCATGTTTATATGCACATATATAATATGTAGGCATTGAATGTTGCTGAAATAATATTATAGAAATGTAGAAAATGTAGAAATATGAAAAATTTAATTCTTGATAATATATTACAATATGAGATTACTCAACTATATTTTAATATTTCATTGTTCATCACAAAAACTGGGGTACACAGGGTTTTCTCGTCCCTTGTCTCAAGAAAATTCTTCAGAGATTTTTATCTTGATAACACCTTAGCTTCATGGTCTCAATCTCCAACCACACAATCAACTTCATTTTACATACCTATTCAGGTCAGAATATTGGACTCTCACATTTCAATTTTCAATGAATTAACTTGAAATAGTTATTTTGTCATTTACATAAGTGCTTATTTACATCGTACATTTCACAACAATTGACTATTAGTCCTTAAACAACTATGCATACCAAATTTATATGTTAATTTCACATATTTGTCATGTTTTATTTTTCAATTGTCCATTTGTTTAAAATGTTGTACATGTGTGTATGTAGCTAGGAAATGTGAAATCCTAATAAAAGAAAATTTTTAGTGCTGCACTGTAGAAATAGTTTAATAACTGGCAATATGTATAAATAAAATACATGAATATGCATTCAACTTTGTATTTTCAGAACACAGGCAAATCCTAAATGAAAGGTGGCCACCCACCCACCCCCTCTCTTCTGAATTTTTTTTTTAAGAAAACATTGAGTCGTAATGAATCTGGGACCACCTGTTTTGTGAGGCTTCTTTTAATTTGAGCAAAATATTTTAAGACCCCCCTCTGCAAAAAGGCATATTTTGCTATCATACAGTACTAGATCTCTGTTTGTGAGTTAACATTATATATAAAAGTACTGTAACATTAATTTTGTTCATTTTTCGATGTAGAAAGTTTTCCAAATTCCCAAGAACTGTCAGTTCTAATAATGCAGCCATTTTGAGATGTTTGTAATAATGATTTTAATATAAGTTTATTGAAGTGCTTGTAACTTGAAAATTACTTTGCCACCCATGTAAGGTATTGTAATTTGACATGCACTTATTCATTTAGGTGTCAGAAAACTTAGGATGATGTAATATATAAATACATATAGTTCCTGTGAGAGATATATAACTTCAATTACTACCCATAATGATAATTAAACACAATTTACTCCATTTCTATGTTATTATATTGTAATGTATACATGTAGTACATTTTAAGACAATAACCTTTGTTTAATCAAATATAAAGATGTGAAAAATACCTCAATTTTACATGTATCGATTTTCTTGATATCAAACATGATTTATTGGTTCAGTTTATATTATAGTTTTTTAATCTGAAAAGTTTTAAATCAATGTAGGACTTTCTATTTGGTTAAGATCTTTGTAGAGTTATCTAAGATAGGTTCCCTGTGATCAATATATTGGTTTGACAGATTATGAATTTAAAAAAAAGAGAGCTTTGCAGGTACCTAAACAGGGACAGACCCTGATATTTTTAAGGGGGTTCCATCTATAGCCATCCTGGTCCATTTTTACTGAAAATCTGCTATAAATTTACAAAATTTCTTGAGGAAATGAGTGTTAGGGTTCCAACTTTTGGATTCCTTCTGGATCTTCCTCTACTAAGTGTTTGTTTTTTCTGTGATTAAGAGAATAATGACAGAACGTTAGGGGCCTTAAATTTGTTATGACAGTTTTCAAAATTATAAAATTGAACCTTCAGAGATTTAATAATATGTTAGTTACTTTTGGAAGGAGTGTATGGTCTTGTACAATACATCTTTGAAAAATCAATCAATTAAGTACTACTTTTTCTAAGAATCAGGCAGATACCATTAATAGGGTGGCACATCGATAATAAATACACAAAAAAATTTCAACAGAATTAGGTAAAGCAACCCCAGTAAACTTTGTTTTGACCATTAATTTTTTCAGACAATCTTGGGTTTAGGAGATATTACCAGTCAACATTTAGTTACATTGTATAGTGAAAAGTACGGGAAAATTTCCCGCCATATTTTTTTCCTATATAACCAGTCAAAAAATATCTAGGCACCAAATACATATTAAGATGAAAAAACTGCATTGGGTTTGTTTTTATGGTAAAATGAATGCATCTATACCCCAAAATCTGAAATTGGAAATTATCGATGTGCCACCCCCTGCCTGATCCTTATGTGGAATAGTACTTAATAACCGTTTAAATCAAGATGAAGACAGTTTAAATTAATATTGTATATAGTTATATTAATGTAAATCATTAGTGATTTAAAAAGCTAAATCGATAAATCTAGTCATAACATTTTATTGACTGACTTAGGCATGCAATTTACATTTGAGTCAAATATTTCAATTTGTAATAACATTAAAAACTTAATGCACTTAATGTACTCATGGCCAATTTTATGTTTTAAAGCATTCAAACAAATCATTGAATCATTTATTTTGTATGATGCATAATACTAATTAAAGTGTTTGTCACATGCAGCTTTAGAAATGTAAAGGGGTCACTTTGCAATATCAGCCTTCTGGTATTCTGCAGTTGCAACAATTATTTAAGACTCTTGATATTTTGCATGTAGCATATTCTGTGCAAAATACATGTAAGGTGTAAAGTTATTATATATACCTGCAACTCATCAATGTTCAGTTGACCAAACACTTTTGAATTGAGGCGACATCAGTAGATGTATTCCATGTAATTAAGGTTTAATTCATTGTACTTTTTACATGTAAGCAGCCGACAAAAGTTCACTTGTATGTGCATACCTATAGTAGTAAATATGTGTAATATTCATGTATATGCTTATATATGTACTACATGTAGTTAAGCAAGTAAACCATGCGTTTATATGATTGTAAAATGATGTATTTTGTATACCAATACCAATTAAACTTAATTTTAAATGGGGGATTAAATTCAGTTGTGAAAATGGTTCTAAATTTTCTATCCAATTGAAATTTTGGTTTGATATGTTAATTGTAAATGTTGCCTTACTTTCCCAAAATGAAAAAAAAAAAAAAGTTTTGTTTTTCTTTTTTGCGGAGAAGTAGCTATTGGTCCGTCCAATGTAATATAAAATGAAACAGTAACACTAGCTCTGCACTTATTTAAGCATATATTTTTGCTTTGAAATTGAATTAATTCGTAAGTTTTTTTATTGAGATTGTTGGTGGTTGAAAAGTATAGAAAAAAAAACCATACATGTAGACCTCACATTTTGCGCTTAACAATTATTTTGGAAATCCAAATTATTTTTTTTTCATTTTACTGTTTTTCTTTGCATTGTTTTTTGTTTTATTTTTTTCTTCTTTTTTTGGATATACTGTGAAAGTTCTTAACTTTGTGGGTATCAATTTTTGTTGATAAGGAGTAAATTGCATATTCCTGGTTTAAACAAATTCTTTATAAAAAGCAATGTTTAATTTTCTATTTGTTGGGAATGTTATTTCGTGGTTTGCCTGACCCATGAAAACCACAAAAATTGGTACCCCACGAAAATTGATACTTTCACAGTACTCAGAATGAAGCAAACAATAATGAAATGAATAACGAATGTTTTGATAATCAATTGTTGGGGCTGAGCCGCTGAAATGTACATGTAATGCTACATTCATACTTGTTTTGTATAGTTTAAGTTATGATGACTTTTGAAATATTTGTTATAAAGTTGTATTTTTTAAGTCTAAACTTACTAAAGGATATGAATGGAAGAACAATGTAACGGTACATAATTGGTAATTCTTTGGTTCTTTGATTGTTTAAAATAATATCAGATAATATATATTTTTTTATTGTTGTCTATTTTCCATCAACTTTTTTAAAGACTTTTTTAAAAGTCTAACAAATCATTATGAATGAAAAGCAACAAGCCTAGTATTTTTACACAATTCCTATTGCTTCAAAAATCTAATCCCATATATTAGTTTCTTGAAAGTTTTATTTGCTACTATTTCTTAAATTCAGTACAGTTATGTTACAAATCTATAGGAATATTCAGATACAATTCTTTAGTCTTTTAGTATAAAACAAAACATGGATGTTAATATGTGTGATTTTGTTAAGAACCATAGTAATAAATAAAAATTATCATTTACTGGTTTTACTGAATTTGAATCAATTGAACAAACAAACAACAAACAAACAACGCAAAAACAAAATGACTAAACATATTGTTTTAGCTATTAAGAGATGATGTGACTGTCAGATGTACAAGTAGGAGATATTGAGATGTGTTATCAGTGTACAAAATACAATCTACTTGAATTTAGCTGCATTTTTCAAAATCCACAATTGAAAATTACCAGCAGTCTTCAATATGAGGACACTGCTCACCATTTTGCAGTTGGCTTCAGTGACAAGGAACTAATATCAACAGTCCAACGAAATGATTTCTGGCACCAGCTTAAAAAATCACTGCATTAGGATATTCATTATTTGTCAAAGCGTCTCCGGTGAGTTTTTATATATAAATGAGCATATTTGGATTTGATTAATATTCTTTTGGATCATTGTTGTAATTTTGGATTGTCCTATGTTGAGCAAAGTAATAATCTTTTAAAGGTTGATGTTTTTGTCCTATGTTGAGCAAAGTAATAATCTTTTAAAGGTTGATGTTTTTGTAACACTGACATGTGTATAGGCTCAAAAAAGATTTGAGTAGCCTTGGATATCATGTTGGCTATCCAAGGGTTAAGATCTGGTACCCCTCCTGATTGGGATACATCAAAGTTGAAGCCATGGTGGTCTGTATTGTGTAGATTACATCCATTGGACACAACTTCTAACTGGAAAATGTGTTTATGAGCCACAGGATGGCCCTCCCGTTCTTGAAATATCATGGACACCCAATGTATATTACCTGGGATATGGACCTTTATCAAGAAATAAATCAAAAGTGTTCATGCATAAAATATAGTTCACAGTGAAGTTGTTACCCAAAACACATCTAGTGGTGAAATACCATTGGTCCCCAACATGTAGTATCCGAGAAATGGGCCTAATTAACCAAGAACTTAAGCAAAGTCATTCATGTGTAAAATATGGGTCACAGTGACCTAATTTCTAGTGGGTGGTGTCACGTTACCCAAGACACATCTTGTGGTGAAATACCATTGACCCCCAACATCAAGTATCCAAGTTATGGACCTTAACCAAGGTAACTCATGCGTAAAATATAGGTCGCAGTGACCTACACATGTAATTTCTAGTGGGTGGTGTCACGTCCCCAAGACACATCTAAAGGTGAAATATCATTGACATCCAACACCAAGTATCCAAGTTATGGACCTTAACTGAAGTCGTTCAAGCATAAATTATAGGTCACAGTGACTTAATTAATTTCTAGTGTTTGGTGTAGCCCTTCCCAAGACCCGTCTAGTGGTAAATTATCATTGACCCACAACATCTTGTATCCAAGATATGCATGGACCTTAACCAAAGTGTTACGAACGGACAAGGGTAAAACATGTCCGATCCACATATGTGGTCGGGCCATAAAAATGGTCCTCACCGCTTCATATAAGTTTGTCAATTCCGTCCGGCTGTCAATCAATAATATCATTCATCTCCTCTGAAATCAACAAAACACATTTGCAAATTGAGTAATAAAAGAAATTTATTTGTGGGATTATGGCTCTTTGAACTTAAAATTTCCAAAAAATCCACTCAAATCAACACTCTTTCATCTTGTAATGGCCCTGTCACACTATAACGTTTTAGCCAACGCGTGCCGAACGTTCGAATAATTTTCTAAAACGTTGGAACACGTTGGTAGTCGCTGTAAAAAGTTTCAAAAAATATCTCGGTGAACGACCACAAAGCGTCAGACTAACTACCTGCAACGCACGACAAAATTATTCAAAACTTATCTATAGCGTTTGTCCGGCGTACTTGACGTTTGCCTAGCGCATGTGTAACGACTGCAGAACGCATTCATAGCGTTAGTCTAACTTATATTTTTTTCTCTCGGTGGGGAGACCTAGGATTTCTGTTCTTTTCTTTAATATTATTTCCAGTAGCCCAAATAGATATATTATCTGGCTTAAATGTATTGCTGGATTAATTAATAATTATAGATACATCATTGAATTTTGTTTCGTCACAGCATGGAAGTACTATCTAGACAGTACTTCCATGGTCACAGTATAAAAATATTGGTTTTCAGCGCTCCGGTAACATGAATGTATAATTATTCTAAAGTCGTTTTTAACCTATAGTGATGATTTTTGCACTCTAAAAGAATAAAATATAGTGTAGATTTTATATTTTGATATGTCAAAAATATACATGCGCTTGTTAACGAACTCTCAAAATCTCAAATTAGTATATACATGTAAGAAATACCGGTATGTAGAGTTTGCCTAGCATCCTTTTTATATCACTTGACTAATGATGTCCTTAATAGAGAAAAACGCGCGTGCTTATTGAATATTAAAAATACACATTATTTCGTTAGACTGTCGTTACTCGTTGTATTTGAGTATTTTTCTACCAAAGACATGTCCACCGAAAACACGACAGGTTTATTACAATTTGCAAGAATTACTTTCAATTCCAGACCATCTAAGTTGTCTTTGTTATATTCAAGATGTTTTTGGCTTTGTTCATTGTTTTTTTTTTTTTTGTAAAAAGATTTTTTTTCAGGTTTGAATTAGTATTTGAAGCTTTTGAAATTGACTTTCCCCCTTGTAATTCAATCTAACTTATAACATTCTTGGGCTGATACGCTACTCGTTCGTTACAATGACGCTCTGTGCGCTCTGTACACGTCTTAGACACGTTGAATAGGTTTCTCGGTCGTTAGACTGACGCTAGACGTGCGCTGCATTATCGCTAGACACGTTCGTTTCCATTTAGCTTAGCGTTCGTCAAACGCATTTCAACGTGCGCACAACGACCACATAGCGTACATCAGCGTGTGTATAACGTCCTTCTAACTTTTGCCTAGCGTTCGAATAATTTATTTCTAAAACGTTGGCGAACGTCGGAAATTTTAAGCATGTTGAAAAATTTGCGACGCACTCGGCGTTCACCAACGCACGCTGACGTTCGCGAACGTGTTTGTAGCGTGTTCATAACGTGTACAAAACTTACGCAACGCACACCAGCGTGTTGATAATATATTCTAAAACGTCGGCACACGTTGGCTAAAACGTTATAGTGTGACAGGGCCATAAAACTTGACAGGAAACAAGTAAATTTTTTATACACCGATCATGTGCCAAAAGTTGTGCGTATTTTTCCATAGATTTTGATCCCGCAAATTTTTATGTAATTTGATGTAACTTGATTTTTTTAGGCTTCGTTTTTTGACAGACAAAAACAGGCTGTATTGAAAATAGAAATTCTTTTTTACCATTCATATGGGGCCTTGAAGCCACATTACAATGATTTAAGCATTCAAATAACAGTAAAATACAACCATGTTGTCATAAAATATTCCAAGAATGTGAGTTATTAAGAATACAGTGAAACTTCTCTAAACCGGACCCCTGATCCTATCCTTTAAACGGGCCTTTTAAAAAAATCCCTGCAAAACTCTATTAAAAAGTACTGTATATGTTTATACTAAGGAAAAAAGATAAATAAATATTGAATGAATATCAAACGGTAAAATTTACCGTTTGATATTCAGTTTGATATTAATTATATAAACAAGAGGCTCACAGGAGCCTGAATCGCTCACCTGGTCTTGATGTCGACCCTATAAAGACCTTTCTAGAGCTAAATGACCTGAACATTAAAGCAAGTAAGAGATTTTCTCTATCTTCTATAGTTTTGATTCTGTAGCCGTAGGCCAAAATCATGAAAACAAAATGTTATTTTAGCAGCCATAACCCCTATAAGGGGTTATCTGACAACTTCAACCCTATGAAGACTTTCGTAGAGCTAAATGAGCTGAACATTTAAGCAAACAACAACTTTTCTCTATCTGTAATAGTTTTCATTCTATAAGCCCAAAACATGAAAAAAATGCTATCTTTCACCTTTAAGGGTCCATAACTACTATAAGGGGTCAGTCATCTGACAACTTCGACTGTAGTAGAGCTTTTGATGCTGAAGCAGTAGCGTGGCATCAGATTTCATCTATCTCTTATACTTTTTGATTTACAAGCCAAAAACAGTAGTCTGGCCCCCTGGTCTATTTTTGATAACTGCTTTCATGTTGTTTGGACGGCAGTCACGATTTTTGTAATCTTGGCAGAGGAAATCCAATCGCTGAAGTGTGCAAAGTTTCAAAGCAATCACTTCAGTCGTTTCGGAGGAGAAGATTTTCAAAGAAAAGTTAACGACGACGACGGACGACAGAAGAGCTAAAAAATGAATATCGAACATCAAATAACAGTCTCACTTTACTTAGGTCATTTTATCATCTCCATGTAACGATTTCGACGTTTTTATTTTCGGTGTTTTCGTGATTTTGATTTTCATTCCTCGTAATTCGTGTTGACGTACAGTGTGTACGTTGTTTAGTCTGTTATTGCCCCGTGTTTTGTGTTGGACAGTATATTCTCGTGCATTATCATTTTTTTATATTCAAAATCTGGGACATGTTTCCTTAAAAAAATAGTTTTTTAAATCAAAAGAATTTGATTGGATTTCACAATTATTCAAATTCATCTTGCAGTGTTTTGTTATTGGTAATTTTATAACCCGTACTTTGTTTACGGCATTTTTAAAGCACGTGTTTTCGTGTTGGGACCACCCCTTTACATATAAAAAGAGCATTTTCCAAAACAATTGCCCATCAGGTCAAATGTCAGGTGATTCTTTATTCAGCTTTGCTAGCCTACAGTTAGCTCAAAGTGAACTTACCCAAGAAAAAGAGCCTATCTATGCTATGAATTAAGGCCACAGTCTCAAACTACAAAAATGCAATATTTTCACAAAAATATTTACACCATTATTCAAAATAAAATAAACATCCCATGATACTGCAATTCTAGGTCGTATGTTTCCGTCGTTTCTTTATTCACTAGTGTCATTGCAATGTATATACTTTCACTTTTAGTCAGGATCATTGCGATCTATTATTTTTATACCCCCCACTTCAAAAGTGGGGGGTATATAGTGATAGGGGTGTCCGTCCGTCCTTCCGTCCGTCCTTCCGTCCGTCCTTCCGTTACACTTCAGGGTACCCATCTCTTATCCGCAACTCCTCCTAAACCCCTTGGTGGATTTTCATGAAACTTACACACAATCTTTGTGACATAATGTAGATGTGCATCTACTATTTTAAAATTTGATCAGAATGATTTTTGGGGTTTCCAATAGCAAAACATGGACTTAGCCATTCGACTTCATGGGGGTACCCATCTCTTATCCGCAACTGCTCCTAAACCCCTTGATGGATTTTCATGAAACTTACACACAATCTTTGTGACATAATGTAGATGTGCACCTACTATTTTAAAATTTGATCAGAATGATTTTTGGGGTTTCCCATAGCAAAACATGGACTTAGCCATTCGGCTACATGGGGGGTACCCATCTCTTATCCGCAACTCCTCCTAAACCCCTTGGTGGATTTTCATGAAACTTACACACAATCTTTGTGACATAATGTAGATGTGCACCTACTATTTTAAAATTTGATCAGAATGATTTTTGGGGTTTCCCATAGCAAAACATGGACTTAGCCATTCGGCTACATGGGGGTACCCATCTCTTATCCGCAACTCCTCCTAAACCCCTTGATGGATTTTCATGAAACTTACACACAATTGTTGTGGCATAATGTAGATGTGCATCTACTATTTTAAAATTTGATCAGAATGATTTTATGGGTTTCCCATAGCAAAACAGGGACTTAGCCATTCGACTACATGGGGGTACCCTTCTCTTATCCACAACTTGTCCTAAACCCCTTGATGGATTGTCATGAAACTTACACACAATCTTTGTGACATAATGTAGATGCGCACGTACTATTTTAAAATTTGATCAGAATGATTTTTGGGGTTTCCCATAGCAAAACATGGACTTAGCCATTCGACTACATGGGGTACCCATCTCTTATCTGCAACTCCTCCTAAACCCCTTGATGGATTTTCATGAAACTTACACACAATTTTTGTGGCATAATGTAGATGTGCATCTACTATTTTGAAATTTTATCTGATTAATTTTTTTGGGGGGTGGGGGGTATTTATTTGTGAGCTGCGGCTCACAGTTTTTCTAGTTCAAGTGTGTCTTCCATGTAATGTCTTTTCTCTTCGACATTGAGATCAATTCTCCAACTTCGGTAGTTTTGTTATTACCTACATGTATATATATACCACAACCAACCCAATGTCGCTACTGGTGGATTTGTTAATTCCCCGAATGCATCGAAACTCGGTACCTTTCTTATCAATTTCGATGTGTGACAAATTTCTGAAATTTATACCGGCTGGGGTGTCACCCGGGTTACCAAGGTCCTCTTGTTCTACATCTTTGAGAAAGGTAGCAAATGAAATTGCTGTTCTTACTAAGAATATACTAAAGGATACCACCATTTTGACTTACGTTCGACCAGACAGAAATCATTTTTTTCAAAACATTCGATTCGTTCAAATTATGTAACCATGATCTATTAAACTTATGGACGTTCTGAAGGGTACTGCCGATTTAATCATTTTCTCAACCTCCTATTTCAAATTGCAGGTCTACTGAAAATGAACCTGCGATATGCTCATTTTTTCTCCTGAATTTATTAGCAATTTTACCGGCAATTACGCCAAACTTAAACGTCATTTACGGTATTGAATGTACTTTATGTGGACTGTTGTATGTTAGTGAAACCAAAAACTCTGTGCGTTCTCCCATGATTGGACATAGGTATGGCAATAAAAAGTCTGATTTTCGGGTTTTGTATTACCACTTTAATAAGCCTAACCATGACCAAAGCATACATGAAAGTCCAGATTATGGGAAAGGTTTACCACGAATCTCATTACACCTTTGTAACCGTAAAAAAAGAGTTACACTCAGTCTGGATAAAAAACTTTATAGGGGGTGGTAAAGGGGGGGGGGGTACATGCACGGATGAACGACCAATAAAAATGGTAATGCACGATGAACGGCCAATAAAAAAATGATAATCACGATGAACGAAAAATAAAATAGAGAAACACGATGCACGATAAACCTCCATGCACGGCTGAACGGGAAATAAAAATTGCTCAACACGATGCACGAAAAAAAACCTTTACCACCCACTTTATAGCTAGGTACTAATACTGCAATGCCTTATGGAATATCAAAAGGAGTGGACAATCTTCCTAGCCCTCAATTTTATATATGTCGGGAAGTGATTGTTATAAACCTGTTTGAACTTAATGGTAGACATAAAAGTAGTCTTTGTCATAAACGATACAAGCTTAGATCTGTTGCCGATCAAAATGACACCACATCTCTATCATGCAGATATGATTTATGATCTACTCACTAGTCTACAACAACCGTTAGGTACATGTCATCATCATGTTCGTACATTTCTATTTTCACTACGAGTCACGAAACTGAAAGACCTACGTGATCTTGGTTCGGAAAGAGGAGGTACTGATATTTCCCCCATTTACAGACTTTCTAGCATCATATGTGACATTGTTCTCTTCCGCTTCCGTCTTTTCAAACCTGTAGGAAGTTAACCTCAAAGTACTGAGGACAGAAAATATCTCCACATTCCATTTAAGAACAAAGGAATAGACGGTATCAGCATTAGCGATACTATGATTCGTAAAGAAATAACATCTCGGATTCCCACTTATTTTAATAACTAGTCAACACCAATTGTTTCCTCCGCTATGCCAATATTATTAGCGTTTAAATTTTCAATCATAAAAATGAATTGCAGGACCTAAACATTGAAGACTACTTAAAGTCTCCTCGGACGTACAATTGTCCCACTTCTGCCTTCTTCAATGGTCCATCTAGTCACGGGTGATCTACAGATAATTGAAAACGATATATTACGAAATGTGGTTTCCAATGGAGCTAAGTAAATTAAGGGAGCCACAGCGTATAAATTGTAGCCATAACTTTAAGAATATCATGGACGCTGTGGAGGACTATGCAAGAGCCTGGATAAAGCGGGAAGTGGACCAAGAATCAGAGCTTAAATTGCTGTCAGACTGGGTAAGAACTTTCAGATCTCTTGTATGCAGTCGAATAGACGAACTTCGGAAATATGATAATCCTTGGCCTCGCTCTTTATTAAGAAACCGTAAAGCTCTCGATTGTCTTTCGTCCGTACATGACAAGCTTGTTGTCACACCTGCAGACAAGGTTTTCCAATAATATAGTTTGGTATGTGGAGCACATTATCACACATGTCTGATTAAGGAACTAGGCATTGACGCTTCCGCAAGTGCTACATTCACTCGGACTTTATTTGATGAGATGATAGCCAACCATATCTTCCGTTTATTCTTTTAATTTTTAACTGTAAAAGGAAGAGATACATTTAGAAGGGAGACTTTTTAAAAAGAACTTGGCATATTCTATTGCCTTGACAATATATCCTCCAGAGTAAGAGATTAAAGAAACCACCAAAACCACTTCATGTCATTCATGGAATGGCATTTTAAATTTGACCTTGTTGGTCATTTGTATACAAAAAATTACGATAAAAGAGACGACTTTAATTTAGTATTCAAATTATTGCTACTTCACCTGCATACAGTGTTTACATTATGTGTGGATGTTGGTATATTTTACCACTTATATTCGATATGCTAGGGCTTGTACAATTTTTATGGTTTTGTCATCCGACACTGCTTTCGCCGTGACCGACTATCAAACCAAGCTAAGGTTGTAAGAAAATACGTTCTCTAAAAAGATTCTTCCTTCGTTATCAGCCACTGGTTAAAAGCGCCAAATTATATCAGACAAAATGGATAGTGTAATGGGCGGTTGTTGTATACAGATGATTACCTCAATATCCTATAACATGTATTTCTTCACAACCGTGTTATGTTTTCTGTACCCACCAGAGCCTAAGATCGCTATTAAAGAGGAAAGTTTGGCGCACCAGAAAATGTGGTTTTTGTCTCGCCTGCGA
Organism: Arcuatula senhousia; assembly: GCA_963971305.1. Lineage (NCBI taxonomy): Eukaryota > Metazoa > Mollusca > Bivalvia > Mytilida > Mytilidae > Arcuatula > Arcuatula senhousia. The sequence goes on along the minus strand of OZ020304.1, from coordinate 19,598,128 downwards.
CAAATAGTCGCAGAAGGCGAGACATAGAAATTTACTTTCCAGCGTTGGCAGCGGCGTAAGCTTTTTTGTAAGACTTTTGAGGACAATGAATTGCTTGAAAAGTATAATAGCAAGGCATCTGATATTGGATATACAGGCAGTTAAGGTTATGGTCTGAGCAACTGTCATGCCCTATGCCCCTGACCCCATATTAACGCTTCAGTGACTCTGTGAACGTAGGTCTTTTTCAGGCCATTAACTTTTTTGTAAGACTTTTGTGGACAATGAATTGCTTGAAAAGTATAATAGCTAGGCATCTGATATTTGGTATACAAACACTTTTTGCGTCTATCTCAAGAAATGAAAGCTTAGGTTGTTAATTTTAATTACCTGAATTAATTGCGATCTTTAATTTCAGAGAGCCTTCACAAGTCTTTGAAAAATATTAAAATACATCTCTCCGAATCATTAATGTTCCTGAAGCCACTGCATGGTACGTTAATGAGTTTATTCGATGTTTTAAACTCGTTAATGAGTAGCCGAATATTTTAAAATGGTTGGATACAAATTTTTTTTTCATTTGTTCTTAATTTTCTTCATATAGCATCAAGTTTTTCAACTCGGGTTTGAATTTATGGCAAGCCGTTTTTACATTTATTCCTATTTATAGATATCTCATAAACTTTATAAGATATCTCATATACTTTATAAGATATCTCATAAAGTTTATAAGATATCTTATAAACTTTATAAGATATCTTATAAACTTTATGAGATATCTTATAAAAAATAATTTATAAGATATCTCATATACTTTATAAGATATCTTATAAACTTTATGAGATATCTTATAAATTTTATAAGATATCTTATCTACTATATAAGATATCTTTTAAAGAAAATGAGATATCTACTAAACACAATGTTTATAAGATATCTGATAAAGTTTATAAGATATCTCATAATGTTTATAGGATATCTTATAAAGTGTATGAGATATCTTATAAATTATTTTTTATAAGATATCTTATAAAGTTTATAAGATATCTGATAAAGTTTATCAGATATCTTATAAACTACATTGTATATGAGATATCTTATAAATTTTATGAGATATCTTTAAAGAGGCCTTATAAAAATATAAGATATCTTATAAAGTTTATAAGATATCTCATATACTTTATAAGATATCTTATCAAATATATAAGATATCTCATATAAATGGGAGTTTATAAGATATCTTATAAAACATATGAGATATCTTATAAAACATATAAGATATCTCATAAAACATATAAGATATCTTATAAAACATATAAGATATCTCATAAAGTTTATTAGATATCTTATAAAGATTATGAGATATCTTATATAAAATAATTTATAAGATATCTAATAAAAGTTATAAGATATCTTATAAATTTTATAAGATATCTCGTAAACTTTATGAGATATCTTATAAAAAATAATTTATAAGATATCTCATATACTTTATAAGATATCTTATAAACTTTATGAGATATCTTATAAATTTTATAAGATATCTTATCTACTATATAAGATATCTTTTAAAGAAAATGAGATATCTACTAAACACAATGTTTATAAGATATCTGATAAAGTTTATAAGATATCTCATAATGTTTATAGGATATCTTATAAAGTGTATGAGATATCTTATAAATTATTTTTTATAAGATATCTTATAAAGTTTATAAGATATCTGATAAAGTTTATCAGATATCTTATAAACTATATGAGATATCTTATAAAGTATATGAGATATCTTATAAATTTTATGAGATATCTTTAAAGAGGCCTTATAAAAATATAAGATATCTTATAAAGTTTATAAGATATCTCATATACTTTATAAGATATCTTATCAAATATATAAGATATCTCATATAAATGGGAGTTTATAAGATATCTTATAAAACATATGAGATATCTTATAAAACATATAAGATATCTCATAAAACATATAAGATATCTCATAAAACATATAAGATATCTTATAAAACATATAAGATATCTCATAAAGTTTATTAGATATCTTATAAAGATTATGAGATATCTTATATAAAATAATTTATAAGATATCTAATAAAAGTTATAAGATATCTTATAAATTTTATAAGATATCTCGTAAACTTTATGAGATATCTTATAAAAAATAACTTATAAGATATCTCATAAAATATACAAGATATCTAATAAACTTTATGAGATATCTTATAAACTTTATAAGATATCTAATTAGTTTTATAAGATATCTTATAAGTTTTATAAGATATCTTTTAAATTATTTTATATGAGATATCTAATAATCTTTATAAGATATCTTATAAACTTTATGAGATATCTTATATGTTTTATAAGATATCTTATTTGTTTTATAAGATATCTTATATGTTTTATAAGATATCTCATATGTTTTATAAGATATCTTATAAACTACCATTTATATGAGATATCTTATATATTTAATAAGATATCTTATAAAGTATACGAGATATCTTATAAAATTTAGGAGATATCTTTAAAGAGGAATAAATATAAATATGGCGTGCCATATGAATTGGGTTATTGTTGGTGTTTTTTATTGACATGTTATATATTGGACCAGGTCATACCTTGAAAGGTTCCAAAGCGCGGATTTAGGGGCGGCGTACTTGGCGCGCGCCGTCCCGTTTGACAGGAAAATGGTTATGAACTGCATGAAACAAAAGGCCACAGAGGATATTTCTCAATTGCACGTCATCCCGTTTGAGAATTTCTGGATCCGCCACAGGGTTCTACTAATGCAGCATTATTTCTTCGAAGGGAAAGGTAGAGAACCTACTCAAAATTTATTAAAAATTGCAGAGTAAAATAAAATTTCTTTCTTATTTCTAGTTTGTAATCAACTGAACTCTTACTTCTAGTATGTACTAATCAAATTAATCCGAGGAGGACCTCGGTATTTTGTACTGATCTGATTTTCCTCACGGGTTGCAAAAAAATTATTTTTGAATGGCATCAAGATAATATCTTGTTTCTATGTTATAAGCGGTAAAGTTTATTGCAGAAATTTTTCTTCAGAATTCCCCCCTAACGTTTTTTCAAGCCTTCTTTCACGTTGAATGGTCTGTCTCTTAATACTGTTTGGTATGACTGGGCCTTCAATGACAGCTTTGGATTATTGTGCAGCTGCAAGTGTTCAGAATACAAAATTTTTAAAATCCGATTTATAAATTTGTATTTTTATTTAATCTCTATAAATTGACACCCAAGGCAGAATTTGTACAAAGTTCTGATTCTTTGACAAACAGGTTGACTCTTCGCCAAACTTCACTTTTGTGTCCCAACATTATGCCCGGCTTATGAAACTACTAACCACAACTGATATGTTTTCCTGGGCTTGTGGAGTATAATGGTTTTTGCGAAAGAGTGCCACGTCTTACAAGAACAAGAAAATTGTAAAACAAGTTTACTATTGGTCGTTGTCGTCGCCAAAGAAAGTTTCTGAATACAAACACAGGATTTCTATTCTTAGATAAATACAAAGGTAGCTTTGTCATAGTGTTTGTTTTGTCCTCCTCTTCTTGATTTGAGCCGCAATAAAAAAATCTTTTCAAGGCGATAGATATGCTTTATCAAGCAGTATATTTTCTTAGAACATGACTGACTTGATTTTGCGTTGCTTTTTCGAGGTCAAGATTTACAATAAGGTTCCGACAACAAAATTTTCTTAACAATCATGAAAAAGTCATTTAACCAATTTTAACACCCCCCCAAAAAAAGAATTAAAAACAAGGTCAAAATTTCAAGGACCATTCATACGCGTATTATCTTTTCAGTATAATTTTGTGGTGTTGTTTTTTAATTGATACAATCAAAAACGAAGGAACACGGAACATGCGCCAAAAAGACACGATCCACATATTGAAATGATTTTAATAAATGTACAAAAGCAAAACATCACCGCGTGCGAAGCGCTTTTCTGGACCAACCCCCACCAGACACGCCAGGAGCAGAAAACCCGGAAAACCAGTAGAATATTAAATTTGATAAAAAAAGAAATGCCAAAAATATTACAACAATGACCAAACAGATAAATTTATCAATTTTAAAAGAAACAGCCAAACGTTGTCAAATTTTGGAAATATAGAAGAAAATGAGATGTGGAATAAGTGTACGCGACACAACCTAAATTATAAACGTATATTTTAAATATCCACAATGGAAAACAGCCAGCAGCCTTCAATGTGACCAGCGGTCGCTGCTCGCTGTTTTTCAATTGGCCCCTGGATTGAAAATAAAATACATATGATTCAAGCCCAATTGTAAACTGTGTCCTTCCAACACATATTCCAGTACTCGAAAATATATAAGAGCATACAACTGAAGCACGGGGAAGCTTTCTACGGCCTCCACACGGCACCAAAGCCAAACTCTGAAATAACATCAAAAACGAAAGAACACGGAACATGCGCCAAAAAGACACGATCCACATAGACACGTTCCATGTAAAAAATCTCATTCCGTTAAAAAAAAAAGACATTGAAAATTCATTCGCATTTCCGTTTTATGAAAAAAGTTAACATAATACAAATCGGGTATAAAAACGGATAATATGGTTATGCTGTATATTATCGATAATTCAAGGACTAACCTCTCATCAGCAGCATTAGAATCAAAACATTGGAAGGTCACTAACAAAAAGTATTGAATAAAATAACTCAAATCCAAAAAGATCGATCATGGCAGTCATATCCAGCATCCAGGATATCGACATTGTACAGGAAAGAAGCAGAGGTACCAATGGGGTATCCGTAATGTCAAAAGTCCGAAAGGGCAGAAACAAAACCAGTAAACACCAACAAGAACGGGACAAAAAAAGACAACATGTAAAACATGGAAACACAAAATAACTGAATATCAATCAACAACGCGAACTCCAGTCGAAACAAGAGTGAACTCATGTGCTCCGGAAGAGTAAGCAGTTCCTGCTTGCTATAGCACACCCGTCGCGTTGCCAATAGTTCATTACGCGTGTCAAATCCGGTAAAGGAAGACAAAACAACACCCTATGACAAACCAACATCTGCACTCATCTGAGAGATCGAAATCCCATATTTGTCTATAAGTGCATGATGTCTTCCTTAAAATTTCTTGAGTGAAGATAGCAACCGAGGAGCAACATAACCCTATGTGAGCAATTTTTGCGTCAGACGTGTCGCTCTGCTAAGGAAATCGATGTAAGTCCTGCACGCTCTGGAGTAACGAATCAAATGAGATACGTAAACTCCATTAGCTGGAGCGGACGGAATGTTGTTACACAAGAAGGGAAAGTTGACGATTGGAAAGATGAAGTCATCACGTTTGTCATAGAGCCTTGTTGAAAGTCTTCCTTGAGAGTCAATTTCGAGATGTAGATCTAAATATGAAGCAGACTTTCTAGAATCCGTTGTGTCCTTTATCTCAAGCTCCTAGGGATATATGAGATGGAGAAAGTCACCAAATCGAGAATTGTTGAGTGAAAGGATACCATCAATATAACGGAACGTGAGGTTGAAAGAGAGAGCCAGTCTACGGTCTTTTTTGTCTAGAAGAGATTGTAAGAAGTCTGCTTCATATGAATGAAGAAACAAATCAGCAAGCAAAGGTGCACAATTAGTGCCCATTGGGATCCCTATTGTTTGCTGAAAAACACGTCCACCAAACTGAACAGTACAAGAAAAGAAACCTGTTGATTGAAACAATTTTGAATTTAACGGAAAGTCTGTCGATATCAGTGTTTTTAATATGACAGATGTTATTCTATTAAAAAATATTTTCAATAAAACATAATACATGTATATGTTGTACAATAAAGTGTACATATTGCAACATGAACAAATCCTTTCTATAACATTATCTAATTTGTACAAATGACATTTAGGGATAGAGGGTGTTTATAGATGGACAGCAGATGCAGTGTGCTTGAAATTCTGCATTATTTATAACTATAAACAAATATTACTAAGGAGGTTTTATAAAAATATTAAAAATATTCAGCAATATTCACCTTTTATTCTTCTTATTATAATATTGCAAGTCGTAGATGAATGATACTTGGAGGTAAAAAGCATTTTTTGTTGTTGCGAGACTTACATATATTAATTTTTTATATATATACACATGTAGCATATCAAAATTGACCGTTTATACCCACGTTTTGGTATTTGTAATGGCAAACAATAAAAATTGTCATACAAATTTTACATGAATGTAACCTGTCATACGTCCTACACATGTGCCTTCTTGATACCTCTCACGTGCACGGAGTCACGGACACTCACATTCATAGCAACACGAATTCTTCCAATGTTTCTTTGATTTACGGGTCCTCTGTCGAGAAAATGGGGAAGCATGCAAGAATTAATGACATTGTCACCAACTATAAATGAGGTTTATAATTCAAATACAAAAACGCAGGTATAAACGGTTAATTTGGAAATCGTGTCGACCAGGCTTTTGATTACCTCGGGGACCTTGACCACCAGCAGCGGTTTCAAAATTACATCTTTGTTTTTTCTTGCCTGCATTGGCTCTTCTGCCTGTGCCTGTTGGCCAGGATATGCAGGTTTCCTCGCTCACAATGTTAGGGTTGGTTATGTTTGATATGTAGTCATTGGTGATTTTATCAAAAGCACTACCGGAAAGTATGTGTCTTCGCCTTTCTTAGAAAATTTCCATTAGATCAAATCAATATAACTACAATGCAGATCAGATCTATTTATAACTTAATTCATTGGGCTTTTACAACCTTCTGAGGGACGGACCATTTAACTTGAAAGGGGGGGGGCTTGGTTTTTTGTTTTGGTCAGAATTTATTTTCCACGCAGAGCGCGGACAAAATTTTCATTTTTCAAAGGCCTCGCGACAGAATATTTTTTTTCATTATTATCATTATTTTATATGACAGAAATCCTTCTTCAGAATATGTTTTTTCTTACCTTCTTACCTTTATCAAAAATAATTTTCATAATATTTTTTTTTAGGAAAAAAACAAGGTTCCCCCTTCAAGTTGAATGGTCGGTCCCTAAGTAAAAACCAACACAATAATCTAACTATGACCTTTAAGCATTTGATCGTCTTTTTTAAGACAAGGAACCATATTGTCTTTAACGTACACGTACGATAAAATTTCTTTAATTGGGCTGTACACGCTGAAAGATGTACGGGAATAAGCACAGGGCTTGTGTATATGTATTGCAACAATTGTCATGATACATGTTGCAACTTAACGTGCAGTAAATGCGGTAAACGTTACGTATCCTTGAGTCCATGAATATATATCACTGTTGTCAGAATTTAAATTCTTATTATAGTTTTTATCTCAAAGAAAATGTTTAACGTATCTTTGTGTTAAAGGTTGTCTACGGTAAACATTGAAACCATGTGACGATCGGATCTTAGTCCAATTAAAGACCACTTGTTTTTTGTGTTAAAGACAAACACCAGAGACCTCAAAAGTTACTTGGACTTTTAGATGACAAGCATATACATAGTAAGTTGCTTTGGAAAACCATTAAGCAGTTTTATTTTAATTTAAATTCGCATTCATACATTTATTCACATGAAAACCGAAAACGAAAGTAGATTTTCCAAATATTGCCCTTTACTTCAATTAGTTTAATGTATATCTTTATTTGCAAAATACACCCATATGGATCAAAGCAAAAAAAAAACCAAAAACATGTAGAGTATACAGAACATTAACATATGCAAACAACTAATTATTATGGCTAATGATTTCAATAATTGTCAACTTTTTTGTGTCCAAAAGTTCAACAATATACACGTTTACGAAGCTCACTCCACTCAAACGTGTACTTATTATGAACAACCAAATTGGAAAACGCTGTTTTGCGATTGGTTTAAAAGGTCGAAATGAAATGTAAACAAATGAATTCAAATCCAGTCATGAAATTATCAGCGAAAGACCGGTCACCTTTAAAAAGAACCCCCCCCCCCAAAAAAAAAAAATCACATTAGAAAAAAACAAGATAGTAGTATAGATGCACCGATCAAGTCCCATTTTACGGGCCGAGTAGGGCCGAGCAGCCCCTCTGTGACGTCATATCCACTTCCGGTTCCGCCATTTTGCTTCCGGTCCGCCATCTTGCTTCCGGTTCCGCCATTTTGCTTCCGGTCGGCCATCTTGCTTCCGGTGACGCAACATCCGGTAATTAAGGGGAGGTAATTCCGCAAAGTCACCGAACGGTAAAAGGCTTGTAACTTAGTTATTCCTTGACCGATTCCTTTCAGGTTTGTTGCATTGTTTTTAGTAAGACAATGTTTCTTTGATGATTTTCTTTGTGGTCTTCAGTGGTCATTAGAGGCTTGACCAGTAGGTGACCATTTCCTATTTCTTATCAAAGGTGGGGTTGTCGTATATCATTGGAAAGGTCGCAAGGTGTAGTTGCCATTTTTGAGTTGTTTGAGTCGGTAGTGGTCAGTGGTCAGTCAGGGCTTGACCATAAGGTGACCCCTTTTTCTTCTTGTTGTATACTTAGCGTGTAATATGTCACTGTAAAGCTTGTGAGGTCTAGTTTTATATTCTTTCTTTCGTGTCAATCTAAGGGAAGTAACTCTTGGTTTCTACTGTGTTTTAAGTCTTGTATTTGATACCGTTGTGTAAGGAATTTGCCGGGCTTTGTGGGGTAGGCTTAAAGTACTGGTTTGATCCGCACTTCCGCAAAGTCACCGAACGGTAAAAGGCTTGTAAATTAGTTATTCCTTGACCGATTCCTTTCAGGTTTGTTGCATTGTTTTTAGTAAGACAATATTTCTTTGATGATTTTCTTTGTGGTCTTCAGTGGTCATTAGAGGCTTGACCAGTAGGTGACCATTTCCTATTTCTTATCAAAGGTGGGGTTGTCGTATATCATTGGAAAGGTCGCAAGGTGTAGTTGCCATTTTTGAGTTGTTTGAGTCGGTAGTGGTCAGTGGTCAGTCAGGGCTTGACCATTAGGTGACCCCTTTTTCTTCTTGTTGTATACTTAGCGTGTAATATGTCACTGTAAAGCTTGTGAGGTCTAGTTTTATATTCTTTCTTTCGTGTCAATCTAAGGGAAGTAACTCTTGGTTTCTACTGTGTTTTAAGTCTTGTATTTGATACCGTTGTGTAAGGAATTTGCCGGGCTTTGTGGGGTAGGCTTAAAGTACTGGTTTGATCCGCACTTCCGCAAAGTCACCGAACGGTAAAAGGCTTGTAAATTAGTTATTCCTTGACCGATTCCTTTCAGGTTTGTTGCATTGTTTTTAGTAAGACAATGTTTCTTTGATGATTTTCTTTGTGGTCTTCAGTGGTCATTAGAGGCTTGACCAGTAGGTGACCATTTCCTATTTCTTATCAAAGGTGGGGTTGTCGTATATCATTGGAAAGGTCGCAAGGTGTAGTTGCCATTTTTAAGTTGTTTGAGTCGGTAGTGGTCAGTGGTCAGTCAGGGCTTGACCATTAGGTGACCCCTTTTTCTTCTTGTTGTGTACTTAGCGTGTAATATGTCACTGTAAAGCTTGTGAGGTCTAGTTTTATATTCTTTCTTTCGTGTCAATCTAAGGGAAGTAACTCTTGGTTTCTACTGTATTTTAAGTCTTGTATTTGATACCGTTGTGTAAGGAATTTGCCGGGCTTTGTGGGGTAGGCTTAAAGTACTGGTTTGATCCTTTTTATAGGACGTTAGGGATAACAAATCGATTTTAAGTTTCGATACTTTATTTTGAACACAGTAATAGGTTTCAGTCTTCATCCTCGTCTTCTTCACTCTCCTCGTCAGGCCTGAACTGTTTTATTTTCTCATCCAGCAAGTACTTTCTCTTCTCAGTAGCGTATTTCCAAGACTCTTCATACTAATAATCTTCATCGTCCCTCAGTCGTTTTGCCGTTTGTTTGATCTTCTTGTGGAGTGGATCTCGTGCCATTTTTATTTGCCACATAATGTTATTGACGTAGCGATTTTTTAAAGCTTCTCTATAGAGAGGGAGCAAATCCAAGCCAGCCTTTGATATTGCCTCTTTTTCGTGGTGACCTTTTTCCGTGTATTCATCCAATTTCTTTTTCTTTTCGTGTTCGTCTTTGTAGCTGATCATCACTTGTCCAATAAAGCCACCCCACGGATCAAACTGTTCTCCGGGGTAAGTTTCTTCGTCTTCAGACAAGTCGTCACTCTTTTCTGATTCCGTATCTTCCTCTTCCTCAGTTTCCCATTCCGGGTCCTCCTTCAACAATTCCGGTTCCTCCATTTTTCTTTGATGCTTCTGTTCTTTAATGTGTCTCTGTAGATTGAACAACTTTTGGCTTGTGTATCCGCATACGTCGCAATGGTACATCTTTCCTTCTCGACGGCCGGGTTCTATCTGATGATTTTTGTTCCGTCCGTGTAAATTTATCTATCACTTCTGAATAGTATAACATGTTGTTAACAGAACCCTCATTGCCGGTGCGGCTTTGATCGGGTCTTGTTAAATTGTCTTTCTTTCTTTTCCATACATAGGCAAAGAATGCATTCCTCAAATTTGCTAAGCTCTTTCTATTGTATGCAAGCTTCAATGCTTTGAATCTACGCCATTCTTTAAATATTTGCTGGCATTCTATGCACGGCACAATTAAATTTTGTTTCGATTTATAAAACTGATCTTTTGGCTTCCTCTCGTCGCATTTACGACAAACACGTTCCCCGTTCTCACTTTCAATGTTCTTTTCTATGAGTTTTAGAAGATAATCCATTACATTTACGTGCGTCTTGTTCGAATACATTTGAGCCACTGACAACATTGATCATTCATTTTGCCTTTTCAAAATTGTATCGTCCAATCATCTCTCAGCATTTTATCACGTGACTAACTCTTTGCTCTTCTTGCTCTTTTGATTGCTCATTTTGCTCTTTTGCAGCTCATCTTGCTCTTTTTCTTGCTCATCTCGCTCTTTTGCAGCTCATCTTGCTCTTTTCCTTGCTCATCTTGCTCTTCTGCAGCTCTTTTTTGCTCTTTACCTTGCTCATCTTGCTCTTTTGCAGCTCTTTTTAGTTCTTTACCTTGCTCATCTTGCTCTTTTGCAGCTCATTTTGCTCATTTACCTTGCTCATCTTGCTCTTTTGTTGTTTTTCTTACTAATTTGATCACCCAGCAGCAGCAGCAGCAGCAGCCATTTTACCCTCTTCCCCCTTTCACTTACGCAGCAGCAGCAGCAGCAGCAGCCGTTTTAAGACCTTCTCCCCCCTTTTTCACTTACGCAGCAGCAGCAGCAGCCGTTTTACCCTCCTCTCCCCTTTCACTTATGCAGCACCAGCCGATTCCTTACCTTCTTCCCTTTTCTTCTAGTTGTGTTTTTCCTTTCCTGTGTTAACTTGTACAACTTTTGTCAAGCAGGGAATCCAGACCACTTTATACTTTTAATTTTCCATAGGCCCTGTGTTAAATCTGTTGGCGACTCGTGTCACCCCCAGATCTCAGCAATGAAGTCGTGTGTAATCATGCGGAACTAACTATTCCATTGAGATTATTTTGTTTTTTGTTCTTGATAACCCAATATCTTATAACCAGTTCAAACCGGTTTCTTTTCGTTCCGATACTACCCCAACCCCCCCATTGCATTTCTATTTTTAACCCTTACCCTAACCATACCCCTAGCTATTTTGTAATTCTAACCCTAACCCTAAACCCTAACCCTAACCCTACCCCTAGCTATTCTAGTTTGTAATTCTAACCCTAACCTTAAACCTAACCCTAACCATAATCTTTAACCTTAACCTTTTCTCTTTTCAGTTCTATTTTTAGCCCTTACCCTAATTCTAACTCTAACTCTCTTTGATAGTGTTGTCATTTTATTTCTAACCCTTACCCTAATTCTTTCTTCTCTAACCCTAACTCTCTTTTCTCTAATCCTATCCCTAAGCTCTCTTCACTAACCCTAACCCTAACCCTTTCTCTTTCCATTTCTATTTTTAGCCCTTATCCTAATTCTAACTCTATTTGCCTTTGTTGCTACATAGCAGAAGAGTTAGGGTTAGGGTACGAACATGAATAGAAATACTATACACAACAGAGGAGAATTTAGGTTAGGGTTAGAGTAAATGGTAAAGAAATAGAAAGGATTAGGGTTAGAGAAGAGAGAGTTAGGGTTAGAGAAAAGACAATAAGGGTTTGAGTTAGAAAATCAATGACAACAAAGGCAGATAGAGTTAGGAAAGAATGGGGATAAGGGCGAACAATTTGTGTCAAGGAATAACAAAGTTGTGGCCCGTTAAACACTAGTAGTATAGATGCACCGATAAGCTCGGATATCCCGAATTCGAATTTTCGCGGGAAAATGAGCTTCCAAAAGTGCCGGATGTGGCGTCACCGGAAGCAAGATGGCCGACCGGAAGCAAAATGGCGGAACCAGAAGCAAAATGGCGGAACCGGAAGCAAGATGGCCGACCGGAAGTGGATATGACGTCACAGAGGGGCTGCTCGGCCCGAAAAATGGGACCTAATCGGTGCATCTATACTACTAGTGTTTAAAGGGCCACAACTTTGTTATTCCTTGACCGAATTCCTTCCGGTTTGTTGCATTGTCTTCTTTAGGACAATGGCTTTGTGATGATATACTGTGTTTTGGTCAGTGGTCATTAGGGGCTTGACCACAAAGTGACCAATCCTTAAATTAAGTCTAATATAGAGTTGTTGTATATCGTTAGATAGCATAGGAAGTCTAGACACAGATTCTCGGGTTATTAGAATGGTATGAAGTTTTATTGACAGAAAGGACATCATCAATATATCTGAATGTAAGATTAAATGACCTTGCCTCTTTCATCTTCTTGTTCTTTACGAGTCCCTGAAGAAATTCAGTCTCGTAAGAGTATAAAAACAAATCGACGAGGAGAGGAGCACAGTTTGTGCCCATTGGAATGCCGATTTGTTGTTGAAAAATCTCTCCTCCGAAGGTGACAAATATGTTGTCAATGAGGAAATCAAGCATACTGCAAACTTGTTCCAGTGTGTAACAAATTTTGATGTGAATATATATATATATATTTTGTAATTATTGATATCTATGATATGATTAATGCTAAATTTGGCCTAAAATTTATAAAAGTTATTAAATATAGGCCAAACTATTAAAGATCAGTTCCTAAATGAACAAGGTATAATAGTTATATAACAGCTAGTATCAAAATCTCGTTTTATACGTCATCAAATTCTGCAAAAATTGCATTTTGTGAAAAATCGTGCAAATTTTTAGTAGTTTCTGGCAAATTTAACAATAAGCTACACAGCTTTCACAAAGGATGTCTAGCTCTGGTAGAAAGACCGGTGAAGCAGACGATGGAAACTCGGAAGCTTGTTTTGATGCTTTATTACAGTAAAACAATCACAGATATAATAATCTGATTCAAACAATAACAACTTAAACTGACAAACTTACACTTATTCTTCGTAGCCCTTACATTTTATAGAAAAATGAAAACAATATTTCAATTAATGGGTGACAAAGGGACCAAATACCAAAAGTGACAATCAATAAATTCATAATCCTAATCTCATTTACCTGACATACCTATCATATATATTATACGTAACAATTAAACACACAGAAAATAAAGCAGTGTCACTAAAAGCTCTAAGCTTAAGCATAAATGTATATGTTGGACTGTATTATAGTTTACGGATATTTTGTGAAATTATAGCTCAAGTGTTGAATTCTGAATCTGATCCGATGAGTCAACAGTCTGCGGACAATTACGTTCATTCAGTGATGGTACTAGAAATATATTAGTACCAGTAGATGTTAACGCTGAGAGACCTGTGAGTAACTTCAATACTTTAGGCGTTTAAAACGTAAAATTTCTGGTGACAATAATAAGAACTGCATCAAAAAAGTGCAAGTAGAACAGGGGTACTAAAAGAGAAATTCGTCACGCTGCAGCGCCCAGCCGTATTGAAGTTGAAAGTAATACGTCCAGAGGTACTTTTGAAATTATTTGTAAAGAGACAAGCCATGACGATTTAAATGAATTAAAGATCATGGTTCGCAACCTAACGGACACAATGAACAATTTACAGGATCATCAGTCATCAAGAAGCAATGAGGCACCGATGGGGCATTCGAGTGTCATAAGTCCGAATGGACAACGACGAAACCGGCAAACACAAACAAGAACAGCTTGAAGAAACACAAAATCAACGGAACGGAAATCAACAACGCGAACTAGAATAGATTGTTTAGAGAATAACTTCACCAAAAACTATGGAAAAGGTTGTCGATAGAAAGATCGAAGCAGCAATGAAAAATGAAAGATCTAAAAAACAAAAAGACATTTCAAAAATAGAAATCAATGTTAACAATTATATGATTAAGCAATTAAAAAGTGATATAAAAAGACCTTGATAATATAAAATATATATATAAAAAAAATAGATATATCAAATTTGATGGACTCACAAGTACCTGCAGCTAGTAGATCGGTTTCTGATAGAAATAGCGACATAGGAAACAACGCAATAATTCGAATATTTACAAGAAAGTGACAATAAAAACCTACTCAACAAAGTAAGCGGATTTCTAAAGTAAGGTCTTCTTCTTTGAAATATAGTCATACACTCGGTAGAGCGCAAAAAGAACTACAGAGAGGGCAAACCGGGGCTAGTGATCGTAAAATTCCAAGAGGCAGAAGATAAACGAAAGGTCATGGAGTTGAAGAAAAATCTCAGAGATTCAAGAAACTTTAGAGAAGTTTTTATTGAAAATGATTTACCAAAAGCCGAAAGAATGTTAAATGCAAATCTGCGTCGGATCGTAAACCTCTTAGGCAGGAATAAACTGGAGATTCGCGGAACATGGGTTCACCACAGAAGAAATGAATGACATTGAAACCAATGAAAGAAGATACAATACCGAACAGAGTTCGTACTGTCGCCGACAAGACAATAATGACACATAGACAAAGTTACTATAGAGATAATAGACCACATCGTGAATAAAACAGAAGGACAGATTCCAGATATAATTGTCGTTAGTGGCGTTGTGGGTTTTGGAATGTGAAAGGATGGACCTCATCTGAAAATGACGATCGTCATACACTACATGAAATTTGAATACAAAACGAACACTTGGACATTATCGGAATTGCAGAAACGCATTTGACAAACAGTAACATGATAAATATGACAGCTTATAAGTGGTATGGTCATAATAGGACAGAAGTACACATGAGAGCCAGGAAAGGATCGGGTGGAGTAGGATTCCTAATTCGCGAGGAGATTGTCGCAAACTATAATGTAGAGATTATAGACAAAACTGTAGATTGAAAAATGTGGATACAGCTACAACAAAACGACGGCCAAAACTGTTTAGAGCGTGTGTCTCTTATTTACCACCGATAGAATCGACACGAAACATAGACGCGAGTGAATTTTTCGACACATTTTTAAGTCAAGTACATGTCTACGGCATGGACTCGATCTTCCTTTAATTAACGCTGGTGTAAAGATTTTTACGATTATATAGCGAGAGTGGATAACATACCGGAACGCCAAGTTATTGAATTCAAAAGAAATGCATATGGAGAGTTATTTTGTGAATACCTTATAATTTCAAACTGTTGTATGTTAAACGGAAGAAAATATGTCAGTAATAAGTAGTATACCGGGTCTATTTAGGCCACTTTGCACTTTTAATTTCCCATAAACTAAAGGTCAAACCTCTGGGCAACAACTGTCGCCTCAGATCTCTAGCAGTAAAGTCGTGTGCAGTCATGCAGAATGACGACTCCTTCCTTTCTTTCGTCTTGTTTCTTGTAGGTTCCTAAACCTAACTTTAATTTTAACCCTAACCCTATTTCTTACCCTTATCTCTAACCCTAACACTTAACCAAATCTCTAACCCTAATCCATATCTCTAACCGTTTACCTCTGGGTTTACGTGAGCTGACTTAACTTCACATGTTCTGCATTCTTGCTCCTTTGTTGTGGTTCGATTTCTTGTGTGACATTTTATTAATCGGCTGTCTTCTCCTTTTTGTCTTTGATGGACTCTTTTTCGTTTTTTTTTTAAGTTAAACTTTTTGATCTCTCTCTTCTTTTTTTGTGTCATGTTGTATCGAAAATGCTATAATTAGCTCTCTTAAGGCTCAAAATGGGTGTTTTTGAGGTAAAGTGGTTAAAACGGGAATAACCCCAAAATTAGGGGGAATAGGGGGGGGGGCGGGAGGTTAATTGGGGCGGATGAAGGGGCTGCTGCTTAAGGTTCTTATTGTATTGGGGCACTATAAATATAACAAAATGAGAGATTAGATATATATATTTTGTTATGAAACAGTCTACAATCTTCCATTTATATTTCGTCTAACGTGAATGTAGACACGAGTTAGCAAGCAAACGTAAACTGTTCGACCGTGAAGCACAAAGTGCGAAGCAACATCACCGGGGAACACAACTGATTTATATGGGTCGATAAAAAACTTTTCTTGTATCAACACAATTCAAAACAAAGCTGTTCGTTTTTATGCCCCCGCGACAACATGTCGGGGGCTTTAAATTTTACTCATGTCCGTCCGTCCGTACGAATTTCCGTCAAGATTTTTCAGGAACAGTACATGAGAATGATTTGAAACTTGGTAGGATGGTTCAGTATGACAGACTGTATGTGCTTAGCAGTTTTCAGACCTGTCAATCTTCTCGTTCCTGGTAAACGCCAGGTGGGTCATCTGTGTCCCATGGACATATTCCTTCTTTATTTTCATGGGTATCGGTCGTTATACACCAAACAGCGCAATAAGTGGTGTCTCGGCTTGGATTCCTCCTTTTATATAGCAATGGCGCTTTTATATAGCAATGGCGAAGTCTGGTCAATTATTGGACCGATTGCGAAATAATTTGTACAAAAAGCAAAGGAAATTTTTTTTAAAGAAAATGAGCGGTGTCCATGTTTTTATAATTAGATTTAAGGATCCACCCGTTCTGAAACTTTTCACAAATTAAAGTAAAGCGATAATCTATTCTGTTCTGTTAACAATGCCGAGTAGATTATTGATTTTTAATTTATCTCGACAAACATTCCTGACTACGTTATCTATGTTGAAGCAACATTATTAATAACATGACTAGGTACAAATGGTTTATAGATAATTTCAATGTTTAAAAACTTTTATTTGTGTTTTATATATGTTTGGTTATCCTCGATCATTCTTTTGGCTTCCCATTGCCAACTTTTTGAGCACAATTACTTTTGGTTTTTAACCTCCCAATCATTTTGTTTTAAACCACTTTGCTTACTGCTGTTTGTACACCAGAAGTCCCCGAGGGTAATCGCAAACGATGTCGACGGACATGTCGGACACGAGTTAAAACAAAAGTATATTTATAATTTATATGATATATATAATTTATATGTCTTAATTCAAATCGTTCAAAATACCCGTTTCCCCCGTTTAATTGAAGAAATCGTCGATATTTGATAAATGACGGTTATGGATCCCATTTTCATTTGGGGGGGGGAGATGAGCAAGTACTTTTTATTAGCTCGGGTCAGGTGAGCTAATGTCATCATTAGGCGTCCGTCGTCCGTCGTCTGTCGTCCGTCGTCCGTAAACTTTTCTTCAAAGATCTTCTTCTCTTAAACCACAGGAGGGCTTGCTTTCAAACTTTGTACATTTGATCTTTAGGATGTCTTCTATCAAGTTTGTGAAATTTATGCATGCCAATCAACCAACATGGCCGCCGTTGCTAAAAATAAAACAGGGGGTCAGACTATAGTTTTAAGCTTATGTCTCAAAAAGTATAAGAGATAAAGAAAATCCGAAGCAACTTTCCACCTTCAGCATCAAAAGCTTTACAAAACTATCCATGGAGTAGAAGTTGTGGGACAACTCCTTATTGGAGTTATTTCCCCTTAATCCTCAAAATTGACTATTTTCACAGTTTTTGAACTATATCTTAAAACCCGTCAGAGCTAAAGGAAAAGTAAGCATTGCAAAATTGTTCAGCTAATTGAGATCTACAAAAATGATTTTGGGTTAAAACTGTCAGATGAACCTTTTAAGAGTTATCCCCCTTTTAACTTGTTTGTTTCTTTTTCAAATGGAATACTTTGTAACATTGTATCCTTGATCTTAAGAGTGTTTTCTATCCTATCTTGTTTCTTTTAATGTTACTTCAAGTACATGTAGACCATGTTGCACACTAGATAAGAAGCTTTAGTATGAGAGATCAGGTGAGCGATTCAGGCTCCTGGGAGCCTCTTGTTCGATATTTTGGATTTCGACTTTCAAACGTTTTTAATTTAAGTGCTGCTAACGAGAAATTAATCATGAAAATATACTTTGGTACTCTTTGTTATAAAATCACTTAGTCTACAACCCGGGAAGGGTGTTTTCTTATTACTGGTACAGAGACGTGCGATAGCAGGTCTGATAATGGTACCCGCTCTTGATTTTGTTACCAAAATAAATAGTATGAATGATAATACTATGCCGTCAAAAAGAATAGTATATAAACGTTAGATTGAATGCATACAAGAATTAATAGCAACACAGAATATTTTCATGCTGTAATTTATGTCTTTGCAAAAAGATTGAAATCAAGCAGAGAAAAGAAACATTCTGAAAATGGACGCTTCATGCCTACATGTGTCTAATCGTTTAGTCAAGGGCTGATGATGATGATGGGTATTTGTAGTCGTGTCTATAGAAGAATGTCCCTCTGCATCGACTATTTTACAGTTACAAACTGTTAAAGACTCGCTATGTGCCATGGGTCGTCTAACCCATGATACACCAACGCTAGTGTTAGCTGCTCCAGAGTATCCTTTGTCGTCGTTGGAACAGTGCCCGTCTTGCACCACAATGAGGTACTTGTCGGAATTCGCAAGACAAAGCTAATTTATCAGGATTTAATACTAATCTATTAATTACATATATTACCTAGAATTAATGCCATATGTAGAATTAAAGTCTAAAATAACTCAATAAGATAAAAATGGCACATCAAATGAATACCAGAAAATTTTAAACTACTTCCCGAATTGCCGCACGTCCCTGTATACCAATATATAGGAAGTAATCCCCCCGGGGTCGACAACCTCTGCTGTTTGACTGCCTCCCGTTGAATGCCCCTCTAACTATAAGGTGAGCCAAAGAAATAACAAATTGTGCTCGTCAAATAAATATCAGAACCGTGAGCAGCGCCTACTGGCCTCGTTGAAGGCTGCTGGCGGTTGTCCATTGTGTTTTTTTCTGAATTACCGCTGGATTGTGGGCTGTGTCGCGTACACTTATTCCACATCTCATTATTTTCTATTTTCTTTTGTTTTTAATTCACATTACTACTCTATCAAAAATTTTATTCAAACCATCATTAAATGAACATAAATCGTAGTTATTGTCATCACTTGGCGGCCGTCTGTCCGCTTCCCGCCAAGCACTATGGAACGTCGCCATTAGGTGATATGACTACAGGAAATAACATGTGTCGGTTGATAGAGGCTTTCTGTTGTGAAAAGGGCGCCTGTCTTTCCTCCGAAACCGCTTGACCAACGCAATCAGTACAAATTATCGAGCGACGTGTTTTAATTAACATGCATATTTTGAATTAATCGATCATTATCAACCGTATGCCTTAAGTAAATTACTAAGTACCATGATGGACGAGCGTCATGTAAACAGTAAATCGTTGATTGCACAAGATCCATCGGCATCAGCCAGGTTTTCGAACATATCTTAACATTTTAGACATCTTGTCTAAACAATGTCATAATCATACTGGGCTTCGAAAACCTGGCCCTGGTGTCAATTAAATTTGAAAGTATTCGGAATATTTCGATAATATTTTACTGGTTAAAGTCATGCCAACCAACCTGATGTATACCCTCAGGACCCCAGGGCGACAATCTGAAGTAAATAATCCTTCTATTATTAAAAAAAAATGAATTTTTGAATGCGGTATCAAGTCAGACAGGCATAATAAGTAACATATTACATGTATTACATATTGTTCATATCTACTAAATAAATATTCTTTTAGATTTTTTTGGTGTTCAGCCACTACGCCGTATCTTCCTTCAACTTTAGATGGACATGCCCAGCTCAATCACAGAGACGTTTTAGGAAAGATGTCTGCACGGATCCTGCTAAGCCACACTACATTTGTTTGCTTAATGTATTAAAAAACGTTAATGTTGAAAGCTGCTCTAATGATCCTTTTCTAACAAGGCGTGGTTAGTACTTTATATTATCATCTATCAAACAGACCAAATTCCCTGAAATAATATAATATTATTGTTTATTATCGTAAACGCTGTTAAGAAATGGACCTTTTGCGTAAATTTATGATTACATTAACTTATTATTGTATTGTCATTTAATTAGTCATTAAAGTTATGTATTAGATACAATACATATGTAACAGAAAAACAAGCCGGTAACACCCGTTACCGTACAGTTTTTCCGCTCGAGGAATCAGGTCAAAGTCCGAGGCGCTCGCGCCGAGGATTTTGCCTGATTCCGAGGCGGAAAAACTGTTCGGTAATGGGTTTACCGGTTTGTTTTTCTGTTACAAATGTTTTGTATCTGACTTGTACGACGTCGAGAAATATATATTAAAATTGTGTAATAATTTATTTATTGTATGAATTGATAGCCGTAAAATTTGTGTTTATATACATTTAAACCACCATTCTCATTGCTCAGCCATAGTGGTCTAGTGGGAAGATGAAAGGTTAGAATGACTTCGTATGGTGGTTCAAACCCCGTTCGGAATCATTGTTTGAACGTCAGTTTTTTTTAGCCTAGAAACACACTAAGATTACCAAATGCTTTAAAGAAACATATTTAGAGTAAGATTTTTTTAAAAACATTTTAAAATGAAATCTATTTGAAAAAAAAAAGATATAAAAGAAGCAAAAAGGCGCCAATTGGGTATTCCAGCGTCAAAAGTCAAAAAGGGCAACTACAAAACCGGCAAAAACGAACAAGAACAGCACGAGAATACACACAAAAAATCCCCACAAATTAAACCGAACAGAAATCAACAACGCGAACGAAATGAAAATATGACTTAGTTTCTGAATGAAAAAAAAAATAATGAATTTTGTCTTCATTTAAATTTATTGAAAACATACAGCTGGCTATCTAGCTTTTCCAAATTCTAACCAACTTTATAATATATCGATTGATTTTTTTTCTTAAAAGCAAACTTTTGCCGTTAAGGGAAGATATGTAGGACATAAAACATAAAAAAAAATGTACTACTGATAAGTTGTTTGTCGTAATTAACGGATTGGTTCAGGTTTTTTTGTGGTAAACGTTTCACATTCAACACAATTAAAACCAAAATTTACAAGCGTAAGGTTGTCCTTGTTTTACATCATCATCATATCAATTAGTTGGTTTTTTTTTAGAAAAAAAAACTAAATTGTTAGCAAATGTATCTTTTAACCCGTCATAGTTTTATTTTCAACAAATTATACATCTCAATCGTAGAGTAAGATTTCGTGCCAATCAAACCTTGTTCAATCCACTTGTTTATCCTAAACCACAACTAACGATATTCAATTTTTGATAAGTATTTATCTTTTTTTTCGTTATCTCTTCATGGACATAAGTTTAAAAAATCCAATTTTAATATCTTTAATGGATATACAAATACTTCTTATTTTTTGGTAATTCACAGAGAAGTTGTTGTGGCATCAAGCTCTATATTAGATTTCTTTTTTAACACAAGCAGAAACTTTAAAATTGTGTTTAGTAAAGGAAAGTCTCCGTTATGGGATGGAATAATTGAAAACAGGAGTATAGCATGAAGTGGAGTTCCAGAATCAGTTCTAATCTCACCCAGAACTTATTTAAGTTTATTTTTTACTGGCTGACCGTTTTTGGACGTTATTTTTGTACAAACTTTATTGTTCACAAGTTCGCAAAATTTACAAATGATACAGAAGGTGTCTTTCAATGGTCAAATTTATTCAATATATGAATTGATTGTCGTAATAGTTGGTGTTCATATATATTTAAAAGACCGATTTGTATGTAGTCCTCAGTAGTCGTGGGGTAAGATTGAAGTCTAGTACGACAAGGAATGATGGTTCAAACCCCGCTCAGGACAGGGATTTTTTCGAGACGATTTTAACTTAAAATGCATAAGCAATATGTCTTACAAATTAAAAAAACCTTAATATGATGAAAAAATCTACCTTTCATCAAAATTTAACAACTTTGACTTCGTAAAGTACGCATGAACTAAGTTGACCTGTAGATAAACAGGCCGTGTAAGTTCTAAATATAAAAGAGGCCGGTAACACCCGTTAAAGTACTGAAATTGAATAGCTCTGTGGGGGGTAAAGTCGTACAAATATATAGTCATTTTGACTTGCATACATTTAACTAGTATAGAAATAAACAAAACATACCTGTTGTTCATGAAAAAAGAACTATCAAAATTCAAATTATTCTTTAAAATTTACAAATAGATACTTAGGTTTTGGTTTATATGTCGTTTAGGTCGGAAGAAAATAAGGCAACCTGGTATAACAAATACTGATTGTACAGAAAACAGATACCAACCTTTACCATTCACAACAGATGAATTCAGTGAATGTATGTACAGTAAATCTTTCTGCTCAGAGGAAGGACAAGTCATTGCTAATTATGGGTCCTCTAGTTACAAAGACAGGACATGTAGATGTGACTACAGAGCAGGGTATACATATATCACAGAACCAAAAAATAAATGCGAATGTGTTCCATCAGAGGAGGATTGTAGCTGCTATAGAAAACAGTGTCTTTCTGACGAAGAGTTGTCAAGGGGTATGTTTTAACAGATGTTGTAATTTTATTATCATTGTGTTAATTTGCAGTAACATTTAAATGATTGAAGGATGATTGTAAGATCATTTGTAGTTACAGGTCTGAAGATACGGTTAATATCGATGCGATGATACGATCACTGACGATGATGCGTATACTTGGTATAGCTTTGCTAGATCTGTTATGACGGAATTTGAAATAGATTATGAAAATTTTGAGAATGACAATATAAGTTTTAAGGAGATTAATAAGTTACACATAAAAATAGAAAAAAAAACCATTAAAGAGAAATATAATGAACTTATAAATAGATAAAATATCTAGCTTTGATGCTTGCTCAAATTATACCTTTAAGCAAGTTTAAGTCTGATGCTAATGTTTCAGACTACTTAAACCTTCAAAACTTTAATAGTAGAAAAAATACTTACCAAACTACGCATAATTGACCATAATCTACAGATCGAACTTGGTAGATACAAGAATATACCAAAAGAACAAAGACTTTGTAAATCATGCAAAAATTGAAAATAATTGATGATGAAGCTCATTTCTTCTTTCATTGTCAAATTAATAATGATATATAAGAAAAACATTTATTGACTCAATACAAAAATAATATGCTAATTTCAACCACCTTGAAGCCATTGATAATAGAAAAATACTTACTAAACTACCTATTAGTGACCATAATCTACAGATCGAACTTGGTAGATACAAGAATGTACCAAAAGAACAAAGACTTTGTAAATCATGCAACATAATTGATGATGAAGCTCATTTCTTCTTTCATTGTCAAATTAATAATGATATAAGAAAAACATTTATTGACTCTATACAAAAACAATATGCTAATTTCAACCTGCTTGAAGCCATTGATAAATTAATTTTTGTACTTAATAACCCAAATATGGATGTTTTGCCCACTGTTGTTGATATCTGAGTTGCGACAATGAGATCCACATTGGTCAAAGTCATACATATTTGTAAATACTATAATATCTTTGTATGTACAGTTACATGTTCATTGTTTTTGTATGTTTGTATTTGCTTTTATAATTACCTCTTGAGGTTTTATTGTGCAATAAAAAAAAATATGGACATCTTAGTGTATGGTCATTCAATAACTCTTAATTAACTGTTATATTGTCAGAAACTAACACGTACAGATATTGAAATTATACGTGGCAAGGATAATGTTTGCTGTTTTCATTTTCTTATGATCTGTAATATGGGCTATATCATACTGGACATTATCTATACTTAACCAGCACCGTAGTAGTAAAAAGGACACTTTTATTTTTTTACAACTTGGATTATTTCAGCTAGAGATGCTCACTATAAGGTTCTAAATTTTTTAAAAGCGTATGTTGAATATTCCCGGCCTAACTTTTTCTCTCAAATATTACCGGTTCTTGGTAGTTTTAAATAAAGATATAAAAGTATTATAATGCTTATATATCAATTATGTAATTATTGTTTATTAGTGTTTTATTTTACAGATTATGAGTGTAGAGTGATAGGTACTGTTTACCTTACAGCCTGTGGTGGCATTACAGGGTAACACGATACTTTCTTTTTCTGTTAATGTATTGTTTGTATCATCATAACAAGAAGCTACCGAAGCCATTAATTAATTGCAATAATCATGAAAATAGTTTTAACAACTCTGTTTATGATCGATCTAAATGCCAAATGAATAACAATATGATTGATGCATTTTCCCTTTTTTCCGTTTTTATCTGCAAACATTTTTTCTGAACTCATTTAATAGAAAATCTTTCATTAAACATAATGGTTATGGTCTTAACATACAAACATAGTTCATTGATGTTATTGCTCCAAGGAAAAAGTGTATCTTCAATACATTCAAATAGTGAAATACAACAATTGATCAGGTTTGGTTTGTAATTGATACTAGAAAAAATTAATTGTCTTTTATTAAATTTGCAACCCGTAGTGGCAAACTTGTATTGACTATTGTATGGGTGAAAGTTCGGGTAACACCTTAAAGGTACCATAACTACTAGTGAGTGAGTTGGTGTTTAACGCCCGTGCAACGCTATATACATAGGTTATTTACAGGCGATGAACATGAAAAGCATGAAATGATGATAATAAATGAAATATGGGAATGGGGTGGGACACAAAGGACCGGTAAATTTTGAAGAACCACAGGAAAAGGGGAGAGGTGGGTAGGGGCGGAAAATTTAGCCTATGTGGTGCACTACTTGGCGGTCCACAAAGGGGTCTTTTTCGTGCATGAAGCGTGGCACTCTTCACACACGTTGGCCCACTATGGTCGGCGGTCAGGGTTTCCGTATTATAGACCTGACAACCCCCGCGGACGAGGGCTACCCTATTCAGCCACCTTGGGTACACACTTGGTCGCTCTGTGGGCTGAGCACTGACCCGACGTCAGAATCCCAAGACCTTTAGTCGCCTCTTACGACAAGCTAGGCTCTGCTGCAGGCCTATTCGCCACCCGGGCCCCGCACGAGAGTCATAACTACTAAAAGAAAAACCTATCCAATCAAAATATCCTAACATACTTATTGGTTAATTGCTCGTTAATTTAAATAATAACCAATATAAAAATGCATTGTTTACATTGTATAAAAAAGAAGTCGTAAATTTCAGCAGTGTAGATATTTCAAAATTAAAAAGGTTCAAACACATTTAAGTGTACTGAAGGCAGCAACAAAATTAAACACGCCTAAAAACTCAGAACAATCGTCACTTTTTTTCGTATAAGGTGTTCTAATCTTTACTAGTTTCGAATTAAAACTGAAAAAAAAACCGACATGCTTAGAAAATAAAGAAGGAATGTGTCCATGGGACACGGATGCCCCCGTTAGGCCCACAACAGGAAAGTCGCTTAGGACATACAGTTTGTGATACTGAACCATTCTACCAAGTTTCAAATTATTCTCATGTACGGTTCCTGAGAAAAGCTTGACGGAAATTTTCAAAGTCATGTTCACACATTTTCACATCAGCCTCAGTCCCAAACAGGAAGTAGATGTCCGACAGGTCTCAAAATCGCTAAGGACGTATAGTTTGTCATATGAACCATCCTACTAAGTTTCAAATCATTCTCATGTATGGTTCCTGAGAAAAGCTTGACGAAAATTTCCATAGTAATATTCACACTTCAGCCTAAGTGTCAAACAGCAAGTAGATGTCGGATAGGTCTGAAAATTGCATAGGACGTACAGTTTGTCATATTAAACCATCCTACCAAGTTTCAAATCATTCTCATGTATGGTTCCTGAGAAAAGCTTGACGGAAATTTTCATAGTAATGTTCACATATTTTCACATTCGCCTAAGTCCCAAACAGGAAGTAGATGTCGGATAGGTCTGAAAATTGCATAGGACGTACAGTTTGTCATATTATACCATCCTACCAAGTTTCAAATCATTCTCATGTATGGTTCCTGAGAAAAGCTTGACGGAAATTTTCATAGTAATATTCACACTTCAGCCTAAGTCCCAAACAGGAAGTAGATGTCGAATAGGTCTGAAAATTGCATAGGACGTACAGTTTGTCATATTAAACCATCCTACCAAGTTTCAAATCATTCTCATGTACGGTTCCTGAGAAAAGCTTGACGGAAATTTCGTACGGACGGACGTACGGACGGACGGACGGACGGACATGAGTAAAACTTAATGCCCCCCGACATGTCGTCGCGGGGGCATAAAAAATATGGCTTTGACATATTTACAGCAAGTGTTCACTTTATTCCAGATTGATTTAGTCAAAAAGGTCGGTCATTTCTTGAGTGAATGTTTTTAGAAATATGCAATACTCGTCTTGTTAAACCTATGGTATTGTACTTTCATATTTATAAATTGCCAAAGTTTTGGTAAAGAAATAATAACGTTTACAACCGGTTTTCTCATGATACCAAACCCACTTGAAAAGGGGTGTATATATACAGTGATAGGTTTGTCCACCGTGTTCCAGTCTGTATTTCCACCCATTACTCCTCAGGGTAGCCAACACTCATCCGGCAACTCTTTCTTAAACATTCAATGGAACTTTTTCACATTAGGTACATGTACTCAGTACACCGATTACAGTGAACTTATGTTTAAAAGATCGATTTGATCGATTACTTATAAGTGGGGTAATGTTTTTTTTATCTGCGGCTTACATTCTTTATTAAGACCTTTTTAACCATTGCCTCTTACTCACTTTAATGTGAATGTAGTCTATTATATGGGTGATAACCCATGCTTAATATACTTATTTACAGAGAGAAAATCACTGATACAGATCGTGGTCACACTCTGTCTTATGCATCTAAAAGCATAATTGATTCAAGCAGTATGTCACGTAAGTATGTTACAACTGTATAGCTGGTTTGTCACATATCAAATCAACAACTTAACTGAAATTATATGTCTACAATGTGTAGTTACTGTAATTATTGTAAGAATTAACTGTGTTATATTGCCAAACATGTAAAATTCCTTTTTAACATAGAAAATAATAGTGACAACTATATAGTTGAACTGGAATACCCAGTTGCTTTAACACAAGTGGCGAAATATTTTTTTTAAATTGCTCTTACTTGGTCTTAATTTGCATTTTTTCTGCTCACTTGTAAATTTATCATTTTGTACAACTAAATCTTTAGAATTAAAATATTTTTTTATTAGAGAAAGCACCTTCAAATATGAATTTATAGCTTGACAAAACATACAGTTTTATTGACACCCCCTTGCATTGGTAACACTCTGACGATGATGAACCAAAGGCCCCAAAGGGTTACCCTTAGCCCGATCGTTAGTCTTGTCTGATATGAGTTTTACTAATATTATTTGTGTTTTTATTTTTCCGTTTGTTTGATTTCAAAATTGGTTAAAACATCAGCTTTTTGTAATAAACATGGCCAATATCGTCGGTGCTAGTTTGTTTGAATGTTTTGAGAAGAGAACGTTTCTATTGACACTTTTGCTAAGGGCCATTTTATTGTTTTGATTCAAATGATGCTGACGAAAGACAGTGGTCCTTGGAATGTGCATTTACGCAATGAAAAATTGGCAGTATTATTGTCATTCACTTTGGTATTATAAAAATTAATTGGTACACAGTGTAAAATAAATGATCATATTAAGGGAACGACCATTTTATTTAAGGAAAGGCTATTGATATTTTTTTGTCCTGTCTTTTTTATTTTCGGAAAAATCGGAGCTTGCATTTTTCTATTTCAAAATTAGCTATATTTTGTCAGCAAAGAAACATCACCTTGCCCTTTTTAAAGGCGCTGTACTGTTTTTTTTCATTTCTGAAGTTTTGACATCCTATCTTTTTCTTTCAAATTTCACCTTAGCCGCCCTCCCTAAAAATCTAAATAAAGCATATCTTTTACAGTTACGTCAGGATGGAAAGCAGCGGCAGGATTGATTATAACATTGGTACTCCTAGCACGTAAGTTTTTATTCTGTTATAATAATTGTTTGTTAGGACAAAAATTCTATTGTTATTCCAACTATATATATAGTTTAGGCGGGTTTGTTAATTAACAAAAGATCAGTACATGCGTCTATCCGAGGTTAACTTGACGTTGGTTTGGTCTTTTGTATTTTTTTCCAGTTGAAAAAAATACTTAATCTTATTTGAACACTAGATTCTTGCTTAAATTTATTTATATAAATCGTTCTTCTAAGTCTTATCACATTTTGTTGAAACTTTTGTTTTTTCAAACTGATTTAAGTGTGTTACTTTAAGAAAATACGTCTCATACGATCCCTAAAAAAATCTTTCTTCGGTATCAGCCACTAGTAGAAAAGTTCAAAATTGAGTTAAAAGATATGGTGGTTATTTGTTTTAATTAGTGTTTGACTGGTCTGCTGTACTGAGATGATCACCTCAATATCCCTATTGTGTCTCACAACTATGTTATGTGCTATGGTCATTACCGGATCCTAGATCGCAATGGAAGAGGGAGGTTTGGTGACATAAAACCTGGTTTAACCCACCACTTCTTTGGAAGTGCCTGTACCAAGTCAGGACCATTGCGATCTTTAATTCTTCTGGTTTTGTGTTTCTCTCAAATAAAAATTATAACAAAGTCCAGACAAAAACTTCTGTATTAATTGTTCATGATAATTTTCATACCCTACATGTTCTATTATGTTCGGCTTCTAAAACCTAATTCCAAGAAAATTTATAGTGTCACACTGTTTTACCTAACTATATATTATGGGTTAAGCAAGTTTTACAGTGTCACATTATTCTATGTAACTATATATATTATGGACTTGAAGATCGCAATGGAAGAGGGAGGTTTGGCGCCTGATGTAACCCACCATTTTGTTTGAAATGCCTGAACCAAGTTAGGACCATTGCAATCCACTCTGGTATGACTGATTCGTTTTTGTCATTTTCTCTGGACTATGAGATTGATCATTCAAGTTCTGTAGTTTTATGATTACCTTTATTTAACTTCCGTTTCGGAGTTTCCGCGCTGTTTCCATTGTTGATTTTTTTTATATTGTCATTTATATCGTAGGTTGTATCCAATTATTCCACATCTCATTATCTTCTACAATTACTTTGAAAATGCCTGTAGCAAGCCAGGATCAATTTAATATCCAATTTCCTCGGTGTGTCTTTGCCTTGTTTGTCTTTATCTTGGAAATTTGAGATTGTTACTCCATTTCGATAATTTTTTTTTACCTTCATGTGCTATTCATTTGGTTTTTTTTTTATAGAGTTTTACGTTTTGTATACCATCCTGATGCTGTAAAAATGTTAAATTACATTATATTTTCCCTTTTTTTCAGTTTTATTAGTTGTGCTGTTAGTCGATTGTAAGTATATCAAGTATAAATGTGTGTTTAGATCATGTAGATGTTTTTCTTTTCTTTGTGAGATAAATGCATTGTACATGTATACTTTGCAATAATGAGGACTATTATACAATGTTGTTTAAACTTAAGCTACTAAAATATCTTAACATATACTTTATAATTTTATTCTGCAAACATAGTTTAGGTGTATATATGACCCATCTTGTCTGACTGTCCGTCTGTCTTTGCGTCTTTCCGTCCGTCCTTCCACATGCCCTGTAAGCACAACTCCTCTTTAACCGCTTAATGGATTTTTGAGGAAACTTTACACGAAGGACATACATTCAGGGGAGATAATTGGACTTTTGTAATAAAGTGTTAATACCTCGTGAGCGCAACTCCTCCTACACGGCTTGATATATTTGGATGAAAATTTACACAAAGGAAGTACATCATATGGAGATGTGCATAATTAATTTTTATAGATATTGTTTAGAGAAGATAATTAAACTTAAGCTTTTTTGTCTATAAAGTGTCCAATATGAGGCAGGGTTCTAAAGTCTGTGGCCCTTTTCTGTGATCTGTGAGCTACATCCCTTATAACAGATATGACAACGACTCCATGGGACTTTGGTAAAGCTTAATCTGCTGAAGGTCTAGGCAAGCAACAGTTTTTCTCGATCTGCACGAATATCAATTCTATAGGGGAAAACATGAACAAAAACCAATGATCATTGGTCTTTAAAGGGTCATAACTTCTTACAACTTCTACCAAATGGAGACTTTTATCGAGCCATGCAACAGCTTTTTTCTGCAAAACATGGAAAAATCGCTATTTTAACATTTAAATGACCATTTTCCCTATAGGATGTATCTGACAACTTCGACCCAAATGAAGACATTTGTGAAGCTAAATGAGTTTAAGGTTTAAACAAGCAACTTTCCCCAATCTGCAATAGTTTTCATTCTAATGGGCGAACACATAAAAAAAATAAGAAAATGTTTTCACCTTTAAAGGGCGATTACCCCGATAAGGGGTCATTTATTGGGAATTTTGTGTATTAGCAACAGTTTTTTTTTCTTTAGTAAAAGTTTACATTCCATTTTCACGCTTCAACGACCCATTTTCATGCTGTAAACGTCTTTGGAAGACTTTCGTAGACTATTCATAAATTGACGACTCTAATATCTAGACACCTGATATTTGGCATACAGACACTTGGGGTTGCGGGCTACGAAAGTGTTTCCAAGCCATATGACTTTGGTCCCATTTTCATGTTTCAATGTCTCTGTGAACTTAGGTCTGTTTTGAGGGTTTACACAAATTGTAACACTTGTTGGAAACGATATTTGAAAAGTCTTATACTAAGTACTTAATAGGTAGTACTTGACCTCATATTAACAATTTCATGACTCTGTAAATATGTATGTATATATATGATATTTATAGAACCACGTTACATGCAGTCAATCCACACATTTTTCATATTCACTCAACTGCCTTTAGTGTTCTTCTTCTCCTTGGTAGACCTAGGCCTTGAATGAGTTTAACAATATACCAGTAAGTGGTGCAGGGAGACTTAAACGAGTACAAGCCTGAGATTTTTTTGTAATTAAAAGTTTTTTTTAGAATAGAAAATTTGGAAAGAATAGCTCAAAATAGCTAGACTTTATGAAAAAAGTTTTCAAAAACATGGAGCCGTTTTTAAGATATAAGCACCAAAAAATATGGCGGGAAAAAAACTTCCCTAGAATTTTCATAGGAAATACATTGAAAGTTCGTCTTCTGTTTTAACATAGAAATTGTAATTAGAATTGAATGAAATTGTTATAGGATGTTTATTATGATCTTCAGAAAACAGGTTGAAAATTTTTTAATGCATTTGAATAGATATAAGCCGAGGATCTCGAAAACGTTCAATTTCCGAGGCTTGTACTCCCTTAAAATAATTTTATTGGCCACACTTAGTAGTAACAGCAGCCAATTATTTTCTTGACACACTTCCAATTGTAAAACGTTTGTTCCCAACATGTCATATATAATTCCTGCAAATTGTTGTCAACTTGGTTCATTGTTTGAAGGAAATATTTTTGAAATTGTTTACGGAGGACGACGACGCATAGTGATGTCATAATGAGTTCCCTTTGCCTGTGGCCAAGTGAGCTAAAAACAAAATGCATTTCTTCTTCTTTGGCGATAACGGAAGTAATGAAATGGGAAATTTTTGTCATTAACCCATTGACCCAAATTGCATTTATTAGGGCCCCGCATCGAAGATGCGGACGCCCTATAGTTTTCACTTTGTCCGTCTGTCCGTCCGTCCGTCTGTCCGTCTGTCCGTCCGTCAACAATTCTTGTGAACACTAAAACTAAAAAACTATTAACACCACAGTTCTGAAACTTTGCACAGCTGCTAAGTAGCATGTCAAGATGTGCATATTAAAATTTCGTGCAAATCTGATTAATATTTTTGGAAAAAACTTCATTTTTTATCGAAAATCACAGATTTTGAGAATTGGACTTTGTGAACACTAAAACTCAAAAACTGTTAACAATACAGTCCTGAAACTTTGTACAGCTGCTAAGTAGCATGTCCTGATTTGCATTTTAAAATTCCATGCAAATCTGTTAAATGTTTTTGGAAAAAACTTCATTTTTTATCGAAAATCACAGATTTTGAGAATAGGAATTTTTGAACAATAAAACTCAAAGGCTATTAACAATACAGCTCTGAAGTTTCATATGCATTCCATGGAACATGCCTTAGTGGTTATAATTAAAGTTCATATGATTTTGAAAACACTAAGATATTTTGCCGCGGGGCCCTTTCTGACTTTGTCAGTATTCTAGTTTGTATCAAGTAATGGACCTTGCAAACTACGAAAACATTTTAAAAAGTAAACGCTTACCACTGATGTTCTTTCACTGAACAATTCTCAATTTGTTGGCTCTCTCCATCTCATATAGTCTAAGGAACTTAGGATAAAGTACAAAACGGATTCTAGGAAGTCTGCTCTAAATTTAGATCCACATCTCGAAATAGAGTCTCAAGGAAGACTTTCAACAAAGCTCGATAACAAACGTGATGACCTCAACTTTCCAATCGTTAACTCTCCCTTCTTGTGAAGCAACATTCCGTATTCTCCAGCTTGTGGAGTTTACGTTTTACAATTGATTTGTTATTCCAAAGCTTGCAGGACTTGCATAGATTTCCTTAACAAAGCGTAACGTCTGGCACAAAAATTGCTACCACAAGGTTATGTTGCTCCTCGGTAATTGTCTTTACACAAGAAAATTTGCGGAAGACACCATGCGCTCATAGACAAAAATGGGATTTGTATCTTTCAGATTAGTGCTGATGTTTGTTTGTCTTCAGGTTCTGTTTTTCTTTATTAATTTTGACACGCTGATGACCATTGGCAACCCGACGGGTGTGCAATAGCAAACAGAACTGCTAACACTTCTGGAACACCTAAGTTCACTCGCGTTACGACTTATTTTCGCGTTGTTGATTGCTGTTCAGTTGTTTTTTTGTGTTTCAATGTTTTTTGTTTCTTCGTGCTGTTTTTGTTCACTGTTTCTTCTTTGACCTTTTCGGACTTTTGATATTCGATTGGCCCATTGGCACATGTTTGCTTCTTTGGTTACTTCAATCTGTTAACTTATATAATATATATATATATATATATTGAAATAGTTTCTAGTGCTTCCTTAGACCTAAGAAATGCCAATTGAGTATCCTTTATTTTACAGTTAGACCCCATGTAACTAAAATGACAATTAACATTGATGAGACATGTGAGAAGCACATCATATATAGAGATGATACCAACCATGTTTATTATGTGATTGAGGGAGGTACCATGTCAGTTGATTGTAACATCAGCTCAAAACTACAAGTCAAGTCAGTAAAAATGGTCCAAGTATCACCACAGACGGAAAAATCAAATATTGTTGTCAAATCAGTCAAAGATGAGAATGATAAACTAAATCAATTTCGAATCTTACAAGATGAAAGTAAACAGCTTAGGCCTATAGACACTGGAGAACACAGATGTTTTTTGACCAATAGGATGCCACTTCCATTCAACAATGCTAACACCTTTTGCTCAAAATTAGCAAGAAAACAAATACTTAAATATATGACAGATTTTCCTCCATTTTCTCTAGAGACAACAAACAGAATCATTTTGAATGTTAATAGTAAGTTTTGGTTGCTGTGTTTAATCTTTTTTTTAAGAATTTCACAAAACAATCTAATAATGTGAGTTATAGGCTACATTTGAAAGAAAACCTTGGGAGGTCGAAAACCAAAAATTTCAAAACAATTTACACAAACCAAAAATGTTTAAACAGGGAGCCAAATCCAGCACTATAGATATCGAACACATCCAGTACAAGATAGAAAACATGCATATACTGTTTTGGATTTTTTTGTCTTCTCTGCATCGAATAATCGCGTAAGGCGAGATATGAGTATTACTTTCCGGCATTTTTTTGCGCTATAGTTTTTTTTTTCTCCGTCACCATGCATCTAACCTTAATCTATTTTTTGCCGATGGCGAACGCAGGTCTAGAGTCGGGTCACTCCGTCCTTCCGTCTGTCCGTCCGTCGCGCTATAGGGATGCCTGTCTACTGTTATCTGAATCTCAAAAACCAAACACTAGATCTTTCTGAAATTTTGCACAGTGATTACATATATATTGTAGATGTGCAACAATCCTTTTGGGGTCATTTTATAATTCTGTTTAGAAATTAGGGGTCCTTAAGTGGTAAAAAAAGCGACCTTTTTAATTGTTTTCACAATAAATTTTGTTCTAGTTGTCCAAAGACTATAACTTTATAGTAATATAATTATAATAAAAGGAAGGATGGGGATGAATTTGGGCAAAAACCCAACTTTTTAGCTCACTTGACGTCCGTCGTCCGTAAACTTTTTAGCTCACCTGGACCGAAGGTCCATGTGAGCTATTACCATCACTTGGCGTCCGTCATCGTCTGTCGTCTGTCCTTTGTTAACAATTTTTCAAAAATTTTCTCCTCTGAAACTATTGATCAAAATTTAATAAAACTTGGTATGAATGATCCTTAGGGTGTCCTGCACCAAACTTGTGTTTCGATTTTTGATTCGTCAAAAAACATGGCTGCCGTTACTAAAAATAGACCAGGGGGTCAGACTACTGTCTTTGGCCTGTAAATCAAAAATATAAGAGATTGATGAAATCTGATGCCACCCTACTGCTTCAGCATCAAAAGTTGCTACAAAAATCTCCATTTGATCGAAGTTGTCAGATGATCCCTTATAGGGGTTACAGCCCCTTAAAGGTGAAAAAAAAGCGTTTTTCCATGTTTTTGGCCTATAAAATGAAAACTATTGCAGATAGAGAAAAGCTGTTGCTTGCTTAAATGTTCAGCTCATTTAGCTCTACAAAACTCTTCATATGGTCGAAGTTGTCTGATGACCCCTTAAAGGCGAAAAATAGTGTTTTTGGTCTATAGAGTGAAAACTATTGCAGATAAAGAAAAGCTGTTGCTTGCTTAAATGTTCAGCTCATTTAGCTTTACAAAAGTCTTCATAGGGTCGAAGTTGTCAGATGACCCCTTA
This sequence comes from Arcuatula senhousia, assembly GCA_963971305.1. Lineage (NCBI taxonomy): Eukaryota > Metazoa > Mollusca > Bivalvia > Mytilida > Mytilidae > Arcuatula > Arcuatula senhousia. Next base: position 19,562,925 of record OZ020304.1, on the reverse strand, counting down.
TAGGGGTTGCAGCCCTTTAAAGGCAAAAAATAGTGTTTTTGGCCAAAAGAATGAAAACTATTGCAGATAGAGAAAAGCTGTTGCTTGCCTAAATGTTCAGCTTATTTAGCTCTACAAAAGTCTTCATAGGGTCAAAGTTGTCAAATGACCCCTTATAGGGGTTGCAGCCCCTTAAATAAAAAAAATAGTGTTTTTGGCCAAAAGAATGAAAACTATTGCAGATAGAGAAAAGCTGTTGCTTGCCTAAATGTTCAGCTCATTTAGCTCTACAAAAGTCTTCATAGGGTCAAAGTTGTCAGAAGACCCCTTATAGGGGTAACAGCCCCTTAGAGGCGAAAAATAGCGTTTTTAGCCTATAGAATGAAAACTATTGCAGATAGAGAAAAGCTGTTGCTTGCTTAAATGTTCAGCTCATTTAGCTCTACAAAACACTCCATAGGGTCGAAGTTGTCAGATGACCCCTTATAGGGGTTACAGCCCCTTAAAGGCGAAAAATAGTGTTTTGGCCTATAGAATGAAAACTATTGCAGATAAATAAGTTGGTTGCTTAAATGTTCAGCTTATTTAGCTCTTCAAAGTGCTGCATAGGGTTGACATCAAGACCAGGTGAGCGATTCAGGCTCCTGGGAGCCTCTTGTTTTAAAAACGTAAACTCCTCTGACACCAAAAGTCATATTGCAACCAAACTTAGTATGATTGTTCATTAGCATCGGTGCCTAGAACTGATATGAGGAATTTTTATTCATCGTAAAACATGGCCGCCGTGGCTAATAATAGAACATAGGGGTAAATTGCAGTTTTTACAAATAAATCGAAAACGGCTACAGATAATAAAAAACTGCCAAAAAGTGATCAGCATCTTAAGATCTATCTACACTGAATTTTTTAACAAAATCCAACAACCCATGTAGGAGATATTGCATTTTTGTGAATGCCCTTTTTGTGGATTTTTATTCATTTTGCACCTGTTTAGCTCAATATCTTGAAAACTATACAAGATGTTTGAGAAATTTAAACTGCATATTGTTAAGCAAATCAAGATCTACAAAATACTTAGTATGTAGTAGGGTCAACGTTGTAGGACTTTTCTTTCCTTTCAGGAGTTATTGCCCTTAGAATGTCAAAATTGAGCATTTTCACAGCATTTCCTCATCACATTAAAAACGTTAACTCCGTCCAATTGACATTAAACTTGGTATAGTTGTTTATTAGATATAGGTGTATAGAACTGACGTGTGGAATTTTCACTGGTTGTAAAACCTGGCTACTGGGGCTAAGAATAGAACATAGGGAACAATTAGAGTTTCTTGCTTATAACTCGGTGACAGATTTTTAAATTTTGATTGAAAAACAAAAATGATCAGCACCTGAAGATTCAACAGCTCTGAAATTTTGAAGAAGATTCAACAAGCAATATAGGAGTTATTGCCCTTTTTGAGATTTGTTTTGCAAATTTTGCACTTATTAAGCTCAATATCTTAAAAAACTGTATAAGATATTTGAGAAATTTAAATTGCATTTTGATAAGCACATCAAAATCTATACAATATGTAATAGGGGCAACGTCGTAGGACCCTTCCTTTTAGGGGTAGAACATCAAAATTGATTATTTTCACAGCATTTCCTGATTACATTGAAAACATTAACTCCTCTGTCACCATAAGTCCAATTGTAACCAAACTTATTATGATTATTTGTAAGCATTCTGTGTTTAGAACTGACATGGTTTTTTTTATTGGTTGTTAAGCATGGCCGCTGTTGCTAAATAGATCATTTGGGTAAACTGCAGGTTTTTGCTAATAACTCAAAAAAGGGTTTGGACTTTTGACACTCGAAACCATGGAAAAGTTTGGAATTCCGTGGTTTCCATGGAAAATCTACACATGGGATGATCCCTTATAGGGGTTTTGGCCCTTTAGAGATAAAAAAGTAGTGTTTTTGTCATATTTTTTACCCCGCCACACAAAGTGGCGAGGTATTATGTGATACACTCAGTTTTTTTCGGTGTCTGTCCGTCCGTCCCCGAAGGTTTCCGACCAATAACTTGAAAACGCCTCAAAGAATTTGAATAATATTTTGCAAAGTTGTTTAGTACAATAAAATATAGTCAAATTCCAGTCCCAGCATGATCTGAAAAATAGTTTTCGAGATAGGCCACTCTGAAAAATCAGATTTCATGAAATTTTGAGTTTCTGGCTGATAACTTGAAAACGCGTCAAGGGATTTGAATGATATTTTGCACAGCATAATCTGAAAATAGTTTTTGAGATTGGCCACTTTGAAAATTCAAATTTCATGAACTATTGATATATCGTGGCGGATTATCATTTAATGTCCCATTAGATGCCCTATGTTTGTCCTGTAGAATGAAAACTATTGCATATAGAAAAAAGCTGTTGCTGTTAAATCTTCAGCCCGTTAAGTTGTACAAAAAAGAAAATGTTATGCATGTTTTAAAGAAAAATAAAAGCATATAAAGTATATCTTTTTTTATTTATTTCAGAAATCCCTTCAGAAACAGATATTGAAACCAAGACAGGATACAGTGGAAAAAGTATTATATTTACAGCTGCACAAGACAGCAAGAGAAGCATATTGTCAGTTAAATGGGTCAGGGTAGAACAGTCCTCTCCTGACTTGAAGTTGATTCTCTTACCTCACAATGCTTCGAATACCTATTCAATAGAGAGTATTACACTAAGAGACTCAGGAGTTTATGTCTGTTTTATGACAACTGACGATCAATCTATTCAAAGGCATGGATTTAGATTACAGGTCATTCCATCAGGTTTGTTACTTTATAATATAATACATTAACATTTAAACTTGTAAAATAATTTATTGTTGAAGTTTTAGATTATATATTCATCTTTTATTGAAATAGGTGTGGGTTGACTTTCCCACAGAATACATGAGGTTTAAAAAAATAAATTGTTAGTAGTACATGTAGTAGGAGAATAATGGATGTATCAGTACATTATAACAACACCATTTATATTTGAGAATAGATATAATAAAGGATGTTGAGCAGTTACCTTGATTCAAAGCACTTTTTTTTAAATGGGTATTGATAGAGACATAGGAACAAATAAGGCATATAAGTCTGAAAGGGCAAAATCTAGCCAGTAAACACCAATTAGAACAGCAGGAAGAAACAGACAACATAAAACACACAAAAAACAACTGAACAGCAATTCAAGTCCTAACGTTACAAGAGTGAACTCAGTTGCTTAGGAAGGGTCAGCGGTTCCTGCTAGTTGATATATATACCTGTCATGTTGCCAACAGTTAATTCAGCTAGTCAAATCTGTAAAGGACACCAAAACAAAAACATAGACTTGAAATAAAAGGTTAAATCACAGGGACTTGCTCCCCCTATCAATATTTTGTTAGAGTCAATGTGCGGTACGAAAAAAACCCATACCTCTGCGGCACCTGTTGCCTAGCAGTCTCCAGTCCATCGAGGATTCGACGACCACGGACACTGTTAAAAATAGGTGTTGATAAATCGGTATCATTCCTCGGCGGACACATGTTCCAGTTTGCAGCTGTTCCCTACCATATCCATTATCTATTTCCTTTGTTTATCAAGCTGCGTGCCATTCTTTTATCTCTATATACTATACATATACCATATGTACCACCATGGCAACCACCATACCTTGTGTATCTTCGAGTCCGTCAAGGAATGATACCGAATATTTGATTAAATCTTATATGATAAAAGATTTAGCTTTATCTTATATATATTTCAGAATCATCATATTCAATGGTAATGCAGCATAAAGAAGATACTTATGTCCAGATATCAGCTGTTGATAGAGCCATGGAGAAACTCATAAAACATAAAATGGTTGTTCTGAAAGGCAGAGAAGGTACTGGGAAATCTAAGATGTGTTTAGAGATAGCTGCCAGGTGTGAAGATCAGCACCAATACCTACCTATCATGGTGACATCAAAGAAGGACATTAAAGAGGAGTTTGATAACAACAAAGTCTTGTACATTTTAGATCAATCTGATGACATGGATGTAGATAAGTTCAAAGAATTGTATATATTGCTATTAGACAGAACTATGCCATCACAAGCTTGGACCATTATAGCGTGCAGAAGTCTGTATGGAGGGGAGGTGGGCGATGAAACTCTCCTTGACTGTGATTCTGTCCCCTCTAGTGAAGAAAAAGAGGAGATCTTGAAAGTCTATAGGAAGAAACATAATATTGGTATAGCAACATCAGCTGATTGTAACTATAAACAGAAAAATATTTTAGATAATCAAAACATAAATGTCACACTGGATAAAGATGCAATCAATGTAATAATAACAACTGAACCTCTGCAAGGGTTTCCTCTCATGGCAAAGAATTTTTGTGAAGACAGGAAAAAGCTTCATCTTGGTGAGAAGTTCTTTACCAATCCTCCAAAAGAAATTGTAGACAAAATTATAGAATTGAGAGAAAATGCCATTAGAGAAGGTGAATGTGATGCATTTCTGATGTTTTGTATTTTGGTTTATTTAACAACAAGAAAATATATCAACATGAAGGAAATCAAAACTTGGTACAGCCTTTTCTACCAAGCACAAGTTATATTGACAAAGGTTTTATTTAATGAATTTAAATATTTAAGGGGATACTTGAATGCAAAATTGGAAGATTTTGATGAGAAAAAAATACACAATGCAGTCAGTAAGATGGTTGGTACCTATCTTAAAGCAACAGATGGTGTTTATGAATTTATTCATCCCTACATGTCAAAAGCTGTTTTTCTCTCTTCTCATTATTTTGCAACACATGGTCTAGGTGATTGTTCAATAGAATACATATTAGAATTTATTAGAAGTTCTAAATGCCAGAACAGTGAAGAGGAGATGGTTCTGAAGATAGACAAAGAGTATATACATTCACTTTGTGAAAGGTTGATGAGAGAGATAACCATACATTCTGAAACAGGAAATATAAGTAAGGAAGGCATAGCAAAGGAATCGGAGAAACAAGCTAAAGTCTGTAAATACATATATGATGAATGGGTAAAGTTAAGAGATAAAGAATTTTGTAAGAAATTGTTTACTTATATAGATGTGCGTTTCTCGTTCATACAAGACAGTCACTATGAAAGCACTTTACAAGCTTGGCATATGCTTTGTTTGATGAATCATGTGACCTGTAAAGGAATGGATCCATGGATCTATAGTATACGGAACATTCCTGATATGGCTATAATATTTGGTCTAATATCAGCTGGTGAAAATAGATACAACCTTAATAAAGAGAAAAGAGCAATATTTGATATGTTAATTGAAACTTTAGGTAATCGATTATCAGAATCTAAAGAAGATCGTAAGAAAAGAAGTCAGTCTTCAGTTAAGTTAACATTGAATGATAAGTCAGCTTTACAGTTAGACAGGAATGGGAATACTTTGTTTCATTACTTGTGTTTATACAGTGAAGATGAAGCTTGTCAGATCATTGACAAATACATACAATGCATGAATAAAAAGTGGCTTAAGGAATGTCTTCAGATACAGAACAAGGAAAAGATACAGCCTTTTCATTTAGCTGTTGGGTTAGGTAAATCATCTATTATTCAGAAAATCAATTCAGTTCTTGATATTTCAATGGAAGATGACATATTTAAGCAGATTCTACAATATGTTAAGGTTCTACACACAGAGAGGAAAGACAGTAAACATGGTAAAGATGTGTCAACTTTTGACTTAAACACAAGTTTTGATCAAGAAATTTGTGGATCTGTAGATGTCACCAAAGAGGATTTCGAAGAAGTAATTAAACTGTTTGCTGACAAATGCGTTGAGAACAAGCCATCAAAGAGCATCATGAAGTAACTTTGTTAAGGTAGAGAGTGTTTAAAAAGCAATGATAATAAAAAAACAAGCCAACAAACTTCACCAAAAAGGATTTAAAAGAAAGTTATACTGCTTTTTTGAAGACTAGTTTGCTAAATTGCCACTTCAAAATAATGTGTTTATATTTCAACTGGACAATTCTTTTTTTAATTTAGTTTAGTGAAATCCTACTAAACCAAAATTTCAACAAAAGTACTTTATGGGCATGTCAGGTATGGTGATTATTGATAAATTGTCGCCATATTTATTTAACGCGAACTCATGGAATTCTTAAAATTTAATGTGGATTCAAATCACATTTTTTAGAGCTGTATCAAATATTAGAATGGATATAAAAAATACACCATGGTTCTAGACAAGAAATTTTGCTTCGACTTGCGCGCGTTTTGTCTTATCAAGACTCATTAGAGTTTGAATGAAAATGCCAAACAGGATATGCTTTTGAAGAAAAGTGAAAATAAAAACCCAAGTATGCCGAACTGGAACCAAAATAATGACTAAAACTAACCTATGTCTGAGGTAGGGGCAATCTTAGAGTCTTAACTAGGGAAAGTTTTGATGTGTTCGCAACATAAATGTGATAATTCCGTTGTGTGCTAACATCAGAATTATAGCTCCAACAATAGCACTATCTTAAACGGATGTTAGAAATAAAAAATACCACACCATTTTATTACTTCAGAAACAAAATAATCAAAGCGCTAAAGCATTTAAATGCAAGCGAAATATTTAAGTACTAAAATAGCAGATATTTTCAAAGTTAATGAGCACTCAAGTGACCCCCCTCGTCACAGAAAATAATTTGATCTCTATATATTTATATAAACATATTTTGAATAAAAATTAAATATACTTTTGGTCCACCTTCGATACAAATTAACAGCATTTACTAGTGTATTAATGGTGTATTGTGTAATGAATTAGGACAAACCAATCAGGTTACATATAAATATTCATGTCTGTTCTGTAGCCCAACATTCAATAATTCGTTTTGTATGGCAAGCTAAAGTGGACAAACAGTGGTATTTGTAGATTTCTATAATTCATTTATTGATATCTATAAATTCTTTATTGATATCTGTGATTCATTTATAAATATCTGTAAATCAGTTATTGATATCTGTAATTCATTTATAGATATCTGTAGTTCATATAATGATATCTAAAATTCAAATTATAGATATCTATCAATCATGTTTGAATTGTAGATTTATGATATCTATCTATCATTTATGATATCTATAAATCATTTATAGATATCTATAAATTATGTATAGATATCTATAAATTATGTATAAATATCTATAAATTATGTATAGATATCTATAATTCATTTAACTAGGGTCTAAAGAAAACCAGAAAACTCTTACTAAACCGTCGAGAAGCAGACTGGATCGAAAACAATGCAAAGTTATTAAAAAACTGGTACAATAAAATCGGAGAATAACAAAACAGTCGGGCGATAAGGTGTTAATACTGGGAGAATCTTTCCACAAAGGAATTTTCAAGCACTTTAGGAGGGCGTACATCATTGAAATATAAAAAGTTAAACAAGGCCGGAGATGAACACGACGGGCCTGATAAAATGAACATGAAATGATGTGAAAAAAAAATACATACAGGTTTTTACTATATAAATCATTCAATTTACTTATTATATATTATCAAATATAGAAGTCAAAAGTCAAAAGTCGAAAGCGAAAGCAAAGCAAAGTAAAAGTGAGGAGCTACGGCAATTCAGATGCTCCATATGGCCATTTCGAGAATTTATCTCATCTTTAGTGAAGCTAGGATCTAAAGTGTTGGAAGTCCAAATTGAATTTTGAATAACAAATCAATGACGTACGCCCTCCTTTGATGGACAATGTGCATCTCGCTCGTGCGAGTTTTGATTTTTCCAGCCACCAAATCTGGCTTCCGCATGAATAGTTCAAGTGATCGTGTGGAAGCCCACAGATGCGACTGGAATAAAAATCAATAAACTAGAATCTAAAGAAAACCAGAAAACTCTTACTAAACCGTCGAGAAGCAGACTGGATCGAAAACGATGCAAAGTTATTAAAAAAACTGGTACAATAAAATCGGAGAATAACAAAACAGTCGGGCGATAAGGTGTTAATACTGGGAGAATCTTTCCACAAAGGAATTTTCAAGCACTTTAGGAGGGCGTACATCATTGAAATATAAAAAGTTAAACAAGGCCGGAGATGAACACGACGGGCCTGATAAAATGAACATGAAATGATGTGAAAAAAAAATACATACAGGTTTTTACTATATAAATCATTCAATTTACTTATTATATATTATCAAATATAGAAGTCAAAAGTCAAAAGTCGAAAGCGAAAGCAAAGCAAAGTAAAAGTGAGGAGCTACGGCAATTCAGATGCTACATATGGCCATTTCGAGAATTTATCTCATCTTTAGTGAAGCTAGGACATAAAGTGTTGGAAGTCCAAATTGAATTTTGAATAACAAATCAATGACGTACGCCCTCCTTTGATGGACAATGTGCATCTCGCTCGTGCGAGTTTTGATTTTTCCAGCCACCAAATCTGGCTTCCGCATGAATAGTTCAAGTGATCGTGTGGAAGCCCACAGATGCGACTGGAATAAAAATCAATAAACTAGAATCTAAAGAAAACCAGAAAACTCTTACTAAACCGTCGAGAAGCAGACTGGATCGAAAACGATGCAAAGTTATTAAAAAACTGGTACAATAAAATCGGAGAATAACAAAACAGTCGGGCGATAAGGTGTTAATACTGGGAGAATCTTTCCACAAAGGAATTTTCAAGCACTTTAGGAGGGCGTACATCATTGAAATATAAAAAGTTAAACAAGGCCGGAGATGAACACGACGGGCCTGATAAAATGAACATGAAATGATGTGAAAAAAAAAATACATACAGGTTTTTACTATATAAATCATTCAATTTACTTATTATATATTATCAAATATAGAAGTCATTTATATTTATTTATTATTCATTTATATATATCTATAAATCATTTATAGATATCGGTAATTCATTTATAGATATTTATAAATAAACTGTATTGATTGATATCTATAATTCAAGTTTGAATTATAGATATCTGTAAATCATTTATAGATATATGTAAATGAATTATAGATATCTATAAATCATTTATAGATATCTATAAATAAATTATAGGTATCTATCTTGAATGAAATACAGACATCTTTACATGAATTATAGATATCTATTAATACGGCTTTTTGTCCCCTTTGGCTTGCCATAGTTTTGTAAATTGCAAAGGAATAAATAAAACTCCTTATGTGTCGTTCAAAAATGGAGATATATACTAAATGCATTAAATTGTAACATATTTGAACATATTTTGAAAGTGTAATATAGAAGATAAAGAATAACAGTAGGCCGATTACGCCGTCTAGGCAGACAAAAAACCGCAAAAGCCAGCAGTAACCTAACGACTACATTAGGCAGTTAACGCTTGCTTAAAATCAATATTTAGGGTGACCTGGTAATATTATAAAATGGTGTTAGCTTACATATGATACTTATGTTTTATAGGTTTCATAGAAATATACTCAATTGCTTAAGACATAGGTTGAATATCTTAGTAATAATTTGGTTCCCCAGTTTGGTATTTTTGGTTATACTGTTCTATGCTCTTCATATTCATACAGTGTTTGGCATTTTCAATATTTTTGGTAGAGCGCCTCTGATGAGTCTTGAATAGACGAAACGCGCGTCAGGCGTAGCAAAATTTATTGTCTGGAACTTTGTTGTCATTTGTATTTCGAACACACGTGAAGGTTGTTAGCACTGCTGGTGGAGTTTAAATTCCCCGAGCTAGGTTAGCCCGCTCCGGGACCAACACTTTTGAGTTGGAGAATACATCAAAGCTTTAAATTATCCGTCTAAATTTCAAAATTGTCTAAACCCTAAGGTTCTTCCTACCCCAGACATAGGTTGAATATCTTAGTAATAAATTGGTTCCCCAGTTTGGTATTTTTGGTTATACTGTTCTATGCTCTTCATATTCATACAGTGTTTGGCATGTTCAGTATTATTGGTAGAGCGCCTCTGATGAGTCTTGAATAGACGAAACACGCGTCAGGCGTAGCAAAATTTATTGTCTGGAACTTTGTTGTCATTTGTGTTTCGAACACACGTGAAGGTTAGCACTGCTGGTGGAGTTTAAATTCCCGGAGGTTAGCCCGCTCCGGAACCAACACTTTTGAGTTGGAGAATACATCAAAGCTTTAAATTATCCGTCTAAATTTCAAAATTGTCTAAACCCTAAGGTTCTTCTTACCCCAGACATAGGTTGAATATCTTAGTAATAATTTGGTTCCCCAGTTTGGTATTTTTGGTTATACTGTTCTATGCTCTTCATATTCATACAGTGTTTGGCATTTTCAATATTTTTGGTAGAGCGCCTCTGATGAGTCTTGAATAGACGAAACGCGCGTCAGGCGTAGCAAAATTTATTGTCTGGAACTTTGTTGTCATTTGTATTAAGCTAAGTAAGCATAATTTTGTAACTCGTTTTAAAAACAACATTAAATTTCTATATTTAACTTTATCCTGATAAATTACTCGATCTATTTAAATAATAGGTACGTAAGCATTATCATACCTTGTATGCCCTTTTTTTTATCATATTTTATTTTGTACCTCATACTGCCACTTAATGCCTTTTTGTTTTAGGCTTTGTTGTATCCATATACATGTTAGTTCTTTTATGATTTATTCAAACACCATTTGTAGTTCACATTTCAAATAGCTATGTACAGGCTTTATGTAATAGAATGATTTCAGAGTGTTTTTACATAAATACATGTACATGTAATCAATCATTTTATAATAATTATTATTATTATTATATCTTAATTAAGAAAAGTCAAGATTTATTTTAAAGTTTCCACAATTCGGTTTGAATTAGGGGTTCGCTGTTTAGTTTTTGAAAACATAAAGAACTTGGATCAGTTGTATCATGTGTTTTTGTTGTGTTCATACCAGTGTGACGTGATAATTTGAAAAACAATATGTGTGTCACTGAAACTTTCCTTTTGTTTTTTTTCGTATAACTGCAATATGCTATCTGCATTTGTTCAGAATCTAACATTTTTTTGGTAATATAGTTAACATTATAAAATGCAGTCTACAACTTCAAAAGTATATTTAAGGTTCATGTTTACACTTTAAAAAAAATGCTGATAATTTCGCCTTTTTCAGTCTATGTGTAGTCACTCAGTTGCTAAATATTGCATAGCAGTCTCTAGATAATTAATTTTTGCATCAGGTTTTAGTATTTTTGACGCATGGACGTGTTTACTTAATTCGTTTTGCTGGGGCATGTTCTTTGCGTTTTTCAGTTGACCCAAATATAGCCAAATAGCAACATTGCCCTGTCAATTGACCTGCATTTGCAAGGTAATGTCTATTTTTATTGTTTATAAGAGAGTTAATTCATGCTATTAAGGTACAACTTTAACGAAAAGAAAATTAACAGAGAAAAACAAACAACAAAAGTAATCTAGAAAAACCAAAGAGAAAACGATCAACAAATTTTATATCTAGATGCTGCTATACCTTATTCTTTTATTTCTTTATGTAGTTCAACCTATAAAAAGAGGCAAAATTTAAGCCATTATTTTTAAAGTGTGATCATGAACTTTACTGTGGTTCGGGGGAATAAGCAACATCCATCAGATTTTAAAAATATTCTACAGAAGTAAACTTTCATAGATGAGTATTGTAAAAATTCCAAAAAATTGCAGGTCACGGACCTTTCTTCAGACTTATGATCTTGTGAAATTGGTGACCAAAAGCTTTGTTTTTCAATAGATTATAAAGGGTGAGATTTATTTAGCATCACTGTGAGCTGGAAATACTTTAGATCTTATTTATATTTCACAAATGACAAGATATATGCGATATTTTTCACAAACATGAAAAATACTTGGGGTCAAGGACCTCTTTTTCTAACTATTTAAGAAAACAACTCATTTGTCGTACACCTTTCTAATTAAAAAAAAATTGTCACATATTTTCCCGCCAATTATCCCCCTGAAGATAGATCTTTTCTGAAAAAACTTAATTTATTTTTAAAAATCTATGTTATAATTATTGTATTAATAAAATGAAATTAAGAATAAGATTGTGCATCTATTGTGTTATTTTAATTCATTTTAATTAGAATGCAAATTAAAATTTGCAATATGTCAGAGAATGATGCTCAGTTTATATCCCCAAACCACCTTCAAAACGAAATTAAGAATAAGATTGTGCATCTATTGTGTTATTTTAATTCATTTTAATTAGAATGCAGATTAAAATTTGCAATATGTCAGAGAATGATGCTCAGTTTATATCCCCAAACCACCTTCAAAACGATTTTGTTGGAAAAGGGAAGTACAGAAAGTCATTTTAAACGCTAGACATTCCAAAGAAAATATGCATTTTTGTCATGTGACTTTGCAGATGTCACATGTCTCTTATACTTCAATGTCGGCAGTCAAAATTCATTTTGCTTTTTTGGTAATTTCTTGTTCGAAATTTTTAAAAATCCCCGAACATTTTTATTATTCAGCTTTTAGTATTTTAAGCGTTCAGAACTGACTTTGAACGGGTGTTGCTAAAAGGCGGAACAGAAAACGGAAACGGAAAAACGAAAAAAACAGAAAAAAAAAAAACAACTAAGAAGAGAAACTTTTGTGAGTTCATAGAAAAAATAAACTGTTGTCGAACACACGGATTTCTTTATTTTGTTTGCGCGTCTATAACAAACGGGTTGTGTAGTTATGTAACTATATAATGTATTTATATAGGTCTGCCAGTATCCTCCCCGATACCCTTTGTTCATAAAACAATTATTATCTGTCTTGTTTTGTTCAGTTGTAAAATACGAACAATAAATACATGTCTATATCTAATATGCGAGTAACAGTCTCCACATTTATATATGAATTGATATTTTTTGGAATACAGATTTATGGAGAGGATTCGTGGCCAGAACTTTTCTATTTGTAGAAAATGAAATGTATATAATTAACACACGTGAAGGTTAGCACTGCTGGTGGAGTTTAATTTCCCCGATGTTAGCCCGGTCCGGCACCAACACTTTTGAGTTGGAGAATAATTGTCTAAACCCCTTAAAGCCCCAGTCACACTGTCACGTATCGGCTTCCCCGTTTTACTACGTTTTAAAACGTCACGTTTTAATGTAATTTATTGTCAAAGTTTTCGGTCTTCACCTTTAACTAGGTATATGCTACGTTTTACAAGGCTTCCTCACGTTTTACTGCGTTTTACTAGGTATGGCAAGGTTCAACATCAGCCGTTTCATTAGGTTTTACTACGTTTTGCTACGTGTGTGGTACGTTTCGTCAGGTATTACTAGGCTTTCTCACGTTTTACAAGGTATATGTTACGTTTAAGTACGTATTTATGCGGGTTTGCTAGGTATGTACTACGTTTTACCACGTGCCACTACGCTGTGAAGAATTATCTGCGAAAACCGCGTAATTTCCTCAAAATAAAATAAATATATATTCACCAGGAAGAGGTAGTGATGGCTTTGAGGAGAAAAGTAAGTTGTGATTGCATTCATATTTTAGTACATTTATATTAAATCTTCGCTCCAAAGACCAATGATCACTAATGGTATAGTATATTACCATTGTCCGTCCGTTCGTCTATCTGTGAAATACAATTTTGTTTCAGTTTTCCAACTGCTTTTAAATTATAATAGATATGATATTTTGCATTTACTGTAGTACCAAATGGTGCATGATAATTTCAGGTTCCTAGCTAAACTGGTTTTACACATGTTGAATATGGATGAAAATATCCTATCACAGTTGTCCAACAATAGGTCGTAGAGGTTTTATATATCGCCTTCAATTTTATCATATGGTATAATAGGGTTATTATTTTATACTCCTAGGTCATCTATTTTCTGTTAACCGAATACTAAAGTTTTGAACAGAAGCGGGATATCACTAGTGCGCATATGCTTACAAAATACTTGTTACAAATTGTTTATATTTAAAAGCTTTAAGACTTTCACGCAAAGTACTATTTCAGTCTTTTCCTCATTCCCTTTAAATAAGAGAAAAGAATCGCCTTGTAATTTTATCCCAGTCATTTAATTCCAAAAACAAGTTGTTACAGAAAACTTGACAAATCGCTACGATGAGTACAAGTTCAATAGAGATAGGCCAACTGCATCTCTTAACCATGTGTCTTTCTTCTTAACCCTGATGTCATTTTAACTTCATTCTCCTGGAACATAGCTTGGTCAACTCGCAAACAGTTTCTAAGGAAACAATATATCATCACGTCCCAGTTCCTCTAAAATTGTTCGTACATGTCGAACTAGGATCTCCTACTTTTCCAATGTCTCACCCAAATTAAACGCGTTTTTCTTATCCTCTGGTACCGGTTCTGGATTTATTGAAACAACCATAGCCTTATCTTGCAGAATACGCGTATACATGCTCATTCAGCAACATCCCGTAGTTTACCAATTTCATAGTACTTTTTTCCTTTTAATGTGATCTAAATGAAGATTTTTTTACAAAACAAGGGTGCAAAAATAGGCGAAATGAAAGAGCAAGCGTAATAAAACGTGATTATACTTACTTAAAGGGAAAGTTCACAAAAAAATGAAAATTTGTCATATGTTTCCAATGTATTATCTAATTATGCTATAACATTTAAACTTTTATATTCAATTTAATAAGCTGACAAAAATGGAATTTTATTTTTTATCTTTTGGTTTCTGTCATTTTAAATTACAGAAAACATCTGAATACCACAAAATCTCTTTTTGACAGTGACCCACCATTTACCTAATTATTGAATTGCTAATATATAATATTTTTGTGTGCATCTATGTAATGGCATTTTAAATAAGTGATAGATAAATCCTTATCAAAATTAACAAAATTGAGTTATTCTTTAATTAATAATAATGATTTTTTGGTATAAAAATCAATTTAAATAGGTCATTTTTAATTATCTAAGTCATGTTGTGTTGTGATAATCTTGCATATAAATCACATTATCGTTTTAAATGCTAGAATGAAAATAAAATGATCTAGTACATAAACTTTGTTTCTGAATGTTTGTATATTAGGTTTTGACACCTGTAGATATTGATAATTAGAATTTCCTGTTTATTTCACCCCAAGTCAGCTGTGACTAATTAAGTCCCCGACCACGAAGTGTCGGAGGACTTATTGTTTTTGCCCAGTTTCTTATTATTATTATTATTATTATTATTATTATTATTCTTATTTCAATTTCCTATTTATAGATCTAAAGTTTGTCCGACATATCTCGTAAAAACGCTTTGGCGAATCAAGATGAAACCTTTTTAGATGGTTAGGGGGTCACTCATAGATGGGCCATCGACTTTTAAAATTTTCAAGATGGCCGCCATTTCAAAATGGCCGCCTGCGGAAAAAAGGGGCGGAAAATTTTTTTTCGTCTGATCGTCTTGAAAATGGGTTATCTGGGTAAAGTGGGTATGCTGATTATCATGGTGCGACCGGATTTTTTCTACGACCTGCCAATTTTTGGCAATTAGCCGCCGAAATCGCCAAAAACTCGACTTTGTCAAATATCCATGAAAATTGTTATACTAGATAAAATGATTATGCTGATCACCATTGGGCAAGCACGGTTCTTCAATAAGTAACCAATTTTTGGCAATCCGCCAAAAAAATTGGCAATCTGCCAAAAGTCGCCAAAAATTTAAATTTGTCCAAATTACATAAAAATTTGTATACAATGTAAATTTGATATGCTGATCATCATTAGGCAAGTAAAATGTTTCTATGATTAGCCATGTTTTGGTATTTTGCAATCCGCCAAAATTTGGGGACGGGAGGGGACTTTTATGTGACTTGCTTGCAATCACAATTATAGCTAGTTACATTTATGTTTACTTAACCATTTCACAGGTACCTGTTGAGAGACAATGACAATGAATTCACATTAATTAACACTTTTAGCAAACCCAGTGGGGGGTTAGAAAAAGAATGACATGTAATTTACATAATTAAATCACAGTTATTTTCAATGAAATATGATGGCTTACATTTAAATACACAACTTCTAATATTTTTTTGAATTATAGAATTCAAATTTTAATTAATTGATTTTAAAGTTCAATTTAAAAGAAAAAGATAATAGATTAATAAAACATTTTTGAAAAGATTTTTATATAGAAAGTAATTTGAAAATATCTTGTTGACTTTTGATTATTTTAATTATTTTGTTGGTTATTGGACATACCACATGATCACTTAAACGTTTGAACTTATATGATTTTTTGCTACTCAGTAGAAATTCTGATTAACTGAAGTAGTCCCCTGATGTAGAGTAGGGGACTATTTCAAATAAATAATCTCAAATATCTTTGTTATAAGTTAAGATATGAGAGAAAAAATTTGCACACTGTTATAAAACATTGTTCTGAACAATTTAAGACCATATGTCAAAAATCGTGAACTTACCCTTTAAACGTGATAAATCGTGCAAAAAACCTAGCGAAACGTAACATAAAAAGAAAAAAACGTGCAAAAACCTCATAAAACTTCGTGAAACGTAGTAAATACCTAGGAAAACGTAGTAAAACCTAGTGGTGGACATTCTGTTACGTTTTACTAGGTTTTCGTTACGCTTTCACTAGGTTTTAACACGTTTTAACGACGTTTTACCACGTTCTACTACGTGTCTGCTACGTTTATTTATTTAGCCGCGTTTCGCCACGTTTGTGTCGTGCAAACGATACAAACGGGCACCCCACGTTTGCGTCCAGTTATCTCTACGTATGTACCCGGTTTCAACTACGTGTCGGTACGTTTCGTTACGTTTATAGCCGTTTCACTACGTTTTAGAAACGTAGTAAAACGGGGTGCCGAAACGTGACAGTGTGACTGGGGCTTAAGGTTCTACCTACCCCAGACATAGGTTGAATATCTTAGTAATAATTTGGTTCCCCAGTTTGGTATTTTTGGTTATATTGTTCTATGTTCTTCATATTCATACAGTGTTTGGCATTTTCAATAGTTTTGGTAGAGCGCCTCTGATGAGTCTTGAATAGACGAAACGCGCGTCAGGCGTAGCAAAATTTATCGTCTGGAACTTTGTTGGCATTTGTATTTCAAACACACGTGAAGGTTAGCACTGCTGGTGGAGTTTAAATTCCCCGAGGTTAGCCCGCTCCGGCACCAACACTTTTGAGTTGGAGAATACATCAAAGCTTTAAATTATCCGTCTAAATTTCAAAATTGTCTAAACCCTAAGGTTCTACCTACCCCAGACATAGGTCGAATATCTTAGTAATAATTTGGTTCCCCAGTTTGGTATTTTTGGTTATATTGTTCTATGCTCTTCATATTCATACAGTGTTTGGCATTTTCAATAGTTTTGGTAGATCGCCTCTGATGAGTCTTGAATAGACGAAACGCGCGTCAGGCGTAGCAAAATTTATTGTCTGGAACTTTGTTGTCATTTGTATTTCGAACTCACGTGCAGGTTAGCACTGCTGGTGGAGTTTAAATTCCCCGAGGTTAGCCCGCTCCGGCACCAACGCTTTTGAGTTGGAGAATACATCAAAGCTTAAAATTATCCGTCTTAATTTCAAAATTGTCTAAACCCTAAGGTTCTACCTACCCCAGACATAGGTTGAATATCTTAGTGATAATTTGGTTCCCCAGTTTGGTATTTTTGGTTATATTGTTCTATGCTCTTCATATTCATACAGTGTTTGGCATTTTCAATAGTTTTGGTAGATCGCCTCTGATGAGTCTTGAATAGACGAAACGCGTGTCAGGCGTAGCAAAATTTATTGTCTGGAACTTTGTTGTCATTTGTATTTCGAACACACGTGAAGGTTAGCACTGCTGGTGGAGTTTAAATTCCCCGCGAGGTTAGCCCGCTCCGGCACCAACACTTTTGAGTTGGGGAATACATCAAAGCTTTAAATTATCCGTCTAAATTTCAAAATTGTCTAAACCCTAAGGTTCTTCCTACCCCAGACATAGGTTGAATATCTTAGTAATAATTTGGTTCCCCAGTTTGGTATTTTTGGTTATATTGTTCTATGCTCTTCATATTCATACAGCGTTTGGCATTTTCAATAGTTTTGGTAGAGCGCCTCTGATGAGCTTTGAATAGACGAAACACGCGTCAGGCGTAGCAAAATTTATTGTCTGGAACTTTGTTGTCATTTGTATTTCGGACACACGTGAAGGTTAGCACTGCTGGTGGAGTTTAAATTCCCCGAGGTTAGCCCGCTCCGGCACCAACACCTTTGAGCTGGAGAATACATCAAAGCTTTAAATTATCCGTCTAAATTTCAAAATTGTCTAAACCCTAAGGTTCTACCTACCCCAGACATAGGTTGAATATCTGAGTAATAATTTGGTTCCCTAGTTTGGTATTTTTGGTTAAATTTATTGTCTGGAACTTTGTTGTCATTTGTATTTCTTACAACATAGTCAATAAAATGTTCAAGAAAAAAATAAACTTTACAATTTCTATTAAAATATGTAGATATTTAAATGGTCACGCTGTAAATTCTTATTTTTTTTTAACTGAATGAAAACGGAAACAAAATATGCAGATTTTAATACCATTCAATTAAATGATAAAAACAAATTAAAACAAAAAATGAAATGAAATTATCAACCCGAACATTACAATTTTACATTTCTACATCAACTATCATCATACACAGAATCATCTTTACTGAGAGAATTAAGGAAATGTAGAGGGGAGTAAAGACGTATAATAATAATAATGTTTTTTTTTCTATAGAAAATAATGAGATGAGGAATAAGTGTACGCAACACAGCTGATATTACAAGCTGCTCGCTGCTCTGCAATCGACCCAAGGTCTAACTAAAAGGCAAATAATTCAAGTCCAGTCCTGAAATAGTCAAAAATAGACCCCGTTCTTTAACAAGGAACACAAAACATGAAAAAGACGAAGACAAACACGTAAAAGACCCCTTTGTGGACCGCCAAGTAGTGCACCACATAGGCTAAATTTTCCGCCCCTATCCACTTCTCCCCTTTTCCTGACCTAACACAAGTGATTTTCCTTTTCGTATTTCGTTTTTCGTTTTTCAAATTTTTTTTTTCAAAATTTTTTTTTTCGATTTTTTTTTTTTTAGATTTTGAATAGGAAAATGACCCATTTTCCTTTTCGTTATTCATTTTCCTTTTCAATTTTTTTTTCAAAAATTTGTTTTTTCGATTTTTTTTTTTTTAGATTTTGAATAGGAAAATGACCCATTTTCCTTTTCGTTATTCATTTTCCTTTTCAATTTTTTTTTTTCAAAATTTTTTTTTTTCGATTTTTTTTTTTTTTAGATTTTGAATAGGAAAATGACCCATTTTCCTTTTCGTTTTTCATTTTCCTTTTCGATTTTGAATAGGAAAATGACTCATTTTCCTTTTCGTTATTCATTTTCCTTTTCGATTTTGAATAGGAAAATGGCCCATTTTCCTTTTCGTTATTCATTTTCCTTTTCAATTTTTTTTTTCAAATTTTTTTTTTTTCGATTTTGTTTTTTTTTTTAGATTTTGAATAGGAAACTGACCCATTTTTCTTTTCGTTTTTCATTTTCCTTTTCGATTTTGAATAGAAAAATGACTCATTTTCCTTTTCGTTATTCATTTTCCTTTTCAAATTTTTTTTTTCAAATTTTTTTTTTTCGATTTTTTTTTTTTTAGATTTTGAATAGGAAAATGACCCATTTTCCTTTTCGTTTTTCATTTTCTTTTTCGATTTGAATAGGAAAATGGCCCATTTTCCTTTTCGTTATTCATTTTCCTTTTCAATTTTTTTTTTCAAATTTTTTTTTTCGATTTTTTTTTTTTTTTAGATTTTGAATAGGAAAATGACCCATTTTCCTTTTCGTTTTTCCTTTTCCTTTTCGATTTTGAATAGGAAAATGACTCATTTTCCTTTTCGTTATTCATTTTCCTTTTCGTTTTTCATTTTCCTTTTCGATTTTGAATAGGAAAATGGCCCATTTTCCTTTTCCCATTTTCCTTTTCGTTATTCATTTTCCTTTTCAAATTGTTTTTTCAAATTTTTTTTTTTCGATTTTTTTTTTTTTATTTTGAATAGGAAAATGACCCATTTTCCTTTTCGTTTTTCATTTTCCTTTTCGACTTTGAATAGGAAAATGACTCATTTTCCTTTTCGTTATTCATTTTCCTTTTCGTTTTTCATTTTCCTTATCGTTTTTCATTTTCCTTTTCGATTTTGAATAGGAAAATGGCCCATTTTCCTTTTCGTTATTCATTTTCCTTTTCAAATTTTTTTTTTCAAAATTTTTTTTTTTCGATTTTTTTTTTTTAGATTTTGAATAGGAAAATGACCCATATTCCTTTTCGTTTTTCATTTTCCTTTTCGATTTTGAATAGGAAAATGGCCCATATAACTCTCAAGGTTATTTTTCAAATTTGTTGACTTTTCTAAACGTTAGAACCCCCCCCCCCCCAATTCTAACCCTACTAGTTGTAATGTTACAGTCCCACAAATGTGTAGATATTTCTTTCAACCAAGCTTCGATTTGAATTTTTTTTTAATCACTGTAATTATTCACAGTCTTCTACTGTAAATTGCAGAATATATAACCTAAAAATTGTTAATTTTGGAAATACATTGTTTTTTTTGTTATCGTAATTTGTTGAATTAATTTTTACTTAGTGTTTCAGCTAGAGTCATAAGAGTTCAAAATGTTAAGGTTTACCAATATGTTATGTACGGAAGCTTATTAGGGACATGCATAAAAAAAATTTCGCCGCGGCGAGTTACTATTTCGCCCTGGCCACTTATTATTTCTCCGCGGCGAGTTTCTATCTCGCTTTGGCGAGTTACTATCTCGCCTCGGCGACTTAATATCTCGCCCCGGCGTCTTACTATCTCGCCCCTGCGACTTATTATCTCGCCCCTGCTAAATACTATCTCGCCCCGGCGAGTTACTATTTCGCCTCGGTGACTTACTATTTCGCCCTGGCAAGTTAACTGTCTCGCCCCGGCGACTTATCCTTAAAAAAATAGCGGGTAACGAAAGATTTTTGCGCCATTTTTTCCCCGTAAAAATCGGCTAACCCATTACGGAGTTATTGCTCTTTTTGACATCTTTTGCCAATTTTTACTTTTATAACTTCAAAAATCTTCTCTACAACTGCTTGGACAAATGCAACCAAACTTGAAACTTGATATATTTGTTTCTTAGGGTATCCTGCACGGAACTGATGTGGGGATTTTTTATTCTTAGAAATTCATGGCCGCCGATTCTAAAAATAGAACATTGGGTAAAACAGCACTTTTTTTTTAAATAACGCAAAAATGGTTAGGTTAAGCCACATTCTTTGAGGGGTAAACAATTTCAGAATGATGAAAACTACATGTGGACAAATTTCCGTAAAAATCTGATAACTGATGCTGGAGTAATTGCCCTTTTTGTCGGTTTTTACTAATTTTTAGTTTGTCATTGCTTGGCGTCCGCCATCGTTGTTAGCAACTTTTAAATCATTTTATACAAAACCAGAAGGCAAAAATGAAGTAAAATTTGGCATAAATGTACCTTAGGGTATTATGCAATAAGTTTGATTTGGGATTTTTAATCCATCCACAAATATGGTTGCTGTTGCTAAAACTAAATGCAGCCTTCCCCGGAAGGCATATGTCGCTTGCGTATCTATGTTTTCTTGTAAACAGGAAGTAGCTGAGTTACGGGCATTAAAACTCTCTATACCATATAAAACACTAGAGGCTGAAGCTGCATGCAAAGTATCAAGTGGTCTGTCTGTTGCATGCAGTTACCCGAAAAGCGTGACGAAAATTTTGCGTATATGTTCATTGTATATAAAACGTTAAGTGGTCTGTTCCATGCAGTTACCCGAAAAGTGTGACGCAAATTTTGCGAATATGTTCATTATATATAAAACGTTTAAACGTATTCGTCAAACAGAAAATAGTTATTTTACGGGCATAAAATTTATATTAACCTTAAAGTACTATGGGATGAAGCTACATGCCAAATATCAAGAGGCTGTGGCATGTAGTTGCCCGGAAAACTGCGACGAAAATTTTGCATATATGTTCATTGAAAATAAAACGTTTAATAGTATTGGTAATGTTCGTCAAACATAAATAGTTTTTTTTTCGGGCATAAAATCGCTTTACACCTTATAGTACTATGGGATGAAGCTACATGCCAAATATCAAAGGCTGTGGCATATAGTTGCCCGGAAAACTGCGACGAAAATTTTGCATATATGTTCATTGTATATAAAACGTTAAGTTATTCGTCAAACAGGAAGTAGTTATTCTTCGGGCATAAAATCGCTTTACACCTTATAGTACTTTGGGATGAAGCTACATGCTAAATATCAAGAGGCTGTGGCATAAAGTTGCCTGGAAAACTGCGACGGAAATTTTTGTGAAACTGCAGGACGACGGATGGAGCCAAAGTAGTCCCTATATCATGTCGCATCTGCAACACGTTGCAGGCGACATAAATAGAACATCCTACCTCCAGGGATAAAACTTACTTAAGGGCATAGCAACCCAAAAACAATAATAGACGGAAGAAATTTGAAGTCACCATCCTCATTCAGAATGAAAAGATCTACAAAAGTCTCCATTTAAGATTTTATTTGCACAAAACGTTCATATAAGCATACTAGACCAGGTGAGCGATTCAGTCTCCTGGGAGCCTCTAGTTAAATTGATCCGATGAAACCTGCTGCTGTTGCTAAAATAGAGCAGGAGGGTTAAATAACAGGTTTATTGCAAAAAGCTCAAAACGGCCATAGAACTATATCAAAATTCTTGCAAGGGTAAAAAAATAACGAACTTGTGAAGAATCAATCTCAAATATTCATTGCAAAAGACAAATCAAGAGCACTCGCCGGATATATGAATGATCAAAATAGTCCTGACTTGGTAGAGGCGTTCAAATTTGAAACGTTTATGGCGCCAAACCTCCCTGTTCAATTACATTCATATGATCCGGTAGTAACAAAAAACACAACATGGTTGTAAATATTAAAACGAAAGAATATGAAATGTGTGCCAGAAAGACACGATTCACATATAGACATCATATTATTTAAAAAAGATCAAAATGAATTTCACTGCGTTTAGCGCTTTTCTGGATAAACCTTCATCAGACAAGATAGGGACCGAAAAACTGGAAGACCGGTAACACATACACAGTAGAACATGACATATTGCTGAATGTTAAAAAAAGTCATTATGCATTGCAATGGATGGAGTCGTACTAGTATATGAGGCCCCGTAATTGCCGAGTTGATGTTAACTCCAATGTGTCCTCAGTGCGAGCACTTGACTGCAGTGTTCCACAGGGAAGTTGCAAGCCTCGGGTCGTGGCTTTACCTAACCTATGCAGAAACAATTTTTGACATAGTCCCTCCCTCCATTCAGTGTATGGTTTTGCAGACGATCACACGGCAAACAGACGAGAATTAAACCATCGGTAACAGAGGAACACGTGCCGTTACAGAACGTTAGGACTGTGCAGTGACCATCAATGAATGAATGAACCATAACAAAATAAAATTGAACAATGCAAAAACACAGTTCATTCTATTTGAAAGTAAGAAACAACTTTAAATAAACATCCGTGAAAACCAAATTAAATCTGAAAACTGTAGTAGGTATCTTAGTGTATTATAGATGAATCTTTGAATTTTAAAGAGCGCATAAAAAGAAAGTGTAAAACTCCTGTCAAAAAAAGCCACTGAAACCCTAGTACTATCTTTGGTTATATCTCACTTAGATTACTGTAATATAATATTGTATGTATTTCACAAACTGAATTGTCAAAACTTGAAATAATTCAGAAAATGTGTGCTAAACTTGTATTGTGTCGTTCTATGTATGACAGTTCTAAACAAGCTCTGTTTTAATTGCATTGGCTTCCAATTAAGGCACGTATTATTTAAAATCTTAACTTATATGTATAACTGTTCTGTTGGTAATGTACTATTGTATTTAATTGAACTTTTGTCCGTCGTCGTCCGTCGTTCATTAACAATTTCAAAAATCTTCTCCTCTGAAACCACTGAACCAATTTGACTCAACATTGCAGGAATGATTGATGAAATGTTGACCAAAAAAAAAAAATTTTAATTTTGAAATGATTCGATTAAAACATGGCCGCTGTTACTAAAAATAGAACATAGGGTTAAATCACTTAAAATGGCTTATAACTCAGCAACAATAACAGATAGAAAAAAATTGAGGATTTTAGGCTCTTCAGAATCAAAAGCTCTACCATAGTCTCCATTGGGTCGAAGTTGTCAGATGACCCCTTATAGGCGTTATGGCCCTTTTAAGGTCAAGAATAGCGTTTTTCATGTTTTTGCCCTATAGAATGTAAACTACTGCAGATAGAGAAAAGCTGTTGCTTGCTTAAATGTTCAGCTCATTAAGCTCTACAAAAATCTCCATTGGGTCGAAGTTGTCAGATGACCACTTATAGGGGTCATGGTCCTTTACAGGTCAAAACTAGCGTTTCTTCATTTTTTTTTGTCCTATAGATTGAAAACTAATGCAGATAAAAAAAAAGATGTTGCTTGCTTATACATTCATCTCTTTACTAGAGCTTCACAAAAGTCTCCATTGAGTATCAGTTGTCAGATGACTCCTTAAAAAAAGACCCTTATGGCTCAAGGACCAGTGAGCAATTCAGGCTCCTGGGAGCCTCTTGTTTCTCAAAGATTAACACAGACATACACGATAAATCCGAGGCTTGTGCTACTTGTATCACATTTGGATTTCAAGTGATTTTTCATAACGATAGGCTGGTACCCCGTTGTTATCCTTATCTGAACAGAATGGAACCGTGGAAAGATGGGGAAAAAGTTTTGTTTGCCTTCATGTTCAGCTAATAGAGCTTTACAAAATTGTCCAAGAATTAAAATTGTCAGATGACCACGCTATAAGTGTTATTGTCCCCTTGAAGCCTTATACATTGAAAGGATAAAAGATAATGAAAATTATGGTTTTGATTGCTTAAATTTCCAGTTAATTAAGCTTTACAGTGGTTCCAGGCTGTTGGCAATGGGAAATATTGATACATTGAGTACGTTGTTATAGCCAGTTGTGAGCCTCATTTTTATAATGTGGATTTCCTATCTCTGGGGTCTAAGTACTTTTAAAGAGGAATATATTACCGCAATGACCAAACAGCTCATTAAAATTAATTGCAGTTGCAGTTTTTATTTGTGATATGGTCTCGTGCTCATTTTGCTCCTTATCCTTTCATAATTTTTAGCCTTATAGAATGTGAACCAACGAATATAAGGAAAAGGTTTTGCATACTTAAATGTTTTGGTAATTGAGCTCTACAAAATTGTCCATTTGGGTGAAATTTCCAAAACAAAAAGTGGATTGTACTTTATAGGCGGTGTGCTACGATAGAAAAAGCAGTTGCTTGTTTAAAAGCCCATTCATTTAATGAGCATTACAAAGATTCAAGATGGATGCTGGCAATGAAAAATATTGATACATTGAGTCCTAGAAGCCAGGTGAGCGATCCAGGCTCCTGGAAATCTGTTTTATGTCGCTTACAACGTGTTTCAAAGCGAAATATAGGAGACACTGTGTCACAATCCGTAGCTTTGCGTCCTTCATTATGCCTCAACACAAAAACTTCCGTCACAGTTTTCTCAGCAACTACATTAAAAAACCTCTTGATATTTGTCATGCATTTTTGTCCTATTGTACTATTAGGTATAAAGCGATTTTATGCCCCAAAAAGGCCTACTTCCTGTTTGTCGAGAACTTGATTTTTTTCACATGTAGTGACATTATAAAGAATTTTCATCGAAGTCTTTATTAAGAAGAAAAAAATATGGAATATATGCCAGAGAGACACGATCCCATATACATTTTATACAAGATATTGTAAAAACAGATCAAAAGGAACTACAGTTATTTAGCATGTATCGCTGTATTATTGTACCATTAGGTGTAAAGCGATTTTATGCCCCAAAAGTCCTACTTCCTGTTTGATATAATGTAATATTTAACTCGCCACCGGGAGATCATAAGTCGCCAGGGCGAGAGAATTAACTCGCCGGGGTGAAATAGTAACCCGCCGTGGCGAGATAATAAGTCGCCGAGGCGTGGTAACAAGTCGCCGCGGCGAGATATTTACTCGCCTAGGCGAGATGATAAGTCGCAGATGCGAGATAGTAAGTCGCCGGGGCGAGATAGTATATTGCTGGGGAGAGATAGTAACTTGCCGGGGCGAGAAAATAAGTCGCCGAGGCGAGATAATAAGTCGCCGAGGCGAGATAGTAAGTCGCCGATGCGAGTAAGTAACTTGCCGGGGCGAGATAAAAAGTCGCCGGGGCGAGATAGTAAGTCGCACGGCGATATAGTAACTTGCCGACGCGAGATAATAAGTCACCAAGGCGAGATAGTAACTCGCCGTGGTGAGAAATTTTTTTGTATGCGTGTCCCTAATAAGTTTCCGGAGCTGTGCATGAAGGGACTCATTTCTTTTTATTTCTAACGTAAAAGGGAACTGCTTACTCTTCCGGAGCACCTGAGTTCACTCTTGTTTCGACTGGAGTTCGCATTGTTGATTGATATTCAGTATTTTGTGTTTCCATGTTTTACATGTTGTCTGGTTTTGTCCCGTTCTTGTTTGTGTTTACTGGTTTTGTCTCTGCCCTTTCGGACTTTTGACATTCGGATACCCCATTGATACCTCTGCTTCATTTTGTCCTAATAGGTTGAAAACTTCCAGTCAATCGTGAAACTATCCATCAGTGTTCTGTGACTTATCAGGCCATACTACAATCCTGGGTATTTTTTTATAAGTGTGCTTTGCTTTAAAATTATTATGTTTTCCTACGATGAACTTTTCAGCTTTTGGAAATAAAAAATCGTTTGCTTATCAACGAACTCGTGTTCTGACACTGCATTTTATTCTGCAAACTGAAAATGATTGATCTATAAGCGCAAAGAGTAAAATTTTTGAAATGCATGTTATATATGTAATTCAGTTTTTTAGTTTTGCTTTCATTTGTAATTGACCGTTATGAACGCGGCGAGTGTGTTGCAACAAGAACGAACTACGTACTTATCCTTCCGGACATCTGAGTTCATTCTCGTTACGATTTTAGTTCGCGAAAAGCCGTTGCTGATTTCTTCTCTTTTTTTTTGGTTTAGTTTTAACTGATTGTGTATTCGCCTTTTGGGACTATTAACATGTCCCATTGATACTTCGCTGCCGCTATTATTCTGCTATCATGTTCGGTTTGTCGTTGTATTTAGCTGGACTACTCTTTATTTCTTTCTAGCCTGCAATTTGTTGTGCATTGTATACAGTTTGACCATTCTACAGTTTCTTCCAATTGATGATCAAGTTATTGATGATTTTATTGAAGCAAAAAGGTTTTGACGTGAGGAAAAGTGTATGATACCGGTGTGTCACCCCTTTTACAACGAAAAATAGCATAACATGTTCTTTTTTTAAATCTTGATTTTCCTATTCTTGAATGATTTGAGTTAAGAAATATGATCATCAGCATCTCATAAAATGTTTCTATCAAGTTTGGTTTAAGGTTTAGATCAGATGTGATCTGAAATTATTGTTCATTTTTGCCGGACAATTGAAGCCTTTGGAAGAGGAATTATCATCCGCATAGGTTAAACATAGTCATAATTTGACCTCTTAATCGTTTTTTTTGTTTAACTGTTACGTGTATGTCTATGCTCTTCATATTAAAATGGTATTTGGCAACATTAACCTTTTGGCTAAAGGTCCGAGCCTATGATCGGTCCAATAATAAAGGTTATAACATAACTATCGAGCTGTGGTGTTCAATATCAAATGCCCAAGAAGAAAAGACGAAACAATACAGAGACACATCAGAGAACTTAAAGATCACGATGGTCCTGACTTAGTACACAGGCATTTCCAGAGAAATGGTTCGTTTAACCAGGTTTTATGATACCAAGCCTTTCTCTTTCATTGCGACCCGAGCGTACAGTAGTAACAGAAAACACAACACGGTTAAACGTTGTGAGACACACGAGATATAGAGATAGTAAGGTGATCATCTCAGAAAAACAAACAACTAAAACTAATTAACAATCACGATCCATTTCATCTGACAATTTTTTGTCCGCAATGGCTGATATCGAGGAAAAACTTTGTAAAGACTGTATCAGACGTATATCTAGTTAAAGGCGGTCAAGGAGACAACGGTGTTGGGTAAAAAGACATAAAATGACATATGTTCACCATATGCAGATGTTGTAATGGTTAATTAATTAATAGACGTATAAAGAGACGCAACTAGCAAACTTTGGTTACAATTTTGTGACATTTTGATTTTAAACATGTTTGTCTGTTTCAAATGCATATGCATGTAAATCTGTTTACTTTATGTTTGCCACTGTGACAATAAACGTGTCGGGGGCATACCGTTTTGCTTATGCACGTTTGCCCGTACGAAAATTTCTGTCAAGCATTTTTCGGAAATCATGCATGAGAACTACTCATATTTGAAATTTGGGTGGTTAAGTATGACAAACAGTATTTTCTTAGAAATTTTAAGATCTGTCGGATTTCTACGCCCTATTTATCGGCCGGCCGATATGTGAATTAAATAAAATAAATTGCCTCAGGGTTTGTTTTCACAAACTGTGCAAGAAAATGTTTTAAAATTTGACAGGCTCTTCAGTATACTGAATTGTATGTACTAAGCGATTTCTGGAACTGTCCGACTTCAATTTCCCGTTTGTTACTCGCGTGCTGAGCCGATATGAAAATTGGTATACAAATTCCCGTTAAAATTGTCCCAAAAACCGCACATGAGAATGATTTAAAATTTGGTTTTAATGTTCAGTATAACAAACTATAGGTATTTAATTAAAAGGTATTTTTAGAGAACTTTTGGTTGTTTCTGACTTCTACTTCATGTTTGACGCTGAACTTTAAGTATACCCCGCTTCCCTATGAAACGTAGATTTAAAAAAAAAAATCAACAGTAAATCTTAAATAAATTACTTTACAACAAACATAGAAAAGAATTAGTAATAATGTTTGTAAACAAGTTAAAATTCATAGGAGGATTAATTATGCGAATATTATAAAAACATCAGCATTAACGCATAAACTAATTTAAATTTGTGTATCAGTCCACCTAAATATGTCGGCCAAAGTTTGTCATCAGTCAAAAATTATCTTTATAAGGTAGCAACTATTTGATTTTAATAGGGGAGGGTGGGCTATGGATATTTTCTTCCTGCCTTTTTATTTTCGGGAAAAAAAAACTAGCCTATTTTTTATGTGCGGTAGCACGCGCATTTTTTGTTTTATTTTCAATCTTTTATCAACTTTTTTAGCAAAAAATACCATCCTGCCTTTTTTAATTCAAAGCACTGTCCTGCCATTTTATTTCTGGATGTTTGCCATCCTGCCTTTTTATTTCAAAGTTCACCATAGCCCCCTCCCTTTTTACAATCAAATGATCGCTCCCTAACCAGCCAAAGATTATTCTTTCTGGGAAGTTATATTTTCATATACTGTGTTCATATGTTAGAATAAAATCAAATATGAAATCTTGTTGAAATTTGGTTTTGTAACCAAATAAATTAATCTAAGCAAAAGAGACGGAATAACAAAAATGATGTTCTACTCTCTACCTGACTTTTAATTAGAATACTACTTAAACTTTAAAAGTTCAAAGATTATAAATCACTTTAAAAAGCATATTTTTAACATATATCTCCATCGATGACACATGACATTCATATAATACTTTCATGTCCTAAGTATGTCCTAACCAAAGTCGTCGTATTTTTATGCTATTTGTTTTTATGTCAAGAAGGGGGTCTTTTATCGACACTTTAGGATTTGGCTTGAATCATATGTAGTTTATTTTCAATCTAAGGCCAATTGCAAAACAGTGAGCAGCGACCGCTGGTCACATTGATGGCTACTGGTTGTTGTTCGTTGTTGATGTTTTAAATCGTTGTCAATGTTGAAGCTGTGTCGCGTACACTTATTCCACATCTCATTATCTTTTATGGATGTGCGATGAACAATGGATAGATAATTTCGCCTCTTTAATCTATTTATACATGTATATGCATGTATTTTGTCGATAGCCTAATTCATTGGTGGTGACAAAGTTTAATTCGGTTTTATATTATATTCTATTGTTGTCTCTCACCCAAAGTTTTGTTGTCTTTTACTATTCATAGTTAAAGTATGCGTGAAATGTAAAAGTATTAGAATAAGTCTATGATTTTTTTATACTGCGCTTTTCCATATTGACCAGTTTGTTCGCATTGACATGTGTGCCTTTCGTAAAGTATTCTTTAATAGCAACTTCGTTCTTTTATTCCGGTATCTCGCTTATAATCTGAAAATAAGTTTTCAGTATTAAAAAAAATATTAGTCTTGCCTGTGCTTTAATATTATCGGCTACCCCACAAACTCTTCACAAACTCTTCACAAAGTTTTGCTACATTTCAACAGGTGTTTCTTTGTCGTGTTAACGTTATATACCCTCTTAAAAAAGAAACACAGCATACAAAAAAAATGAAATTACATCACCGCGGGTATGTTAATGAAGATCCGAGATATTTTTCCAGGAAAAGATAACTCTTCGATCCTCATGAATATTTATTAGCTGTATGGGTTGCCCCTGACGACGCGATTTTTTTCTTTCATCTTATTTCATTACACTCTCCATAATTCATTATTAAATTGATTTAAAAGCTGAAATTATTTCCAAAAGGACCCCTTGTTTCATTTGAAATGAGCATATGTGTTAAACCTCACCCAGGATAAAATATGTCAAAAGCCGTGGGCGTGTTTCGATGACCATATTTGGAAAATCAATATCGGAAAAGTGCTTGTACGTTGTTATGACGTCGTCCATTTTGTCTTAGTGACGTTGGTGTGTCAAAAAGCACCTGTTTTTAACAAACAGTCATTTTTTACATCTAAACGTTAAAGAAGATGACATCATTGACAGAGCTCTGAATTAATTTTATCCTGGGGAAACAAGATTAACATTATTTTATTGCCGATATTGCCGTGAATTCGTTAAAGTTTAAACCTTGCTCTCCGACCCAGTCATGCCAGTGTTCAACTGTTCAAGTATGTTGACATAAAAACGATACATACTGAATAATACATGGCAAAATCTGTATCATATGCTGTATTTACCCGAGGCACCTATATCTGACCGAGGGCCAACCGCCCGAGGTATGATATAGGTCGAGGGTTAATACAGCATGTGATGCAGATTTTGCTATGTAATGTTCATTATATCATATAAAATAAAATATTGATATTTTGTAGGGGTGCGATATAGGGTATGCGATATAGGGTTAGGGGTGTGATATAGGGGGTGCGATATAGGGTAAAAGGTGCGATATAAGGGGTGCGATATAGGGTATGCGATATAGGTAATATGCTTTGTCCTATAATGCATATTATAAAAGACTATATTTATACTTAAATATATGATATATGTGGTGATCATTTGCCATGCCACTAAGGACCACCAGAAATAACAGAAAAATACAAGCAGGTTAGTTTCGTGTAACACTGTTTTATTTTCACGAGAAATAATAATGTGTAAAGCTATATTTGACAATTTAAAGAAGAAAAATCATGCCCATTTCTCAGATTTTATATCTTTATCTTATTTTTTTTCTAAAATGCTTTTAGTTATTACATGAAAATTATAGACTCGTAGCCTCTTTGCTGGCCAATTTGCTGAAAATTGAAACTCAACATAACTCTCAGTTAGTAAAACTAAAAGGACAAGTTATATAACTTGATCCAAGCATTTCTGTAAGGATAAGATCTTAGCCACATGTACAGTTTATAAAATGTCATTTCATGGTGTGAAATTCTTTGCTTCATTTGTAAGATAATAAAATTGTACACCTGATATTTCTTTAGTTTATAGAATTGCAAAGGACATGTGAACTTGCAATAATGGGATTGATAATATAAAATACATTTTGTTTTTTTTTTCTTTCAGAAAAAGAGACATAAGACAAAAGTTGATACAAGTCATCACCATCTGTAATTTCAAGATATGGCTAAAAACTGACTGTGCATATAGGATCATATTTTTTAATAATTCCCACTGGAGGATGTGGAATACAAGTGGATATTTCTAGCATAAAAATTGTGTTTCCTACACACATCTGCATTCAATCAATTGAGGAGTCCAATAAGTCTATATATAGAAATTATGAGATTTTGTTTTGAACAGCTACAAATAATATTTATAATCATCCTAAGATGATGGGGAAAAGACTGAGTAAAAACATCAATTAAATTTTTCATGTTGTGTGAAAGACTGTTGTGAATCAACATCAAGTGGAATATTAAAAAAATGTAATATCTGAACATATTTTTGTTTGTTCTTTTATATATATGACATACATGTATATTCTATTGTTGGGTCCACACAACATTATATATAATTCATAAAGCTCAACTTGAAGGCAAATACAAAACAGAATATTTTATTAATGTAGAAAGCTCATATTGGGCATATGGCTAGAAACACAAAGAGAAAGGAAACACATATAAGTGTCATGCAATGCCAAATACCAAATGATGAAAGGAATTAGTATAAAAATTTGAAATAATTTGCCAATGAACATGATGAAATTATGAAAAAATTATAAAAAATGTTGAAATTTCTCCAAGTGCTAAGTTTTTTTTTATTTTAAAATTCATAATAAGATGTTGTACAATGCATATTTACTCCATACATAGTATTTTATAAATCCTTTAATTCAATTCATCCTAGTAGTTCATGTATCTTATTACATGTATTCAGTTATCAATATTTCATAAAACTATACACTCAAATTTACATTCAACTTTGCAAATTTTATTCAAGTTTGAGATTTGAAATTGACAGAGCATTTTCATGATTATCAACATAACAACATTCATGTTGTGTTTTCTCTGAAGCCAAGTACAACCAGTCAACTTTGATAACTCTCCTTTACTTCAAAGGTATGTGGTGATTTTGTATGTGTTGAAATTTATATTGTTTCTTCTTCAAGGAAAAAATGTGGGCTTGTTAGGCCAAAATAACTTGAAATTTCTATTATTTTCTTAACAAAGCAACCAATCATATAACGAGGGAATTTTTGCTTTCTGCTTTGTGTATGTTAGTAATAGCATGTACTAGTACATGTAATAAGTAAGATTAGAGCAACATTTTATAAACATATCGGGGCAATATTTCTTTGAAGTTGTGTACAGAATAACCCCCCCTTTTTTTAGGTGCTAGACATACGATAGTGCGGATAAAAACATGAAATTAAACATATTGATATTAGAGTTTACAGATCACTACGATCTTTTTAAAAGGACATCTAAAAAGGAGAGAGAAAATTGCAGGCAAAAAATAATAGTTGGTTATCGGTTTCATTTAACGTTTTTGTGAAGCGTTATATAGAAGGTTAGGCATTTTAATAGCACTTCTTTTATTGACCCGCTCAATATTTTATGTCACTTGGCACTTAAAAAATACAAGTACAATACAAGTTATTAAGTTATCACCGGGGAAAGCGGACAACGTTCTTTATTTGTCTAAAATTGAAAATACCCTACACTTGGGTTAACTCCCTTATGACGTCACCTGAGTGTTTGACGTAAACGACGGTGACAAATCACGGCGTTACATGCTATCTTTAGATGAAAATGACTACCTTTTAGGAATAGTCTTCCAAAATAAAACTTGCATAGTCGAACTCAGAAAATGATGTAGTTTTCAAAAAGTGCTGGCCCATTTATCAAATCCATACATTTTGAACAAAAAATAACATTAATTCGCAAACTAATGCCCATTTTCCATTTTCTGACCCTTAAATTTCATTTTAAAAATACTTCAAACCAGAATTGAGTAATGGGCCAGAACTTTTCTTATACCAGGCGGTTTCCTCCATCACTGTGCCAAATTTGAAAGAAATCCATCCAGTGTAAAAGGTAGTCAAATGAGCATTTAATGAAATTTCATTAAGTTTCCCCTCTTGCCGGTCACGTGACACTTTGATGTTTCCGAAAAGTGAAAAATAGCAGAAATGAAAGTGACACTAATGGACGCTTGAATATTTTTATTTAATGTTGTATATGACCATCATAATATTGAAAAAAATAAGTTTCAAAGTATTGTTCAATTGAACATCGATTTTGTCTAAATTCTTGCGTAACGTCATTAACGTACCTGCGACATAAAAAAGTCGTGCTTTCTATCATCAGTTGTTGCAATATCAATAATAATTTTGACTAAGTTGTTGCAAATTTAAAGGGGCCACTTTTTCTTTAGTTGCTAAAATTTTGTTAAACTATTAGCAATTCGAGGGCGCATGCCATTAAGAATTGTGTCAATCAGTTTGTTTGCAAGACAGCACTCAAACTGCTATC
This sequence comes from Arcuatula senhousia, assembly GCA_963971305.1. Lineage (NCBI taxonomy): Eukaryota > Metazoa > Mollusca > Bivalvia > Mytilida > Mytilidae > Arcuatula > Arcuatula senhousia. The sequence continues at coordinate 19,528,558 of OZ020304.1, read as the reverse complement.
CTCTGTTTCAAAAGAACGTTGCATGCAAGATTTCTTATCACACACATCACTCATTTTCCCTTTTAAAATGTACAATTATAACGTAAAAATGCCGTTTTTGTCATCTGAGACCTAGCACCGTTTCCATAGAATAAAATTTTTATTGTAATATTTTGAAAACTATAATATTTTAGAGAACAATTATTTTTTAAGCCCAATATTTAGATTAAAACCATTTATCATATTAGGCATTAAATGAGATTTTCTTATGTCCAATGAACGTCGGTATAATTTTAGAGATATTGCAAAAATTAAATATGGCTGCCCGGTTTTCAAACTTAAGACATATTATTGTAGACAGGTTCCACTTCATTCATAGTAATATTTTTTTGCTGCTAAGCAACGGGTATTCCGGAGATGTCTCCTGAAAAGCGTGTTTTACGTTACGGCTCCTATAAGTCGACATATCCACCGGGAAAATGGCTTGGAAATTTAAAAAAGGTTGCAACTAACATGAAACGAGTTATGTTGCTCAGAAATGAAGGCCCGCATAATTTTGGCCAAGAAATTGCTTATATAATCGTTACTAAATGAAAATTTGTTGACTTAATTTTTCTAAGTGCGTGTTTTACGTAACGGCGATTTCTCGGAGAACATTCAATCTGGAAAGACGAGTTCGAGGCTAACACAAAAATGAGACATGTTAATAGAATTAAAACGGTATATAAATGAATACTTTGTGACAAGTAGTTTTTGCAAAATATCAGAAAAACCGTTAAAATGTGTTTTACGTTACTATACATGTGTTTTACGTTACGGCTTGATGCCGTCGTGCATTGAAATTTTACAGTTGTTTTATAAGACGCCACGTCAAAGCCAGGCTTGGTTGAAGAATAATGCATTGTTTAGAAACGTAAATAACAGCTTCGGCCATTTTCAAAACAGCGACATTTTACCCTTTTTCAAAATAGCGATATATCAAAAAAGCGACAAAACATGCATCAAAACAGCGGCAATTAGTATAGTCGAAACAGCGACATTTACCTGTACCATTTGTATATATACAGAAAGAAAAAATGATTGGAAAGGGATTTTATTAAGTAGGTGTGCGCTTTCTTTTATGGATCTTCGATTGTGCGTTAGACTTGGCGCATGCGCAGATCCAATTTATTCAGATGATAACCGATTTTCCATAAGATTATAATTTTCAGAAGTTCTTTAAAAAGCATCGATGTCTCGTGCTATACGTTTGTTATGCTATTGGTAAGGCTTCTGAAGTACCCATTTGACTCTTGATGCCCTTTTAAAAATCCCTGAACCTTTTTTTTTTCACACTGTTTGTAATTCATTGGAATGTTTTCAAGATTTTCTTTTACAAAAATGGTATTTCAGACCAGGACAATGTTTTGGGACTGATTTCTTCCCTCGAAATAAATTAAAGGGGAATTCCCTTGTTAAAAACTCTTCCAACCGAAATGCCGTGTACGGGCGAATTTCACACCTAGTATTGAGCCTGCTGTTAACCACTAAAAGAGGCATTATCGTTTTGATAATTGTTGTAACAGAAAACGATTAACACATGGTTTTTGAACCAAAAAGCTATTGTTTCAAGCATTGGTCACCAGAATTACTGGATGGTAACTTAGGCCTTCACTTTCAATATTTTTTTTAAATTTAGATAAGCGCAATCGCTATAGTGCACCCGACATTTTTAAACACTTAAGGTATTGGAGCAGAGTCTTCATTGTGTGTGAATATGAGAGCCAGGAGATCGTTTAGAAACCAGAAAAAGCACGAGTTAAGTCGTGACGCAAGCATTTAGTCTATATTACTACTATTGGCGCTACGTATCCGTCAGTTAGAACATGCAAGTTTTGCTTATGCCACACGTTATATTATTCTTCAATGCCCATACCAAATGTCACACTCGTACGACAATAACGGTAAAGTACCCTCCTCGTTCTTGTAATATTGGATGATGTGATGAGATTACTGACGAGTGCTAGTGTAAATAGAACCAAGAAATTATTAGTATGAAAGAAAGGCATATTACAAATGAACCTATGGCTACAACTAATTGTTATATAAGATTATATGAGTGCTTAGTAAGACTTAAACATTTGTTTTAACAGGAGACGACGACCGCCTCATAATTTAACTGGCGACCGCCACTTAGACTATGGCGGCGGCCCCTTTATTTATCTGGTGGTCACCTTATATTATAACACAATCGCCACTTAAGTAAATGGCCGCCACCACTTGTTATGTCCCAACATCCACTTTATTTATTTTGCGGCTGCTATATAATAGGTGCCGGCCGCCAGATGCATTTAGAGACAGCTACCATAAATATTAAGTGGCGGCCGATAAAATAATTAATGACGACCGTAATATTATTTTTGGTGGCCGCAACATAATAAGTAACGGCCGCAATATATTAGTGTGGTGGCCGCAATTTAATAAGCGGTGGAATCTTGTTAAAACAAATATTTTAGTCTTGCTTGGCATTACATGTAACAGGCTTCCATCAGATTAACTATTTAGGACAAAATACAACATGCCTGATTATTTGGACTTTTACACACAAAAAAACCCGTTATGGTCGCTTACAATATAAAAATCATACAAAAGTCAAGGTATAGTGAGGTATGTCGTCTTGTTTTTTCCTCTTTTCTTCTTGGATATTAGGATTGATCATCCCAGTTCGGTTATTTTTGTTATTTCCTTTTTTAAAAGGTAAAATTAGCGTTTTTTATCATGACATTGGTCAGTTAGTTAGTCAGGACCTATAGTTCTTGAGATATGGAGGTGCTCGCAAAACTTTTCCATTGCTATTATATGTATTGAAAATTGTCAAAGTCACTCAACCGGATAATCAAGGTCTAGGTCAAAAGATGGGGATGCAACTGTGCTAAGCTACTACTGGGGCATATGCATACCAAGTTTCATCAACCCAGGACCTATAGTTCTTGAGATATGGAGGTGCTCATAAAACTTTTCCAAAAAGTTAACGCCGCCGTCGCCGCTGCCGCCGCCGGTAAAGTAACACCTATGTCCCGCTCTGCTTCGCAGGCGAGACAAAAGCGAAAAGGAAAATGAATAACGAAAAGGAAAATGGGTCATTTTCCAATTCAAAATCTAAAAAAAAAAAGAATCGAAAATTTTTTTTTTTTGAAAAAAAAAAAAATTGAAAAGGGAAATGAATAACGAAAAGGAAAATGGGCCATTTTCCTATTCAAAATCGAAAAGGAAAATGAAAAACGAAAAGGAAAATGAGTCATTTTCCTATTCAAAATCTAAAAAAAAAAAAAAAAATCGAAAAAAAAAAATTTTGAAAAAAAAATTTGAAAAGGAAAATGAAAAACGAAAAGAGTCATTTTCCTAATCAAAATCGAAAAGGAAAATGGGTCATTTTCCTATTCAAAATCTAAAACAAAAAAAAATCGAAAAAAAAAAAAATTGAAAAAAAAATTGAAAAGGAAAATGAATAACGAAAAGGAAAATGGGCCATTTTCCTATTCAAAATCTAAAAAAAAAAAAAAAAAAAATCTAAAAAAAAAAATTTTGAAAAAAAAATTTGAAAAGGAAAATGAATAACGAAAAGGAAAATGGGCCATTTTCCTATTCAAAATCGAAAAGGAAAATGAAAAACAAAAAGGAAAATGGGTCATTTTTTCCTATTCAAAATCTAAAAATAAAAAAAAAATCGAAAAAAAAAATTTTTGAAAAAAAAAATTTGAAAAGGAAAATGAATAACAACAAGAGGCTCCCAGGAGCCTGAATCGCTCACCTGGTCTTGATGTTGACCCTATACTTTTGTAGAGCTAAATGAGCTAAACATTTAAGCAAGCAACAGCTTTTCTCTACCTGCAATAGTTTTCATTCTGTAGGCCAAAAACATAAAAAATCGCTATTTTTCAGGGGCCGTAGCCCCTATAAGGGGTCATCTGACAACTTCGACCCTATGGAGAATTTTGTAGAGCTAAATGAGCTGAACATTTAAGCAAGCAACAGCTAATCTCTATCTGCAATAGTTTTCATTCTGTAGGACAAAAACATGAAAAAACGCTATTTTTCAGGGGCCGTAACCCCTATAAGGGGTCATCTGACAACTTCGACCCTATGGTAAATTTTGTAAAGCTAAATGAGCTGAACATTTAAGCAAGCAACAGCTAATCTCTATCTGCAATAGTTTTCATTCTGTAGGACAAAAACATGAAAAATCGCTATTTTTCATGGGCTGTAACCCCTATAAGGGGTCATCTGACAACTTCGACCCTATGGAGAATTTTGTAGAGCTAAATGAGCTGAACATTTAAGCAAGCAACAGCTAATCTCTATCTGATATAGTTTTCATTCTGTAGGCCAAAAACATGAAAAATGGCTATTTTTCACCTTTAAGGGGCCGTAACCCCTGTAAGGGGTCATCTGACAACTTCGACCCTATGGAGACTTTTGTAGAGTTATATGAGCTGAACATTTAAGCAAGCAACAGCTAATCTCTATCTGCAATAGTTTTCATTCTGTAGGCCAAAAACATGAAAAAATGCTATTTTTCACCTTCAAGGGGCCGTAACCCCTATAAGGGGTCATCTGACAACTTTGACCAAATGGAGACTTTTGTAGAGCTTTTGATGCTGAATCAGTAGCGTGGCCTCATATTTCCTCTATCTCTTATATTTTTTGATTTATAAGCCAAAAACAGTAGTCTGGCCCCCCTAGTCTATTTTTAGTAACAGCAGCCATGTTTTTTAACGGATCAAAAATCAAAACACAAGTTTGGTGCAGGACACCCTAAGGATCATTCATACCAAGTTTCATTAAATTCTGTTTGGTAGTTTCAGAGGAGAAGATTTTTGAAAAATTGTTAACAGACGACGACGACGACGACAGACGACAGACGACGACGACGACGACGACGGACGCCAAGTTGATGGTAATAGCTCACCTGGACCTTCGGTCCAGGTGAGCTAAAAAGGAAAATGGGCCATTTTCCTATTCAAAATCGAAAAGGAAAATGAAAAACAAAAAGGAAAATGGGTCATTTTCTTCCTATTCAAAATCGAAAAAAAAATGAAAAACGAAAAGGAAAATGAAAAACGAAAATGAAAATGAATAACGAAAAGGAAAATCAGTCATTTTCCTATTCAAAATCGAAAAGGAAAATGAAAAACGAAAAGGAAAATGGGTCATTTTCCTATTCAAAATCTAAAAAAAAAAAAAAAAAAAATCGAAAAAAAAAAATTTTGAAAAAAAAATTTGAAAAGGAAAATGAATAACGAAAAGGAAAATGGGCCATTTTCCTATTCAAAATCGAAAAGGAAAATGAAAAACGAAAAGGAAAATGGGTCATTTTCCTATTCAAAATCTAAAAAAAAAAAAAAAAAATCGAAAAAAAAAATTTTTGAAAAAAAAAATTTGAAAAGGAAAATGAATAACGAAAAGGAAAATGGGCCATTTTCCTATTCAAAATCGAAAAGGAAAATGAAAAACGAAAAGGAAAATGAATAACGAAAAGGAAAATGAGTCATTTTCCTATTCAAAATCGAAAAGGAAAATGAAAAACTAAAAGGAAAATGGGTCATTTTCCTATTCAAAATCTAAACAAAAACAAAAAAAATCGAAAAAAAAAAATTTTGAAAAAAAAAATCTGAAAAGGAAAATGAATAACGAAAAGGAAAATGGGCCATTTTCCTATTCAAAATCGAAAAGGAAAATGAAAAACGAAAAGAAAATGAATAACGAAAAGGAAAATGAGTAATTTTACTATTCAAAATCGAAAAGGAAAATGAAAAACAAAAAGGAAAATGGGTCATTTTCTTCCTATTCAAAATCGAAAAAAAAAAAAAAATTGAAAAAAAAAAATTTGAAAAGGAAAATGAAAAACGAAAAGGAAAAAGGGCCATTTTCCTATTCAAAATCGAAAAGGAAAATGAAAACTGAAAAGGAAAATTAATAACGAAAAGGAAAATGAGTCATTTTCCTATTCAAAAATTTGAAAAGGAAAATGAATAACAAAAAGGAAAATGGGCCATTTTCCTATTCAAAATCGAAAAGGAAAAATGAAAAACGAAAAGGAAAATGAGTCATTTTCCTATTCAAAATCGAAAAGGAAAATGAAAAACGAAAAGGAAAATGGGTCATAGTCATTTTCCTATTGAAAATCAAAAAAAAAAAAAAAAAAAATCGAAAAGATTGAAAAAAAAATTTGAAAAGGAAAATGGATAACGAATAGGAAAATGGGCCATTTTCCTATTCAAAATCGAAAAGGAAAATGAAAAACGAAAAGGAAAATGAATAACGAAAAGGAAAATGAGTCATTTTCCTATTCAAAATCGAAAAGGAAAATGAAAAACGAAAAGGAAAATGAATAACGAAAAGGAAAATGAGTCATTTTCCTATTCAAAATCGAAAAGGAAAATGAAAAACGAAAAGGAAAATGGGTCATTTTCCTATTCAAAATCTAAAAAAAAAAAGAATCGAAAATAATTTTTTTTGCCAAAAAAAAAATTGAAATGGAAAATGAATAACGAAAAGGAAAATGGGCCATTTTCCTATTCAAAATCGAAAAGGAAAATGAAAACGAAAACGAAAATGAAAAACGAAAAGGAAAATGAAAAACGAAAAGGAAATTGAAAAACGAAAAGGAAAAATGAATAACGAAAAGGAAAATGAGTCATTTTCCTATTCAAAATCGAAAAGGAAAATGAAAAACGAAAAGGAAAATAGGTCATTTTCCTATTCAAAATCTAAAAAAAAAAAAAAATCGAAAAAAAAAAATTTTGAAAAAAAAAATTGAAAAGGAAAATGAATAACGAAAAGGAAAATGGGCCATTTTCCTATTCAAAATCGAAAAGGAAAATGAAAAACGAAAAGGAAAATGAATAACGAAAAGGAAAATGAGTCATTTTCCTATTCAAAATCGAAAAGGAAAATGGGTCATTTTCCTATTCAAAATCTAAAACAAAAAAAAATCGAAAAAAAAAAATTTTGAAAAAAAAAATTGAAAAGGAAAATGAATAACGAAAAGGAAAATGGGCCATTTTCCTATTCAAAATCGAAAAGGAAAATGAAAAACGAAATGGAAAATGGGTCATTTTCCTATTCAAAATCTAAAAAAAAAAAATCGAAAAAAAAAAAATTTTGAAAAAAAAAAATTGAAAAGGAAAATGAATAACGAAAAGGAAAATGGGCCATTTTCCTATTCAAAAACGAAAAGGAAAATGAAAAACGAAAAGGAAAATGAATAACGAAAAGGAAAATGAGTCATTTTCCTATTCAAAATCGAAAAGGAAAATGAAAAACGAAAAGGAAAATGGGTCATTTTCCTATTCAAAATCTAAAAAAAAAAAAAAAATCGAAAAAAAATTTTTTTGAAAAAAATAAATTTGAAAAGTAAAATGAATAACGAAAAGGAAAATTGGCCATTTTCCTATTCAAAATCGAAAAGGAAAATGAAAAACGAAAAGGAAAATGAATAACGAAAAGGAAAATGAGTCATTTTCCTATTCAAAATCGAAAAGGAAAATGAAAAAAACGAAAAGGAAAATGGGTCATTTTCCTATTCAAAATCTAAAAAAAAAAAAATCGAAAAAAAAAAATTTTGAAAAAAAAAATTTGAAAAGGAAAACGAATAACGAAAAGGAAAATGGGCCATTTTCCTATTCAAAATCGAAAAGGAAAATGAAAAACGAAAAGGAAAATGAATAACGAAAAGGAAAATGAGTCATTTTTCTATTCAAAATCGAAAAGGAAAATGAAAAAAACGAAAAGGAAAATGGGTCATTTTCCTATTCAAAATCTAAAAAAAAAAAAATCGAAAAAAAAAATTTTGAAAAAAAAAATTTGAAAAGGAAAATGAATAACGAAAAGGAAAGTGGGCCATTTTCCTATTCAAAATCGAAAAGGAAAATGAAAAACAAAAAGGAAAATGGGTCATTTTTTCCTATTCAAAATCTAAAAATAAAAAAAAAATCGAAAAAAAAAATTTTTGAAAAAAAAAATTTGAAAAGGAAAATGAATAACAACAAGAGGCTCCCAGGAGCCTGAATCGCTCACCTGGTCTTGATGTTGACCCTATACTTTTGTAGAGCTAAATGAGCTAAACATTTAAGCAAGCAACAGCTTTTCTCTACCTGCAATAGTTTTCATTCTGTAGGCCAAAAACATGAAAAATCGCTATTTTTCAGGGGCCGTAGCCCCTATAAGGGGTCATCTGACAACTTCGACCCTATGGAGAATTTTGTAGAGCTAAATGAGCTGAACATTTAAGCAAGCAACAGCTAATCTCTATCTGCAATAGTTTTCATTCTGTAGGACAAAAACATGAAAAAACGCTATTTTTCAGGGGCCGTAACCCCTATAAGGGGTCATCTGACAACTTCGACCCTATGGAAAATTTTGTAAAGCTAAATGAGCTGAACATTTAAGCAAGCAACAGCTAATCTCTATCTGCAATAGTTTTCATTCTGTAGGACAAAAACATGAAAAATCGCTATTTTTCATGGGCTGTAACCCCTATAAGAGGTCATCTGACAACTTCGACCCTATGGAGAATTTTGTAGAGCTAAATGAGCTGAACATTTAAGCAAGCAACAGCTAATCTCTATCTGATATAGTTTTCATTCTGTAGGCCAAAAACATGAAAAATGGCTATTTTTCACCTTTAAGGGGCCGTAACCCCTGTAAGGGGTCATCTGACAACTTCGACCCTATGGAGACTTTTGTAGAGTTATATGAGCTGAACATTTAAGCAAGCAACAGCTAATCTCTATCTGCAATAGTTTTCATTCTGTAGGCCAAAAACATGAAAAAATGCTATTTTTCACCTTCAAGGGGCCGTAACCCCTATAAGGGGTCATCTGACAACTTTGACCAAATGGAGACTTTTGTAGAGCTTTTGATGCTGAATCAGTATCGTGGCCTCAGATTTCCTCTATCTCTTATACTTTTTGATTTATAAGCCAAAAACAGTAGTCTGACCCCCCTAGTCTATTTTTAGTAACGGCGGCCATGTTTTTTAACGGATCAAAAATCGAAACACAAGTTTGGTGCACGACACCCTAAGGATCATTCATACCAAGTTTAATTAAATTCTGTTTGGTAGTTTCAGAGGAGAAGATTTTTGAAAAATTGTTAACAGACGACGACGACGACGACAGACGACAGACGACGACGACGACGACGACGGAAGCCAAGTTGATGGTAATAGCTCACATGGACCTTCGGTCCAGGTGAGCTAAAAAGGAAAATGGGCCATTTTCCTATTCAAAATCGAAAAGGAAAATGAAAAACAAAAAGGAAAATGGGTCATTTTCTTCCTATTCAAAATCGAAAAAAAAAAAAATCGAAAAAAAAAAAATTTGAAAAAAAAAATTTTTGAAAAAAAAAATTTGAAAAGGAAAATGAATAACAAAAAGGAAAATGGGCCATTTTCCTATTCAAAATCGAAAAGGAAAATGAAAAACAAAAAGGAAAAAGGGCCATTTTCCTATTCAAAATCGAAAAGGAAAATGAAAACTGAAAAGGAAAATTAATAACGAAAAGGAAAATGAGTCATTTTCCTATTCAAAAATTTGAAAAGGAAAATGAATAACAAAAAGGAAAATGGGCCATTTTCCTATTCAAAATCGAAAAGGAAAAATGAAAAACGAAAAGGAAAATGAGTCATTTTCCTATTCAAAATCGAAAAGGAAAATGAAAAACGAAAAGGAAAATGGGTCATAGTCATTTTCCTATTGAAAATCAAAAAAAACAAAATCGAAAAAATTGAAAAAAAAATTTGAAAAGGAAAATGGATAACGAATAGGAAAATGGGCCATTTTCCTATTCAAAATCGAAAAGGAAAATGAAAAACGAAAAGGAAAATGAATAACGAAAAGGAAAATGAGTCATTTTCCTATTCAAAATCGAAAAGGAAAATGAAAAACGAAAAGGAAAATGGGTCATTTTCCTATTCAAAATCTAAAAAAAAAAAAGAATCGAAAATAATTTTTTTTGCAAAAAAAAAATTGAAAAGGAAAATGAATAACGAAAAGGAAAATGGGCCATTTTCCTATTCAAAATCGAAAAGGAAAATGAAAACGAAAAGGAAAATGAAAAACGAAAAGGAAAATGAAAAACGAAAAGGAAATTGAAAAACGAAAAGGAAAAATGAATAACGAAAAGGAAAATGAGTCATTTTCCTATTCAAAATCGAAAAGGAAAATGAAAAACGAAAAGGAAAATAGGTCATTTTCCTATTCAAAATCTAAAAAAAAAAAAATCGAAAAAAAAAAAAATTTGAAAAAAAAAAATTGAAAAGGAAAATGAATAACGAAAAGGAAAATGGGCCATTTTCCTATTCAAAATCGAAAAGGAAAATGAAAAACGAAAAGGAAAATGAATAACGAAAAGGAAAATGAGTCATTTTACTATTCAAAATCGAAAAGGAAAATGGGTCATTTTCCTATTCAAAATCTAAAACAAAAAAAAATCGAAAAAAAAAATTGAAAAAAAAAATTGAAAAGGAAAATGAATAACGAAAAGGAAAATGAAAAAAACGAAAAGGAAAATGGGTCATTTTCCTATTCAAAATCTAAAAAAAAAAATCGAAAAAAAAAATTTTTGAAAAAAAAAATTGAAAAGGAAAATGAATAACGAAAAGGAAAATGGGCCATTTTCCTATTCAAAATCGAAAAGGAAAATGAAAAACGAAAAGGAAAATGAATAACGAAAAGGAAAATGAGTCATTTTTCTATTCAAAATCGAAAAGGAAAATGAAAAAAACGAAAAGGAAAATGGGTCATTTTCCTATTCAAAATCTAAAAAAAAAAAAAATCGAAAAAAAAAATTTTGAAAAAAAAAATTTGAAAAAGAAAATGAATAACGAAAAGGAAAATGGGCCATTTTCCTATTCAAAATCGAAAAGGAAAATGAAAAACAAAAAGGATTATGGGTCATTTTTTCCTATTCAAAATCTAAAAATAAAAAAAAAATCGAAAAAAAAAATTTTTGAAAAAAAAATTTGAAAAGGAAAATGAATAACGAAAAGGAAAATGGGCCATTATCCTATTCAAAATCGAAAAGGAAAATGAAAAACAAAAAGGAAAATGGGTCATTTTCCTATTTAAAATCTAAAAAAAAAAAATCTAAAAAAAAAAATTTGAAAAAAAAATTTGAAAAGGAAAATGAATAACGAAAAGGAAAATGGGCCATTTTCCTATTCAAAATCGAAAAGGAAAATGAAAAACGAAAATGAAAATGAAAAACGAAAATGAAAATGAATAACGAAAAGGAAAATGAGTCATTTTCCTATTCAAAATCGAAAAGGAAAATGAAAAACGAAAAGGAAAATGGGTCATTTTCCTATTCAAAATCTAAAAAAAAAAAAAAATCGAAAAAAAAAAAATTTGAAAAAAAACATTTGAAAAGGAAAATGAATAACGGAAAGGAAAATGGGCCATTTTCCTATTCAAAATCGAAAAGGAAAATGAAAAACGAAAAGGAAAATGGGTTCATTTTCCTATTCAAAATCTAAAAAAAAAAAAAAAAAAATCGAAAAAAAAAATTTTTGAAAAAAAAAATTTGAAAAGGAAAATGAATAACGAAAAGGAAAATGGGCCATTTTCCTATTCAAAATCGAAAAGGAAAATGAAAAACGAAAAGGAAAATGAATAACGAAAAGGAAAATGAGTCATTTTCCTATTCAAAATCGAAAAGGAAAATGAAAAACGAAAAGGAAAATGGGTCATATTCCTATTCAAAATCTAAAAAAAAAAAAAAATCGAAAAAAAAAAATTTTGAAAAAAAAAATTGAAAAGGAAAATGAATAACGAAAAGGAAAATGGGCCATTTTCCTATTCAAAATCGAAAAGGAAAATGAAAAACGAAAAGGAAAATGGGTCATTTTCCTATTCAAAATCTAAAAAAAAAAATCGAAAAAAAAAACTTTGAAACAAAAAATTTGAAAAACGAAAAACGAAAAGGAAAATCACTTGTGTTAGGTCCTTTACCTGTGGTTCTTCAAAATTTATCGGTCCTTTGTTTATCACCCCACCCCATATTTCATATGTCATCATCATTTCATGTTCATTTTATCATCCTTTTCATGTTCATCGCCTGTACATGTAAATAACCTCTATAGCGTTGCACGGGCGTAGAACACCAACTCACTCACTCACCCATTATTTTTTGGTCTGTCAATAATCTATTTTCTGTATAATTAGCCAACTTAAACTTTTAGTCGCTATATTTTCATGGTTGATTGTAGGTATTTTATAATTGGTATATAGCTTCAAATAGGAACCCCTTATGGTGGGATTCCATGCCGAGCTTTTACGTCTTGTATTGTTTCAATGCCTTAACGATATAATGATTTTTAACAGGTGGTTAGGAAATTATCTAAATAATTTTATTTATAAGAAAAGCGTCTTGCGTTGGCCAATAGAAATTACATGGTTCATTATCATCAGATTGGACCCCTTATGGTGGTATTCCGGTTTTCAGGTCTGTCGATTATATACTTCCTTAGTTTTATTAATTTGATATTAGGTATGTAGCTTTAGGTAGGGGTCCCATCTGATGGGATGGGTTTTTAGGAATGTCGAACATCTACTTCATGTTTAACGAATGGACTTGATAACAACTCTGACTTTTTATTCCTAACTCGAAATATATAATCTTCAAAATGTCCAAAATGTAGAGTGTGGGGTATGAATTGAAGATATCTATAATTGAATTGAAGATAGGTATAATTCAATTGAAGATAGGTATAATTCAATTGAAGATATTTTCAATTATTTGAAGATAGGTACAATTAATTGAATATATGTTAATTTGGCGTTCCATATAAGCGTGCTTTCTAAAGTTCTTACATTATTTTAGCAATCGCTTCAGGTTTAATTCTTGTAAGCCCCTATAAACATTTTTTGTCATTTCCTTAATCTGCACAAATAAACTGCATATATTTTTGTCAACAAAAAGAAAGTGATTTTTTAAGTAAAGTCATACCCTGCAAAGCTGCTTTTTAGCACTGTAAGCAGGTGTTTACAAATTATTTTTGCATTTTTTTGCATTGATGTTTTGTAGGAAATATAAATGTTTAATTAATATTTGCCAACTGCAGATCTTTAATGTATTTGCTCTTGAATTTCGTCATATTCAAAGTTGGCGCATTGAAGTTCTATACTGTGTTCATTTTTGTAATTCTGAATTTCATAAAAGTAATAGTGAATCGACGCACTTCAGACGATTTGAGAGTTTTGGAGCAGATCGAGTCAGGTACAAATTTTGACGTCAGCATAATTTAAATTTAAATATTAATGAGCTGAATGCTTTGAAAATTGCATGCTGGGATATTCGTAGTTTTTTATGAATGAAACTTTAGTAATAACTTCATTATGCTACCGTTTAGTTTTATTTCTAATAGTTTTTATAATAAAACAAAAGAAATATAAACTTTGTTATATTTTCGAAATTTTCTATGCTCAAATTGCCTTTATTCAAAGTATTTGCATAGTTATAAGTATTTGCGCATAGTAATGCACATCGGAACACATATATCTAAGCATACAAAGTATAAGCAAAGTTTTAAAAAGAGAATGCATGTTTTGTCCGTGCAATTTACACGTATACAATCACGCTACCTTATGAATATGCTGAGTAAACGTATATTTGCCCATTTGAAAATGTTATTTTGGAAGGTCGCTTTCGTTTTTACGTGTATATGAACCAACATGCCATTTCAAAGGTCTTGTTCCTTTCCGAAACACCAGGAGGTTGCGGGCACTAGTATTTTAAAACATGCAAATGTTTTACCTGCCCGCCTGCTAGAAAAGGCAAAGAATTTCGGATTTACTGATAAAAGAAGACAGATATGCACCGGATGCATCAAATTTCTAGAGCCCGACTATTTTAAGGTAAGACAAACGTATTATCATATTTGCGTGAAGTCCTTGGATTTTTTTGTTTCTTCATATCTTTTTTTAAGGGGTATTCACATAATTAAAATCCGGGTTACAAAAATGATACATGTTGAGCGGCAGGCGGGTGATGCGCAACGGTGGTGTTTTATGTATATTGTATATGGTGGTTAGCGCTAGTCGGCAGCTCCCACTTCGTAAGTTAATTTTTGCCTGTTATATTGTTACTACTGACATTTATTACACCAAACTTGCTGTGGAAGATACCATAGACATTAGTTATCCATTCAAGCAAACAAAACTAACTTTGTTGATGGAGTTTATTTGAGGTTGACAGAAGAAAATTTTGTTATTATTTTGTTGTGAAACATAGTGGTCAGTCAGCCATGAATTTATCGAGTGTTCACAGACTATTTATAAACTGTACGAAATCAATAATAAATCGTCCATGCGATAACAGTTCTCATCAATACAGGCCACATAACGTGAAAGTTAATTTTCGCACGCGACGCGGAACGAAGGGTGGTAAGAGAGTTCAACGACCTATTCGCACCATAAGTAGATACAACCATTACCATGTTACTTTTAGTGGATCGGGCGTAAATCGTAGTAACTTGGTACAATTAACTACTGCGAGCGCTGAAACACTGATTCCAACGATTGTGTCTGTCAGAAACGAAACTGCGCTTAGAAAATTGTCACTGAATTTAACAAACTTAGTGAGAATTCACCGAACACCTATTCAAACACAAAGTAACTTAACACTGACTTTGCTTAACACAAGATCAGTAAAGAACAAGACTCAGTCCATTCACGATTTCATCATTGATCAAAATATCGATCTTTTAGCGTTAACCGAAACATGGATGGGTTCTGATGTCGACAAAACGGTGCTTGCGGAACTAATTCCAAACACTCACCGCATTCATAGCGTTGCTAGACAGAACAAAAGAGGTGGCGGTACTGCTTTAGTATACAATTCGAACATTAATGTCGATCTTGTCAAACGACCGAAATTATTCACACATTTTGAATTACTTGAGTCCACAGTCGGAGCCAAAAACCATCATTTCCGATTCAGTGTTGTCTATCGCCCTCCACCATCTAAAGTGAATAAGTTAAAAACTGCTACTTTCTTTGAAGAATGGTCAGACTATTTAGATAGTATCGTTGTTACATCTGATGAACTCTTGATTACCGGCGACTTCAACTTTCACGTTGATGATCCAAACGACGCGGACGCACAAAAATTCCTTCGCATTCTTTCTGAGCGTAGCTTATCACAACATGTCAGTGGACCGACCCACCAGCGCGGACACACGCTCGACCTTCTTATCACAAGGGAAAATATGCCATTATTATCGGCGCTACCAGTCATTCGTGACCCAGGTATATGCGACCATAAAGGTATTTCAACGACGGACCATTTCGCTGTTTCTGCTGTGATTGACATTGCTAAACCAACGAAAAGGCGAGAAACTGTTACATTCCGAAAAATTAAGGACATTGAACTTAGTGCGTTTACATCTGACATTCGAAGTTCAAAATTTGAATCGAACTCTGTTTCAGTCGATAATCTAGTTGATGCTTACAATTCAAAACTAAAATATTTGATCGACTGTCATGCACCAACACAAACAAAGCAAATAACAATAAGACCGAACACCGAGTGGTATAATTCTGAGCTTCACAACGCTAAACGTGAACGGAGGAAAGCTGAACGTCGTATGGTTAAAACGGGGTTGATGATCGACAGACTGATTTACAAGGAGAAATGTTCGTGTGTCACAAAACTACTCTTTCGATCAAAGCAGGATTTCTATATTGGCAAAATTTCTGAACTTCAGAATGACCAAAAGCAGCTTCAAAAACTTACTAATAATCTATTGGGCAAAACGACCGAGGTCATTCTTCCGACGCATCATTGTAGCCTTGATCTTGCGGATAAATTTAACATGTTTTTCATAAGTAAAATTGAAACTATTCGAAACGACTTGTGTTCTTCGACAAAATTCGATACGACAGATGTTCTTTCTGCGGACGTCAAGTTTGAAGGCGAACCTATTACAATACTAGCACCAGCTTCTTGTGCCGAGGTAAGGAAAATAATCATGAACTCATCATCTAAGTCGTGCAAATTGGATCCCTTACCGACTACTCTTTTAAAACATTGTATCGACGACATCCTGCCTGTGATCACCCATATCATCAACGCGTCACTTGCCACCTCAACTGTGCCTAAATCATTTCGCCAAGCAATTGTCAGACCGCTCCTAAAAAAACCAGATCTTGACCGTGAAATATTTAAAAAACTATAGACCCGTGTCGAATTTACCCTTTGTATCAAAAATTTTGGAGAAGATAGTGTCTGTTCGTCTTGAATCGCACTTACAGAATAATTCATTACATGATGAAGTACAATCGGCATACCGAACCGGCCATTCCACAGAAACTGCCCTACTGCGTGTACATCACGACGTAACGTCCGCCCTTGATAAGAACTGCTGTGCTGTGCTATTGATGTTAGATTTGTCAGCTGCTTTTGACACAATCGATCATCCAATTCTTCTGTCTCGACTCGAACATTCTTACGGAATACGTGATTCCGCTCTATCTTGGTTCAAGTCATACTTAGAAGGGAGATGTCAGACTGTTGCCATAGGTTCCACCAACTCAAATTCGAGATCTTTGAATTTTGGCGTTCCACAAGGTTCGGTACTAGGACCGAAGCTCTATTGCATGTTTGCGAAACCAATCGGAAAAATATGTAAACAACATGGAATGCTTTACCAATGCTACGCAGACGATTCACAAATTTACTTAGTGATAGAACCATCAGATAACTGGACAGACATTTCTGTACGATTGGATGCTTGTTTTAAAGACATTAGCTCATGGATGAAGGTCAACCTACTTAAGCTAAATCACGACAAGACGGAGCTCATCATATTCACACCGAAACATCGTGTTAAAGATATTCAAGCTTGCGAGCTAGCTCTTGGTGGAACTATAGTGTCAGATGTGGCTTGCGTTAAGAATCTTGGCGTTCTATTAGACAAAACTCTCAGCATGGAGCAACATATTTCGGCTGTCTCCAGATCGTTAGTGTGTTCACTTGTTACATCCAGGTTGGACTATGGAAATGCACTTTTATATGGTGTGAACGCTTTTGCATTATCCAAATTACAACGGGTACAAAACGCCTCAGCTCGACTTATAGCTAGGCGCAAGAAATACGACCATATTACACCAGTGATGATCGATCTTCATTGGCTGCCTGTTCAGTATCGATGCCAATTTAAACTTTTAGTATATGTTTTTAAAGCTCTTAAAGGCGAGGCTCCAGTATACTTGCAAAATCTATTGACAATCTACAAGCCCGCAAGATCACTCCGATCAGAAAATACCACACAACTTCATGTGCCAAGAGTAAGAACTAAGACTTACGGTTCAAGGAGATTTGACACGGCAGCAGCCACTCTGTGGAACAAACTCCCCAGCTATTTGAGAAATGTGGACAGTGTTGATGCTTTTAAATCCAGTTTAAAGACCTACTTTTTTAGATTAGCATATCATGACTTTTTATAAGGTTTTATGTTGACAAACATTGTGTTGCTTATGGATATTTTAGTGACATATGGGTTTTCTCCCACGCAATTTAATTTTATCTTTTAGCTTTACTACATTTGAATTCAGTATTTTATCTTGAATATTACTTTTATTTGTTTTTTAAATGTTTTGTAATTTTTAAAAAATTTTCAGTAGTCATGCATTTTTCCATTGAAATCTACTATTTACCATTTTTGTATGGATATATGTATATATTTTTAAAAATCATATATTGATGTTTTTAATGCATGTTAAGCGCTTAGAGTAATTTTAAATTAGTTAATGCGCTATACAAATATTGTTAATTATATATAAATATACAAATTAATGTGGTAAAAAACTTCTTTTGATAGTTTAGCCTTTATTATATGTTGCAGCAAAAAATTAAATACACCATTGGATTAAGACATGTTTTTTCTAGAATCAAGTGTAAGATAATTTTGAAAGAAGTTGTAATAAAATTGCAATCTGCCTGTAAACTTTTGAAGCAGACAGGTTTTAAATTAGGTCATGGAAGCCATTATCTTCACCAGCAAGACAGAAATGAATTAGGGGATTTCCCAGTTTTAATCAACCAATGATATCTGAGAAAGATCAATCAGAAAGCTTCACCCGGTGCAAGGTCAACAGCACCTGGTTTGACCCCTTGCAAGTTTACATCAATGTTATTTTTAGATATTCACCTGGTTAAACGCACTCATTTAACCTTTCCCTTCAGTATACTTATAAAGGAAGTAGGAAGAGGATATTCGGAAAGATAAACCCGGTGTGAGGTCAAGAGCACCGGGTTTGACCCCTTGGTATAAAAAGGCAATTGAAATTTCACGTGGTCTGTCACTTTTATGTAAACTGGTTATTCGGGATTGGTTTATCTGCTTTTTTAAGGTAAGTGTTAGTCATTTTAAAGAAAATAATTATATTTTATTTTATATTTGATATATATTTTAATTTTCAAACACGTCGATCTAGTTTTTATACGACCGCAAAATTTATGCGATCGTATAATGTTATGGCGATGTCGTCGTTGTCGTTGTCGTTGTCGTTGTCGGTGTCGTCGTCTGCGGACACTTTGGTTTCCGTACGATAACTTGAGTAAATATTGACCGAATGTTATGAAATTTTGATATGATGTTTGTTACCACCTAAGGAAGGTTGGTATTGTATTTGGGGGTTGTGGCCCCTCTCATTTTAGAAAAAAGGGCCAAAAAGTGGTAAAACGGATGTATTGACAAAACTGTTGTAAAATGTTTATTATTCATTCGATTTTGAAAATTCTTTTTATATTGAATTCATCATTAAATTCTGTCAACAAAATGTGCCAATGGTTTTGATATATATTGCACTGTTACATTGATACTGGGGGTCAAAAAGGGGCCACACCCAAAAAATTGACTTTTTTATTTGTGGTCCGATTTTGTAATGCACATGGTCGATATCCTCGGTGCTGGATTTGGCTTCCTTGTTCGAACGTTTTGGTTTTGAGTACTTTTCGTTTTCAACTGTTTTGGAATTTGATCTTCCAATGTTTTGGTTTAAATGCTACTGATGAGAGGTTACTCCTTGAAATATCGATATATAGCATATCCAAATTAACCGTTTATACCCGCGTTTTGGTATTTGTAATTTCAAAATCTTTTTTTCATTGGAATCCTTGTTAAAATCCCTGCCTGCGTTTTGCAATCAGATTTGCAATATCTCTTACCGTTTTTGAGAAATTAGGGGTCAAAGGGGCCAAAAACGCCTTTTTTAAAAGTTTGTCAATGCAAATAGTTTTATACCAAAAATTAAGTTGTAGTGGGCCTGCCAATTGTTATGAAGTTTATATATGATGATTATATCCACTAAAGGAATCTTGGTTTTGTATTTGGGGTTTGTGGCCCCTACTGTTTTAGAAAAAAGGGCCAAAAAGGGCTAAAACGGGTGTATTGACAAAACTGTTGTAGAATGTTTATTAATATATTAGATTTTGAAAATTCTTTCTTTGTTGAATTCATCATTAAATTCTGTCAACAAAATGTGTCAATGATTTTGATATATATTTCATCATTACATTGTTACAGGGGGCTAAAGACAGGCCATAAAATCAACTTTTTTATTTGTGGTCCGATTTTCAAAATCTTTTTTTCATCGGATTCCATGTACACAATTTCCTATTACTTTTTATCGGATTAGCAATATCTTTTACCATTTTTGAGGAATTAGGGGTCAAAGGGCCAAAATTGTAAATTAATACATGTATTGAAATAAGGCTTTTTGTATAAGATGTTGATGTAAATATATTTGTCAAAAATGCATTTCTAAGTCCACCACAGGATGCATGTGTCAAAAAGCTTTGTAAGTCCACCATGGGCTTCATGTGACCAAAGCAATGGACTATCCATATTGGGCCTCCAACGTACAGGGTTCAACTTGTTGCGTTGCGGTCGTATCATGCTGCGCTCGGCGTAGCTTTTTATTATGTATTTACAAAATGTTTTTATGAAACTTTATTTTATTAGGGACAGACCATTTAACTTGAAGGGGGGGCCTTGGTTTTTTGTTTTGGTCAGAACATTTTTCCCCGCGGTAAAAAATATTTATTTTTCGAAGGCGCCACAACAATTTTTTTTTTCGTTATTATCATTGTTTAATATGGCAAAAATCCTTCTTCAGAATATTTTTTTTTCTTACCCTCTGCTGCCACAATTTTTTTTTCATCAAAAATAATTTTCAGACAGACCCTTAATAAAATAGTTTGTACAATACTTGATGAGTCTTGAATAGACGAAACGCGCACGCGTCAGGCGTAGCAAAATTTATTGTCTGGTACATTGTTAGTATTTTTATTTGTACAAAAACTTTTGACAATTATAACCTTTCGAGAAAAAAAGGAAATATATTATCATTACAATGTTTTTGTGTGGATTCAAAAAAAATCATCGCTTTTTCTTCTGAATGCGCATATGCGGAATTGACAATGTTTTCACAGTTTGAAGGAAACTTTTCAAATATCAAAATTGATGTAATATATATACATGTATGTGTGTGTGTGTGTATACATGAAGCATAGTTGCAAATAGAATTATGGTTTAAGGGCCGACTATTTTCTCGAACTATTTGCTGTTTCGTTCAAAGCGGTTAGAAATTAGTTATATTTAACGGCAAAAAATAGGCCTTATTCAAGTGAAAAATCCCGATAACAAAATTATTGATTATGGGCGTGCGGCGTGCTGGTCGGAAAAATATTTTAGTAATAATTTCCTCGAGAACTACTAATCACAGCCTCTTGATATTTGGTATGCAGCATCAGCATTAGCTCCTATAACATTAGTTAAGATAACTTACCCCTAACTCCGTGACCCTCTGTTTGGGCTACGATTCCCATCCATTACTTTCAACGATGGATGTAGCAAAACCATTTTGCGGCGCTTGAGGAGTACCGCGCTGTCGTCTGTAGAATATGTTTAGGATTTGCTATTTTACACCATAATCAATTATCAGATTAACTTTCGAAGTTTTACATTGTAATTAACGTTATTAAAGTTATGATATTGAATTTTATAAAGTTTAAGACTAGCGTAAAAACAAAAATATCCTACATTTAAGGGTTTATCTGGAAATTTATCAGCATATTAGATTGAAGTATCCTTAAACACATTGTTATATATGAAAGTATACAAAAAGATAAGTGAAAGTGACTGTTTGAAAGAACTGTTTTTGCTCCATTGAGGTCAACAGGCTGGAATGGTAACCCTCACAATAGAAAAAAGTAGGGAGGTTTACATTAACTTGGGATTTGATTTTAGGTGTGTTGCTCATCTAATTCCTGTCATGTTAATGATATCTTATCATTTTTGTCGTTGATCCATAATTTAAACTTTGGTACCAAAATATTTGGCATCATGCAAAACGTTGAGGAAAACAAACAAGCCCGCCTCTTTTCAAATCGTAGGTTTCTTTAATATAAAAAGTGATTTTAATCAAGATGCATAATTTTTCATGGAACTTTGTAAATACTTTATATAAACATTGATAAACATTTGTAAAGTTTTTATCAATTTATAAGAATTTAACCGGTTGAAATATTGCTTATTATGATTGTCTTGTTTTTAATTGTGGGATTGTGTTTAGTGTATGCTTTAAAATATAAAAACAAATGTAACCGAAATCCATGTGAACTCATTCGACTATAGACTGAAGCATTTATCCTTATATTAAAACAGGTTTTCTTTTCAAAGGGATGTCGCAGATTTATACAAAGGTCGAGATTTAACCATACAAATAACCGCATCCTTCTATATGTAGCAGTTCAATAAGTAAAAGTTAAAACGTTGAGTCTATTAATATTGTTATTTATTTATTGTAGAAATTTACTTTAAAGCACTGAGGACAAACAGTCCAGTTTCGCGATAGAGATAATACATGTTTACAGTTTTTATGTTCAGTTGATGGAAATATATGTAAAATGGGTCTTGAAGAAGTAAAATAAGCACACATACTGACATAAGAGGAATTCGACCATGCCAGGAAACCATTGCAGGAATATTTTTTTACTCAACTAGGCCGTCGGACCGATTATATAATAAAAAAATAGACATATGGCTGTGTGAAAAAAACAAACGGAAACTAAAACCTGATTAGGGAAGCCTACCATTACCTTGTCTATGAACGTATTAAAGACACCTTCAACATAGATATTTCAAGGACTTCGATCCATAGCATTTTTTTTTACTTTTGTCAGCTTTTTTCCTGGTATTTTACACTTTTGTATATCAAAGATAAATGTCATATGAATAAATAAAAACACTATATTAGGTGGAAGCTTTTATTTGTTTTTGGCTCATTCTTTAAATATTATTCTATGGATTTTTTTCTTGTTGTCTGTCTTCTGTATACATGTATTGTTCAACTATTCTCAAGTCAATCTTTGAACTTGCTAGACTTCTTGGCTAGCATGTCGGCAATGATGGTCTAATTTGTTTAACAAGTTATGGTACACCATTAATATTTGGTATGCAGTTGCATAAGTATCAGTACATATCAAAATCAAAAGCATTTCATCTGTATGTTCCTAAAGCCACGATCAAATGACGAAAAAATAATCACTTAATCAAACAAAACAACAAACAAAAAACATTATACAACCTTCAAATCAGTAACATGAACTCATGACGAAGCGAAAATGAACTGGACACCCAGGTAAAACTTTATTTCCACTTCTACGTCATAGCTGGGATAAACAAGTGTGGCCACTAAAAGTATGTCTCGCCTGCCGGCACCATCACTAAAATCAACTACCTAAGCTTTCATTTATTGGCATAAACACAAAAAGTGTCCGTACACCCAATATCAGAGGCCTAGCTATTATACTTTTCTAGCAATTCATCGTCCACAAAAGTTTTACAAAAAAGTTTGCGGCCTGAAAAAGACCTAAGTTCACAGAGTCACTAGAGCCTTACAAATGGGGTCAGGGTCCTGCAGCACGGTGCCAGTTGGGTAGACCATAACCGGTACTGTCTGTATACCAAATATCAGATGCCTAGCTATTATACTTTTCCAGCAAATCATTGTCCACAAAAGTCTTACAAAAAAGTTTACGCCGCCGACGCTGCCGCCGGAAAGTAATACCTATGTCTCGCTATCCGCGACTATTTGTCGCAGGCGAGACAAAAAAGTCAATATCTAGCTGCATTTCAGGTTATCTGAAAGGGTAGCCAGTACCTGTTAATCAAAAAACAGCGCATACATTTTAGTGGACAATACATAAATATTTAAAAGAAATCAAAAACCCCTTTGTATATTTATATACACGGTCACACTTGTAATAATAATAATAATAATGGTTGGGCTGGGATATATTTTCGTTAGTTTTTCAGTCTGTCGCTCCTCTCCTAAATTCCTGATTATCTAGACTAAATCCGACCATTTCTGTCTTGACCCCTTTTTTTCCAGAAATGTGAGCGCCTTTAGAATTTTTTAGAGGGGATTTTAAGTTTAAATAGCGTACTGTACTGAGGACGGAAGGGTTGTTGACATTCTTAAAATCTAAGTAACCTAATACTACCAAAATGAAATTTCAATGCCGGAACAAGATCAAACTTTTTTGTGTTTCTTTCTTTATTACAACGTAAAAAAATTGATATACAACATGTATGTTAAAAAAATAAATAAAACACTGTTATTTTGGTGCACTTTTACCACTTATATCATTACTCGACTTTCAAGTTTTTGTCCATTTGTAAAACCAAGAGGTGACAGAGACGAAGTATTTTTCTAAAAATAAAGTAGGAGTTATCCTTCTTTGAACGTGTCTAACATGTTTTAAGTGCACGTTCTTCTATTCATGATTAACTTATTTTGAAAAAGTCACAGCACGGTTTAACCTTTGTCCGGTTGTCTGTAAAGCTTTCAGTCACAGTTTTCACACATGTACATGATGCTGACGGTTGAAATTTCCATTTTACAAATATAAGATGTACAAAACATTATAGTGTATAATAGTTTGATGTTTAAAAAACTAAAGCAGTTTTTTGTTTTCACTTTAGCATATTAGGTTTCAGTGTGTGATAACAATATGTTGGTTAATATATGCACCTATCTGTTTTAGGTAACGGCGTCAGGCTGACTCATTAGTCGAATTGCATCTAAACTTTATACAGTTGTTTATCAAACAAGACACATGTAACAGGTTTTTCATTCGAAAATACTTTATATCTATTGCAGAGGAAGTCAGTCTGTGGATTGTCTACTATACCAACAAAGGTCAAAACAACTGTCGCGTATGAGAAGCCAATCGTAGCTGTTTTTTTCCGCGCAGTGTGATGTACCCAAAGCTGAATTCGCGTGTCAAGCAGATCCCATTGATACATCTGATTTTTGTTGTCAAAGCGATCTATCATATGGTTATAACATGCAGCAGAAATCCTGTGTTGATACTTCATGTCAGTCTATTAGAACAGATTTGATAGATTTTACCTGCCAAGTGGACACTTTGTCCAGTATATGTCAAAATGAAATCCAAAGGTTGGAAAATATGATTTTCAAAAAGATAAGAAAATTAAGAGTTTAGAAAACGAGGTTAAAACTAAACTTTCTATTGAATCAGAAAATGACAAAGTCAATGTTATCCGTACAATATTTGAATCCAGGAAGTATGAAGTTGTTTGAGGAGAATTTAAAACTGACATAGAGAGCATGCTCAATATTAGGGCTGAAAATGTGTATAACAAGCACAACGTAGTTATTAGAACGTTTATCGACTGCATAACGGAACGTCCTCAAACCATTGAACCAGACAGTGAAATAAACGAAAAATACAATTTAGAAAATCCTTAGCCTTAGAGCTATTGTATGCTGCCAAACATTTGCGTTATATTTCTCCCATTACCTTAGCTCCTTTGATATCAATGTATAATGTTATTGGTAGTAAGTTAACTGTTGAGCGATATATTTATCTCCTAGATACAAAATGAATTGATCAATATCTGCGGACAACAAATACCGCAGCGAATCGTTGAGGAGTGCAATTCTGCTATATGTTTTAGTTTCATAGCAGATGAAACCACTGATGCCACTACCACAGAACAAGTATCTTTTTGCATCCGTTTTGTAGGCGCTTATTCTGAAAAAAGTTGTTTGTGTGAAAGAGGCCTTTATCGGCTTTGCAGACGCAACCCCAACCGCTGTAGAGGTTTTGCGACAACCATTATGGAAAAACTTATTAGTTATGGTATTGTCACACCGGCCATGAAAGGACATGGTTTTGACGGCGCTGCCAATATAGCAGGTAAACTTTCGTTGATCTGAACGTGTATTCAAGCTGAAATTCCAGAAGCTCATTATGTGCACTTCTACGCATACTGCTTAAATTTGGAAGTGGCAAAATCATGTCAGCTTCCTATGATTTGTTATACTATTGATATTGTAAAGCGCGATTCGTTTGCATTTAGCTATACTTCTAAACGGACAGAAAGATTTAAGACAATGTTAGAACAGGCTGATCCTGATCAGAGAGAGGTTCTTAATGGTTCAGATGAATAAAAGTCATATGCAAAAGTAGATGGTCTAGTAGGGCCTATTTTTAAAACACATTCAATCCAGCTCATGCAATAATTGTCGACACACTAAACGATCTATCTTCCGATAGATGATGATAAAATGCCAAGCAACTGAAACTTGCAATCCAAGATTATGGATTTATTGTTACGCTTCTTGTGCGTAACAGAACATGTTTTACAATACAATCTAGCTCTATCCAATTTGCCATAGAGACCAACTCTTGATCTTGTCCAGCCTGTAGATGAAGCATGACAGTCATTTCAATTCCAGAAGAATCAGGCAAAATAATGGGGTTCGGCAAGAGTTATATAAGAAGACGTTCTGAAGCTCGCAGAGAATCAGAACGTTCATCCAAGGAAACCTAGGACGACAGGGCGACAACAGCATAGAAAACAAATATTCCAGCAGATACACCTAAACAGTACTGGCGAAGGTATTTTTTTATCCACTTCTTGACCATATGGCAAATGAAATAGAAGAAGGAATTATTGTTCCAAAAGACAGATAGATTCATTGCGTATTACTTGATTCCATCAAGAGTTCACGCTCTGACTCCTGAAATTGAACCCGATGCTTTTGCTCCATTCGCGGTCGACTTATATCAAGGCGATCTTGCAACACACCAAACAGAATAAGTCAGATTTAAGTGCAAGTTGGCTAACGTCAATGGTGAACCTAATACATTTTTGTGTTCTTTAAGGTGTCTTGGGGCTATTAGAATTCTACTATAGATTTGTTTGATTTTTGGCACATTGATAGACCTGAATATATAGATAAAAATATTAAATAAAAAGAGGGGGTTACCGTTCATTTTAGAGCGCTATCAGCTGTCTAAAAATATCAAAGTTTCAATATTTTTATATAGGATATATAGGAAAAAAAGCTATAGAGGCACCTATATAAAATTTCCTACTATAGAATTTGCTCAAATTCTGAAGGAAAGTCCCTTTCCGAAAGCTCTTTGAAAATATCTGAAAAAAATATGGGGTCACCATTCATTTTTTCAAGATATTCATGAAAATTGAAAATTTTCCTATTCATTTTATATGAATTATCTCCCTTTGATTATGTACGGGAAATTCTTAAAATGTTTAAAATGTCATTTTTTGTACCACAATTGCTTCTTATTTGATAAAATATATCAAAGGGTAAAGTTTTTGCGTACTAAGTCGGGTTAGTTTATCAATTTTACCCAAAATTCCAATATGTGCAAAAAGATGCTCAGTTTAAAAGCATCGAGCCACCTTAATTGAGATCCTTCAGCATGCAAATCCGGAACTGTATTCTTACATCTACAAAGCCGTAAAAGTTCTTTTAACCATTCCAGTCACATCTGCGACAGTGCCAGGAAACGTGAAAAAAAAACTAAACTTCGGTCAACAATGGTCGAGGACAGATTAAATGGCTTATTTATGATGGATATGCATCTGGAAATCGAACTTGACTTTGACAAAGCCATAAATACGTTTACTGAAGATGGTAACCGAAAAATCTAGCTGTTATTCCCATATAAGAAAGTCATTTTGTAATACATTTTCCGCTCTTACAATATAAACTCACCTTTTCTCTGTTATACTATTCTCTGTTCCTATTGCCCAGTCCTCTTTTATAGATTCATTTCGTGTTCATTTTATCATCCATTCGTCATCATTTTATCATCCCTTCATATTATTTTTATCATAATTTCATGTCCATTCTAGCAATTTATCATATTGACGCATAAAAAACTTTTAGATAGACTGAGATAGTGGCTAATTGTAATGTGGAGCATTTCATATTCATTTTATCATATCTTCATCTTTTCAAATTGATATAATTATCCCTTCATCCTTTCGTATTTATTTTATAATCCCTTTATTTTATTTTCCTCTTATCATCTTCTCATATTAATTTTATCATCTCTCCATTTTCATTCTATGATTTTATTTTCCCTTCATGTTAATGGTGTATATACTATTATCATCTTCTTTTTTGCCAGGGTCATTTTGTCGCCTTTTTAATACTCTGTTTCATGATGTTGCAAGGATGTACCTAACTATTTTAATTATTTTATACACTATTTTATCATTCGTTTGTTTTGCAAAAATCAGAAAAGTAAAAAAAATATATATATATTAATTTCAAATACCACAACGCGGGTATAAACGGTTAATTTGGATATACTATATATCGATATTTCAAGGAGTAACCTCTCATCAGTAGCATTTAAGGTGTCTTGGGGCTATTAGAATTCTACTATAGATTTGTTTGATTTTTGGCACATTGATAGACCTGAATATATAGATAAAAAATATTAAATTAAAAGAGGGGGTAAACGTTCATTTTAGAGCGCTATCAGCTGTCTAAAAATATCAAAGTTTCAATATTTTTATATAGGATATATAGGAAAAAAAGCTATAGAGGCACCTATATAAAATTTCCTACTATAGAATTTGCTCAAATTCTGAAGGAAAGTCCCTTTCCGAAAGCTCTTTGAAAATATCTGAAAAAAATATGGGGTCACCATTCATTTTTTCAAGATATTCATGAAAATTGAAAATTTTCCTATTCATTTTATATGAATTATCTCCCTTTGATTATGTACGGGAAATTCTTAAAATGTTTAAAATGTCATTTTTTGTACCACAATTGCTTCTTATTTGATAAAATATATCAAAGGGTAAAGTTTTTGCGTACTAAGTCGGGTTAGTTTATCAATTTTACCCAAAATTCCAATATGTGCAAAAAGATGCTCAGTTTAAAAGCATCGAGCCACCTTAAATCGAAACATTGGAAGGTCAAATTCCAAAACTGTTGAAAAAAAGTACTCAAAACCAAAATGTTCGAAAAAAGAAGCCAAATCCAGCACCGAGGATATCGACCATGTGCATTTCAAGGAAAGAAACCTGGTGTTTTAAACAATTTTGAACTTAAATATCGGAAATTTTAGCGACAAAAATATTATAAATTTTATGGTAAATCGTGTCAGACAAGTCTGACGATCAGGCTTGTGATAACCTTCGGGAACCTTTGATCCACCAGCAGCAGTTATTGCCCAGTGGTTTCAAAATTACAAATACCAAAACGGGGGTATAAACGATTATTTTGGATATGCTATATATCGATATTTCAAGGATTCCAAAACTGTTGAAAACGAAAAGTTCTCAAAACCAAAATGTTCGAAAAAGGAAGCAAAAAAAAGGAAATAAACAAGAGAGAGAGAAAATAAAAACAAAACTGGCTGTGATTCTAGCTATCTTATAGTGTATACGATATTAGCGCCTAAGAGACGTAAACTAATTGTCTAAAGAAAGAGATAAAATTGTCAGGAAAACGCAAATGTCATCCTCTGACTTTTAAAATGTGCTCAGCTTCTGGTAGGCTGCCGCCCAGACCCCCTGCTTACATATCTTAAAAACGCAGCTTAGTCGCAGTCCTCTAAATAGTTAATCTCTGTATCCATTCAGGTCTCCCACTCTTTGGTGAAAACACACACTGATAATCGTAGTTATCCAATAGAGGCCAAACATAACAAACACGTATATATAGGTTGGCATATTTTGGACCACAGTATATTTATTTTACAATTACATATTTCTATATCGATCGATATTGGCAATTAACTGAATACTTTAACAGTCTATATATAAAATATTGAAAACGATCGATCGATCTAACAATACAACTGAAATAAGATCACTGAATTGATGTCGCACTTTATGACATCATATATATCTGTCTATCTATCTATCATTAATAAAATGTTGCCTAACGATATTTTTGGATACTACTGCGGGAAATGCAAATGGTGGGCCTAAATAGGGTGAATACTACAGTTCTAATAAAAATATAAGCTCCTTCGACAACTCTGGTGCAGCGCTTTGAACCGTGTCTTTGTGCTCCTCTTGATGTAGCCTTTAATACAGATGTAGGAGATGCTCTGTGTGATCGATCAGTCAGTTGTATGATTGAAGCCTAAGGAATGGTACGATGTAACTGAAAAATACATTAAGAAACAAGCAACATCCTTTCTTTTACATATTTTATACCTGTTACAAGTTAAATGAAATCCTTACTTACACAGTGAATATAAATATGAGTGTGGCGGGATTGGGAAAAAATTTTTGAGATAATTCTTGTACCTGACAGGATTCAGGCCTGGGCGCCACAAAACTTAAAAAATACTTAAGTCTGAGAATATTCTTATTTTCCATGACAACTCCAATCAAAACTTTCTAATTTTATGACGTCACAATGAGTTTAGAATATTCTCAGACTTAAGTAATTTTTCATGTTTTGTGGCGCCCAGGCCTGGCGAGCAAATTTTGAAAAGGAAGTAGTACCGTGACGTCATTCATACTAAAATAAAGATTGCAAATCCCCGAAGGGGCACTGAATGACATGAACAAATGAATTTATGATTCAGTGTAAATAAAATTTTAACTAATACAATCAAATTCAAACATCTACTGTGGATTCATTTATTTTCGTGGGTACCAATTTTCGTGGTTTGACGAAAAAGGGTCAGTTCGTGGATTCTTAAATTCGTGGCTTTGAAGTCTGCAGCGTACAGATCAATGTTAAATTTCCTTTACGTGGGGTATTAAATTTCGTGGTTCAAAGCCATCCATGAAAACCACGAAAATTGATACCCCACGAATAATAATGAAACCACAGTATTTGTCCTTCATGATAATAGAATTTAAAAAAATATTATTTTAAATTTTATTATCCAATAGAGGCCAAACATAACAAACACGTATATATAGGTTGGCATATTTTGGACCACAGTATATTTATTATACAATTACATATTTCTATATCGATCGATATTGGCAATTAACTGAATACTTTAACAGTCTATATATAAAATCTTGAAAACGATCGATCGATCTAACAATACAACCACAGGCGCTTGGGTCCAGGATTTTATTATATTATTAATAACGTGTATATAAAAATTTTCATCTCGTCTATATACTATTTCCACAAGGCAAGAATGTTTGAAAGTTCTAAAAATAGAACAAAATATACTCGCGGAAAACCCCTATATTTTCACATAGAATCAAATGTTTTGCATGAAATATTGGTGATTCTCTAAATCCTTTCAGTTTAATCTCACAATTGGGAACACATTTATCGTGAAACAATTCGCAATGACTTTGAATCTAATCTTTTTTCCACTGAAGCGAGCCAAACAAACCACCACGGACGGAAGTAGTATAAAATTTTAAAGGGAGACAATATTCTTCTACTTTTTCCAATTTTATCATACAAATGAAATTACCACGTATTTTTTATCCTTGAACGTCTTTTTGAAAATTTATGGAACACCCATCGAGTCCTAGTTTGCATGTACGTTTTATTATACTACCAACTCGTCAGTAAATATATTTCAAATAAAATTGACTCCATATTTTCCGCCAAATGATTTGTTCAAACTCGCCCAGAGTTTACCTTACTGTAGTGTCACTCGGAAGTCCTTTTATTTGGCGGAGTATTGTTTCCCTTGAAAATCTTTGGCCACTTCCGTCCGTGGTGATCTTTTGTTTCGCTTCGTAGGAAAAAAGACCCGATGTAAGATTTATACATACTGACATGCTTTCCTTTTGCTTCCTAAAGAGAGTTACAACTGAAAGCAGTTATAGAATGTTCTAGTTGTTTATGGTAAAAAATATTTCTACAAGAAAAAGGGGAGTTTCCGTCAGTTCTATTTTTAGAACTTTCAAACATTCTTGCCTTGTGGAAATAGTATAAAGACGAGATGATTTTTTTTATATACACATTATTTATAATACAATAAAATCCTGGACCCAAACGCCTGTGAATACAACTGAAATAAGATCACTGAATTGATGTCGCACTTTATGACATCATAAACACAGTGAATAACCGGACAGTAAGCGATCACGGAAGTTGATCACTGTCCGGTGGAAAAATCCTAGTTGTTTGTTATTTTCTCCCCAGATTTTTGTGGTTTTTGGGCTGTATGAACACTCTACAATATCGATAAGGAACAAAGGTGAGTTGTTTTTATACCTTGCTCATTTAACTTTTTTATCATTTCTTTTTGTATTCTGGACAATTTAAAATGTTAAAAAATTTCGATTGATCATCAGTGTGGGAACATTTTTTCCTTCACCACTTAGCACATATTTGGAATTAACTCACAAACTGCAATGATTTTATTAATATTTTAATTATTATCTCAAAGGGCAATTGATAGACTCTCTACATTGACAATGATAGCTTAAGATAAATCAAACAATTTTGTTTTAAACATCAAGTTTATTTGTTTTGGCATAATCGTTTACTGTCCGATTAGTTGGTCGTTTATTTTTTGTGGGTGTCCGATTAATTGCCTGTTTTGACTCCTCAGGGTTTGAATAAAAAAGGTTATAATTTCAAATTACATGTATTCCTCATTCCTTTTCAATTTAATTTGTTATATTCTACAAGTTGCTGATTTAAATACTTATAAATAAGTTTTCATATTTTTATGATAATTTATGTCGTTGTGTATTTGGTTCATTTATTTCTTTTACAGAATAAATGTGAGACCTCAAAATAGTCTATACTGTTGGATTCGAAAAAAAACACGCGGCAGTGTTCATCTTATAATAACCATATTATAACAAAAAAGAAATCCTTTCAACAAGCTAATAGTACATTTAAAACCTTGGGCCTGCTTTTTGCATGTCACTTGTGTATGACTTATTAATGCATAAGTCAAAAGAATGGAATTCCAGGGTCCCTCGCTGGTGAAGCAAAAATTATTGAACATGGCTGATATTTTAACATGACCAAGGTATTAGTGATATAAACATTTGGTATAAATTTCATGAAAATCCGTCAACATCTGTAGGGGTGTGAGTGCTTACAAGGTCTGTTTTGTTAAAAAGCAGAGTCTTTTTTAAGGTCGAAGTCCCTTAACTCCTACAAAAATGCTGATTTTCAAATTTGACCAAGGAATTAGTGATATAAACATTTGGTATGAATTTCATGAAAATCTGTCAACATCTGTAGGAATGAGAGCTTACAAGGTCTGTTTTGCATAAAAACAGAGTCATTTTTATGGTCAAAGACCATAAAACAATTATAAAACAAGAGGCTCCCAGGAGCCTGAATCGCTCACCTGGTCTTGAGTCAACCTTATACATTTTAGGGACCATAACCACTATAAGGGGTTATCTGACAACTTCGACCCTATGAAAACTTTTGTAGAGCTAAATGAACTGAACATTTAAGCAAGCAACAGCTTTTCTCTATCTGCTATAGTTTTAATTCTATAGGCCAAAAACATAAAAAAACGTTATTTTAGGGGCCGTTACCCCTATAAGGGGTTATCTGACAACTTCGATCCTATGGAGACTTTTGCAGAGCTTAACGAGCTGAACATTTACGCAAGCAACAGCTTCTCTCTATCTGCTATAGTTTACATTCCATAGGCCAAAAATACGAAAAAACGTTATTTTAGGGGCTGTAACCCCTATAAGGGGTCATCTGTCAATTTCGACCCTATGGAGACTTTTGTAGAGCTATATGAGCTGAACATTTAAGCAAGAAACAACTTTTCTCTATCTGTAATAGTTTTCATTCTATAGGCCAAAAACATGAAAAAACGTTATTTTAGGGGCCGTAACCCCTATAAGGGGTCATCTGACAACTTTGATCCTATGAAAACTTTTGTAGAGCTAGATGAACTGAACATTTAAGTAAGCAACAGCTTTTCTCTATCTGCTATAGGTTTCATTCTATAAGCCAAAAACATGAAAAAACGTCATTTTAGGGGCCGTTACCCCTATAAAGGGTTATCTGACAACTTCGATCCTATGGAGACTTTTGTAGAGCTTAACGAGCTGAACATTTAAGCAAGCAACAGCTTCTCTCTATCTGCAATAGTTTTCATTCCATAGGCCAAAAATATGAAAAAAACGTTATTTTAGGGGCTGTAACCCCTATAAGGGGTCATCTGACAACTTCGACCCTCTGGAGACTTTTGTAGAGCTAAATGAGCTGAACATTTAAGCAAGCAACAACTTTTCTCTATCTGTAATAGTTTTCATTCTATAGGCCAAAAACATGAAAAAAAGCTATTTTTCACCTTTAAGGGGCCATAACTCCTATAAGGGGTCATCTGACAACTTGGACTCAATGGAGACTTTTTTTGAGCTTTTGATGCTGAAGCAGTAGCGTGGCATCAGATTTCATCTATCTCTTATACTTTTTGATTTACAAGCCAAAGACAGTAGTCTGACCCCCCTGATCTATTTTTAGTAACGGCGGCCATGTTGTTTGGACGGCGGTCACCATTTGTTCAATCTTGGTAGAGGACATCCCATAAATGAAGTCTGCAAAGTTTCAAAGCAATTGCTTCAGTGGTTTCAGAGAAGATTTTCAAAGAAAAGTTAACGACGGACGACGACGACGACGACGGACGCCAAGTGATGGCAATAGCTCACCTGGACCTTCGGTCCAGGTGAGCTAAAAAAGCTGATTTTCGAACTTGTCCAAGGTATTAGTGATACAAACATTTGGTATTAATTTCATGACTATCCGTCAACATCTGTCAGGGATGGGGTCAATTACATTGAAAAGTAATTAATTAAATTACAATTACTTTTCTAAAATCTTCAATTAGTTACAATTACAATTACTACGATTTCAAAATGTAATTAATCAAGTTACACTTACTTAAAAAATGTAATTTATTAAATTACACAATTACATTTCATCTTTTAGGCAGAACATATCATAAAAAAATTTACATGCATGCAATTTGCTAAATTTTCAGATAAGTATCAGTCTTTAAATAAAACTTCCATTGCATTTAATGTTCATCAAATGTTCAAATGCATTTTCCCCCTAGTCTACATCTGTCTGGCTTCAATGTTTTACCGGTTACACGGAAAAAAATTTCCACAGTTGCAGGCATTAACAAACACTTTCTAGCAAGTTTATGTAGATCCTGATATTTAGTTCAAACAATAGATACATTTTGCTTTCAAATTTTCAGTTTCACTGATTTCACTAATTTTTGGCACTTCATAAAGTTTAAAAATATTATTTGAGTTCGACATCTTGTTGGCTTTTAACTATTCAAAATGAAATCAGAATAAGTGAATAAAGTTGTAAAAATTCAGTGAATATTTTTTATGCTTCTTTTACTTGAGCAGTACCTAGGGATATATTAATTAAGAACTACTTTTTATGAATTAAATGGTTCATTATGTAAACACCAGTTGTAAATTAATGTGTCAACTCTTCATTGTCAAAACAAAGGATTAGAAGCCATATATCTTTATAGCTCCAGGTCTTTGATCAAGCTTATAATTTATATTTATTTTTTTTTTAAATAAACAGTAAATTGGTTATCATACAATTCATTTTTTATTGTTTTTAAAAAAGAACCAAATCATGAGTAATTTATATCTTTGAATGAGAGATGTGTAAACTTTAATTTTTGTCATTTTTGTGCTATTAGGAACATTTTATTTACATGCAGTTAATTAAATAAGAGAAAATATGCCAATATATTGTCCAAAGAGGGAGCAACTTAAGTCTTTTTAAAAGTATTCTACAGTACATGTACCATCTTCCTTCAATTGATCTCTCTGACCAGAAAAAAAAAATGAAAGTAATTGAAATGTAATTGAAAAGTAATTGACAATTACATGCTTTTCTGAAAGTATTTAATTAAGTTACAATTACATGTAATTGAAAAATGTGTAAATTACAAGTTACTTTTAATTACATCAACATTTGTAATTAATTACACTCAATTACAGTTACAAATTACAATTACCCCAACTCCTGACATCTGTAGGGATGAGAGCGCTTAAAAGGTCTGTTTTGCCAAAAAAAACCCAGTCTTTTTATGGTCAAAGTAACTCCTAAAAGAATTATTGAAAAATGCTGATTTTTTAACTTGACCAAGGTATTAGTAATATAAACATTTGGTATAAATTTCATTAAAATCTGACAAAATTTGTAGCCTTGAGAGGGCTTACAAAAAGTGTGACGGACGGACGGACGGACGCCCGGCATTTCTTTGTCTCCGCTTCACGTTGCGGCGGGGAACAAAAATGGTTCACAAGGAGCTTTTCATTGACTTTGGAATTTTGTGAAACAAATTTTCTTATCACATAGACATCCAGTCTACTGAGATATTTGAGTCCTTGAATTTTCACTTACTAGTATAATACGAACAACATACTCAAAACAGTATATAAAAGCCCCGTTAGAATGTGAAAACAATTGAGATGAAGATCATGGACGTAATGGAGCTTTCATCTGTTGGTAAATCCATGTTTTATATTAATAATTGTATTAATAAAAAGCTTAACTATAATTTGAGTTGGTTTAAGACTGTGATTGCAGGTTATCACGACTGGTTTCTTTTACAGCCTCGAATCTATAAACTTCCTCATAAACGGAATTATGCCGGCTATGGTTAATGCTGAAAATCGAATGGCAGTATTTTTTCCCTGTTTTCTTGATAAAAAACCGTACACCGTAAATTTATTGGACTGCCTTAACATGCGTTTACCATTGCTGGATAGTTGGATGCACATTAAAGATAAAAATTACAACACAGTTTTAGACAATACATTTTTCTACGTCTGACACGCGTTTCGTCTATTCAAGACTCATCAGGGGAGCTTTTTGGCGGGTTGTTACAGAGCTCTACCAATAAAAATAAAAATTCCAAACACTACACGAAAGTTCAGAGTGTGATGGAACCATAAGACCAAAAATACTGAACTGGAATACAAATCATGACGATGAGGCAAAAAATATATATATGTCTGTTTCCTGCTACCCTACCTACCCTATTTTTTAGGCCCTACCCTTAGATTATTTTGACATTTTGGGACAAGCACTGTTAAAGTTGGGATTGCTTCACCATTGACTCAATATAATTTTTTTTTTTTTTTTTAAATTCTACCAACCTACCCTAATTTTCAAGAGTAGGAAGCAGGAAACAAACACATATTTTGTTTTGGCCTGATCAAACTATGTTTGGGCTAAGAAGAACTTTTGGGTTTAGACAATTTTAAACTTTAAACGCATGAAGCGGATAATTTTTAGATTTGATGTGTTCTTAGTGGGGGGGGGGGGGGGCTATGGTGAAATGTGAAATGAAAAGGCAGGATGGGAATAATCCAGAAATAAAAAGACAGGACATTGCTTTGAGTAAAACAAAAGCAGGATGGTATTTTTGGCTAAAACAAATATAGTTGCTTTAAAAATAAAAAAAAATTGCGCTCACCAGCAATGTTTAAGTAAACAAATTAAAAGATCGACAAACCATAAGTACATGTATTAAAAGAAAAGTACTTTAAACTATGAAACATTCGAACAGGGAAGCCAAACCCAGCAATGTCCTAGGCTCTTACGATATCGACCAATAGCATACGTTAGTCTACTCCATTCCAACACCATTAAAACTGTATATGTCGTTAATAGCGAAACACCCACACCATTTGACTTTGTCCTTGAATTTATGTAAAGTTCCTATTTAGGCCGTAAACACTAGGTTTTAGTTGAATGCCTTCATATCTCATGAATTAAAAGACTTAGACAGATGAATATTGCTATGCCCATGTTAATCAATTGTTGACTCAATATGAATCCCTCTTAGATTTAAGCCAAATACTAGTACATATTTACATGAAGCAGTACACTTGAAGTGGTGTGGCCACCTGAAGTTCATCTGATTTGAGCAATTTTTAATGTTTCATTCTGTAGTAACATTGTGTCGATGATAACTATTTGTAACGAAAATGAAGCATACACATGTATATAAAACATTAGAACAGTATATCAACTCTAGATACATATCTTCATTTGCAAAGTTTGAAAAGTCAGCTAGATTTAAAAAGAATGGCAAACTTTCCATATCTGGAATTTTACCTACAGGTATAATGTTTTTTCCCAAAATTTCCAATTAATTTATACCAATTCAAAGCTTAGATGAATGATCACATGTTTATATTCAATTTCGATAACTTGCTTGAACGGATTGTTTTCCAACTTAAGAGAAATTACAAAAATAGTTCTTTTTTTAGTAAATCTTAATCCTCAATATACATACATGTATGTAGCAATGCAATCTTATTGCAATACTTTGTTTGGATAAGCTATTTCCTTTTAAATTTGTACCAGTTTTTTAAAAAATATTTTGTTCTAGCTGTATAATGGCTGTGTAAGGATATTTGTATTCTTATTGCAACATTCAACCAAACAATTAATCGGACAGATAGATATAACTTTCTAACAATTAATGATTGCGTACAGTGGCAATTAGTCGGACAGAGACGGAGTGAGCAGTGCTCTTACAAATCTGATTATTATAAACAATCAAAATCATTTTCATCAAATAATTTGACACCAAAGGATTTCCTATTTAAACAGCTTTAAATGGAGATGCAATGCACCATTTCTATGTAAGTGGTTCACTAATAATCTGTGTTTCTTTCGCCGCAATGAGTTTCTATTGTCAAAAATACCAATGATTAAACCATTTTTTTCGAAAATTTATATCATCCACACTATATATTGATAACTTGAATAGTGATAAATGACAATGTTAACAATTTGTACGCTTTAATTTTTCTTAAAATTTAGTTTCGGTAGAATAAGGGCTCAAATTCATGGCAAAATAATACATTTTTATCAAATCAACTAGAATTATACCACCGGACAGTGATCAACTTCCGTGATCGCTTACTGTCCGGTTATACACTGTGATATATATCTGTCTATCTATCTATCATAAATAAAATGTTGCCTAACGATATTTTTGAATACCACTGCGGGAAACGCAAATGGTGGGCCTAAATAGGGTAAATACTACAGTTCTAATAAAAATATAAGTTCCTGCAGCGCTTTGGCCACATTGACAGTGTACACTGTCAACCGCCATAAAATGGGGGGAAGCTGCACCCCTGTGGCCCTATATGCCTATAAACACTATCAATCAAACACAAACATATTATAAAGTTTCAATAATGAGAACATCCAATAAAATACATTGTAAAAGGGGTCACTAGCCCAAATTGATAAACAAAGATTTAAAAAAATCAGTTAACCTACAAGATGTATATATGAGTCCCTAAATCAATTAAGCTCCTGTGTTTAATTGGCAGATAACTTTAGTGAAGAATTGTCCTACAGGAAGGAAAAGTTTCAATCCAATCGTTTAAAATAAATTGTTCAATACCACCTTGTAAAATGTTCAACATTATTTC
Organism: Arcuatula senhousia; assembly: GCA_963971305.1. Lineage (NCBI taxonomy): Eukaryota > Metazoa > Mollusca > Bivalvia > Mytilida > Mytilidae > Arcuatula > Arcuatula senhousia. The sequence goes on along the minus strand of OZ020304.1, from coordinate 19,489,800 downwards.
TAAACCGATATCACTTAGATGTACTCCCATCTTGCTTGAGAAACCTGGACATATTATTTCTCAAATCAGGATAATGGATGTATCGGCCCCCAACCCAAGCACAAAAGAGGATATGAAATTATTCAGTCTGTAGCGACATCTTTCCATGCATTTTAAATTTTGAGAAAATCTCCATGAACTACGAGGCAAAACTTGGGACCAGATAATTACTGTATTTGGCATTAAATCCTAAATCCAGAGAATCAGCTCTTTGACTTTAATACGGAGATAACCTATCCTAGTTTGCCCAATGGTGTTTCCAGATACATGTAGTATTAAGAAGGAAAGGGGAGGAGGTCAGCATATCTTAACATAGTATTCAAATGAGACTTCACCTGTTGAATTCTCATACCACTGTAACCTTGCCACCATATATTAACATTTAATCTGTCAAGTCCCAGATTGAGGCCACCGGGGCGGGATCTAGCTACTCTAAAGGCATCTCTAATAGTTGATGAACCCACAATCCAAACAGAAACTGGCCCACCTAAAATTTTGAATTACATTTAAAAGAATGATAAACATTGTAATTGACAAATATACATTTAACAAGAAAATTCAAAGCCTAATATAATCTGCATAAGCCGAAGACTTCCAACGCCCAGCTTTCATAATTTCATCATCCGGTACACCCTGCATAGACAGACTTGTAGCAGAACCAATACGGAATGAGTGAGAACTGTATTGCTTTTCATCTAGACCCAACGTGGCTATGGCTTTTTTTCAAAATAGTTACAACTTGATAACGAGTAAGGGGCTTACCATCAAAATGACAGAATAATGGACCATTAGATTGGGGTCTTATCTTCAGATAAGTTTTCATTAATGAAACTGGGCATATTTCCTCACAATTTTGTTCTTTAACAAAAATAGTAGACCCTAATCCAGCTTGATCAGTTTTTGACGGGGGAGATGCAACTTAAGTATGTTACCGAAAGAAGAAATGTCTGATATTGACATAATATGTCGCATTTGACCATTGCTAACCGCAAACTCTGATATTCTTAACAATGCATGAAAAGATAAAGAAAATGAAGTCTTAAAAAGTGTTGCATCATATGTGGTTCGACAAAAAAGAGGAAGTACATAAACAATATTTTTCAGCAAGACTAGCGTAATTGGTAATTGATGATCTTTGACTTGACCTTGTGACCTCTTCAGTCCTTCAAGTACTTTCCGAACAACAAACTTTTGTGTTTGGTCTTGTAAATCATTGATCTTGCAATAAAAAGAGATACCAGACAAGTAGCAACTGATAGATGAATGTGCCAATTTTTTTTAAATTTAGAAAAATTATAAAAGATAATATTTCCATAACTGAGGGGGGCCAATTTTGAGGTAAACCTTTAGTTAATCTAAATTTTGAGAATTCTGTATAACTCCGCTGGTATGACATAACAGTATTAGGCGAGACAGACTGATTTAAAAAAATTGAAATCATTGGCATATATTCTACCAGAACTCCTCTGGTATAGGCGTTGGGTTGGGGTCCGCTGTTGATGCTAAAAGTCTGAACTTTTCCATCTGAAACCGAGACAAGGAATCAGCTATTTTGTTTTCAGACGATTCAATATAAACTGCTTTACACTGAATGTTATGTAACATTGACATTAAAACAAATTGTCTAACAAGCTTCATAATGTTGCTGTCTTTTGAACTACTTTTATTCAAAATGGAGACCAGGGCTAAATTGTCAATTTGAAGGATTATTTTCTTGTTGCTCAGCCTTTGACCCCATAAGTAAATTGCCAATAGTACTGGTACCATTTCCAGATATGCCAGATTTCTTATCTATAAGGGGTGAATTCTTAATGGAATCTGGCCATGCAAGCTGCCCCCAATGACCAATTGAGATAATTCTTGTACCCGACAGGATTCTGGCGAGCAAATTTTGAAAAGGAAGTAGTACCGTGACGTCATTTATACTAAAATAAAGATTGTAAATCCCCGAAGGGGCACTGAATGACATGAATAAATGAATTTATGATTCAGTGTAAATAAAATTCTAACTAATACAATCAAATTCAAACATCTATTTGTCCTTCATGATAATAGAATTTAAAAAATTATTATTTTAAATTTTATTATTTTCGAGTTGTACTAATTTTCGCTACATACAGTGAAAAAAAATCAGCGAAAAATAAAACACACGAATATCCAATAAATATTTATGTGTAAATCAATTTACGATACAAATACCAAGGCTCCAAAGCTTTTAAATGAAAAAATCAGGTATTCAAGTTATGTGTAGATGCATATTTTTAAGAGTTACCGCTCAACAGCAGCATTTGAAACAAAATATTAGAAGGTCAAATACCAAATAAAGGTAAAAATAATATTACCGAACTTGGAGGATCAATCTAATTGTCCAAGAGAAAAGACAAAACATGGAAGACACAGCGGAACAGTTATAGATCACAATGGTCCTGGCTTGGTACAGGTTTTTTTCAAATGAGATGGTGGGTTAGACCAGGTTTTATGGCGCGCCAAACCTCCCTCTTCCATTGCGATCTTAAGGTCCGGTAGTAGCGCAAAACACAACACGGTTTTAAAGATATAAAAGGGATAATAAGATGAACGTCTCAGTACAACAATCGGCAATACACTTATCACTATCTAATACATTAACAAGATAGGATAAGAGCACGAATTGGGCCGAAAATATGCAAATTTTCCAAAATTATAATAATGAAAATAACAGTGTTATTTTGTGATTCAGAAGTTATATTTTTTGGAACAGGCAAAATTTTATTGAAAATTTGACATGTTGTGTAGTTATGCATGTGCACAAAATGATAGAACTGAGAAATGAAACAAAATTGGCTGTAAATTGTTAAAATAATAACGGTTTTTGTGAGACTTAAATATGAGCAGACCTGCTACCCACAAAGATAAGTTCTGGAAACATTAGTTCTGGTATGAAAAATTAACAGTTAACTTTTTTTCTGCTCATAGTTATTTTAGCCAAAATTGTACAAAAATATACCTAATATTGAGAAATTTTGAGAAAAAGCCACTTTTTTATCAGGTTTGATCAAATGTTAAAATTAGATTTGATGTACTTTTTGTTTAAAACATTTAAATTTATCAAATCAAATAAATGAACATTTTACCACAAAATTTCACTTTTGAAAAAGGGGCCAAAAATAGCCTTTATCATAACCTTGTCCTTTGAATATTTTTTTACCAGTGACTGATAACGAAGGAAAATATTTATTTAGCATTGAATGTTCTCAAAGACAATACGATCGAAAATGAAGGCAAAATTCGGCATCTAGGTACCGATTATGTGTAGTTGAAGGAAAGAAATCTGTCTGTTAACCAATTTGAATTTTAACAATCGTTAAAAAACCACACAAAATGCTACTAGTATTTAGATTGAATTTGCTAAGTTTTAGCAACAACAAATATTTAAACAGTATTGGTTTGTCCTGCTATGAACATTGCTTAAATGTTTATCAGGTTTAATTTATTTGTCTTTGGCTGAGTTGAAAATAAGTTGAATTCGTTAGATTATGTAAGGTCGTTGCACAATAACGTCCCCACTTTATTTTTGTTAGAAATGACAAACTTTAAAATACCTAAGCATGTGAGAAATTTAACTTCGACTTTCATTAAATGTCACGACACAATACACCTGTTGTAAGTTACAATATAAAAGTGTCCAATCACTAACAGGATTTAATCAGAAGGTAACTGCTATTGGTTGATAGCGCAGTTCAATCAAAAGCATCGCGTGTAAAATTTATTGTGACATTGATTTGTTCGTAGTAAGTGACACGGCTTACATTGGGAAAGATTTTTTTAAAACAACTCTAATGAAATGTGAACACAGCCCAAAAAATCAAGCGGAGATATATATATAGCAGTATGCAGCCTTTAACGAGACCAGCAGGTGCTTCTCGCTGTTTTGCAGTTAGTTCAAGATCAAAATAAAATACACAAAAATTTAAATTCAGTCATTGAATTATCAAAGAAAGATGCCTTCTTAGACAAAGAACAAAACAAATACATAAAAACGAAAAGTTTTAACAAGAGCTTTGTCAAAACTTTATCTTGTTACGACTTGATTGATTTTCGTTCGGTTGATTTTGTGTTGTGCTGTTCTTGTTCGTGCTCACGGGTTTTGTCGTTGCCCTTTCAGTCTTTTGACACTCAAATGCACCATTGGTGCCTATTCGTTCTTTCCTTGATTGAACAAAAAAAGTTCTTCCTACTAATTTAGCTTTTGGATGGGAAAAATCCTGTTTTAGAGGCGGAATCAGTGATAGATATTGCGTTGAAAGATAACAGGAGGGAAAACAAGCAGATTGTATAAAATGTTAAGAATGCGCCAAATAAAAAGTAAAGCCCTTAACTGGGTCCGCTAAGCCCTTTGAATAATTTAGAAAAAATGAAAACCTGATATTTCTTATTCATTGTAATGTAATATACTTACCAAAATGGAGAACAACTGTTGTAAATGGGAAATAACTCACTGTTTACGAAAATAGGGAATGCATAACGCAAAGTCAGTAATAGAGTTTTAAAATAAAACAAAGAAAACGAAAAGCACGTCCATTGTCGTTCAAGATTATCCTAAAGACACGAAGAGGCAACATTTAGCAAACTCTTGCACATCATTTCAAATGTAAACCGGCCGCTAGCACCAGATTAATCAGACTTTTCTTTTGGTTCAAACGCTGTTGATGATCGTTTCAGATTGAAATATATATATATAAAAACGTTTTATATCTGCTTTAGTTTCTTTTATTTTACTTCATAATTTTTTACTAACAATCTTTTTGATATTATTTTTAATGAATTGTATAATTTGTAACTGATAGTATTTGAATTCAACAGTATTTCGTGTATAGTGCTTATTTTTGCTAACATATTAATTATAGCCAAATAATTACATTTACCGCGCATATAATTACATTCTTTTTTAAAACGACAATTTCGATCGGTTAATAATGCATTTTTATTTCTCGATAAAACTCACTAGCACGTGCCACCTTAACAACGACTTGCGCGGAGTAATTTGAAAAAGATAAACCATGCACTTCGTGCAATTTTCTGTGCAAACATTTAATATATTTTATCGGAATGTAATTATATACATTGAATGCAATATTTTTGAGTTTTATTGGTGTGAAAAAGCGTGGACCTTTGCGCACATTTTCAACATGAAACGCTACCGCGCTTCATTAAAAATGTGCTTAGGTCCACGCTTTTACACACCAATAAAACTCAAAAATATTGCATTAAATGTATAAATAATTAAAATGCAGTAATTTTATTACTTAATTGACACATGGAAGCGTCTTTCATACCTCGATGAATTGTCACTTGAATCACGTGGCCGTAGCCGGGTCATGACTCAGAAACAAATTAAAAAATATTAAAATGTAATTATAAGAATTGAATGTTTGTATTTTGATGTTTCATAGGGTTGTAAAACCGTTGACAGGTGGCAAATTTTTAACATGAAGCGCTTGCGCGCTTCTTTCAAAATGTGCTTCGGTCAACGGTTTTACACGCCAAGGAAACATCAAAATACAAACATTCAATTCTTAATTAAATGTTTCATTCCCCAAAGCTGAACAGGAAATCATCAAGGTAATTTGGAGTACTGGCGCTTAATCTATCTAAACAATTTAGAAATAATAGAAGTTAATCTATTTGATCAGTTAAACTCGTACCTTCATTGAAAATGAAGACTTCTTATAGGTAGATAATTTTTACCTGAAGGAAAAAACTCCTATTTCTGATAGATAATTGCTTATATCTATGATTTTTGCGACTTAATAATTTTTTTAATGAATTTAATGTTTTGAGCAACTCTTTCACATTTATTATACCCCACGCAACGAAGTTTTTGTTTTTGACTGGTCCGTTCGTCCGTCAGTCAGTCAGTCCGTCAGTCGGTCTGTCCGTTATCAATTTTTTTTTTCAAAAGATATCTCCGCTTTTATTAATTGTATGATTTTTATATTTGGTATGTAGCTTCAAGTGGGGTCCCACATGGTGTGATACGTTTTTAGAACTGTCGATCAACTACTTCCTGTTAAAAAAGCCGACTAAGATTTTTTCACTAAATCTTAGTGGTTGAAAATTTTCGTCACAGATTTATCAGCAACTATTAATCATAGTCTTTTGATATTTTGTATGTAGCTTTAAGAGTCCCATATGTTGGGATACTTTTTTAGGTCTGTCGATCATCTACTTCCTGTTTAACAAGCCGACTTGGAAAGACAACAACTCAGCGTTTTTTATTCCTAACTCGAAATAGATAATCTCTGTCCATAATGTGGACGCATGGGGTATGTGAGCGTACTTTTATTTTGCACTTTTTGGGTAAAAATACCGTTTTTGAACTATTTTTCCAATTTGAAATTTTCAAGAGGGAAATCTTTTATACTAGAAAAATGTTTCCTTCATACAACAAGATAATATCCTCTCCATAAATGTGAGTTTAAATTGATCAGAGAGATCAACATCCATTGTAACACATTCAATAGGAGGATTAAGTATGGGTACTCCAAAGTACCTTGACGAGTCCCTGTTCAGCTTGGGGAAATATTAGAAAATAATGAGATGTGGAATAAACATTTTAATCGCTATAATATATGCAGCAAAAGACAATCACATAAAATGTGTTTGCTTAAAACATTTATAGGGCAACATTACAATATTTCAGTTTAAGGAAAACAATTCTCCACCAAATACAAACAACGGTTTGAAATACCGTGCGTAAAAGTACTTAATTGTTCAGCTATATGTTATTTAATATATAGTATTCTTTGCTTCAGGTTGATATTTCTAGACCAATGGCAACTAGATATATAATTGATAGGTTTAAGATGACCTGGCAAAAAATATGATGAGAACAAATAATACTAATAGGCAATTGTGTTTTTTTTTCAGTTTGACGTTAGGAAATGAATGTATTAAAATAAATAAAATAAATGATCAACGTCAAAACCAACGACATAACGACAAACCAAGGAAAAAACATAACATTTTAATTGAAAAAATCCAAAAGTTTGGTCTAGCTTATTTAACCAGGCACCCATTGTGGGGATTTCTACCGGGTACCCTTTGTGTGGCTTTTTACCTGACCTGGCTCCGGCGCCACAAAACTTTAAAAAATACTTAAGTCTGAGAATATTCTAAACTCATTGTGACTTCATCAAATTATAAAGTTTTAATTGGAGTTGCCATGGAAAATAAGAATATTCTCAGACTTATGTAGTTTTTTAGGTTTTGTGGCGCCCAGGCCTGGTTTCCTATATGGGGTGATTTTTAACGCTTTCTCGCTCTTGGTATAAAGGTATTTTCTAGAGAATCAAAAGCAAAAAAAAACTTTTTTGGTACACGTCATAGTTAAATTTTGTATGTCTTTTTTCCGTTGAAAAAATATCGCGCTTATCCATATTCAAATGCTATCAGATAATTTGTGTTTGCGATATTTTTGGATATGAGAGAACTGATTTAATAGTTCTAGTCAGTTTTGAAACTCCCGTTTACACTCTGTCATTTTTAAATGAATCAGCTATTCTTTGTTGCACTCTATTGTTTGGATTGGTCTTTTGTTGAAACTTTTTATAATGTAGCTTCAGTGGTGCAACTGTCCTGTTTTCAAATTCTTCTCAACTAAGAATGACAACAAAACAAAACAGTACGCCCTGATTTTATCATCTTAAAAGTGAATTTATGAAAAACCATTTAAAACTTATTGAAAATTTAAGTGAGTGAGATCGGATGACACAAGATAGCAACAAAACCTTGATACATATATAAAGTATTTTTCATTTAAAGATAAACTATGGTTTGTGGTTGATTAACTGGGTTCATCACTCATTGACTATAGAGTGCGTTCGTGAAACCAAGTTTATTTGCGATTACTACAGTTTACTGTAACCAGAACTTGAGTCACTGTCAGACTGGGTAAGGACTATCCGATCTCTTGTACGCAGCAGAATAGATAAACCTCGGAAATGTCTTAATCCTCGGCCATGTTCCGTATTCAGAGATCGTGAAGCTCTCACCTTACATGACAAATATGTTGTCACACCGACAGACAAGGCTTCCAACAACATAGTTTTTGTAGGTAAAGCACATTACTACAAATGTCTGATTCAAAAATTAGGCATAGATAGTAATTCATCTGCTACAGCTACATACACTCGGACATCATTTGACAAAAATGAGATCATAGCCAACCATAACTCTTTCATGTCCTCTTTAAATATATCATTGAAAAAGAAACATGAAGAGTTACCATATTTGTACCGAATACCTAAAATTCACAAAAATCCGTTGATGCATGTAGAAAGGTATATAGATGGATCTTCATCGAATTCAACTACAGAATTGTCCGTTCAACTTATACTAAGATCTTGTCTGCTGTCAAAGAAGGACAACAAGCATACTGTGACACTATATATAATCGTAGTGGAATTAATCATATGTGGATTGTAAAGAACTCAAAAGATTTGTTAGATAATTTTAAATCCGAGTCATTCTCTGAGGTTTATTCTTTGAAAAATTTCGATTTTTCAACTTTGTACACCACATTGCCACACTAAAAACTAAGTGTTGAATGAAAAAACTTATTGAAAAGGCCTTTTCGAATTCAAGGAACTTTGTTGTTTAAGGCTATAATTCTACATTTTTTCCTGAACATCTTATAAAGATAAGATTTGTTACACTTTGGATCAAGTTTGCAGTATGCTTGATTTCCTTATTGACAACATATTTGTCACGTTTGGAGGAGAGATTTTTTAACAAATCGGCATTCCAATGGGCACAAACTATGCTCCTCTCCTCGCTGACTTGTTTTTATACTCTTACGAGACTGAATTTCTTCAGGAACTCGTAAGAACAAGAAGATGAAAGAGGCAAGGTCATTTCATCTCACTTTTAGATATATTGATGACGTCCCCTCTGTCAACAACTCGTGTTTTGGCACATGTATTGTATCACCTCAATATCCCTATTGTGTCTCACAACTATGTTGTGTTCTATGGTCATTACCGGATCCTAAGATCGCAATGGAAGAGGGAGGTTTGGCGCCATAAAACCTGGTTTAACCCACCATTTCGTTTGAAATGCCTGTACCAAGTCAGGACCATTGCGATCCACCAATTCTCCGGTATGACTGATTCGTTTTTGTCATTTTCTCTGGACTATGAGATTGATCATTCAAGTTCGGTAGTTTTGTTATTACCTTTATTCAATATATCCTCCAGAACTAGAGATTAAAGAAACCACAGAATCCACTTGCTTTACATCATTCTTGGATCTACATCTCGAATTTGACCTAGGTGGTCATCTCAGTACAAAAATTTACAATAAAAGAGACGATTTTAATTTTAGAATTATTAATTTTCCTAACCTGGAAAGTAACATACCAACGTCACCTTCATACGGTGTCTATATTTCACAACTAATTCGATATGCCAGAGCTTGTACACATTTTTCAGATCTTTTGATCCGACACCGCTTTTTCCGTAACCGACTATTAGACCAAGGCTATAGGAAAGTACGTCTCAGCCACTGGTAGAAAAAATCTCAATATCATGTTAGACGAAATGGTTAGTTCTTGCTTTGATTAGTGTTTGGCTGGTTGATGTACTGATATTATCACCTTAGCATCCCTGATATGTCATCACAAACCTGTTGTGTTTAGTATAACTACCGGACCGAAAGATCGCAATGGCAGAGGGAGGTTTGGCGCGCCTTAAAACCTGGTTTAACCCACCATTTCTTTTGAAATGCCTGTACCAAGTCAGGACCATTGATTCTCCAAGTTCGATGCGCAGGTTGGTTAATGCACTTTCCGGAATAACGTCCATTAATCGACCCTTTCAAACATAAAAAAATAAAAATCAATTATAAACTTATTTTATATCGAAATGAACAGGAATTTGAAATGTATTTAGAAAATACGTAAATGCGTTAAAATACTGCTGATATAGTACCATAAATAAGTATCCATGACAACCATTTAGTCTGCAACATGGCTTTTCTCGGATTTGGAAATTGAAGTTTAGCACCCCGATAAGCACCATCGAATTGATTAAAAATCATTTATTTGGTTTCGTTTTTTTATCGATTTATTTGGATTTAGATGCTCATTGTTGATAATATGAGAAATTATTTTAATTTTGGGACAAAAAGGGTAAATCAGAATTAGAAAAACCTGCGTTTTTCATCTTGATATCAATTTTTTTGTTATAATTTTCAAAAATACAAAAAAAATGAGCAGCAATTCTCAAATTCCATATGTTATGTTCTATTGTGTGGTGAAATTCTAAAACAATCGATGTCGATCTGCTGGGTGCTAAAACCGATTTAAGAAATGATTTGCCAAATAAGGTAAAAGGGGCGGGACTTAATTTTCAATAGAAAATTCTTCTTTTCGGGTTTTTATAATTTTGGAGTAATATCTATAACATATAATGGTTCGGATAACTGTTAATAATGTTGTAAGACTACATAAGATATTTAAATTACAAATATTTTATCGAATCTATATGGTACAGGCATTTTTCCCCGAGTATTCGTCGCAATAAGGGAGACAACTCTTGTATACTTGTTTTAACTGTTGGCGGGACTAACATCATTAACATCGCTGCGTAATTTTGTTATTACCATTATTTACGGTGTGCTAATGCGACTTTTCCAAAACCAAACAACATTTATCGACTTTATACCATAGTTTGCGATCGCCTTTTTAGGTTTATCACCCAGACACCTTAATAAGCATTAAAATCAATCCATATTATCGTTCGCTAATGATAATAACAAACAAAAGAAATTATAAAAAGCGTTTGAAAGATAGTTTTCGAACGATAAACCTTGTAAATCGACCGCATTTTTTTTCGCTTAATCTCAGAAACAGAATGACCATTTTAAAATTCAAAATTATGTCCTAGGTCACAGTGACCCATACTTTTGAATTCGAATGATGATGATGATGATGATGATGATGATGATGATGATGATGATGATGATGATGATGATGATGATGATGATGAATAGTATTGAGAAAAACCTGTTTTCGGAGCGAGACGAGATCTAACTTTAATATGACGCTACAATTTTTTAACGTCACTTTGTGTTTGTAGGTTGACATCTTTACTTTTGAAAATTTTATACGATTTAGGTAATAACAAAATAACAAAACTGTGATGTGACCTTCAATGTCATCATTTCAAGAAAACAAGGCAGACGCATCAGTGAAATAACAAGAGGTAACACTAAGGAAGGAAGCAGAGAGGCATCAATGCGGCATTCAAGTGTCAAAAGTCCGAAAGGGCAACGACGAAACCGGCCAACACTAATAAAAATAGCACGAAGAAAAACAAACACAAAATCAACCGAATGGGAATCAACAACACCAACTTAAGTCGTGACAAGAGTGAACTAAAGTGCTCTGGAAGAGTAAGCGGTTCCTGCCTGCTATATAGCACACATGTGTCGCTTATTTCAAATACAGTTTTTCAAATCTGGCAAAAGATGACAAAACTCTATGACAAACCAATATCTGCGCTCATTTAAGAGATATAAATCCCATATTTGTCTATAAGTGCAAGGTGTCTACTGTAAAATTTCTTGAATGAAGACAGCAACCATGGCGCAACAAATTTCTGTGTCAAACGTGATGTTCTCCCAAGGAAATCGATGTTATTCCCGCAAGCTCTGGAGTAACGAATCAACTGTGATTCGAAGACTCCATCAACAGGAGCGGACGGAATGTTGCTACACAAAAAGGGGAAGTTGACGATTGGAAAGTTGAAGTCATCACGTTTGTCATAGAGCTCTGTAACAACCCGTTTTGCAATAAACTCCCCGTTTTGCAATAAAATATTTTTTTCTTTGTTTTATCATGTTTTAGGTACATAATGGTTCCAAATGGTCACCAATGAAAGTTAAGATAATAAAATATTGTTTTTAGATATAAATTAATATGATTTAACTACTTTATTGCAAAACGGGTTGATAAAATATGTTCCGTTTTTTGCACAGACCTCCCCGTTTTGCAATAAAATATTTTTTCTTTGATTTTTTATTATTTATGGACATAATGGTTGCAAATGGTCATCACTTAAGCTTAAAATTACAAATATTGTTTTAAAACATAAACAAGAGGCTCCTAGGAGCCTGAATCGCTCATATTTTATTTGTTTATCATGTTTTTAGTTCAAGATTTAGTTTTTAATGGTTTGAAATGTTGATGGTTGGTTTATTTGTCAGTTGCAAATGATTTTTACCATATATGTTGAATAATTACAGAAGAATCGTTGATAGAAAATGCCGTTCCCTTTGTCCCATGTTGAATGACGTCGTTTTTCCTCCCCGTGACCCCTGATGACCTCGTCTAAATGACGAGTCAAATCCGGAACGGATATATTGTGCAACCCTAGTATAAATTTTGATGGGAATTGGACGTCTGACTGAACCGACGACTTAAATTTGAACAGCTTTGTGCTTCGTGGGAACCTTGAGTTTATCGGCAATGGTTATATGGTTTGTTTTGTCTAAATATTTGCTGTTTTATGCATAGAATTCAACCCCCGCAAGCTGTTTACATTTTGTTATAACTTGCAAAAAAATGTATCCAAAACCAAAATTTCTTCATTTTGTACAATTATCCGCCATGTTTTATATAGCTCACGAAGGAACCCACGCCTCAATTTTTTACAAAGCTAAGGAACCTTCAAATTTTAAAGCCCAATTTCCAGGGGTGTCTTAATATAAAGCCATTGACGTGTACTTCCAAAGTCAACCCCCGCAACCTGTGTGCAAGATATTTTATTGAAATTTATTCAATATAGAAATAATATCCCTTTGCTCCTATATTAAAAATTATGTCCGTAAACGTTCCTGATTTTATAATATGCTAATTAACAAATTGGTATAGATTTCTGGATATGTTATAGATGAAAAATTAGGCATTTTAAATTAGATGGGTTTTTTTTTCAGTCCTCACTAACACTAAACATCACTATGGGTTCATATATTTTATTTAAATGAGTTATCATTTTATATTAAATTTAAAGTATTCTTTAAATACTACATTTTTGTATCTTTTATCACTCCCTTAATGGAGAATTTAAGATGAAAGAGCATATGAGAATTATGATTATAAGTTGTTTAATCAAACAGTGTTAAATTCAATTAAGTGGATGGTAAGGCAGATGTTTACTATTGATGAAATGTTTTAGCTGCTGGATTTAACGTCGACGAAACTAGTGAAAAGGCTATGTCAATAGATGTTGATAATAGACAGAGCAACAATATAGGCACAGATAATACACTTTTAATAATGAAAAAAAAAATTGATGACCGTTTGAAGAAACCAGTAGTCTTAATCGCGCACACAACACATAAGATTATTTTACTTTCGTCAGATAAATTAAAGTCCTAAATCTTAATTATGAAAAGTACATTAAAACCTATAACCACTATTCTGAAGAATTTTGCATTTTTGGAAATCTATCTGTTATAAATACAATTATATCAGACATGAGTTTTGTATCTAAGAATAATTATTTTAGGCATAGAAAGCAGCAAAGAAAACGTACATGACAAGACAGCTGGTAGTGATAAAGTTTTAGATAGAGAAAGAATAAGTAAGAAAATTGGAAGGATGGTACGGTATGACAAACTCTACGTCCTAAGCCACTTTCATATGTTCGTTTGTCTGTACAAATTTCCGTCAAGCTTTTCTCAGAAACTGTATATAGTGCAGCGGTGGATCGGTAAAAAGTCGTCTATTTAAGGAGTTTAATGTACCGACATAACACACAGCTAATTTTTTTAGAGAATGTTATACAACCATTTAGCTTTGATTTTAAGTGGGTCGTCACGAATTCGTCTCGGGCATTTTTTGGTAAAATCGCTTTTGTTAACAGTGGTGTATTTATGTAAAAATCCTTCCATAGGTGTGAAGTTTCAAAACAAATATTTCTTTAATGAAAAAATCAAAATTTTGGAAAAAATTATCAAGAATAACCCTTTATCTTACTGTTAATAGAGATTTTGCCAGGTTGTGTTCGAGTTTTTCATCAAAATCGATGTTTTTGAAAATGCTCACTTTTTTATCACATTTTAGACAAAAAGTTGTTTCCTATCAAAATGTTTCTTGTGTTTTGTAGCTTTAAGACTCTTTGAACTCTGTGTTATTATATACTTAACTATTCTGCAAAGTTTTATTGAAAACGGTGCATAAATGTTGACTTTATTACGTATTTTATAAACAAATTTGGCAAAATATAATTCCGGAAACCCAAGTCTTTCCGTATTTGGTCTTTAAAAAAACTTAATAAAATTTAGCTCTTATAACTTCTTATGTACAAAAAAAAGAAATTTATGGAAAAAATAAATTTTTCACCTTGAGCAGAAAGGTGCAAATTTGACATTCACATGTGGAAAGTTCGAAAGTTAAAAAAAATCACAACTAACAAAATGAAAAAAAGCACACAAAAACAAACCAACGGCAATCAGCAATACAAACTAAGGAGACACAAAAGGATAAAAACATTCTTCTCGAGTAAAAATGAAAAGTCAGTCTTCTCAGAATTATTGTAGACAACTTTTAAATCATAATTCAACATCGTAAAATGACACGCGTGTTTTCAATTTTTGCTTTGTAATATTTCCTTAAAGTAATTGAATATGGGTAGAGGTTCTGAGAAGTAATATTGCGTGCGCATTTAGATTTGAAACAGGATACCAAAAATAGGGTTACATTAACCTAAATCTTTTGTTGTTTGAGAGACGTTAAAACATTCAAATTCATCATTATTTGGGCCGTTTGCCAGATGTTTACTAAGGGAAAATAAATCTTTAAAAATCACACGATACGTTTCTACAAAAATGCATGTAAGATAACCAAATATGAATACATATCTAACATGTATAACTTAAAACAAAATGGTTTTTCATATATCATATGACTTATAACTGATTTTATGTTTGGAGTACTATTGCATTAAATTTATAGCTTCATAAGTAACATTTTTGTTTATATGATTTGATTTTGATTTGATTAAAATCTTCTTGAATTGATACTTTGATTAATTAAAAGACATGTCAATACATTTACAGTAGAAGGTCAATTATATTTGTGGACAGAAGGCTCTTCTTTTAAATGTGCTCTCTACTAAAATTTAACATGTTAAAATCTTCATTTTTAAAATACCATAAAGGGTAATGGGAAACTTATTTAATTGCTAGATTTGAAAAACAGATAACAGATAATTCAGACATGACATATAGTCATAATTAATCATTTTGGTGCATTTGTTTTGCGGATAAATTGAACTTCTGATTTTTAATTAATTTCTCTTGGCAAACAAATGTCAAACGGACTTTACTTCAAACAACATAATTGTACATTAATTCATTTTCATATGAACGTGAAATACACTAAAACATGCAATTAAGTAGCGTTGACGAGGTCCAGTCAAAGATATAAAAATAAGATTTTATGTCTATTTCTAAAGATAGCTTTAACGTATGGTAATATATGAACAATTCAGACCTCAATAGTTCACCTTAACAATTTGATTTATATTTCACTAAACGATTCTCGATTTGGTGACTTTCACCATCTCATATATCACCAGGAGCTTGAGATAATATTTAGATCTACATCTCGAAATTGACTCTCAAGGAAGACTTTCAACACGGCTCTATGACGAACGTGATGACTTCAACTTTCCAATCGTCAACTTTCCCTTCTTGTGTAGTAACATTCCGTCCGCTCCAGCTTATGGAGTTTACGTATCTCAATTGATTCGTTACTCCAGAGCGTGCTGGACTTACATCGAAAACCTTAGCAGAGCAACACGTCTGACGCAAAAAATTGCTAACGAAGGGTTATGTTGCTCCTCGGTTGCTGTCTTAACTCAAGAAATTTTACGGAAGACATCATGCACTTATCATGCTTATAGACAAATATAGGATTTCTTGAGTTAAGACAGCAACCGAGGAGCAACATAACCCTTCGTTAGCAATTTTTTGCGTCAGACGTGTCGCTCTGCTAAGGTTTTCGATGTAAGTCCAGCACGCTCTGGAGTAACGAATCAATTGAGATACGTAAACTCCATAAGCTGGAGCGGACGGAATGTTACTACACAAGAAGGGAAAGTTGACGATTGGAAAGTTGAAGTCATCACGTTCGTCATAGAGCCGTGTTGAAAGTCTTCCTTGAGAGTCAATTTCGAGATGTAGATCTAAATATTATCTCAAGCTCCTGGGGATATATGAGATGGTGAAAGTCACCAAATCGAGAATCGTTTAGTGAAATATAAATCAAATTGTTAAGGTGAACTATTGAGGTCTGAATTGTTCATATATTACCATACGTTAAAGCTATCTTTAGAAATAGACATAAAATCTTATTTTTATATCTTTGACTGGACCTCGTCAACGCTACTTAATTGCATGTTTTAGTGTATTTCACGTTCATATGAAAATGAATTAATGTACAATTATGTTGTTTGAAGTAAAGTCCGTTTGACATTTGTTTGCCAAGAGAAATTAATTAAAAATCAGAAGTTCAATTTATCCGCAAAACAAATGCACCAAAATGATTAATTATGACTATATGTCATGTCTGAATTATCTGTTATCTGTTTTTCAAATCTAGCAATTAAATAAGTTTCCCATTACCCTTTATGGTATTTTAAAAATGAAGATTTTAACATGTTAAATTTTAGTAGAGAGCACATTTAAAAGAAGAGCCTTCTGTCCACAAATATAATTGACCTTCTACTGTAAATGTATTGACATGTCTTTTAATTAATCAAAGTATCAATTCAAGAAGATTTTAATCAAATCAAAATCAAATCATATAAACAAAAATGTTACTTATGAAGCTATAAATTTAATGCAATAGTACTCCAAACATAAAATCAGTTATAAGTCATATGATATATGAAAAACCATTTTGTTTTAAGTTATACATGTTAGATATGTATTCATATTTGGTTATCTTACATGCATTTTTGTAGAAACGTATCGTGTGATTTTTAAAGATTTATTTTCCCTTAGTAAACATCTGGCAAACGGCCCAAATAATGATGAATTTGAATGTTTTAACGTCTCTCAAACAACAAAAGATTTAGGTTAATGTAACCCTATTTTTGGTATCCTGTTTCAAATCTAAATGCGCACGCAATATTACTTCTCAGAACCTCTACCCATATTCAATTACTTTAAGGAAATATTACAAAGCAAAAATTGAAAACACGCGTGTCATTTTACGATGTTGAATTATGATTTAAAAGTTGTCTACAATAATTCTGAGAAGACTGACTTTTCATTTTTACTCGAGAAGAATGTTTTTATCCTTTTGTGTCTCCTTAGTTTGTATTGCTGATTGCCGTTGGTTTGTTTTTGTGTGCTTTTTTTCATTTTGTTAGTTGTGATTTTTTTTAACTTTCGAACTTTCCACATGTGAATGTCAAATTTGCACCTTTCTGCTCAAGGTGAAAAATTTATTTTTTCCATAAATTTCTTTTTTTTGTACATAAGAAGTTATAAGAGCTAAATTTTATTAAGTTTTTTTAAAGACCAAATACGGAAAGACTTGGGTTTCCGGAATTATATTTTGCCAAATTTGTTTATAAAATACGTAATAAAGTCAACATTTATGCACCGTTTTCAATAAAACTTTGCAGAATAGTTAAGTATATAATAACACAGAGTTCAAAGAGTCTTAAAGCTACAAAACACAAGAAACATTTTGATAGGAAACAACTTTTTGTCTAAAATGTGATAAAAAAGTGAGCATTTTCAAAAACATCGATTTTGATGAAAAACTCGAACACAACCTGGCAAAATCTCTATTAACAGTAAGATAAAGGGTTATTCTTGATAATTTTTTCCAAAATTTTGATTTTTTCATTAAAGAAATATTTGTTTTGAAACTTCACACCTATTGAAGGATTTTTACATAAATACACAACTGTTAACAAAAGCGATTTTACCAAAAAATGCCCGAGACGAATTCGTGACGACCCACTTAAAATCAAAGCTAAATGGTTGTATAACATTCTCTAAAAAAATTAGCTGTGTGTTATGTCGGTACATTAAACTCCTTAAATAGACGACTTTTTACCGATCCACCGCTGCACTATATACAGTTTCTGAGAAAAGCTTGACGGAAATTTGTACAGACAAACGAACATATGAAAGTGGCTTAGGACGTAGAGTTTGTCATACCGTACCATCCTTCCAATTTTCTTACTTATTCTTTCTCTATCTAAAACTTTATCACTACCAGCTGTCTTGTCATGTACGTTTTCTTTGCTGCTTTCTATGCCTAAAATAATTATTCTTAGATACAAAACTCATGTCTGATATAATTGTATTTATAACAGATAGATTTCCAAAAATGCAAAATTCTTCAGAATAGTGGTTATAGGTTTTAATGTACTTTTCATAATTAAGATTTAGGACTTTAATTTATCTGACGAAAGTAAAATAATCTTATGTGTTGTGTGCGCGATTAAGACTACTGGTTTCTTCAAACGGTCATCAATTTTTTTTTCATTATTAAAAGTGTATTATCTGTGCCTATATTGTTGCTCTGTCTATTATCAACATCTATTGACATAGCCTTTTCACTAGTTTCGTCGACGTTAAATCCAGCAGCTAAAACATTTCATCAATAGTAAACATCTGCCTTACCATCCACTTAATTGAATTTAACACTGTTTGATTAAACAACTTATAATCATAATTCTCATATGCTCTTTCATCTTAAATTCTCCATTAAGGGAGTGATAAAAGATACAACAATGTAGTATTTAAAGAATACTTTAAATTTAATATAAAATGATAACTCATTTAAATAAAATATATGAACCCATAGTGATGTTTAGTGTTAGTGAGGACTGAAAAAAAACCCATCTAATTTAAAATGCCTAATTTTTCATCTATAACATATCCAGAAATCTATACCAATTTGTTAATTAGCATATTATAAAATCAGGAACGTTTACGGACATAATTTTTAATATAGCAGCAAAGGGATATTATTTCTATATTGAATAAATTTCAATAAAATATCTTGCACACAGGTTGCGGGGGTTGACTTTGGAAGTACACGTCAATGGCTTTATATTAAGACACCCCTGGAAATTGGGCTTTAAAATTTGAAGGTTCCTTAGCTTTGTAAAAAATTGAGGCGTGGGTTCCTTCGTGAGCTATATAAAACATGGCGGATAATTGTACAAAATGAAGAAATTTTGGTTTTGGATACATTTTTTTGCAAGTTATAACAAAATGTAAACAGCTTGCGGGGGTTGAATTCTATGCATAAAACAGCAAATATTTAGACAAAACAAACCATATAACCATTGCCGATAAACTCAAGGTTCCCACGAAGCACAAAGCTGTTCAAATTTAAGTCGTCGGTTCAGTCAGACGTCCAATTCCCATCAAAATTTATACTAGGGTTGCACAATATATCCGTTCCGGATTTGACTCGTCATTTAGACGAGGTCATCAGGGGTCACGGGGAGGAAAAACGACGTCATTCAACATGGGACAAAGGGAACGGCATTTTCTATCAACGATTCTTCTGTAATTATTCAACATATATGGTAAAAATCATTTGCAACTGACAAATAAACCAACCATCAACATTTCAAACCATTAAAAACTAAATCTTGAACTAAAAACATGATAAACAAATAAAATATGAGCGATTCAGGCTCCTAGGAGCCTCTTGTTTATGTTTTAAAACAATATTTGTAATTTTAAGCTTAAGTGATGACCATTTGCAACCATTATGTCCATAAATAATAAAAAATCAAAGAAAAAATATTTTATTGCAAAACGGGGAGGTCTGTGCAAAAAACGGAACATATTTTATCAACCCGTTTTGCAATAAAGTAGTTAAATCATATTAATTTATATCTAAAAACAATATTTTATTATCTTAACTTTCATTGGTGACCATTTGGAACCATTATGTACCTAAAACATGATAAAACAAAGAAAAAAATATTTTATTGCAAAACGGGGAGTTTATTGCAAAACGGGTTGTTACAGAGCTCTGTTGAAAGACTTTCTTGAGAGTCAATTTCGAAATGTAGATCTAAATATGAAGCAGACTTCCTAGAATCTGTTGTGTCCTTTATCTCAAGCTCCTGGGTATATATGAGATGGAGAAAGTCACGAAATCGAGATTTGTTTCGTGAAGGGACATCATTAATATAACGGAACATGAGGTTGAAAGAGAGAGCTAGTCCACGATCTTTTTTGTCTAGAAAAGATTGTAAGAAGTCTGCTCCATATAAATTTTGAAAATGTAAAAACAAATCAGCAAGCAAAGGTGCACAATTAGTGCTCATTGGAATCCCAATTGTTTGCTGATTAACACGTCAACCAAACTGGACAAATATGTTGTCGAAAAGAAAATTGATTATGTCGACTATTTGGTGTTCTTTATATTTGTTCTTTTTCTTAGACTCATGGATGACAAATTAGGTCTTTCTGTAATCTACTTCCGAATATTTGTACCTGCGTTTTCCATTCTTTTAGAAAAAGCTGCGTTAAATCAGCTGTGCCAATCGTGATTTGATTTATTCATGGGGAATAGAAGTGTAAAGAGTGGAGAAATCAAAAGTTTTGATGCTGTTGCAAGATGAAACTGATTTCGAGCTAAGAATCTCCAACAATTCTTTCGAATTCTTAAGGATCCCTATTTGATCAACACCATTTCTAGAATAACAACAATCGTTATATTTCTGGAGGTATGATTGCAGTTAGTATTGAAGTCAACAGAACTGCACGAGGTTTAGTGGTACACCTTGATGACCCTACAGTAAACCGCTGTTAATATAGATTTTTATGTAATTTAGGAATCAAATACAGGGATGGAACATCATCATTGTCAGCACCAACAGAGAGTCCGAAGGAGGAAATGACAGATTTGTGATTGACATAAATTTCCTCCTTAGACAGTGTTGTAGCTGTGTTATTGGTGCTATTGCTTGTACAACCAACCCATAGTTCAGCTGTCAAGCAGTCAATATAGTGTTTCTTGCACACCAAAATGATGTTTTTAAGGCTTTTTCTGCAGGTACAATAACATGTTTGTCATGTTAGGTGGAAACATCAGCGTTGTTAAAAATGGATGTTCCTTAAGGGCTCATTTAGCCCTTCAAAGAATTGATTCTTTTCAAAATCAATGACCTCACAGCTAAAATATGTCTTGTCTGCCGGCGCCAGCAGAAACAATAATTCTTTCTTACATTCGCTATATTTTCAATTTATATGGATTTTCAGTTTTTGAGATCAAAAGGTGTTTATACATGTATACCTTATATACAACCCCAGACATAGGTTGAATATCTTAGTAATAATTTGGTTCCCCAGTTTGGTAGTTTTGGTTATACTGTTTTATGCTCTTCATATTCATACAGTGTTTGGCATTTTCAATATTTTTGGTAGAGCGCCTCTGATGAGTCTTGAATAGACGAAACGCGCGTCAGGCGTAGCAAAATTTATTGTCTGGAACTTTGTTGTCATTTGTATTTCGAACACACGTGAAGGTTAGCACTGCTGGTGGAGTTTAAATTCCCCGAGGTTAGCCCGCTCCGGCACCAACACTTTTGAGTTGGAGAATACATCTAAGCTTTAAATTATCCGTCTAAATTTCAAAATTGTCTAAACCCTAAGGTTCTTCCTACCCCAGACATAGGTTGAATATCTTAGTAATAATGTGGTTCCCCAGTTTGGTAGTTTTGGTTATACTGTTTTATGCTCTTCATATTCATACAGTGTTTGGCATTTTCAATATTTTTGGTAGAGCGCCTCTGATGAGTCTTGAATAGACGAAACGCGCTTCAGGCGTAGCAAAATTTATTGTCTGGAACTTTGTTGTCATTTGTATTTCGAACACACGTGAAGGTTAGCACTGCTGGTGGAGTTTAAATTCCCGAGGTTAGCCCGCTCCGGAACCAACACTTTTGAGTTGGAGAATACATCAAAGCTTTAAATTATCCGTCTAAATTTCAAAATTGTCTAAACCCTAAGGTTCTTCCTACCCCAGACATAGGTTGAATATCTTAGTAATAATTTGGTTCCCCAGTTTGGTAGTTTTGGTTATACTGTTTTATGCTCTTCATATTCATACAGTGTTTGGCATTTTCAATATTTTTGGTAGAGCGCCTCTGATGAGTCTTGAATAGACGAAACGCGCGTCAGGCGTAGCAAAATTTATTGTCTGGAACTTTGTTGTCATTTGTATTTTAAACATTTATTATATATGCAATACAAATTATCGGAGTCATTCAACCAGAAAATCAAGTTCATTGTCAAACAATGGGGATGCAACTGTGCTTAGCTATTACTAGGGCATATGCATACCAAGTTTCACCAACCTAGGACCCATAGATCTTTAGATATGAAGGTGCTCACAAACCTTAACGCTGCTAATATATATGTATTGAAAATTATCAAAGTCACTCAACATAAACATCAAGGTCAAAATCAAAATATGAGGATGTAAATGTGCTAAGTACTACTAGGGCATATGCGTACTAAGTTTCATCAACCTAGGACCCATAGTTCTTGAGATATGGAAGTGCTCGAAAAACCTTTACATAGCTATTATATGTATTGAAAATTGTCAAAGTCACTCACAAGTGGAAAGTCAGGGTCAAGGTCAAAAGGTGGGGATACTACTGGGGCATATGCATACCAAATTTAATTATCCTAGAACCTATAATTCTGGGGATATGGATGTGCTCATAAAACCTTACGCAAATAGTTAATGCAACCACCTCCGCCGGTAAAGTAACACCTTTGTCCTGCTCTGATTCGCATGCGAGACAAAAATAACAACAACGCTCCAGACAATAAATTTTCTTACGCCTAACACGTATTTCGTCTATTCATGACTCACCAAAAGCACTCGTCCAAATGTTAAAAATACCAAACATTAAATGACTATGAAGAGCAAAGTACAATAATATTAAACAATGCCGAACTAAAAAATAAATTATGACCAGACCAACCTATGTCTGTGGTAGGAATAATCTTAGTCTTTTGACACCAAAATGTTGATGCCGGAGCGGGTTCAACGAAGATCAAATTGTTCCCACTTAGAATAGTCATTTCAATAGCGTTGAACTGTTTTTTTTTTCTGTTCCTACAATTTCAATATGACAAACCTACGCCTTGCATAGCAGGCTTTCCACAGATGGGTGTTAGTTTCCCAAATTTGGCTAAGATTGAAAATATATTAGAAAATTATAAAAAAAAATATGTTGCCATGGTTACCTAATATTAATGTGGTATTTGGCACTTCCCCAAAATTTTGATACATAATTTAGTGTTGCTAGCTTTATATGTAAACAACATGGCGGATGCAAAGGGAAACTAGGATTGTGTATTTTAGGTCAGTTCTAAAATAAAAAACATTTTATGGCCTTTAAGAGAGAGAAAAATCAAAACGGCGATGACCCAGGTTGAAGCTATTTTCTTAAAATTAAACATCTGCTCTACAGGATACTGTGATAAAATGTCAACATATTTGGGAACAACAGTGTTCAAATTTCATGCAAAAAAGTCTGTTGTGATTATTTTTTTTAGGTTTTTTGAAGCAATTTATTGTTGTTTCCATGGCAAAAGTGTAATGCAAAATTTCGTTGTTTATACGTAATGACCCCATTTTCTCAAAGTTTGTTTATTTATTAACCACTTGATGTATTCATGTAGCTATGCCAGAAAAAATGTTGAATCGCTACATATATTTTAGTAAAGGAATTCCTGCCCCATAAGAAAAAGCAGGGCTCTCTGCGGAGCGCAGGCATATATATTGGGTTTGACACGAAAATAAACACTGAAAAAATGTACAGCTATTGTGTATGGTCCATCATATATAAACACGTATATAAAGGTAAAAACATGACTACTGATCTTGGAAAATCAGTCTCAAATGTCCATGAGACAAGATTAAACAAAAAAGACATACCGAAAAAATTGCAATGGCCCTATTTCAAAAGAAGTGGTGGCTTAAACCAGAATAAATGTCGCGCCAAACATCCCCTTTCGCTGTGATCTTTGGTCCGTTAGTTACACAAATTACAACAGAGTTGTGAAGACATATTAAGGTGCTGAGATGATCCTCTCAGTACAACAACCAGTAAAACTAGTCATAACAATTACTAACCATTTAGTCTCACATGATCTTGAATTTTTCCACCTTTGGCTGATAACGAATTCAGAATTCTTAAAGGGATCGTATAGTCGATTGTGTCGGATTAAAAATTCCGAAAAATGTAAACGAGGCATGGGATATCGTATAAGTTGTGAAATATAGACACCGTATGTAGGCGTCGTTGTTAGACTACTTTCCAGGTTAGGAAAATTAATAATATTAAAATTTAAATCGTCTCTTTTATCGTAAAATTCTGTTCTCAGATGACCACCCAGTTAAAATTCAGATGTAAATCCAAAAGTGACGTGAAAAACTGGATTCGTCGGTTTCTTTAATGTCCTGCTCTGGAGGAAATATTGAAGGACTCCATCTACCAAACGAAAAGTCGTTGACAGAGAGGACGTCATACATCTTAAAGTGAGATGAAAGGACCTTGCATTTTTATCTTCTTGTTCTTTAAGAGTTCCTGAAAAACTTCAGTCTCGTAGGAATCAAAAAACAAGTTGACGAGGAGAGGTGCACAGCTTGTGCCCAATGGAATGCCGATTTGTTGTTGTAAAATCTCTCCCCCAAGTGTGACAAATGTATAGTTAATTAGGAAATCAAGCATGCTGCAAACTTGTTCCAAAGAGTCATAAATCGTATCTTTATAAATAAAAGATGTTTTGTAAAAAAAAGTAGAATGATCAACTAAAACAAACAAGTTCCTTGAATTTGAAAAAGCTTTTTCAATAAGTTTTTCATGCAATAAGTAAGTTTTTCGTGTGGCAATTTGGTGAACAAATTTGAAAAATCGAAAGTTTCCATAGAATGAGTCTCAGACTATGACCTGGATTTAAAATTATCGTACAAATCTTTTGATACAGACTGTCAATGTATATATGCAAAATAAATTACGATTGTTGTTGTTCTAGAAATGGTGTCGATCAATGTGGATCCTGAAGAATTCGAAAGAACTATTGAAGATTCTTACTTCAAAATCAGTTTCATCTTGCAACAGCATCAAAACGTCCGATTTCTCCACTATTTACACTTCTATTCCACATGAACAACTAAAATCACGATCTGTACAGCTGATTAAACGCTGCTATTTTAAAAGAATGGAGAATGCAGGTACAAATATCTGGTTGTACATTACAGTGAGACTTACTTTGTCATCAATGAGTCTGAGAAAAAGAACAAATATACAGAAGACAAAATAATCGACATGCCCAATTTTCCTATCGACAATGTATTTGTGCAATTTAGTGGTTTTGTTTTTCAGCAAACAATAGGGATTCAAATGGGCACTAATTTTGCACCTTTGCTTGTTAATTCGTTTCTTTATTCATATGAAGCAGACTTCTTACAGTCTCTTTTAGACAAAAAAGATCGTAGACTAGCTCTCTTTTTTAGCCTAATTTTCCGTTATATTGCTGATTTCCTTTCACTGAACAATTCTCAATTCGTTGACTTTCTCCATCTTATCTTCAGGATCATGTCTTAAAGGACAAGCCGAATTCTATGAAGTCTGCTTTATATTAGATTACATCTCGAAATTGACTTTCAAGGAAGATTTTCAACAAAGCTTTATGACTTCAACTTTTCAATCGTCAACTTTTGCCTTTTGTGTAGCAACATTCCGTCTGCTCCGGCCTATGGAGTCTTCGTATCACAGTTAATTCGTTACTACAAAGCTTGTGGTAATTACATCTATTTTCTTGGCAGAGCGTCACGTTTGACACAGAAATTGCTAACACAGGCTTATGTTTTTTTTTCACGGTCGCTGTCTTCACTCGAGACATTTTACGGTATACACCGTGCACTTGTTGACAATTATGGGATTTCTATCTTCCAAATGAGTGCAGATGTTGGTTTGTCATAGGATTTGTTTTGTCCTCTTTTACCTAATTTTACACACTGAATTGGAAATTAGCAGCACGATGGTCGTGTTATAGCAGACAGGAACCGCTTACTCTTCCGAAACACCTATGGTCACTCTTGTTACGACTTGAGGTCTCGTTGTTGATTTCTCATCGGTTGACTTTGTGTTTTGTGTTTCTTCGTGCTGTCCTTGTTCGTGTTAATAAGTTTTCTCGTAGCCCTTTCGGACTTTTGACACTCGAATGTTGCATTGGTGTCTCTTTGCTTCTATTATAAAACCTTAAAACCAATATTCTATGGAGTATTTTTTTTAACTGAATGTTTATTTCGTAACATGCAAATTGTACTGCATGCAAACATATAATAAACTTCCATTTAGTTCCATTTAGATTTCCTCATTGACAACATATTTGTCACCTTCGGAGGAGAGATTTTTCAACAACAAATCGGCATTCCAATAGGCACAAACTGTGCTCCTCTCATTGCCGATTTGTTTTTATACTCTTACGAGACTGAATTTCTTCAGGGACTCGTAAAGAACAAGAAGATGAAAGAGGCAAGGTCATTTAATCTTACATTCAGATATATTGATGATGTCCTTTCTGCCAATAACACTTCATTTGGTAGTTGGATTCCTTCAATATATCCTCCGGAATTGGAGATTAAAGAGACCACCGAATCTAATTGCTTCACGTCTTTCTTGGATTTGCACCTCGAATTTGACCCAGGTGGTCATCTCAGTACAAAAATTTACGATAAACGAGACGATTTTAATTTTCAAATTATTAATTTTCCTAATCTACAGAGCAATATACCTACTTCTCCTGCATACGGTGTTTATATTTCTCAACTTATTCGATATGCCAGAGCTTGCACACATTTCACAGATTTTTTGATCAGACACCGGTTTCTTCGTGACCGACTTTTGAAGCAGGGCTATAAGAAAATACGTCTCATACGATCACTAAAAAAATTCTTTCTTCGTTATCAGCCACTAGTAGAAAAGTTCAAAATTGAGTTAAAAGATATGATAGTTAATTGTTTTAATTAGTGTTTGACTGGTCTGCTTTACTGAGATGATCACTTCAATACCCCTATTGTGTCTCACAACTATGTTGTGTTCTATGGTCATTACCGGATCCTAAGATCGCAATGGAAGAGGGAGGTTTGGCGCCATAAAACCTGGTTTAACCCACCATTTCGTTTGAAATGCCTGTACCAAGTCAGGACCATTGCGATCCACCAGTTCTCCGGTATGACTGATTCGTTTTTTTCATTTTCTCTGGACTATGAGATTGATCATTCAAGTTCGGTAGTTTTGTTATTACCTTTATTTAGCTTAAAATTTGTTGAAATTAAATATTATCACAAATATATTATTTAATATTATGACAAAATCCTTAAATCTGCCAGACAGTTCAGGCTAAGATCTACTAAATTACTAAATTAACACATAGTTTTATTTAATATTTGCAAGTTGCGATAACTCATAGCCGCTGTTTACATGGTATAGCTTGTTCTTGTTTATATTTAAAAATCAGAGAGTAGCAGTTGGCTATGTTATCATTGTTTGGCTGAGTAATAAATCAGTACAGCTGCGCAATTGAAGCTACGTGCTAACCAATTTCGGCAACCAAACTATCTAAACGAAGAAAAAGTTTACTTTTATTGAAAAGGCTTTTCATGGAGTGTACATTGACGATTTCTTTAACTGACTTAAAACCATTTAACTACACCTAACTGAATTCGATTTTTATTGAAACAAGCAGAAATAAAAAAACACGAAAGATCATTTCATGCTTTTGCGTATAGAAATGAAAGTGAAAAAATTCGAATAACTCATATCAGGAAGTGACGCTATTAACATGATTTATGCAAAATATTTTCTAGCGTTTGGATATGAGTATGAGCGATTGGCCGTGATAGAAGCCAATATTATGATTAACGTAGGTGCAGATACCGGAACTGGATACATATTTTATGCAAACACTACCTTTAAATAGAAACACAAATTTTCCATGTTCTATTTCTATTTTTTACATTGTCTGCAAGTTTAAGCAATGTACCTCTGGGTTTTTCATGTAAGTACAATCTATTCTAAAGTAATCTGTTATCTTTTGATTGTTGAAGAATAGTACCGATGTGAAATCATCTTTTAGGTTAGTCAGTATATTTACTACTAGTTTGTATTTGTTAATGCCTGGAAATACCTGTAATGACATGTGAACAATGGACACCAATAGACATTGACCAATGGAATCTATAACTTGACTTTGTTTTAATACACTTTTTCAAAGAACATGATAAATCATTAACAAGCATTTCAAAATTAACCTATTTAGTTGCAAAGATGTTAATGTATATCAAATATTCATATGTAGTCTATTTAACTTTCGTTTTGACTAAAATTGTTATTTTACAGTATACAACAGTTATATAATTACTACCTATTACAAATAAAAATGCAGCGATACTTCAATTAGGTCGTTTGTTTCCGTCGTTTCTATATTTACAAAAGCTCTTTGGAATGTACATACTTTCACTTTTCACTCGTGGGCTATATTCGGATTCTCAATCTTCGGATTTCCATCAAGACAATATGGCCGCGACCAGTAGATTATGTGTTCCGCTTCGGATTATATTTTAGTCAGTGTAGCATATCTTGCGTAGCTTTAGCGTAATGGATATTTGATTTTGGATTGCGAAAATTTACTTGATTGAATAAAGTTTAAAGGACAAAAATACTATTCGGACACCAAAAACAGTTAAATCTTGCAAAAAAATTGTACACAGCATTTTCGTTTTTCATGCTTTTATGTGGCGGTGTTTTAAAGCAACAATGCGATTCAACTAGATCATGTAGCGTACATGGCGTAGTCACTTTATCAGATTGTGCATATGTTTAAGCGTACTTTCTTATAAATTTTTGACTGAAAAATGTTAATTCATTGAATAAAGTTTATTATCACAGACAGAAATAATGCTTATGCAAAAATAGGTCAATCAGACACACACAATTCAAGCATTTTATTGATTTTTTGAAAGTGACAAAATAGCCACATTGGGTCATTCGTCTGTCTTGATCTAGGTCAGTTTAATAAGGATAAATAATTTTATCTATTTCTCACAAAGCTATTGCGGGATCCGGAAAAATAAACTTATATTTGTCAAAAGTTATTGGTTGTTCGAAAATGTTATCATTGCTTGATAATTTTGTCGATTCACCACACAGAGACCAATGTCGCCACAACTACAAACATGTCAGAAAATAACCAAAGGAACCACAGGGGCTTGGATTAAAGAGTAGGGGGGAGGCGACTTAAAAGTCAATATAAATGACCAGAATCCAAGCCCCTGTGTGCGGAACATTGATTGCAACGTTCGTGTATAAGTTTGCTTTAGTCTCTATCATAAAGGGAGGGACAATCTTTGAATAGGTGACAATCAAAAATGTGTGAGCAGCGGCGGATCCGGGGGGGGGGGGGGGGGGGTCCGAGGTTGGAATTTTCCTCCTTTCCGACAAAAATTTTGCAAGTATCGTGTAGGTTTTCTGCAAAATTTGTCTAGAACCACCCCTTTCCGTCCTTCGTCCACAGCGGAATTTATGTGGACCAACCCCTTTCAAAAATTTCTGGATCTGGCCCTGTTTGAGTTATAATATAATTTATTGCTATTAGACGTAAAAATTTTAAAGGCATACATGTACATTGCAAATTTTCATAAAGAGATCTACAATTGGGTTCAAAGTTATTTCATATAATATTATATACTTCAAAATCATAGGCTGATCTGACAAATGATAACCATTAAAGTAGACGATAATTAGATGTGGAATAATTGTACGCCACACAACCAACATAAAGAAACGTGAATTTTAAAAATCACAATGGAAAACAGCCAACAGTCTTCAGCATGACCATAAGTCGCTGCTTGCCGTCTTGCATTGGCCCAAGACAAAAATACAAAAGAGGATGAGTCCAGTTTCCTTTTTGGTCACACTTAGAAAAAAGTCAAAATAACAATGTACATTTTTTTTTTCATCTCCGCATGCTTGGAATGCTACTAAATGTTGAAAATAATAATATTATAAAACGAAAATTATAAAAATTTCTAGGCGCAAAATATATGTTTGATTTTCTTCTTCGGTATTCCCAGAATCCCGTTGGTAGCTTTTGTTCTCAGAATAATTTGAAGATTGAAACCTTTTTAAACTTTAACATTAAGCTGATTTATAAGTATATATGAACAACAGACTGTGACATCTTTGATCCAATGGAGACTTTTGTACAGCTCGATGAGCTGTATGTTTAAGCAAACAACAGCTTTTCTCTATCTGCAATAGTTTCCTATTTCCTCCACTAACATAACCAAACTTAGATGCAATTATTTTAAACTAAATAGGACATAATACAATGCTTATACTGGATCTAAAAACAAATAATGTTTGGGATAAACACTTACATAACTTAGATCCATCGACATGGCTTAATTTTAGATCGATTTTATAGTATGTGTACAGCAAAGGCTACATATAGAATTCAACAATAAACCTTAGCAGGACCTAGAAATAATAAAGTATTTTTATGTTACTAAAGCAGACCTTTGCTTTTTGTGTCCATAGCGGCTTGCTAGGCAATATGCATTAGAGTCCACACTTGTTATCTAAAAAAAAATGATGAACAGACTTTTATACATAAGTTTTTTTTTTTATTTTACTAACATAAAAACGTTAGTGTTACATCGACATTTTATACATCTTTTATATTGATAAAACATATTAAATAAGTATATATTGAAGAAAAAAGCATAAATGGTGATTATGTTTATTTTGATTTTTTTATATATCCAAAAATAATGATAGTTGCAATGTTCTTAATGAAAATGAATAAACCCTTACAAGTGTTACTCGATATTAAAAATATAGAAAGTTACATGAACCCTTGGTTTTTAAAATCCTTTGAATGCTTTATGTAACAATGTGGGACAAGTGTACTGCGTTACTGTTTGTGTTATGTACATTTAAAATATCAATGGAACTTATTCATTCATGTCACAATAAGCGGATCGTATTCCATATTCTTTCGTTTTTAACATAAAGTATATCATATAGGTGATAACAAAATTACCGAACTTGGATTATCAATATAAATGTCAAAGAGAAAAGACAAAAAATTGAAGACACACCGGAATAGTTAAAGATCGCAATGGTCCTGACTTGGAACAGGCATTTCAAATGAACTGGTGGATTAAACCAGATTTTATGACGCGCCAAACCTCCCACTACCATTGCGATCTTAGGGACCGGTAGTAACACACCACGCAACACGGTTGTGAAGACAAAATAAGGAAAATAAGATGATCATCTCAGTACAACATTCAGCAAAACACCAATATTCAGCAAAACACCAATCAAAACGAACATTAACAAATACGTTCATCTTAATTTTGAATTTTTCCACCAGTGACTACAGAGAGGACATCGTCGATATATCTAAAAGTGAAATTAAAGGACCTTGCCTCTTTCATCTTCTTCTTCTTTGCGAGTTTTTGAAGAAAGTTAGTCTCGTAAGAGTATAAAAAGAAATCGGCAAGAAGAGGATTTGTGCTCATTGGAATGCCAATTCGTTTTGAATTTTTTTTCCTCCAAATGTGACAAATATGTTGTCAAAAAGTATACTACAGATGGGTCCAGTCCTAACCTGTACAAAAATTAACATTAAGCAGACTTTAGGTCCGCTTTTCTGGTTAGATATAGCTGTCCAAAGAGTGAACTTTGGTAAGGTGAAAGCGGACCGTGGTCCGCTCTCCTGGTCAGGTCTGCTTTTAAAAGTGGACCAAAACAGACCAGACTACAAGTCAGGTCAGCCCAAACCTGACCTGTCCTCAGACGAAGAGCTGTCCAGAAACTGATCTTCTGGTCAGCTTTTCTGGACCTCTATGCATGCAGGTTAGGACTGGACCTATCTGTAAGAGGTTCACATCTTACAGGTTTGTAAAGACGGAAGAGGGCAATGTCACATATAATGCTAGAAAGTATATAAGATGGAGCACATGTATCAGTACATTCTTTTGCGAACCGTAGATCACGTAGGTCTTTCAGTTCGTGACTGGTAGTGAAAACAGAAAGGTATGAACATGATGAACACCTAAAAATTGTTGCAGACTAGTGAGTAGGTCATCAAACATATCAGACAGAGATCTCTTGTCAGTTTGATAAGGACCAAATCTAGGCTTGATCCGTCAATCAGGGTCAAACAGGTTCATAACAGTCACTTCACTACATTTTGGGCTGGCAATATTGATATTATCATTACATGCATAAGGCATTGCAGTGCCTAAAGCTTTTATCCAGTGTAGCTCTCGTTTTTTCGATAAAATGGACTTTCATGTTCAGGCATTTGTCATGGTTGGGCTGATTGAAGTGGTTATACAAAACCCAATAATCATAATTTTTACTGCCACACCTATATCCTTTCATTCGAGAATGCAAATAGTTTTGACTGGTTCTTAAACAATTATTTTTGTTTATTTTCAAGGCTTAACTGGAATATGTAGGTTACAATAATCTCAGTTTTGTCAAACATGTTCGTCTGAAATTTTTCTTGTTAGCTTAAAATTTCAAAAATGAAAAAAGGAACTTTTTATACGTAGGTTAATTTGAGATCAATTAAGGTTGTAATGAACATGTTAATATAATTTATGTTCTCAAACACAGAGAAAGTGTAACAAAATTTGGATTAACAAATAAAGGCAAGATATTTTAAAATTCTGAACCGGCATCAAAAACTTTACCTAACAAATTCAGTTACACTGAATAATAACTGTTGTTATCCCAAATATGCTCATTCGGGCAGAAATTGTCGTGGTTATTTATCTACGTTAGAATATAGCAAAAATGTAAATGTTAACGCGAGCGGTGTGTGGTTGTGCATTTTGCGTTTCAATGACATAACGGAAACAAATGTTTAGTTAGGATTTCTTAACTGTATCTTTCAACATTCAAATTCATCGGTACAACATGTACAACATGTGCATGGCCCGTGAAAAATTTTATGATGCAACACATCCAGTGTATCCCTCGCCTGAATCTTTCGGCAACTCTTTCGATTTTGATTCGTCCTCGAACATAACGGGTTGTCAATCGGCGATGATTTTATTCCATTTTTAGTCGAACCGGAAATAACATATGTTCCATTTCACTGTTTATAGCTATAATAACGAAAATAGAAATAAAAGTCATATCAGAACGGCTTATTTTGCAATTCTGAGGAGGAATTCAAAATTCTACTTTTCGTATTTTGAATAATGGAGTCGTTTCCAAATAACAAAAATGTACTGAACATAAAAATATCTAAACTACTTACACTATACATGTTACACAAAAGTGTACAGTTAGGAATTGTAAATAATTCCTTTAAAAAATAAGTAAATATGTATAATCGTTGGCCTCATTAGTTATTATACATAATTATTGAAATTTTCAGAAATAATGCATAATTACTAAATTATCAAGAAGTAATTATGTATAATTGCTGAAGACTAATAATAATTAGAATAAAATTAAACTTTTTTGATGTGTTAAAAAAAATTACAAGCAATGCACTATAAGCACAACGCATTACCTTTCACAGAAATTAAACCCCTTGAACTTACACATTTTTTGATACTAGATTCGGAATCTCTCCAGTACCTATTGTGCAAGTGCGACACATTTTTATATTAAGTATACGTTACGATGGCAACAAATTGCATATCGCTTTTTATGAACGTCTGTTTTTATTTCCTCTCTCTAAAAAGATAAAACAACAAAACAAAACAAAAAGCAAAAAGCAAGCAAAAACAAATGCTAAAAAATATGACAATTTACTACATTTGTCAAATCATACTGTATATCTAATCGTGAAAATTTGTATTTAAAGCTAATACTTTAAATTTATTAAATTCGACTTTATAATTTTTATTTTACGGGGCCTGGGTGTTGATAAGGCCCGCAGTAGAGCCTAGCTTATCATAAAAAGGACATTTATTATAATATTATTAACTAAATTCGATTTGCATGCCCAAACTCCTTCGCAGCAGGCTTCTCCTCCCCGACAAAAATAGGTCAGGATTATCCCACTGCTATAGGCTTGTATGAATTCCATCAAGATTATTGATAAGAATTTTTATTTCAATACATTTTCAAAATTTTACTAAAGTTAGCTATGAAAACAACAAAATTTTCTGTAATATTTTTTTTCTTAGAAATTAATTCAATTAGTTGTAAAAACGGTTTAAATGTTTAGGCACTATTTAAAAGTGAAGTTAAGTAGAAGTATTAAGGCTATACTATAAACAATGTGGTTGCGTAATGCATTAAGGTATATGTCAGTACATGTACTATTCATGGTTTTTAAGTTAGCGTTGGTGTCAAAAAGAGGTCACTGAAAAGAAGCCCGGAAAGCCTGAAGCAGTGATTAGTGTACGGACCGTTACGAACGGGAACTGGGACTGTGAGGAGTTTGTTGCATGCCTTCAAAGTTATAGATATATTTTGATTGTATTGTATAGGTAAAGACTTCATGTGTAGGGAATACTTGTGTCTAATATCTTTTTGTATTTTATGCAAATAAGATATGTAAATCAGCCTGTCGTTAACTATGTAGTGTTGCAAACATGTAAACCACCAAATCACTTACTCACTATATGATTTTGGTTTTAGAGTAGTTTACCATATCAAAAGTTATCAAAATACTTAGTATATAAAAGAAGAGAATAAACGAGCGTGTGAACTTTACGGCCATATTTTACATATTTACTAAATGAAATGTGTTTCAAGAGATTGTTGATTTCAACAGTATTGTACAAATATTGACATGTGTATTGGAATGCTTGTGCTTTATTCTGCAAATTTACTAAAATATCAAACCAGTAACTTTGTATAAAGTCATCTTTAAAAATCTGTAATTCTGTATAATTTCTGGTCTAATTTATGAAGTAAATATATTTCCTAAGCCTTTTAGTAATTATACATTTTTACTGAAATTTCAGAAATTATGTATACAGAAATCCTAATTAAAGACTGTCCCTGTAACATATATATGTTACAGTAAAAGTGTATAATTAGAAAATTATACATAATTCCTGAAATTTCAGTAAATATGTATAATTGCTGAAGGGGTTAGGAAATATATAATATGGAGTAGGCATTGCCTACATGCGAGCATAGCTAAAAGGGACTACGTTTTGTTTATATAATTAACCAAAACATTTAATAAGTATAAATGAATATGAGGATTGAACGTTTCTCTAAGTCACTACAGCTCTAGGTATATAGTTCTTAATTTTATTTTATTTTTATCTCTATCATCAAATATTGTTTTCGGAGCTGCGTCTTGGAGCGATTCTATATTAATTATTTACCAATTGTGGTGAATGGGTGTAGAGTTGCATCAAGACCCAGTTTCTATTGTTTGCATTATTTCTCATTATTATGTCATTTTGTATTTGTTATAACCATTTATTGTAAATGTGCTAAACAAATAAATATTAGTATTAGTATTATAATGTATTTGGGGCGAGATGGTATGGGGCGGTTAAGCTTCGAGACACTTAGTTTCGTACGTGCATATAACAAAGACGAAACGAGCAGCTTATGTGTATTTATTATTTTAAAAATATTATTTTCTTGTAAAAAGCGCAATTTATTATTTTTTTAAGCATTATTTCTTTTCTTATAAATTATTTTAACATTCACTCCGGTGCTGTAAAAATAATAACCCTTTCCTTTTAAAAAATCTAAATCAGTATTAGTAAAGTTCTCGCGGAAACAAATACCGTAGAGCTCTCCGCTCGAGCGGGCACTTCGTGCCCGCTTGCGAGCTATGCTCGCTATAATTCCTAATTCTTACCAGTAATTATACATAATTACTGACTTTTAAAGAAGTTTTTATACAAAATTACTGATTTGATTTTGGTAAAATTGTAGAATAGGGCACAAGCATTCCAACTCATAAAACTATAACTTTTGAAATTATCTATCTTTTGACACAAATTTTATTAATTTAATACTTTTAAAGAACTATGATTGTTTTATTCACAAAAAAAAAAGAAATACGATAATAATAGTGAAGTCAATTTTAATAAGTTTAAAGGTAAAACTTAATAAACATATTTTTTTAAAGATTTTTAAGTCAGAGGGAAAAAACGTCTTTATATCTCTATTTATTTTTCGTTTAAATAACAGTATCAGAAAGTGTGTCAAAGAATATACAGCTCAGGCTTTAATTCTTTGCATTGAATAACTTTGGTAAAGGTCCATATCTTGGGCAACTCATTTTTGACTCACATGCTTTTTGTGTAGTAGTGCAGGGTTCCCTAGCCTAAAAGTCAAATTAGAATAAGTTTAATACCATTTCATTAGCTTTTAGGAATCATACATAATTACTGCTAAATACTTTAGTAATTATGCATAATTCCTTAAAAAAAACAGTAATTATGTATAATAACTAATGAAGCCAGTATAAATTATACATATTTACTGATTTTTTTAGGAATTATGTATAATTCGTAATTATACACTTTTACTGTAACATATATGCGATTGCAATATCTATTGAAACAAATTGAGTAAATGACTTAAACTCAAAATGTGTATTTAAGATTAAGAATATGGAATATGCGACAGAAAGACACGATCCACATATTAAAATGATTTTGAAATTGTACAAAAGCAAAATTTCACTGCGTATGAAGCGCTTATTTGGATTAACCTTTATCAGACACGCTAGTAGTAGAAACTTGGAAAACCGGTAGAATATTACATTTGATAAAACAAAAACAGAAGCCAAAACATATTACAACAATGACCAAGCAGATAAATTTATCAATTTTTAAAGAAATAGCCAAACGTTGTCAAATTTATGAAATATGTAAGAAGCAGAGGTACCAATGGGGTATCCGAATGTCAAAAGTCCGAAAGGGCAGAGACTAAACCAGTAAACACAAACAAGAACGGGACAAAACAGACAACACGTAAAACATGGAAACACAAAACAACTGAATATCAATCAACAACGCGAACTCCAGTCGAAACAAGAGTGAACTCAGGTGCTCCGGAAGAGTAAGCAGTTCCTGCTTGCTATAGCACACCCGTCGCGTTGCCAATAGTCCATTCAGCGTGTCAAATCCAGTAAAGGAAGACAAAACAACACACTATGACAAACCAACATCTGCACTCATCTGAGAGATCGAAATCCCATATTTGTCTATAAGTGCATGATGTCTTCCGTAAAATTTCTTGAGTGAAGACAGCAACCGAGGAGCAACATAACCCTGTGTGAGCAATTTTTGCGTCAGACATGTCGCTCTGCTAAGGAAATCGATGTAAGTCCCGCACGCTCTGGAGTAACGAATCAATTGAGATACGTAAACTCCATAAGCTGGAGCTGACGGAATATTGCTACACAAGAAGGGGAAGTTGACGATTGGAAAGTCTTTTAAACACATTCCAGTACTCGAAAATATATAAAACCATACATTTGGAGCACGGGGAAGCTTTCTACGACCTACACACGGCACTAAAGCCAAACTCTGAAATAATGTTAAAAACGAAAGAATATGGAATATGCGCCAGAAAGACACGATCCACATATTGAAATGATTTTGATAAATGTACAAAAGCAAAATTTCACTGCTTGTGAAGCACTTTTCTTGATTAGCCTTCATCAGACACGCTAGGAGTAGAAAACTTGGAAAATCGGTTGAATATTAGATTTGATCAAACAAAAACAGAAGCCAAAAATATTACAACAATGACCAAACAGATAAATTTATAATTTTTAAATACAAATGACAACAAAGTTCCAGACAATTAATTTTGCTACGCCTGACGCGCGTTTCGTCTATTCAAGACTCATCAGAGGCGCTCTACCAAAAATATTGAAAATGCCAAACACTGTATGAATATGAAGAGCATAGAACAGTATAACCAAAAAATACCAAACTGGGGAACCAAATAAGAGAGAGCCTAACGTTGTCAAATTTTGAAAATAGGTAAACTGCGTCTTTCCAACACATATTCCAGTACTCAAAAATATATAAAAGCATACTACTGAAGCACGGAGAAGCTTTCTACGACCTCCACACGGCACTAAATCCAAACACTGTAAAAATAATAAAAACGAAAGAATATGGAATATGCGCCAGAAAAACACGATCCACATATTGAAATGATTTTGATAAATGTACAAAAGCAAAATTTCACTGCGTGTGTAGCTCTGTTCTGCATTAACCTTCATCAGACACGCTATTAGTAGAAAATTTGGAAAACCGGTAGAATATTAGATTTGATAAAACAAAAACAGAAGACTGTTTTAATATCCCACTTTTAAAGCAGCGGGTTGGTTCTGTCCGTCCGTGATTTTGTCCTTCCATCTAATGGATTTTCCTCAATACTTTCAGGAAAACTTGCTTGTATAATGTAAATGTACACCTCCCATTGTCTTGATTTATCAGATTCTTGCGGTTTCTAAGCCATATATTTTATTGGACCCAATGATTTTCTTCATTTTCCAGAGAATATTTCTTCTACATTAATAGCTCTTATGGAAAACCATTCTTTTTTGCCACCAAAATTTTTAAAAATAAAGAATATGAAATATGTGCCAGAAAGACAAGATCCACACATTGACATAATTTTTATACATAGTCAAATTTAAAAGTAAAATTTCACTGCGTGTATATAGGCCGGTGACCAAGACCACATTTCAAAAAGTTTAATCGTCATGAATAACATACAGCTATATCATACCTCTTTCGATTTCTTATTGTCTCTTCTTCAAAATAAGATTGGTCGTCAAAGCCAAAATTGGTGCAAATTTTCATAAAACAAGGTCAAAGGTCAACATTTGTTTTTTGAACTTTTTGTATTAAGACCATTTTCTTACGATTGAAGAGATATTTGAGGTACCAAAATCGACTAAACAGATTAGACTTGATATTTGACTATATTTGTACCGATTTTCGTGCCTTTTCAAAGTAAAAGATAAACTTTCTCGATTATATACTTTTGAAAAGGGGGAGGGTTTTTGTGTCATTTTGACACATAAAAGTTTTTTATTAAAAAATTCCATGAGCTTTTAAATGTTAATTTTGATAAAACGTGCAAGAAGTATCATATCTTTTTGAATATTTAAAAGGAAATCAGCATAAACTAAACAAAAGGCGTAAAATTTGGACAAAATGACATGTACCCCTAACAACTATGTGAATTAGAAAAAAATCTGTTTTTACAAAAGTTCAGAAATATTGCAATTTTACTATTAATTTTTTGCATAATTTTAAACTAGAAGTAGACATTTTTCAAATACATCATTTAACATGAAATTATCGGATTTGTTAATCACTTACATAGAGGTTTATTAAAAAAGGGGGGAGGGTCATCAGATATATATGATCATAACTCTATCAAAAAAGTATATCACGCTGGTGGAAGAAATAAGTAAAATACCTTAAAATGTTTCGAATATAGTATATGAAAAATGATTTACATTGATTTTTAACAATTACAGTGTTAAATTTACAATCACTAACGCATTTGTACACGCATTGCAAAGAATACACACCTATGGCTTTTTCGTTTCTGTCGCGCGAAAGCATTTCATTTTAGCCTTTCCTTAGCCACCAATCTTTTTCCAAATCTCATTTTTGTTCTTTTGCCATTTATGTTCTAGATACAGAAAGGTGCAGTTGTTCTGAAGCAGATTTTGAAACATATACATAACACATTTCCATAGGACAGTTGGACAACAGTAGACAGTGACCATTATTTCACATCTACGTCACATGTATTAAACATTTCTTGAATTAGCCAGTTAAATGCGTTTTACAAGTTTTTCAATTTCTCAAAGACTTAACAGAAATGATGGAAAAGCCAGTGTGGTACATTGTGTGGTATTAGGGAGCAACCATTTAATTTTAGCCACAAAAAGTTCACATTTTCCGAAAATAAAAAGGCAGGATGAAAAAAAATCCATGGACCCCATGCATAAACATCTGATGGTTGCTCCCTTAGTTTATAGCAGCGTCAGTAAAAATGAAGTATCATACAAGTAAAAATAAATGAGACAACAAACTTTACTATACTTATCATTTAGTGCTGAAAGTGTTTTTAATTATTTGGCTATAGTTGCAGAATTTTACAAAAAGAAAAATAAACTTTTGAGGGAAATCGGAAACTTATTTCATATGTAAAAAGCTCGACTTCAGTCATAAAAAATGAACTGCTTTTTGGTTTTAAAAGTATAAACTTTGGCTTTACAAATATCGAAACAAGAGTGAACTCAGGTGCTCCGGAAGAGTAAGCAGTTCTTGCTTGCTATAGCACACCCGTCGCGTTGCCAATAGTCCATTCAGCGTGTCAAAACCGGTAAAGGAAGACAAAACAACACCCTATGACAAACCAACATCTGCACTCATCGGAGAGATCGAAATCCCATATTTGTCTTTAAGTGAATGATGTCTTCCGTAAAATTTCTTGAGTGAAGACAGCAAACGAAGAGCAACATAACCCTGTGAGAGCAATTTTTGTGTCAGACGTGACGCTCTGCAAAGGAAATCGATGAAAATCCCGCACGCTCTGGAGTAACGAATCAATTGAGATACGTTAACTCCATAAGCTAAGACTTTAAATAACATGAGATAACTTTTATAGGAAAAAGTAATCTGTTTCTTCGTTGAGATCTAATGGTTGTGTCCATCACACATAGTAATACAAAAGGATATAAAAACCCTAGTAACCAACAAAATCAAGAAGACACACAGTACAATACAGTAGAGACGAAAACTACGTGAATTTCTCAAAAAAGAAAAAATAATAAATTGAACTCTTGCAATCGGATGTATATGCAGTAATAGCTTCTTCAATATACACAAACTGATTACTTTCTGTTTGTTACAACTTTATAGAGTTCCTTTACCGTCCTTTCGTGTGCTCTTGTTGTCTTTTGTCTAAGGTTCTCTCTAGTGGAAATTAACTTTGATCGATTCGATTTTTATTGTGTGTTTAGTTTTTGTGCTTTGTCTAGCTAGGAATATTGATAGGGGAAGGTTGGGCCAAAAACAAAAACTAGTTTTACCTCGCCACATATTATATGTGCCTGTCCTAAGCCAGAAATCTTTGACAAAGCTTTCCTTTGTACTTGTCTTTTTGGTGTCTTCTGTTCCTTGTTTAAGAGGGGGTTTATCTGTGACTATTTCAGGACTGGATTTGAATTATATGCACTTTAGACCATAGGCCAATTGCAGAATCGCGAGCATCGCCTACTGGCCTCGTCGAAGGCTGCTGGTGATTGTTCATTGTGGTTTTTCTGAATTGCCGCTTGATTGTGAGCTGTGTCGCGTACACTTATTCAACATCTCATTATTTCCTATTTGAAAGCCTGTAAAAGACCAGTTCGCATAGCTAAATATTTAAAACAATTGAAGACAAAAATTTATAGTAATGATCACATTCACAGGCGTTATTAAGAATAAGTTTTTGCATAAATCAGAGCAATTTCTATTTCACAAATCAAAATCATTGATTCACCGTCTATGGTTTTGTTTTAAAATTATGTCATATCAAAAACTTTATTTACATACTATTTTGAAATAATAAATGATAGACCATTTAGAAAAATGTATTTTACAATAAATGTACTATTATTAACCTGATAAAAAGCTGAATTTTCAATTAAATCAACAAAATACATAAGTAAGTAATCGAGTTTTTGGGTGCACTCGACATGTTTATATTGTAAAGGTGATTAGTATCTAAAACATATCGGAATAACGGAAATTTCCGTGAAATAGACATATCTTGTCTATCCATGTCATCTTTGAAAATGAATAAATACTTTATAAATACTAGAGAATTTTGGAATTGTACATATTGATTTTAAGACTTATGCCTTAAATACTGTTTTCGTCATATTTAAATTCAAAAATATCGTAGCATCTTTGATAAATGAAATACGGAAGAAGGTGTTTGCTGAATTTTATGCAGAGTTTATGTCTTTTGAATCCAAAATTTCTTTTGTCAGGGAGTTTATTCTCCATAGATTTATGTTTTCATGTAAAACAATGAACGTTTTTGTAAAAGGTGTTCTAAAAACAGACAGTTTTTGACATTTTTAATCGGAAATATACATTTTATGAAAGCGACTTTTGTAGATATATCTTTCCTTTTTTTCTCAAAAAACTTACTTTTGCAAAAAATCGCACCGTACGACTTTTTGACGACCAAGCTAAATTCAAAGAATAATCATTTTTCTACAAATGTGCCAAATTTCAGCTGTATGTTATGAAGTGAAATTTAACTCTCTTAATAATCGACTTTATTGAAGTTGGTCACCGCACTAATAGCGGTTTTTGGAATAATCTTCATCAGACAGGCCAGATTTGAAAATGGAAGACCGGTATGTTATTGAATTTGGAAAAAACTAAATATTCAAGCCAAAAATATTAAATCAATGAGTAAGCAAAATAAATTTATCAATTTTATAGTAGCTAGCCTAAAATTTGTGATTAGAATATCAAAAACTGAACTTACAATTCTGGAAACATGTAAACAGTGTCTCTCCAACGCATATTCCACTACTCTAAAATATATAAGAGCATACAACTGAAGCACAGGGAAGCTTTCTACGACCTCCACACGACACTAAAGCCAAACAGAAATAAATTTCAAAAATAAAAATAAAGAATATGGAATATGTGACAGAAAGACATAAAAAATAGGTGGTCTCTCAAAAAAAAATATTCTTTTAAAGGTTCATCCCAATTTTACTCGCATGCATTATATAATTTAATTTAGGAATATAGAATCTTTCTTGACATATATATAAACGTTAATAAATAAATAATAAGATTATGGTTGACTATTTACCGACACAGTGTCACAATTGTTTATTTATCTAAATGCCTCGATCTTTTTATTTTGTTTTGGGAACTGTACTTATACATGTATTATGTAGAAGATCCCTTTTTATTCGACCGCAAAATTTTTGCCATAGTGTAATGTTATGGCGATGTCGTTGTCGTCGTCTGTAGACTTTTGGTTTCCGTGCGATAACTTGAGTAAATAACGACTGATTGTTATGAAATTTTGATATGATGTTGGTAACTACTAAAAGAAGGTTGGTATTGAGATTTGTGGTCCTACCGTCTTAGAAAAGGGCTAAAAATGATATATATTTTTTATTCAGTCGATTTTGAAAATTCTTTTTTTTGTTGAATTGCTCATTGAATTCTGAAAAATAATTGTGCCAATGGTTTTGATATATATTGCAGTGTCACACTGCAACCACTAGGGGTAGAAAGATGAATTTTAGGTCATTGATTGCAGTGTGAGTGGGGACTGTGCTGAAGGTTTCTGAATTTTGATTATGCCCCTAGGGACTGGGCTGCAAAGGTAGCTAAAGGGCACATCAGTCCTTCGTCACGCGACTCCTCCTTGGTTATTTGGAATACAGAACTGAAACTTGGCTCAGAAGTTGCACTATGAATGTAGATTCTTCCGAAGGTTTCGGAATTCTGATAATACTCTTAGGGGCTGGGCTGCAAAGGTAGCCTAAGGCCACATAATTTCTTCATCATACAACTTCTCCCAAATGTTGATTGTACCGAAGGTTTCGGAATTTTGATGCTGCCCCTAGGGGCTGTGCTGCATAGGTAGCATAAGGGCACATTACTCCTTCGTCACGCATAATTCTTTACATTACTACATTTTGTATCACTCCCACTGCCAGGGAAAAATCTTATATCAATACATATACATATTATAGTACTAGTAATGCCCATTATTAGTAGAGTAGACGACACCTTGATTTGAAAAAAATAATGTCCCCACCGAACAAACTCAAATATTATATATTGTTGGAAAGAGCAGGACCTAAGCTATCGAAGTATGTTTGTCGTAAGAATCAGAGTTGGTCGAGTTTAAAGAAATTCGAGGTCAAAGGTCAAAAGGCAAAAAAACATTAAAGAATACTCAATAATGTTTTCTTTTTATTTCTTACTTTTATTTATGCTCAATATTTAAAAAACTTACCGAAAATATAGGATATAATATCTAAAAAAAATTATAAACACAAAAAAAAATTCGAAAGAACCATCGATATATCATTAATAATTAATAAAATTTATATCAAGGTCGAATTTCCCCCCTTTTCTTGAAGGCATTTTCAGCTCGAGTTTGCTTTAAATTAGAACCGTATTTACTGCATTTTTTTCAGTTTGCTTCATGGCAAACAGGTCAAATATGTTTTCTGAAATATTTTCTGGCCACATAATAATTAATGAATGTAATTTTAAGGTTATTTAAAAGGGGTGATATTATAAACAAGAGATGAAAACCTAGGTTGGAAACTTATTTTACATATGGTCAAAGGTACAAAAGGTTTAAAAGCGTTAATTTCAAAATATTGAGCACATATAAGAATTGCAGACCTACTTTTTGACTTTTTCAATGACATAAGCCATTTAATGTGATCGTCAACACTCCTCCCAAATTACGTTGAATGCCAACATATAATGACAGAATTTTTCTTCAAAAACGTTATAGAATTTCATAAAACGTACACAAAATATTTTGCATATCAAAACAATGATTGTTCAATATCAAAAGTTCCAATAAAAGTTAAATTAGGGGTTCCCCATAGCAAAACAAAAATTCCAATGATTGACGTAGGGGTACCTTTATTTTAATCGCTATTACTCCTACACTATTACAAGAATCCTTCTAAAAATTTCACACACATTTGGTCACGTGATGCTATA
This sequence comes from Arcuatula senhousia, assembly GCA_963971305.1. Classification (NCBI taxonomy): domain Eukaryota; kingdom Metazoa; phylum Mollusca; class Bivalvia; order Mytilida; family Mytilidae; genus Arcuatula; species Arcuatula senhousia. Next base: position 19,444,922 of record OZ020304.1, on the reverse strand, counting down.
TAATCTCTGCTTATAAGAGTTTGATACGGATGACAATTTGGAACATTTATAAGCGCAGTACGTGTTTTGTGATTTGTATACAAAATGTGACTTTTATCAATTAATGCCATTTTTTCCTTTTAACTATCTTTGATATTTAAGAAATTTAAATATTTTCTTTCCCATATAGTGATATTGTAATTTTAATATTTCGGATTGCATTCAGAAAATATTTGGAGCTTCCTATTGGTCGAAATTTAACAAAGCCATCTAAGGGATACACATGTGTTATGTAGCACTGATTCACAACCAGTGCTTTAAATTTCATAGACACTGAGACAAACTAATTTTTATATAGATAGATAGATAGATAGATAATTTGTATATAATGTTCTTGAACATAAAGCATTTATGCTTTTCTTAAATGAAAAATCTGGGGTTTTCCATATAAAAACAGGGGCTTATTTATGCTTAAGTCAATGGGGTATCATTTTCTTGGCTAGAATAATTACTTGAAAGATAACAAGACGTTTAAATAATCTTTGAAACATATTTTTTCTTAGATTTTGGTATTGTTCTTTTGGAGAAAAGCCACAAAAGATATATCGCGGCGAAATAGACCTTTTAAGTTTCTAAACACTAAAAACTCGGATGTTTTTCTCTATATTTCATTTACAGCAATCATTAAAAAGATAATTTTCTGGACAAATGCTTTGTGACATTGTCTCGTTTCATGATTGTTTATTGTTTGTTCAATCTCAAATATGGTGGTTTCTACAGCAAATCATGAAAGTGTTACTTTCAATCACAAGGGCAATCTTGTTTGTGCTCTGAAATACCTTAACTAATGCTTTAAAAGAAAGGAATTTCTAAAAATAGTATATTAGATAGACCCGTAAAACACATATTTAATTCATTGATTGATTTTTGTTTAGACAAAACATTTGTGGCTTAAGAAGTTAACACAGACCAGAGATAATCGTCTGTTTTTGCATCTGCCAAAAGACAGCCTATTGAAATTGGTTGAAACATTTGCAAAACTGTCCCTACATAATTTCCGTGTGTAACTGGGATTCAAAAAGAACTATGGGAAAGCTCACTGAGGATACCCTCGCTTCATATTATACTCTATAGTGAGAAAAAAATCAAACTTTCTCCTCTAAATGATATTTTAATGCAATAAATTTTCTTCATACGCCTGTCTATGTTATACCTTTTCGTCTCATGTAAAGATTCATCCAAATCCATCAAGCGGTTTAAAAGATGTCAGGAAGTGACTGAGCTCCTTTGCTTTAATGTCGGGTCATATTAAGTATCTTAATGACACATCGACCTGAAAAACACTGCAATCGTGGTTCCTTGTTTGTTATATAACTAGTTCGAGAGTTTAAAAAAGTTCTTATCTCTTCTGACCATTTGGAGCATTCAAGTTTATCAATATCAAAAGATACTTCCATAAACATCTCTCTTTTTTCATCGAAATAAACAAAATGTATTTAACTGATGGTATGCATAGTCACGAATTGTCGGTTAACATATCTGAACAACTTCACAAATAATGATCAGTAATGCATTTTGTCCCCATCATATGAATGACAACCCTAGCACTTCCTTTTGTATTCATTGATGACAGTGATTATGAACTTTGAAATATAAACAACACAAATTAAGGCACGAAACAAGTAAACTTGGAAAGAAACTTACACACACAATAACAACAGAACAACAAATTTAGCCACACAAAAGCACAAAACTATCGCAATTTCAAACAAAACTAACACATTTATTATGTTGAAATACATGTCCTATTTTTTTGATAAAGTAATGAACATACCGCCTTCTAATTTTGGGAAAATGTGTATTGTATGTGTTAATTTATTTCATCAATATCAATGATATTACTAAAAAGCTTTTAATATGGTAAATGAAAATCCTCATAATTTTAGTAGTATTTTATGCGTTTTTCAAAAGGAATTATCACCAAGAAATTGCACTTCTTTTGTAAACTTATTGCATTGCCAGACAAGATATTTCTATTATGTACTTGATAAAACCAAATATAACATAAAAACCGAAATATTTGCATTAAATTTCATGTTTTATTGATATACTATCAAACAGTTGATCGAGGGTACCCCTTTTCAACGTACTATTAATAAAACTCGACCGTACGAACTTCTTGCTACAAGTTAGAAATAAAACTAGAAGCATGTAGTATTCGTTTAAGCCCAAATTTAGCAGTATGTCTTTTCGGGACATTAAACTTTTAAATAAAGCGTCTTTTGAATTCCGTCTACTCTATTTTTCTATTATTTGCCCTTATATTATCAAACACCAGAGTATCGCGGGGTTATGCAGCGTGTGTGCTTTGAATAGTACTTTATTTATTTTTTTTCTCTGATTGTTTAAAGGCGGAATGATTTTTTTATGTCTAGCATTTAGTTTTTCAAGTTTCCAATATAACAAAGGTGGATCCAAGCGGGGCGGAACTTTTCTTATGAAAACATTTTTTGCTCAATATATAGGAAATATTTTAAACTTGGCAAGTCCGCATCCTTTTTGGTGCCAATGAATCAACTGTCTTCAAACTATCACCTCACGAAGTTTCAGATCAAACGGTCCACACACTTCCGAGAACAACTCCTGACAAGTTCGTGTATCAGGTTGACGGAAGCAAAAGAAGAAAGAATAATAATAAGAAAAATAAGAAACAGAGTAAAAACAATATGTCCCCGACGACATTTCGTGGTCGGGGACATAATAATAGTAAGAAGAATAAGAAACGGATTAAAAACAAATATGAAGTGTCGTCGGGGACATAAAAATAAGAAACGGAGTAAAAACAATATGTCCCCGACGACACTTCGTGGTCGAGGACATAATAATAATAAGAAACAGAATAAAAACAATGAATCTCCCAAACATAGTGTTTGGGAGATATAATTACATAAAAGTTCCAGACAATAAAATTTGCTACGCCTGACCCCTGAAAATTTAAGAAAGGACAAGGAATGATAACAGCCTAATTTTGACCCCATATTTTTTGGAATCATTAAACTTAGCTGAGAATATGCAATAATTTATATACTTTAAATCAGTTATAATATACTACACATATATATCATCATGATTTTGTTTAAAGTTTTTATTGTTATGTTAAAATAGTTACTTACAGTGGCTTAAAATTGTGATTTGGGAATTAACGGAAAAAACCTACCATGGTAGTGGTTTTTGGAAAATAAAGGTAATAACAAAACTACCGAACTTGAATGACCAATCTCATAGTCCAGAGAAAATGACAAAAACGAATCAGTCATACCGGAGAATTTGGTAGATCACAATGGTCCTGACTTGGTTCAGGCATTTCAAAGGAAATTGTTTTTTAACCAGGTTTTATGGCACCAAACCTCCCTTTTCCATTGCGATCTTAGGATCCGGTAATGACCATAGTTGTGAGACATAATAGGGAACTTGAGGTGATCATCTCAGTACAGCAGACCAGTCAAACACTAATTAAAACAATTAACTATCATATCTTTTAATCAATTTTGAAATTTTCTTCTAGTGGCTGATAACGAAGAAAGAATTTTTTTAGGGATCGCAAGAGACGTATTTTCTTATAGCCCTGCTCCAAAAGTCGGTCACGAAGAAATCGGTGTATGATAAAAAAAAAATCAGTGAAATGTGTGCAAGCTCTGGCATATCGAATAAGTTGTGAAATATAAACACCGTAAGCAGGGGATGTAGGTATATTGCCCTGTAGATTAGGATAATTAATAATTTAAATTTAATTGAAAATTAAAATCGTCTCTTTTATCGTAAATTTTTGTACTGAGATGACCACCTAGGTTAAATTCGAGGTGCAAATCCAAGAAAGACGTGGAACAATTTGATTCTGTGGTCTCTTTAATCTCCAATTCTGGGGGATATATTGAAGGAATCCATCTACTAAATGAAGTGTTATTGACAGAAGTGACATCATCAATATATCTGAATGTAAGATTAAATGACCATGCCTATTTCATCTTCTTGTTCTTTACGAGTCCCTGAAGAAATTCAGTCTCGTAAGAGTATAAAAACAAATCGACGGATGAGAGAACCACAGTTTGTGTCCATTGGAATGCCGATTTGTTGTTGATAAATCTCTCCTCCGAAGGTGACAAATATGTTGTCAATGAGGAAATCAAGCATACTGCAAACTTGTTCCAGTGTGTAACAAATTTTATTTTTGAAAGATGTTTTGGAAAAATATGTAGAGTTATAACACAAAACAACAACATTCCTAGAGTTTGAAAAGGCTTTTTCGAAAAGTTTTTTTTTCAGGCGACAGTTTAGTTTTTCGTGTGGCCAGGTAGTTAATAAAGTTAAAAAATCAAAAGTTTTCAAAGATTGAAGACCCAGAAAATGATCTTGATTTAAAATGATCTAACAAATCTTTTGACTTCTTCAAAATCCACATGGTTGATTCCACTACGATTATAAATAGTGTCGCAGTATGCTTGTTCACCTTCATTGACAGCAGACAAGATTTTAGTTAAATGGACGGACAGCTATATACCTTTCTTTGTACGGATTTTTGTGAAGTTTAGGTATCCAGTACAAATATGGTAACTGTCTATGTTCCTCTTTCATTTGAATACTGAAAGAGGACATAAAAGAGCTATGGATGGCTATGATTTCATCTATGTTAAATGTAGTCCGTTTGTATGTAGCATTAGCGGAAGTATTACCATCAATGTCTAGTTCTTTTATTAGACAATTGTAATAATGTGCTTTACATATTGAAAGCCTTGCTAAAATTAACTATGAGTCACGCAGAGGACCACTGCAATAATTTATGTGAATAATCATTTAAGGTGGTTTGGGAGTATAGAACTGAGCATGTTTTTCAGACATCTTGCAAATTCTAAGTCTGGATTTCAATTAAAATGACTTAAAATAGCACAATAGATGCAAAAATTAATTATTCATTCTTTTTTTATTAATGATTTAAATATAACATAAGTAATTAAAAAGTAATAAAGCCTTTTTGTCTAAAAAGTTCTATTTTCAGGGGCGGAAAACTGTGTAAGAAATTTTTATATAGAATTGTGTGGGAAAAATTAGTTTTTTTTCTCAAATATGTAGAAACGAGGCCCATGACCTCAAGTTTTATCATGCATTTCAAAAGATAGTATATGTAGCTCGTCATTTGTGAAATATAACTAGATTCTGATGGATTTCTAGCTCAGAGTGATGCTACATAACCCTTTTCCTTTATAATCTAATGAAAAACAGAAATCTAGTTCATCAACTTCGCACAGTCATAAATCTGTAGAAAGGTCCGTGATTCCCGATTATTTTTGCATTTTTTTAATTGTTCATCAACATATATATGATAGTTAAATTCTACAATATTTTACAAACATCTGATTGATTTTGCTTATACCCACGAACCACCTTAAAACAAAGAAACTAACCATAATTGATGTGGCTAATAAAAAACTTGCAGAAAACCACTCGAAATTTGCCTGATTTAAGAATGGTCACTCTTCTTGCTACAGAATTTCAGTCCTATTTCTAACCTCCCCTAGATTTTACCTTTAAATAGTGAGGATTTTTTTTTGCACAATGTTTGCCATATTTAATGGCATTTTCTAATTATACTCACCTTAGAACACAACTGCTTAAAATTTCATGAAATTCTTGTAGCTTTTGATATACACTGTCTTTTGACAATCCATCGCCTTTATTAACAAGAAGCAAAGTATTAAGGTTTTATTGGACATAAAAGTTGCAATTTACAGTATATAAAACACAAAGACTATAATATTGACAAACTATTAGAGTTGAACTTTTAAAAAGAAAACTATGTTTATGAGCAAAATCTAATTAGTTTCCTATTGTCAATGGTTATATTTCTTCAGATTGTTATGCTGTTTCGTCACAACACTGCATCTTCCTACTACTTGACATGCCCAGCACAACCACAGAGATATTTTAGAAAAGCTGGCTGCACCAATCCTGCTAAACCACACTATACATGTTTGCTTAATGTATTAGATGGTAAAAATTACGAGAGCTGTGAAGACGGGTTTCCATTTGAAGTCAAAAAGGGCGAGTAATTTAGTTTTGCTTTAAAATGAAAAGCGTTTGAGCAAATTTTTGAACTTACTCACGCAAGTGAGGTAGAACTATAGTCTAGATAATTACATGTAGCTCACAAGCATCATCATATGTTTCGTTAAGGCATGAAAAATAAAAAGAAATACATTCTTTATAAAATAACAACTTAATACGTTTTGGTTTTGGTGTTTAAAATGTTTATGCCAATGATAATTTTATCCTGAATATCTTATGAATTGCCACACTATCATTATTATATACTATAACTATTATTTTGTACTTCGTCATATTATACCCCACGCCACGAAGTTGCTTATGTTTTTAATAGGTCCGCCAGTCCGTCCTTCAGTTATCAAATGTTGTGGAAACAACTCCTCTGAACTACTTAGCAGAATTAAACGAAACTTTGTTTATGCAGGAAGTACACCATTTGTAGTTGTGCATATCAAAACGATTTTTTATCCGCGAAATTTGGTGGGAGTAATGGTCCTTTGAACTGAAACAATTGTAAAAAATATTTATTTATTATCATGTTGATGCAACTCTTTTGAAATAACTGAATGAAATTTGATATAGTAGGTAGTAAGAAGTACACCATTTGTTGTAGAGTAAATTGTTACAAACGAACTATTTATTCACAATTCCTAATTCTCAAGGATAATAAAGATAATGGTATGTGAGCGTATTCACTAATGTTCTTCTTACACTACCGTTTTTATATTAGGAAATAAGAAAATCAGAAGACCTGGTATAACAACTGACAAATGTGAGAAAACCAGATACCAACCCATACCATTTACAACAGATGAATTCAGTAAATGTATGTACAGTAAATCTCTTTGCTCAGAGGAAGGACAAGTCATTGCCAATAATGGGTCCTCAGGTTACCAAGACAGGACATGTAGATGTGACTACAGAGCAGGGTATACATATATCGTGGAACCAAGAAATAAATGTGAATGTGTTCCATCTGAGGAGGATTGTAGCTGTTATAGAAAGATATGTCCTCCTGGTGAAGAGTTGTCAAGGGGTATGTTATATCAGGGGTTGTATCTTTCTTATGAATGTGTTAAATTGCAGTTTACATTTGAACAGTGGAAGACAAATTACCAAAAACGATCGATTTTAGTTAGTAGTTACAAGACTAAAGATACATTTTGTAGGACAAATAAGATTCATGAATATTTAAGTGTAATGCCCTTTCTACCTAATTGGCTACTTCTCTAAGCTGAACTGCTGTACCATTACTTAGGTGTTAGGAATCAACAAATGCAGATATTGAATTGATTTGTGGTAAGATATTCTACTTTTTGGTAGGTTCATGACTATGTTTACACTTTAAAAATCAAAAAGTCAAACGGACCTCTTGGGATCCTCAGGATCTGTCATCTGGACAAATTCGTGCTGGATATATACTTAACCAGACCAAGTACTACACAAAAAATGCATTAAAAAGGACAATTTAATTTTGTTGACGAGTAAACTAATGCTTAATTGAATTGTATAACTAGGGGTTTACCTTTTACAGATTATGAGTGTAGAGTGAAAGATGGTATTTACCTTACAACCTGTGGTGCCATTATAGGGTAAGACAATCCCTCATTTTTTCTGTTTTTTTAATTCCCAATCATATCCAAATCTACTGTTGTATAGTTGGTGTCATCATTTTGATTGTAACTATAGTATTAACAATGCTCTATCTTAACTCTCAATGAATTACAATAAATCTGCTTGCATGAGTTCTTGAATTTTAGGAAAACTGACTATACATTTAATAGGAAAACTTTCATTAAACATAATATTTCTAGTCTTAAGGTAGTTCATTTATTTTTTTCACAGGGAAAAAGTGTTCCTCCAATACATTCAAAATACAAATACCAAAACGAATAAAAAACGTTTAATTTGGTGATGCTGTTTATCGATATTTCAAGGAGTAACCACTCATTAGCAGCATTTGAGTCAAAATAAGGTCAGAAACCAAAAGTATTGAATGGAAAGTATTCAGAGCCGAAATGATATCGACCATGTGCAGAACAAGTATCTGGTGTTCAATTTTGAATTTAACAATCAAAAATATCAACGACAAAAAATGCTAGAAATTTATTTGTTAATTTGTGTTAGACAATTCATTTATTGAATTAATGAAATACAATAATTGAATTCCTGACATTTTTCAGGTAAGTTGGCACGGTTGTTACATTTGTAATTAGTAAGAAAGAAGCAAAAAGGCACCTATTGGGCATTCGAGCTTCAAAATTCCGAAAGGACAACGAAAAAAAACGGTAAACACGGAAAAGAACAGCACGAAGAAACAAAAAACACAAAATCAACCGAACGGAAATCAACAACGCCAACTCAAGTTGTACCAAGAGTGTACTAGAAAAAGTAAACTGTCTTGTAAATTTGCAACCCGTAGTGAAGATCTCGTACAAAAAAAATGGTACGGTTTCAGTTTTTTGGGAAGCATATTTTAGGTACCAAAACTTCAAGAAACGTAACATTAAGCCAAGCATTTACCACACATTTAGCGTGTTTATATGTTTGTTTTGCCATGGTGAAACAGTCGGAAGTGTCCAAGCCATATCTGTTACCAGGGATCTTATATCCTAGTAATTCAAAGACTCGAATGTTCAAAGTTGTCGATTTTGCATCCATATCAAGGCCTTGCGTGCTCATTAACTCCACCTTTAATATTACTTGTACCATTACCAAAGGTGAATGTTTCTAGAATTTATGTGCACACTTCTAATGTCGAAACTTGTCTTGTTAAACAAAAGTCATATGGTATTGCTTCATTTCTTCGATACCTTTTTTAAAAATACTGTAATCATTTTGGTAATTATAAAGAAATAAGTAAAAAAAAATACACACAGTTTTCTTATTATACAAACCCACTTGATAATAGATACAGATATAGTGATAGCGATATTTGCCATGTTCCAGTCTGTATTTCCACTCATTGCATCTCAGGAAAATCAGTTATTATCCAAAATTCTTTCAAAACCTCTTTATGTCTTTCCATAAATATGTACATGTATTGCCTTTCTTTTTTCTTTTCATTCACATTTTGTAAATGTACTGGAACCTACCATTTTAAACGTCAACCTGATAAATAATTTTTTATTTGATCTGCGTCTAACGTTTTTTCTAATCTTCCTAAAAGGTTTTTTTTCCATTTTAACCCTTATTCCCTTTAAAGGGTAAGTTAAAAAGAATGAAAATTTATCACATGATTTCTATAACATTTTTGGGACACAATGTATCATTTCAATTTTTTAGTCTAATTGTATGAGGCAACAAAAACATTTTATAGAAATTTGTCTCCGCCATTTCTAATTTCTCCAAATGTCTTATAACCAAAAGGTCTCATTTTCACAGTGACCAACCATCTCCAGTTTATCCAATTGCAAAAATAAAACATTGTGGCCTGACGTCCATATACAAACATTTGATTGGAGTATAGAAAGTCAGTATTTAAATAAAATTGTGTAACTTTATAATTAATAATTAATGTGTTTGTGAACAAAAAAAAATTATATTATGTTGTGTTTTGTTATTCCTGCATACTATAATAAATATAAACTATTTGAAATAATTGAATGATCTACATAAAGTGAGCTGTTTATTATGTAATTACACCGTCAGTTACACATAATTAGCAGTTACTGTTTATTTTACACCAAGTCAGTGTGTGGATTTACAAGTAACTCAGAAGAAAAAGACCCACCATGGTTACACCATACATGGTTCTCTACTTGTTTCAGTACACTCAGCGAAAATCCTATGACTGATCATCAACGAAGGTCTATCATGAAACACCCACATAAAACTGATAACGAAAAAAGCAAACAACACCAACGCCTTCCTGAGTAGAATCATCAACTTTTGTTCCAATAAGATAAAGGGACAGTTTTACGTAACCCTAGTAAGACCCATTTTAAAATATGTCTGTGGTGTATGGGATTTAGTATTGCAACACCAATTGCAGATATACCAAATAGAGATGGTACAGCTAAGAGCAACAAGGTTCGTTATAGGAGACTATTAGACCACCAGTAGTGTCACAGCCCTGCTAGACCATCTACAATGACAGACCCTTGAAGAACGAAGAAAAAGGTGTTTATGCTTTACAGAATAATACACCATGCACCTAGTAGATATACCGCAAGACCAACAAAAAATGACCAATACTTCACATCCAGAGCTGTAACAACAAAATAATTAGGTGGACAGCACCACATTCCATATTCAATACTCAGGACTGCAGTACCACCAGCAGTCATTTGAACCATTTACCATCAGACAATAAAATAGGTTACAACTTGCGGCTGTAAGAACATCAACAGTGGATGTCTTCAAGAACGTCCAACTGGACCCCAACCCTGTTTTTGTCTCCCGCTGCAAAGGTTTCACTTTTTGTGTAGCAACATACCGTCTGCTCCTGCTGATGGTGTCTTCGTATCACAGTTGACTCGTTACCCCAGAGCTTGCGGGAAATACATCGATTTCCTTGGCAGAGCGTCAGGTTTGAAACAGAAATTGCTAACAGTAATTGAGATGTTACTCCATGGTTAGAAATTCTACGGTTGACATCATGTAGACCAATAAGGGATTTCAATCTCTAAAATGAGTGCAGATGTTGGTTTGTCATAGAAATTTGTTTTGTCTTCCTTTACCGGATTTGACACACTGAACTGGAAATTAGCAACACGACGGGTGAGCTATATCAAATATGGAAGAAGCAAAGAGGCACCAATAGAGCATTCGAGTGTCAAAAGTCCGAAAGGGCAACAACAAAACCGGTCAACACGAACTAGAACTACACTAAGAAACACAAAACACAATATCAACCGATCAGAACTACGCGCCCTCAAGTCGTAACAACAGTGAACTCAGGTGCCCCGGAAGAGTAAGCGGTTCCTGCCCGCTATATAGTTCTGATCGGTTGATATTGTGTTTTGTGTTTCTTAGTGTAGTTCTAGTTCGTGTTGACCGGTTTTGTTGTTGCCCTTTCGGACTTTTGACACTCGAATGCTCTATTGGTGCCTCTTTGCTTCTTCCATATTTGATATGCAACTTCAGGTAGGGGTACAATATTATTGGATGCGTGTCTAGGTCTGTCGCTGACCTACTTCCTGTTTAACGAGCTGACTGGGTGATGTTTTCAATGGATTTTGGGGTTACAGATTTCTCAGTTACTTTTATTTCTAGGCTTTTAGTATTTGGTAGGATGATCTACTCCCTGTTTTACGAGCTGACTTAGAAGATTTTAGGGTCAAATGGATTTGTCTGTAACAGATTTCTCAGCTTTTGCTATTTGTAGGCTTTCCATATTTTTTGGTATGCAGCTTCAGGTTGAGGTCCAATATGGTGCAATGTGTTCCCAGGTCTGGTTTACCTTCTCCCTATTTAACGAGCTGACGTAGAACATTTTAAGGGTCAAAAATGAAATTGTAACAGATTTCTAAGCTTCTACTATTGGTAGGCTTCCATATTTGGAATGCACATTCAGGTAGGGGTCCTACATAATGGGATTTGTGTCTAGGTCTGTCGCTTACCTACTTCCTGTTGAACGAGCGGACTAAAAAATTTTATGAGTCAAAAATGGAAAATTGTCCTTGCATATTTCTCAGGTACTTATATTCGTATATTCGTATGCTTTCGATATATGGTATGAAGCTTTAGATAGGGGTCTCATATGGTGAGAAGCGTTAATTTTCAAGTCTGTCATTTATAATTATCTACTTATTTGCTGCTTAATGGGGGACCAAGGAAGAACATATTTTCAGGTCTGTCGCTTATCTGCTTTCTGTTACGTGAGTGGACTTGAATTTTTGCCATTCGGCGGGGGACCCAGGAATTCTGTTCTTGTTAATTTACATACATGTATACTTCCTTTGGTATTTTTATGTTGAACTTGATGATTTTTCTCATGGAGCGTCACTCTGCGATAATACGCCAGAGGGATTTGCAGATTATCCGCATGACGAGGATGAGCTTTGTATGTTTACCTTACCTTAACATATGAATAAATAAAAATATGAATTTATATATTATCTTGTTGACATTTATTTGTTTTAATTACTTTGCTTTTTATTAGACATACAACATGATCACTAAATAACAATTAAATAATATGATTTTTTGCTACTTGGTGGAAATTCTGATGTACTAAAATAGACCCTTTATGAGAATAAGAATAAGAATAATTTTATTGACTCAAGCACATTATAATAATGGCACAGGCCCAATGAACACTATATATACACACTCCTTATGTAGAGTAGGGGTCTATTTAAAAAATCACATCAATACCTCTCTGATGTATTTAGACATATATGAAGGCATCCTCGGAAACCCAGGGGTTCTTCTCTCGCTTACTCATTCATCACCCCTGGGACATAACGCATGAAATTGTTTGTTTCGAGTTCAGGATCTGATCTTGAACTTGATATTATTTATAAATAGAAACATGTTAAAATCGCATTAGATAAATCTCGATACAAAACTATCAAAAACGAAGAATTTCATGCGTTATGTCCCAGGGGTGATGAATGAGTAAGCGAGTGAAGAAACCCTGGGTTTCCGAGGATGATATGAAGGTAAATATTTGCAGAATATAATAAATATTGTTCTGGACATAAAACCATATCTCAAAAACGTAAACTTTCCCTTTAATTGGGACTGTAGCTATTTATAGTGGATAATTTAACCTATGTTTTATTTGATTATTTACAGGAAGAAAATATTAACCGATACTGGTCAGGGACACTCTCCGGCTGTTGCATCTAAATACATAACCGATTCGAGCTCTAGGTCATGTAAGTATGTGTGGTGTATATGAACTGCAGTTTGTATATCATATAACATAACCATCATTAAAACTGAAGCTGTTTATGTCAAAAGGTGAAGTAATTATAGTAAGAATTAACAGTGACAACAACATATTGCCGAACATGTAGAATTAATCTACTTTAATAGAAACATAAATTACAACAAAGTTCCAGACAATAAGTTTTGCTACGCCTGGCGCGCGTTTCGTCTATTCAAGACTCATCAGAAGCGCTCTACTAAAAGTTGAAATGCCAAACACTATATGAATATGAAGAGCAAAGAATTTAACCAAAAATGTCGAACCAGAAACCAAATTTTGACTAAAACCAACCATGTCTGGGTTTTTTTTTTTTTTTTTTTTAAACATATAACAATTTATTGCACTATAGCTGTTCACAATTACATCAACTATTACAGCTTTAATAGATGATGTACCCAGTAATATTAGTGTCTATGTAAGCTGGGTATTACATAGACAATAATTAACAAAAGTTTGTTAGTTCAAGTACATCAGATTTTGAATACATCGTGTTAAAATTTACAATTATAAACATATAAAACTTATTTCATTTTTTCTTAAGTAATAAACTTGCTCAAAATTATCCCAATAAGAATAACATAAACAACTATTACACAGTTTTGTATTGATTAATTTGTACTTTTAAATTCCGTTATTTACGCTTTACTGGTTTTCTATAGAGACCACGTGGTTTTAATTTATGAATGGGTATTTTATACATTTAATGTGTCACTCATATAGGACGGATTTAAAATAAGTGACTGGGTAAGTAAGTTAACTAAGCATCATTCTAAAAAAGTGGATAATGCTGTTTTCCTTTACACGATCTATTATGGAAAGATACTGATAAAGTTCTTGTTTGAAAATTTTGAAAATATCCTTTGGTTTTGTACGTTGTTCGGAAACATAATACGTTTTGTAGATAGAAAAGCCTAAAAGTGTGAAAAGAGTATTGAAGTCATTGTAACTTGGATCTAGTATTTTATAGCCAATGACTAGATATTCGAGTTTAATCTCTCTACCAAATCCGTATTGTTTTAGAATATTGTTTGTAAGCTCCATGTCTGGGGTTAGAAGAACCTTATGGTTTTGACAATTTAGAAATTTAAACGGATAATTTATAGCTTTGATGTGTTCGTCAGCACAAAAGTGTTGATTCCGGAGCGGGTTAACCCCGGGGAATTAAAACTCCAAGAGCAGCGCTAACCATCACGGATGTTAGAAATATAATTACAACAAAGTTCCAGACAATAAATTTTGCTTCGCCTCACGCGCGTTTCGTCTATTCAAGACTCATCAGGGGCGCTCTACCAATAGTTGAAAATGCCAAACACTAAATGAATATGAAAAGCAAAGAATTAAACCAAAATATGTCGAACGAGAAACCAAATTATGACTAAGACCAACTATGTCTGGGGTAGGAAGAACCTTAGGGTTTTGGCAATTTAGAATTTTAAACGGATAATTTTTATCTTTGATGTGTTCGTCAACACAAAAGTGTTGATGCCGGAGCGGGTTAACCTCGGGGATTTAAAACTCCACCAAATAAAGGAACAAATATATATATACCGGACTACTTAATTCTTCTAACATGGATGGTTTAGTATATTGTTAAATATCTTTTACACGGTTTGCATAATAGTATTTATTCTTTCTACTTGTCTATCAATCATTATGTACAGCAAAAATCTAGAACAAAAATCTTTCTGATGAGAAGCTGCACCTTAGATATGCATAAAATAATGGCTTTATTATGTTTATTGACACTCACCTGAGTACTTAGTATTAAACCGATGGTGAACCAAAGGTCAAATGAATTATTATCAGCCCGATCGTTAAACTTGTCAAATATAGATTTTAAAAATATTAGACAGGCACCCCTGTTTGAGGTCGTACTAAGTAACTTTGACTTGGTCAGAAATATTGGTTTTGCCTTACCATTACATGCACTATGTTAGCGTCTGGTGATCCCATCGTATCACGTCGGGTACTGGTCTGCATATTTGGCTAATCACTCACAGGGGCAGTGTATTTACAACCCCAGGCTAGTTTTATCGCGGTTCAATAATAATGTTTATCTAACTAAAGAATACACTTTGTCTAGATAGGGTAATAAACTTGGCCAAACACCCATGCATGTAGTTAGAGTTGCCTTTCAGTGAATTATGTCGTCTGTCATATTTTTTTTGGTTTCGCCACAAAGTGGGTTACATGAGCGTTTGACTATGATCTTGAATAAAATTCTTTAAAAACTCTAATTGCAATTTTAACATTTGTTAATTAGCTCAAAATATGTTTTATTGATATAAAAAATAATCAAAACTAAAAGGGCATTTTAAGAAATTATAATGAATACGTTTTTAAAAGTGAAATGAAATTTGACTTCCAGTACTAACTAAAAAAGTCATGTCACATCTACGAAGTCACATGACTTCATATACAAATACACTTGGGGATTTCTACTGGTTAAAGGGACTTACGTCCCTAACAAATTATATGTTTTTTTTTCATTTCTACGTTTGCTTAATCTTAGAAACTTTATACTCTTATAATGCATATCTTCGGTGCTAAACCAGTACTTCTTTGTTCTAACAATTTTGGAAGACTACGTCTCTTTTGACACTTTCGTTTATCGCTCATTAAATATTTTTATTTAAAGAAATAATAAATAAAAAATAATAAAATTTTTAACAGTCTTTTTAAGCTTTAATAATAGTAATTGTTAATAAAAACTTTCATTAAAGCTACATAAAGTCCATTAAACAGTGGGATTTTTGCAGAATTTAACATAAAATTGTCCTTAACAATCCATTGCGTCCCGAACTAGATGCATACGACCCAAGTTTGAACTCACTCGGAAGTCCAACTTAAACTACTTTAGGAAATTCACTGTCGTGTACGTGAGAAGGATCGGTCATTTCAAGATGGCAGACACTTCGTAGAGTCAAATCAGGGGGTTGTCTTTTTAGCGGTATTGTATGAAATCTACAGCACTTTACAAAATCTTATATATCTCCGAAGGAAGGTAATAGAATTGTCTTCTACATATAAAAGACCGATGGAAAAAAGCATGGATCGATTTTCCACGTGAGACTCCCAAAGTCGAGTAAACATCTGAAATGAAAATCGAAGCGGGCATTTCTCCTGAAATCGGTAATTTTACACAAAACCATATGCTTAACTTACCGAAACGCAACTCTGGAAGCATTCTTTAATCGGAGGCCACCAATCATCATTCATGTTGTTCGAATATATCTTGAAAGATGTTCACAATTTAGATTTAAAAGTTTTGTTTATGTCAAGGAGCAATCCTGTGGTAATTTGCATATTAATCTTGAGAAAATGTGTTCAGGATCGGACTTCTGTCGAATTTTGGTTCAGGATCGGTCTTCTAAATGTAGGAACATTTTAATATTTAAATACAAGAGTTAGTACGAAATAGACCGTTTCTGGGCTTTATTTATTGTCGAATTTGACAAGAAATCGTTAACCCGGGACGGATCCCAAAATGATTGAAAAGAAGGGGTCTGCCTATACATGCTATAGTGTACTAAGGAAGAAAAGGAAAGGTAACACGCTGATCTTGCTGTATATCTGCAAAAAAATACATGAATTTTCGTGAAAAGGATTTACACCATGGAACCCGCCACATAAACTAGTCAAAGCAGCCACGCTGCATATATCCCCTCGCTACTCTGGTGTTTGATAGTATAAGGGCAAATAATTGAAAGAAATAAACTGTGACTATAATGAGCATTACCTGTACTATCAAATGTATATGTATTGATAAGACCTTACCCTGGTAGTGGGAGTGATAGTAATGTAAAGAATTATGCGTGACGAAAGATTAATGTGCCATTAAGCTACCAATGCAGCCCAGCCCACAGGGCCATTTTCAAAATTCCGAAACCTTCGACAGAATCTTAATCCATAGTGCAACTAATGAGCCAAGTTTCAGTTCTCTATTCTAAATAACCTATAGGAGGAGTTGCATGAAAAAGGAATGAGCCTTTAGGATATCTATGCAGCCCAGACTCTAGGGTTATTATCGAAATTCCGAAACCTTTGACAGAATCTACATTTATAGTGCAACTACTGACCCAAGTTTCAGTTCTTTATTCCAAATAACCTATGAAGAGTTGCGTGACGAAGTAATAACGTGTCCTTAGGCTACCTATGCAGCCCAGCACCTAAGAGCATTATTCCATATTCCGAACCTTCGGCACAGTCCCTACCCACAATACAATTAATGACCCAAGTGTCATCTTTCTGCTACCAGTGGTTACATAGATTTTCCTATAGATATTAACGCCATACGTACATGTATGTACGTACGTACATCGAACAGCAAATCATTATCCCCGCGCTTTCGCTAGTGCGGGGATAATAATCGATCTGAAGAAGGGAAACAATAATGAGACGCACGTGCAAATCAACGAAAAATAACTGGGTTTTAATGAATCATTGTTTTATTCATAACACATTCTCTCAAAACAAATATGGCTTAGGCCATGCACGTTTCTGTACATGTTCTGCTGAGCACAAGACTAGACTTGTTTGGCCACATATCTTACCTTCTATTATAAGTTTGTTGAAATGCTTTTCATTCATAATTATGTAAAAACCTAGTTTCTGATAGAAAATAAAATCTACACTTGACACTCTTGTGCTAAGTACTGATATTTTTTCAAGACACAAAGTAAGATAAGGACAGAAAAGCCATGAAACAAACAATTTGATTTCATTTGATGATACTAAGTAGTCCATTTAGACCAAAATAATGTATTTAAAGTTATAAGTAGTAATTTGGAAACAGATATATCGATTACAAAGCTTACATCGTACTCAGGATTGCTATAAGAAGAAATGGACTTTTACCAGTCTTCTGTTAGTGCGGTAATCTATACGGAGCATATTGGTCACAGCCAGCATCTTAAGTATGCATTGTGCTAAGCATCATTAGGTGCATTTACCTTACACGTACCAATAAATGATGTGGAACTTGTCTGTAAGTGGTAATGAAATTTAACTACTAGTATTCTTTTGTTTGTGGTCCTTTGTTCGAAAAAAAGATAGATCACAGTCAGCGCCCGAAGCATGCTTTGTGCTCAGCATCACTAGGTGGAACTACCATACCAATATGGTTGATACACAGGGACTTGCTCCCCTCTATGAATATTTTGTTAGAGTCAATGTGTAACTGTAATTCTTTTATTTTTGTTTTCAACGTATATCAACAGAACGAGTCAACTAGATTCAGTTTAACTTTTCATCAATCAACAATAGAATTCTGATGGGGATCTGGGTCATGGTATGGAAAAATCACAGTTCAAGGGAAACATTATTTTTTTAATCACAATTCAAGAAAAACCAAAAATGACCCAATCACGCATAACACAAATACCCTCTTCAATCAATTCGTAGTATGCCTGGGCTGATTTTTTTTTTTGGCAAGACGTTGAACTGTATTTGCATCTTATCATTGATTTTCTTCGTCAGTGGGCTCTATTCCAATTACTTTTCCTATTGGACAATAAAAAAAGCCCAGACACTGTCTATTTAGTACATATCTCTTGTATTAAAATGTTTCTACATGGAAGACCGATCCTGAACCAAAATACGACAGAAGTCCGATCCTGAACACATTTTCTCAAGATTACCACAGGACTGCTCCTTGAAATAAACAAAACTTTTAAATCTAAATTGTGAACATCTTTCAACATATATTCGTACAACACGAAAGAAAATTCGTGGCTTCCCTTTAAAGAATGCTTCCAGAGTTGCGTTTCGGTAAGTTAAGCCTATAGTTTTGTGTAAAATTACCGATTTCAAGAGAAATGCCCGCTTCGATTTTCATTTCAGATGTTAACTCGACTTTGGGAGTCTTACATGGAAAATCTATCCATGCCTTTTTCCATCGGTCTTTTATATGTAGTAGAAAATTCTATTACCTTCCTTCGGAGATACATTAGATTTCGTAAAGTGCTGTAGATTTCATACAATACTACTGAAAATACAACCCCCTGATTTGACCCTACGAAGTGTCTGCCATCTTGAAATGACCGATCCTTCTCACGTACACGACAGTGAAATTGATGTAAACAATTAAACGTGGTCTTAAAAGGTATGTTCTGCATATGGCTTTTGTAACTGTTTTGCTTTTTCCTTACCCTGTTCTTCTTTAAAATGATACCAATAACAAAAGAAATTCAAAGTAGTTTAGAAATAATCCCAGTGAGACTCTTATGTCATTGAATTAATCGAGTTTTCAATTAAATAGGCCCGGTTAATATATAACACGATTAAAGGAGTGTTGTTATTATTTACATGTTAAAGGAATAATAAAGCAGTTTTGGGAAAAATATTGCAATGTAAAAATAATCACTTAACTGTTGCATAATCAAAAAAATTAAAGCTTTCGCGTTTTTATGAAGACGAAAATTTAAATAATGTGCGTCGACCAGCTAGAAATTTAGCTGATTTTTGAAAGAAGTTTGATACCAATGGCCACTTGTTAACTTTCGTGAACAACATTACGATTTTTACCGAACATATCAAAACAAACAAAAATGTATTTGAAGTAAGAGCATGCTAATCTCTGTGTTTAATATCATTTCATATTTCTTCTTTATTTGGCAAGTAAAACCTTTCCGCTATTAAGAAATACTGATAAAAAAGTGTTTAACTTACAAATAATAACAACACACACGTAACTGTTTTCCATTTATCGTGCTATATATTAACCGGGACTATTTAATTGAAATCTCGATTAATTCAATGATATAAGATTCTCATTTTGGGGATTTCTAAACCACTTTCTCTTGTTATTGGTATCATTTTAAAGGGGAACAGGGTAAGGCAAAACCAAAACAGTTACAAAAGCCATATGCAGAACATACCTTTTCAGACCACGTTTGTTTACATCCATTTCTTAAGTATTTTTAGATGGGCTTGCGCGGGTACTTCCGAGTGAGTTCAAACTTGGGTCGTATGCATCTAATTTGCATATGATTGTTAAAGACAATTTTTTGTTAAATTCTGCAAAAATCCCACTGTTAAATGGACTTTTTGTAGCTTTAATAAAAGTTTAAATTAACAATTTATATCTTTAAGGCTTAAAAATACTGTTAAAAAATCTATAGATTTTTTTTATTTATGATTACTTTAAACACTTTTAATCAGGATTTCTTAATCATGTTAATAGCGGAAAAGTTTTACTTGTCAAATAAAGAAGAAATATGAAATAATATTAAATCAGAGCTTTAAATGTTCTCACTTCAAAATGCATTTTTGTTTGTTTTGATATATTTGTTAAAAATCGGAATGATGTTCACGAAAGTTAATAAGTGGCCATTGGTATCGAACTTTTTTTCTAAAATCAGCCGGTACATGCACATTATTAAAATTTTCGTTTTCATGAAAGCGCGAAAGCTCTAATTTTATGATTATGCAACAGTTAAGTGATTATTTTTACATTGTATTTTCCCCCCAAACTGCTTTATTATTACTTTAATGTATGTAGTAACAATACTCAATGGCATGTGCATATATACAATAACAAAACTTACACTTTTATTGACATCCACTTACGATAAAACTAAATTGGCACACAATGAAAAAAAAATTCTAATTTACTTTTGAATTTATCGTTTCATTTCTTCACTCTTTCCACTTCCATTCCTCATGAACAACTCAAATCACGAATGGCACAGCTGATTAAACGCAGCTTTTTCAAAAAGAATGGAAAACGCATTAAAAATATTTGGTAGTCGATTACAGCAAGACTTACTTTGTCATCAATGAGTCTAAGAAAAAGAACAAATATACTGAAGACCAAATAGTCGACATGCTCAATTTTCTTGTCGACAACATATTTGTTCAGTTTGGTGGACGTGTTTTTCAGCAAGCAATAGGGATTCCAATGGGCACCAATTGTGCACATTTGCATGCTGATTTGTTTCTACATTCATATGAAGCAGACTTCTTAAAATCTCTTCTAGACAAAAAAGATTGTAGACTAGCTCTCTCTTTTAACCTCACGTTCCGTTATATTGATGATGAACTTGCACAATTCCCGATTTAGTGACTTTCTCCATCTCATGTATCCCCAGGAACTTGAGATAAAGGACACAACGGATTCTAGGAAGTCTGCTTCATATTTAGATCTACATCTCGAAATTGACTATCAAGGATGACTTTCAACAAAGCTCTATGACAAACGTGATGACTTCAACTTTCCCTTTGTGCAGCAACATTCCGTCCGCTCCTGTTTATGGAGTCTTCGTATCACAGTTGATTCGTTACTCCCGAGTTTGCAGGAATTACACTGATTTCTTTAACAGACCGTCACGTTTGACACAGAAATTGCTGACACAGGGTTATGTTGCTCCACGGTTGCTGTCTTTACTCAAGAAATTTTACCGTAGACACCGCGCACTCGTAGACAAATATGGGATTTCTATCTCTCAAATGAGTGCAGATTTTGGTTTGTCGTAGAATTTGTTTTGTCTTCCTCTACCGGATTTGACCCACTGAATTGGAAATTAGCATCACGACGGGTGTGCTATAGCAGACAGGAACCGCTTACTCTTCCGGAGCACCTGAGTTCACTCATGTTACGACTTGAGTTCCCGTTGTTGATTTCCGTTCGGTTGATTTTGTGTTTTGTGTTTCTTCGTGCTGTTCTTGTTCGTGTTTACCGGTTTCGTCGTTGCCTTTTCGGACTTTTGACACTCGAATGCCCCATTGGTGCCTCTTTGTCTCTTTTACAGATTCATCAGGTGGGAAAGCAGCGAAAGCAATGATTATTGCACTTGTTCTTCTTGCATGTAAGTTTTATTGTGTTTTATTGTCTGTTTTATAATAAATCAAAACAAAAAAATCATTGTCATCAAAATATTGAATAAAAATAATTCAGGTAAGTTTGTTCTTAAACAATAGAAATTGGTTCGCTCGTCAGTACATGCGTCTATCTGTGGTTATGTTAAACATTTTGTATATGAGTTGTGTATATAACATTGGTTTGGTCGTTTGTGTGTTTTTAGCTCACCTGACCCGAAGGGTCATGTCAGATTTTGTCATCGTTAAACGTCCGTCGTCCGTCGTCCCTTAACTTTTCTTCAAAGATCTTTCACCAGTGAAGAGATTGCTGTTATAAACTTTGTTCACTTGATCTTTAGGATGTCCTCTAACAAGTTTTTGAAATTTCTGCACGCCAACCAACCAACATGGCCGCCGTTACAAAAAATTGAACAGAGGGTCAGAAGATAGTTTTTAGCTAATAGCTCTAAAAGTATAAGAGATAGAGAAAATCCGAAGCAACCTTACTTGTTCAGCATCAAAAGCTCTACGAAACTCTCCATTGCGTCAAAGTTTTCGGACAACTCCTTAAAGGAATAATTTCCTCTCAAAATTGACCATTTTCACAGTTTTTGGACTTTATCTTGAAAACCGTAAGTGCTAGAGGAAAATTTAGTAATGCAAAATTGTTCAGCTCATCGAGAAGGGATGGCTTTGAAACTTTTTTCACTTAATCTATAGGATGTACTCTACCAAGTTTGTAAAATTTGTGCATGCCGACTAACCAATATGGCCGCGGTTACTAAAAATAGAACAAGGGGGTCAGTGAGTAAGTGAGTTTGTGTTTTACACCCGTGCAACGCTGTATAAGTTATTTACAGGTGACAGGGGTCAGACAATAGTCAGACCATAGTTTTTAGCTTATAGCTCAAAAAGTATAGAAGATAGAGAAAATCCGGTCAAGCTTTTAAAGTTACCCCTCTTTAACTGTTCTCAATCAATTTTAACTTGTTTTTTTCTTCAAATGGAAAGCTTTGTAACTTAGTAATTTTTATATTCTTGAACTTAAGAGTGTTTTCTATCCTAACTAGTTTGTTTTATGTTACTTACCAAGTACATGTAGACCATATTGCCCACTAGGTAAGAGGCTTTAGCATAAGAGATCAGGTGAGCGATTCAGGCTCATGGGAGCTTCTTGTTTTAGTTGAAATAAATAATGGTTTGGTCATTTGTGTTTTTTCAGTTGAATTAAATATTTGTTCTTCTGATTTGAACACTAGAATTTAAAAATTTACTAAATATTTTGATTAATCATACATAAATCATAATCCTTGTATGACATTAAGTCAAATACTCTGGTTAAGTATTATAGTATATATGTTGTGTACAAATTTTAACTTTGTACAAGTTATAACATGTACAAAATATTTGTACAGATTATAACTTGTACAGACCAAAAATACAAATTATAACATGTACAATTCTAGCCTGTATATGTTATATAACTTGCGCAAAATAATGACAAAAAATAAGGTTTAACTTGTACAAAATATTTTGATTGATTTTATTTTAAAATACTAATGCTTTTGACTAAAACTAGGATTAGAAACCTAAGTCAAAACACATTTTAAAAGAAAAAGTACTTAATACAAAATTACAGATCAAAGGTGATCAATGTCAAATATAAAAAATAGCAAATGACATATTAAAGAAACTGAATATATTAAAAAATCACAATGATCCTGACTTTGTACAGACATTCAAAAGGAATGGGTGTTGGTTGAAAGCAAGTTTATGGTTGCACGATACAAAAGTGCTAAATTTTTATCACATTTTTTATTCTATACCTTTTTAAATACTACTAAATACCCCTGTCCAAATGGTAAAAAATATTTTCAGTACACCTTATAATTAATGAGCTATGGTGATAATTAAATAATCAAAACAAAAGCACATGTAATTTAAGCTGTCCATAAACCATTCAGGTAGGCCTTATTTATCGCAGCTGGAAAGTTTTATTACTGTTGACCAGTAATTCAAAGAGAAATAATAAGATAGACAATCAATAGTGCAACAATCTGGTCAGTAAAGGAGGAGTCTTGCCCTTAACAGTAAACAACCGACAAGAGCTCAGGTCAATGTGATGTAATATTTCCCGCAAATTCTTAAGTTAGTATAGGGGTTAAACATTTTGGGCTATATTTAATATTTGTGCGGATGGAATTTGGTTTATAGGTCAAATAGATGTTGATTTATTTTGCTTTTGTACATTTATTTAAACCATTTCAATATGTGCATCGTGTCTTTTTGGCACATATTCCATATTCTTTCGTTTTTAATATTATGGTGATCTAAGAATCCTACAGTGCTCCCTTGGTAGAAACATGCTATTTGATCTAGAAAATGGGGCTCAAAATATGAAATTTATATGTTTTGGACTTTTCCTATTTCATTCATGTCAATTTTTATGCAAACAGTACAGTTTGATCGAATGTTGTTCCAAGATGGCTCCCCCACTGTGGCTACTTTTTGAGCAGAGCTCTATGTAGTCATAAAGCTATCTGATTTTCGCGTTTTTTAGCTCACCTGACCCGAAGGGTCATGTGAGCTATTGTCATCGTTAAGCGTCCGTCGTCCGTCCGTCGTCCGTCGTCCGTCGTCCGTCGTCCGTTAACTTTTCTTCAAAGATCTTCTTCTCTGAAACCACTGAAGGGATTGCATTGATACTTGGTATACATGATCTTTAGGATGTCCTCTACCAAGTTTGTGAATTAAATACATGTCGTCCAACCAACATGGCCGCCGTTGCTAAAAATAGAACAGGGGGGTCAGACCATTGTTTTTGGCTTATAACTCAAAAAGTATAAGAGATAGAGAAAATCCGAAGCAACCTCCCTTGTTCAGCATCAAAAGCTCTACGAATCTCTCCATTGAGTCGAAGTTGTGAAACGACTCATTATAGGAGTTATTGCCCTTTAATCATCAAATTTGACCATTTTTGCAGTTTTTGGACAATATCTTGAAAACCGTTAGAGCTAGAGGAAAAGTTAGCATTGCAAAATTGTTTAGCTCATTGAGATCTACAAAAATGATTTCAGGGTCTAAATTGTCAGATCGGCCGTTTAAGAGTTATTCCCCTTTAACTGTTTTTTCCATTAATTTACACTGATTTTCAAAAATCTTCTTCTCTAAAACTACTGAAGGGATTGCATTGATACTTAGTATACATGATCTTTAGGATGTCCTCTACCAAGTTTGTGAATTATATACATGTCGACCAACCAACATGGCCGCCGTTGCTAAAAATAGAATAGGGGGTCAGACCATTGTTTTTGGCTTATAACTCAAAAAGTATAAGAGATAGAGAAAATCCGAAGCAACCTTCCTTGTTCAGCATCAAAAGCTCTACGAATCTCTCCATTGAGTCAAAGTTGTGAAACGACTACTTATAGGAGTTAATGCCCTTTAATCATCAAAATTGACCATTTTTGCAGTTTTTGGACTATATCTTGAAAACCGTTAGAGCTAGAGGAAAAGTTAGCATTGCAGAATTGTTTAGCTCATTGAGATCTACTAAAGTGATTCAGGGTCTAAATTGTCAGATCAGCCGTTTAAGAGTTATTCCCCTTTAACTGTTTTTAATTTACACTGATTTTCAAAAATCTTCTTCTCTAAAACCACTGAAGGGATTGCATTGATACTTTGTATACATGATCTTTAGGATGTTCTCTACCAAGTTTGTGAATTATATACATGTCGACCAACCAACATGGCCGCAGTTGCTAAAAATAGAACAGGGAGGTCAAACCATTGTTTTTGGCTTATAACTCAAAAAGTAAAAGAGATAAAGAAAATCGGAAGCAAATTTTCTTGTTCAGCATCAAAAGGTCCTTACAGTAGTTATTGCCCTTTTACTGTTTTTTCTATTAATTTAAACTGATTTCCAAAAATCTTCTCTGAAACCAATGAAAGGATTGTTTTGCAACTTTGTATACTTGAAAGTTTGTGAAATTTATTCAAACTTTGGCATAAGAGATCAGGTGAGCGATTCAGGCTCCTGGGAGCCTCTAGTTTTGTCTAAACAGGGTAAATCGGTCAGGCACTTTTCCTACCAGAGGATCTATTATAGAATATTTATCGTGAATAATTATTGTTTCAATGTTTTAAATGTTATACAGGTTGTCTTAACTAAGAGGTACATCTTTATACCCTTATAATAAATACGATATTAATGTGCACTTCATTTCACATATCGATACACTAAAGTTGATGTTCACTTTAGCATTGTTGACCTTTTACCTTTAATCTAATCAATACGTCAGATATATTCAAGTGGGTGGAGCCAAATTACGAATTTCATAACAAATGTTTAAGTGGACGGAACAAACGAACAAAATTGGTATGTTTCAAGTTGGAGAAAAACAGATCGTTCTTTATTTTAGTGCTTAGATTTAGCTCTGCTTTTTAACGCTTTAGCGCTTTGATTTTATATGTTATTCAAAGGTCTCTTATCAACAAAACTGTGTCTCAGATTTTAGATTAAAGCTTTAGAAAATATTTAATGGAACATTCAATATAGTGACCCCTTATGCAATAAAGCCTTGTGAACAAGATATTGCTTTAGTGTAGAATGGAACGTGATAGGCAAGTTCTGAGACCCAGTTTTTGAGGTCATGCTGCGATGATTCAGATTATATTAGCTTTAGGGAGAAATTTGAAATGCTGGGAGAGCTAATTTCATTTGAGTCAGTTATGGCGAAATTTTTACTTTTGTTTTATATTGTAGTGTAACATTTCATCTTTCAAATGGTGTCCTATATTTGAATTGGGTGAAACAATAAGAAAGTTTAGGTTTAAAGTGTGATGGTCGGACTAAAAACAACCTTTGTATGGTGCTACCTTAATAACACAAAACCATCCTCTTCCATGGCAAAAAAAATGACAACAAAGTTCCAGACAGTAGATTTTGCTACGCCTAACACACATTTCGTTTATTTAAGACTCATCAGGGACGCTTTACCCAAAATATTGAAAAAGCCAAACACTATTATGAAGAGTATATAAGGACTTGAAACCAAAAATAACGAACTGGGAATCCAAATTTTACTAAGGTCATCAACCCATGTCTAACTCAAATTAAAAGGTTTAAAAACAATGTTGATATGTGTAAATATTGATAACTATTGACTTTTTCATTTACAATAATGAATATTTATGTAACTCCGTTTGAAGTAAATGTTGTTCAAGTTAAACCTGATTATTTTGTTAAAGTTATAACATGTGCAGACTATAATTGTACATGTGGAATTTGTATTTTTGGTCCGTAAAGTTGTTACTTGTATAAAAATTGAGTACACTTTATAACTTGTACAAAATTACAACTAGTACACAACATTTACATGTTGTTAGCTGATTTTAATGACTGGGCTACATGTGTAGTTAAACTTCCTTTTTGGACGTTTGTCGCTATAAAACCGCTTAAAATCACCATTTCTTTGGATATGCCTGTAACAAGCCAAGGCTTTTGCGATCTTCATTTGTTTCAGTGTGGCTTTGCCTTTTTTTAACTTTTACTCCTAAACAAGTGTCATCCCAGCTCGATAGACAAACGTTTTGCATAGAATCTTGATTGCTGTAACGATGTTCAATTACATTGTATTTTCTCTTTTGTAGTTTTATTAGTTGTGCTGTTAGTCGATTGTAAGTATATCACATATACATGTAAATGTGTGTTCAAATGAGTTTCTAGCACAAGTTGTAGATATTTTATTGTACGATAAATGCATTGTATCTGTTGCACAATGAGATGTACTATACAATGTTGTTAAAACTTAAGCTGCTGAAATATGTTAACCTGTATTTATATAATATTTAAAGGGCGGGTTAGTGGTATTTGTCTTGCCCAAATTAGCCTCATATCAAATGCTCTCATGAGCCGTAATCGCTCATCTGATCTTAAAGACAAGGGTTTCTTCCGTGAGATCTCTTCTTTAAGTGACACTTGACAACTACCAAAAATTGGGATATTAGGTGTAGGGATATTTTGGCGGTTTATGATAAAAATGGCCATGTTTAATTTTGGTGTATTATTTTGGCGTTTTTTCTATAATTCTTTACATCATCTATTCACAACTTTAGTCTTTAAAATTAATTAACATCTGTTATTTTTTCAAACCCAAGCTAATTAGTTTATATTATGATAAGGCTTTTAAAAACAACTCATTTTATATCCAATGAATCAATAAACAAGTGATTATATCCAAGCTAATTACTTCATTGAGTAAACATAAATGCTCTTTTAGTAATAAAACTAAATAGGGATTAAAATATTTTTTTTCTACATTGTTACTCTGTCAATAGATTCCTTGTGTTTAAGTCAATATCTACTATTGTTTGTCCACATACCATATCTATCAATTGTTTGTAGAATTATGCATTCTAAACTTTATTTTGGGGCGTTTAATTTTGGCACATTTGGGTTAGGCGCCAAATAAACCAAAATAAAACTACATCCAAAATATCACAATTTACGGTATTGAATGGGACATTTGTAAAGCTTAATGAGCTGGGGTTTAAGTAAGCAAAAACTTTTCTCTATCTGCAGTAGTTTTCTGTCTATAGAGCAAAGAGCAGAAACATGTTTTAAACCTTTAAAGGGTCATAACCCCTGTCAGTGGTTAACGGACAACTTCTACCCAATGGATGTTTTTTGTAGACCCTAATGAGAATCAAGTGATTGGACAAAGAAGTAATAGCTTTTCTCGTTTTGTAATAGTTTTTTTTTCTTCATGCAAAAAAAAAAACCGTTATTGTTGCTCTTTTAAATGACAGTTACCCCTATAGGGGTAATCTGACAACTTCTTAAAATTGTGACTGTGACGAAACTAATCGATATAAAGGTTTAAGAAAGCCGTAGTTTTTACTTATCTGCAATAGTTTTCATTTTATTATGTTTTAATGTTCTTCATCTTAAAACACCATAACCCCTATCAAGAGTCATCTGACAACTTAGAGTGTATCATGTGTATATAGACTTTTGTAGATCTCAATGTTTAAAATGTTCAAACATGCAGCAGCAAAAACACGCTATTTTTCATCTTTAAAGGATTATTTTTCATAGAAAACGTCATTTGACAGCTTCGACCCACTACAGACTTTTGTTGAGCCTAATGAGCTGAATATTTAAGCTAGCAACATCTTTTCTCTATCTGCAAAATTTTCATTTTTAATATTTCATTATTAATATTTGTCTTATTTTGTTTTAAGTAAAAACTAGCAACTGTTTGGTAACTCTGTTATCGTTAATATTGAAACAACATAACTTATATTATATCTATTGAAATCATATATAGAGCTTCTAAAAATAAAACAAACACTGATTTAGTTTATTATATATATTTTAGGTAGACCCCATGTTATCGTAATGACAGTAAACATTGATGAGAATCACACCATATATAGAGATGATACTAATCATGTTTATCATGTGATTGAAGGATGTCACTTGTCAGTTGATTGTAAAATCCGTTCAAGGATACGAATCAAGTCAGTAAAGATGGTAAAAGTATCACCACAGAGAAAATTGTCAAACATTGCTGTTAAATCAGTTTATAATGAGAGAAACCAGATAGACCAATCTCGAATCCGTAGAGGTGAAATAAAATACCTTAGAACTACAGACTCTGGCGAACACCGATGTATTTTGACCAATGAGTCGCCACTACCACTCAACAATGTCAACACATTGACTTCAAAATTATCAAGAAACCAAATCCTGAAATATTTAACAGACTTTCCATCATTGTCTCTTGAGACATCAAACAGAATTACCTTATGTGTTCATGGTCAGTGTTGAAATAGGAATGATAGAACTTTATTCGGGAATAATATTGTACTGTTTATATTTAAAATTGTCACAATTAAATTTATCTCAGTAGAAAAAAAATATATACTTAATTCAAGACCGAAATAAAATTTAATACAGTTTACTTATTACGGAAAACCTCGTGCACTCATTAACAAATATGGGATATCTATCTCTTAGATGAGTGCAAATGTTGGTTTTGTTTCGTCTTTTTTTACCGGATTTAAAACACTGAACTGACAATTGTCAGCACGACGGGTGTGCTTTAGCGAGCAGGAACAGCTACCTCTTTCTAAGTACCTGATTTCACTCTCGTAACCACTTGAGTTCGCATTGTTGATTACTATTCGTTTTTTTGTGTGTGCTTTTGTTTTGTTTTTGTGTTCCTTCGTGCTGTTCTCGTACGTGTTTACTGTCATTGCCCTTTCGGACTTTTGATACTAGAATGCCCCTTTGCTTCTTACAACCCATACAAGTATGGCCTAGCAAAAGTTTGAACGAAAATGTTGTATGTGCCCAATTTATAATAACGGAACATACGAATAAGAACTACTAGTAGATTTTTTGCAAACAAGAATTAGTTTAAATTAACTATACAAAAACTAAAATATTTCTAAGACATGTACAGTTTTTGAAAATTTTGAGTCTATATCATCATTCATGGAAGACAGAATAGAAAACAACTTAGAGCATACGAAAATGGGAACATTTTTGGTTTGAAATTACTTTTTCCTATTCGTTAAACCAATAGAACATCATGCTTACTCTTATTGTTTATTTTTACCCCAATTTGCATGATTGCACGTTTATAAATCCATAAATGGTCAATTAACAGGGAATTTATAATAAGTCTTGCCATTCATATTTGGACAAAATAAATTTACATTTAATCTTATTTTTCAGAAATCTTTTCAGCAACTGATATTGAAGTCAACGAACGATACAGCGGAGGAAGTTTGGAATTTACAGCCGCACCGAAAAGCAAGAGAAAAATATTGTCAGCTTTGTGGACCAGGGTAGTACAGCCCTCTCCTGATCTGAAGCTTATACTTTTGTCACACAATTGTTCCACCACTTATTCAATACAAAATATAACATTGGAAGACTCAGGAGATTATATCTGCTTTACATGCTTTATGACAGCTGGCGATAACACTGTTCAAAGTCATAGATTTAGATTGAAGGTTATTCCGTCAGGTTTGTTACATTAAAATATATTACACTAGTTTTTAAACATGTGCATATATATAAACAACACAATATGTATTCAGTGCTCTTGGAACATTAATGGTCTTTTGTCCAAGAACTTCAACAAATTACAAGACCCCTTATTTCTTGAAAATGTAAAAAAATTCCATGTTATTGGTTTGGTTGAAACACATTGTACTGAGTCATTTAGTTCACCCTTACCGGGGTATAACATATACCACTCTCATAGGACTCAAAACAAAAAGGCTAAGAGAAAATTTGGTGGTATAAGTGTTCTGGTGAAAAAGTCGATAGTAGACGGTGTTATTGAACAGCCTAATGTAAACTCCAATTTTATGTGGTTTAAATTTAAAAATTTCTTTCTTCAACCTTTGTAAAGATCTATATGTATGCTTTCTGCATATACCACCTGTTAATTCAACCTATTCGGTAAACGAGGGAGATCAGTTTGAAACCCTTTTAGAAGACGTTGAAAAATTTTCAGCCTTGGGAGATATTTTACTAAGCGGGGATTTCAATGCACGAATAGGCACTACTGTCGACTTCGTTACCAATGACACTAATTTTATTCAATCTAGTTTTGATCAGCAATATGTTGCTGATAATATAATTCCCTATAGAAATAGTCAAGATACAACTTGGTGTGACAGAGGGAAGGATCTTGCAGATCTATGTACCTAAAGCAGTTTAAGGGTATTGAATAGCAGAGTATTTGGTGATTTAGTAGGTAAATTAACATCCCATAATCACAGAGGTAGTAGTACTGTGGACTATATGATCTTAAGTGAAAATATGTTCCATAACGTTCTCAGTTTTCGTGTTCATGACCTTATTGGTTCTCTTTCTGACCATTGTATGCTTTCCTGTCTACTTAACATTAATTTTATTGAGTATCCAGAAAAAAAGACTTTAGTAACCCCAGTTCCACTTAAATTTAGATGGACAGATAGCTCTGTTGAAAAATTTCAGCATGCTCTGCAACTTCCCCCTGTCATATCAGAGTTGGATCAAATTGTAAATAATAATTATGATTCTAGTCAAAACAGTATAGATAAAGCTGTTAATGATTTTCAGTTATGTATACACAAAGTTGCTGGTAAAGCACTCCGACACGGTGGAATAAAGCAAAAACATAAAAAAGCTAAAGATAAACCATGGTTTAATTCAACCTTACATGATTTTAAAAATTCTCTAAATCATTACAGTAAACTAGTTTCTTTGTACCCCTATGATAGGGAAATCAGGGTCAAATGTTTCACTCTCAGGAAAAAATATAATAGAACCAGAAAAGATATGCGTAGAAATTATTATAAAGACTTAATGGATAAGTTAAAAAACATTCCACAAAATCAACCTAAAGATTTTTGGGATATCATTAATACTCTCAGAGACAACAGCCATACGTCAACTGAGGATGACATTAGCTCAGATTCTTGGACTACCCATTTCAAGAAACTCTGCACAGTTGGTAATGATAAAATGCAACTAAATGATAAATATAATCGTCTTTTAGAGGCATTAAAATTACCCGAACCCGATCAGTCATTAGACCACCCCATAACCCAAAGTGAAATAAGTAAGGCTTGCTGTAAACTTAAAAATAATAAAGCCTGCGGAATGGATAGCATTATTAATGAAATGTTAAAATATGGGCAATTTTAGTTACTACCTAGTATGGAAAAAATATTTAATTTAATACTTTGCTCTGGTAAATATCCTAAAAACTGGTCGACTGGTTATATTTTTCCTATCTTTAAGAGTGGTGACCCTTTAGATCCTAATAATTATAGGGGTATAACCATAACTAGTTGTATGTCAAAATTGTTCAATTCAATTTTGAACTTAAGACTAGAAAAATTTTTAAGAGCTAATGAAATTATTTCTGACGAGCAAATTGGATTTCAAACTGGAAGTAGGACATCTGACCATATTTTTAAATTAAAGACTATCTTGGATAAATATTTAAATAAATCCAAAAAAGTGTTTGCCTGCTTTATTGACTTTAAAAAGGCTTTTGATTCTGTCCTTCATCCAGCACTTTTTGTAAAATTAGCAGAAATAGGTATTGGAGGAAAATTTCTTTCAGTTATTAAATCTATGTACAGCAATATAATGCTCAGAGTAAAGTTGAGCAGTTCTAGTCTTTCTGATGTTTTCCACTCATGTGTCGGTGTGTTCCAGGGGGACAACCTTAGCCCAAACTTATTTAATGTTTTTATTAATGATATTACAAAATCATTTGACTCACAGTGTCATCCTGTTAAACTTGGGTCAAGGGACATCAGTTGTTTAATGTATGCTGATGACCTTGTACTCCTATCTGAATCTGCAGAGGGTTTACAACATTGTATGGATAAGTCAAATACATTCTTTTCCTCTCTTGGGCTAGATATAAACTATAGTAAATCTAAGACAATGGTCTTCAACAAATGTGGTCGGCTTTTGTCTTATAGGTTCACTATGCGCTCCAAAGAGATTGAATCTGTTCGTGACTATAAATACCTAGGTTTTCAACTTAGCCTAAATGGGGGTTTCAAGACTGCCCTTTTGGATCTTACAAAAAGAGCACAAAAGGCATTTTTTAAGCTCAGTAGTTTATTCAAAAACTTTCCTTGCTTTGTTGAAAAGTTTATTTATGTTTTTAACCACATGGTTAAACATGTGGCTCTTTATGCCTCAGATGTTATTGGTATTTTTGATGTTAAAAAAGCGAACAAATGCAATGAGGAAAATTTACTTGAGAAAACCTATGAATCCTCCCCTATAGAAAAGGTCAACCTTGCTATGTGTAGATATGTTCTAAATGTTAATAGGAAGACTTGTAAACTAGCCCTGTATGGGGAATTAGGTCACTATCCTTTATATATAGACACTGTGATGTCAATGATTAGATTTTGGTCTAGATTTTATGATGACAAACCTAAAGATAAGTTACTAAATGAAGCTTTAAATGAAAATATTTCTATGGTAAAAAATAGCCAACAATGCTGGCTTGGTTGTGTAAAACTCATTTTAGAGAAACTTGGTTATGAATATGTTTTTAATACTGAATAAGCAATCAAGGGCAAAATGTTGTCAGATATTAAAAGGAAATTGCAAACTATGTACCATATTAATTGGCTTCAAAACTTAGATAAAAGTGATAAATTAAGGTCTTACAAAATATTTAAAAGAGCCTTTGGTTTTGAAAAATACCTTTCTTTAGTAAAATCTGTTATGCACAGAGTAAGTTTGTCTAGATTTCGAACTAGTAACCATAAACTTCATATAGAAACTGGTAGATATACTACACCAAAAACTGAGGTAGAAAATAGAATTTGCAAAAACTGTAATTTGAACCTTATTGAGGATGAAAAACACTTTCTTCTTGTTTGTCCAAAATTTAACGATAGCAGAAAAGAACTTCTAGATAAATGTTTTAATAATAATGTCACAGTCCTTTCAAGCACAGAATCAAAATTCTTATGGCTACTTAGTAATGAAGATTCTTTAGTTTGTAAAAATGTTGCAAAATTTATAAACAATTGCTCTTTACTGAGAAATACAAACTAACAAATTGCTTTATTTTTGTGTACAAATGTACTTTACTGTCACGACTGTTATGCTGCTATGTAACTGTTTGTATTTCTAGTCATATTTTATCTTTTTTATTGGGCATACTATACTGGAGTTGTCCCCCTTGGAACTCAAACTTAATCTTATGGATTAATATTTTATTATTGTATTGTTTCTTATATTGTTGTCCCTATCTTTGTAACTTTTATATACATGTTCATTTATGAGCTTTCTTTCAATAAATATTTCTGTTTCTGTTTCTGTTTCTATTTATGATAAATAAATTATATTGCTTTCCTCTTTTTCAGATATCTTGATTAATAAATATATATTGATAAATTGTTTGTATTCATGGCTAACCTTGTCATTTAAACTCTTGACATGATAAAATTGTATTTATTTATTGTAATGAAATTGTGACTCATATTTTTTTTCAGAATCATCACATGAAAAGGTTATAAAACATAAAGAAGATGATACTTATGTCCAGACATCAGCTGTTGATAGAGCCATGGAGAAACTCAGACAATATAAAAAGGTCGTTTTAAAAGGCAGAGAGGGTACTGGAAAATCTAAGATGTGCTTAGAAATAGCTTCTAGATGTGAAGATCAGTATCAATACTTACCTGTCATGGTAACATCAAAGAAGGACATTAAAGAAGAGTTTCATAATGAAAGAATCTTGTACATTTTAGATCAGTCTGATAACAATGATGTTGATAAATTTAGAGAATTGTATAGATTTCTAATAGAGAGACCTAAGTCACACAAAGCTTGGACCATCCTTACATGCAGAAGTCTGTATGAAGTTGAGATGGATGATGGACCTGTCCTTGATTGTGATTCTATCCTCTCATCTAAAGAAAAAGAAATAATTCTGTTAATGTATACTAAAAAGCATAATGTTGGTATAGGAGCAGCAGCTGATTGTAACTACAGACAAAATGAAATATTAGATAAAAACGATATTCAAGTCATCCTAGATAAAGATGCACTAGACCTTATAATAACAACTGAACCTGTTCAAGGGTTTCCTCTCATGGCGAAGAAATTTTGTGAGGACAGAAAGAAGCTGCATCTTGGTGAAAAGTTTTTTACTAATCCTACAAAGGAAGTGGTAGACAGAATTATAGAACTGAGAGAAAGTGCCATTAGAGATGAGGATTATGAACTAGTTCTGATGTTCTGTCTTTTGGTTTATGTCAGAATGAGAAAACATATCAACATGAAGGAAATCAAAATTTGGTATAAAAATTTCGTTCCGGTAAAAATAATGTTCGCAAATCAAATTGATGAATGTAGAAGCTTTAAAGAATGTTTAAAAGAAAATTCAGAAAATTCCGATCAAAAACAAATTCAAAATATTGTGAATAGGATGACTGGTACCTATTTTAAAGAAACGGATGGTGTTTATGAATTTATTCATCCCTACATGTCAAAAGCTACTTTTCTTTCGTCTCAATATTTTGCTACATATGGTTTAGCTGATTGTCCAATAGAAGATATATTAGAATTTATTAGAAGTTGCAAATACCACAATACTGAGGAGGAAATGGTTTTGATGATAGACAAAGAGTATACTGATATAAACATACTTTTTCAAAGGTTGGTTAGAGAGATAACAATACATTCTGAAACAGTTACACTTAGTGAGAAAGGCATGTCAAAGGAATTAGAAAAGCAAGCTAGGGTATGTAAATACATATATGATGAATGGGTAAAGTTAAGAGATGAAGAATTTTGTAGAAAAATGTTTATCTATATAGATGGTGTTTTCTCTCCCGTACCAGACTATAAATATACTCCACAAACTTGGCATATGCTTTGTTTAATGAATCACCTGGCATGTAATGGAATGGATCCTTGGATCTATAGTATACAGGACATTCCTGATATGGCTGTTATCTTTGGTTTAATATCAGCCAGTAAAAATAGATACAACATGAATGAACAGAAAAGAAAAACTTTTGAGATTTTACTTGAACTGTTAGGCAATTGCTTGTCAACTTCGAAAGAGTATTTAAATAAAAAAAGCCAAAGCTCCATAAAGTTAACAATGAATGATAAACTGGCCTTACAGATAGACAAGTATGAAAATACTTTATTTCATTATTTGTGTTTATACAGTGAAGATGAAGCTTGCCAAATACTAGATAAATACATTCAATGCATCAACAAAAAATGTCTTAAGGAATGTCTTCAAATGAAAAACAAGGAAATGATACAACCTATTCATTTATCTGTTGGACTTGGTAAATCAAAGATTGTTGGGAAATTTGACTCGGTTCTGGATATTTCAATGAAAGATGACAAGGAGGGAAAACTTTTATTAAAACAAATTCTGCAATATATTAAGACAGTTAACACCGAGAACAAAGACATTAAAAATATGTCAGCTTTTGATTTAGACAAAAACTTTGATCCAGAAATCAGTAGATCTGTTATTCAAGGCAGCCAGGAAGATTTTGAAAAAGTGTTAATATTGTTTCTAAACAAATGGATTGAAGAGCCTTAAAAAGTTACAGTGATTTAAAGTAGAAAATTCGATAGTACATTACTGATGAGTTTTAAAATTCACAATTACAAACAAACAACTGGGACCTTTCAAAAAGAAAAGATGTGTTTAAGAGATGAAGAATTTTGTAGAAGACTGTTTATTTATTATAGATTGTGTTTTCTCTTCCGTGCCAGTTGGCATATACTCCACAAACTCGGCATATGCTCCGTTAAATGAATATTTTAAAACTTTAAAAAAAATAAGTTTGCTTAATTAAGAATGTGATATAATAATGTGTAGAATTATTTAAATCGATATTTTCACGTCTTCAAAAATATATATACACTGTCATTCTTTTAAATAAAATCAATTAAAAATGTAAGGAACTAAAGAGCTTGTTGAATATGGTTTTACCGTCGAATCAACATTGCCATAATGCATTAATTGTCGTGGTTTTCTTGCGTCAAGCAAGCTACGAAATTAATTTGTCAATAGTTTATAAACTTTACTTCAGCTTAAATAAAAACTGTTAAAACTGCGTACGCATGAATCCACGAATATGCAATTGATTTCCAAATCAAAGAAATTGATTAATTACTAAAGAGATATAGAAAATTTGAAGCATCTGTTCCTCCAGATAACACTCTTCTTATTGAAATTGATTCCAATAAATCGATTTAATTATTTTCACAGTCTTTGCACACTATGAGTTCTGTGCTTGGTGAACCAAAAGTGCCAGAAAAATATTACACACCATACTAGGTAACAAGCTCTTAAACTATGTCAGTTGAAATGATTTGTGATTGTCTTAATTTTTGGCAGTTTGTTGTTCTGATATGATGACCTCGTCATTCGTATAATGTAACAAAAAAGTTTTGTGTTTTGTCTTGTGTGACTCTAAGATCGGAAGGAAACAGGGGGTTTATTCATCCCGCAGTTTCTTTTGAAATGTCTGTACCAGGTCAGGATCATTGCAATCTTCAATATCTCTGGTATGCATAAATTTGTCTTTATTCTTGGATATGTATAAACTTGATCTTGGTGATGTTTGGTATTTTTTGTTACCTTTAATTTATTAACAGCAGCATATATTTCACTCGTTTTTAGCTTACAATTGGTATTTGAATGAACACTAATTATACACCTTTGCTTCCTGATTTTTTCTTGTTTCAAATAAAGCAGACGTCTTACGATCAATTCTACACAAAAAGATCGCAAACAAGCTTTTTTTATATATTAATTTCCGTTATATTAAAGATGTCCTTTCACTAAGCAATGATCGATTTGGTGATTTCTCAATCTGATAATTCCATAGAAACTAAAGATAAAGGACACAACGGATTCTAAGAATTTTGCATAATATTTAGATCTACATCTCGTAGTAGAAACCAAGAAAAACTTTTTAAAAAGTTCTATGACAAACCTAATGACTTTCCAACTGTCAACTTTACTTTCTTGTACATTAACTTTCGGTCCGTTCCAGGTTATGAGTTAACATATCACAACTTAATCGTTATTCCAAAGCTTGTGCGGCCTACATAGATTTCTGTTGTTTAGCGTCATGCCTGACACAAAACTTGGCACAGCTGATTAAACGCAGCTTTTACAAAAGAATGAAAAACGCAGCTACAAATATTTGGTAGTCGATTACAGTAAGACTTACTTTGTCATCAATGGGCCTAAGAAAAAAAAATATACAGAAGACCAAATAGTCGACATGCTCAATTTTCTTATCGACAACATATTTGTTCATTTTGGTGGACGTTTTTTTTCAGCAAAGAATAGGGATTTCAGTGGGCACTAATGGTCACTAATTGTGCACCTTTCCTTGCTGATTTGTTTCTATGAATCAGAATTCTTACAATCTTTTCTAGCCAAAACAGATCGTAGACTGGATCTATCTTTCAACCTCACGTTCCGTTATATTGATGACGTCCTTTCACCTAACAATTCTCGATTTGGTGACGTTCTCCATCTCATATATCCCCAGGAGCTTGAGATAAAGGACACAACAGATTCTAGGGAGTCTGCTCTTTTTTAGATCTACATCTCGGAATTGACTCTTATAAGGAAGACTTTTAACAAAGCTCTATGACAAACCTGATGACTTCAACTTTGCAATAGTCAACTTCCCCTTTTTGTGTAGCAACATTCCGTCCGCTCCTGCTAATGGAGTCTTCGTATCACAGTTGATTCGTTACTCCAGAGCTTGCGGAAATTACATCGATTTCCTTGGCAGAGCATCACGTTTGACACAGAAATTGCTGACAAAGGGTTATGTTACTCCACGGTTGCTGGCTTCATTTGTGTAATTTTACGGTCGACACCGTGCACTCGTAGACAAATACTAGTATGGGATTTCTATCTCTCCAATGAGTGCAGATGTTAGTTTGGCGTAGAAATTTGTCCTCCTTTACTCCTTTACCAGATTTGACACACTGAATTGAAAATTGGCAACACGACGGATGTGCTATAGCCGGCAGGAACCGCTTACTCTTCGGGAGCACCTGAGTTCACTCTTGTCACGACTTAAGTTCGCGTTGTTAATTTCCGTTCGGTTGATTTTGTGTTTTGTGTTTCTTCGTGATGTTTTTGTTCGTGTTTGCCCGTTTTGTCGTTGCCCTTTCGGACTTTTGACACTTGAATGCCGCATTTGTGCCTCTTTGCTTCTTGCTAACACAAGGTTATGTTACCCATCGGTTGCATGTTATATACACTTAGAAAAATATGCAAGATCAAGCCCATGATGAGAGCAGATGTTGGTTTGTCATATGGTTTTTGTTTTGTTCTCTTTTACCGGATTTGATTCTCTAAATTGACCATTAGCAGGCATTGACAACGCAAAGGGTGTGCTATAGCAAACAGAAATTGCCTCCTCTTGACCGTCGATACGGCTAAAGTTTACGTTGTTGATTGTTATTCAATTGTTTTGTTATGCTTTTCTGTTGTCTGTTTCTTGGTGATTTTTGTTTGTGTTTATTGGTTTTATCTCCTCCATTTTGGACTTTTGACATTCAACTGTCTTAGTGGCACCTCTTCGCAACTGTAACATCTGTTGAAAGAAAAAATTTCAAGTACAATAAACAATAAACAGTCTTTGCTTTTCAAAGTCAAAGGTGAAAACTAAAAATACTCTCAACACGAAATGTGAAATTTATTCACCGGTGTGTTTTAATACAAGTTATAAGAGTTGATATCGACCTGGTAACCAAATGGAATGATCCCATTAAAGTAATGTCACGGAAGGAGAAAAAAGTCGTTTAGTTTTCGAGTTTAAATGACCCACCTGTCACATGGAATTTGATTGTCAAAAATAACAGATTGATTATTGAACTTCGAAAAAAAAAATGTTTGTCGTCGCATGCAAATTTGGTGCCATCTGACATTAAAATCAGTCAGGGGACCAACTTGTACAAGTCAGAATGATCAGATTTAATCTTACTTGTACAAGTCAGATTAAACAAACTAGAGTTATCTTCTCCTTATTTTTAGAAATTTCAATCTGACTTCTACGTGTAGAATATACTAGAATGTCTTTTTATCAAAGTATCTTATCCAGAGATATTCTCTATGGTTAAATTCCTTTTCTATATACTGAGATCTATTTATAAATCTTACAAAATAGTCATGGGTTTGTAATTTAGATTTTTTGTTTTTACATCATTCTTACTTGTACAAGTCAGAATAAAAATTTTACTGCCCTCCTTTGGGAGTAAATTTCTCTACTTTGGCAGTCGTGAACACCATGGTCTTTAATTATGCTTAAATCATTAAATAACAATTATTTATCTAGTATAAACCACATTGGTGTTCAAAACCGTGGATATAAATGACAGTCTTAGATAATTAGCTATGAAATTCTTTGATGATAATTGAAACTTTACAGTCAATCTGTTTCCTATTTGCTCATGATTCTTTCATCCTAAATGCAGGATGTCATTGTTGACCTTGTGAAATAATTTGAATAAGATTTATTGGTTTTGAGAAATGTTATTTCAAAAACATTGAATATTGTAGGAAATTTAATAGAAACAATTCTTACTCTAACAAGTCAGATTCATTCTGACCCATAGAAGTCAGAATTGGATCTGACTCTACAGAGTAAGAAACCATAAATAGAATCTTACTGGTACAAGTAAGATCTATTCTGACTTCTACAAGTTGGTCCCCTGACTGAAAATGCCGTTTTCGAAGGTGCCATCTTGGCACATACAGGCTACATTACATTTAACGTAAAAATAAAATATTTTCGCTTATTATCTATAGCGCTTTTTTTCATTAAACACAAATATAAGGACGAATTAAGGTTTTAGAAACAGTAAACAAAATAAATTTTAGTTTTGTGTAGATGTTATTTGTGTCCGAATAAGATCCCCAAAAATGCCTAAAAACTTGAAGTTTTTTTCTACTCCTGCTGCATTTTTTTTTCACTCAAAAAATTATATAGTTGTGAAGTATAAAGTACAAATGAAAAAATAACTGATCTAGATTTCTGAAAAATGCTTTTAACTTAAAACTAAAATGAATAGTTCAAGAATTTATTGTTTATAGTTCGGAATATTTACAGTACTTTAGCCAAATCGATTTGAATTTAACGCCATTAGTCTCGAACCCAAACTCTTACTATCATGGTAGTGCGTCTGGGAAAACACCTATTGATTTCTCGTAACCACTAGGTGGCGATAATTGCACCTTTTTACCTTTACCACGTGTGTATATGACGTGTTTAGCATGCAAGATTCATTTCAATCTAAAGTGAACCACTTTAAAAACTCAATGTTTCATTGGTCATCCTTGGTTTTTGATAACTGGTTCCGCAAAATCAAGAATATGATTGGTCGAACATGCATGGTTCTGTCATCATGGTAATCAAGAATGTCTTTATTTTCGACTCCAATAAACATTAACAATTTCCGAAACCAGGTAGACGACTGTGAGTACAATTTAACGATAAAACGATTTTTTATTGTTTATAGTTCAAAAATGTAAAATATGATGTTTTCTTATAAATAAGAAATATTATGTTATAAGAGAGCAAATTACATCAGTTTGATAAGTTATCTCTCTATTGTATATGCATTTACATCCCAGCTCTTTTGTTTTAACAAGGGTGATCTAAGCCGGATCATCCCTCGAAATACCCTGTTCTACTTTTTCAACTCTACTGTTCTTGTTCTTTTGTTTTCACAGCATTTTTTTTTAGAAATGTTCACTAAGTTGGACATAGGAAAGTTATAAAATCACCAATAAAGTTTTTTTTTAAGATTGAATAGTTCCCACTTGGCTTTGAACGAAGGTCCTCACCATTCTAAGTCCACCTTTAAATCCACTAGACCAAGAAACCGATGTAAACATTGTGTTAAAAAATGTACATAAAGAATATTGAAGGGGCCCGATAGGGATACTCTATATAATATAGTATAAAAAATGTTTTTATTTGAATCTAAATGCACAGAATTTATTTCATGTTTGTATTTGTATTATACATGCCTTATTTTAGAACCTGGGATGTAAAATAGTTATTACATTAGGACTTGGTGTGTCAGTAAGATCACCCCTTCCGGCCTCCGGTCATCGGGGTGATCTTTTACTGACACACCGCGTCCTCAAATTATTATTTATTATTAAACTATTACAAATTCACTGAACCATAGGCAAAAAATTCTGATCCTACGGTTGAGTGATTTTCGTCGAACATTATAATAAAGCCTGAAAGTACTCTGAACGTACACATAACAAAATAAGTAATGGGACCGTCCCATACTCTTATCAGGTACGAGTACACACTTAATTCGTCCCAGCTTT
Organism: Arcuatula senhousia; assembly: GCA_963971305.1. Taxonomy (NCBI): domain Eukaryota; kingdom Metazoa; phylum Mollusca; class Bivalvia; order Mytilida; family Mytilidae; genus Arcuatula; species Arcuatula senhousia. Next base: position 19,402,256 of record OZ020304.1, on the reverse strand, counting down.
CGATGTCATACGAAATCAATATAGTTCCTAAAAAATAGTGCATTTAAAAGAAATTTATTGCATAGTTTTTTATTTATTTAAAAAATTGTGATTTTCATTGTTTTCTGTGAAACGTGAAATGATTTTTTTAAATGTATTTTAATGAAAAATCCAGGTGTTTATGTTGGTTTTAGTCAGTACAAAAGGGTCATATATCCTGTATTCGGAAGTTCTTGGACTTCACCCACCCAGGTGCTATTGAGTTTTAAAAAATCCAAAAATTCAGACCTGGTCAATTTTTAGCTCACCTGGACCGAAGTTCCATGTGAGCTATTACCATCACTTGGCGTCCGTCGTCGTCTGTCGTCGTCGTCGTCTGTCGTCATCGTCTGTTAACAATTTTTCAAAAATCTTCTCCTCTGAAACTACTGAACAGAATTAAATGGTATGAATGATCCTTAGGGTGTCCTGCACCAAACTTGTGTTTCAATTTTGATCCGTCAAAAAACATGGCCACCGTTACTAAAAATAGACCAGGGGGGTCAGACTACTGTTTTTTGGCTTGTAAATCAAAAAGTATAAGAGATAGATGAAATCTGATGCCAGTCTACTGCTTCAGCATCAAAAGTTCTACAAAAGTCTCCATTTGGTCGAAGTTGTCAGATGATCCCTTATAGGGGTTACAGCCCCTTAAAGGTGAAAAATAGCGTTTTTGCATGTTTTTGGCCTATAGAATGAAAACTATTGCAGATAGAGAAAAGCTGTTGCTTGCTTAAATGTTCAGCTCATTTAGCTGTACAAAAGTCTCCTTTTGGTCGAAGTTGTCAGATGATCCCTTATAGGGGTTATAGCCCCTTAAAGGTGAAAAATAGCGTTTTTGCATGTTTTTGGCCTATAGAATGAAAACTATTGCAGATAGAGAAAAGCTGTTGCTTGCTTAAATGTTCTGCTCATTAAGCTCTACAAAAGTCTCATAGGGTCGAAGTTGTCAGATGACCCCTTATAGGGGTTACAGCCCTTTAAAGGCGAAAAATAGTGTTTTTGGCCTATAGAATGAAAACTATTGCAAATAGAGTAAAGCTGTTGCTTGCTTTAAAATTCTGCTCATTTAGCTCTACAAACGTCTCCATAAGGTCAAAGTTGTCAGATGATCTCTAATAGGGGTTACAGCCCCTTAAAGGTAAAAATAGCGTTTTTGCATGTTTTTGGCTTATAGAATGAAAACTATTGTAGATAAAGAAAAGCTGTTGCTTGCTTAAATGTTCAGCTCATTTAGGTCTACAAAAGTCCTCATAGGGTCAAAGTTGTCAGATGACCCCTTATAGGGGTTACAGACCCTTAAAGGCGAAAAATAGTGTTTTTGGCCTATAGAATGAAACTATTGCAGAAAGAGAAAAGCTGCTGCTTGCTAAAATGTTCAGCTTATTTAGCTCTACAAAAGTCAATGGAGTCGAAGTAGTGAGATGACCTTTTAGGGGTTAAAGCCCCTTAAAGGTGAAAAATAGTGTTTTAGGCCTAAAGAATGAAAACTATTGCAAATAGAGAAAAGCTGTTGCTTGTTTAAATGTTCAGCTTATTTAGCTCTACAAAAGTGTCCATAAGGTCAAAGTTGTCAGATGATCCCTAATGGGGGTTACAGCCCCTTAAAGGTGAAAAATAGCGTTTTTGCATGTTTTTGGCCTATAGAATGAAAATTATTGTAGATAGAGAAAAGCTGTTGCTTACTTAAATGTTCAGCTCATTTAGTTCTACAAAAGTCTTCATATTGTCAAAGTTGTCAGATGACCCCTTACAGGGGTTACAGCCCCTAAAAGGCGAAAAATAGTGTTTTTGGCCTAAAGAATGAAAACTATTGCAAATAGAGAAAAGCTGTTGCTTGCTTAAATGTTCAGCTAATTTAGCTCTACAAAAGTCTCCATAAGGTCAAAGTTATCAGATGATCCCTGAAAGGGGTTACAGCCCCTTAAAGGTGAAAAATAGCGTTTTTGCATGTTTTTGGCCTATAGAATGAAAACTATTGTAGATAGTGAAAAGCTGTTGCTTGCTTAAATGTTCAGCTCATTCAGCTTTACAAAAGTCTCCATAGGGTCAAATTTGTCAGATGACCCCTTATAGGGGTTATAGCTCCTTAAAGGCGAAAAATATTGTTTTTGGCCTATAGAATGAAAACTATTGCAGATAGAGAAAAGTTGTTGCTTGCTAAAATGTTCAGCTCATTGAGCTCTACAAAAGTCTCCAGGGATGAAAGTTGTCAGATGACCCCTTATAGGATTACAGCACCTTAAAGGCAAAAATAGTGTTTTTGGCTAAAAGAATGAAAACTATTGCAGATAGAGAAAAGCTGTTGCTTGCTTAAATGTTCAGCTCATTTAGCTCTACAAAAGTCTCCATAGAGTTGAAGTTGTCTGATAACCCCTGATAGGGGTTACAGTCCCTTAAAAGTTGAATAATAGTGTTTTTTGATTATTTAGAATGAAAACTATTGCAGATAGAGAAAAGCTTTTTCATGCTTAAACATTCAGCTCATTTTGCTATACAAAAGTCTTCATAGGGTTGTCATCAAGACCAGGTGAGCGATTCAGGCTCCTGGATGCCTCTTGTTAAGAATTTTCAATATCTGTTGGCTCTTGTGTTGTACTGTAAGTCTAATAAATCCTCATTTTAGTGCATTGGTGCAATTTTTGTAAACTGTCATATTTCTATATTGAATAAAGAGGGGAAATTTATTGTGTACTCGGGCCTAAATGAAGGGGTGGATTTTTCAAAAATATCCTTTTTCATGATTTTTTTGCATGAATTTTTTGAAATTGATAATTAATGATAAATTATATAAAAATGAATAATTTTTTTTTTTTATTTTAGTACTTTATGGCCCTGTTTTGGGTAGTTTTGAGCCTAATAGTTTTATTTTTGACTGGCCCTTTAAAAGGACTTACAAATGTACCTAAAAGGGCATATTCCTACTCAGTCACACGGTAAATATAAAATTCTTCAAAATGTTCTCCATAGACATAGAGAAATACAACAACAAAATTACAAGATAATTCCGTTATTGGGCAATATGGTGAATGTTGTATTTGGTAAAAGGCAACATCTTGGACATATGGCATTATATATTGCAAATTTTTAGACGACAGGGGTTTTAAACGCATGTATGTCTATCGGTTGGCATACATGCTTCAACATGGCATTCAACATATGCCCAGTGGGGAAGATATCTCTCATTTATGCCACAATACCACGTGTCTAAATGTTGAGCACTTGGTACTAGAGGCACACGAAAAACAAAACAATAATAAACAGTCCTGCGTTTCATTTGGAAGATGTTTGGGCCACCCAAAGCCAATGCTAAATTGTAGGATTGATTTAAAAGATAACTGATTGGTAATCTGGTAATAAGTGGATTTCTTTTAGAAATAACTTTTAATGTTAGGTGTCCCTTTTTGTTCTGATTTCTTTATTTTATACATTAAATCTAAGATTTCTTTTTGTGAAATATTGTTGACCCTTAAAACGACCGTTTTCTTTCATTGTAGTCATTCAACTACATTTTCTCCTTGCAATATTCTGCATGAAATTCCAAAGCTGGAACTGGATCCAACTGCTCCTTTCTGTACTCTGGTTGCTTGTTGTGCAGGTCTTTACAAGTCTTGTGCTCTGATAACTGTTTGGCTCTCTGCTTTTCACGCCTTTTCTTCACCGGTGAACTTTTTCCATACTTTGTACAAAAAGGCATTGTCCATTCTTTTAAAAGTCTGGACCTATCTGTAAGAAATAAAAACCAAAATAAAAATTTGACATCGGACAATAGACAAGAGGCTCACCGGAGCCTGAATTGCTCACCTGGTCTTGATGTCGACCCTGTAAAAACTTTTCTAGAGCTAAATGAGCTCAACACTTAAGCAAGTAACAGCTTTATTCTATCTACTATAGCTTCATTATGTAGCCATAGGCCCAAATCATAAAAAAAGACAATATAGGGGCCGTTACCCCTATAAGGGGTCATCTGACAACTTTGATCTTATGGAGACTTTTGTAGAGCTAAATGAACTGAACAGTTAAGCAAGCAACAGCTTCTCTCTTTCTGCTATAGTTTTCATTCCATAGGCCAATAAAAGCTTCGCCGAGCGCAGCATGATACGACCACAACATGTTGAACCCTGTACGTTTTAGGCCCAATATGGATAGTCTATTGCTCTGGACACATGCAGCCCATGGTGGACTGACAAAGGTTTTTGACACATGCTTCTCTGATGGACTTTCGATCCAGGGGGTAAAAATATAAATTTTCAATTTTGTATTCTTCTCTTGAAAAGAATAATGTTTGGGGAAAAAATCAAAAATCAAACCACAGAATAATTTTTTTTTAAATTATGATTACAGCCCCTTAGGTAATGAGCGAAAAAAAGGTGGGGGTCGCAAAAATTTATTCTTAAATTTAGAATCGCTACTTGGCAAGGATGAACTTGTAAAATATTTTTTTTAATCGGACCAGAAATAAACAAGTTACGATTTTGGCCCCTTTTGGTCCCTAATAACATAACAGTAAAACAAGGGGACACAAAAATATATCTGCTACTTGACAAGAATAAACTTGCAAAATAATTGTCAAAATCGAACAAGAATTAAAAAAGTTTCGATTTCGGCCCCTTTTGGCCCCTTATTACATAACAGGTGAAAAAGGGGTGGGGTCGCAAAAATAAATTCTCAAATTTGGATTCGCGACTTGACAAAAATAAACTTGCAAAAAAAAATTCAAAATCGGACCACAATTTAAAAAGTTTCGATTTTGGCCCCATTTGGCCCCTAATTACGTAATAGGGGAAAAAAGGGGGGTCGCAAAAATTAACTCTTAATTTTGTATCCGCTATTTGACCAGAACAAACATGCAAAAAAATTTCAAAATCGGACCACAAATAAAAAAAGTTTTTATTTTGGCCCCTTTTGGACCCTTATTGCACAACGGAGAAAAAGGGGGCGCAAAATTTAACCAGGTTCATTCTTTTATTGTAAAAACCATTCTTCACAAATTTCACATCAATAGGCCAACTAGGACCAAAGTTATGGTGGAAACATGTAAAATATTTGAATTTTTTGCCCCTTTTGGGCCCCTAATTTTGAAACAAAAAAGGGGGACCCCCAAAATCAATCCAATTCATCCTTGTATGGTAATGAACATCACTGTCAAATTGCATAGCAATTGGATAACTAGAACTAAAGTTATTGTGGAAACAAACAAAAAAGTAGTATTTTTAGCCCTTTTTTGGCCCCTAATTTCTAAACGAAAAATGGGGTAACCCCAAAAATCAATCCCATTCATCCTTTTATGATAAGGAACATCATTGTCAAGTTTCATAGTAATCAGATAAATAGAACTAAAGTTATTGTGGAAACACTTAAAAGTTAACAGACACCGACGACGACGACAACGACAGCATCATACCATAATACGTCCGCATTTTTTTTGCGGTCGTATTAAAACATGAAAGAACGTTATTTTAGGGGCCGAAACCCCTATAAGGGGACATCTGACAACTTCGACCCTATGGAGACTTTTGTAGAGCTTAATAAGCTGAACATTTAAGCAAGCAACAGCTTCTCTTTATCTGCAATAGTTTTCATTCCAAAGGCCAAAAATATGAAAAAAAACCCATTATTTTAGGGGTTGTAACTCCTTTAAGGGGTCATCTGACAACTTCAACCCTATGGAGGCTTTTGTAGGGCTAATTGAGTAGAACATTTAAACAAGCAACAACTTTTCTCTATCTGTCATAGTTTTCATTCTATAAGCCAAAAGCATGAAAAAATGCTATTTTCACCTTTAAGGGACCGTAACTCCTATCAGGGGTCATCTGACAACTTCGACTGAATGGAGACTTTTGTAGAGCTTTAGATGCTGAAGCAGCAGCGTGGCATCAGATTTCATCTATCTCTTATACTTTTTTATTTACAAGCCAAAAACAGAAGTGCAATCGTGGTAGAGAACATCCCATACATGAAGTGTGCAAAGTTTCAAAGCAAACCCTTCAGTCCTTTCGGAAGAGACGACGACTGACGACGATGACGACAGACGCCAAGTGATGGCAATAGCTTACCTGGACCTTCGGTCCTGGTGAGCTAAAAGCGTTTCGATTTAGCCCTTTTTTGGTCCCTCATTTCATAACCTAAAAAAGGGAAATTGCAAAAATGAATCCTCCATCTTGTATTGATTACTTGACAAAACTCAACATGCAAAAAATTATTTTCGAAATCGAACCAGAATTTTAAAAGTTAATAACGAATAAAGGGATACACCAAAAAACAATCCCATTCATCCTTTTATGGTATGAAATATGATTGTAAAATATCAGTTTGTAAACCAGAACAAAAGTTTTTGTGGGAACAAACAAAAAAGTTGCAGTTTTTGCCATTTTTTTGTGTCCTTAATTTCTTTAAGAAACAAGAGGCTCCCAAGAGCCTGATTCGCTCACCTAGTCCTTAAGCCATACAGGTTTAAGGGGTCATCTGACATCTTTTACCAATGAAAAATTTTGTAGAGCTTAATGAGCTGAAAGTTTAAGCAAGCAACAGCTTTTCTCTATCTGCAATAGCTTTCATTATATAAAGCAATGATTGTTGATTGTTGCCTGCTTTATGTCCCGTCGGCGATATTGCAGCCTTAATCGGGACATAAACAAGTTGTAATATATAAATAAAAATTGAAAAATAACACATATAAAAAGACCGTAGATAAGACAATAAGTAATACTAAATAGTGTTTTACCTTTTAAGAGCCATTACTCCTACAAGGGTCATCCGACGCCTTTGACCCAATGAAGACTATTATAGAGCTTAAGGTGGTTCGGGGGTATAAGAAAAATCCATCAGATTTTTGTTAAATTTTGCAGAATTAAACTTTGATAAAAGAACATTAAAAAAATGCAAAAATAATTGGGGGTCACGGACCTTTTTACAGATTTATGACCTTGCGAAGTTGGTTGCCTAGAGATCGTTTTTCCAATAGATTATAAAGGGAAAAGAGTTATTTAGCATCACTGTGAGCTGGAAACCCATCAGATTTTAGTTATATTTCACAAATGACAAGCCGCATATACTATCTACTAAAAAACATGATAAAAACTTGGGGTCACGGACCTTCTTTTTAAGATATTTAAGAAAAACTAATTTTTCCTACACATTTCTATATAAAAAAATTTCACACAGTTTCCCGCCAATTATCTCCCCTGAAAATAGAACTTTTTAGAAAAAGCTTACTTTCTGTTTATACATATTTGTTATATTTATTTCATTCATAAAATAAAATAAAGAATTAAATTTTGTATCTCTTGTGTTATTTTTATTCACTTTAATTGAAATACAGACTAAATTTGCAAGATGTCTGAAAAAGATGCTCAGTTTTATACTCCCGAACCACCTTAAAAAAGCTTTAAGCCCCAGTCACACTGTCACGTATTGGCTTCCCCGTTTTACTACGTTTTGAAACGTCACGTTTTAATGTAATTTATTGTCAAAGTTTTCGGTCTTCTCCTTTAACTAGGTATATGCTACGTTTTACAAGGTTTCCTCACGTTTTACTACGTTTAACTAGGTATGGCAAGGTTTAACATCAGCCGTTTTATTAGGTTTTACAACGTTTTGCTACGTGTGTGGTACGTTTCGTCAGGTATTACTAGGCTTTCTCACGTTTTACAAGGTATATGTTACGTTTAAGTACGTATTTATGTGGTTTTGCTAGGTATGTACTACGTTTTACTACGTTTTACCACGTACCACTACGCTATGAAGAATTATCCGCGAAAACCGCGTAATTTTCTCAAAATAAAAAAAAATATATTCACCAGGAAGAGGTAGTGATTGCTATGAGGAGAAAAGTAAGTTGTGATTTCATTCATATTTTAGTTCATTTATATTAAATCTTCGCTCCAAAGACTAATGATCACTGATGGTATAGTGTATTACCATTGTTCGTCCGTTCGTCTGTCTGTGAAATACAATTTTGTCTCAGTTTTCCAACTGCTTTTAAAATATAATAGATATGATATTTTGCATTTACTGTAGTACCAAATGGTGCATAATAATTTCAGGTTCATAGCTAAACTGGTTTTACACTTGTAGAAAATGGATGAAAACTTTTTATCACAGCTGTCCAACTATAGGTCGCAGAGGTTTTATATATCGCCTTCAATCTTATCATATGGTATAATAGGGTGTATATCTATTTTATACTCCTAGGTCATCTACTTACTGTTAACCGAATACTATTTAGTTTTGAACAGAAGCGGGATATCACTAGTGCGCATTAGCTTACAAAATACTCGTTACAAATTGTTTATATTTAAAAGCTTTAAGACTTTCACGCAAAGTACTATTTCAGTCTTTTCCTCATTTCCTTTAAATAAGAGAAAATAATCGCCTTGTAATTTTATCCAAGTCATTTAATTCAAAAAATAATTTGTTACAGAAAACTTGACAAATCGCTGCGATGAGTACAAGTGCAATAGAGATAGGCCAATTGCCTCTCTGAACCATGCGTCTTTCTTCTTAACCCTGACGTCACTTTAACTACATTCTCCTAGAACATAGCTTGGTCAACTCGCAAACAGTTTCTAAGGAAACAATATATCATCACGCCCCAGTTCCTCTAAAATTGTTCGTACATACCGAACTAGGATCTCCTACTTTTCCAATGTCTCACCAAAATTAAACGCGTTTTTCTTATCCTTTGGTACCGGTCCTTGTTTTATTGAAACAACCATAGCCTTATCTTGTAGAATAGCCGTATACATGCTCATTCAGCAACATCCTGTAATTTACCAATTTCATAATACTTTTTTCCTTTTAATGTGATCTAAATGAAGATTTGTTACAAAACAAGGGTGCAAAAATAGGCGAAATGAAAGAGTAAGCGTAATAAAACGTGATTATACCTACTAAAACGTGATAAAACGTGAAAAAAACCTAGCGAAACGTAACATTAAACGTAAAAACGTGCAAGAACCTCATAAAACCTCGTGAAACGTAGTAAATACCTAGGAAAACGCAGTAAAACCTGGTGGTGGGCATTCTGTTACGTTTTACTAGGTTTTCGTTACGCCATCACTAGGTTTTAACACGTTTTAACGACGTTTTACCACGTTCTACTACGTGTCTGCTACGTTTATTTATTTAGCCGCGTTTCGCCACGTTTGTGTCGTGCAAACGATACAAACGGGGCACCCCACGTTTGCGTCCAGGTATCTCTACGTATGTACCCGGTTTCAACTACGTGTCGGTACGTTTCGTGACGTTTATAGCCGTTTCACTACGTTTTAGAAACGTAGTAAAACGGGGTGCCGAAAAGTGACAGTGTGACTGGGGCTTTAGGTTTAACCAAGCAACAGCTTTTCTTTATCAGCAATAATTACTATTCTGTAATGCAAAACATTAAAAAACAAGAGTATGTCTTGCCTGCCGGCACCATCAGAAACAATTAATTTTTTCTTACTTCCACTATATTTTGAATTTACATAGATTTTCAGTTTCTGAGATCAAAACATGTTTATAGAACTTAAACATAGCAAATATATGCAATAAAAATAATCAGTCACTCAACCGGAAAATCAAGGTCAAGGTCAAAAGATGAGGATGTAACTGTGCTAATCAACAACTGGGGCATAAGCATACCAAGTTTCATCAACCTAGGACTTATAGTTCTTAAGATATGGAGGTGCTCGCAAAACTTTTCCATTGCTATTGTATGTATTGAAAATTGTCAAAGTCACTCAACCAGAAAATCAAGGTCAAGGTCAAAAGATGGGGATGCAACTGCGCTAAGCTACTACTGGGACATATGCATACCAAGTTTCATTAACCTAGGACTTATAGTTGTTCAGATATGGAGATGCTCGCAAAACTTTTCCATTGCTATTATCTGTATTTAAAATTGTCAGAGTCACTCAACCGGAAAATCAAGGTCAAGGTCAAAAGATGGGGATGCAACTATGCTAAGCTACTACTGGGACATATGCATACCAAGTTTCATCAAATTAGGGCCTATAGTTCTTGAGATATAGAGGTGCTCGCAAAACTTTTCCATTGCTATTGTATGTATTGAAAACTGTCAAAGTCACTCAACCGGAAAATCAAGGTCAAGGTCAAAAGATGGGGATGCAACTGTGCTAAGCTACTACTGGGGCATATGCATACCAAGTTTCATCAACCTAGGACTTATAGTTCTTGAGATATGGAGGTGCTCATTAAACTTTTCCAAAAAAAGATAACGCCGCCGCTGCCGCCGCTGCCGCCGCTGCCGGTAAAGTAACACCTATGTCCCGCTCTGCTTCGCAGGCGAGACAAAACTGCTATTTTTGACCATGAAAGAAGGACAATTACTCCTATTAGGGGTCATATAACAGCTTCGAACCAATGAAGGCTATTGAAGAGCTTTATTAGCTTATTTAATCATATCTTTTGACCTTTTAAGAGCCATAACCCCTTCAAGCGTCATCCGACACCTTTGACCCAAATGGAGACTATTATAGAGCTTAAAAAGCTTAAGGTTTAACCAAGCAACAGCTTATCTTTTTAGCAATAGTTATTATTCTGTGAGGCAAAACATTTTTAAAAAAATGGCTATTTTTGACCGTTAAAGAAGGGCAATAACTCCTGTAAAGGGTCATATGACAGCTTCAAACCAATGAAGACTTTTGAAGAGCTAATTAGCTGAAAGTTTAAGAAAGCAACAAGTTTTTCTCTATCTGCAATAGTTTTCATATCTTAAACACAAAAACTTGTAAAAAACGCGTTTTTAACCCTTAAAGGGAAATTACTCCTATAAGGGGTCATAAAGGTAATAACAAAACTACCGAACTTGAATGATCAATATCATAGTCCAGAGAAAATGACAAAAACGAATCAGTCATACCGGAGAACTGGTGGATCGCAATGGTCCTTACTTGGTACAGGCATTTCAAACGAAATGGTGGGTTAAACCAGGTTTTATGGCGCCAAACCTCCCTCTTCCATTGCGATCTTAGGATCCGGTAATGACCATAGACCACAACATAGTTGTGAGACACAATAGGGATATTGAGGTGATCATCTCAGTACAGCAGACCAGTCAAACACTAATTAAAACAATTAACTATCATATCTTTTAACTCAATTTTGAACTTTTCTGCTAGTGGCTGATAACGAAGAAAGAATTTTTTTAGTGATCGTATGAGACGTATTTTTTTATAGCCCTGCTTCAAAAGTCGGTCACGAAGAAACCGGTGTCTGATCAAAAAATCTGTGAAATGTGTGCAAGCTCTGGCATATCGAATAAGTTGAGAAATATAAACACCGTATGCAGGAGAAGTGGGTATATTGCTCTGTAGATTAGGAAAATTAATAATTTGAAAATTAAAATCGTCTCGTTTATCGTAAATTTTTGTACTGAGATGACCACCTGAGTCAAATTCGAGGTGCAAATCCAAGAAAGACGTGAAGCAATTAGATTCGGTGGTCTCTTTAATCTCCAATTCCGGAGGATATATTGAAGGAATCCAACTACCAAATGAAGTGTTATATGACAGGTTTTTTGACAAAATGAACAATTTTGAAAAGCGTAATTAGCTGAAGGTTGAAGCAAGCAACAGCTTTTCTCTATCTGGAATAGTTTTCATTCTATTGGGTAAAAACATTAAAAAACGCTTTTTTTACCTTTAAAGGGCCTTGACTCCTGTAAGGGTTCATCTCACAACTTCGATCCAATGGAGACTTTTGTTGATCTTTTGATGCTGAAGATAAAAGGTTGCATCAAATTTTCTCTATCTCTATACTTTTTGATCTACAAGCCAAAAACAGTAGTCTGACCGTCCCTGGTCTATCTATAGCAACGGCAGTCATGTTTTTTGACGAATACCCGAAAGATCAAGCATACCAAGTTTCATTAAATTCTGTTCAGAAGTTTCAGAAAAGATTTTGAAAAATAGTTTATGGACGACAAACGACAGACGACGACGACGATGGACACAAAGCGATGACAATAGCTCACTTCGGTCCAGGTGAGCTAAAATTGGGGGACCCTCAAAATCCATCCCATTTATCCTTTAATGGTAAGGAATATCACTGTCAAATTTCACAAGTTCAGATAACCAGGACTAAAGTTATCATGTGTACACCGAAGTTGACAAACGCCACAGACGACAAGGACGACAGCATCATACCGTTACACGTCCGCAATTTATGCAGTCGTATTAAAATTCAATATCAATGCACGTGGTTAAGAAACCTCAAGTAAACGAAAGGTTTTCAAAAATTATTCTGGACCCCCCCCCCCTTTTCCCCTTAAATTTGACTATAGTCGAAGATGTCGATCTCGATGTAGGCAGTTATTGAAAATGTCCAACAAGCAGTTCTAAAGTTATGCTATAAAAATTTTAATGAAATTACTCATCTATTATTACATTTTAAAGTAAGGCTTAGAATCCAATATCTGTTTTTTAAAGTGCGACCTTTACCATTCAATCCCTAAGTCAATATGTTATATCATAACCTGATGCACCTTGATGAACAAGTTAATTTTATGAAATGCTATCAAGGCACCCAAAAGGTAAGCTTCAGAAATATATCAGGACGGACAAACAGACCGACATCGAAATTCTAGTCCAATTTTGCACAAAAAGTTAAAAAAGCTCACTACAGTTTCTTTTTGTTTTGTGTTTCATAACAACTGATTTAGTCTTGGCCCTTTTACACTTCAGACACTTGAATGCCATTTTTGCTTCTTTCATTCATTTACTATATATATATCGAGTTGTTCTGTATTTTCATCTTTTGGCTAGAGCATCTCTAATAGGTATAAAACCACTAATTCGCAATCCGGTAGAGGACGAACCTGAATATAGTTCCTATTTTGAGACAATATAGTTCCATTAAAGTATTGACCCAGCTAAAACTATTGCATGCAAATCATTAAATGAGCTTTTATTTGAAAGATGAACATCTTAGAAACAATTTCAGCCCATGTTTGTTCATATATATGCTAAGTGTCAATTTTTAGGATTACTTTTACTTGGGGTCTCATTCTTGCCAGAAACATGACTAGAAAGTACCGGACGTTCAGGTAGATTTAAACCGGGAACCAGTTTTTCCCGTTATTCAATGTAAGATGTGCTAGTTTTTGAACTGGAGTGAGCCAAATCATTTGGCATTGAAATAAGACTATTGACACTTTATTTGAACTTAAGACAAAAAATCTACAGCATTTTAGAAATGTCCAATTTAACATAGAAATCAATGGGACTCGGAATTAGTGGTTTTATACCTTGTATTGGATGGCTGAGAAAACTTTTTTCCTGAAAAAAGCTACTTTTTCTTTGTAAACAGTTTGGACATTATGTGAATAATATGGAAAAACTACCAAAACAGCATATGTTGTGCATTTTTGAAAAATTTGGCCCCAAAATTGTCTAATCTCTCAAAATTTCCATTTTTGGGTATTTATCTGGCTTACAAATTTCCAAAAGACCCTTAACTTCATGGAATGATATTTTGGTTATTCAAATAACTTTAAACAATCTCACTTAGCCATTTTATGTCAGTTTTCAACAGATTTGGCTTTTACAAGTTACATTATTGGCAAAATATATGTTCGACATAATGCGGCCAAGTGCACTTTATCAATATTCACCACTGAATATAGAAAACTGTTTGTTTTCCTATTCTTCTGTTATTTTTAAACAAAGTTGTCTTTTTTGAGATTCTGAGTAACCATGCTTAGCATTTTAGTAGCTAATAGATGAATGTCTTGGCAAAATCTGTATTTCTGAGCACAATATTCACCCTCTATTAGGTAACATGGCTCAAATGCAGTGCAGTATTGATATGAAAAGGATGTTTTTAAGGATATTTTTCACAAGTAGAAGAAATGAATAGAGAAACTGAATGATTTATGTGTCTTAAGATTGCAAACAGTGCATTAAGTCCCCTTATTTATTTCAGTCTTGAAAAATTAGTTTTATACATTCAGTTTTGCGCAATGTAACTTGATACGTGTAATGAGTTTTGGTAATTTTAGGCATTGTTTTTAATATTTTTCTACACAACAATCTTTTAAAGTGACTTTTTACAAACATTAAGGTCTTATGTGGCATCTGGCATGTTTTAAAGCTAAAAAAAAGTATCCTAGTGTGATTTTTATTGTTTTTGGTATGTTTTTGCCCATAAAAAGGGGGAGGGCCCTTTAACCTATTATTTTCATTATAAATGACATTATGTTTTACTTTTGCAGGAAAAGACATAAGAAATGTATAATTAATAAACAAACAAATGCAAATGTTCAATCCAGTTGTAAGAAAATAGTAAAGATTTTCCACTTTCCCCCCCAAAATGATATTTTTAGTAAATCAGGATTTTTTGGTTAATCGCATTAAAGTATATGGTCTAAAAGGTGGCCCGCAGTAGTTAAAGTTTCTAAGAAACATACATAAAAATAGGTTTTTATTTGTCGCAATAAACCAATTTATGTAAAAAAGGACAATTATCAAGTATTAAAGAGGTTTTTTTCTGTTATATTGGATGGCTGAGAAAACTTTTTTCCTGAAAAAAGCTACTTTTTCTTTGTAAACAGTTTGGACATTATGTGAATAATATGGAAAAACTACCAAAACAGCATATGTTGTGCATTTTTGAAAAATTTGGCCCCAAAATTGTCTAATCTCTCAAAATTTCCATTTTTGGGTATTTATCTGGCTTACAAATTTCCAAAAGACCCTAAACTTCATGGAATGATATTTTGGTTATTCAAATAACTTTAAACAATCTCACTTAGCCATTTTATGTCAGTTTTCAACAGATTTGGCTTTTACAAGTTACATTATTGGCAAAATATATGTTCGACATAATGCGGCCAAGTGCACTTTATCAATATTCACCACTGAATATAGAAAACTGTTTGTTTTCCTATTCTTCTGTTATTTTTAAACAAAGTTGTCTTTTTTGAGATTCTGAGTAACCATGCTTAGCATTTTAGTAGCTAATAGATGAATGTCTTGGCAAAATCTGTATTTCTGAGCACAATATTCACCCTCTATTAGGTAACATGGCTCAAATGCAGTGCAGTATTGATATGAAAAGGATGTTTTTAAGGATATTTTTCACAAGTAGAAGAAATGAATAGAGAAACTGAATGATTTATGTGTCTTAAGATTGCAAACAGTGCATTAAGTCCCCTTATTTATTTCAGTCTTGAAAAATTAGTTTTATACATTCAGTTTTGCGCAATGTAACTTGATACGTGTAATGAGTTTTGGTAATTTTAGGCATTGTTTTTAATTTTTTTCTACACAACAATCTTTTAAAGTGACTTTTTACAAACATTAAGGTCTTATGTGGCATCTGGCATGTTTTAAAGCTAAAAAAAAAGTATCCTAGTGTGATTTTTATTGTTTTTGGTATGTTTTTGCCCATAAAAAGGGGGAGGGCCCTTTAACCTATTATTTTCATTATAAATGACATTATGTTTTACTTTTGCAGGAAAAGACATAAGAAATGTATAATTAATAAACAAACAAATGCAAATGTTCAATCCAGTTGTAAGAAAATAGTAAAGATTTTCCACTTTCCCCCCCAAAATGATATTTTTAGTAAATCAGGATTTTTTGGTTAATCGCATTAAAGTATATGGTCTAAAAGGTGGCCCGCAGTAGTTAAAGTTTCTAAGAAACATACATAAAAATAGGTTTTTATTTGTCGCAATAAACCAATTTATGTAAAAAAGGACAATTATCAAGTATTAAAGAGGTTTTTTTCTGTTATATTGGATGGCTGAGAAAACTTTTTTCCTGAAAAAGGCTACTTTTTCTTTGTAAACAGTTTGGACATTATGTGAATAATATGGAAAAACTACCAAAACAGCATATGTTGTGCATTTTTGAAAAATTTGGCCCCAAAATTGTCTAATCTCTCAAAATTTCCATTTTTGGGTATTTATCTGGCTTACAAATTTCCAAAAGACCCTAAACTTCATGGAATGATATTTTGGTTATTCAAATAACTTTAAACAATCTCACTTAGCCATTTTATGTCAGTTTTCAACAGATTTGGCTTTTACAAGTTACATTATTGGCAAAATATATGTTCGACATAATGCGGCCAAGTGCACTTTATCAATATTCACCACTGAATATAGAAAACTGTTTGTTTTCCTATTCTTCTGTTATTTTTAAACAAAGTTGTCTTTTTTGAGATTCTGAGTAACCATGCTTAGCATTTTAGTAGCTAATAGATGAATGTCTTGGCAAAATCTGTATTTCTGAGCACAATATTCACCCTCTATTAGGTAACATGGCTCAAATGCAGTGCAGTATTGATATGAAAAGGATGTTTTTAAGGATATTTTTCACAAGTAGAAGAAATGAATAGAGAAACTGAATGATTTATGTGTCTTAAGATTGCAAACAGTGCATTAAGTCCCCTTATTTATTTCAGTTTTGAAAAATTAGTTTTATACATTCAGTTTTTGCGCAATGTAACTTGATACGTGTAATGAGTTTTGGTAATTTTAGGCATTGTTTTTAATTTTTTTCTACACAACAATCTTTTAAAGTGACTTTTTACAAACATTAAGGTCTTATGTGGCATCTGGCATGTTTTAAAGCTAAAAAAAAAGTATCCTAGTGTGATTTTTATTGTTTTTGGTATGTTTTTGCCCATAAAAAGGGGGAGGGCCCTTTAACCTATTATTTTCATTATAAATGACATTATGTTTTACTTTTGCAGGAAAAGACATAAGAAATGTATAATTAATAAACAAACAAATGCAAATGTTCAATCCAGTTGTAAGAAAATAGTAAAGATTTTCCACTTTCCCCCCCAAAATGATATTTTTAGTAAATCAGGATTTTTTGGTTAATCGCATTAAAGTATATGGTCTAAAAGGTGGCCCGCAGTAGTTAAAGTTTCTAAGAAACATACATAAAAATAGGTTTTTATTTGTCGCAATAAACCAATTTATGTAAAAAAGGACAATTATCAAGTATTAAAGAGGTTTTTTTCTGTTATATTGGATGGCTGAGAAAACTTTTTTCCTGAAAAAGGCTACTTTTTCTTTGTAAACAGTTTGGACATTATGTGAATAATATGGAAAAACTACCAAAACAGCATATGTTGTGCATTTTTGAAAAATTTGGCCCCAAAATTGTCTAATCTCTCAAAATTTCCATTTTTGGGTATTTATCTGGCTTACAAATTTCCAAAAGACCCTAAACTTCATGGAATGATATTTTGGTTATTCAAATAACTTTAAACAATCTCACTTAGCCATTTTATGTCAGTTTTCAACAGATTTGGCTTTTACAAGTTACATTATTGGCAAAATATATGTTCGACATAATGCGGCCAAGTGCACTTTATCAATATTCACCACTGAATATAGAAAACTGTTTGTTTTCCTATTCTTCTGTTATTTTTAAACAAAGTTGTCTTTTTTGAGATTCTGAGTAACCATGCTTAGCATTTTAGTAGCTAATAGATGAATGTCTTGGCAAAATCTGTATTTCTGAGCACAATATTCACCCTCTATTAGGTAACATGGCTCAAATGCAGTGCAGTATTGATATGAAAAGGATGTTTTTAAGGATATTTTTCACAAGTAGAAGAAATGAATAGAGAAACTGAATGATTTATGTGTCTTAAGATTGCAAACAGTGCATTAAGTCCCCTTATTTATTTCAGTCTTGAAAAATTAGTTTTATACATTCAGTTTTGCGCAATGTAACTTGATACGTGTAATGAGTTTTGGTAATTTTAGGCATTGTTTTTAATATTTTTCTACACAACAATCTTTTAAAGTGACTTTTTACAAACATTAAGGTCTTATGTGGCATCTGGCATGTTTTAAAGCTAAAAAAAAAGTATCCTAGTGTGATTTTTATTGTTTTTGGTATGTTTTTGCCCATAAAAAGGGGGAGGGCCCTTTAACCTATTATTTTCATTATAAATGACATTATGTTTTACTTTTGCAGGAAAAGACATAAGAAATGTATAATTAATAAACAAACAAATGCAAATGTTCAATCCAGTTGTAAGAAAATAGTAAAGATTTTCCACTTTCCCCCCCCCCCCCGAAATGATATTTTTAGTAAATCAGGATTTTTTGGTTAATCGCATTAAAGTATATGGTCTAAAAGGTGGCCCGCAGTAGTTAAAGTTTCTAAGAAACATACATAAAAATAGGTTTTTATTTGTCGCAATAAAACAATTTATGTAAAAAAGGACAATTATCAAGTATTAAAGAGGTTTTTTTCTGTTATAGGTATCAAACCACTAATTCGCAATCCGGTAGAGGACGAACCTGAATATAGTTCCTATTTTGAGACAATATAGTTCCATTAAAGTATTGACCCAGCTAAAACTATTGCATGCAAATCATTAAATGAGCTTTTATTTGAAAGATGAACATCTTAGAAACAATTTCAGCCCATGTTTGTTCATATATATGCTAAGTGTCAATTTTTAGGATTACTTTTACTTGGGGTCTCATTCTTGCCAGAAACATGACTAGAAAGTACCGGACGTTCAGGTAGATTTAAACCGGGAACCAGTTTTTCCCGTTATTCAATGTAAGATGTGCTAGTTTTTGAACTGGAGTGAGCCAAATCATTTGGCATTGAAATAAGACTATTGACACTTTATTTGAACTTAAGACAAAAAATCTACAGCATTTTAGAAATGTCCAATTTAACATAGAAATCAATGGGACTCGGAATTAGTGGTTTTATACCTTGTATTGGATGGCTGAGAAAACTTTTTTCCTGAAAAAAGCTACTTTTTCTTTGTAAACAGTTTGGACATTATGTGAATAATATGGAAAAACTACCAAAACAGCATATGTTGTGCATTTTTGAAAAATTTGGCCCCAAAATTGTCTAATCTCTCAAAATTTCCATTTTTGGGTATTTATCTGGCTTACAAATTTCCAAAAGACCCTAAACTTCATGGAATGATATTTTGGTTATTCAAATAACTTTAAACAATCTCACTTAGCCATTTTATGTCAGTTTTCAACAGATTTGGCTTTTACAAGTTACATTATTGGCAAAATATATGTTCGACATAATGCGGCCAAGTGCACTTTATCAATATTCACCACTGAATATAGAAAACTGTTTGTTTTCCTATTCTTCTGTTATTTTTAAACAAAGTTGTCTTTTTTGAGATTCTGAGTAACCATGCTTAGCATTTTAGTAGCTAATAGATGAATGTCTTGGCAAAATCTGTATTTCTGAGCACAATATTCACCCTCTATTAGGTAACATGGCTCAAATGCAGTGCAGTATTGATATGAAAAGGATGTTTTTAAGGATATTTTTCACAAGTAGAAGAAATGAATAGAGAAACTGAATGATTTATGTGTCTTAAGATTGCAAACAGTGCATTAAGTCCCCTTATTTATTTCAGTCTTGAAAAATTAGTTTTATACATTCAGTTTTGCGCAATGTAACTTGATACGTGTAATGAGTTTTGGTAATTTTAGGCATTGTTTTTAATATTTTTCTACACAACAATCTTTTAAAGTGACTTTTTACAAACATTAAGGTCTTATGTGGCATCTGGCATGTTTTAAAGCTAAAAAAAAAGTATCCTAGTGTGATTTTTATTGTTTTTGGTATGTTTTTGCCCATAAAAAGGGGGAGGGCCCTTTAACCTATTATTTTCATTATAAATGACATTATGTTTTACTTTTGCAGGAAAAGACATAAGAAATGTATAATTAATAAACAAACAAATGCAAATGTTCAATCCAGTTGTAAGAAAATAGTAAAGATTTTCCACTTTCCCCCCCAAAATGATATTTTTAGTAAATCAGGATTTTTTGGTTAATCGCATTAAAGTATATGGTCTAAAAGGTGGCCCGCAGTAGTTAAAGTTTCTAAGAAACATACATAAAAATAGGTTTTTATTTGTCGCAATAAACCAATTTATGTAAAAAAGGACAATTATCAAGTATTAAAGAGGTTTTTTTCTGTTATAGGTATAAAACCACTAATTCGCAATCCGGTAGAGGACGAACCTGAATATAGTTCCTATTTTGAGACAATATAGTTCCATTAAAGTATTGACCCAGCTAAAACTATTGCATGCAAATCATTAAATGAGCTTTTATTTGAAAGATGAACATCTTAGAAACAATTTCAGCCCATGTTTGTTCATATATATGCTAAGTGTCAATTTTTAGGATTACTTTTACTTGGGGTCTCATTCTTGCCAGAAACATGACTAGAAAGTACCGGACGTTCAGGTAGATTTAAACCGGGAACCAGTTTTTCCCGTTATTCAATGTAAGATGTGCTAGTTTTTGAACTGGAGTGAGCCAAATCATTTGGCATTGAAATAAGACTATTGACACTTTATTTGAACTTAAGACAAAAAATCTACAGCATTTTAGAAATGTCCAATTTAACATAGAAATCAATGGGACTCGGAATTAGTGGTTTTATACCTTGTATTGGATGGCTGAGAAAACTTTTTTCCTGAAAAAAGCTACTTTTTCTTTGTAAACAGTTTGGACATTATGTGAATAATATGGAAAAACTACCAAAACAGCATATGTTGTGCATTTTTGAAAAATTTGGCCCCAAAATTGTCTAATCTCTCAAAATTTCCATTTTTGGGTATTTATCTGGCTTACAAATTTCCAAAAGACCCTAAACTTCATGGAATGATATTTTGGTTATTCAAATAACTTTAAACAATCTCACTTAGCCATTTTATGCCAGTTTTCAACAGATTTGGCTTTTACAAGTTACATTATTGGCAAAATATATGTTCGACATAATGCGGCCAAGTGCACTTTATCAATATTCACCACTGAATATAGAAAACTGTTTGTTTTCCTATTCTTCTGTTATTTTTAAACAAAGTTGTCTTTTTTGAGATTCTGAGTAACCATGCTTAGCATTTTAGTAGCTAATAGATGAATGTCTTGGCAAAATCTGTATTTCTGAGCACAATATTCACCCTCTATTAGGTAACATGGCTCAAATGCAGTGCAGTATTGATATGAAAAGGATGTTTTTAAGGATATTTTTCACAAGTAGAAGAAATGAATAGAGAAACTGAATGATTTATGTGTCTTAAGATTGCAAACAGTGCATTAAGTCCCCTTATTTATTTCAGTCTTGAAAAATTAGTTTTATACATTCAGTTTTGCGCAATGTAACTTGATACGTGTAATGAGTTTTGGTAATTTTAGGCATTGTTTTTAATATTTTTCTACACAACAATCTTTTAAAGTGACTTTTTACAAACATTAAGGTCTTATGTGGCATCTGGCATGTTTTAAAGCTAAAAAAAAAGTATCCTAGTGTGATTTTTATTGTTTTTGGTATGTTTTTGCCCATAAAAAGGGGGAGGGCCCTTTAACCTATTATTTTCATTATAAATGACATTATGTTTTACTTTTGCAGGAAAAGACATAAGAAATGTATAATTAATAAACAAACAAATGCAAATGTTCAATCCAGTTGTAAGAAAATAGTAAAGATTTTCCACTTTCCCCCCCAAAATGATATTTTTAGTAAATCAGGATTTTTTGGTTAATCGCATTAAAGTATATGGTCTAAAAGGTGGCCCGCAGTAGTTAAAGTTTCTAAGAAACATACATAAAAATAGGTTTTTATTTGTCGCAATAAACCAATTTATGTAAAAAAGGACAATTATCAAGTATTAAAGAGGTTTTTTTCTGTTGTATTGGATGGCTGAGAAAACTTTTTTCCTGAAAAAAGCTACTTTTTCTTTGTAAACAGTTTGGACATTATGTGAATAATATGGAAAAACTACCAAAACAGCATATGTTGTGCATTTTTGAAAAATTTGGCCCCAAAATTGTCTAATCTCTCAAAATTTCCATTTTTGGGTATTTATCTGGCTTACAAATTTCCAAAAGACCCTAAACTTCATGGAATGATATTTTGGTTATTCAAATAACTTTAAACAATCTCACTTAGCCATTTTATGTCAGTTTTCAACAGATTTGGCTTTTACAAGTTACATTATTGGCAAAATATATGTTCGACATAATGCGGCCAAGTGCACTTTATCAATATTCACCACTGAATATAGAAAACTGTTTGTTTTCCTATTCTTCTGTTATTTTTAAACAAAGTTGTCTTTTTTGAGATTCTGAGTAACCATGCTTAGCATTTTAGTAGCTAATAGATGAATGTCTTGGCAAAATCTGTATTTCTGAGCACAATATTCACCCTCTATTAGGTAACATGGCTCAAATGCAGTGCAGTATTGATATGAAAAGGATGTTTTTAAGGATATTTTTCACAAGTAGAAGAAATGAATAGAGAAACTGAATGATTTATGTGTCTTAAGATTGCAAACAGTGCATTAAGTCCCCTTATTTATTTCAGTCTTGAAAAATTAGTTTTATACATTCAGTTTTGCGCAATGTAACTTGATACGTGTAATGAGTTTTGGTAATTTTAGGCATTGTTTTTAATATTTTTCTACACAACAATCTTTTAAAGTGACTTTTTACAAACATTAAGGTCTTATGTGGCATCTGGCATGTTTTAAAGCTAAAAAAAAAGTATCCTAGTGTGATTTTTATTGTTTTTGGTATGTTTTTGCCCATAAAAAGGGGGAGGGCCCTTTAACCTATTATTTTCATTATAAATGACATTATGTTTTACTTTTGCAGGAAAAGACATAAGAAATGTATAATTAATAAACAAACAAATGCAAATGTTCAATCCAGTTGTAAGAAAATAGTAAAGATTTTCCACTTTCCCCCCCAAAATGATATTTTTAGTAAATCAGGATTTTTTGGTTAATCGCATTAAAGTATATGGTCTAAAAGGTGGCCCGCAGTAGTTAAAGTTTCTAAGAAACATACATAAAAATAGGTTTTTATTTGTCGCAATAAACCAATTTATGTAAAAAAGGACAATTATCAAGTATTAAAGAGGTTTTTTTCTGTTGTATTGGATGGCTGAGAAAACTTTTTTCCTGAAAAAAGCTACTTATTCTTTGTAAACAGTTTGGACATTATGTGAATAATATGGAAAAACTACCAAAACAGCATATGTTGTGCATTTTTGAAAAATTTGGCCCCAAAATTGTCTAATCTCTCAAAATTTCCATTTTTGGGTATTTATCTGGCTTACAAATTTCCAAAAGACCCTAAACTTCATGGAATGATATTTTGGTTATTCAAATAACTTTAAACAATCTCACTTAGCCATTTTATGTCAGTTTTCAACAGATTTGGCTTTTACAAGTTACATTATTGGCAAAATATATGTTCGACATAATGCGGCCAAGTGCACTTTATCAATATTCACCACTGAATATAGAAAACTGTTTGTTTTCCTATTCTTCTGTTATTTTTAAACAAAGTTGTCTTTTTTGAGATTCTGAGTAACCATGCTTAGCATTTTAGTAGCTAATAGATGAATGTCTTGGCAAAATCTGTATTTCTGAGCACAATATTCACCCTCTATTAGGTAACATGGCTCAAATGCAGTGCAGTATTGATATGAAAAGGATGTTTTTAAGGATATTTTTCACAAGTAGAAGAAATGAATAGAGAAACTGAATGATTTATGTGTCTTAAGATTGCAAACAGTGCATTAAGTCCCCTTATTTATTTCAGTTTTGAAAAATTAGTTTTATACATTCAGTTTTTGCGCAATGTAACTTGATACGTGTAATGAGTTTTGGTAATTTTAGGCATTGTTTTTAATATTTTTCTACACAACAATCTTTTAAAGTGACTTTTTACAAACATTAAGGTCTTATGTGGCATCTGGCATGTTTTAAAGCTAAAAAAAAAGTATCCTAGTGTGATTTTTATTGTTTTTGGTATGTTTTTGCCCATAAAAAGGGGGAGGGCCCTTTAACCTATTATTTTCATTATAAATGACATTATGTTTTACTTTTGCAGGAAAAGACATAAGAAATGTATAATTAATAAACAAACAAATGCAAATGTTCAATCCAGTTGTAAGAAAATAGTAAAGATTTTCCACTTTCCCCCCCAAAATGATATTTTTAGTAAATCAGGATTTTTTGGTTAATCGCATTAAAGTATATGGTCTAAAAGGTGGCCCGCAGTAGTTAAAGTTTCTAAGAAACATACATAAAAATAGGTTTTTATTTGTCGCAATAAACCAATTTATGTAAAAAAGGACAATTATCAAGTATTAAAGAGGTTTTTTTCTGTTGTATTGGATGGCTGAGAAAACTTTTTTCCTGAAAAAAGCTACTTATTCTTTGTAAACAGTTTGGACATTATGTGAATAATATGGAAAAACTACCAAAACAGCATATGTTGTGCATTTTTGAAAAATTTGGCCCCAAAATTGTCTAATCTCTCAAAATTTCCATTTTTGGGTATTTATCTGGCTTACAAATTTCCAAAAGACCCTAAACTTCATGGAATGATATTTTGGTTATTCAAATAACTTTAAACAATCTCACTTAGCCATTTTATGTCAGTTTTCAACAGATTTGGCTTTTACAAGTTACATTATTGGCAAAATATATGTTCGACATAATGCGGCCAAGTGCACTTTATCAATATTCACCACTGAATATAGAAAACTGTTTGTTTTCCTATTCTTCTGTTATTTTTAAACAAAGTTGTCTTTTTTGAGATTCTGAGTAACCATGCTTAGCATTTTAGTAGCTAATAGATGAATGTCTTGGCAAAATCTGTATTTCTGAGCACAATATTCACCCTCTATTAGGTAACATGGCTCAAATGCAGTGCAGTATTGATATGAAAAGGATGTTTTTAAGGATATTTTTCACAAGTAGAAGAAATGAATAGAGAAACTGAATGATTTATGTGTCTTAAGATTGCAAACAGTGCATTAAGTCCCCTTATTTATTTCAGTTTTGAAAAATTAGTTTTATACATTCAGTTTTTGCGCAATGTAACTTGATACGTGTAATGAGTTTTGGTAATTTTAGGCATTGTTTTTAATATTTTTCTACACAACAATCTTTTAAAGTGACTTTTTACAAACATTAAGGTCTTATGTGGCATCTGGCATGTTTTAAAGCTAAAAAAAAAGTATCCTAGTGTGATTTTTATTGTTTTTGGTATGTTTTTGCCCATAAAAAGGGGGAGGGCCCTTTAACCTATTATTTTCATTATAAATGACATTATGTTTTACTTTTGCAGGAAAAGACATAAGAAATGTATAATTAATAAACAAACAAATGCAAATGTTCAATCCAGTTGTAAGAAAATAGTAAAGATTTTCCACTTTCCCCCCCAAAATGATATTTTTAGTAAATCAGGATTTTTTGGTTAATCGCATTAAAGTATATGGTCTAAAAGGTGGCCCGCAGTAGTTAAAGTTTCTAAGAAACATACATAAAAATAGGTTTTTATTTGTCGCAATAAACCAATTTATGTAAAAAAGGACAATTATCAAGTATTAAAGAGGTTTTTTTCTGTTATAGGTATAAAACCACTAATTCGCAATCCGGTAGAGGACGAACCTGAATATAGTTCCTATTTTGAGACAATATAGTTCCATTAAAGTATTGACCCAGCTAAAACTATTGCATGCAAATCATTAAATGAGCTTTTATTTGAAAGATGAACATCTTAGAAACAATTTCAGCCCATGTTTGTTCATATATATGCTAAGTGTCAATTTTTAGGATTACTTTTACTTGGGGTCTCATTCTTGCCAGAAACATGACTAGAAAGTACCGGACGTTCAGGTAGATTTAAACCGGGAACCAGTTTTTCCCGTTATTCAATGTAAGATGTGCTAGTTTTTGAACTGGAGTAAGCCAAATCATTTGGCATTGAAATAAGACTATTGACACTTTATTTGAACTTAAGACAAAAAATCTACAGCATTTTAGAAATGTCCAATTTAACATAGAAATCAATGGGACTCGGAATTAGTGGTTTTATACCTTGTATTGGATGGCTGAGAAAACTTTTTTCCTGAAAAAAGCTACTTTTTCTTTGTAAACAGTTTGGACATTATGTGAATAATATGGAAAAACTACCAAAACAGCATATGTTGTGCATTTTTGAAAAATTTGGCCCCAAAATTGTCTAATCTCTCAAAATTTCCATTTTTGGGTATTTATCTGGCTTACAAATTTCCAAAAGACCCTAAACTTCATGGAATGATATTTTGGTTATTCAAATAACTTTAAACAATCTCACTTAGCCATTTTATGTCAGTTTTCAACAGATTTGGCTTTTACAAGTTACATTATTGGCAAAATATATGTTCGACATAATGCGGCCAAGTGCACTTTATCAATATTCACCACTGAATATAGAAAACTGTTTGTTTTCCTATTCTTCTGTTATTTTTAAACAAAGTTGTCTTTTTTGAGATTCTGAGTAACCATGCTTAGCATTTTAGTAGCTAATAGATGAATGTCTTGGCAAAATCTGTATTTCTGAGCACAATATTCACCCTCTATTAGGTAACATGGCTCAAATGCAGTGCAGTATTGATATGAAAAGGATGTTTTTAAGGATATTTTTCACAAGTAGAAGAAATGAATAGAGAAACTGAATGATTTATGTGTCTTAAGATTGCAAACAGTGCATTAAGTCCCCTTATTTATTTCAGTTTTGAAAAATTAGTTTTATACATTCAGTTTTTGCGCAATGTAACTTGATACGTGTAATGAGTTTTGGTAATTTTAGGCATTGTTTTTAATATTTTTCTACACAACAATCTTTTAAAGTGACTTTTTACAAACATTAAGGTCTTATGTGGCATCTGGCATGTTTTAAAGCTAAAAAAAAAGTATCCTAGTGTGATTTTTATTGTTTTTGGTATGTTTTTGCCCATAAAAAGGGGGAGGGCCCTTTAACCTATTATTTTCATTATAAATGACATTATGTTTTACTTTTGCAGGAAAAGACATAAGAAATGTATAATTAATAAACAAACAAATGCAAATGTTCAATCCAGTTGTAAGAAAATAGTAAAGATTTTCCACTTTCCCCCCCAAAATGATATTTTTAGTAAATCAGGATTTTTTGGTTAATCGCATTAAAGTATATGGTCTAAAAGGTGGCCCGCAGTAGTTAAAGTTTTTAAGAAACATACATAAAAATAGGTTTTTATTTGTCGCAATAAACCAATTTATGTAAAAAAGGACAATTATCAAGTATTAAAGAGGTTTTTTTCTGTTATAGGTATAAAACCACTAATTCGCAATCCGGTAGAGGACGAACCTGAATATAGTTCCTATTTTGAGACAATATAGTTCCATTAAAGTATTGACCCAGCTAAAACTATTGCATGCAAATCATTAAATGAGCTTTTATTTGAAAGATGAACATCTTAGAAACAATTTCAGCCCATGTTTGTTCATATATATGCTAAGTGTCAATTTTTAGGATTACTTTTACTTGGGGTCTCATTCTTGCCAGAAACATGACTAGAAAGTACCGGACGTTCAGGTAGATTTAAACCGGGAACCAGTTTTTCCCGTTATTCAATGTAAGATGTGCTAGTTTTTGAACTGGAGTGAGCCAAATCATTTGGCATTGAAATAAGACTATTGACACTTTATTTGAACTTAAGACAAAAAATCTACAGCATTTTAGAAATGTCCAATTTAACATAGAAATCAATGGGACTCGGAATTAGTGGTTTTATACCTAATAAGTATATGAGTAATTTTTTACAATAAATAGCGACATCCACGTAAATGACTTCAACGATTTTTTATTGGTTGATACTATATGGATTCAAAACTCTCAAGTTTACGAGATTGGGGAACCTTTACACGTTGTGAATTTCTAACAGCTAATCTTCATATTCTGAATCATAACATAATGACAACCCTTTGCTAGCAATGATGAACCACCATGAGATTAACAGTAATTCGAGGAACATGGGTTAAAAGTATCAGTCATCTCCGAAAAAAAAAACATGCAACCCAGTTTAACCCATGTACAAAATGTAACTACTTCCCAACTTTAACTACCACTACAAATTTTTAAAATACTAATGACAAAATATCAACAAGAATTAAAGGCAATATTTTATTATTATCGAAAGCAAATATAATTGGATACAGACAAAACAGAGATTATACCCGGATAAATAACTTCCTTGTAGACCAACAGATTATGAGTTATGCAGTACATTTATGCAACAAGAATGGTATTAGTTATTTATTTGGTTAATACATGGAATCATATCCAAATAATACAAATATATAGCACATGCAAAGATACATAAAAGGTTATAAAATGTTATTTCAGACTTTTATAGAGATCAATCAGCTGAAGGTTTAAGCATGCAACAAGTTTCCTCTATCTGAAATAGATTTCATTTAATAGGACAAATACATGAAAAAAATTATTTTGACTTTTAAAGGGCAAAATATGTACCCCTATAAGGCGGCACCTGACAGCTTCGACCCAATCGAGACTCTTGTAGAGCTCAATTTAGCTGAAGGTAAAGGCAAGTACCAGCTTTTCTCTATCTGCAATACTTTTCATTCTACACAGAAAAAAAAACATGAAAATGCTATTTTGACCTTTAGCATCATAACCCCTATAAGGGGTCATCTTACATCATCAACTCAAAAGAGACTTTGAATGCAGAAGAAGCAAGGTTTCTCCTTCTCATATTTTTTTTATTTACAAGCCAAAAACACTGACCTTTGTCTATTTTTAGCAACAACGGCCTTGTTTTTAAAAGATCAAATTTCAAAAGATTGCCTATTTGTAGGCACCCTAGAACCAATCATACCAAGTTTCATTGAATTCTGTGCAGTAGTTACAGAGGATCAGATTTGAATAAAATTGTTAACAGAGGACGACAGACGACGGTTGCCAAGTGATGGCAATATAGCTCACATGTACCTTCAGTCCAGGTGAGCTAAAAATCTAACTAAATTGGTAACTCGAAAGGAATAAGTGGATGGAAGTTTGGTATGTTCAGTGTTTTGACAAAATAATGTCAGTGAAAATGATTAAAACAATATGGTTTCATTATCATTCACTTTGTTTCCAATGAGGTACGATCAGGATGAACACATGATTCTGGTGATATAAATGTTAAAGACATAGAACCTATCATTTTTGGAAATTTTTAAGAAATAATAAAATTCACACTATTTGAAGAATACATTGTAAAACCTTTGAAGAAACTGTTAAATTTTCCCAAAACCTTCCAGAAAGTATTCTTTTCGACGGAAAACTGAAGAAAAAAACGCAGTGTCAAAAAAGAGGACAAACTAATTATAGAATGTAAACACTTGCAGGTACCGGTAAACTAAGAAACGAAAAGTAACCAAACGAAACGGAGCGGAACAAAAACGATATCGGTAAAGAAGGAAACGTAAACATTAAAATAAGCAACCGAAATCTGTAAAGAAAGGAAACCAAATCGAGCGAAACTGGTAAAAAAAGAAAACTGAATCTATTTTAGCCGACACCAGTCGTTTTTCTTAATTTACCGATTTCGTTTTCTCTTCGCCTCGTTTGGTTACATTTTTTTCTCAGTTTAACAGTACCCAGTTTACAAAAAGTAAATATTTATGCTGGACAATACTTAATCATCGCGAATAATTAAAATAAGATTATTTCATAGAAAACTGCAAAACATTGAGTTTTTATGTTGGTAAAGGTAAGTTTTAGATAGTATATTTTTGATATATGTTCTTTTTATTCAATGTAAAAAAATTACGAAATTGATAGGTTCTATGTCTTTAATTATAAATAAAATAAAAAACATATTTTATCTTATAGGTTCATGTTTCTGTATAAATTCACCTGCATATAGTTTATATAACAAAATGCAAATATTAGTCATGTTCAGTCATATAACTCAATTATAGTCTCTTTTAAGTTATCATTAACATAACAATTTACATACAGTCTTTAAAGGTAAAATCTGAATTTTATGAAGATTTTATATATCATAACTATAACTAGTAAAATGTGGTTTGGCTTCTATACATAAAGCAAGAAACATGTCACAGTTATACATCTATTAACTACAAAATTACATTTTCCAGAAATAAACAGCTGAGCCCTTATTCATCAATTTCGATAAAACCTCTTAACCATGGTAGGAATGAATAGCTATGTTACAGCAGACAACTTACATCAACTGCCTGTAACCTTTGGAAAGGTACCCTATAAGTTTTTATTTGCCTGTGCTTCAACAGGCAATTAAAATAAAGGTTTTCAAAAATCATACAAACTTAATGCTGCATTTAACAATCTCAATTAAAACATGTTACAAGATACAAGTAGAGTCATATGTATTAAATAAGAGTATCCTAATATTATTGAATGTGGAATGAAGCTATACATGAATTTTGAGATTTTAATATTATATTGAGAATAAATGTTAAAACAAGAATAGAATTCCTGAGTCACCCACCGAGCATATAAAATTCTAAGTCTGCATGCTCTCTCACCAGACAGTAGGTATATATTGAGAATAAATGTTAAAACAAGAATAGAATTCCTGAGTCACCCACCGAGCATATAAAATTCTAAGTCTGCATGCTCTCTCACCAGACAGTAGGTAAGCGACAGACCTGAAAATGCATCCTATTATATGAGACCCCTACTTGAAAATGCATTCCAAATATCAAAAGCCTAGCATTAACAGTAGCTGAGAATTCGGTGACAAATTTTTTTCCATTTTTGACTAAAAAAATTCTAATTGTGCTCATTAAACAGGAAGTAGGTAAGCACCAGACCTAAAAACACATCCAACCATACAAGTCTGAGAAAAACCTAACACCAAAAAAGATTTTTAATGATGCGTTTTAGCTAAAGTTACTTTATTTTAATCATGATCGCATCAAATGGTAACAATTTAGGAATACATGTAAAACAAACAAAACCAAATTGATCAAGTTAACTCATAAAATTTCAATTCCTGAACAAAAGCTTTTTTCTAAAATTTTGATTGAGTTATATATTGAAAATGGATTTCTCAAAATCTGAAAATATTACTTAAACTTAATATTTACAAGCTATATTGCATTCAAACTTTAGCTGACTAGTCTTGCAAATGGCAGTGTTAAATATAAACATGTACATAAGGAGTAAACACCTCTCTTTTTACTTTTCAACTACATTAGTGTTTTGTACACGTGCTGTAGAATTATCTAGTTACTTCTTGATACTCTTCGACAAATCTTCATCAAGCCATTTCTTAGGAAACAATTTCAACACTTGTTCAAAGTCCTCTTTGCTGCCTTGGGTGACAGATCTACTTATTTCAGGGTCAAAATTTTTGTTTAAATCAAAAGCTGACAAATCCTTTCTGTCTTTCCTCTTAATGTGTACATCATTAACAAATTGAAGAATTAGCTTCAATAAAATGTTACCTTCCTTATCATCTTTCATTAAATTATCTATAACAGATTTGATTTTCTCTAGAAATTTTGATTTTCCCAATGCAACAGCTAAATGAATTGATTCTATACCGTTATTGTTTTTCATGTGAAGACATTCCTTAAGACATCTTTTGTTCATGCATTGTACACATTTCTCTAGTATTTGACAAGCTTCATCTTCATTGTATAAACACAAATAATGAAACATCGTATTCCCATACTGATCTAATTTCAATGCTGTCTTGTCATTCACTGTTAAATTGACAGAGCTTTGACTTCTTTTCTTTAGATCTTCTTTAGAACTTGTCAATCGACTTTCGAATATTTCTAGTAACTTATCAAATGTTATTCTCTTCTGTTCATTCAAATTGTATCTATTTTCACAAGCAGATATCAAACCAAAGATAACAGCCATATCAGGAAGGTCCTGTATACTGTAGATCCATGGATCCATTCCATTAGAGGTCACATGATGCATCAAACGAAGCATATGCCAAGCTTGAATGTTATAAAGTTCTTCATTTCTATTACAGAAAACACCATCTATGTGTTTAAAAAGATTTCTACAAAACTCTTCATCACCCAACTTTACCCATTCATTATAAATGTATTCACAGACTTTATTTTGTTTTTCACGGAGCTTTATTTTTTCTTTTGCCTTGTCTTCTTCACTTACTTTTTTGTCTTGTATGCCTTCCTCTCTTAGTTTTTCTTTTGCAATGTCTGCATCAGATAGTTTTTGTTTTTCTTTGTCTTCCTCACTAACTTTATCCTTTGCCCTGTCTTCCTCATTTTCTTTTTCAGAATGTATGGCTATCTCTCTCATCAACCTTTCACAAAGTACATGTTTATACTCTTTGTCTATCTTCAGAACCATCTCCTCTTCACTGTTGTTGTATTTACAACTCCTGATAAATTCTAGTATGTATTCTATCGGACAATCCGAAAGACCATGTGTTGCAAAATATTGAGAAGAGAGAAACGTAGCCTTTGCCATATAAGGATGAATAAATTCATAGATACCCAGAGTTTCTTTAAGATAGACACCAATCATTTTATTTACAGCATTCTGTATTTTCTGCTTATCAGAATCCCCAAATTCAGTAGGTAATTTTAAATATCTTTTAAAACTTTGAAATCTAAAAATTGTATTTGCCAATACAAGTTGTAATTGGATGAACGTTTTATACCAAGCTTTGATTTCTTTCATGTTGATACTTCTTTTTGTTGAGAGATAAATCAAAAGACAAAACATTAAAAACAATTCACAATCATCTTCTCTAATAGCAGTTTCTCTTACTTCTATTATTCTGTCAACCGTTTCGTTTGGAGGATTGGAAAAGAATTTCTCCCCAAGATGTAGCATTCTTCTGTCTTCACAAAACCTTTTTGCCATTAGAGGAAACCCTTGAAGAGGTTCAGTTGTTAATATATGGTTTACAGCAACGTTATCAAGGGTGACTTGAATATCATTGTTCTTCAAAATTTCTTTCTGTCTAAAGTTACAATCATCTGAAAATGCAATACAAACATTATGTTTTGCCATATACTGCATGAAGATCTTCTTTTTTTCTTCGGTTAGGAGAACAGAGTCACAAGCAAGGAGTAGTTCATCGCAATACCCATGAAGACTTCTGCATGATATGATGGTCCAAGCATTGGATGGCATAGGTCTGTCTAATATAAACTTGTACAAGGCTTTAAAATTATTTACATCCATGACCTCAGAATGATCTAAAATGTACAAGACGTTGGAATTATCAAACTCCTCCTTAATGTCCTTCTTTGATGTCACCATTACAGGTAAGTATTGATGCTGATCTTCACACCTGGAAGCTATCTCTAAACACATCTTGGATTTCCCTGTACCTTCCCGTCCTCCAAGAACGACAATTTTATGTTTACTGAGTTCCTCCATGGCCCTATCAACAGCTGATATCTGGACATAAGTATCATCTTCTTTATGTTGTTTAACCTTGGCAAATGATGATTCTGAAATATATATATAAAGTTAAAAAATATTATTTCTTTACATATATTGCCAAGTATAAACGATTTCCGAAATTCTTAATTATCTATAAATTCTCAGGTGAGTTGTCGTTTCATGTGGTATGTAAAAACATTTGATTTTTTCCTTATCTTATGTTTCTTATCCCTGACGATGCACATTGTCCCCGGCATTTTCCCACAAACTTGAAGAATTTTGTTCTATTAAATAAATTAAAAGCTCACGTTTTGATTTGAGTATTCTACCCTTAAACTGAGGTTTAAACGCTCCCATGGTAGAAATGTCAATATTTTAGTTGTACTATGAGCTGAATTTTCCTTCAACGTCCGGTTTAGCACGCGCATGTTTTCCCGAACTTTCGGCGTCTTTTTAACGTTTTTATTTTTGAAAATTTTAGACGTCATTAAACGCTCACGTAACCTACAAGAAAAGCTTGTTTGTTTTTATTTTCGAACACAAAAAAAAAAAAATAATTGAAACTTCGGGAGCGTAACAGGTTTTACCTGCCTCATATTATAAAGAAGCCTGAGATAATGGTAGATGTGTCAATATTTAAGTTGTACTATGAGCTGAATTTTCCTTCAACGTCCGGTTTAGTACGCTTGTTTTCCCGAACTTTTCAGTGGCGTCTTTATAACGTTTTTATCTTTTAAAATTTTAGACGTCATGTAACGCACATGTAACCCACAAGAAAAGCTAGTTTGTTTTTATTTTCGAACAAAAAAAAATGAATCTTCGGGAGCGTAACAGGCTTAACCTGCCTCATATTATTTTTGTTTTGATTTCCTTAACGGCTTTGGCTCACTGAATTGGCTGTTTGCAACGTTTTGGGTATGTTGCAACGAGCAGGAACTGCAAACACTCTCGAGTCACATAAAGTCCCTATCGTAACGGCTTGAGCTTGTGTTGCTCTCTCTTTTGTTATTTTTGTTGAAGACTAATGGTTAATTCTCTCTCTCTCTCTCTCTCTCTCTCTCTCTCTCTCTCTCTCTGTCTCTCTCTCTCTCTCTCTCTCTCTCTCTCTCTCTCTCTCTCTCTCTCTCTCTCTCTCTCTCTCTCTCTCTCTCCCTTTTTTTTTACTTTGAATCTAGACTGAACATCCAAATTTAATATTATTTTCAAAAGTATATAGTGTCGTCATGGTCGTTGTATTGTTCTAATACATCCTTTACTCTTGTACTGCATTTCAGTTTTTTAACCTTGTGCATTCTTGGTAGTTCAGTAAACATATATCATTTTCAACAAAAGATGAATGAGTGGTTCATTAAAATTTGACCACAAATTTTGATAAAATCTTTCATATTTAAACGATGAAATGTTTTCAAATTATATTTTAATATGACAAACCTGATGGTATAACCTTAAATCTAAAGCCAAGATTTTGAACAGTTTGATCGTCTGTAGTCATAAAGCAGATGTAATCTCCCGAGTCTCTCATTGTAATATCCTTTATTAAATAGGTAGTAGTACCATTGTGAGGCAAGGGTTCCAACTTCAGATCAGCACAGGACTGTACTACCCTGACCCAATGAACTGACAATAAGCTTCTCTTGCTTTCTGGTGCAGCTGTAAATTCTATACTTTCTCCACTGTACCCTTGTATCGCTTCAATCTCAGTTGCTGAAGGAATTTCTGGATAAAGAAACCAACTTTATATGGTGTAATTGAACGTTAAATTTTAAGACATTATTTGTTTCCCCATTATAATTCTAATAGATTTTAATAACAATCATCAATCCATATAATTATATTCTATTCATTATGAGTATAACAATTACAGAAACAATGTCCGATTTCTTTACATATCTGATCGCTTCGTTTTGATTAGGTTAAACTGTGTTGATTTTTGTCAATGAGGTGTTGAATTAAGTAAATAAAAAAGTTATATTGGAGATACATTGATTTTTCTCTTAAAGTTGGGATTTAAATTTTACATTTTTGATTTTATGACAATGGTAAAAAATAAACGGTTATCGTGGCAATAATCGTTAATACCAAACTTTTTGTGGTTAAATTGTCCTTTCTAGCTTATATAATGAAAATCACTAATATTGGTAACATACCATGTCCCAGTTATTTTGTTTCTAAGGGATAATTCTCTAACATCCAACACCCAAATTTTGCTCGCTTTTAAACTTATTAAATGAGGTTATCAAGTGGGTTTTATATGCTATTTTTACTCTATTTAAAAAAAACTCCTCAATATGGATATACAGCATATTCAAATAAAAGAACCTAAGTGGTAACACACACATAACACAAACGTCACCAATTCGGGAGAGATAACCTAAGCCTTATAACTCCTACAACTACAAACTTAGAGGAATCAAAATTCTGACATAATGTGAACATCTTCATATATACCAGTATATGAAAGAATACTGCTCAGAAGTTTCATAGTAGATACACTATCAGGCACACTTTAAAATACAAAACAACTCCCAAAACATTGTCGCATAATAATTTTGTTATAACATGCACAACTGGATACAATGAACTTACGATAAACCAAATTAAATTAGAATTGGTAAAATAATGTAAGAGGAGTTGCACTGACAAGCTTTTTTTTTATAAAAGACAAATTAATTTCTACATATAATCTCAAAGGGTATAACTCCCACTAAAATCGTGGGACTAAAATTTCCTGATAATATTCACAACTATATACGATGCACTTTCTATAAACAAAGAATTATGATAAGTTAAGTGGTTTTACAACAGAAGATGCTCAGACAACCATTGTTATAAAAACATCTTTATATCCCAGTGCAAAATGTAGGAACTCCCACTTATATTCTGCAGTATGATCAATATATATATGCACAAATAACTTTATACAAACTTTCATTTAAATTGATTGAGAAGTTTCAGATCAGGAACTGAGGAGACAGGCAAACTATGACAGACGGGCGGACGGCTAAATGACGGACCAGTCAAAAACATTATACTCACTATGATTTTGCTGCGTGGGATGTAATTGATTGTTTTATTGATATCACCTCTGGTACTTTATGTTTTATTCAAGTGAGTCTATAACTTGAACCTTAAATTTTTGAGTGCCTTAAATCAAAACACCATATGCACCATAGGCCAGATGTGTTCCATTGTGCAGCACTTGGTTGATATTTATAGTAGTTTGAACACTTTTCTTATTAAATGTTTTGTTTTCGACGTTCCCACGTTTTGTTTCAATGCAGCTGACGAGAGATTATTTTCAAAATATCAATATACAGCATATGAAAAATTAAGCATTGTATAGATACTCCTTTTGGTACTCTTTTATAACTAAGCCTAAACATGTAATACTTTGTTTATTCTATTCTAATATAGCTTATTATGACCCTATTTTTTTTATAAGACACATGTTTCTGAAATAAATAAAATAGATTGTTTAACACAGCAACCAAAACTTACTGTGAAAATCTATAGTGATTCTGTTGGTTGTTTCTTGAGAAAATGGAGGAAAATCCGTAAGATATATTGGAACTTGTTTTCTTAACAATATTGAAGTCAATGTGTTAGCATTGTTCAGTGGTAGGGGCAATCGACTTTTCAAAATACATCTGTGTTCTCCAGTGTCTGTAGGACTAAGCTGTTTACTTTCACCTCTCCAAATTCCAGATAGTTCATCAAGTCGTTTTCTGTCATGTATGACCGATCTAACAACAACATTTGACCTTTCTCTCCAAGGTGACACTTTTACCATCTTCACTGACTTGACTCGTATCCTTGATCTGATTTTACAGTCAACTGACATGGTACCTCCCTCAATGACATGATAAACATGTTTGGTATCATCTCTTTGTATGATGTGATTCTCATCCATGTTTACATTCATTTCTGTTACATGGGGTCTAACTGTAATATAGAAGATAGTAATCAGCATTTTATTTGGTAAACAAAAGCACTGAAGACAATTTCAATGAAAAAGATTTTAATCAATGACAGAGTAACAAAACAGGGATGACAAATCGTATAGACCGTGAATGAAAGACAAAAATAAGTTAAGTTTGCGTAGGAGAAATAATTATAAATTGCAATTGTCCTAATCTGGAAGTGATATCTAAAATTGCCACCGAAACTCTGTTTCATATGATCTTTAAGCTATTGAAATGATTGAAATAATGTTATTAATATTAATTAATCATTTGTTGTAATGTTATTCTTTTATCTGTAATGGTAAGCTCTGGTAGTGATATTTCTGAATCCCTGAAGTAAAACAGCTCCGGCTGCAACCCGTTTGTGCTGGAGAACACACAATACACGTGAAGTAATAAACTTTTCTATTAAGTTCGCTATGGCGAATCTCTAAAAAGAAGTTCCTATAGCGTCTTGATAAAAGCCATGCATTAGACATCCCGAATTTACTATTAAGGCACGAACCATTTTCATACGGTGGGAGGGGGGGGGCTGGGATTTTATAACCTGATATTATATTTTTTTCTGTCCAAATCAAAGTTACAATTTTTTTTTCTGCCCAAAGCAAAATCATAATTTTTTTTTCAGACAAATTCAGATTTTTTTTTACATTTAATTTTCTATTCGTAAATTGGTCTTTTATCAATTGTGTGAATAAGGCCAGTTCTTGGACTAATTCATTCTCATTGTGGATACATTCATATTCAAAACATTCATATATTTCTTTAAGAAAAATGAGATATGTGGAATATGTCAAACAAACTCTCATTAGGAAATGAAATGTACATAATACTATTGTATTTTGATTTTGAATCATGCATATTCAAAAAATACATATATTTATAGAAACAATGGGATATGGGGAGATATGGCAAATACATGTATGTCAGCCAACCTCTTTTGAAAGCACAAAGCAAAAAAAATGAAAATAATTAAAAACCAGAATCCCCCCAAATTACCATTCAGCAATATTTATTTAAATGGACAAAGTCAAATAGCTGGATATCCAAAATCCCAAATTTGTTTCTTTTACATTTTTTTTTCAAAAAAGTGAAATCTTATTCTTATTCTAAAACTTATCAATTGAGACTAGAAATGGAAGCAATATTTCATTTGTAATTGCCCTGGTAACCTTGTCACGTTGGGGACTTATCATACGGTTACCTTTTTAGGTTCACCTTTTGGCTTAAAAGTTTTCAAAAGTTAATCTCCCTGAACAGCAAGTCAGGGGTTGAAATAAGACAAAGGAAAGCACTAAGGGATCATAGAAAAACTAGCCTTTTGACTTGGTTAGGGATTATGTGAATTAACTAGCATACTTAAAACAGACATGGGGATCACTGAAGGCCTCAAAAGCTCTTGGGTAAATGATGCAAAATCATCCATTCTTGTGATTTCCTGAACGCTAATAATGATTTCATTATTCATTTTAAAAGAATCATCATATGAAATACAGAACATGGAAATATAAGAAATCTGTGAAGAATTACCAATGCCATCTTATAGACATCTCTGGATCTACCAGTGGGATGGGAAGGTTTTGAAAAAAATACAAATAATTTTATTTGCCAAGCGGGAAATCAGTGTCTAAGATGTACACACTTCAAATGTTTGTTGTCCGAGGGCGGCTGAAGGTCATGGAAACTGAAAGACATCACAAAATGAAAGAGACTATATTCTGAAAGCAATGGGGGGGGGGGGTAAGCTTAGACCTGTTGACGATATATAGATCAGAAAACATACATATCTAACCATACAATAAATTCCAAATATTGAAAGCTTAAGGTCAATAGTTTCGGAATAATCAGTTATGGAAATATTGATACCTCGGGTAAACAAACTGACCAGTCTAAAACATTACACCCTATGTATAATAGGTTACGATAATTACATTGCAAGGTCTAAGGAATGCAATGTTACTTTTAATTATCCTGATTGGGAGTAATACAGCAGAGGTTCATACCATAACAGAAAACAACTATCTATGTTAGCATGTACTAACCATATCACAAGTGATACTAAATCGTAGCACATTATAATTTCAAAATTTTAAACTTCTACTAAAGGTAATGATGGAGCAAAGCGAGGCAGAAAAAAATCAGGCTTTTATCATTTGAGGTCAAAGTATGTATATATTTTTTTTGGAAATTTATGAATATCTATTTTTTTTTCAGCTCCATTAGGAGCATTTTTATTTTTTTCTGTAAAAATTGAAATTAATATATTTTTTTTAAAAATCCCAGCCCCCCCCCCCCACCAAAAGAAAATGGTTCGTGCCTTATGAATAAAATATAATCGCTTCAACGATATGGTCATTAAATAGCGGTTTTACTTTTTTAAACCAGCGGGCGCCAGTTCAGAAAAGAAGTCTCTTAGAATCCGTACTGCGATGCGCCTAGCATGTGCATTAAATAAATGCATGCGTTTATAGCCTAACGCTACGGTCAGTGACTCAATGAATAGAAGTTTTTGTTACGCTCTTATCAACGTCGTGCAATTACACTCCCGAAATCTACTGTTAATGAGAATAATATTATACTATTATCGGTCATACTATAGGGTCATTTCGAATGAACCAGTCAACATCTATTTCAAACATCGACCGCTCTTAAAACAAAAGGTTAATTAAATTATCATGAACCCCGTCAAAATGATAAATGCTTAACATTTTGTTCTTTTGCTTACTCTAAATATTTGTCATTTTTTATCTTAAGTTTTAACAAAGGGTTATTATATAATAGTTCTTTAGCCTTCAATACTTGTTCAAAACCTCATCTGAACATACATTTATTTTTGTCAACTTAAGTACTTACCATCAATAAGCAGCACAACTAATAAGACTGGAAAAGATGAAAACATCAAGAAAATTTAACATCATTCAAAGTGCTTATCATTGGAAAGATACTGCAACGCTCTAAAAACAAACCATAGGAATGTCAAACATCAATTAAAGGCACCTTTGCTTGCTGATTTGTTTCTACATTGTTATGAAGCAGACTTCTTACAATCTCTTCTAAACAAAAAAGATAGTAGACTAGCTCTCACTTTTAACCTCACGTTCCGTTATATTGATGATGTCCTTTCACTAAACAATTCTCGATTTGGT
Organism: Arcuatula senhousia; assembly: GCA_963971305.1. Taxonomy (NCBI): domain Eukaryota; kingdom Metazoa; phylum Mollusca; class Bivalvia; order Mytilida; family Mytilidae; genus Arcuatula; species Arcuatula senhousia. The sequence goes on along the minus strand of OZ020304.1, from coordinate 19,361,895 downwards.
AACTTTCTCCATCTCATACATCCCCAGGAACTTGAGATAAAGAGCACAACGGATTCTAGGAAGTATGCTTCATATTTAGATCTACATCTCGAAATTGACTCTCAAGGAAGACTTCGTATAACAGTTGATTCGTTACCCCGGAGCTTGCAGGAATTACATCGATTTCCTTGGCAGAGCGTCACGTTTAACACAGAAATTTCTGTAACAGGGTTATGTTGCTCCACTGTTGTCGTCTTTACTCAAGAAGTTTTACGGTAGACACCGTGCACTCGTAGACAAATATGGGATTTATATCTCTCAAATGAGTGCAGATGTTGGATTGTCGTAGAAATTTGTTTTGTCTTATTTTACTGGATTTAACACACTGAATTGTAAATTAGCAACACGACGGGTGAGCTATAGCAGGCAGGAACCACCTTCTCTTTTGGAGCACCTGAGTTCACTCTTGTTACGACTTGAGTTCCGCTCGGTTGATTTTGTGTTTTGTGTTTCCTTGTGCTGTTTTTAATCGTGTTGACCGGTTTCGCCGTTGCCCTTTGGACTTTTGACACTCGAATGCCACTTTGGTGCCTCTTTGCTCCTATCAAATAAATGACACATTAAGATCAGTTGAGTATGTAGTATAATTGACTTGTTTTGCTTTTTGTAATAAGTGGCACATAATGATTAAATTACTTTCACTAGTACGATGTCTTTAACTTGTTTGTCTTATCTCCTTTGATCTATGAGATTGATCATCCCAGATCGAACAACATTTATTACCGTTTAAATAGACCGCGTTTTCTTACGATTAAACAAAAAAGGAACGATCTATATATAGATTGAAGGATTAATTCAAAATAATCTTAAAAAGAAAAAAAAACCATCTTGTTGATGCATCGTAACATAAGAGTGTAAAATTGTCTGCATAGTTACAAGTAATAAAGGTAAATATTAGGAATCTACTAAGGAACAAGAGTTGACACTAAAGTATGTCTCGCCTGTCGGCACCATCACGGAACTCATTGAAGGTCTAGCTGGGCTATCAGAAAAGTTAAGGTCAAGGTCATGTGACAGATGACACCATTCCATTTAAACATCACAAAAATGTCTGAAGTGTGTTCTAGATACCATAGTTATTGAGAAACAATGAAAAAGACCAACATTCACTAAGTCAATCAACCATGAAAATGGGTTGAAGGTCACATTACATGGTGATGTCATTTGTGTATACCATAATCCCCAAATATCAGATGCCTTGCTATAGTAATATACTTTTCACTTAACTCATTTTCCACCCAAAATCATCTACATTCACAAAGTCATTTCAGAACCGTGAAAATGGGGTCAGGGTCACTCAACATGGTGTCAGTTCTGTAGACCGAAACCTCAAATGTCTGTATACCAAATATCAAATGTCTCGCTATTATACTTTTAACTTAATTTATTTTCCACAAAAGTTTTAATTGTTCCAAAAATCATCTAAGTCCACAGAGTCACTGAACCATGAAAATTGTGTTAAGGTCACAGGACATGGTGTCAGTAGCATAGACCATAGCTCCAGGTGTCTGTATACCAGATATATGATGCCTAGGTATTATACTTTTCACATGTTTCATTTAATTCATTTTCCACAAAAGTCTTACCAAGAGGTTTTTTTGCCCCAAAAATCATCTAAGTCCACAGAGTCACTGAACCATGAAAATTGTGTTAAGGTCACAGGACATGGTGTCAGTAGCATAGACCATAGCTCCAGGTGTCTGTATACCAGATATCAGATGCCTAGGTATTATACTTTTCACATGTTTCACTTAATTCATTTTCCACAAAAGTCTTAAAAAGAGGTTTTTTTTGCTCCAAAAATCATCTAAGTCCAGAGAGTCACTGAACCATGAAAATGGGGTCAGTGTCAAATTACATGTGCCAGTTGCATAGACCATTACCCGATGTGTCAGTGTACTAGATATCAGATGGCTAGCTATTATAATTTTCACTTAATTTATTTTCCACAAAAGTCTTACAAAGGGGTTTTTGGGCCTGAAAAAAAACCCATCTAAGTTCACAGAGTCGCTGAACCATGAAATTGGGGTCATGGTCAAACGGCACAGTGCCAGTTGCGTAGACCATAACCCCAACTGTCTGTATACCAAATAAAAGATGCTTAGCTATTATTCTTTTATTGTAATTCATTTTCCACAAAAGTCTAACAAAGAGGTTTTTTGGTTCAAAAAAACATAAGTTCACAGAGTCGCTGAACCATGAAATTGGGGTAAGGGTCATCGGCATGGTGTCAGTTGCGTAGACCATAACCCCAACTGTCTGTATACCAAATATCAGATGCCTAGCTATTATACTTTTCTTGTAATTCATTTTCCACAAAAGTCCTATAAAAAAGTTTATGCCGCCGCCGCCGCCGGAAAGTAATACAGTACTTGAACCGATCAATGCAACACTTTGACGGATCGATGACTGATCGGTGACGGATTGATGACGCGTTTGGACCGGATTGATGACTGATTGATGACGGATTGGTGAATGATTGGTGACGCGTTGTTGACTGATTTATGACGGATCGTACGGATTGGACGGATGACGGATACCATAGGTAACTGGGCTATCGATCCGTTATTTTGACTGATACGATCGATCGGTATAATTAGAAAACTCTTCTGTGAAACGAAGTTATCGTTTATACCTATACGTTTATAACATATATCGCAACACAAACCAGTCATGGCGTTAATTTAATTTGTTTAAAATAAATTATGCTATAGTGTTAAATAAGACATACATTTTCTATTTAAATATGTTAATATTATTAATCTAATGAATTTAATAATTGTTTACATAGTACTTCCTTTCAACTAAATAGGCAAAGTTCGTGTTCTTTTCTTCTATAAAAATAATACTAATATAATTTTATTTTATTATGGCCCGACCACGTAAGTGGATCGGACATATAGTTTTACCCTTGTCCGTCCGTCCGTCCGTCCGTCCGTCCGTCCGTAACACTTTGGTTAAGTTCTTGGTTAAGGTCCATTACTCAGATATCAGATGTTGGGGGTCAATGATATTTCACCACCAGATGGGTCTTGGGTAGGGCTACACCACCCACTAGAAATTAGGTCACTGTGACCTATATTTTATGCATGAACGACTTCGGTTAAGTTCTTGGTTAAGGTCCATAACTTGGATACTAGATATTTGGGGTCAATAATATTTCACCACTAGATGTGTCTTGGGTAACATGACACCACCCAATAAAAATTAGATCACTGTGACCTATATTTTATGCATGAACGACTTCGGTTAAGTTCTTGGTTAAGGTCCATAACTTGGATACTAGATGTTGGGGGTCAATGATATTTCACCACTAGATGTGTCTTGGGTAAGGTGACACCATTCACTAGAAATGAGGTCACTGTGACCTATATTTTACGCATGAATGACTTTGGTTAAGTTCTTGATTCAGGTCTATATCTTGAATACTACATGTTAGGGGTCAATAATATTTCACTACTTGATGAGTCTTGGTAACATGGCACCACCCACCAGAAATAAGGTCACAGCGACCTATATTTTACACATGAACACTCTTAATTAATTTCTTGGTAAAGGTCCATATCCCAGTAAATACACATTGAGGATCAATGATATTTCAAGAACGGGAGGGCCATCCTGTGGCTCATAGACACATTATCTAGTTTGTTCTGATTTTTAAATACAAAAACAGAAACAGTGCTGAAAAAATCTTTAAAATGTAAAAGGATTCTGCTTAGAACAATTATTTAAACAATTTGTAACATATAATTAAGAACAAATAATTCAGGAGATACATGTATCAATAATCCAGTAAATTTTATTTTAATTTTTTTTTAATTCACTGTGTTAAATTTGTTCGCATAGGAATAAAGATCACATTTGCAAATTTCTTATGTAAAATATATGAAACTTCAGTAAAATCTTATATTTAAGCATAAAATTATATGACGGTTTGATAAAATTGACAAGAAATTGTTTGCGAAACAACTTTTTTCATCAGATTTGACACATACATGGTATATTAAGTTGAAAAATAGCATAACTACATATTGCTGACTTAAAAAATAAGGATCATAAAGTTAAGAGATTATGAAGAAAATTTGTTCGCAAAGGAATATAGATCACATTTGCAAATTTCTTATGTAAAATATATGAAACTATAGTAAAATCTTCTATATGAGCATAAAATTATATGACGGTTTAATAAAATTGACAAGAAAATGTTTGCGAAACAACTTTTTTCATCAGGTTTGACCCATTAATGCTAAGACAACTTGAAAAGTTGCATAACTAAATTGCTGACTTAAAAAATAAGGTTCATAAAGTTAAGAGATTATGAAGAAAATTTGTTCGCAAAGGAATATAGATCACATTTGCAAATTTCTTATGTAAAATATATGAAACTATAGTAAAATCTTCTATATGAGCATAAAATTATATGACGGTTTAATAAAATTGCCAAGAAAATGTTTGCGAAACAACTTTTCTCATAGGTTTGACACATTAATGCTAAGATAAGTTGAAAAATTGCATAACTACATATTGCTGACTAGAAAATAAGGTTCATATAGTAAAGAGATTATGAAGAAAATTTGTTCGCAAAGGAATGTAGATCACATTTGTAAAATTTATGAAGCTATAGTAAAATCTTATATTTGAGCATAAAATTATATGACGGTTTAATAGAATTGACAAGAAAATGTTTGCGAAACAACTTTTTTCATCAGGTTTGACCCATTAATGCTAAGATAAGTTGAAAAGTTGCATAACTACATATTGCTGACTTAAAAAATAAGGTTCATAAAGTTAAGAGATTATGAAGAAAATTTGTTCGCAAAGGAATATAGATCACATTTGCAAATTTCTTATGTAAAATATATGAAACTATAGTAAAATCTTATATTTGAGCATAAAATTATATGACGGTTTAATAAAATTGCCAAGAAAATGTTTGCGAACCAACTTTTTACATCAGGTTTGCACCTTTATGCTAAGACAACTTGAAAAGTTGCATAACTACATATTGCTGACTTAAAAAATAAGGTTCATAATGTTAAGAGATTATGAAGAAAATTTGTTCGCAAAGGAATATAGATCACATTTGTAAAATTTATGAAGCTATAGTAAAATCTTATATTTGAGCATAAAATTATATGACGGTTTAATAAAATTGACAAGAAAATGTTTGCGAAACAACTTTTTTCATCAGGTTTGACACATTAATGCTAAGATAAGTTGAAAAATTGCATAACTACATATTGCTGACTTAAAAAATAAGGTTCATATAGTAAAGAGATTATGAAGAAAATTTGTTCGCAAAGGAATATAGATCACATTTACAAATTTCTTATGTAAAATTTATGAAGCTACAGTAAAATCTTATATTTGAGCATAAAATTATATGACGGTTTAATAAAATTGACAAGAAAATGTTTGCGAAACAACTTTTTCATCAGGTTTGACCCATTAATGCTAAGATAAGTTGACAAGTTGCATAACTACATATTGCTGACTTAAAAAATAAGGTTCATAAAGTTAAGAGATTATGAAGAAAATTTGTTCGCAAATGAATATAGATCACATTTGCAAATTTCTTATGTAAAATATATGAAACTATAGTAAAATCTTCTATATGAGCATAAAATTATATGACGGTTTAATAAAATTGCCAAGAAAATGTTTGCGAAACAACTTTTCTCATAGGTTTGACACATTAATGCTAAGATAAGTTGAAAAATTGCATAACTACATATTGCTGACTTTAAAAATAAGGTTCATATTTAACCATTTTAAGAGATTATAAGTAAAATTTAAGTAAAATTTATTTCCATTATAGAATTGTTAAGACCAAACATTTCTTATGCAAGCTACAAATGTATAAGAAATTAAAAATCTGATGTTTGAGCCTATATGATGGTTTTATAACAATCACAAAAAAAATGTTTTCAAAATAACTTTATGACAAGATTTTAAATGAGGTATCTTAAAATATAATATATTTGACATAAAAAATCGTATGAATTTTCGCATTTTAAAACAGAAATGTGTTTTGTCTTTACATTAAAGTTAGACTCTAATATTTATTTAAGCACAATTCGGCTGTGCTTTGTAATATTCTATGTTTAATTATTGATATAAAACACGTCTAATGTCCCGCTTTTACATTTATTTATATAAATTTCTATTTTATTCAAAGATTTTATGCATTCGATCAAGGAGTCATGTGATACAATAAGCGAAACGAACTTAATTCCGTATTTTAGATTGAATTGACGCGTGACGGATTGGTAAATTGCCTCATGGGATGCATTTGACGGATAGGATCGGACGGATTGGTGACTGATCGATGACGGATTGGTGACTGATTGATGAAGGATCGGTGAATGATTGAGACCGGATCGATGACTGATTGGTGACTGATTGATGACGCGTGACGGATCGCAAAAACTGTTGCATTGATCGGTTCAAGTACTGTACCTATGTCTCGCCTTCAGCGACTAAAGTCGCAGGCGAGACAAAAACAGTACAGCGTGTTCATTTAAATTTGACGAAACGCGCGTCAGGCGTAGCAAAATTTATTGTCTGGAACTTTGTTGTCATTTGTATTTCGAACCAACGTGAAGGTTAGCACTGCTGGTGGAGTTTAAATTCCCCGAGGTTAGCCCGCTCCGGCACCAACACTTTTGAGTTGGAGAATACATCAAAGCTTTAAATTATCCGTCTAAATTTCAAAATTGTCTAAACCCTAAGGTTCTTCCTACCCCAGACATAGGTTGAATATCTTAGTAATAATTTGGTTCCCCAGTTTGGTATTTTTGGTTATACTGTTCTATGCTCTTCATATTCATACAGTGTTTGGCATTTTCAATATTTTTGGTAGAGCGCCTCTGATGAGTCTTGAATAGACGAAACGCGCGTCAGGCGTAGCAAAATTTATTGTCTGGAACTTTGTTGTCATTTGTATTTCGAACCAACGTGAAGGTTAGCACTGCTGGTGGAGTTTAAATTCCCCGAGGTTAGCCCGCTCCGGCACCAACACTTTTGAGTTGGAGAATACATCAAAGCTTTAAATTATCCGTCTAAATTTCAAAATTGTCTAAACCCTAAGGTTCTTTCTACCCCAGACATAGGTTGAATATCTTAGTAATAATTTGGTTCCCCAGTTTGGTATTTTTGGTTATACTGTTCTATGCTCTTCATATTCATACAGTGTTTGGCATTTTCAATATTTTTGGTAGAGCGCCTCTGATGAGTCTTGAATAGACGAAACGCGCGTCAGGCGTAGCAAAATTTATTGTCTGGAACTTTGTTGTCATTTGTATTTGGAAGACATATATACAAAAAGCCAAAAGTCACGGAAATATTTAAAACGGGATTTGACTGATGCACAAAGCTTAGTCCTCTAGTTAAAAAACAAAGCCACCTAAATTATTTTTTTTTTTAACGAAACGTTTGATTTATTAAATTTTAAAAACAACCTGCAGAATAGATAGAAAAAAAACCTTACGTGCAAGAAGAACCAGTGTGATAACCAATGCTGCTGCTGCTATCCCACCAGATGTATCTATAATGGAAACACTACATTCACAAATTTTGAGTTACAGAGAATCATTTCAGTGTTTGTCAATTGTGTTCCTTATTATCTTTCAATTTTTCATAATGATTGATAAACGTGTAGGTGGAAAGGAAAACAAAATCATTTAGTATTACCATGTTAGGGCTTTTGTACATTACTTTTCGGCACTGCATTCCCGTATATCACCGTTCAAACATTTCGCTGTTATATGTACCTGTATTTTGTATGCTTTAACAGCAGAAGTTATTATCCCTTTTATTTCTTCACAACCGTCATGACCGTGTTGCGTTTAGGTTATATTTGGATATGATATATTTGGTACTTTTGTTTATGGGATATGGGCTATTTGAAGCAAAATTGAAAGGGATATGGGATATTCTATTAAATTTTGAGGAAATGGGATACTGAGATAAAAGAAAGTTAAAAAATCATTCAAGGAATTTAATTTAAATAGAGAGAAATGACCACAAAATTCATGAGTGCACGAGTGGTAGAAAATTTCACCGCTTGATTATTTATCGTTTGCTACACTAGTTGGCAGATCATTCCATAACTGCATCATGTGGATAGTCGTTGAAAGACAGAATGATTCCTTCCCTACTATGGCGTTATAGGAAGGCACCTGAAAAGAATTGTGAGTCATTCTGGTGGGCTGCAAAATTCTACCGGTGGTGTTGATTTTGACCAGCTGAAGACCATTGGTGATCCTATGCATGAGTGTCTCCTGTGTTGATTAATTAAGATCGTAAAGCATTTTGGATTCAGATGATGTGCTGTTGGTGACATGTCTAGCTGCACGTAACTGTACCATTTCTTGTTTTTGTCTCTCTCCCTTCAAGTATAGGTCCCAGATGGAACATACATGCTCTAGAGTAGATCTCACAAGTAATTTGTATGCCTACTTCTTTATATATGCATTCCTGAGAATAAGGGTTCGTTTTTTTTCAAAACTGATGAAGCTGCTTGCTTTCAGTCATGTCGATTTTGAAATGCGATAGTTCTATCTTATACATCTGATGTGATATTTTGTCATTGGTATATGTTCATGTTCGAGACCATGAAGAATGCTGTTGTTCTTTTTTTCTGATATAATGTAATCCCTTCATGTTTTTCTTCATAGAAGTTCATTTTCTAAGGAAACAATCATTTGATTTTTAGAGGAGAGGGCTATGGTTAAATCTAAAATGAAAAGGCTGGACAATTTGAAAATAACAAAACATGGTCACTCACTAAGTATGTTTCAAGACTGCAAATAGTATGACTTCTTGGATATAAGTTGCATCTAGAAAATTGGTGATTGTATCATGCGTATCACCAGCAAATAACCTTGTCGTTGATCTTATTATTAGTGTACTACAGGAATAAGAGATATCTTAAAACTGATCCTTATCAAGTCCACCTGATTCCTCTGAATAAAGGTCAATAAGTCTTGATGACTCAGCTTCTACAACAGCTGCCTGACTTCTGTTTTAAGGGAAATTCTGAATTATTCTATTTGACTTCCATAATGATCAGGTTTGTAGGTTAGCAGCTATGATTGACTTTATCAAAGGCTTTGCTGAGGTTCATCAGATAACCAACTGTTCTCCAATCAAGGTTACTGGCTTTGTCGTCTAAAAAGATTTGAGTGTCTCGGGATAGACCGTTGTGGAAACAGTGTAGTAAAGGGTGTAGTATACTGTGCTAGTCAGCATCAGACAGTATCGTGATACCGTTGGTTACAATGTGTTCAGGCAGTTGCATGACAATGCATGCAAGTGCCACTTGGCTGTAATGAATAGCTTCAAATGTCTTTCCTTTCTTCAAGATTGTGGTGATAAAGACACTTTTACAGATCAATGTATTTGAATGCTTCATTGACACCTCTTTACTTCTTTGGTACTTTACTTGTTCTATAGGATTTCTGAAATTTAATGTTTGTTAGAATTGTAGATATGTGCGTTGTTTTTTCTAGGAGTATTCTTGGTGTTATATTATCTGGTTCAGGTGCTTAATGAGAATTTAGGCTCTGTAACAGCTCTGTGATATTAATTTCTTGCCTTGTACAAAAATCACAAAATTTCATCTTGGTACCACTCTGCGAAAAACTCACTCTTCATTGGTTACAATAATAATTTGCAATACTAATCATTACATGTAGCTTGTATTTTTATCATTTGAGTTCTCATTTAATATATATAAATTAGAGGCTCACAGGAGCCTCGTGGGTCACTCATTTGATCTGTGATGAAACCTGTTATTCTAAATATGTTCAGGTGTCAAAAATACTTTCGGCATTTTGATCATGCCCCTAGGGGCTGGGCTGCATAGGTAGCCTAAGGGCACATTATTCCTTCGTCACGCAACTCCTCCTAGGTTATTTGGAATACAGAACTGAAACTTGGCTCAGTAGTTGTACTATGGATGTAGATTCTGCCGAAGGTTTTGGAATTTTGATAATGCCTCTAGGGGCTTGGCTGCATAGGTAGCCTAAGGGCACATTATTCCTTCGTCACGCAACTCTCCTATAGGTTATTTGGAATACAGAACTGAAACTTGGCTCAGTAGTTGTACTATGGATGTAGATTCTGTCGAAGGTTTTGGAATTTTGATAATGCCTCTAGGGGCTGGGCTGCATAGGTAGCCTAAGGGCACATTAATTCCTTGGTCACCCAACTCCTCCTAGGTTATTTGGAATATGGAACTGAAACTTGGCTCAGTAATTGCACTATGGATGTAGATTCTGCTGAAGGTTTCTGAATTTTGATAATGCCCCTAGGGGCTGGGCTGCATAGGTAGCCTAAGGGCACATTCCTTCGTCACACAACTCCACCCAGGTTATTTGGAATATGGAACTGAATTTTGGCTCAGTAGTTGTACTATGGATGTAGATTCTGCTGAAAGTTGCAGAACTTTGATAATGCCCCTAGGGGCTGGGCTGCGTAGGTAGCCTAAGGGCACATTATTCCTTTGTCACGCGACTCCTCCTAGGTTATTAGGAATATGGATCTGAAACTTGGCTCAGTAGTTGCAATATGGATGTAGATTCTGCCAAAGGTTTCGGAATTTTGATATTAATTAATTCCCCTAGGGGCTGGGCTGCATAGGTAGCCTTAGGGCACATTATTCTTCGTCACACAACTCCTCCCAGGTTATTTGGAATACGTAACTGAAACTTGGCTCAGTAGTTGTACTATGGATGTCGATTCTGCTGAAGGTTTTGGAATTTTGATAATGCGCCTAGGGGTTGGGCTGCATAGGTAGCCTGGTTAGGGCACATTATTCCTTCCTCATGCAACTCCTCCTAGGTTATTTGGAATATGGAACTGAAACTTGGCTCAGTAGTTGCACTATGAATGTAGATTCTGCCGAAGGTTTCGGAATTTTGATAATGCCCCTAGGGGCTGGGCTGCATAGGCAACCTTAGGGCATATAATTCCTTCGTCACGCAACTCCTCCTAGTTTTTTTGGAATACGGAACCGAAACTTAGCTCAAAAGTTGCACTATGGATGTAGATTCTGTCGAAGGTTTCGGAATTTTGATAATGCCCTTAGTGGGCTGCATAGATAGCCTAAGGGCACAACATTCCTTAGTCATGCGTAAATCCTTTACATAACTATCACTCCCACTACATTTGTACCAGGGAAAAGTCTCATATTAATACATATACATTTGATATTACTAGTAATGCTCTTGAAAGTCATAGTTAATTTCTTTCAATTATTTCCCCGTATACTATCAAACACCAGAGTAGCGCGGGGATATGCAGCGTGTCTGCTTCGACTAGTTAATTTGGAAATTATTGATTAATTAGGATATTTAAAAAAAATTACAGGGATATGGGATATTACGGGAAATGATTTAAAGGGATATTTGCGGATAATGTTAAAGGGATACGGGATTTTTTTGGAAAAACTTGCTGGGATATGGGATATTGAGACCCCTCCTAAACAAGCCCCGTTACTACCAGACCATAAGAACGCAATGGAAGAGAGAAATTTGCGCGCCATAAAACCTGGTTTAGCACACAATTATATCTGAAATGTCTGTACCAAGTCAGGATCATTGCGATATACATTTTTTCCGTTGTGTCCTCCATGTTTAGTTTTTTCTCTTGGACACTGAGACTAATCTTCCATATTCGGTAATATTGTTTTTACATTTATTTCAAATTATATCTTAATTCTACTTTGCTATCATAGTTAATTCTTCGTATATATACTTCCAGTAAACATTTGGGCTTTAACAGGAACCTGAATTCAAATTTACTATAGTATTTAACATTGAAAGGTGTTTAAAATTAAAATTTTCTATAAAAAAATCCTTCCTACCCCAGACATAGGTTGATCATCTTATTAATAATTTGGTTCCCCAGTTTGGTATTTTCGGTTTAATGTTCCATGCTCTTCATAATCATATAGTGTTTGGCATTTTCAATATTTTCGGTAGAGCGCCTCTGGTGAGTCTTGAATAGACGAAACGCGCGTCAGGCGTAGCAAAATTTATTGTCTGGAACTTTGTTGTCATTTGTATTTCGAACACACGTGAAGGTTAGCACTGCTGGTGGAGTTTTAATTCCCCGAGGTTAGCCCACTTCGGCACCAACACTTTTGTGTTGGAGAACACATCAAAGCTTCAAATTACCCGTTTAAATTTCAAAATTGTCTAAACCCTAAGGCTCTTCCTACCCCAGACATAGGTTGATCATCTTAGTAATAATTTGGTTTCCCAGTTTGGTATTTTCGGTTTAATGTTCTATGCTCTTCATAATCATATAGTGTTTGGCATTTTCAATATTTTCGGTAGAGTGCCTCTGATGAGTCTTGAATAGACGAAACGCGCGTCAGGCGTAGCAAAATTTATTGTCTGGAACTTTGTTGTCATTTGTATTTCGAACATACGTGAAGGTGAGCACTGCTGGTGGAGTTTTAATTCCCCGAGGTTAGCCCGCTCCGGCACCAACACTTTTGTGTTCGAGAACACATCAAAGCTTCAAATTACCCGTTTAAATGTCAAAATTGTCTAAACCCAAAGGCTCTTCCTACCAAAGACAGAGGTTGATCATTTTAGTAATAATTTGGTTCCCCAGTTGATATTTTCGGTTTAATGTTCTATGCTCTTCATAATCATATAGTGTTTGGCATTTTCAATATTTTTGGTAGAGCGCATCTGATGAGTCTTGAATAGATGAAACGCGCGTCAGGCGTAGCAAAATTTATTGTCTGGAACTTTGTTGTCATTTGTATTTCATAATGATGTATAAAAAAGAATGTTTTGATATTAAGAGCGTTAAAATTATTTTCTCTATTTTTGTGAGTGCTATTTTATGAAGTAGTCTTAGAACCAGATTTTTGAAAAGGAAGATATTTATGACTCAATTAGCCAATTTTAACCATTTTGAGCACAATTGGATATTTTTATCAAAAACAACATCAGAAGCACTCCTTTTACTCGCTAATATAAAAGTCCAGCTGTATTATGTCCAAAAAAAATATGGGACAGATTTTTGTACATTATAACCTCAAATTGTCTTTCAAAATTGGGCATTTCCATTAGCATTTCAATTGTTAAAAAGCTAACGTCTTGTGCTTGCCATTTTAAATTTCAATATTCAAACATAATTGCTTCGTGTGTATTTTTACAAATATTTAAGAAAATCTATTGAAAAGATAAAACAGAGGCACAAGAACATCCTTACATTGCTTTTACTTGACATTTATGGTGGATACTGTTTCAATAATTTCATCAAACATGTAATATGTAATTTACGTGGTCTTCGAAGGTGGTCTTGACGTGTAAAATTTGTTACCCACGCAAACATTTGTATTCAAAAGCCCTTAAAATACAAATTTTAGAATCCACAAACGTATTTTAAATATGCTATCTGAGAAACAAACTCCAAGAATTATAAAGCTACTGGTGTGGCATTCGAATGCCAAAAGTATGCAAAAAGAAATACGAAGACAAAATCAGAAAACATGTACATTGTAGAAACGGAACATATAAACCCACACAAAAACAACTGAATAGCAATCAACAATACAAGATAAGTCGTCTTGATCCTCCAAATATGAATTTAACGCACTTACGTGACATAGAGGATGAATCTGTTATCTTCATTGATTCAATAGACAACGACTGATGGTCTGGATTGGTTTTTACCTCTCTGTAAAGAATACGAAAATGTGTATGTATGGGGAAGCAATTAATATCGTAAATCCTATAAGGCACAGACACAATTATCGAATTAGATTAAACGTGGTGAATTAATCAATTTTTTACATGGCCTACACTACCGCCCCCAGTAAAAAGAGTTAACGTGAATTTTTTATATAGTTATTGGTAACAAAACTAAATAAAAAGCTTGATACGACTGCAACACGTTGAACCCTGTGCGCCTTTAGTCCAATATGAATAGTCAATTGCTCTGGACACATGAAGCCCATGGTGGACTGACAAAGCTATTTGACAAATGTAGCCTTTGGTGTTCTTTCCAATCACATCTCATAACTACTTTCATTTTTGGTTCCCAAACGACAATTATGAGAAGGGGGTGTTGCAAAGTTATTTCTCAATTTTGAGCTCATTACTTGACCAGAATAAATTAGCAACAAAAGTTGAAATTGGACAATAAAAAAAAACAGAAAAAGAGGGGTTGCTAAATAATTCTCCATTTTGTATCCACTACTTGACAATAATTAACTGGCGAAAGACTTTTTCAAATTTAGACCAGAAATAAAAAAGACATTTTAGCTCTTTTTGGGCCATTTTTTAAATGGAAAAAGGTACCCCAAAATTATTTTCATTGATAATGTTATAATGGTATATACGTAGGGAACATCATCGTAAAATTGCATTGCAACTGGCAAACCAGAATCAAAATTATTTTAAAAACAAATAAAGTATTTCATTTCCACCCATTGAGCCCTTAATTTATCAACGAAGAAAAAGGGACCCCCCCAAAAAGCAATCCCCTTCATCCTTTTCCGGTATCAAATATCATTGTACAATTTCACATGATTTGTTTCACCAGAATAAAAGTTATTGGGGGAACAAACACTATGAGGCTCCGAAGAGCCTGGTATTCGCTGGATAGTTTTAACAAAGGACTGTTACTTTGTGAAATGAGTAGTTCTAACATTCTAAGGGATAAACTCCTATCAAGAAAGGTCTTACAACTTTGACCCTACAACCAGTGTCAGATCTTCTTCAAAAGTTCAGGGCAAGTAGATCTTGATGTGCTGATCACTATAACCCTAGCCAGAATTTGAATATCTGTTACCGTTTTAGCAATTTGCAAAAACTCCAATTATGTTTTATGTTCAGCCAAGGCGGCCATGTTTTTTGTCGAATCAAAATTTTGAACGATTATTCTACAGAGGACATACTACAGAACAATCCTACAAAGTTTTATTACATTTGGTTAAGCGGTTGCAGAGAAGAAGATTTTTGAAAAGTTTAACGACAAATACGACGGACGACGGCAAAGGCTCACTTTGCCTTCGGCAAGGTGAGCTAAAAAGTTGCATTTTTGCCCCTTATTTCTTAACCAATAAAGGATGAATCCCAAAATCGATTCCATCCATTCTTTTAAAGTAAGGGACATTATTGTCACATTTCATAGCAATCAGATAACTACAAATGTAGAACTAAAGTTATCGTGGTAACACTAAAAACACAAACAACGACAGGGATGCAGACGACGACAGCATCATACCATTATGTGTCCGCAAAATTTGCGGTCGTATAAAAACCTGGTTTAATTCTCAATTTCTTTTGAAATACCTGTACCAAGTTTGGTTCATTGCGATCTTTAATATCTCCAGAATGTGTCTTTTCTTGCTCAATTTATGAAACCGAATCATAACCCAGTTCGGTAGGTTTGGTACTACCTTTTTTCCCTGTTTTACGCCAGAGTCCAAAAGACATCAGTCAGGCCAGAAAGTTATTTCGACACATTAACTAATTAGAACGAGCATGAACTAAGAATTGTTAAAAATATTATTGCAAATAATGACTTATTTTTATGGTGAAACCCACATTTCCTACTGAATATTACATTTCAAAATTGATACCACATGCTGTAAAAACCCAAGCCTATACATCGCCTGATGGTCACCGGACCGAGGGGTGATATCTCGAGGGTTAATATATGTTCAGCATGTGGTACATACTTAGCCATTGTATATTCATTATATCATATATTCACATAGAAAGGTTTTTTTACTTACTTTTATGTTGTTTGTGATATGGGTGCCATATATGCCATGCGATATAGGTCATGCGAAATAGGGTATGCGATAAATGTCATTTGATATAGAATATGCGATAAATGGTATGCGATGTAGGGTATGCGATTTAGGTCATTTGATATAGAATATGCGATATAGGTTATGTGTTTTGTATTATAATAAATATTCAAAAAGACTATATAATAACTTAAAGATATAATAAAACGGGACATAGACCTTACTTTATAATGATGCTACATGTTGTAAGGTAAACAGCACCTATTTCTCTACACTCATAATCTGTAAAATAAAAACCATATTCATGTGTAATAATTGTCAATTTGATTTTCCTTCAACAGTACTTCTAATAAAGAAAAGAGGATTAGTTAGGAGTATAGGTAACAAGCATGGAAGCTTTAAAAAAAAGTAACCAGCGACCTCAAAATAGTCCATGCGAAAGCCCCTTTTATGTGCTCAGGATAGTAGATTATTTTGCCAGATTTCATATGAAATCATTTTAATATCTACTAATATAAGTTAGAAGGGAAACATCCATTTTTAGATGACTTGAATAAAGGTTAAGACATTCATTATAAATCAAAAGTGTTGATGTAAAATATACCCCTGGACAACTCTTCGCCATGAGAACAAGGCTTTTTATAACAGCTACAATCTTCCTCAGATGGAACACATTCACATTTATTCCTGGGTTCCACTATATATGTATACCCAGCTCTGTAGTCACATCTACATGATCTGTCTTGGTAACCAGAGGATCCATTATTGGCAATGACTTGTCCTTCTTCTGAGCAGAGAGATTTTCTGAACATGCATTCACTGAATTCATCTGTTGTGAATGGTAAAGGTTGGTATCTTGTTTCTGTACAGTTGTCATCTGTTACCCCGGGTTTTCTTATCTTTTTTGTGCCTAAAAAGAAAGTACTGAAAAGTGTATTGTGTGTGCTGGGAATTGCTAATGTTATAATAGCAACCTGTACAAGGCATAAGGTTTTTACAGTTTACCCATTATTCTTATGGCAGTTGTTCTTAAAGTTTGTAGTATCTTTTGACTAGTTGTCATACTAAGTTTTAATTTTTCATTATGAGTCTAAATGTTTAAATAAAACCCCGTCAAATCCATGCATGAAATTTATCTATGGTATCTTCTTAACCGCTGTCCTCTGGTTGCCGTTCTTTACTCTTTTCCAGGAATATTTATTCATGCAAATATGAGTAAAACACCAGGATTCATTAAACAGGAAGTAAGTGGGTGATCTGATACCACGATATTGAATAAATTTCAGTACCCCTTTGGAAACAAAAATTTCGGTGCCTTAAACATACATACCCTGGTATAATGTCTGCGGAAGGAAGAACATCAGGGTTTTGACAATTTCGATATTTAAAAGGACAATTTATACATTTGTAGCGTTCATGTGTACTTTAACAACAGATTTTGAATACTTCGCCGGCTAACTCTGTAGATTAAAAACTTCAATAGCAGCGCTAACCATCACGGATATAAGAAATCTAAATTCCCAATTCAATTTTGTTACGCCTGGCGCGCGTTTCGCTTATCAAAGACTAATCAGAGGCGCTCTACCAAAAAAATGAAAAAATAATTGTTGTTATATATTAAGCTGTCTAAACTATCCTTGCACGCCTGGTAAAATGAGGATAGATCCTGAAACTTGTATATTAATATTACCTTTTGGAACTGAGACAAATAACACATGAATAATGTTGCATAAAAAGTCGACCAATTAATTAGAAAAATAACAAATAATCAAATATTAAAATGTGAGATACGTATATAGATAGATTTTTCCTGATACTTTGTACAAGTAGTTACTTCTTTTCGAATTCAATTTGTATAGTTTATATCTCTAACAATTTGCATCCCAATGAGCACAAACTGTGCACCATTGCTTGCCGATTTGTTTCTTCATTCATATGAACACTTTTAGACAAACTTGCTTTTTTCTTTAATCTCACATTTCGTTATATTGATGACCTACCATTAAACAATCTTCGATTTGGTCACAGGCGTTTGGGTCCAGGATTTTATTTTATTATAAATAACGTGTATATAAAAATTTTCATCTCGTCTACATACTATTTCCACGTGGAAATAGTATGTAGACGAGATGAAAATTTTTATATACACGTTATTTATAATCCACGTGGAAATAGTATGTAGACGAGATGAAAATTTTTATATACACGTTATTTATAATCCACGTGGAAATAGTATGTAGACGAGATGAAAATTTTTATATACACGTTATTTATAATCCACGTGGAAATAGTATGTAGACGAGATGAAAATTTTTATATACACGTTATTTATAATCCACGTGGAAATAGTATGTAGACGAGATGAAAATTTTTATATACACGTTATTCATAATAAAATAAAATCCTGGACCCAAACGCCTGTGGATTTGGTGACTACATCTTATATTTTCCAAGGAACTTGAGATAAAGAACCACAAAATTTAGTAGGGCCGCTTCATATTTGGATTTAAATGTCAATTTAGCCTTTGAACGTCGGCATTCTAGAAAAAAACGCCAGCCAACAAACAGTCTGACTTAGTACGCCTTTTCGTATATGGGAAAGAGAAGAATTTTGGATTTGACGACAAGGAACCGCGCTACATTATGGGTGCAACGACAATATTGGAAGTATTGGTAACTTGTCAAGCCGTAGATGCAATAATGGATGTGATGGGTCGCTTTGAAAAAAAAAGATAGACGGAAATGCAGTTGTGGTCATCTTAAATACTTGTACAATGCGCCAAAGCTGTAATAACTATTTTACATCCAAGCCTTCAAAATATGGCATGTAAAATTTTAAAACAAACATTATAATACATTCTGTGCAGTTCATTTAGAATTATATAGAAAGCACTTTTATAATATATAATATAGAGTTTCCTTATTAGTCCCTTTCAATATTCTTTATGTACAATTTTTTAGTGTAGCGTTTCCATCGGTTTCGTGGTCTAGTGGATATGTAATAAGTCATAAGTCATAAGTTTATTGAGCAAATTACATCCCAAGGGGTCAATAGCTACAAACAAAACAAACATTCAAAACAAAGAAACAATTAAAAAATAGTATTGCCCCCTGTCCTCAGTGAAAGAGACTGTTTCAAAAAGGAGCCCAGCAATCCCACATGTTCCTTTGAATCCGGATTCAATATATATTTCAGTTTATCTTCTTCATTCATTTGATCAAAAATATCTAAGGCTTTTAAAAAATCTGTACGTAAATTTTCATTCAAAGTGCATTTTAATATAAAGTGAAATTTATCTTCAATTTCGTTACATGAATTGCATAATCTAAGATTTCTAGGTATTTTTGTATATCTGCCTCTTTCAATTAATAATGGGTGATCACTTATTCTCATTTGACAAATAATTTTTCTATATTCCGAATTTAAACTATCTAAATACTTTTCACAATTATATTCATTCTTTACCAATTTAAATACTTGTAGTTTACTGTTTTCGTCTATTTTTTTTTTTAGTTTTTCTCTAAATTTTTCTTGGTATTGATTGCTAGACTCCCTTTTGTAACAATTCTTGTTTAATTTGAAAGTTACATTTTTATTTCTATTTGTGTATAAATCATATGACAATCTTAAATCTTTTCTAACATGTTGAACATTAGAATACCAAGTATAAATCCCTTTGGAATGTAAAAATTTCGAGACATCGTAACATTCTTTAAAAATAGGTATATCACTATTAATTAGTCTATTACATGTACCATATAAGAGACTTTGAGTTTTAACATAACTATCTATTGGTTCTCTACCCAACTCTGCTCTAGTTGCTATATTACTCGAGGATTTTTTAACGGAAAGAGTGTATTTACAAAATTTGGTGTGAACTTTATCAACAACTGATTTATCTAAAAAACTAAAATAGTCTGGTTTCTCATTTTTTGCTGATGCCCTTTTGTCCGAATTAAAGTATTTTTGATAAATTTCCATATACCAAATTTCTGCATTGAATGTAAGAACTGGACGAGCTAGTGAATCAAATAAATGACAGGATAATTTAGCTGGAAGCTGGTTTATTTGGCTAGTAAGGCCCTTTAAAGAATATAATACCTTCATAGCTTTCTGTGATAAAATTTTGGCAGAAAGGATCAGACTTCCATTTTCCGTTATATAGTTTCCTAAAAATCTAAATTCCCTTACAGTTTCAATTAAAACATTTTTGTAATAGAATTGTATAGTGTCTCTTGACTTTCTATATTTCCCCCCTAATATCATAGTTTTGGTTTTTTGTACATTAACTGTAAGTTGCCAATTATCACAATAGTTTGATAACTTTTTCAGACTGTTTTGTAGACCTTCTTTGGTTTCAGAGAGAATAAGAAGGTCATCCGCAAAAAGCAAACTTCCAATTTTTGATTTTTCTAGAGTCAAAGGAAAATTATCGTTATCTATAAAGAGTTTTGGAATATCAATTACATATATATTGAACAATGTGGGACTTAAAGAATCTCCCTGTCTAACACCTCTATCTATTTTGAAAAAAAAATAAATGGCAGCCATCTACTTTTATGGATGACATGCTATCAGTGTACATATTTTTTTTATATCTATCATAGTTTTGCCAATACCATTTTCATTTAGTTTATATAATAAAGCTTTTCTCCATATAGAGTCAAAGGCTTTACGCAAGTCCACGAAACATACATAAATATTTTGCCTTTGAAAAGATAAGTACTTGTTTATAAGGGTTTTAAAAATAAAATAACTGTAAGTAGTCCTATGGTTTGGACGGAAACCAAATTGCATTTCCGAAAATTTATCGTTCATGAATTTCATGATTCTATTGTTGAGTACAGCACTAAAAATTTTGGAAATACAATTTAACAATGAAATACCTTTGTAGTTGTTTGGATCATTTCTATCACCAGATTTAAATATTGGTATGATAAAGGCTTTGTTCCAACTTTGTGGATAATTGCCTGACCTAAAGACCAAATTAAATAATTTTGTGACAGCCTTTGAAGTTACAGGATAGCCATACTTTAATATTTCATTTAATATTCTATTTGGACCAGCAGCCTTATTTGTTTTGAGAGAACGCACGACTTTTTTAACTTCAGCTATTGTTATTGGGCTATCTGTAACTTGATTTATATTCTTAAAAGTAGAATCATCTAAATTGTCTATGTTATGGTGAAACTCAGAATTAGTATTTTCGTAATTTCCTTGGTTTCGAAAATGTTCACTAAATAAATCTGCATTAATGTCACTTTCATCGTTAAATGTTATATCTTTATCCGACTTAGATTTTAATGATTTCCAGAATTTTTTAGGGTCCTTGGAGCTGCAATTAAACAAGTCTGAGATAAGTTTTTTCTGAGCTTCATGCTTCTTCTTCTTTGCACATTTCTTTAACTCCTTTACAGCTGAAAAATATTTGGCACGCAATACTTTATCAAAAGGGTTAGTTTTTAACTTTTTACTTAAAAAAATTACTTGTGATTTAAGATCACGCAGTTCTTGGTCTGACCAAGGTTTCCTATTAACAGGCTTTTTCTTTTTTACGGTTTGAATTTTCAATAGACATACTTTGTTAGAGATGTTTTCAAATATGCTTGTTAATTCATTTGAAGCTTGATTAATTCCTTCTTTATTTTGTTCAAACTTTTTACATTCATAATCTATAATAGAATGTTTTATTTCCTCTGACTTTAATGTATCTAATAATGTAATTCTTGATTGATCAGTCCACTTATATTTTAAGCAATTTTCTATTTTATTACTTTTCTTCAAGGGCACGTTATTTGTCTGTTTTATATTACAAGCTAGTGAAAAATAAATAGGTACATGATCAGATAAATATGACAAATCACCAGTACAAAAATATTTCACTGAGAACAGAAGGTTTTCACTTAAAATAGCATAATACCCCCTTCACATATACGAGATTTCCTTACGAGTTCTTGCGAGTTTTCAACTCGTATTCGATCGCAAAGACTCGTAAATCACTCTTTCTTACTCGCAAACAGGTCTTTTTAGCTCGTGTGAAATCGTAAGAACTCGTGAAAGTTTTACGAGGATTTTTGACATGTCAAAAATCCTCGTAAGACTTTTACGAGTTGAAAAAACAACAATGTCATAATTCAATTCGTAAACACATCGCAAGTAACTCGTAAAGAACTCGTAGAGATCGTAAATGACTCGCCTTTACTCGTAACTAAGTCGGGAAGACCTCGCAAAGGAATTCTTTTACGAGTGGTTTGCGAGTTAGTTACGATATCATTTCAAATATCGCAAATCACTCGTAAAGACGTCGTAAAGGCACCGTAACATGCTCGTAAACACTTTAAAAATAAAATCCATATCGTCTCTGGACGGGAGTGCGAAAAAATTCCGCACAACTGACGAAATCGTGACAACTCGAAAATAGATCGTAAAAGGTTGGCAGAAAATCTCGCAAGAACTCGTAAAACTATAAATTTTGAAAATCGTAATAACTCGTAAGAGAATATCGTATATGTGAAGGGGGTATTATCTACAGTACTGCTTCCTTTTACAGTAAAACATGTATGATAACCAAGGGAATCACCAATAAATCTACCATTTAGGATTCTCAACCTTGAGGACACACACAAATTTAATAAATTTTGACCTTGTGGATTAAATACTTTATCTATACTATTTTTCTGCAATTTAATATCATCGACATTATTTTCTGGTAATATGTCTTTGAAAAATTTTTCATCGGAATTTTCACCTGTTATGAAGTCAGGATTTTCTCCTACTCTTGAGTTAAAATCTCCTATAAGTGCTATATCACCTTCACTTGATAGTTTACATATTTCATTTTCTAATTCTGAAAGATCATCGTTTGAATGATTTGAATTTAAAGGTGGCACATAAACTGCACATAAAAAACAGATTCTTTTTCAATCCAAAAAAATCTTTATCTAACTTTAACCACATTCTGTTTTCAGAATTTGTTTCTTTGGTTAAATAATTTATTCCTTTAAAGATTTGTTTTCTAATGTATATTATTATCCCCCCACTGTGTCTGTTTGCCTTCTTTTGCTTTTTCCTGCTTCTTGAAATTGAAATAAAATTTTCTATATAAGTCTTTTGACTTTCCCCTTTCCATGTTTCTAAAATAATGTTTATATCAGCTGTTATATTCTTTAAAAAATCTTCATCTTTGTGTTTGTCCCCAAGGCCGTGAATGTTCCAACAAGATACTTTCAAATTTGTGATATTTCTCATATAGTCATAAAATAGAACTGGTATATCTGATAAAGTAAAAAAAGATTTTAGAAATTTGTCTAAAAATATACTTTTGATAATGTAGTTTAAATGTGATTTTAATATGTACATGTTAACAGAACTATAAAATGAGAATTCCATGATTTCTTTCCATGAATTTCCCCTTTAAATATTAATTCATTGTAATTTGAGCTACATGTAAAATCTTACTGAGCAATTTCATTACTTCCATGAATTATTCCCCTTTACCTGCATATGTCATGTATGTGAAGTTAAATATTTTCCCAGATTTTCTAAACAAAAATATAAATCAATATGCAAGATTTTAAACATATAGTTAGGACTATATTATATAACTGTTATTTATAAATAAGAAATCTACATTTGAATAAAAACACTAGCATTATGCTGCATATACATGCATGTACTTTAACATATATAACATGTAATGTAACCTTTTTTCAATATATATATATAATGTAATGCAATATTTGACTAGGACCTCTTGTCAAAAATTATAAAATTAAATTGACACGATTAAAGAAATCAAACTTTTAAGTTACAATAACTATTTAAAAAATTGTTGAAAATTACATTAATTTTGAAATAAGCTGTTGTAGCAGCCAATTTGTTTCCACGGAACTATGATCTTGTTTTATTGACCTTCCATTTGTGTCGTTACAAATATCTGTTCGGTTGTCATAAACATTTCTCCATCGGTTGTCATCACTATTTCCCCATCTTCCGTACGGATTTTGTTGTTGAGAATTAAATCCGTCATTGGTTCTTTGATAAAAATATGTTGGTGTGTGTCTATTCTCATTCTCGTGTTGCCAGTGTGGCCTTTGATTGATGTTCATGTTTTGCCAGTCACTTCTATCTTGTTTGTAATTTATATTGCTTCTAGATTGTCTGAAATAATTACTTCTGGTGTTGTCTTCTTTGTTGTTATTTGCATTACGTTGTATACCAAGACAACCATCTAGTTTCTCTTTCAAATTTCTAACATAAGTAGTAACTCCGCTTTGGAGGTCCAAATGTATTCCATCTTCGAAGTCGATTTGTGTGAAATTTCCATTTTCAATTACTTTTATGCCTAAATTTTCACTTTCTGTATGTAACATATGATTAAAGTTCGTGCGGTTTCTTTCAAATTTCTGACTTTCTACTCTATTTCGATAAAATCTTGGTAGTAGTTCTCCTACTAATATTTCGGTATTAGGCCATTTCGACTTACTCAATTCTATTAATTCTTTCATATCTTGTAATACAGTTTCATGGTCTTCTTCAACATCAATATCATTCGATGCAACTTGTAGCACAAGGACTCTCGGGTTTGATTCACTCATTCTTATGACACTTTCGGCTCCTCGTATATTTTTTCCCGAAGTTTTGTTATGCGAACATTTTTTCTGTAGTACATTTTTTTAGCTACAAGGTCTCTGATTATGGATGAGCCTATGATCCAACAGTCCAGATCATATTCTGGATTTCTAGTGTCCTGTTTTTCTTCTTTTGATTCTACATGTTCTGTGATATTAGTATCTAATTTACCCCTCTCTGTACTCACTGTCGACTCAGAGTCTGATTCATCCATTTTTTGAATAATCTCTTTTGAAGCTTCTGTAACCGCCTCCTTGGTCATTCTTACTTCTGCTTCTACCTGATCTAAATTTCGCTCTACATCTCTGTACACTGACTCAATTTTAGTATTTATTTTTTCTTTCATATTGATAACTTCTTTTGATTTGGAGGTAAGTTTTACTTCACTTTCAATAGATTCAAGCTGCTTTTCAAATGAGTCTTTTAAACTACATATTTCAGATTTTATTTTGCTTTCTACGTCTTCTTTGTGTTTCTCACTTGATTCTTTTTCTTCCTTTTCATTTGTAAGTTTTACTAACATTTGTTCTATTTTATGCAAAGTTGAGTGAATTTTAGACAATTCTTCTTTGCAATCACATTTCGATATTGATTCTATCTGGGTTTTTCCATCGCTTTCGATACAATCTTCAACTTGAGCAGTTTTCGTTGTTCTATCACTTTCATCGTTATCAATTTGCACCTTCTTTTGAGGCTCCTTTTCTAATTGTGTGTTTTTCTCAGACTGTTTTTGACTTATTGTTTCTTTCACTTTTCGGTTTTCTGTCTCATCGTTTTCTACCCTTACAACTTTCTCCTAGGTTTGTGACATTAGAAGATCATCATCATCCGCATCTTCTTGTGTTTGCGTTGCGTCGAATGCTAGGAATTCTGGAAAGCCTAGTTTTTCTGTTTCTTTATCGATGTTCGAAAAATTTTTCGTTTTGCCAATGTTATTTACAAATGAAATCAACACTTCAGTGTTCATTTTTAGTGAATATAAAGGTAGACTTGTAATAGCGAGAACCCTCGTTTAAATCCCAAGGGGAATTATGTATTTAAAAAAAAAAATGTTGCTGATTTTATAATTTATTTACATTACAACCAAGCAGCTGATACCAGTTCGGTTCTGTTCTATCTCAAGGTCACAAACCATGAACCGATTTTCCAAAGTTCAACTTAGTGAACATTTCTTTAAAAACATGCTTTGAAAAATAAGAAAAAGAACAATAGAGTTGAAAAAGTAGAACAGGGTATTCCCATGGACGATCTGGCTCAGATCAACCCTGTTAGAACAAAGGAGCTGGGATGTAACTGCGAAGTAACAGTTAATGGATGGCTTCCATTTGTCTAAAAACCTCTAGAGATTCATCGAATTTGCACTACATTATATTCTATGCCCCTTTCTAAACTTTAAACCTTGTATAAACAATAGAACATTCAGTTACTGACCCAAAATCCAACCTTTATCGACTTACCGCTATTGATCTTGATATCGGTTACAATCTTAAGCTGGCAACGGCTGCCTGCTGTTCAGATAACAGCGGGGTACCAGCCTATTACAATCGCTTACTCAAACCTGTCGGAGTTCCACACGAAAACAGTAAAGACAATCCTTTTTATTAAACCATGGAAGAATTAAATTGACAGGAATTACAACAATAAATTAACACAATTAATTTCCCACTATTTATCTGTAAATAATAAAGGTACCGACTCAGTTTATCAAGGAGGCGATAACACGCTTGAAGACGGTCTGCTTTTCCGCCACCAATTTTAAGAAAAAAACATCATGTTGGTTTACTATCGGTGGCCTTTATCAGTTACATTATTAATGAGGATACAGGACCACCTGTGGTTTCCTTGCCGTGCAATTACCTGGTTGCAACGGCTTCTACTACTTATTCGAAAGTAAAGATTGAAAAATGATAAAAATCGGTCAACATTGAGCAAAGTTATGGCACAATGAAGATAAAGAATCTGCTCAATTAGTGATTATTTGAAGAAAGCGCAATTTTTACTCAGAAGTCTTCGGCTTCCGAGTCTTGTCGGAGAAAAGATGAATGGAAGAAGGCGCGCCAAACTGTCACAACTCGTTGTCTCCTCGCTAACTCTCGTAGAAATGGAATATAGGTCAAAATAGGACCAGATTAGAAAAAGCGTTGGCCTCACTCATTACTACAAATTAATGATATTCAATTAACCTTCCGCGATAAGAAATTTTTCGATGGATAGTTATGCGATTCTTTCATAATGTACGTTTCTATAACATATTAACATACCATTGCATTGAATATCTTATAATTGAGCACTAAAATATCGTTATATAAATTAAATGTGAGTGGGTAAAATAATTTCCGCGTGTGCGGAATATTGCGTATTTATAAATAATTGCTTGTCGGACTAGTTTTACTGTGTATTTACATATTCATGTTTCCGATACGATAATGAAACCAACCAATCGGCAACGGAGATAATAAACTTCGTCAAGAATATTTAATGCCTTAGGCCAATCGGGCCAATCAAATCATCGCTTCTATAACGTTAGCATGTGCTTTTTATCGGTTATAAAAGTAAACAGTCAAAATGGAGTGTTACGACTTCGAATTTGTTAGGCGTGAAAGAAATGAAACCTTTTCGTGAAACACGATTAACAATTTGGCACATTCAATTTGATGAATTGAAAGGATGATTTTTTTTTTCGATACATACAAGTGGTGAGAAAAGTATGTGCTACCAATTAGCTTTTCAAGTGTTTTGGACAGGGAGGCATCAGAAAAAAATTATGCAATGTCCCCGGTGAATACCCCGTTGATTTCGGATTTTCCATATGTAAGATTTCTTTTCTACGTGTGGTTTAAAGGAACATACATAGAGAAGGCATATGGTGATTTAGCAGGTAGGAATTATCCCTGGGTTTCCGACGATGTCCTTGTTTGAAGCGTTGGAAAATATGCATTTGATATGTTTGATGTTTGCATTTACGATGGACCGAGTCGAGAATGTTGACGTGACAGGATACAAAGCTGTCTGTTCCAGAGAAAGAACACTGATAAATCCTGCATTTGTTTTATAATAGTTTTTTTTTATAATAGGCTGTTTTATAATAGATAATAGTATTTGTTTAATTAGATATGTAACATTTACTAGAGTACATGCATATTGTATCAACTGTGGGCCTAAGCTGCCGGACATGCAAAATAATTCAGAAAGCCTTTTAATACGTTATTGGGTACGGGAATGGTTTCCCGAATCTCGGGTACCGAAAAAAAATTAAATAAGGTTACTCCGGATTTACATGTACATTGTACTGGTACTAAAAAAACTCAAAGAAATAAAATGTTACAAAAATAAAAGCATAATAAATTGTTGATATACATGTATACATGTACAAGACTCGCTTACTCGCGAGGGTTTAAATGGGGTCCTTTTGAACGTAATGGAGCAGCCGCCTTAAATGTAGTGCAAGATCAGGCATAAGATGTTTTTAAACCAAGTGCATGTACATGTATATACAAAGAAATTGTTGTATAAAATCCGAAATTTTAGTTAATGTATATCATGCATGCCTTGTGCATTTCAATTCTTCCCGTAGGTTACACATAAGTTATATATTCTATCGCGGGCTCTGACTCAAAAGTAAGTAATCACTGACTCACCCACCCACTTTTCAAGATAATATACAACAACTTAAAATATGCTTGCATTAATGGGGGAATGCATTTTTCTTCCAAGGCTGGAGGATCACGTAAATGTAAAGAGTGGCAGAATACAAAAGATGTAGCAGAATGGTTGTGCCAGACGTGTGGTGTCGGATGCTTGGACTTGCATCATTTAAAATAACCTGAATTTAAAGCCCCACTCAAAACAACGTATTGGCTGTGCCGAAAGTGTCATAAAACATCGGACCTTTTATCATGTGTAATCGGGCCTTTATTATGTGTATTAGATAAAAATGAAAATCTGTCGAAGTAAAAAATGTACAGCATGTACAATGATCAGCTTACTCAATTGACATGATTGATGAAATGTATTTTCCTACACTAAATTTGTTATAAACAAGAAGTGTGTATGCCATTATCATATGCATGTCATGTTTATGATATTAGAATATACTTGTTTCAGTGTTATTAAATTTGTTGTATTAACATTTTTCATATTCGTGTACATTGATTTAATGGGTCCCCCTTTTTTTAAGGGGCCAATAATGTTACATTCTTGTTTGTTCCCACAACGACTTTTATTCTGCTTAACCAAATGCTGTGAATTTTTATATTTTGGGGTCCCCCTTTTATTCGTTTATAAACTAGGGGCCCTTAAAGGGCAAAAACATTCAAACAAGGGGTTGCATTAAGTCGTACACTCGCTCGACCATTCAGAAAAAAGGTATAGTAGATGATGCAAAAAAAGTGTTGAATTCTTTATAAAAAGTGGGTGGAAAGTTCACCAGAGGTGGCATGTGTTAAAACAACTTTATCAGTCTACCATGGGCATAATTTGCCTCAAACATACAACGCTCATGCAACATGTTGCGGTCATATCATGCTGCACTCGACGAAGCTTTTTATTCGCAAATAAATAAGAAATTTTAAAGGTATCAAAGTTCTGTTAATAGCAAAAAAATATGCCAAAATATTTTTTCACCAAAAATCAGATACAGACCATATTTTTATAAAAACACTGTAGAACAAAAGTTCATGTTTTTCATTTTCCACAAAGTCCTACAAAAAGTTTACGGCTAAGAAAAAAACCCAGAGTTTTTGAAGCGTGAAAATGAGTTCAGGGTTACACAGCATGGTGTGACTAGCGTAAACCACAACCCCAGCCGTCTAAAAAATATCAGATGCCTAGGTTTTATACTTTCCATGTAATTAAACAAAGATGTTTTGATATGTCTAAATATAATATAATATAATATAAATAAATATCTTATTTCATATAAGAGTCGTTGAAGCGTAAAAATGAAACATGGTCACATGGCATATATAGAGCCAGTTGCGTAGACCACATCCCCAACAGTCAGTATACCAAATGCTTAGGTATGAATATTATACTTTTCATGTTAATAATTTTTCCACAAAAGTCTACAAAAAGTTTATTAAACCAGTATACTATAGGATAAAGCTATAATCATACAAAATATAAGACCACTATCTTATGTAGTTGCATGTTAGAAAACCGTGATGTACTTTATATTTTTACAGTATACCGGTATTACTATGGACGGACGGACGGACGGACGAATTTACAGTGTAAACAGTATACAGTCTTTGAGTGGGGATTGCTCAACGGTACTTTGATTTAAAACTGTGATTACTTTTACATCGGATCTTTTCTGATTATGAAAATATTATGGTCTTCAAAAGGAAAGAGTTTTCTTCTTTGTGGTATGTGTCGTTACTGTGTAGGAAGTTGTAGGATACTCCAAAAACTAAGAAAAAGTGAAAGAAATTTATCGTGACATACAGAAATTTTTGTAATTTTTGTAGTTATTACACTGAATATAACACAAAAAACTAGACCCGCACCATATGTTATGAATTTACAAAATTCATATTATTATCTATAAAAAAAGAAATCATAAACTGTTGTAATTCCTGTCAATTTAATACTTCCATGATTAAACAAATGTTTAGATGTCATAAAGGTCTTTTCTTTAACTACAAACAAGTGTTCAGGATTTCAAAATCAATGACGTCAAAAGTCTTGTGAAAAGTCCCGTGTCCCATTCGAATATGGTCTCTCTGGCCACGTTATCATTGGTGAACTCAACGTCGTGGAAATTGACTAACTTCGCGACGTTTTGACTAAAGGACCAAAATATCGTGAGCCAAGGCTTATCAACTTGAACCATAATTTTTAAACAATGATGGATTTAGTTGACGACAATGCCAAAAAGGAAAAAGATTGCTACGCGTAGCCATGTGTCCCCCGCCGCCGCATAAAAGTTGTGTGGTATGTCATTCAAGCAATATATTCTCTGAGAAACGATATAAATAGGTTGTCAAAATATGGGATGATCACCTGTTAACAGTACCCTATCAGTGTGTAAAGTTTCAGCAACATCCGTTCAGTAGTATCCGAGGAGTTGCACCCACAAAAATGTTTGATATGACAAAGTCCCATTTTTCGGACCTGAAAATCACAAATTCGTAAATAACTCAAAAACTGTAAATATTGTTTCAAATTTTTTTTCGTATTATTATAGAGTACCTTTTGTTCTATCAGCCTACAACATTTCAGAACCCTGTGCACCTAGGTAACCGAGATATTGGATGTTCTATATTTTGACCTTTCTTCCCCGTTTCCATGGAAACGGCGGCCATTTTGAAAATTTCAAATATGGGATGATCACCTACTAATAGTACCCTATCAGTGTGTAAAATTTCAGCAACATCGGTTCAGTAGTGTCCGAGGAGTTGGACCCACAAAAACGTTTGACAAAGTCCCATTTTTTGGACTGAAAAATCACAAATTCGTAAATAACTCGAAAACCGTAAATATCGCTTCAAAATTTTTTTTCGTATTAATATAGAGTACCTTTTGCTCTATCAGCCTAAAAAAATTTCAGAACCCTGTGCACCTAGGTAACCGAGATATTGAATGTCCTATATTTTGACCTTTTCCCTGTTTCCATGGAAACGGCGGCCATTTTCAAAATTTCAAATGTGGGATGATCATCTACATATTGTACCCTATCACTGTGTAAAGTTTCAGCAACATCCATTCAGTAGTGTCCGAGGAGTTGCACCCACAAAAAACGTGACGGACGGACAGACGGACGGACGGACGGAGACCATTACTAAGTCCCTCCGACGCGTTGCGGCGGGGGACAAAAAAACAAGATTAAGAAAATGACGTTTTGTCAGATAGGGTTAAAGCTGCGAGGTAACTGAATTTTTAAAGGGCTCGATCAGCAGCAGTAAAGAAACCTTCATTTTTAACAACGCTGTTGCAAAAAATATTTTCCACCTTGCATGACAAATATGTTGTCGAACCTGCAGACAAAGCACCGAATAATATCATTTTTTGCGGACAAAATATTTCCGTCGCCCAAACGGCCATTTTTACGTCGTGTGACATTTGACTCAATTGTACTAAAACTGAGATCTTTACAAGAAGGGACCCTTTAGGTGATTTGAATTTTTTATCTGAAAAGGATTACGATTGCAGAAAAACATATCTTAAAGGCGAAAATAATAGCATTCGACTTTACCTGATAAAGTTATTTATAGCTTATAGACTAAAAAACTTGAAACCGTCATTTTTCGTTTTTGTGACATTTTCCTATTACTTTGTTGCCGCGCCTGTTCAAGAAAATTCACATATCAAAAGTCAAAGAATGGTCTAAGTATCAAGTAAAATGTCTAAATGTTTTGTACGATTAAGATCAGAACTATTGTAGTTGGTTTAATATATTATTTAAACTAAACCGCTTGTCAAAATATGATTTTGTTGGTCATTTCGCAGCGTCAACATCCTTTAAAAAGAGGAAAAATGGCGATGATCATAACAGAATTGCGCTTTATTTTGATTTTACTCAGCCAAAAACATTTTTAGTTGGTCGATAAGTCTCTGTTTACAAAACACATGTATAACTCAATTATTAAAAAAGATACACCCAGAAATACAAGAATGTGTAGTTGGTCATGTTACGCGTCTACAGCACGAAAACTTGGTTGACGCTTTGAACGATGGTATGAACATTGTGCGCGACGTCATAGCAAGCAGGAACTGTTTACTCTTCCGGAGCACCTGAGTTCACACACGTTACGACTTAAGTTTGCGTTGTAGATTCCTATCAGTTGTTTTTGTGTTTTCATGTTCTGTTTTTTCGTGCTGTTTTCGTTCATGTTTACAGGTTTTGTCGTTGCTGTGTCGGGCTTCTGACACTCATACGCCCAAATTTTGTATCTTCGCCTCGAAATAAACACACTAGGAAGGCTGTTTTTCGGATGAACGATACTTGATTGCCCTCTCGGCACACCTTTCCCGTTTTTGCCGTCATAAAAGTTATCACCTCTACAATAATTTTGTGAATTGTAAAGTAAAAACTTTTGTACATATTCATAACATGCACACGGCATATGCATGGAGTGACCATCGTAACATTTAAGGTTGATATCTAAACTTTTGCATGCAGTTCGCATTTGTTATTCAAGAAAGCCTAATCTTCTATTAAATATAATCAAACAAAAATACGGACATACGCATGATGCAATACACTGTATAAGGACTTGGTGAACCAATGGCGATACCAATATAAATGGCGTGAATCGCATACATAAGTATTCATTTAAGATAAACCTCAGTCTGACCTGAAACAAAATTACAGTAAATTTCTACGCGGATAATTTTTGCATAAACTCATCTTTATTAAGTTCAAGTTCAAAACTAACTGGAACATTATTTAGTTGTTATCCAAGGTGTTTATTACCTTAATATATATAGATTACA
Source organism: Arcuatula senhousia (assembly GCA_963971305.1). Lineage (NCBI taxonomy): Eukaryota > Metazoa > Mollusca > Bivalvia > Mytilida > Mytilidae > Arcuatula > Arcuatula senhousia. The sequence continues at coordinate 19,329,001 of OZ020304.1, read as the reverse complement.
GGGTTTTCCATATCAAGTCCCATATCATTCCGAGACTCCCATATTAGGTCGAAGCGGCAGCCGAGATCTTATATGGGTCGAGGAATGATATGGGATTTGATATGGAAAACCCTGTACATGTTTCATAATCTTTTTATCATATATTTTCAGCAAACACATAAAAATAAATAACAGACGATATAAATATACTGTGACGTCAAATTTCAAAGTGAGGCTCTAGACCTTGATATGGCATATTAGCCCACTTTTGTGCACGCGCGGTCTTGAAATGGCCATATTTGCCCACTTTTGTGCACGCAAGGACTTGATATGGCAAAAAAAGTCCCTTTTCAAGATATTGTTTGTAAATTTACGGCTGTTACACACGGACAAATCTAAAAGTATCAAAGCCAAATGTATGTGAAAAACAAATAAAGCAAGAAAAGTATAAACGATATGAAGTTAATATGACATCAAAGTACAAAAAACAAGAGTGAACACTTTTCTCGTCTGCAAGAACTACCGGAATATCTAGTTATTCAACTATTCATTCATTCAATACTTATTTGTCATCAATGAGTCTAAGAAAAAGAACAAATTTACAGAAGACCAAATAATCGACATGCTCAACTTTCTTATTGACAACATATTTGTTCAGTTTGGTGGACGTGTTTTTCAGCAAACAATAGGGATTCCAATGGGCACTAATTGTGCACCTTTGCTTGCTGATTTGTTTCTTCATTCATATGAAGCAGACTTCTTACAATCTCTTCTAGACAAAAAAGACCTCAGACTGGCTCTCTCTTTCAACCTCACGTTCCGTTATATTGATGATGTCCTTTCACTAAACAATTCTCGATTTGGTGACTTTCTCCATCTCATATATCCCCAGAAGCTTGAGATAAAGGACACAACGGATTCTAGGAAGTAGGAAGTCTGCTTCATATTTAGATCTACATCTCGAAATTGACTCTCAAGGAAGACTTTCAACAAGGCTCTATGACAAACGTGATGACTTCAACTTTCCAATAGTCAACTTTCCCTTCTTGTGTAGCAACATTCCGTCCGCTCCAGCTTATGGAGTTTACGTATCTCAATTGATTCGTTACTCCAGAGCGTGCGGGACTTACATCGATTTCCTTAGCAGAGCGACACGTCTGACGCAAAAATTGCTCACACAGGGTTATGTTGCTCCTCGGTTGCTGTCTTCACTCAAGAAATTTTACGGAAGACATCATGCACTTATAGACGAATATGGGATTTCGATCTCTCAAATGAGTGCAGATGTTGGTTTGTCATAGGGTGCTGTTTTGTCTTCCTTTACCGGATTTGACACGCTGAATGGACTATTGGCAGCACGACGGGTGTGCTATAGCAAGCAGGAACTGCTTACTCTTCCGGAGCACCTGAGTTCACTCTTGTTTCGACTGGAGTTCGCGTTGTTGATTGATATTCAGTTATTTTGTGTTTCCATGTTTTACATGTTGTCTGTTTTTGTCCCGTCCTTGTTCGTGTTTACTGGTTTTGTCTCTGCCCTTTCGGACTTTTGACATTCGGATACCCCATTGGTACCTCTGCTTCTCTCACCTGCTGGCACATTAGCAAAATGCATTAACAGTTTACCTAGGCTTTGAGTTCTTGAGATCAGATGTTGATAAAAGTCAAGGTCATTTGGCAGGTGACTAAATGACATTTACATGTGGGCCAACTAAAGTAATTGAGAAACAGACTTAACATAAAAGACTGAACACAAGAAAACCATATGAACGGTCATTTAGTGTAAAGACGAGGTCAATCCCCAAGTGACATGGTTACGGACGCAAAATAAATTTATTTTCCACAAAAGTCTTAAAAAAGAATTCTACAGTCTGAAAAAATGTCTTAAGTTCACACAGTCAATGAAGGGTAAAAATGAAGTCAAGGTCCCACGTTATGGTAATTGTTGCGTAGAATATAACCTTAACTGTCTGTATACCTACTACCTACCAGATGCTTAAATTTGCTACAAAAGTCTTCAAAAGAAGTTTTTTGCCTGAAAAAAATATAAATTCACAAAGTCACTGGAGCGTGAAAATGGGGTCAGGGTCACTCAGAATGGTGACAATTGAATAGACCGTAACCTCAACTGTCTGTAAACGCAATATCAGATGCTTAGATATTATACCTTTCATTGTCCACAAAAGTCTTACGCAAAAAAATATAGCCTGAAAAAAAAACTTAGTTCACAGAGTCACTGGAGCATGAAAATGGAGTCAGGGTCACTCGGCATAGTAACAGTTGTGTAAACCTTAACCTCAACTGTCTGTTTACCCAATATCAGATTCCTAGATATACTTTCCAAGCAATTCATTGCCTCAAAAGTCTTACAAAACAATTAACGCCGCCACCGCCAGAAATACCTGTTTCGCTTCCGCGACTATTCGTCGCAGGCTAGACAAAAATAAATGTTCACAAGATTTCACTTTTTTTCAAATATTATGTTTTATATACTATTTCATGAACTAGTTATGTTAAAGGAAAAGGCAATCTTTTTCATTTTTTTACCCTTGATTTAAAAGCTTAAAAAGACATTCTTAGCTCTTTTAATGCACTAATGGAACTTTTGAATAATTTTATAATAACATGTATGTTTTCATTTTATATAGCTGTCAAATTGGCTACTTACTTTCACTCGACTGACTTGACCTAACGGCATCAGCCATAATTCTTAACAAATATTTGCTTAATCCCCTAATGATTCCTTTCTTTACAGCTTTCGCAATAATTTATTTAAAATATGTTATTAACACTTTTCACAGGGCAATAAGTCTTTAAGCTTCATGCAGATGACAAAACAAAATGTACTAACCTCGCCTTGTTTGAAAATTCTCATCAGAGCAGCTTTCCACATTAACATTGTTTAATACGTCAAGCAAACAAATATAGTGTGGTTCAGCAGGGGTAGTACAGAAAGTATCATTTCTAAAACGTCTTTGTGATTGAGCTGGACACGTCAAGTTGTAGGAAGATACAGCGTAGTGGCTGAACACCAAAATAATCTAAAAGAATATTAGCAGATATGAAAAAGTATATATTATGATACATATAATGAATACAAAAATTAATCCCGCTTTAAAATATGCATTGTCAACTTCGAATGGTCGCCCTAGGGTCCCGAGGGTATAAATCAGATTGGTTGGCATGACTTTAACCAGTAAAACATTATTAAAATATTCCGAATATTTCATCATAATTTTAGACCAGGGCTTAGTTTTTTAAGCCGTCGTACGATTATAACATCGATTTTCCGTTTAAACTGTATAGACTATGCTGTCTAAACTGTTAAGATATATGTTCGAAAACATGACCGATGCCAATATCTTTTAAACTTATATGATTTAAAATGTTCGGTATCTTAGTTGATCGATTAGGCTTTCTTTTTCTACAGTTTTAATGAAAGTATACTTTAAAATCTCTTCTGTTTTCTTCATCCCTATTGTTTTGGTTACGTTGATGGTAATAAGAAGCAACTCCTCAAAATATGCATCTTAAGCAATCGAGATTGACGGTTTTATGGTAGTTGAGGCATTCAGTCGATATCATTGGTGCTGGATTTGGCTATTGTTTTCAAACATTTTGGATTCAAGTTTTTCTTTTTCATACTTTCCAATTAGATTAATGCTGATTATGAAAGAGACCAATCCTCAAAATATGCATATTTTTTTAAACTATTCGTTTGGTACTTTGGAATCCGATTGCATTTGATCTTGTGGCTTCAAAAATAAATACAGGCGCCTTTTTCGCAACAGAAAACTCTCATCAACCTTAACACGTTGTCTGTCGTAGTCATTACATCACGTAATTGTGACGGTCCATGGTGTTCGACGGGAGGCAGACAGACGAACGCCAACGTATTTATACATGTAATTAATTTTTCATAGAGGTGTGACAAAAGAAATATGGAAAATATTTGAATGAGAAAATCAATCACAATCATGTCAAACAAAACGAATCGAAACAAATCAGCAAAGTGCCTGTTATTTCTGCACCCATTTTATCATCAGGATCCCTAGCCTTCAACGAGAAGCTGATACACAGTAGCGGTTGTTGACGTAAACGAGTAATTTGGTAAATGCTGTCTTAGCATATCTCAAGGATCATGAGGCTGACAGCAGTATTTAAAAAAAAGGTTGGATAGTCGAAATCCATTATATGGAATGAAAAAGTTCTCGTTCCACAAAAATTGAAAATCGAAAGCCAAATATAATATCGACCATCTGCAGTATAACAAAAACAAACCTGTGTTTTGAAAAAACTGTTAGCTGAGATACTAGGACCTTAAAAATCTGCCCCGAAACTGCACGTTTTTATTAGCTCACCTGGACCGAACTATCACTTGGCGTCCGTCGTCGTCTCTCGTCCGTTAACAATTTTTCAAAATTCTTCTCCTCTGAAACTACTGAACAGAATTTAATGAAACTTGGAATAAATGATCCTTAGGGTGTCAAAAAACATGGCAACCGTTACTAAAAATAGACAAGGGGGTTAGACTACTGTTGAGGCATGTAAATCAAACGTATAAGAGATAGATGAAATCTGATGCCACCTTACTGCTTTAGCATCAAAAGTTCTACAAAAGTCTCCATTTGGTCGAAGTTTTCAGAAGATCCCTTATAGGGTTACAGTCCCTTAAAGGTGAGAATAGCATTTTTGTATGTTTTGGCTTATAGAATGAAAACTGTTGCAGACAGAGAAAAGTTGTTGCTTGCTTAAATGTTCATTTAGCTCTACAAAAGCATGCATAGGGTTGAAGTTGTCAGACGACCCCTTATAGGGATTACAGTCCCTTAATTAACATGTTTTCATGTTTTTGGCTTATATAAGGAAAGCTATAGTAGATAAAGGAAAGTGGTTGCTTGCTTAAATGTTCAGTTCATTAAGCTCTTAACAAAGTCTCTATAGAATCAAAGTGTTTTAACGGCCCTTAAAAATAACATTTTCCACAGCAAATAGCGCTTACTTGTCGCGCTGAAGGCTACTGGTTTCTTTTCCTTTGTGGTTTTTATAAATTTCTGCTTGCTGATGCTAGCTGTGTCGCGTACACTTATTCTTCATTTCATTATAAAACAAAGATAAATGAAATCATTACGTCGAAAAATTCACTGCATTGTAATAACCCGTTTTGCAATAAAATATTTGTTTCTTTGTTTTATCATGTTTTTGGTGCACAATGGTTCCAAATGATCGTTGATGAAGTTTAGAACATGTAGATATAGATAGTTGGTCAGTCAAATAACGAGGACCAAAGTGTTGCATAGGCTAATTTTAAATAATAGACTGATATTTGATATACACTTTTGAGTGAAGGGGGCTTCGGAAAAAAGTACATTTTGTTCACCTTGTCATGACCAAAAAATAGTTGACAATAATGAAATTTACTACCTATAATTATTTGTTTGCAAAAAATGATTGAAGTAGAATAAAATGTTGAATGAATCTACATGTACTTTCGTTTTCGGTTTTTGATGTGATTCAATATTGATATGCAAAAACACACTTAATTGTTTCCGAAAGTAACTTACTATGTAAAAGCTTGTCATCTCAAGTTGCTAGATCTATACATCTTTTGGGCTTGCTGGCTATTTACGGACTTGTTGGTCTTCAATAGGACTAATTAAGTTCGTCACGTGATTTAATGTTATCGGTTGGTGCTGACAACCTTTGACGCAAAGAACATTTAACTGTTAAACGTCAACATTTCTTTTGAGATAAACACTAAAATTAGAATTTAAATATAGAGTTTTTAATATGTGTCTTTTTTTAATAACTGTATTATGGTAGGTTAAGTTTCATGAAACACGTAGAATACACTCAAGGGATCCTAATATGTACAGGTTACGGGTTTTTTTTGATCGAGGAAGTGGTACGTTACTGTGTTTGTTAGGGCACGTTTTTAAAAAATTTCGGATAAAGTCAGTAAATACTATATAATCAAAACAACCATTTTCTTAACTCAACATTTCCTTTGAAATGCCTTTACCAAGTTCGGACCATTGCAATCATCAATTTCTCTAGTATGTCTTCCTTGTTTTTTGTCCTTTCTCTTGGGCATTTGAGATTGGTCCACCAAGTTCGGTTCTTTTGTTATTACATTTAAATTTTGTACCTTTATTCTTCATTAAACTGAAAGAGGTGTGACTTAAGCTTAGATTTTTAATTTCATATTTTGTTAGAACGGAATGGGTTTCTGTTGTAATGAAAGATCAACATTAAATCATGTAATACGCGTATGAATCATCCTTGAAAGTTTGGTACAACTTTTTTGTAAAAAGAAGCAAATAGGTACCATTAGGGCATTCGAGTGTCAAAAGTCCGAAAGGGGCAACGACAATACCGGTATAAAAGAACAAAAACAGCAGGAAGAAACACAAGCAAAAAAATCAACCGAACGGAAATCAACAACCTGAAGTCAAGTCATAACAAGAGTGAACTTAAGTGCTCCGAAAGAGTAAGCAGGTCCTGTCTGCTATAGCATTCCCGCCGTACTGCTAATTTCCAGTTCAGAGTGTCCAATCCGGTAAAGGAAGACAAAACAAAACTCTACGACAAACTAATATCTGCACTCATCTGGGAGATAGAAATCCCATATTTGTGTACGAGTACACGGTGTCTACCATGAAATTTCTTGAGTGAAGAGAGCAACCGTGGAGTAACATAAACCCATGTTAGAATTTCTGTGTCAAACGTGACGTGCTGCCAAGGAAATTGATGTAATTCCCGCGAGCTCTGGAGTAACGCATCGACTGTGATACGAAAACGCCATTAGCTGGAGCGAACAGGAAGGGAAAGTTGCAGTTATCACGTTTGTCATAGAGTTTTGTCTCTTTTTTTTGTCTATTGCCATCGTCCGTTTACAATTTTTCAAAAATCTCTGCAACTACTAAAAAAATCTAATGACACTTGGTATAATTGATCCTGCATAAAGTTTGTGTTTCTATTTTTGATCCGTAAAAAAAACGTTGTTGCTAAAAATAGACCAGGGGGTCAGACTACTGTTTTTTGCTTGTAAATTAAATACCGGTAGTATAAGAGAAATGAAAAATCTGGTGCAACCTTTACTTCTTCAGCATCAAAAGATCCATAAAAGTCTGCCAATTGTCAAGGTTGTCAGAAGACTCTTTATATGGGTACATATATTAGTCCTTTAAGGGAGTACGTGTCACAGAAATTTATCATTTTCAGGATTCTCAGCTTTTATCCATTCAAATGCCTTAAAAATTTCCCTACATGTTTTTCTAATATTTGTTCGGAACTAGTTTGAGAAGGTCCTAATAATATCTTTTCAAAATTTAAACCAATTCTAATTACGATTTCTATGTTTAATCGTTCCGTACGGGGCCCGGGTGGCGAATAGGCCCGCAGCAGGGCCTAGCTTGTCGTAAGAGGCGACTAAGGGTCTTGGGATTTTGACGTCGGGTCAGTACTCAGCCAACAGAGCGACCAAGTGTGTACTCTAGGTGGCTGAATAGGGTGGCCCTCGTCCGCGGGGGTTGTCAGGTCAAAAAAACGGAAACCCTGACCGCCATAGTGTGTGGAGAGTGCCACGCTTCATGCACGTAAAAGACCCCTTTGTGGACCTCAAAGTAGTGCACCACAAAGGCTAAATTCTCCACCCTACCAACCTCTCCCCTTATCCTGTGGTTCTTCAAAATTTACTGTTCCCTTGTTTCCCCACCCCACCCCCATATTTCATTTATCATCACCATTTCATGTTCATTGTATCATCCCGCCATATTTTTAGGTGCTTATATCTTGAAAACAGCTCCATGTTTTTGAAAAAAAAAATTCATAAAGTCTACCTATTTTTGGCCATATTTTTCAAATTATCTAATTTTTAATTCCAAAAAAAAATCAGACTCGTACTTCCTTAAAGGTAAAACAAGAGTTAACACTAAAGTATGTCTCGCCTGCCGGCACCATCAGAAACAATTATTCTTTCTTACTTCCACTATATATATTTTGAATTTACATGGATTTTCAGTTTCTGAGATCAAAAGATGTTTATAGACACTTTAACATTGCAAATATATGCAATAAAAATAATCAAAGTCACTCAACCGGGAAATCAAGAAAACAAATGCTTGCTACAACCTACAGCTCGTTCAGCTCTACAAAAGTATACCTTGGGTCGAAGATGTCGGAAAACCCCAATATAGGGTTGTGGCCCTTTAAAAGTAAAAAAAGTTTTTACCTATTGTCATCACTTAGCGTTCTTCGTCTTTCGTCCGTAAACTTTTTCGAATGTTTAATCGTCTGATACCATAGGTACTATCAAAACAAAACTTACATATAGTTGTATATTAGGGTATCTTCCTTGCAACAAATGTATGATTTTTTTTATTGTCGCTAAAAATATAACTTAAGGGTAAATTGCAGTTTTTTTTCGCAAATTACTCAAAACGCTTATCGATATCAAAACAAAAGTAATTAACACCTAAAAATCTACAATAATTTTAAAGCAGATCAAATAACCTATATATGAGTAATTACCCCTTTTCTTGATTTATTAGGAATTTAGCTGAATATCTTAAAAACAATATATGATATTTGAGAATTTTAAAGTGCATATTGTTTAGCATATCAATATCTACAAAATGTGTAATAGCCTTTTAATATAAAGCCTTTTAAAGGCATATTGTCCACAGTGTATAACCGGACAGTAAGCAATCACTGTCCGGTGGAAAAATCCTAGTTGTATGTAATTTTCCCCCCAGATTTTTGTGGTTTTTAGGCTGTATGAACACTCTAAAATATCGATAAGGAACAAATGTAAGTTGTTTTTATACCTTGCTCATTTATGGAACTTTTTATTATTTCTTTTTGTATTCTGGACAATTTAAAATGTTAAAAAATTTCGATTGATCATCAGTGTGGGAACATTTTTTCCTTCACCACTTAGCACATATTTGGAATTAACTGTAACACTTCGTATATCCGAAGCGATATTATTTATAATTGTTTATAATTAACTAATTAACTTGTTGATCTACCTCTACATCTGGACTTGTTTACCATCGTGTGAGGCTAGTCTGTTTACTGTCGCTAATTACCGTTTTGTACTATTATGACACATGGATGTGACTTTAACGTTCGTACCCGCGCCTCCTCAACTATAAATGACAATTCTTATACGCCGCTCTACTACCATGATGGGATGCCATTCTAGATGGGATGTGTTTGCATGTAAACCAATGACAATGAACCTTCTCTTTCTTTCTTTCTACGTTCTAATTATATGCTCTATATACAAGAGACATTAAGTTAGTTTGTCTATTCTTTCTTATGCTTCTTGCTCTCGCTGTCTTCTAACTATGCAATCGTTCTTAGTATCTCTATCGTAAAGGCTTCGGCCAAGTGTATAACGCTACTGTACTTTCTTGAATATAATATTTATTTTATATCGTGTAGTTTTTGACATGTGATAACCAGAACATTAGTATTTACGTAACCCTGTAGCCCCGGCCGGAGTTGTGGTATAGTTTTGTGCGGTGTTTCACCTGGTTTTCCTGGTGCCGTGACCAGGATCGCGACTTCAATTCGCGAACGAAGAATTCCATTCTGCAAGGACTGTGGAACTGACTATAAATTGTAAGTACCTTTATTAACCTTTTTATCAGTTCATTTCTTTTAAATTTAAAATGGCAGAAGGAATAGCACAAAACGTTTTAGATAATCTGGCAACTCAAATGGCAGGACTTTCTAATGTAATTGGGGCTCAGGGGGTTGCAAATACCATCCAACCATTTGAAGGGAATTCTAAGCAGTTTAAAACATGGATGAAATCAGTTGAAAAGTATGCAACTTTAACAAATGTTCAGGGGGCAAGAATAAAAGCAATCGCATTTCAAGCTAGTAAGGGTAGCGTAAGTGATTTTATACAAAGATATATGCGCGATCATCCAGACGCAACATGGCCTGCGATGAAAAATGAACTTACACTTAGGTTCTCTGAGATAACAGATTCCGCACATGCATTAATGTTATTAAAATCTGTAAAGCAAAAAGCGGATGAAACTGTGCAAGTTTTTGTAGAAAGACTTGTCTCATTAGCTGAAGAAGCATATGAAGGTGTGCAAGAAGGTGACGGCGCTGCAATTGAACGTCAACTTATTGGTTTCTTCACTGACGGGTTAGCGCACGATTATTTAAAGATGAAGGTCATGCGAGATAACCCTGCGACTTTACAAGCTGCAGTAACTGTCGCAATGAATGAACAAAATTTGCGAAAGCGGTTTAGTTTAAGAACAAAACAAGAAAATTCTACCCCTGCGCATCACGAACCTATGGAGGTTGATCGATATAAGCCACGTAAACGTTGTTTCAATTGTAATAAATTCGGTCACGTTGCTAAAAACTGTCGCTCAAACACAACGCGAGTCAATGCTTTTTCTAATGTTGCAAGAACGCCATTGTCAGAAGTTGTCTGCTGGCGATGCAACAAGAAGGGGCACATCAGACGATATTGTAGGGTTAATTTGAACAAAGATAATTCGGAAAACTAAAACGCTCTTTTTACAAGGAAGCTGGTAAAAAGAGCCAGAAAAATCAATTACCTATTAAAAAAATTAATATTGCTGGAAATCCAAATTCTTGTTTAATTAAAATTGAAAAATTAAAATATAGGGCTTTAATTGATTCCGGTGCAGAAGTTTCGTTAATTAATGAAAAAACATTTCGGGCTACAGATTTTCGGTTTTAAGTAATGATGAACTTTTCGTGCACGTTGGAGAAAATAGACAATCATGCATAATCTACATCGTTTGCTGTTTACTGTTTGTAGTGACAATCGTTATATAGATACCGTCTTTCATATATCTATATTATTTGCTGTCGTACATTGACAATCATATTTATACAGAGAGAACTACACGTTCAGAGAGCTAAGATACCAGAAGTGTTCATTTATTTATATAACATTGTATTACCTGACATGATCGTATCATGAACTTTGCTTAATTGATTAACGGTTGATGTACTGGACCGTATTTGCTATATTTATAAACTTTGTCGTTTCCGTTGAATCTACAAAGAGGATTGTTTTCGAACATTTCGAACTTTATATATGTACCTGCACGTTTATCGCTTATACCGTTCGTGTGACCGTAAATATGTCACTTGGAAGTAACATATTTTCTTGTGGTGATAAGGAATGTAACACTTCGTATATCCGAAGCGATATTATTTATAATTGTTTATAATTAACTAATTAACTTGTTGATCTACCTCTACATCTGGACTTGTTTACCATCGTGTGAGGCTAGTCTGTTTACTGTCGCTAATTACCGTTTTGTACTATTATGACACATGGATGTGACTTTAACGTTCGTACCCGCGCCTCCTCAACTATAAATGACAATTCTTATACGCCGCTCTACTACCATGATGGGATGCCATTCTAGATGGGATGTGTTTGCATGTAAACCAATGACAATGAACCTTCTCTTTCTTTCTTTCTACGTTCTAATTATATGCTATATATACAAGAGACATTAAGTTAGTTTGTCTATTCTTTCTTATGCTTCTTGCTCTCGCTGTCTTCTAACTATGCAATCGTTCTTAGTATCTCTATCGTAAAGGCTTCGGCCAAGTGTATAACGCTACTGTACTTTCTTGAATATAATATTTATTTTATATCGTGTAGTTTTTGACATGTGATAACCAGAACATTAGTATTTACGTAACCCTGTAGCCCCGGCCGGAGTTGTGGTATAGTTTTGTGCGGTGTTTCATAACTCACAAACTGCAATGATTTTATTAGTATTTTTATTATTATCTCGAAGAGCGATTGATAGACACTCTACATTGACAATAATAGCTTAAGATGAATTAAACAATTTTGTTTAAAACATCAAGTTTTGTTGTTTTGGCATAATCGTTTACTGTCCGATTAATTTGTCGTTTATTTTTTGTGGGTGTCCGATTAATTGCCTGCTTTGAATCCTCAGGGTTTGAATAAAAAAGTTATAATTTTAAATTACATGTATTCCTCATTCCTTAACAATTTAGTTTGTTATATTCTATAAGTTGTTTATTTAAAGGCTTATAAATATGTTTTCATATTTTCATGATAATTTATGTCGTTGTGTATTTGGTTCATTTATTTGTTTTACAGAATAAATGTGAGACCTCAAAATAGTCTCTACTGTTGGATTCGAAAAAAAGACACGCGGCAGTGTTCATCTTATAACCATCTTATAACATCTTATAACAAAAAAGGAAATCCATTCAGCAAGCTGATAGTACATTTAAAACCTTGGGCCTGCTTTTTGCATGTCACTTGTGTATGAAAGAAGCAGAGGTACCAATGGGATATCCGAATGTCAAAAGTCCGAAAGGGCAGAGGCAAAACCATCAAACACCAATAAGAACGGGACAAAAACAGACAACATGTAAAACACGGAAACACAAAACAACTGAACATCAATCAAGAACGCAAACTCCAGTCGAACCAAGAGTGAACTCGGGTGCCCCGGAAGAGTAAGCAGTTCCTGCTTGCTACAGCACACCTATCGCATGAAGCGGATAACTTTTAGATTTGATGTGTTCTTAGGGATCGACAATTTGATTTTTATGGGGGGGCTATGGTGAAATTTGAAATAAAAAAGGCAGGATGGGATTATGATTTACTAATGCAAAAGTCAAAATGGTTCACAAGGATCTTTCCATTGACTTCGAAATTTTGTGAAACAAATCTTCTTATCACATAGACATCCAGTGTACTGAGATATTTGAGTCCTTGAATTTTCACTTACTAGTATAATACGAACAACATACTCAACACAGTATATAAAAGCCCCGTTAGAATGTGAAAACAATTTAGATGAAGATCATGGACGTAATGGAAGAAGCTGAGGTACCAATGGGGTATCCGAATATCAAAAGTCCGAAAGGGCAAAACCAGTAAACACCAACAGGAACGGGACAAAAACAGACAACATGTAAAACATGGAAACACAAAATAACTGAATATCAATCAACAACGCGAACTCCAGTCGAAACAAGAGTGAACTCAGGTGCTCCGAAAGAGTAAGCAGTTCCTGCTTGCTATAGCACACCCGTCGCGTTGCCAATAGTCCATTCAGCGTGTCAAATCCGGTAAAGGAAGACAAAACAACACCCTATGAAAAACCAACGGAGCTTTCATCTGTTGGTAAATCCATGTCTTATATTAATAATTGTATTAATAAAAAGCTTTACTTATAATTTGAGTTGGTTTAAGAAATGTGGTTGGCGACTGTGATTGCAGGTTATCACGACTGGTTTCTTTTACAGCCAAGAATCTATAAACTTCCTCATAACGGAATTATGCCGGCTATGGTTAATGCTGAAAATCGAATGGCAGTATTTTTTCCTGTTTTCTTTATAAAAAACCGTACACCGTAAATTTATTGGACTGCCTTAATATGCGTTAACCATTGCTGGATAGTTGTATACACATAGTCCATTAAAGATAAAAATTACAAAAAAGATTAAGACAATACATTTTTGTACGTCTGACACGCGTTTCGTCTATTCAAGACTCACCAGGGGAGCTTTTTGGCGGGTTGTTACAGAGCTCTACCAATAAAAATAAAAATTCCAAACACTACACGAAAGTTAAGAGTGTGATGGAACCGTAAGACCAAAAATACCGAACTGGAATACAAATCATACGGATGAGGCAAACAAATATATGTCTGTTTCCTGCTACCCTACCTACCCTATTTTTCGGGCCCTCCCCTTAAGTTTTTATTGGCATCTGGGACAAGCACTGTTAAAGTTGGGTCTGCTTCCCCATTGACTCAATGTAAAATAATTTTGTTTTAAAAAAATATTCCTACCTACCTACCCTAATTTTCAAGAGTAGGAAGCAGGAAACAAACACATATTTTATTTGGCCTGATCAAACTATGTTTGGGCTAGGAAGAACTTTTGGGTTTAGACAATTTTAAACTTTAAACGCATGAAGCGGATAACTTTTAGATTTGATGTATTCTTAGGGATTGTCCATTTTGATTTTTAGGGGGGGGGTATGGTGAAATTTGAAATAAAAAGGCAGGATGCGAAAAATCCAGAAATAAAAAGGCAGGACAGTGCTTTGAGTAAAAAAAAAGCAGGATGGTATTTTTTGCTAAAAAAATTGTAGTTGCTTTAAAAATAAAAAAAAATGTGCGAGCTAGTGCGCCAAAAAACCCAGGCTCGACTATTTTCGAAAATAAAAAGGAAGGACGAAGAAAATATCCATACCCCCCCATAAAAATCAAATGGTTGCTCCCTTACTGTCTAACAAAAAGAAAAAAATCAAAGCAGAGTGGCATAAAAGCCGAAAATTTGGACACGCTGTAAGTATGCATATTTCAACGAGTAACCGCTCACCAGCCATGTTTAAATAAACATATTGAAAGATCGACAAACCATGCTAAGAATTAAAAGTAAAGTACTTTTAACTATAAAACGTTCGGACAGGGAAACCAAACCCAGCAATGTCCTAGGCTATTACGATATCGACCGATAGCACACGTTAGTCTACTCCATTCTAACATCATTAAAACTGTATATGTCGTTAATAGCGAAACACCCACACCATTAGACTTTGTCCTTAAATTCATGTCAAGTTCCTGCTTATGCCGTATACACTAGGTTTTAGTTGAATGCTTTCATATCTCAAGAATTAAAAGACTTACACAGATGAATATTGCTATGCCCATGTTAATCAATTATAATGGCTTCGATATGTCTTAAGAATGTCAATTGAAAGCATCACAAAAACTGCACTGAGATGGACACCACAAGGGAAAAGACCAAGAGGGAGACCAAAAACAACCTGGAGAAGAACAGTAGAAAGTGAGCTGAAAGACCTGCACATGCCATGGGGTTGGGCGGAGAAGAAGGCGAAGAACCGCACTGAATGGAGAGACCTTGTGTTGACCTTATGCTCCGACCGGAGCGAAGAGGATAGATAGCTAGCTAGCTATTGACATGAAGCAGTACACTTGAAGTGGTGTGGCCACCTGAAGTTCATCTGATTTGAGCAATTTCTAATATTTCAATCTGTAGTAGCATTTTTTCGATGAGAACTATTTGTAACGAAAATGAGGCATATACATGTATATAACACCTTAGAACAGTGTATCAACTCTAGATACATATCTTCATTTTAAAAGTTTGAAAAGTCAGCTAGATTTTAAGAGAATGGCCAACTTTCCATATCTGGAATTTTACCTACATGTATGTTTTTTCCCCAAAGTTTCCAATTAATTTATATTAATTCAAAGCTTAGATGAATGATCACATGTTTATATTGATCTATATTCAATTTCGATAATTTGCTTGAACGGAATTTTTCCAACTTAAGTGAAAGTACAAAAATATTTCTTTTTTTTTTAGTAAATCTTAATCCTTAATATACATACATGTATGTAGCAATGCAATCCTATTGCAATACTTTGTTTGGATAAGCTATTATCTTTTATATTTGTACCAGTTTTTTTAAATCATTTTGTTCTAGCTGTATAATGGCTGTGTACGGATATTTGTATTCTTATTGCAACATTCAACCAAACAATTAATCGGACAAAAAGATATAACTTTCTAACAATTAATGATTGCGTACAGTGGCAATTAGTCGGACAGAGATGGAGTGAGCAGTGCTCTTACAAATCTGATTATCATAAACAATCAAAACTATTTTCATCAAATAATTTGACACCAAAGGATTTACTATTTAAACAGCTTTAAATGGAGATGCAATGCACCATTTCAATGTAAGTGGTTCACTAATAATTTGTTGTTTCTTTCGCCGCAATGAGTTTCTATTGCCAAAAACACCAATGATTAAACCACGAAAATTTTTACTAGTATCATCCACACTATATATTGATAACTTGAATAGTGATAAATAACAATGTTAACAAATTGTACGCTTCAATTTTTCTTAAAATTTACTTTCGGTAGAATAAGGGCTCAAATTCATGGCAAAATAAAACATTTTTATTTAATCAACTAGGATTTTACCACCGGACAGTGATCAACTTCCGTGATCGCTTACTGTCCGGTTATACACTGTGTTGTCTACGAATTTGTTTTTACTCACAAAAAAAGGCCAACAGACAAATTGTTTTGTCTAATTTCAAACATTTGAACAACAAAGTACGGCTATGGTACGAAATTAATCTAAAAATCGAAAAATAACAATCATTAAGTAATATTTGTAAAGCTTTTCAAAACATCATATTCATGAGCTTAATCCCGCCTTAAGCATGCGCACTGTTTTTAATTTTATTTAAAAACTTTGATTGTTCAAAATCGCGGCATTGCACTAGTACTGTTTCTCGAGGTTTAAGCCGGTAGAAATATTCACGGCACGCCTAAGTCGCCAAACAAAGAAAATGACATTTATGGCTCGTAATAAATTAAGATGATTTAGATAGTTCACGTTGAATTTGTTTAACTTGAATTGTCACCATATCAAAGTTTTTAAGAACAAAATATCCGAGATCCCGATCGATGGCCGTATTAAATACACTAAAAACATATCTGTCGTCACGAATGTAAACAAATCATCAATCAACGAATAATTTTGAGCGAAATAAACCAAGTATATAAGGCAAATTTGGTAACAAATTTATATTAAAAGTTTTCTTTTATTACATTTTCGTCTAAATGACATTAAAAGATTAGGGACGAAAAAAAAGCGATTTTGGTAGACAATATGCCTTTTAACTTGGTCGCCATGCATTATGAATTGTGAATATGCTTTTAAAATTTAAATATTATTTCTTGAAAATGTTTGCCGAATACAGGTTTTAAAATTATTTCGAAATTCAATTATTGTGAATAGCTAATTTCATTCTTCGCAGTCTGTTCACGAAACGTGACCTACTATACAGTTCGTGTCCGTTTTCACATGTTTGCAACGTTTAATTTAAGAACATTTACAAAAAGTTTAATTTTTTATATATATTTACACATATTTATATATTAACGAAAGAATCATATAAGATTTAATAAACCGAAATCAATTCTTATAAACGAGTACACCATATATACGCGAATATACAAGTGTGAACTTGGATGAGGTGTTTTCATGAAATAGATTTTTTTTTCCTATCTGATTTACTGTTCCCGAGTCCAAATATTCCTTGTATTTGGTTACTATGTCTAAATATGACAAACCTTATATAATATGAATTTATTTTGTTGTTGTTGTTGTTTTAATAATTAATTATTTTCACATACAGCAGCCTGATTTTACTCTGAACATTTTACTGACATTACTGTTATTACATTGTTTTAGTAAAATATAAACTTGTACTTAGTGCTGTCTTGGTTATAAGAAATTCTGTGTGTTTAATCTAAGTCTTCCAATAGTATGTATCAGTAACAAAGACCATAAAAATAATATGTTATTTTAGACTTTTATAAGATTAATCAGCTGAAGGTTTAAGCATGCAACAAGTTTTCCCGATCTGAAATAGTTTTCCTTCATTTGACAAAAAAAAAATGCTATTTTGACTTTTAAATGGCCAAATTAGCCCTATAAGGAGTCACCTGACAAAAAAATTAATAGATCCCGAGACAAAATAACTTTTTATTAAAATTATTTCATATCGTTGAAATTCTTCCTCAAAGTGTTTTCTTTATCCCATCCTTTATTTCAAGTTGTCACAATGATATTGTAAATTTAATTAAAAGCTTCGCCGATCGCAGCATGATACGACCGCAACATGTCTAACCCTGTACGTCTAGGCCACAAATGATAGTCAATTGCTTTGGACACATGCAGCCCATGGTGTACTAACAACGTGTTTTGACACATGCAGCCTTTGGTGGATTTTCAACCTTTATCACAAGGAATTCATCTTTTTTCAAAAGCAGACCAAAATAATTACAATTACAAAATACTACCCATTTAGGTCCTTAATTTTAGTCCCTTTTGGTCCCTTACAGCAATTAGAAAAAAAAAGAGTGTCACAAAAAATTAATCCTCAATTTTGTAAATTCACTTCCTGATAAGAATTAACAAACAAACAAAAAATTGAGATCAGGCAATAAAAAAAGAGTTTAGATATTGGCCCTTTTTGTCACTCATTACATAATCTAAAAAAGGGAAACTACAATAATGAATCCTCCATTTTGTATTGATCACTTGACAAAACTCAACATGCAAAAAAAGATTTTCAAAATCGGACCAGAATTTAAAAAGTCAATAACAAATAAAGGGGGACCCCCCGAAAACAATCCCATTCACCCTTTTATGGTTTGAAATATTATTGTAAAATATCAGTTTGTAAACCAGGACAAAAAAATTTGTGGAAACAAAAAAAAAAGTTGCAATTTTGGCCCTTTTTTGGTCTCTAATTCCCTAAAGAAACAAGAGGCTCCTAAGAGCCTGAATCACTCACCTGGTCCTTAAGTCATACAGGTTTAAGGGGTCATCTGACATCTTTGACCCAATAGAGACTTTTGTAGATCTGAATGAGCTGAACATTTAAGCAAGCAACAGCTTTTCCCTATCTGCAATAGTTTTCATTCTATAGACCACTGACTGATGTCTGCGTAATGTCCCGTCGGCGATATTGCAGCCATATAATCGGGACATAAAAAAGTTGTAATATATAAATAAAAATTGAAATTTAACAAATGTCAAAAGACCGTAGATAAAACAAAATGTAATACTAGATAGCTATTTTGACTTTCTAAGTGCCATAACCCCTACAACGGTCATCCGACACCTTTGACCCAATAAAGACTATTGTAGAGCTTAAAGAGCTTAAGGTTTAACCAAGCAACAGCTTTTCTTTATCGGCAATAGCTATTATTCTGTAGGGCAAAAAAAATTTAAAAAACCGCTATTTTTGACATTTAAAGAAGGGCAATAACTCCTTTAAGGGGTCATATGACAGCTTCGAACCAATGAAGACTTTTGAAGAGTCTTTTAGCTGAAGGTTTAATCAAGCAACAGCTTTTATGGCGATATCTATCAAGGTATTCACGTTTTGTTTTATCAAAATCAACTGGTTTACTTCTAGCAGCTTTTGTGCCTTTTCGTCTAGTGAATCCTAAACGTTTTAGTACGGATTCTGCCCAAGATTTTGTTAAATCCAATGTTTCAAGCTAATCAGGATTATGAAA
The DNA here is from genome assembly GCA_963971305.1 of Arcuatula senhousia. Lineage (NCBI taxonomy): Eukaryota > Metazoa > Mollusca > Bivalvia > Mytilida > Mytilidae > Arcuatula > Arcuatula senhousia. The sequence continues at coordinate 19,309,870 of OZ020304.1, read as the reverse complement.
TTTCAAAACTCCTTTAGCGGCAGAGATCACAATCTGCATGTAGTTTACGATTCCACCACATTCACGTAAGCTTCGGATATAATCAAGGACCTCGGTATCATACTTCCCTAAGAGGAGAGGTCGTCCTCTATCTTTCTTTGGAAGTTCCACAGCAGCATCGAACTCTTTGTGAAGACCACGTCTCATAAACGAAGATTTAATGCTTCGGACAGTTGATTCATTAACCGGACTTCCTAGTTCGCTGGTGAATTTACGAGTTGTGTTTTGTATCCCGTTTTCAATGGCATATTTTGCCATTTTGGCACGGACTTCGGGAGAATAGTTATTATAGTTTCCTCGTTTTCGCTTAGTCCCACCACTTCCAACTGGAGAATTGTCAATTATTTGTTTTTCAACTTCTTTGTTTGCATTTTCAAATGAAGGTTTATCAGTTTTCGGCAGTAATGGTGACTTGGACCCTGACAATTTTACAACAAATCGATGCATGTTTGCACTTCAAATTCATTTATATTAATGGGACTAAATAATAGTGCTCACAAAATCTACTAACATGTACTCGGAAGATAAAGAAAACCACCGACCATAACGAGTATTAAAATTGTTCTCACGAGGTTTTACGATCAGTAGGGAACTATTTGTGTAAATTGTTGTCCATCGGGAGACCGCGAATTTAAGACTGCGCGAATTGAAATTTGATCGGCAAATCGCGAAAAAAAAAGACGGCGCGAAAATTTCCCGGTTTACAGTATCTGCAATAGTTTTCATATCCTTGATGCAAAAACTTGAAAAAACTCGTGTTTTTTACCCTTAAAGGGCAATAACGCCTATAAGGGGTCATCTGACAGCTTCGACCAAACGAACTATTTTGAAGAGCGTAATCAGCTGAAGGTTTAAGCAAGCAACAGCTTTTTTTCTATCTGCAATAGTTTTCATTCTATTGGGTAAAAACATAAAAAACGGGTTTTTTTTACCTTTAAAGGGCCATGACCCCTTATAACCCCTGTAAAGGGTCATCGCACAACTTCGTTCCAATGGGGACTTTTGTAGATCTTTTGATGCTGAAGATTAAATGTTGCATCAGATTATCTCTATATCTATTCGTTTTGATAATTACAAGCCAAAAACAGTAGTCTGACCGTCCCTGGTCTATTTTTAGTGACGGCAGTCATGTTTTTTGACGAATTAAAAACACAACTTTTGTGGAGGACACCCTAAAGATCAAGCATACCAAGTTTCATTTAATTCTGTTCAGTAGTTTCAGAAAAGATTTTTGCCTAACCCTAACCCTAACTTAAAAATTGTTAACGGACGACAGACGACGACGACGACAATGGACCCAAAGTGATGACAATAGCTCACTTCGGTCTAGATGAGCTAAAAAGGGGGACCCTCAAAATCAATCATATCCATCAATATCGGTCATAATCAAGTTACATTACTCTGCTCAAATACAAAATACTGGTTGCCGAATTACCTTGAAATGGTTACAGCTATAGCTTGCTCTAATGATTCCAAATGTTAATATTATTTATTTTACAAAATTAATTGATTTAAATCTTAATCGTAAAAAAATTATAATTTTACAAATTATTCATTAAAAATATACAAAATCTTCTTATTTACTTTGATAAATATATAAGATTTTAGAGTATTTTTCAGTAAAAAATTCTCGGCTTTAGGGGGTGTCCTATATAGGCACCTAGAGAAATAGTCTATTTTCTCTGATTTGCAGTATAAAGGAAAACATTCACCTGGCACAATGCTGTGCTTACATTGTGTTCAAGGTGACTGGATTCAGAAAAGGTCACTCAACAGCTGATAACATTTTTGTTTTACATACTTTGGTTTCCTTATACTTATCATGTGGTAAAAAACGTTTTTGTACGTTCATAGATTTTAGAAAAGCCTTCGATACCGTTTGGAGGTCTGGTCTATGGACAAAGCTACAACGCAGCAGCATTAGAGGAAAATGTTTTGACGTTATTTATAATATGTATAACAACATTAAGTCGTGCGTTCAATATAGAAGTGAGAAATCTGACTTTTTTCCATGTAAGGTGGGAGTTCGACAAGGGGAAAACTTGTCACCTTTTCTTTTTTCTATTTTTTGAACGATCTGGAGGAATATTTTAAAAGTGTTGATGGTCATCCTTTAGAATTTGTGCGCAACAAATGTAATGAAGCACTGCTGATCTATCTTGAAATCTTTGCATTATTGTACGCAGATGATACTGTTATATTTGCAGAATCTTCTGATGATATGCAGAGAGCTCTTGATATATTTGCAGCGTATTGCGATAAGTGGAAACTTTCAGTAAATACTAGTAAAACAAAAGTGATGATATTTTGTAAACGTAAAATGCAAAGATTACCGCAATTTAAACTTAACGATGCATCGCTTGAAATTGTCGACAGTTATAACTATTTGGGACTTTTATTGAAGTATAATGGATCGTTTACAGATACAAAGAAAAAACTTGTTGAACAAGCAGAAAAGGCAATTTTTGGTGTATATACTAGAATAAGAAATCTAAACATTCCTGTAGATATTCAATTAAAACTTTTTGATTTTATGATTGCTCCTATTTTGTTGTACGGTTCAGAAGTTTGGGTTTTTGAAAATACTAGTGTTGTTGAAAAAGTACATTTAAAATTTTGTAAACGTATTTTGAATGTAAGAAGAAGTACACCAAACTTTATTGTTTATGGTGAATTGGGGCGATTCCCTTTAGATATTGATATAAAACTGAGAATGGTTTCTTTTTATGGAAGGATGATGAAAAAAGAAAATAAACTAAGTAGTATTATGTTCAAACTGATGTATAATTTACACATAAATGGCATATGTCACTTTAAATGGATACAATTTGTAAAATCTATTTTTGACTCCTGTGGATTAAGTTATATTTTTTCTAGATCAACACTATATAGATTTTCTATTTATAAGAATATTATCAAGCAAACACTTCAAGACCAGTTCATACAAAAGTGGCATGGTGATACTAATTCTTCATCTAGGGGGGCGTTTTATGGACTTATTAAGACAGATTTTGGCCTAGAAAATTATTTACTTAGACTTCAAGAAAAGTCTAGAATTTGGATTGCAAAATTTAGATCATGTAATATTAAATTTCCTATTGAGACTGGCAGGTGGCAAAATATTCCTAAAGAAGATAGAATTTGTTCATTATGTAATGAAGGACTATTAGGGGATGCGTTTCATTATCTTTTTGTTTGTAAAAATGAAAGAATTTTACATTATCGTCATATATACGTACCAAACAATTACTTTTTCCATCCATCGGTACAAAAATTCCAAGGTATGCTCTCACTGTGTAATACTAAGTTACTACATAAAATTTAACTGTTTTTGAAAAATATCTCTCGCCTGTTATAACTTTATCTTTGTGCGCTGTAGATATATCTTATTGTATTGTTCTGTGTATTTGTTATTGTATATAAGTTATGTTCTTTTCCATGTCCATGTTTGCTTTGTCATGTTCAATGTATTTGTAACCACCTCATGTTACACATATTTTGTGTCTGAGTGAAATAAAGAATCTGAATCTGAATAAAAGGTGGATAGACTAATTGAAGTAATTCCCGCTGTGAGACTCGCGGAAGACAGGATGTTAATTGAATGACATGTCTATTGGAATACCTGAACCGGTAGACATCTAATTAACAAGGGCACCTGTTTAAGAAATTAATTCTAATTAATACACTCTTACATAGTTAACTTTAAAATGATTGATTCAAACAGAAAACCTGTGGAATAAAAATTACAGAAAATAAAAAGTTGAAAAGAGAAATAGTGGTGTTTGTTTAACGTTACAACAAGTAGAAAGAAAATACGTAATAGTAATTAATTTTAACATAATTTGTAAAATCAATCTTATTTTATAATAATTATATAGGTTTTTATCCATAATTCGATTTAAGTTATGATTAACTAGTTTCAATTTTATATTCATATTTCAAAATTTGTATTTTACCGCCAAAATAAAGTTTCATTCGACCTCAAAATCGTTAAAATAGACAAAATTCTATCATTTTCAAATCGATTTGGAAGTGATTTCTCAATTTCGACATCTCAAATAGTTTATATAATCTTTAAGTTTCATGTTTCAAGATAGTTACATGGGCAGCACATTTTCACCATACTTAAAAAAACAAGAGGCTCACAGGAGCCCGAATAGCTCACCTGGTTGTGATGTCAACCCTATGAAGACTTTTGTATCGCTAAATGAGCTGAATGTTTAAGCAAGAAAAAGCTTTTCTCTATCTACAATAGTTTTCATTCTATAAGCAAAAAACACTATTTTTCACCTTTAAAGGGCCAAAACCCCTTTAAGGGGTCATCTGACAACTTCAGCCCTATGAAGACTTTTGTCGAGCTAAATACATAAAAGCTGAACAATTAAGCAAACAACAGCTTTTCTCTTTTAGCAATATGTTTTCATTCTATTGGCCAAAAACTATATTTTTTGCCTTTAAGGGGTTGTAACCCTTATAAGGGGTCATCTGACAACTTCGACCCTATGGAGATTTTTGTAGAGCTAAATGAGCTGAACATTTAAGCAAGCAACAGCTTTTCTCTATCTGCAACAGTTTTCATTCTATAGGCCAAAAACACTATTTTTTGCCTTAAGGGGCCGTAACCCCTATAAGGGGTAATCTGACAACTTCAACCCTATGGAGACTTTTGTAGAGCTAAATGACCTAAACATTTAAGCAAGCAACAGCTTTTCTCTATCTGCAATAGTTTTCGTTCTATAGGCCAAAACCACTATTTTTGCCTTTTAGGGGCCCTAACCCCTATCAGGGATAATCTGACAACTTCGACCCTATGGAGATGTTTGTAGAGCTAAATGAGCTAAACATTTAAGCAAGCAACAGCCTTTCTCTATCTGCAATAGTTTTCATTCTATAGGCCAAAAACTCTATTTTTTTCCTTTTAGGGGCCGTAATGCCTATAAGGGGTCATATGACAACTTTGACCCTATGGAGACTTTTGTAGAGCTAAATGAGCTAAACATTTTAGCAAGCAACAGCTTTCCTTTATCTGCAATAGTTTTCATTCTATAGGCCAAAAACACTATTTTTTGCCTTTAAGGGTCTGTAACCCCTATAAGGGGTAATCTTACAACTTCAACCCTATGGAGATTTTTGAAGAGCTAAATGAGCTAAACATTTAAGCAAGCAACAGCTTTTCCCTATCTGCAATAACTTTCATTCTATAGGCCAAAAACTCTATTTTATTTTCCTTTTAGAGGCCGTAACCCCTATAAGGGGTCATCTGACAACTTTGACATTATGGAGACCTTTGTAGAGCTAAATGAGCTGAACATTTAAGCAAGCAACAGCTTTTCTCTATCTGCAATAGTTTTCATTCTATAGGCCAAAAACACTATTTTTTACCTTTAAGGGGCCGTAACCCCTATAAGGGGTTATCGGACAACTTCAACCCTATGGAGACTTTTGTAGAGCTTAATGAGCTAAACATTTAAGTAAGCAACAGCTTTTCCCCATCTGCTATAGTTTTCATTCTATAGGCCAAATACACTATTTTTGCCTTTAAGGGGTTGTAACCCTTATAAGGGGTCATCTGACAACTTCGACCCTATGGAGATTTTTGTAGAGCTAAATTAGCTGAACATTTAAGCAAGAAACAGCTTTTCTCTATCTGCAATAGTTTTCATTCTATAGGCCAAAAACACTATTTTTTGCATTAAGGGGCCGTATCCCCTATACGGGGTAATCTGACAACTTCAACCCTATGGAGACTTTTGTAGAGCTAAATGACCTAAACATTTAAGCAAGCAACAGCTTTTCTCTATCTGCAATAGTTTTCGTTCTATAGGCCAAAACCACTATTTTTGCCTTTTAGGGGCCCTAACCCCTATCAGGGATAATCTGACAACTTCGACCCTATGGAGATGTTTGTAGAGCTAAATGAGCTAAACATTTAAGCAAGCAACAGCCTTTCTCTATCTGCAATAGTTTTCATTCTATAGGCCAAAAACTCTATTTTTTTCCTTTTAGGGGCCGTAATGCCTATAAGGGGTCATATGACAACTTTGACCCTATGGAGACTTTTGTAGAGCTAAATGAGCTAAACATTTTAGCAAGCAACAGCTTTCCTTTATCTGCAATAGTTTTCATTCTATAGGCCAAAAACACTATTTTTTGCCTTTAAGGGTCTGTAACCCCTATAAGGGGTAATCTTACAACTTCAACCCTATGGAGATTTTTGAAGAGCTAAATGAGCTAAACATTTAAGCAAGCAACAGCTTTTCCCTATCTGCAATAACTTTCATTCTATAGGCCAAAAACTCTATTTTTTTTCCTTTTAGAGGCCGTAACCCATATAAGGGGTCATCTGACAACTTTGACATTATGGAGACCTTTGTAGAGCTAAATGAGCTGAACATTAAAGCAAGCAACAGCTTTTCTCTATCTGCAATAGTTTTCATTCTATAGGCCAAAAACACTATTTTTTACCTTTAAGGGGCCGTAACCCCTATAAGGGGTTATCGGACAACTTCAACCCTATGGAGACTTTTGTAGAGCTTAATGAGCTAAACATTTAAGTAAGCAACAGCTTTTCCCTATCTGCTATAGTTTTCATTATATAGGCCAAATACACTATTTTTGCCTTTAAGGGGTTGTAACCCTTATAAGGGGTCATCTGACAACTTTGACATTATGGAGACCTTTGTAGAGCTAAATGAGCTGAACATTTAAGCAAGCAACAGCTTTTCTCTATCTGCAATAGTTTTCATTCTATAGGCCAAAAACACTATTTTTTACCTTTAAGGGGCCGTAACCCCTATAAGGGGTTATCGGACAACTTCAACCCTATGGAGACTTTTGTAGAGCTTAATGAGCTAAACATTTAAGTAAGCAACAGCTTTTCCCCATCTGCTATAGTTTTCATTCTATGGGCCAAATACACTATTTTTGCCTTTAAGGGGTTGTAAACCTTATAAGGGGTCATCTGACAACTTCGACCCTATGGAGATTTTTGTAGAGCTAAATGAGCTGAACATTTAAGCAAGAAACAGCTTTTCTCTATCTGCAATAGTTTTCATTCTATAGGCCAAAAACACTATTTTTTGCATTAAGGGTCCGTAACCCCTATACGGGGTAATCTGACAACTTCAACCCTATGGAGACTTTTGTAGAGCTAAATGACCTAAACATTTAAGCAAGCAACAGCTTTTCTCTATCTGCAATAGTTTTCGTTCTATAGGCCAAAACCACTATTTTTGCCTTTTAGGGGCCCTAACCCCTATCAGGGATAATCTGACAACTTCGACCCTATGGAGATGTTTGTAGAGCTAAATGAGCTAAACATTTAAGCAAGCAACAGCCTTTCTCTATCTGCAATAGTTTTCATTCTATAGGCCAAAAACTCTATTTTTTTCCTTTTAGGGGCCGTAATGCCTATAAGGGGTCATATGACAACTTTGACCCTATGGAGACTTTTGTAGAGCTAAATGAGCTAAACATTTTAGCAAGCAACAGCTTTCCTTTATCTGCAATAGTTTTCATTCTATAGGCCAAAAACACTATTTTTTGCCTTTAAGGGTCTGTAACCCCTATAAGGGGTAATCTTACAACTTCAACCCTATGGAGATTTTTGAAGAGCTAAATGAGCTAAACATTTAAGCAAGCAACAGCTTTTCCCTATCTGCAATAACTTTCATTCTATAGGCCAAAAACTCTATTTTTTTTCCTTTTAGAGGCCGTAACCCATATAAGGGGTCATCTGACAACTTTGACATTATGGAGACCTTTGTAGAGCTAAATGAGCTGAACATTAAAGCAAGCAACAGCTTTTCTCTATCTGCAATAGTTTTCATTCTATAGGCCAAAAACACTATTTTTTACCTTTAAGGGGCCGTAACCCCTATAAGGGGTTATCGGACAACTTCAACCCTATGGAGACTTTTGTAGAGCTTAATGAGCTAATCATTTAAGTAAGCAACAGCTTTTCCCTATCTGCTATAGTTTTCATTATATAGGCCAAATACACTATTTTTGCCTTTAAGGGGTTGTAACCCTTATAAGGGGTCATCTGACAACTTCGACCCTATGGAGATTTTTGTAGAGCTACATGAGCTGAACATTTAAGCAAGCAACAGCTTTTCTCTATCTGCAATAGTTTTCATTCTATAGGCCAAAAACACTATTTTTGCCTTTTAGGGGCCCTAACCCCTATCAGGGATAATCTGACAACTTCGACCCTATGGAGATGTTTGTAGAGCTAAATGAGCTAAACATTTAAGCAAGCAACAGCCTTTCTCTATCTGCAATAGTTTTCATTCTATAGGCCAAAAACTCTATTTTTTTACTTTTAGGGGCCGTAATGCCTATAAGGGGTCATATGACAACTTTGACCCTATGGAGACTTTTGTAGAGCTAAATGAGCTAAACATTTAAGCAAGCAACAGCTTTCCTTTATCTGCAATAGTTTTCATTCTATAGGCCAAAAACACTATTTTTTGCCTTTAAGGGGCTGTAACCCCTATAAGGGGTAATCTTACAACTTCAACCCTATGGAGATTTTTGAAGAGCTAAATGAGCTAAACATTTAAGCAAGCAACAGCTTTTCCCTATCTGCAATAACTTTCATTCTATAGGCCAAAAACTCTATTTTTTTTCCTTTTAGAGGCCGTAACCCCTATAAGGGGTCATCTGACAACTTTGACATTATGGAGACCTTTGTAGAGCTAAATGAGCTGAACATTTAAGCAAGCAACAGCTTTTCTCTATCTGCAATAGTTTTCATTCTATTGGCCAAAAACACTATTTTTTACCTTTAAGGGGCCGTAACCCCTATAAGGGGTTATCGGACAACTTCAACCCTATGGAGACTTTTGTAGAGCTTAATGAGCTAAACATTTAAGTAAGCAACAGCTTTTCTCTATCTGCTATAGTTTTCATTCTATAGGCCAAATACACTATTTTTGCCTTCAAGGGGCCCTAACCCCTATAAGGGGTAATCTGACAACTTCGACCCTATGGAGATTTTTGTAGAGCTAAATGGGCTAAACATTTAAGCAAGTAACAGCCTTTATCTGCAATAGTTTTCATTCTATAGGCCAAAACCACTATTTTTGCCTTGAAGGGGCCGTAACCCCTATAAGGGGTCATATGACAACTTTGACCCTAAGGAGACTTTTGTAGAGCTAAATGAGCTAAACATTTAAGCAAGCAACAGCTTTTCTCTATCTGCAATAGTTTTCATTCTGTAAGCCAAAAAGATGAAAAAATGCTATTTTTCACCTTTAAGGGGCTGTAACCCCTATAAGGGATCATCTGACAACTTTGACCAAATGGAGACTTTTGTAGAACTTTTGATACTGAAGCAGTAGGGTACGTGGCATCAGCTAGATTTCATGTATCTCTTATACTTTTTGATTTACATGCCAAAAACAGTAGTCTGACCCCATGGTCTATTTTTAGTAACGGCGGCCATGTTTTATGACGGATCAAAAATCGAAACACAAGTTTGGTGCAGGACACCCTAAGGATCAATCATACCAAGTTTCATTGAATTCTGTTCAGTAGTTTCAGAGGAGAAGATTTTTGAAAAATTGTTAACGACGACGACGACGACGACGGACGCCAAGTGATGGCAATAGCTCACCTTGACCTTAGGTCCAGGTGAGCTAAAAAGTTATTTTCGATCAAAATATGGTAGTTTTAAAAAATGATGACTTTTACACACGGTAGCCATATAATTTATTTCAGTATTTTTAACATTTTTTCAAATCAAATTGGAAGTGATTTCCCAAATTCAATATCTATTGAAAATGGTATCAAAATGTTGGTAAATATTTATACTTTTACAACATAGCAGCACATTTTTATGGAAACAATTTAATTTATCACAAATCATAAATATCTATAACACGCCCGTGCATTTCTATGTAAATCAGCATGGCCATATAACGCTCGCTGTACAGGTGACCCAAGTCCATGTGCCCAAGTCACGTGATGTCCGATATAGTTGGATATGCCCATTCATTCTTTAATGGTAAGGAATATCACTGTCAAATTTCATTGCATTCAGATAACCAGGACTAAAGTAATTATGTCTACACGAAAGTTTACAGACATCGCAGACGACAACGACGACAGCATCATACCATTATACGTCCGCAATTTATGCGGTCGTATAAAAAATCAATATCAATGCGCGTGGTAAAGAAACCCCAAGTAAACGAATTGTTCTGAACCCCCCCCCTAAAATTTGACCATAGTCTAGATGTCGATTTCGATGTACTGAGGCATTATTGAAAATGTCCAATAAGAAGTTCTAAAGTTATGCTTCGGAAAAGCCCATCCGTCCTTTTACTTTTTCTAAAGTGTGATCTTTAAAATTCCATCCCTAGGACAATATTTTATATCATAACCTCATACACCTTGATGAACGAGTAAATTTTATGAAATTCTATCAAGGCATCCAAAAGGTAAGCTTCAGAAATATATCAGGACGGACAAACAGACCGACAGCAAAATTCTAGTCCCTATTTTGCACAAAAAGTTATAAAAGCTCACTACAGTTTATTTTTGTGTTGTGTTTCATAACAACTGATCTTTTTACCACAGAACACTGCAGAATACCACAGAACACTATCAAAACACTACAAAACAGCTATATATAGATAGAATAATCAATTAAAACTAACAAAATTCCAAAAGGGTTAAAGTTTTGATAAAAAAACATTCAGTTATGGGTAATATACAAGTACCACAGAACACTTTTCGGTAGACTACCAAAACCCGGCCACCAAAACCACATGCACTACTACGTATGCAAAACTGTGTCAGTATTATTTTTCTTAATTATATTTAACTTTTATTAAATTTTAGTTAGTAATCTATTTAACATATTTTTCATTTATTTATTTAGTTTTGGTTACTTCTTTATATTTAAATCAATATTATACGCAATTGACTTTTTTGCGCTACTTGATAAAAGTCAATTATTTCGTTGAAAAGATTTTTTTCATACATCTTTGTTTAATTTGTAAAAAAATAAAAGTTGATTAACATAAAAGTTTATTTTTTATATAAGCCCTTAGTTTACTTATTTAGTGGTTTAATATAGTTCTGTGGTAGTATGTGGTGTTCTGTGGTAAAAAGACACACCCTTCGCCCTTTTTGCTTCTTTCATTCATTTACTATCGAGTTGTTCTGGATTTTCATTCTTTTGGCTAGAGCATCTCTAATAAGTATATGAATCAATTTTTACAATAAAGTTGCATCCACGTAAATGACTTCAACGATTTTTTAAATTGGTTGATACTATATGGATTACGAGCTTTGGGAACCTTTATAAAACATGTTGTGGAATTTCTAACAGCAAATCTTCATATTCTGAATCATAACATAATGAGAACCCTTTGCTAGCAATGATGAACCACGGGCACCATGAGATTAACAGTAATTCGAGGAACATAGGTTTAAAGTATCAGTCATCTCCGAAAAAAAAAACAACATGCAACCCAGATTAACCCATGTACAAAATGTAGCTACTTCCCAAATTTAACTACCAATCCGAAATTTTAAAATTCTAATGACAAAATATCAACAAGAATTTAATGCAATCTTTTATTATTATGGAAAAGCAAATATAATTGGATACAGACCTAACAGAGATTACCTGGATAAATAACTTCCTTGTAGACCAACATATTATAAGATATGCAGTACATTTATGCAATTGAAGTTTAACAACAAGAATGGTATTAGTTATTTATTTGGTTATACATGGACTCATATCCAAATAATACAAATATATAGCATGCAAAGATACGTAAAAGGTTATAATATGTTATTTCAGACTTAATATAGATCAATCAGCTGAAGGTTTAAGCATGCAACAAGTTTCCTCTATCTGAAATAAATTTCATTTAATAGGACAAATACATGAAAAAATTTATTTTGACTTTTAAAGGGCCAATACATGTACCCCTATAAGGGGGCACCTGACAGCTTCGACCCAATGGACACTTGTAGAGCTCAATTTAGCTGAAGGTAAAGGCAAGTAGCAGCTTTTCTCTATCTGCAATACTTTTCATTCTATACAGAAAAAAAAACATGAAAAATGCTATTTTGACCTTTAGCATCATAACACCTATAAGGGGTCATCTTACATCATCAACTCAAAAGAGACTTTGAATGCTGAAGAAAGAAAGTTCCATCAGATTTTCTCTTTCTCATAATTTTTTTAATTTTCAAGCCAAAAACACTGATCCTTGTCTATTTTTAGCAACAACGGCCTTGTTTTTTAACAGATCAAAAATCAAAACATTGCCTATTTGTAGGCACCCTAAGAACCAATCATACCAAGTTTCATTGAATTCTGTGCATCAGATTTAAATAAAATTGTTAACAGAGGACGACAGACGACGGTTGCCAAGTGATGGCAATATAGCTCACATGGACCTTTAGTCCAGGTGAGCTAAAAATCTAACTAAATTGGTAACTCCAAATGAATAAGTGGATGGAAGTTTGGTATGTTCAGTGTTTTGACAAAATAATGTCCGTGAAAGTGATTTAAACAATATGGCTTCATTATCATTCACTTTGTTTCCAATGAGGTACGATCAGGATGAACACATGATTCTGGTGATATAAATATTAATTATAAATAACATAAAAATATTTTATCTTATAGGTTCATGTTTCTGTATAAATTCACCTGCATATAGTCTATATAACAAAATGCAAATATTAGTCATGTTCAGTCATATAACTCAAGTATAGTCTCTTTTAAGTTATCATTAACATAACAATTTACATGCAGTCTTTAAAGGTAAAATCTGAATTTTATGAAGATTTTATATATCATAACTATAACTAGTAAAATGTGGTTTGGCCTGTATACATAATGCAATAAACATGTCACAGTTATACACCTATTAACTACAAAATAACATTATTCATTTTGAATTTTCCAGAAATAAACAGCTTAGCCCTTAATCATCAATTTCGATAAAACCTCTTTACTATGGTAGGAATGAACAACTATGTTACAACAGACAACTTACATCAACTGCTTGTAACCTTTGGGAAGGTACCCTATAAGTTTTTATTTGCCTGTCAGTGTGTAACAACAGGCAATTAAAATAATACAAACATAATGCAGCATTTAACAATCTCAATTAAAACATGTTACAAGATACAAGTAGAGTCATATGTATTAAATAAGAGTATCCTAATATTATTGAATGTGGAATGAAGCTATACATGAATTTTGAGATTTTAATATTATATTAAGAATAAATGTTGAAAAAAGAAGAGAATTCCTGAGTCACCCGCAGAGCATGTAAAATTCTAAGTCCGCTGGCTCACCAGGAAGTAGGTAAGCGACAGACCTGAAAATGCATCCTACTATAAGAAACCCCTACTTGAAACTGCATACCAAATATCAAAAGCCTAGCATTAACAGTAGCTGAGAAATCAATGACAAAAATTTACCATTTTGGACTAAAAAAATTCTAAGTGTGCTCATTAAACAGGAAACAGGTAAGCACCAGACCTAAAAACTCATCCAACCATATGAGACATCAACTTGAAGCTGCATACCAGATATCAAAAGCCTAGGATCAATAGTAGCTAAGAAATCTATTCAAAATGTTTTCTATTTTTGACCTTCAAAATTCTAAGTCGGCTCGTTTAACAGGAAGTAGGCAAGATATAGACCCGAAAACCAATCCCACCATATGAAACCCCTACCTGAATCTGCATACCAAATATCAAAAGCCTAGGAATAATAGTAGTTGAGTTATCGGTTTCAAAAAAGTGTCACAGCCAGATGTAGGCATGCATGGATGGACGGATGCCAGTATTTTTATTTCCCTGCTCCCTGTTGCCACAGGGGACAAAAATCACTTAATTTGCTCAAAAAGTTCAATACATTTCTCAGAAAACTGTATGCAATATGCCAAGCCAAGTAGTAGCTTAGAAATCTGTTACATTCTTTCCATTTTTGACCCTTCAAAAAAGTCTCAGTCAGCATTATTAAACAGGAAGTAGGTAAGCGAAAGACATGAAAACACATCCCATCATATACGACCCTTACTGAAGCTGCATATCAAATATGGAAAGCCTTAGATAAATAGTAGCCTAAAAATGTGTTACAAAAAAATTGTGACGGACAGATGCTGGCATTTTTATGTCCCTGCTCCCCGTTGTGGTTAGGGACACATATTTTGCTTCTCAGGCCCTGCCTCATTTCTTTTGAGGCAGCCTCATTGTCCCTTTTTAATGCTCTTTTCATAAAATATACACAGACATGTAAAAAATTGTCTTGTCCTTTTTTGGACCAATAAAAATAAAGTAGAACCCTCCCTACCTCGTAAGTTTTTGAAAAATGGCTTGAGAATCTAAGAATTAATTTTGGAAGGCCTAACCAATAAGTTCTTACTAGTAACAATCATGTCTACCTAAACCAAATTTTTACTTTCCTAATTTTTTTTTTAAATATAACAATTGTAGCTTGATACAAGTCTGAGAAAAATCTAACACCAAAAAAGATTTTTAATGAGGGCTATTCCAGAAATAAATGCATGGGGGGTCGGAAGGCACTTTATTTTCATACCCACCATGCATAAAATTTTATTTTTTTCCCTTTATGTTGCATTTAAGAAATATCTAAAAATACCACCACCCATAAAATTTTAATTATAGTGCCTTCCGACCCCACCCCATACAATTAATTCTGGAATAGCCCTGATGCGTTTTAGCTAAAATTACTTTATTTTAATCATGATCGCATCAAATGGTTACAATTTAAGAATACATGTAAAACAAACAAAACCCAATTGATCAAGTAAACTCATATAATTTCAATTCTTGAACAATTTTTTTTTTCTAAATTTTGATTCAGTTGTATATTGAAAATGGATTTCTCAAAATGTGAAAATATCACTTAAGCATTTACAAATTATATTGTATTCACACTTCAGCTGACTAGTCTTTCAAATGGCAGTGTTAGAAATATACATGTACATTAGGAGTAAACACCTATCATTTTTACTTTTCAATTACATTAGTGTTTTGTACATGCCCTATAAAATTATCTTGTTAATTCTTGATGCTCTTCGACAAATCTTCATTAAGCCATTTGTCAGGAAACAATTTTAACACTTGTTTAAAGTCCTCTTTGCTGCCTTGGGTGACAGATCTACTTATTTCTGGATCAAAGTTTTTGTTTAAATCAAAAGTGGACACATTATTGCTGTCTTTCCCCTTCATGAATACAGCCTTAACATATTGTAGAATCTGCTTCAATATAGCTTTTCCCTCCTTGTCATCTTTCATTGAAATATCTTTTACTGTTTTAATTTTCTCAATAATCCTGAATTTCCCCAGAGCCACTGCTAAATGAATAGGCTGTATCATTTCTTCGTTTTTCATCTGCAGACATTCCTTAAGACATCTTTTGTTCATGCATTGTATGTATTTGTCAATGATCTGACAAGCCTCATCTTCACTGTATAAACATAAATAATGAAATAAAGTATTTCCATACTCGTCGATCTGTAAAGCTGACTTATCATTCACTGTTAACATAATGGAGCTTTGACTTCTTTTCTTTAAATCCTTATTAGATCCTGACAATCGATTATCTAATATTTCTAGTAACATCTCCAATGTTGTCTTTGTCAGTTCATTCAAGCTGTATCTATTGTAACAAGCTGATATCAAACCAAATATTACAACCATATCAGGAATGTCCTGTATACTGTAGATCCATGGATCCTTTCCATTACAGGTCAAATGATGCATCAAATGAAGCATATGCCAAGCTTGTATGTTATAACATTCTTCATTTCTATTACAGAAAACACCATCTATGTGTTTCAATAGATTTCTACAAAACTCTTCATGACCCAACTTTACCCATTCATCATATATGTATTTACAGACTTTAGCTTGTTTCTCCAATTCCTTTTCCATGCCTTCCTTACTTAGGTTTGCTTTTTCAGAATGTATAGTTATCTCTCTCACCAATCTTTCACAAAGTAAGTGTATATACTCTCTGTCTATCTTCAGAAACATCTCCTTTTCACTGTTGTTGTAATTACAACTGCTGATAAATTCTAGTATGTATTCTATTGGACAATCCATAAGACCATGCATTGCAAAATATTGAGAAGAGAGAAATGTAGCCTTTGACATGTATGGATGAATAAATTCAAAAATGCCATCTGTTTCTTTAAGATAGGTACCAATCATCCTGTTTACAGCATTCTGTATTCTCTTCTCATCAGATTCCTCCAACTTAAGATGTAGATATGATCTAAAGCTTTGAAACTTATAAACATTATTTGCCAATAGAGTTTGTACTGGGACAAAATTCTTATACCAAGTTTTGATTTTCTTCATGTTTATACAATTTTCTTTTGCAAGAAAAACCAAAAGACAAAACATCAGAAATGAATGGCAATCACCTTCATTAATAGCAGATTCCCGTAGTTCTACTACTTTGTCAATCATTTCCTTTGGAGGATTGGTAAAGAACTTTTCACCAAGATGTAGCTTACTTCTGTCTTCACAGAATAATGTTACCATGAGAGGAAAGCCTTTTAGAGGTTCCGTTTTTATTATCATGTCTATTGCATCTTTTTCTAAGGTGACTTGAATATTATGGTTTTTTAATACTTCCTGTTGTCTGCAGTAACAATCATCAGATTTTGCTATACCAACATTATGCTTCGTCATATACCGTATCAGTATCTTCTCTTTTTCTTCAGTAGAGAGAATAGCATCACAATCAAGGAGTGGTTTATCACCAACTTCTGTTTCAAAAAGACTTCTACATGCTATAATAGTCAAAGCTTGGGATGTCATAGTTCTCTCAAATAGGAACTTGTACAATTCTCTAAACTTAAATACATCCATTTTATCAGACTCGTCTAAAATGAACAAGACTTTTGCATTATCAAACTCCTCATTAATGTCCTTGCTTGATGTCACCATGACAGGTAGGTATTGGTGCTGGTCTTCACACCTAGAAGCTATCTCTAAGCACAACTTAGATTTCCCTGTACCTTCTCTCCCTTTGAGAACGACCAATTTACTATTCCAGAGTTTCTCCATGGCTCTATCAGCAGCTGTAATCTGGACATAAGTACCATCTTCCTTATGCTGATTAACCATATAATATGATGGTTCTGGAAATAAAATAACAGAATAAAGTTTAACTTGATTAAAATCCTTACATACACTGCCAAATAGTATTTAAAATTTTTTATTGAATAACATTTTATCAGACAAAGAGTTATTCTATTGTCTTTAATGGAAGATTAGGTGTCTTATGGTAGAGATTAGGTGTCTGTCACTGACCATCTTCATTCATATCCATCATAACTTTAGATTTAATTATGCAAACACAAAACTTTGAATAAATGCATCCTATTTTTCAATTTCAGCATTTTACCGTACCTTTTAAGGGGAAATAAGAACCAGAGGTACCAATGGGGAATCCGAATGTCAAAGTCCAAAGGACAGAGACAAAACCAGTAAACACAAACAAGAACAGGACAAAAAAACCAGACAACATTTAAAATACGGAAACACAAAAACTACTGATTATTGATTAACAACGTGAACACTAGTCGCAATGAGAGTGAGCTCAGGTGCCCTTGAAGGGTAAGCAGTCCCTTCCTGCAATAGCACGCCCGTCGCGCTGCCAATTACCAATTTAATGTCTCAAATCCGGTAAAGGAAGACAAAACAAAACCATATGACAAACCAACATCTGCACTCATCTGAAAAATCAAAATTCCATATTTGTCTATGAGTACATGATGTCTACCGTAAAATTTCTTGAGCGACAACAGCAACCAAGGAGCAACATAACATGCGATAACAATTTTTGTGTCAAACATAACGCTCTGCCAAGGTTATTAATGTAAGTCCCGCATACTCTGGAATAACGAATCAATTGTGATATGTAAAGTCCATATGGTTACAAATGCAAATTGATTTACAATGCATTTTCCTACGAAAGACCGGTAATGCCATTGGTTCTGTCACATTTCTCGATTGATGCGAGGATTTTCTCATTTCCAAGTTGAAATTTTGCACTTCCAATTTGACATTTCTCAGTTTCTCAGTTCCAACTTGACATTTCTCAGTTCCAACTTGACATTTCTCAGTTCCAACTTGACATTTCTCAGTTCCAACTTGACATTTCTCAGTTCCAACTTGACATTTCTAATTTCCAACTTGATATTTCTTAGTTCCAACTTGACATTTCGCATTTCAAAGTTGACTTATATCAGTTCCAACTTGGAAGTGCGAAATATCAAGTTGGGACTGTGAAATGTCAAGTTGGAACTGAAAAATGTCAAGTTGGAATTGAGAAATGTCAACTTGGAACTGAAAAATGTCAACTTGGACCTAAGAAATGTTAACTTGGAACTGAGAAACGTATCTTGGAAGTGTGAAATGATAACGGAAATGAGAAATTTCTCACATCAATCGAGAAATGTGACAGAACCAATGACACTATCGGTCTATCGTATTTTCCGTATGGGGTACCCTGGTGTTCGATTTTTATTTTAAATAGATCTTACCCGAATTTTAACATCTTTTTGCACATAACCGTTGAGTTGACATGCATATTATGGCACGCGATAATACAAAAAAAACCTGATAAACCACATTTATCGACCGTATACTATAGTTTGCTGTTGATAAACTGGGTTTATCGTACGCCAACTATAGTTTGCGTTCGTGAAACCAAGTTTACCAGCGGTGACTTTGGTTTGCGCGGTTCAAATGCTACTTTATCAACGCAAAACAGCATTTATCGACCATAAACAATAATTTGCGGTTGATAAACTCAGTTTATCGTCGATACACTCAGTTAACCACCGATAAATTCAGTTTATCACCAAGAAACCCTATTTAGCATTTGAAATCACCATTATCGAACGCTAATGATAAATTTCAAACAACCGAAATTATCATTAGCATCAGCAAACTATAGTTAGCGAGTGATAAACCCAGTTTATCGACCGCTAACTACAGTTTACGGTCGATAAACTCAGTTTATGGGGTTGTTGTGACTGTCGCATGCCAATTAAAATTTCCATAGTCGACAGCTAATGTTAATTAAACAAATTTGGTTTATCAGGGTTTTATAACCTACAATGCAAAGTTGATTTTGACTGACTCGAGCGTTGTTCCATCCCACCCGTCTGTAATCATATTTTGGGGACGCAGAACCTTAGAAATTACTTAGCAGAAATAAATGAAACTTGGTATGCAAGAAATACACTACATAAAATTGTGCATATTACCAGGATTCTTTTTCTGTATTTTTTTTATAAAAGGTGTGACTCTTTTGACTAAGAAAATCTTGAATTCTGCAATTCATATTTCTTAGTTTAACGGAATCTTGTTATGACATTTATATACATGCAAATTATCTCTACAATGCTTGTTGTATCTCAATAGGTATTCCCCAAGGATAATATTGATTGAACTCGTGGGGTATGTAAGCACGCTTACTTAGTTATTACTTTCCAAACCACATGACAAAATTGATAAATTTATCTGACGTGTTTTTGTTTATTGCTGTAATATTTTTTGGCATTTGTTTTTTAATCAAATCTAATATTCTACCGGTTTTCCAAGTTTTCTATTTCTAGCGTGTCTGATGAAGGTTAATCCAGAAAAGCACTTCACACGCAATGAAATTTTGCTTTTGTACATTTATTAATCATTTCAATATGTGGATCGTGTCTTTTTGGCACATATTCCATATTCTTTTGTTTTTATATTATTTCAGAGTTTGGCTTTAGTGCCGTGTGGAGGTCGTAGAAAGCTTCCACGTGCTTCAGTTGTATGCTCTTGTATATTTTCGAGTACTGGAATATGTGTTGGAAAGACACAGTTTACATATTTCCAAAATTTGACAACGTTTGGCTGTTTCTTTAAAAAAATGATAAATTTATCTGACGTGTTTGTTCATTGTTGTAATATCTTTTGGCATTTGTTTTTTAATCAAATCTTATATTCTACCGGTTTTCAAAGTTTTCTACTCCTAGCGTGTCTGATGACCAGAAAGCGCTTCTCACGCAATGAAATTTTGCTTTTGTACATTTATTTAAATCATTTCAATATGTGGATCGTGTCTTTTTGGCACATATTCCATATTCTTTTGTTTTATATGCATAGCTTGCAATAGCAACCGCATAATTAAATTATTCTATAGATCGTAAACCATATCACTCGGTTTTTATAGTTTGCGTTCGTGAAACCAAGTTTAACAGCGGTAACTTGGGTTTGCGCGGCACAACTGCTACTTTATCAACGCAAAACAGCATTTATCGACCGTAAACTATAGTTTGCGGTTGAAAAACTCAGTTTATCGCCGATAAACTCAGTTTATCATTGATAAATTCAGTTTATCACCGAGAACCATATTTAGCATCTGAAAACCCCATTATCGATCGCTAATGATAAATTCAAACAACTGAAATTATCATTAGCATCAGCAAACTAGTGTTAGCGAGTAATAAACCCAGTTTATCGACCGCTTACTATAGTTTACGGTCGATAAACTCAGTTTATGGGGTTTTTGTGACTGTCGCGTGCCATACATATGTTGATTTACAGCAAATAAAGTTGATGTTCGTGCGGCGTTTATCGGCGTTATTTTAAGGCGAAAATAGGGGATGCTTTTTAACGTTATATTAATTGCCCATTTTTATATTATTATAAGCGCATAGGTGACTTAAGAATTTCTTCAAAAGCTTGCCCGGTGGTATATTTATAAAAAAAAACCAAATAGATCAACAAATGGAAATCATTTCTGTATTTTCTCCTATGTTTTATGTTGGGTGTAAAATATTTTCATTTTTTTTTGCTAATGCGCACTTGTAACCATAAGCTGGAGCGGACCTAGTGTTGTTACACAAGAAGGGAAAGTTGACGATTGGAAAGCTGAAGTCATCACGTTTGTCATAGAAATTTGTTGAAAGTTTTCCTTGAGAGTCTTTTTCGAGATGTAGATCTAAATATGAAGCAGACTTCCTAGAATTTGTTGTGTTTTTTATCTCAAGTTCACGAGGATATATGATATGCAGAAATTCACCAGATAGAAAAATCTGTGAAGTAGACGTAAGAAATTTGAATTTTCATTACTTATTGAATCTATATTAAAAGTTCTAAAAACATGCATTATTTAAAGTGGATTCTACAAACAGTTCTGATGGTGATCTTTTGATTTTTTATTGAGATTTGCAGTACAACTCTAGGGCTAACTTGTAACATGAACATTTTTAGACACCCAATCTACCTTAAACGAGTCTTTGATTAATGTATATAACACTTCTAGAGTTTAAATGTCAAATATTCCATGTTTTACGTGTTGTCTGTTTTTGTCCCGTTCTTGTTGGTGTTTACTGGTTTTGTCTCTGCCCTTTCGGACTTTTGACATTCGGATACCCCATTAGTTGCTCTGCTTCTTTCACCGTTTTCGAAAAAAGATTTTATCTAGAGTTTAAATGTCAAATATTCCATGTTTTACATGTTGTCTGTTTTTGTCCCGTTCTTGTTGGTGTTTACTGGTTTTGTCTCTGCCCTTTCGGACTTTTGACATTCGGATACCCCATTAGTTGCTCTGCTTCTTTCACCGTTTTCGAAAAAAAGATTTTAAAAGTTGCAAGAAACATTAAATGGAAGATGTGTTCCTTTAATCACTTTTTAATCGTAATTTTAATCCTGAAAAGTATTTAATATAAATTGCTGTTTTAATATTTTACAGATCTAAAAGACAAATATAGATAATTATATTTATGAACATGTAGTAGAGTGGAACACAGCAAACTTGATGCAATAAAGTATATAGTGTTTTCAACATCTTGCAAATAAAAATTACAAACCTGATGGTATAACCTTCAATATAAAGCCACAACTTTGAATAGTTTGATCGTCAGTTGTCATAAAGCAGATCAAATCTCCTGAGTCTCCCATTGTAGTATGCTCTATTGAAAAGGTAGTAGAACCATTGTTAGGCAATAGTTTAAGCTTTAGGTAAGGATAGGACCGTGCTACCCTAGCCCATTGAACTGACAATAGGCTTCTCTTGCTGTCTGGTGCAGCTGTAAATTTAATACTTTCTCCACTGTATCCTGTCTTAGTTTCTGTTGCTGAAGAGATTTCTGAAAAAAAACGAAACAAACTTTATATGGTCTTATTTGTTCATGCACATTTATAATAATATCCTTTCTTAATTGCATATAAAATTAAAAGACGCTTGTTGTAAACCTGTCGAGAGTTTAAAAAGTAGGGAAAATAATCAATAATCTATGTAATAAATTTTGTGAGTTTTTGTTATTGTTTTATTTTTTTAATTGGGTAAGAAAAGTGGCAGTAAAGGTAATATTTAATTTAATTTTTTTATAGAAAAATGCATGATTTCCTAACATATATGATAGCTTCGTTCTGACTACACATACATGTTAGGGGTTGGAACTTTTTGATCCGTCAAAAACATGGCCCTCATTTCAATACTAGACCAGGTAGTAAGACCAATGTGTTCGCTTGTAAGTTACACAGTATAAGAGATAAAGACAATCTGATTCAACCTTCTTCTATGACAACAAAAGTTTTTATTGTGGCGATGACCCCTCAAAGGGGTTATGACCCATGCATTGAAAGCTAAAAAAAAGTTTTTTCCATGTTTTTTCACCTTTAATATGAAAACTAGTTGTTAGATGACCACTTAAGCTTGTACGCATAATTGATTAAACAAGAGATGATTATAGCTTGAAGACCAGGTGAGCGGTTCAGGCTCCTGGGATCCTCCTAAAAGTACATTATTGCCAATATTCAAAATAGTTCAAACCCTTAACATATATTTGTAGTCAGAACAAGGCTATCGAAAATATAATATAAGTATTATCTAAATTTATGCAAATTATAAAACCAAATATTAAATAAATTTAATAACAAAATAACCAAACTTGGAGAATCAATCTCAAATGTCGATAAGACGAGACAAAACAAGGAAGACATACCGGGAAAATTAAAGATCGCAATGGTCTTCAAACGAAATGGTGGGTGAATCAGGTTTTAAGGCGCGTCAAACCTCCCTCTTCCATTGCGATCTTTGGGTCCGGTAGTAACACAAAATACAACAGGTTTGTGATCACATATGTGATCAACTAAGTCCATCGTTGTTTGTTTAAAGAAAAAAAATGGTTTACTGATTATTGGGTTTTCATTGGGTTTATATATTTTCAACACCTTTTAACTGTGGATTTCCTTTGTTTGGATGTTCGTGTTGCTGATGAGGAATAAAATTCCGAAATGGCCATACAGTGCATAATTGATCAATGACTAGCCCTGTGTCGCACGACAGAACGTTGAAGCCTGTACGTTCAAAGCCCAATATGGACAGTCAATAGTTTTTGACACTTGCATCCTATGGTGGACTGACAAAGCATATTTGTTACATGCAACCCAATTAATAGACTTACAATGGACATTTAGAAATAAAAATATTTAAGATTCTTTTATCTTATACGAAAATATACAAATAAACACACACACAAAAGCAGACAAAAAAAGTTCCTATTCCATCCATTTGACCCCCTAATTGATAAACAGAAAAAGTGAGTTCAAGAACAAATTTATTCTCCATTTTGTATCCATTATATAACAAAAATTTACTTGCAAAAAAAACATTACAAAATTGGACCAACAATTAAAAAAAGTTGGATTTTTTGCCCCTTTTTGATATGATTAAAATCTGATGGATGTTAGTTTTACATTAGTGTTGGAGTACGAAGTAAACGGAGCAAAACTTAAATTTGATTTCTATCATATTGGCTCCTTTTGGGGTCCCTTATTTCTAAAACGAAAAAATGGGAGACCTCAATAATCACGCTAATCAATCATTTGATATTAAGAAACATTATTGTAATACTTCATAGCAATCAGTCAATCCAAACTTAAGTTATCGTGGAAAACAAGTAAAAGTTTCATTTTAGCCGCTTTTTGGGCCCTCAATTTCTAAACGAAGACACCAAAAATCAAACAAAAGAAATTCCTTTTATTATTAGCAACATTACTATAAAGTTTCATAGCATTTTGTAAACCAGAAAAAATTCATTGCTGAAACAAATAAACTAGAGGCTCCAGAGAGCCTGAATCGGTCACTTGACTTCAATGACTGATGGAATGGACATAATTTGGGTTATCTGAGTTGAAAAACACTATACAATATTCACATTAAAATGAAGGATTTTGAGCACATTCAAGCAAACAAAAGCCTTTCTTAATCTTTCTGAGTTTAGTCTGCAAGGCAAAAGCCAAAACTTGACAATTGGGGGCGATAACTTTTTAGAGGTTCATCTGACAGCTTCAGCCTAACGGATATTTTTGAAGTGCTCATAGAACTGAAAATTTAAGCAAACATCATCTGTAACAGCTTTCATTCTATAGGTCAAGTTCACAAAACTAAGTCTCCCCTGAGCCTGAATCGCTCACCTGACTTCAATGACTGATGGATAAATAAAGGAAATAACAAAACTACCGAACTTGAATGATCAATCTCATTTCCCAGAGAAAATGACAAAAACGAATCAGTCATACCGGTGAATTGGTGGATCGCAATGGTTCTGACTTGGTATAGGCATTTCAAACGAAATGGTGGGTTAAACCAGGTTTTATGGCGCCAAACCCCCCTTTTCCATTGCGATCTTAGGATCCGGTAATGACCATAGAACACAACATAGTTGTGAGACACAATAGGGATATTGAGGTGGTCATCTCAGTACAGCAGACCAGTCAAACACTAATTAAAACAATTAATTATCATATCTTTTAACTCACTTTTAAACTTTTCAACTAGTGGCTAATAACGAAGAAATAATTTTTTAGGGGTCGTATGAGACGTATTTTCTTATAGCCCTGCTCCAAAAGTCGGTCACAGAGAAATTGGTGTCTGATAAAAAAAAATCTGTGAAATGTGTTGTGAAATGTAAACACCGTATGCTCTGTAGATTAGGAAAATTAATAATTTGAAAATTAAAATCGTCTCTTTTTTCGTAATTTTTTGTACTGAGATGACCAACTGGGTCAAATTCGAGGTGCAAATTCAAGAAAGACGTGAAGCAATTTGATGCGGTGGTCTCTTTAATCTCCAATTCTGGACGATATATTGAAGGAATCCATCTACCAAATGAAGTGTTATTGACAGAAAGGACATCATCAATATATCTGAATGTAAGATTAAATGACCTTGCCTCTTACATCTTCTTGTTCTTTAGGATTCCCTAAAGAAATTCAGTCTCGTAAGAGTATAAAAACAAATCGGCGAGGAGAGGAGCACAGTTTGTGCCTATTGGAATGCCGATTTGTTGTTGAAAAATCTCTCCCCCGAAGGTAACAAATATGTTGTCAATGAGGAAATCAAGAATACTGCAAACTTGTTTCAGTGTGTAACAAATTTTATCTTTGAAAGATGTTTTGGAATAGAATGTAGAGTTATAACCCAAAACAACAAAATTCCTAGAATTTGAAATTCAACAATTGCCATCTTATAATGAAGGCTTTTGTAGAGCGCATATAGCCAAACGTTCAAGCAAACAATCTTTTATATGTTCACTCTGCAAGGTCATAACACCAAACTAGACAATTAGGGGACATATTTTTTTTTAGAGGGGGAGGTCTTCTGACAGCTTCAGCCTAATGGATATTTTTGAAGATCTAATTGAACTGAAGATTTAAGCAAGCAATATTTTGCTCTATACATGTATGTAACAGCTTTCATTCTATAAGTTAAGTACCCCCAAAAATACTATACCATAACACATAAACTCAATCTGCAATTAATATTCACCTTTAAAGGACCATAATTCCTGAAAGGGATCATCTAATAATTTTGACCCTGAATAATTTACGTAGATCTCCATAAGCTACACAATTATTAAATGCTAACTTTTCCTCTAGCACTTAGAGATTTCAAGATTAAGTTCAAAAACTGAGTAAATTGTCAATTTTAAAGATTGAGGGGGAATTTTAACGGACGGACCGAAGGACGACGGACGACGGCCGATGGACTTTAGTTTTAATTTCTGATTACACAAGACAGGCACCCTATAGGTCGACGAACGGACGGAATGACCCGACTACTAGACCTGCTTTCGCCTTCGGCGACACAGGTAAATATTAATTGCAGATTGAGTTTATGTGTTATGGTCTCATGTTCATTTACTATATATCCTCTTATAAAATAATTAATTAATTCCAACTTTCATTAACATTCGTTAAATAGAGTTTATCATGACACAGGGGCGGATAGCTAAATGACGGACTAGTTAAAAATAATGACCAAGGTAAAAGGGTCATAACTCCCACTTTTATTGCATTTCAAAATGTATATCACTACTGTATACATATGATTTACTTTCTTTATACCAACTTTTATTAACATTTGTTGCTAAGTTTCATCATGATACACGGCCGGGCGAACAGCTCAAAGACGGACCAGAAAAAAAATATACCCAACACAACTTTGCGTGGAATACCATCGATCGTTTTATTGATATCACCTCTGGTAGTTTATATTTTTGAACGAGTTGGTCATTATAAGACAATTACCCCTACTAGTGGAACAGAGGTCCTTGAGTTTAATCAAATGCCTGAAATTCAGACAAGAATTCGCCAATTGTTTTATTCTTTAATAATTAATATATTCTATATCCACATGCACCAGGTCTCTCCTTGTTCAGGATGTAATTGATATCACAGTCCTGGATTTTGCCCCTGTTAAAATATTTTTGATTTCAGTACTTTTCTTGGTGAGTTTTGGTTTTCGATCTTTCTGCATACTAGTATACAGAATAATAAAATAAATGATAGTTTATGGTATTACAATGATCTTAACTTGGGATAAACATGTTACATTTTGTATCGTCTATCATGGTAATTATAATCACATTTAGAGAAGTCACATGCTTTGTGAAATTCGTTTAAAACACAACCAAAACTTACTATGAACATTCAAAATGATTCTGTTGGTTATCTCGAGAGAAAATGGAGGAAAATCTGTCATATATCTAAGTACTTGTTTTCTTGCTAAT
This sequence comes from Arcuatula senhousia, assembly GCA_963971305.1. Taxonomy (NCBI): domain Eukaryota; kingdom Metazoa; phylum Mollusca; class Bivalvia; order Mytilida; family Mytilidae; genus Arcuatula; species Arcuatula senhousia. The sequence goes on along the minus strand of OZ020304.1, from coordinate 19,282,736 downwards.
TTTGAAATCAAAGTGTCAGCATTATTGACTGGTAAAGGAAATCCAGTGGTCAAAACACATCTGTGTTCTCCAGTGTCTGTAGGACTTATAGGTCTACATTGCCAGATTCCATATAACTTATTTTCTTGAATTTGCACGTTATTGACTGAATTAACCCTTATATTTGACCTTTCCATCTGTGGTGAAACTTTTACCATCTTCACTGACTTGACTGGTATCCTTGATCTGATTTTACAGTCAACTGACATGGTACCTCCCTCAATGACATAATAAACATGGTTGGTGTCATCTCTATATATGATGTGATTCTCATCCATGTTTACTGTCATTTCTGTTACATGGGGTCGAACTGTAATATAGACGATAGCAGTCAGCATTTTATTTAGTCAAAAAAGCACTGAAGACTATTTTAATAAAAAGTTTTTTTTAATCAAAGAGAGAGTAACAAATCAGGGAGGGCAAATAGCATAGTCCATGAATGAAAGACAAAAATAAGTTAAGTTCGCATAGGAGAAATAATTATCAATCACAGTTGTCCTAATCTGGAAGTGATATTTCAAATTGCTGTCAAATATTTCATATGGTCTTTAAGCTATTAAAATGATTAAAATAATGTTATTAATATTATTTAATTATTTGTTTAAATTTTATTCTTATATCTGTAATGATAAGCTCTGTTAGTGATATTTTTGAATCCCTGGAGTAAAACAGCTCCGGCCGCAGCCCCTTTGTGCTGGAAGAAGCAGAGGTACCAATGGGGCATCCGAATGTCAAAAGTCCGAAAGGGCAGAGACAAAACAAGCAAACACCAACAAGAACGGGACAAAAACAGACAACATGTAAAACATGGAAACACATAACAACTGAATATCAATCAACAACGCGAACCCCAGTCGAAACAAGAATGAACTCAGGTGCTTCGGAAGAGTAAGCAGTTCCTGCTTGCTATAGCACACCCGTCGCGTTGCCAATAGTCTATTCAGCGTGTCAAATCCGGTAAAGGAAGACAAAACAACACCCTATGACAAACCAACATCTGCACTCATCTGAGAGATCGAAATCCCATATTTTTCTATAAGTGCATGATGTCTTCCGTAAAATTTTTTGAGTGAAGACAGCAACCGAGGAGCAACATAACACTTTGTGAGCAATTTTTGCGTCAGACGTGTCGCTCTGCTAAGGAAATCGATGTAAGTCCCGCACGCTCTGGAGTAACGAATCAATTGAGATACGCAAACTCCATAAGCTGGAGCGGACGGAATGTTGCTACACAAGAATGGAAAGTTGACGATTGGAAAGTTGAAGTCATTACGTTTGTCATAGAGCTTTGTTGAAAAACTTACTTGAGAGTCAATTTCGAGATGTAGATCTAAATATGAAGCAGACTTGCTAGAATCCATTGTGTCCTTTATCTCAATCTCCTGCGGATATATGAGATGGAGAAAGTGACCAAATCGAGAATTGTTTAGTGAAAGGACATCATCAATATAACGGAACGTGAGGTTGAAAGAGATAGCCAGTCTACGGTCTTTTTTGTCTAGAAGAGATTGTAAGAAGTCTGCTTCATATGAATGAAGAAACAAATCAGCAAGCAAAGGGGCACAATTAGTGCACATAATACAACACATATAAGAGCATATATAAGAGCATATAATCTCCAAGGAATATTTTAATCCTTGCAAAGAACTTTTATTAAAAACACATATAACAAACGCACCACGACTTTCCCAAAGGATATCCTACTCCCTTGCAGGAGACAACCTTAAGAAAACTCATAATCCATGTGAAGTAATAAAATTGTCCGTAAAGCTCGCTACGGTGAATCTCTAAAAAGAAATTCCTATAACGTCTTGAAAAAAGCCATGCATTACACATTCCGAATTTACTATTTATGAATAAAGTATAATCGCTTCAGCGATATGTTCATTTAGCGGTTTTACATTTTTGAACCAGAGGACGCCAGTAGAGCAAAGAAGTGTCTTAGAATCCGTACTGCGATGCGCCTTGCATGTGCATAGCGTTACGGTGTGGTGACTCAATGAATAGTAGTCATTGTTACGATCTTATCAACGTCATGCACTACACTCCCGAAATCTACTGTTTATGAGTATAGTATAATAAAATATTATTAATGTGAAATTTATATAAATGCTTATTAAAATGAGTTATTATGCTGACGTGGAAATAATATCTATATTGTAAGGGGGATTCCTTGAAATCTTTAACTGAAATTGTTAAATGAACACTTTACGTGCATGTTGACGTCATAGTTTGATATGATTTTGAGATCACTTGAATCACGAAGGTACCAGGCAACTGCGTCAATGTTTTATCAACACTTTGACTCATTTATAATTTTCCTTTTCATTTGCTACTTTATCTATTCTATTGATGTGCATATTTAGTTGTATTTCATTACTTAGTTTTTAGTTTTGTCTCAAATGAGTAGAATATCATTTGGAGAATTCTGTATCCTTTACGAAAGAAGTTTATTTCTTAAGGTTGTCTCCTGTAAGGGAGTAGGATATCCTTTTGGAAAGTCGTGGTGCGTTTGTTATATGCGTTTTTATAAGTTCTTTGATTAAAATATTCCTTGGAGATTATATGCTCTTACAAGGGAGAAGTCTATCCCTGGGAGATTTTGTCAGTTAACATACATCTTTGTCATTTAAACTCTTTGCAAGGATGTGTATTATACCTTGGAGATCGGGACTCTTTCAATGGAGTAGTATATCCTTCGGGAATCTTTTCGTTAATCTTTGATTTGTTTGGCGGGCTTGTTTGGCGGATATTTTATAAATGTTTGATTTCCGCCAATAATATTGTCTTGTTTCGTGATAATGTTTGATTTATTATTCGTGTAAATCGATGTGGTATTTTATATGTTATGCCGTCCTGATATGTTTGTATATTATTGTTTTTACGTCAGCCAAATATTAAAATATATTTATATTATATTTCTCTATGGATATTTGCTCAGTCTTGTCGTTATTGTGAAATTTTAACCCTTTCCTACATGTAGACGCCTTTGTGTCATTCTAGTGACCCCCCCTTTTTTGCCCCACTCTTCCCTTCTAATCTCCTTGTAAAAGCATGATTGGGGTTATTTTGACAAATAGATTTGTTGCCTAAAAATGCTCACTTTTTTCGCGCGGTTAAGGACTAAAAAGATGTTCAAGGGGAGGGGGTCCTAAAGGGGGGATTTTCCCCCTTTGGTCAGGTGGTTGAGGGGGCAGCAATGCCCTCCGCCGCAAGGAAAATTTTAAAACCCTCAGGACTGTGACAATTGCTCCCAAAATTACCTCAAATGCCACATTTTTAAAAATTCTAGGTCAGAGAACAATTGGACTTGCCCATAATTTAAACAAAAAATTTAAAGGTCAAAATTTGGTTGTCAAATGATGGAAAAAAGTCATTTTTTGACATTTAATGGCCAGCCTTTGTTACCATAGCAACCATGAAAATGGCGGTTGAGACCTGCATCAATAGACCCTGCCCAGTGAACAGCTTGACTAAGTTTCAAAACCTTTGGATGAAAAATAAAATTTTTACAGCCTTTTCATTATTTTTGTCTGTTTTCATTGTGCATTTTTGCCATTTTTCACTATAGTTCATGGAGGAAAGGGTTAGTAAATGCTAATTAAAATGAGTAATTATGCTGACGTGGAAATAATATCTATATTGTAAGGGGGTCTCTAGAAATCTTTAATTGAAATTGTTAAATGAACACTTTACTCCTCAAATTCCCGCATGTTGACGTCAGTTTGATATTCTATTTTGAGATTCCCACCTTCCATCCCTATTTAAATCTTTATCATATATTCGCCTACGGTTCTTCGATGTAATCACATAGCTTTTCCTTCTATAAAACGGTGAAAGGCACTATAGAATATCTCAGTTTAAAGTAAAAAGAAATAGACTATATTTTACCTTGACATAGGTTTCTTAAAGTACAATAACCTGTCCTACCACTCTATATATAGATACCTGGTATATAAGGCACCTGGATAACCTGTTTGTCATTCTTTCCTTTTGAGCTGTGAAGTGTACACTTTGGCTTTAGTACACATTTAAATTGTTAAGAAAATTTAATGCTTTGCTTTTGGGTTTATTCTAACACTTTTTAGTAAGTTATTTCTTGAACTGTAAAGACTTCATTTCAACCTGTATTTGTTGATTGAATTGCCTTTTAATTGGCAAGATATGTTTCTATGTCATTTTTATTTTGCTGCACATGCTTTTGCATTTTGTCCTTGCTTGACCTTCACTATTTTAGGCCAAGCTGAATTAGCTTACTAAATTTCTGAGATGTTTTTTTATTACAAGAGTAACTAATATTTAACTGAAGGTCAGTTTTCTGAACAGATTTAGGCTTTTATTGCCGTAAACAACAGATATTTCATATTATGTCAAAAGTATATAAACAAAATTTTAGATAAGTTCCTTTTGCAATATTTAATATCTTGGCTTAATGTCTGCTTTATGCAGTGATTAATTCTATGTTTAGGCTAGATGCCTGCCTTTTGCAATAGAATATTTTATGGCTAGATGCCTGCCTTGTGCAATAGTATATTTTATTGCTAGATGCCTGCCGTGTGCAATAGTATATTTTATGGCTAGATGCCTGCCTTGTGCAAGAGTATATATTATGGCTAGATGCCTGCCTTGTGCAATAGTATATATTATGGCTAGATGCCTGCCTTGTGCATAAAGTATATTTTATGGCTTGGTGCCTTCCTTGTGCAGTAGTAATATTTTATTGCTAAATGCCTGCTTTATGCAAGTATTCAATACGCTTAATGATTTCTTACTACCTTGTTTTCCATTTGGCTTTATGCCTTATTTTTGCATCAATATTAAAAGGCTCAATGCCTGATTCATGCAATTTAATGCTAATTTAGCTTAAGTTGAGTTTATTGCAATGAAGTATTATTTTGGCTATGCCTGCTTCGTGGTGTAAATTCATTAAAATTTGGCTTTATGTCTTACTGTGCATTTTTACTTGGGCTAGCTTTACAGCTCATTGTCTGGTTTTATAGACAGTTTAAACATTTTTCAGGCTAGCAATAATTTGTTTGCAGTTTACTGTCCGTTTTTTGTTGAATATTCAGATATGATCAAATAATTATTTCAAGTATTTATTTTTGCCTCTTTACATATTTTGTATCTGGCAAACTTAAATGACTAGTGAAACAATGTCATTTCATTGGATTGATGCCGATTAATATACTGATAATTCTATGACATAAGGCCATTTATGTAGGTATTGTTGAAATTTTCTCCAAAGACAGGAATGTTGTTAAAGGTTACATTGAACTAAAAAACTTCTATATTGGCACTATATTCTAAGTTCAATTACTATGATGTAATCTTCCTTGTCATTGTGTTTTAACATAATACTAACTGTATTGAATCTCACAAAAAGAGTCTAAATTTTCTGTCTTCAGCTAATGCATATGTTTTGTACATATTTCATATGGTGAATTTAGACTGATATCAACCAGTAATACTGGTATAAATTACCTGTATTATTCTACAAGTTATTTTCATAACTTTTACATGTATCTATGGTGAACTTCTAGGCATTATAAGTTGATTATACACTGTCATTTCTTTTTGTGTGTGTTGAAGTTGAATACAACTTTTTTATTGCTGTATGTTGTTCAATTCATATAAAAGATCAGTATATAAGATAGGAAAAATGGCTATTTATACTCCACATTTTAGCATTAAAATGTAATTTTTAGTAAGTTGAACAATTATTTTTGCCATGGATGTAGACCATGTTTTCGTTCTTTTAGTTCATTATGAACTAATTTACAGGACAAGAAATCTTGTTACAGTTGAACTAAATAAAAATTAAATTGCATGTTCAATTGACCATATGATACACAAACTATGCGAGTTGGATGTAGGACAATACAAATAACTCTGTGTTTAAGGTTTATTAGGACAGATTAAACTGTTTGGAGAAAATGTTAGTGTATGTACAGCTCATAACACACATTATTAGGATAAATTTAGTATAGAAGGACCTAGATATGAACACATCTTAATATATTGACACACTTTTTTAGTTGAAGACTGCACGGTCTTTTCTGTACAATTTGTTGTGTTTAAAATGTATCAAGGTTACGAAAAAATTCCTTATTGCATTGCTCGCAACTGACTTGTTTGTGAACACTTTTAGTTCAATCATAACTAAATGTTGCATTTCATTTGAGGTCATGTATAAGTTTGTTAGTGATATTGACCTAAAATGAACTGTGCTTAAAAAACAGAAAATAAAAAGAGCAGAACTTTAAAGTAATAGAATTTACCATATATATATACATGTATCATCAAAGATAAATAAGAAATCATTATGTCCTGATACGGTTTATTTTTGAATTTGACATTCAGTCTTTGCTGTACACATACTGAAAAAACGATCTTATGAAGCCTTTAAAGGGAATTATATAAATGAACCTTAATACAGATATGTTCTGGACATGCATATCAGACAATTAGTGTACGTTTTGCTTCACATTAGTTATACTGAGAGTTTCTTTTAATTTTGTTATAAAAATATTTAGAGATACTTGTTAAAGTAAGATATTGTTAGTTGCATAAATTCTAATTTTATTGCAATTTATCTAAAAAGGTGATGGACATTCAGGCTCAGGATTCTTTAATTATCATATATTTTTTGCATTTAAACCCTATAGATTTACTATATCTTGGGTATACATGACTTAAGTACACTTATCTTTTATTGAGGAAAACTTTAATAATAAAAGTATCTGTCATGATAAATAATCCCTATTTGATTAATAATTATAAAAGTATTTTGGGGATAAATGTCATAACATACATGTACATGTTTGAGGTTTTAAGTCCAGAAAATAGAACATGAAACACTTGTTATGTGGTATACACAATTAGATGAATCTATTTTGAGAATCAAGCCCATACATGCCATTAGATGATGTTGTATACCCAGTTCTAAATGTTAATTATTTCTTTTGCAAATTTTGTGTTATTTATAAAACTAACAAAATTTAGCTTACATACATTCATGTCCTCTCAGGGCCTAATGGACTCATAAGGCTGTAAAGTTTAGCTTGATAATTAATAAATTTTATTTAACAATTTATTTTAAGAGGAAGTAACTTTAAAAGGAAGAAGTCAATATTACAGTGTATTTTATTTTCAAAAACTTGCCTGTTAGCAAAATAAAAGTTTTACAAAAGACTTCATTCATCAGTTATCTAAGCATATAGGCAGTTAGTAAATAAATGAATCCAAGAAGCAAAGGTGTACCAAAGGGGTAATCAGTATCATAAAACCGTGAAGACAAAGACAAAACCGGCAGACAAAAAATCATCACAACAAAGCAAACCACATAACAACATAAAACACACACACACATAACAACAAAACCGCATTCAGCAACGCGAACTCAAGTCGAAACGAGAGTGAACTCAGGTGCTCCGGAAGAGTAAGCAGTTCCTGCTTGCTATAGCACACCCGTCACGTTGCTAAAGATCGATTAAGTGTTGGTCAAATCCGGAAAGGATGACATTACAAAATTCTATGTCAAACCAACATCTGTGCTCATCTGAGAGATTGAAATCCCGTATTTGCATACAAGCACATGATGTCGTCCGTAAAATTTCTTGAGTGATGACAACAACCTGGGAGCAACGTACCCCTGTGTTAACAATGCTAAGATTTACATTTGGATTTCTATATATCTACCTATAAAATCTTAACTTTTTCTAGCAGGCATGTCGAACAGATTTGCAACTGTCTCTATGTAAAAAAAAATCATTACTGAGTGTGAACGATTTTTAAGTACTATTAATTTCTTATTTAGTGATACTTTTATTCTTATTTATAATCCATTGTCAACCTACATAAACATGATAAAGGAAACATTGAATGCATTTTAATGATCTGTAGACCCTAAATTTTCTTAAGGCATCTGCAGTCTGTGTCAATTTTAGAAGCTGTTTTTAGATTCAAATACAGAATTGCTTAATTATGTTTATATGTGACATAAAACAAATTGAAATAAATAAAATGATAAATAATTTAAATAATAATGTTTCAATTATAATAGATACCACGATTGGTTAATGTTAAATTCATTACTTAAACTATCACATTAATTTTAGTTTATCAAACTAGGAAACCCCTTTTCTTGGAGCAAATCTCTAATGCATCTGCAGAAAATAAATAAATCTTTTATTCAATATCTTTTGTATTTTGTATAAGAGTATAAGAACTTAAGAAAATCAAATTTGATCATAATATTTTCATTTTTCTTTTATTTATTAAGTAAACGTAATTTATATATATTTTGAAACTTTAATAGTTTTGCTTAGCATTTGCGTATATCTTAGCAATGCAATCAGTGAGATTTCCTTATAGCAATACTTTCTTTTACAACAATTTTATTATATTTGTGAATATTTTTTCTGCAGCATATTGACTTAATATATAGATGAATCAAAAGTTAACAAAAAAATATATAAATACCTTAAATAGGATATTTATTTCAACTGAGTACATAGATAAAAAGAAAGAGAAACAAAATATAAACAAACAAGTTAATGTGAAAGACTGGGTTGGTTTGATCAATGATGTAGTTTGTTTCAACGCTTTGAACAAGCTATGTGATTACTTCGAAGAACCGAAGGCGAATATATGATAAAGAATGACCTTTATCCTGCACATCCTTGTCGTATGCTTGGATAAAGGTTCATTTTGTTATTGTATATTTTATACATATAATATTCCTTTGTGGGTTTTTTAATTTCAATGTGTAATATTGGCGGATATTTCTTAAAATGTTTATGCCCGCCAATAATATCTTCTTGTTTTGTAATAATGTTTGATTTATTATTTGTGTAAATTGTTGTGGTTTTTTATATGATATGCCGTCCTGATATGTTTGTATATTATTCTTTTAATGTCAGCATATGTTTTTCAAACATCGACTGCTCTTTAAACAAAAGGTTAATAAAAGTCTCATGAATCCCATCAACATGTTAAGCAGCATTGTTCCTCATAATTTTGGAGTTTTGACAAATTTTTGATAAACCTCTTTCATCTTTCATTCTTGAAATGGTTTGTCCACAATTCTTCCTTATTTGTTTTTTTATTCAATATTGCGGCCATTGAATATGCACTTTAATAATTGTTAATCAAATTTTATTTACTCTGTAAAATATTTTAAAAGTTTTAAAGGTGTCTATACACTGCAATACAGAAGTATAAAAACACTGGAGAAAAACCTGCTTCCGGCAAAAATTATAAATGCTTTTAGATTTTATTTTCTTTTGCATACTTCGATTATTGTCCATTTTCCATTGATGAGCGAACCCTCTTAAGTTTTAAAAAGAGGGTTATTAGGTATATAATATTTCTGAGTTTTTAGCTGGAAAAATTACCTTTAGCATTCGATACTTGTTCAAAACCCCATCTGAACATACATATCTTTTTGTTAACTTAAGTACTTACAATCAACAATCAGCACAACTAATAAAACTGAAAAAAAGATGAAAAGATCATGAAAATTTATCATCATTCAAGGTGCTAATCATTGGAAGGATACTCCAAGGCCAAATAAAACAAACCAAATGAATGGCAAATATCAATTAAGTGGCACATTAAGATTAGTTAAGTATGTAGTATGTCTGCCTTGTTTTGACGTTTTTAATAAGTAGCACATTATAATTAAATTACTGTCATTATTACGATGTATTTGCTTTATATCTTTAGACACATGAGATTGATCTTCCCAGATCGAACAACATTTATTACCTTTAAAATAAACCACATTTTCTTAAGATTAAAAAACAAGAACGATTTATATATAGATTTAAGGACTAATTTAAGATAATCTTAATAAGAAAATACATCTTGTTGATGCATCTTAACAAAAGTGTGTAAAATTGTCTGCATAGATACAATTAAAACAGGTAAATATTAGGAATCTACAAAGGAAAACAGTGGAGCGTGTTCATTTAAATTTGGAAGACATATATACAAAAAAGGTCACGGAACATTTAAAACGGGATAGGACTGATGCACAAGCTTAGTTCTCTTGTTAATAAGCATAGCCACCTAAATCATTTTTTAAATATTTTTTTAACGAAACGTTTGATTTATTATATTAATTTTAAAAACAACCTGCAGAATAGATAAAAAAACCTTACCTGCAAGAAGAACCAGTGTGATAACCAATGCTGCTGCTGCTATCCCACCAGATGTATCTATAATGGAAAAACTATTCAAGTTTCCAAGTTTGGTATTTTTGGTTATACTGTTCTATGCTCTTCATATTCATACAGTGTTTGGCATTTTCAATATTTTTGGTAGAGCGCCTCTGATGAGTCTTGAATAGACGAAACGCGCGTCAGGCGTAGCAAAATTTATTGTCTGGAACTTTGTTGTCATTTGTATTTCGAACACACGTGAAGGTTAGCACTGCTGGTGGAGTTTAAATTCCCCGAGGTTAGCCCGCTCCGGCACCAACACTTTTGAGTTGGAGAATACATCAAAGCTTTAAATTATCCGTCTAAATTTCAAAATTGTCTAAACCCTAGGGTTCTTCCTACCCCAGACATAGGTTGATTATCTTAGTAATAATTTGGTTTCCAAGTTTGGTATTTTTGGTTATACTGTTCTATGCTCTTCATATTCATACAGTGTTTGGCATTTTCAATATTTTTGGTAGAGCGCCTCTGATGAGTCTTGAATAGACGAAACGCGCGTCAGGCGTAGCAAAATTTATTGTCTGGAACTTTGTTGTCATTTGTATTTCGAACAGACGTGAAGGTTAGCACTGCTGGTGGAGTTTAAATTCCCCGAGGTTAGCCCGCTCCGGCACCAACACTTTTGAGTTGGAGAATACATCAAAGCTTTAAATTATCCGTCTAAATTTCAAAATTGTCTAAACCCTAAGGTTCTTCCTACCCCAGACATAGGTTGAATATCTTAGTAATAATTTGGTTTCCAAGTTTGGTATTTTTGGTTATACTGTTCTATGCTCTTCATATTCATACAGTGTTTGGCATTTTCAATATTTTTGGTAGAGCGCCTCTGATGAGTCTTGAATAGACGAAACGCGCGTCAGGCGTAGCAAAATTTATTGTCTGGAACTTTGTTGTCATTTGTATTTTTTGTTCCTTATTATCTTTCAATTTTTCATAATGATTGATAAACGTGTAGGTGGAAAGGAAAAAAATCATTTAGTATTACCATATCAGGGCTTTTGTACATTACTTTTCGGCACTGCATTCCCGTATATCACCGTTCAAACATTTCGCTGTTATATGTACAGCAGAAGTTATTATACCTTTTATTTCTTCACAACCGTGTTGCGTTTTGTGTTACTGAGCCTTGTTTAGGTTATATTTGGATATGAGATATTTGGTACTTTTGTTTATGGGATATGGGATATTTGAAGCAAAATTGAAAGGGATATGGGATATTCTATTAACTTTTGGGGATATGGGATACTGATAAAAGAAATTTAAAAAATCATTCAAAGAATTAAATTTAAATAGAGAGAAATGACCACAAAATTCATGAGTGCACGAGTGGTAGAAAATTCCACCGCTTGATTATTTATCGTTTGCTACACCAGTTGGCAGATCATTCCATTACTATATCATGTGGATAGTCGTTGAAAGGATAGAATGATTCCTTCCCTACCATGGCGTTATATGAAGGCATCTGATAGGTGTTGCGAGTCATTCTGGTGAGTTGCAAAATTCTACCGGTGGTGTTGATTTTGACCAGCTGCAGACCATAAGTGATCCTATGCATGAATGTCTTCTGTGTTGATTAATTAAGATCGTAAAGCATTTTGGATTCAGATGATGTGCTGTTGGTCACATGTCTAGCTGCACGTAACTGTACCATTTCTTTTTTTGTCTCTTCCCCTTCAAGTACAGGTCCCAGATGAATCATACATATTCTAGAGTAGATCTCACCAGTGATTTGTATGCCTACTTCTTTATTTGACTTTCATGATGATCAGCTATGACAGACTCTATCAAAGGCTTTTAGACCCTGGACCGAAGCTCTGAATCGAGGGTTCGCTGTACTCAAAGGTATATCAGCAGTTTTTATGTAAATTCTGGTAGATTAAAGCATATAGAATACTGCTCCGTCCGGTGTTTTTGCGATTTCCAGGGCTGAAAGATTTTATTGGCTGTTCAGTTGATGACGTCATTTTGTATCTTTTTTTCATACTATTTAAAACTCTATTCGTTTCAATACTGAAAAATGTTATATTTATTGTACATATCAAATAGATTTAAGGTATTATGCCTGTAAAAGCCAAAAATGAGATATTTTTAAGTATTTCAGTGAAACAAAATGCTACTTTCATGTTTCATGACTTTGATATCAAAATTTAATTTCTTAACATTCTACTGTTCAAACCCATAGTGAAATTAAAATGAAAAAAAGCTCTTCTGGCGTCATGTACTCCTGTAACTTCACGTTAACAAATCAATCAATCAATCAATCAATCAATCAATCAATCACTTCCAGCTTTTGAACAATACTATAAACTTTTCGAAAATCTAATCAACATTTCGAGTTTTTTATTCGCGGCGCTGAATACAAAGTTGACATTTTAATATTTCTCCCACGACATAATATCCATTGTTAACAAATATGTAGCCCAAAAACTCTAGGTCGTTTTGAGACAAATATTGCAGAGAAACGCACACAAAGCCAGGCTGAGACAGAAGTGATCATTCCATCAAACATTGTTTCTGGATCTTTTATACAGGCGGCTGCTGATAATAATAACTCTTGATGGCAAGCTCACAGCACATGCTACAACAATGGTAATATACCAGCGTCAAGTAAATACACAGACAAAATAACACCAGATTCACAGTTTGGTAAAACAACAACGAGAATAAGGGCTAGTACATTAATAACCCTGCAATGTGACATTTATGCTTTGAAAAAGTATTCTTCAGGTAAAAAAGATCAGGCCAAGATTGTCTTTTAGGTAAAGTCAACATCAACTGGATCTTAAAACCTAATAGAACAGATTCTGATACAGAAGAATTTCTTGACCAAGCTTGAATCATATGTCGCATGTGTCCCGTAAAGTTGTTTGAAATTACCATTGATAACCCCAGTCAGTGTATACCTAGATGGTCAGCATTTAATGAAAAATGTACAGCAAGTTTGTAAGAAATGTCTGTTGTTGGTTTTTGTCCCTAGCATCGGCTACCAATCTATCTACCATATAACGTTATTGATATGCTTGACAAAATAATGCATAAACTTGGAAAGACAAACTCTGTGTTGACTTTTGATCAAGCATTGTACTGTAAGGCAAAGGAAATTCAATGGCATATGCCAGACCACTTCAAACATCTGGTTCTAAGACTGGGAGGGTTTCATGTTGCTATGGTATTTTTGTCAGTGTTGGGAAAACGCTTTAAGGACAGCGGGTTAGAAGATGCTTTGGCTGATTCTGATATATATGCAAGTAACACTGTTGATCAAATGTTTAGAGGGTCCCACTATAACCGAGGTATTTTGCTGAACTTAATTCTGATAAAGCAACAATCGCATTCTGGAATGATTACTTCCACATGGTTTCTATCTTTCTCCAATACATTCGAGCAGAACATTTAGGAATATGGGAACTTCATCTGTCATCCCTTTCTGAAGTGCTTCCCTACTTTTTCGAGTATGATCACACAAACTATTCAAGGTGGGTACCTGTGTACCTTGCTGATATGCGTCTCCAATCTCTTACTGCACCTGCAGCGCTTGAACAATTGTCTCTTGGTAACTTTCCTGTAAAAGGTTCATCTGGGAATTTTAACAAAGTATGGACAGATTTAAAACTCGAACAGTCCATCAACAGGCATTCCAAAACAATAGGTGGTCTTATTGGCATTAGTAGAAGAGCTGATATAGTATTTGATCAGTAAAAAGACTACGCAATAAAATCAGGTGAAAGGAACAAACGTGGGTCTGGTCGTGGCATAAGACAAATTGATCTAGATCTAAATGAACAAACCCCAATTTCATTAAAATGGGAAAAAGTTCATATCTGAGCCCGAGAACAAATCGCAACTGACCAACTTTCTGTCCTAGCTTATATTGGAACAAACATGTACCGGAACTGCGGTCGGAGGACCAGATACTGATTGTTGCAGGAGATGTGACTGTTGACAAAAAGGTATTTTTGTTACAAAAAGATAGATGTGTTCAAATAGAGCCATTGTTTTGTTCACAAGAAGAAGCGGATACACGTAAAGTATTTCATGCCTCTGTTGCTGCTAGGTCTGGGTTTGATCGCATCAAAGTATATTCACCAGATACATATGTGCTCGTCCTTTAAGACCATTTTGCTTTCGACATTGGCTATAAATAAAAATTACAACAAAGTTCCAGACAATAAATTTTGCTACGTCTGATGCGCGTTTCGTCTATTAAAGACTCATCAGAGGCGCTCTACCAGAAATATTGAAAATGTCAAACACTATATGATTATGAAGAGCATAGAACAATAAAACCAAAAACGCTAAACAGGGGAACCAAATTATTACTAAGATGATCAACACTATGTATGGGTAGGAAGAACCTTAGGGTTTAGACAATTTTGAAATTTAAACGGATAATTTAAAGCTTTGATGTGTTCTCAAACACAAAAGTTTTAATGGCTGTGAGATTTGTCTTTGTTTGACTAAAGGTGGGGGCAATTTTTCCTGCTCATGTCATTGCAAGATCACTTGGAATATACCTTTGTATACATCTCTTCCTGCATTTCATGCTATAACTGGTTGTGATTCAACAAGCTGTTTTGTAAAGCAAGGAAAGGTTAAACCCTGGAAACTTCTCAAGTCAAACCAGTCACTGTTTCGTTCTATTGCTGACCTTTCTGTTAGAAAAGTGTTTGGCATTTTCAATATTTTTTGTAGAGCGCCTCTGATGAATCGTGAATAGACGAAACGCGCGTAGCAAAATTTATTATCTGGAACTTTGTTGTCATTTTTATTTTAGACCAATGGAAGCAATAGCAAATGATTTAGAGCGCTATGTTGCCAGCATTTACAACGGTTCACCAACAAATGCTACTTGCATGAAATGCGATAGAAACCCTTTGCCAAAAACGGCTCCCAAAATGAAGCTTTGCCGTCGATAAAAGACGCCTTAATGCAACACCTGAAGTGAGCAGAGCATCAAACGAAAATATGGTTGTCGGCATTCAAATCCCAATCCTGAAATATTTAGCCCGGATAGTCATGGTTGGGAAAAGCATGCAGATAGAACTCTTCATCCAGTTCTAATGACACTTGTCCCCATGCCAACTGTCACCCTGTCATGCTGAGGGCGCTTGAGAGCTGCACCGGATTGAATATTTGATTAAAAAAGATCCAATCTAGCCAGAGAGGCCACGTGTGAGAAGTTAGACTAAGAACAGTTCATTTTACGTGAATATACCTTGGTTTTCTATTATTGGTCCTGCTTTGCATGTCTATCCATAATCGTAAAATTGTTATTATTTACATGTTGTAGGATAACAATATTATCATAAACTAGTGTTATTTATAAATTCTATTCAAATTTAATATATTTGAATTATATGTGATGTATTCATATTGATAGATCTTGGCTGGAACACTGATACAACATTTTTTTCTGCTTCATGGGTCACTTCCGGTTTATTAATTTTCAAAAACATTTATAAATTCTTATGTACAAAGTAATAAAACCAACTTTACTCTCAAAAGTATGAATTTTTTTCTAATACAAGTGATTTTGAAAGAATGTGGGTTTTGACATTTTTTGACGTCATTTACCTAACGGCGTTTTTATCAACGTTTGCCCCGTAAATCGGGAAAACACCCGATGATTCCATATAGTAGACATATTTTTCTTTATGAATCAAGAAAAATATTACTGATATACCGATGAGTACAGCGAACTCCATTTCTAGCTCACTTCTGCTCTTCGGTCCAGGGACTATTTGCTGAAGTTCATCAGATAATCAACTTTTCTCCCATCAAGGTTACTGGCTTTGTTGTCTATAAAATTTGAGTGTCTTGGGATAGACCGTTATGGAAACATTGTAGGAAAGGGTGTAGTATACTGTGTTAGTCAGCATCACACAGTATCGTGATACTGTTGGTTAAAATGTGCTCAGGAAGTTTGCAGATAATGCATATAAGTGCCACTGGGCTGTAGTTAATAGCTTTTTTTCTTTTTTTCAAGATTGTGCTGATAAAGACACTTTTCCAGATACAGTGTATTTGAATGCTCAGTTGATACCTCTTTACTTCTTGGTACTTTACCAGTTCTATAGGATTTCTGAAAACTATTGTTTGTTAGGATTGTAGATATGTGCGTTGTTATTTCTAGGAGTATTCTTTGGGTTATATTATCTGGTTCAGGTGCCTAATGAGGATTTAGGCTCTGTAACACCTCTGTGATATTAATATTTTGTCTTGTACAAAAAATCACAAAATTCCATCTTGGCACCACTCTGCTAAAAACTCACTCTTCCTTGGTTACAATAAGAGTTTTCAATACTGTATAGCTTGTATTTTCATCAATTGAGTTCTCATTTTATATATATAAATTAGAGGCTCTCAGGAGCCTCGGGGTCACTCATTTGATATGTGATGAAACTTGTTATTCTTAAAATGTTTAGGTGTCAAAAATACTTTGACAGAGTAAAATGAGGCATCAAACTGCAATTATTATATTTTCATCTATAATGCAAAGATATAATATTTAATCAACTTTATCATGCTATGCTGTAAGCCATAATAATGTTTGCCTTTTTAAGGGCAATAACACCTTGAAGTGGTCATCAGACAATTTGCACCCAATAGCGAGTTTTGTCGACTAGGAAACTTAAAGTTGACGGATGGCGCCAAGATATAGCACTAGATCACATGTCTTTGGACATGAATTCAAAGCACTGTAGAAATAAGGACTGGACATAAAGCATGATAATTTATTTCTGATAACAGTTAACTTTCATGAATTTATCAGCATACCTTCTATGTCTTAATTGTACAATGTTGTTACTTTAATTAAGAGCATTTAAGCGTGATTTATGTTTTGGACCTATTTTTATTGGTTTTGAAAATTATTGATTTATTGGGATATTTTGGGAAAGTTACAGGGATATGGGATATTACGGAAAATGATTTATAGGAATATTTGCTGATAATGTAAAAGGGACACGGGATATTTTTGGTAAAACTTGCTGGGATATGGGATATTGAGACCCCTCCTTAACAAGCCCCGTTACTACATTATTGAAACGTCTGTACCAAATCAGGACCATTGCGATATACATTTTTAATGGTGTGTCTTCCATGTTTAGTCACTTTAGTCTTGGACACTGAGATTAATCTTTCATGTTTGGTAATATTCTTATAACCTATTTTTTCAAATTATATCTTAATTCTACTTTGCTGTCATAGTTAATTCTTCGTATATGTACTTTCAGTAAACATTTGGGCTTTAACAGGAACCTGAATTCAAATTTACTATAGAATTTAACATTGAAAGGTGTTTAAAATTGATATTTTCTATAAAAAATATTTCATAATGATGTATCAAAAAACTGTTTTGATATTAAGAGCGTTAAAATTATTTTCTCTATTTTTGTGAGTGCTATTTTATGAAGTAGTCTTAGAACCAGATTTTTGCAAAGGGAGATATTTATGACTCAATTAGCCAATTTTAACAATTGTGAGCACGATTGCATGTTTTTATTAAAAAACAACATCAGAAGCACTCCTTTTACTCGCTAAAATAAAAGTCCAGTATTATGTCAAAAATAAAAAAGGGACAGATTTTTGAACATTTTAACCTCAAATTGTCTTTCAAAATTGGGCATTTCCATTAGCATTTCAATTGTTAAAAAACTACGTCTTGTGCTCGCCATTTTGAATTTCAATATTCAAACATAATTGCTTCGTGTGTATTTTTACAAGTATTTAAGAAAATCTATTGAAAAGATAAAACATAGTGTAGGGCACAAGAACATCCATACATTGCTTTTACTTGACATTTATGGTGGATACTGTTTCAATAATTTCATCAAACATGTAATATGTAATTTACGTGGTCTTCGAAGGTGGTCTTGACGCGTAAAATTTGTTACCCACGCAAACATCAGTATTCTAAAGCCCTTAAAATACAAATTTTAGAATCCACAAACGTATTTTAAAAATGCTATCTGAGAAACAAACTCCAAGAATTATAATGCTACTGATGTGGCATTCGAATGGCAAAAGTATGCAAAAAGAAATACGAAGACAAAATCAGAAACCATGTACATTGTAGAAACGGAACATATAAAACCACACAAAAACAACTGAATAGCAATCAACAATACAAGGTTAAGTCGTCTTAGATCCTCCAAATATGAATTTAACGCACTTACGTGACATAGAGGATGAATCTGTCATCTTCATTGATTCAATAGACAACGACTGATGGTCTGGATTGGTTTTTACCTCTCTGTAAAGAATACGAAAAGGTGTATGTATGGAGAAGCAATTAATAAGGCACAGACACAATTATCGAATTAGATTAAACATGGCGAATTAATCAATTTTTTACATGGCCTACACTACCGTCCCCAGTAAAAAGAGTTGACGTGAATTTTTTATATAGTTATTGGTAACAAAACTCAATAAAAAGCTTCGCCGAGCGCAGCATGATACGTCGAACCCTGTGCGCTTTTAGTCCAATATGAATAGTCAATTGCTCTGGACACATAAAGCCCATGGTTGCCTGACAAAGTTATTTGACAAATGACTGAAATGTAGCCATTGTAGTTCTTTCCAATCACATCTCATAACCAATTTATTTTTTTCAAAGGCAGACCAAACTAAGTTCCAGTTACCCCTTTTGATCCATTATTAAAGGTATCTGCTACTTTCATTTTTTTGTTCCCAAACGACAATTATGAGAAGGAGGTGTTGCAAAATTAATTATCATTTTTTAATTCATTACTTGACCAGAATAAATTAGCAAAAAAAGTTGAAATTGGACAATAAAAAAAAAAACAGAAAAAGAGAGGTTGCTAAATTATCCTCCATTTTATATCCACTACTTGACAAGGATTAACTGGCGAAAGACATTTTCAAATTTCGACCAGAAATGAAAAAAACATTTTTAGCCCTTTTTGGGCCATTATTTTTTAAATGAAAAAAGGTACCCCAAAATTATTCTCATTGATAATGTTATAATGGTATATACGTAGGGAACATCATCGTAAAATTTCATTGCAACTGGCAAAACAGAATCAAAATTATTTTGAAAACAAATAAAGTATTTCATTTCCCCCCTTTGAGCCCCTAACTATCAACGAAGAAAAAGGGACCCCCCCAAATAAAAAGCAACCCCCTTCATCCTTTTCTGGTATCAAATATCATTGTACAATTTCATATCATTTGTTTCACCAGAATAAAAGTAATTGAGGGAACAAACACTATGAGGCTCCGAAGAGCCTGGTGTTCGCTGGATATTTTTAACAAAAGCTGTTACTCTGTGAAATGATTAGTTCTAACATTCTAAGGGATAAACTCCTATCAAGAAAGGTCTTACAACTTTGACCCTACAACCAGTGTCAGATCTTCTTCAAAAGTTCAGGGCAAGTAGATCTTGATGTGCTGATCACTATTACCCTAGCCAGAATTTGAATATCTGTTACCGTTTTAGCAATTTGCAAAAACTGCAATTACCCAATTATGTTTTATGTTCAGCCAAGGCGGCCATGTTTTTTTGTCGAATCAAAATTTTGAACGCTTATTCTGCAGATGACATACTACATAACAATCCTACAAAGTTTCATTACATTTGGTTAAGCGGTTGCAGAGAAGAAGATTTTTGAAAAGTTTAACGACGGACAGACGACGGACGACGGCAAAAGCTCACTTTGCCTAGCTAAAAAGTTGCATTTTTGCCCCTTATTTCTAAACCAATAAAGGAGGAATCCCAAAATCAATTCCATCCATTCTTTTAAAGTAAGGGACATTATTGTCAAATTTAATAGGTGCAATCAGATAACTACAAATGTACAACTAAAGTTATCGTGGTAACACTAAACACACAAACAACGACACGGACGCAGACGACGACAGCATCATACCATTATGTGTCCGCAAAATTTGCGGTCGTATAAAAACCTGGTTTAATTCTCAATTTCTTTTGAAACACCTGTGCCCAGTTTGGTTCATTGCGATCTTTAATATCTCCGGAATGTGTCTTTTCTTGCTCAATTTATGAAACCGAATAATACCCCAGTTCGGTAGTTTTGGTATTACCTTCTTTCTCTGTTTTACGCCAGAGTCCAAAAGACATCAGTCAGGCCAGAAAGTTACTTCGACACATTAACTAATTAGAACGAGCATGAACTTAGAATTGTTAAAAATATTATTGCAAATAATGACTTATATTTATGGTGAAACCCACATTACCTACTGAATATTACATGTCAAAATTGATACCACATGCTGTAAAATCCCAAGCCTATACATCGCCTGTGGGCCACCGGACCGAGGGGTGATATCTGTCGAGGCTTTATATATGTTCAGCATGTGGTACATACTTAGCCATTGTATATTCATTATATCATATATTTACATAGAAAGGTTTTTTACTTACTTTTATGTTGTTTGTGATATGGGTGCCATATAGGCCATGCGATATAGGATGTGCTATATAAGGTATGCGATATAGGTCAAGCGATATAGGGTATGGAATAAATGGCATTTGATATAGAATATGCGATAAATGGTATGCGATGTAGGGTATGCGATATAGGTCATTTGATATAGAATATATAGGTTATGTGTTTTGTATTATAATACATTTTCAAAAAGACTTTATAATAACTTTAAGATATAATAAAACGGAACATAGATGAGAATCATTAATTGGCCTTACTTTATAATGATGCTACAGGTTGTAAGGTAAACAGCACCTATTTCTCTACACTCATAATCTGTAAAATAAAAACCATATTCATGTGTAATAATTGTCAATTTGATTTTTCTTCAACAGTACTTCTAATAAAGAAAAGAGAATAAGTTAGGAGTATAGGTAACAAGTATTGAAGCTTTTTAAAAAAGTACCCAGCGACCTCAAAATAGTCCATGTGAAAGCCATTTTTATGTGCTCAGGATAGTAGATTATTTTACCAGATATCATTTGAAATCATTGTAATATCTACAAGTGAGAAGTGAAACATCCATTTTTAGATGACTTGAATAAAGGTTAATTGATGTAACATATACCCCTGGACAACTCTTCGCCATGAGGACATGGCTTATTATAGCAGCTACAGTCCTCCTCAGATGGAACACATTCACATTTATTCCTGGGTTCCACGATATATGTATACCCAGCTCTGTAGTCACATCTACATGACCTGTCTTCGTAACCAGAGGATCCATTATTGGCAATGACTTGTCCTTCTTCTGAGCAGAGAGTTTTTCTGAACATACATTCACTGAATTCATCTGTTGTGAATGGTAAAGGTTGGTATCTTGTTTCTGTACAGTTGTCATCTGTTATCCCAGGTTTTCTTATCTTCTTTGTGCCTAAAGAGAAAGTACTGAAACGGGTATTGTGTGTGCTGGTAATTGCTTATGTAAATAATAGCAACCTGTACAATGCATAAGGTTTTTACAGTTTACCTATTATCCTTAGGATAGTTGTTCTTAAAGTTTGTATTATCTTTTGACTAGTTGTCATACTAAGTTTTAATTTTTCATTATGAGTCTAAATGTTTAAATAAAACCCCGTCAAGTCCATGCATGAAATTTATCTACAGTATCTTCTTAACCGCCGTCCTCCGGTTGCCGTTCGTGACTCTTTTCCAGGAATATTTATTCATGCAAATATGAGTAAAACAGGAAGTAAGTGGGTGATCTGATACCACGATATTGAATAATTGGAAACAAAAATTTCAGTGCCTTAAACATACATACCCTTAAGGATGAACACAGGTATAATGTCTGCGGAAGGAAGAACCTCAGGGTTTTGACAATTTTTATATTTAAACGGGCAATTTATACATTTGTAGCGTTCATGTGTACTTTAACAACAGCTTTTGAATGCTTCGCCGGCTAACTCTGTAGATTAAAAACTTCAATAGCAGCGCTAACCATCACGGATATAAGAAATCTAAATTCCCAATTCAATTTTGTTACGCCTGGCGCGCGTTTCGCCTATCAAAGACTAATCAGAGGCGCTCTACCAAAAAAATGAAACCGTTCACCACTGCATATAACTGAATGATTGTTGTTATATATTAAGCTGTTTAAACTATCCTTGCACGCCTGGTAAAATGAGGATAGATCCTGAAACTTGTACATTAATATTACCTTTTGGAACTGAGACAAATAACACATGAATGATGTTGCATAAAAAGTCGACCAATTAATTAGAAAAATAACAAATAATCATATATTAAAATGTGAGATACGTATATAGATAGCTATATGTTTTTCCTGATACTTTGTACAAGTAGTTACTTCTTTTCGAATTCAATTTGTATAGTTTATATCTCTTACAATTCGCATCCCAAATGAGCACAAACTGTGCACCATAGCTTGCCGATTTGTTTCTTCATTCATATGAACACTTTTAGACAAACTTGCTTTTTTCTTTAATCTCACATTTCGTTATATTGATGACCTACCATTAAACAATCTTCGATTTGGTGACTACATCTTATATCGTCCAAGGAACTTGAGATAAACAACCACAAATTTTAGTAGGGCCGCTTCATATTTGGATTTAAATGTCTATTTTGCCTTTGAACGTCGGCATTCTAGAAAAAAAAACGCCAGCCAACAAATAGTCTGACTTAGTACGCCTTTTCGTATATGGGAAAGAGAAAAATTTTGGATTTGACGACAAGGAACCGCGCTTCATTATGGGTGCAACGACAATATTGGAAGTATTAGTAACTTGTCAAGCCGTAGATGCAATAATGGATGTGATGGGTCGCTTTGAAAAAAAAAACAGATAGACGGAAATGCAGTTGTGGTCATCTTAAATACTTGTACAACGCGCCAAAGCTGTAATAACTATTTTACATCCAAGCCTTCAAAATATGTCATGTAAAATTTTAAAACAAACATTAGAATACATTCTGTGCAGTGCATTTAGAATTATATAGTAAGCACTTTTATAATATATAATATAGAGTTTCCTTATTAGGCCCTTTCAGTATTCTTTATGTACAATTTTTAGTGTAGTGTTTCCATCGGTTTCGTGGTTTAGTGGATATGAAGGTAGACTTGGAATAGCGAGAACCCTCGTTTAAATCCCATAGGGAATTATGTATTTAAAAAAAAAAATTGTTGTTGATTTTATAATTTATTAAGATTAGAACCAAGCAGCTGATACCAGTTCGGTTCTGTTCTATCTCAAGGTCACAAACCATGAACCGATTTTCCAAAGTTCAAGTTAGTGAACATTTCTCAAAACATATGCTTTGAAAAAAAAAGAAAAAGAACAATAGATCTGAAAAAGTAGAACAGGGTATTCCCATGGACGATCTGGCTCAGATCACCCCTGTTAGAACAAAGGAGCTGGGATGTAACTGCGAAGTAACAATTAATGGATGGCTTCCATTTGTCTAAAAACCTCTAGAGATTCATCAAATTTGCACTACATTATATGCTATCCCCCTTTCTAAACTTCAAACCTTGTATAAACAATAGAACATTCAGTTACTGACCAAAAATCCAACCTTTATCGACTTACCGCTATTGATCTTGATATCGGTTACAATCGTAAGCTGGCAACCGGCTGCCTGCTGTTCAGATGAAAGCGGGGTACCAGCCTATTACAATCGCTTATTCAAACATGTCGGAGTTCCACACGAAAACAGTAAAGACAATCCTTTTAATTAAACAAAGGTTTATATTCATAAAGGTCTTTTCTTTAACTACAAACAAGTGTTCAGGATTTCAAAATCAATGACCCCAAAAGTCTTGTGAAAAGTCCCGGGTCCCATTCGATTATGGTCTCTCTGGCCACGTTATCATTGGTGAATTCAACGTCGTGGATATTGACTAACTTCGCGACGTTTTGGCTAAAGGACCAAAATATCGTGAGCCAAGGTTTATCAACTTGAACCATAATTTTAAAACAATTATGGATTCAGTTGACGACAATGCCAAAAAGGAAAAACAAGATTAAGAAAGTGACGTTTTGTCAGATAGGGTTAAAGCTGTGAGGTAACTGATTTTGTAAAAAGGGCTCGATCAGCAGCAGTAAAGAAACATTCATTTTTAACAACGCTGATGTTGCAAAAAATATTTTCCACCTTGCATGACAAATATGTTGTCGAACCTGCAGACAAAGCACCGAATAACATCATGTTTTGCGGACAAAATATTTCCGACGCCCAAACGGCCATTTTTACGTCGTGTGACATTTGACTCACTTGTACTAAAACTGAGATCTTTACAAGAAGGGACCCTTTAGGTGATTTGAATTTTTTTTATCTGAAAATGATCACGATTGCAGAAAAACATATCTTAAAGGCGCAAATAATAGCATTCGACTTTACCTGATAAAATTATATATAGTTTATAGACTAAAAAACTTGAAAATGTCATTTTTCGTTTTTGTCACATTTTCCTATTACTTTGTTGCCGCGCCTGTTCAAGAATTCACATATCAAAAGTAAAAAAAAATGGTCTAAGTATCAAGTAAAATGTCTAAATGTTTTGTACGATTAAGAGCAGAACTTTTGTAGTTGGTTTAATATATTATTTAAATTAAACCGCTTGTCAATATATGATTTTGTGGTTCATTTCGCAGCGTCTACATCCTTTTCTTAAAGAAGAAAAATGGCGATGATCATAACAGAATTTCGCTTTATCAGCCAATAACGGTCGACAAGTCCCTGTTTGTAAAACATGACATGTATAACTCAACTATTGAAAAAGATACACCCAGAAATACAAAAATGTTTAGTTGGTCATGTTACGCGTCTAAAGCACGAAAATGAAGTCTTTTCAATTTCTCAAAACGCCCCTGTTTTTCTGTGTAAAATGATATTGAAAAGACTTATCAAAAAATATTTTACAGAATTCTAACTTTAATTTGATATAAGCTTCTTTTGAGTTATGTTTCCGGCAATTTTTAAAAAGTAATTTTCTTTAAACTTAGTTAACGCTTTGAACGATGGTATGCACATTGTGCGCGACGTCATAGCAAGCAGGAACTGTTTACTCATCCGGAGCACCTGAGTTCACACACGTTATGACTTAAGTTTGCGTTGTTGATTCCTATCAAGTGTTTTCGTGTTTTCATGTTCTGGTTCTTCGTGCTGTTTTCGTTCATTTTACAGGGTTTGTCGTTGCTGTGTCGGGCTTCCGACACTCATACGCCCAAATTTTGCATCTTCGCCTCGAAATTGACACACTAGGAAGGCTGGTTTTTTTTCGGATAAACGATACTTGATTGTCCTCTCGGCACACCTTTCCCGTTCTTGCCGTCATAAAAGTTATCACCTCTACAATAATTTTGTGAATTGTAAAGTAAAAACTTTTGTACATAGTCATAACATGCACACGGCATATATGCATGGAGTGACCATCGCAACAATTAAGGTTGATATCTAGACTTTTTGCATGCAGTCCGCATTGGTTATTCAAGAAAGCCTTATCTTCTATTAAATATAATCAAACAAAAATACGGACATATACATGATGCAATACACTGTATAAGGACTTGATGAACTAATGGCGATACCAATATAAATTGCGTGAATCGCATACAAAAGTATTCATTTAAGATAAACCTCAGTCTGAAATGAAACAAAATTACAGTAAATTTCTACGCGGATGATTTTTGCATAAACTCATCTTTATTAAGTTGAACATTATTTAGTTGTTATCCAAGATTTTTATTACCTCAATATATATAGATTATTACACAGGGTTTTCCATATCAAGTCCCATATCATTCCGAGACTCCCATATTAGGTCGAAGCGGCAGCCGAGATCTTATATGGGTCGAGGAATGATATGGGACCTGATATGGAAAACCCTGTACATGTGTCATAATCTTTTTATCATACATTTTCAGCAAACACATAAAAATAAATAACAGACGATATAAATATACTGTGACGTCAAATTTCAAAGTGAGGCTCTAGACCTTGATATGGCATATTAGCCCACTTTTGTACACGCGAGGTCTTGAAATGGCCATATTTGCCCACTTTTGTGCACGCGAGGACTTGATATGGCATAAAAGTCCCTTTTTAAAATATTGTTTGTAATTTACGATTGTTACACATGGACAAATCTAAAAGTATCAAAGCCAAATGTATGATAAAAACCAATAAAGCAAGAAAAGTATAAACGATATGAAGTTAATATGACATCAAAGTACAAAAAACAAGAGTGAACACTTAAGTATGTCTCGTCTGCAAGCACTACCGGAATACCTAGTTATTCAACTATTCATACATTCATTCTCACCTGCTGGGACATTAGCAAAATGCATTAACAGTTTACCTAGGCTTTGAGTTCTTGAGATCAGAGGTTGATAAAAGTGAAGGTCATTTGGCAGGTGACTAAATGACATTTTCCTGTGGGCCAACTAAAGTGATTCTAGATATCATAGTAATTGAGAAGCAGACTTAACATAAAAGACTGAACACAAGAAAACCATATGAACGGTCATTTAGTGTAAAGACGAGGTCAAACGTGACATGGTTACTGACGCAAAATAAATTTATTTTCTTCAAAAGTCTTACAAAGAATTTTACAGTCTGAAAAAATGTCACACAGTCACTGAAGGAAAAAAATGAAGTCAACATCCCCTGTCATGGTAATTGTTGGGTAGAACATAACCTTAACTGTCTGTATACCTAATACCAGATGCTTAAATTTGCTACAAAAGTCTTCCAAAGAATTTTTGGCTGAAAAAAAAATAAATTCACAAAGTCACTGGAGCGTGAAAATGGGGTCAGGGTCACTAAGAATGGTGACAATTGAATAGACCGTAACCTCAACTGTTTGTAAACGCAATATTAGATGCTTAGCTATATACCTTTCAGGCAATTCATTGTCCACAAACGTCTTACGCAAAAAAAAATATAGCCTGAAAAAAAACTTAGTTCACAGAGTCACTGGAGCATGAAATGGAGTCAGGGTCACGCGGCATAGTAACAGTTACACCTTAACCTCAACTGTCTGTTTACCAAATATCAGATTCCTAGATATACTTTCCAAGCAATTAATTGCCTCAAAAGTCTTACAAAACAATTAACACTGCCACCGCCGGAAATACCTTGTTTCGCTTCCGCGACTATTCGTCGCAGGCTAGACAAAAAATAAATGTTCACAAGATTACACTTGTTTTCAAATATTATGTAATATATACTATTTCATGAACTAGTTATGTTAAAGGAAAAGGCAATCTTTTTCGATTTTAAAACCTTAATTCAAAAGCTTAAAAAGACAATTTTAGTTCTTTTAATGCCCTAATGGAACTTTTGAATAATTTTATGATAACATGTACATGTATGTTTTCATTTTATATAGCTGTCAAATTGGCTACTTACACACACAACTGACTTGACCTAACGGCATCAGCCATAATTCTTTATCAATATATGCTTAATCCCCTACCCATTTATATCGTTGATGATTCCTTTCTTTACAGCTTTCACAATAATTTACATCAAATATGTTACATGTATATATAACACTTTTCACAGGGCAATAAGTCTGTAAGCTTCATGCAGATGACAAAACAAAATGTACTAACCTCGCCTTGTTTGAAAATTCTCATCAGAGCAGCTTTCCACGTTAACATTGTTTAATACGTCAAGCAAACAAATATAGTGTGGTTCAGCAGGGGTATTACAGAAAGTATCATTTCTGAAACGTCGCTGTGATTGAGCTGGACACGTCAAGTTGTAGGAAGATACAGCGTAGTGGCTGAACACCAAAATAATCTAAAAGAATATCAGCAGATATGAAAAAGTATATATTATGATACATATAATGAATACAAAAATTAATCCCGCTTTAAAATATGCATTGGATTGGTTGTCAACTTCAAATGGTCGCCCTAGGGTCCCGATGGTAAACATCAGATTGGTTGGCATGTCTTTTACCAGTAAAACATTATCGAAATATTGCGAATATTTCAACGTTAAATTGAAATCATAATTTTACACCAGGCCCAGGGGTCAGTTTTTTAAGCCGTCGTACGATTATGACATCAATTTTCCGTTTAAACTGTCTAAAGTTAACTGTTAAGATATATGTTCGAAAACATGACCGATGCCAATTTCTTTTTAACTTAATATTATTTAAAATGTTCGGTATCTTAGTTGTTCGATTAGGCTTTGTTTTTCTAAAGTTTTAATGAAAGTACTTTAAAATCTCTTTTGTTTTCTTCATCCCTATTGTTTTAATTGATTACGTAAATGGTAATAAGAAACAACTCCTCAAAATATGCATCTTAAGCAATCGAGATTAACGGTTTTATGGTAGTTGAGGCATTCAGTCGATATCATTGGTGCTGGATTTGGCTATTGTTTTCTAACATTTTGGATTCAAGTTTTTCTTTTTCATACTTTCCAATTAGATTAATGCTGATTATGAAAGAGACCAATCCTCAAAATATGCATATTTTTTTAAACTATTCGTTTGGTACTTTGGAATCCGATTGCATTTGATCTTGTGGCTTCAAAAATGAATACAGGCGCCTTTTTCGCAACAGAAAACTCTCATCAACCTTAACACGTTGTCTGTCGTAGTCATTACATCACGTAATTGTGACGGTCCATGGTGTTCGACGGGAGGCAGACAGACGAGGTGTGACAAAAGAAATATGGAAAATATTTGAATGAGAAAATCAATCACAATCATGTCAAACAAAACGAATCGAAACAAATCAGCAAAGTGCCTCCCAGCTAACACAAAAACATTATAAAAATGTTTTTAAAACATTTTCTTAAAAGGACTGAAAACATTTTTTAGAAATGTTTTAAAAACATAAATTTGTGGAGTGCCAGAAATGTTTTTATAACGTTTGTGAAAACTGTTTCATAAAATGTTTTAAAAATGTTTTTCTAAAACATTTTTAATAAATATAAAAATAACATTATTTTAAATCATTACGGAAATGTTTGTACTAAATGTTTTTTACTTGTTTTTTCGAAACATTTTATAAACATATTTTGTACTGTTTTTAAACTGTTATTAAGGTTTATTTTTATCCTTTTTTTAACCATATTATCCTTAAGGGATTTGGAATACTGACTTGACAAAAGAACATAAAACCCAAGAAAGTCCACAAAGGAATGAGGGACAAACATTACAGCAAAAGATGCTGAAGTGTATATGCATAATAAAGCGAATTCCAATTAGAGGCATCCCCGAAAAATCTGACTGGTCGAACCTTCTGCTTGTCACATCACCATATCAACACAAACTTCCAAATTCTATATAGAACAATGAGAAAACTACACGACAAGCAACTTGAAAAAGAAATAAAACACAAATTTTATGTCCACAAGAATATGATAATCTTTAAAATATCATCTGTCAAGTCGTGTGGTGTTCTTTATAGTTGTTTTCATTTGTCTGAAAAATAAAAAAATGCCGATTTATATACAAAAAGTACAAGTATCTTTATAAATGTACAATATAATAGATGTAGTGAACATAGAGTAACCATTAGCATGATATTGGATTAAAGTCTGATCTCGAACTAAACCTTGATCGTTAGTTGAAGATTAATTATGTGCAAATTTAAAATTATAAAAATTAACATCATTCTATCTATTATAAAACAAATTATAAAAATTAACATCGTTCTATCTATTATAAAACAAATTATTTTACTTACATTTTGTTAGAGCTGTGTATCAAGATGTGTTTCCTCTCTCTTAGAGATCAAATTAATACTGATAAAGACTCCAACACACAGCATGTGGCACACCACTAAACTTACAAATATCTGGTTACCATGGTGATCCTACTGATAACGATGCAAGATTATTTGCTTATCAAACATCTTGAGAAAATTAGTCACAGTATCGCTCGTGTTATACAAATAACATGCCATCTAAGATAATTAACAATGGAAAGAGATGTGTGTGTTTCAATATTTACCATCATTCTTTATCTTTAAAAACACATTAAGTACTAATAAGAAGGGAAAAAAACAACAACAAAACAATAAGAATAAATGTAAATCGGTGAAAGTAATAAAAAAAACATTACTTAAAACAATAAAAAAATGGACTTTAAAATAAGGTAAAAACTTAGTATTTGTGTTTGTTATTTCAGAACATTTATCATTGTAATCTGTTAATCTCATTAATAATTGCATAGTATTCATAACGTTATAACTTGTCTTATTTTTTTAGAGGTAAATTGTGACAAAAAACATATCAAAAACATGCTTCTAAAATGGTTTAAAATTGTTATTTAAAAACATTTTTATGCCATTCAAAACAATGTTTTAAAATTGTTATGAAAAGATGTAAATTTTTAATGTTTTAAAAATATTTTTATAACATTCCAAAAATATGTTTTTAAATCGCTATGTTAAGATAATATGGAAATGTTTTCTAAATGTTATGATAACATTTCAAAATAATGTTTTAAAATTGTTATAAAAAGATGTAAAAATAAAATGTTATAAAATCATTTTTAAAACATTTAAAAAAACAGTTCAGAAAACTATTTTCAAACTGTTTTAAAGAAACGTTATTTAACCGTTTTTAAATCATTCTTAAAAAATCAAAACATTTTAAAAATGTTTTAAAGATGTTTTTTTAAAAACGTTTTCTTTGGACCTCAGAAATAACCAAATAAGAATGTTTAAAAAAGGGTTCGTGCTACATGGGAGCTGTTATTTCTGCACCCATTTTATCATCAGGATCCCTAGCCTTCAACGAGAAGCTGATACACAGTAGCGGTTGTTGACGTAAACGAGTAATTTGGTAAATGCTGTCTTAGCATATCTCAAGGATCATGAGGCTGACAGCAGTATTTAAAAAAAAGGTTGGATAGTCGAAATCCATTATATGGAATGAAAAAGTTCTCGTTCCACAAAAATTGAAAATCGAAAGCCAAATATAATATCATCTTGTAACAGCATCAAAACATTCGATTTCTCCACACTTTACACTTCTATTCCACATGAACAACTGAAATCGCGATTGGCACAGCTGATTAAACGCAGCTTTTTCAAAAAGAATGGAAAACGCAGGTACAAATTTCTTGTAGTCGATTATACCAAGACTTACTTTGTCATCAATGAGTCCAAGAAAAAGAACAAATTTACAGAAGACCAAATAATCGACATGCTCAACTTTCTTATTGACAACATATTTGTTCAGTTTGGTGGACGTGTTTTTCAGCAAACAATAGGGATTCCAATGGGCACTAATTGTGCACCTTTGCTTGCTGATTTGTTTCTTCATTCATATGAAGCAGACTTCTTGCAATCTCTTCTAGACAAAAAAGACCGTAGACTAGCTCTCTCTTTCAACCTCACGTTCCGTTATATTGATGATGTCCTTTCACTAAACAATTCTCGATTTGGTGACTTTCTCCATCTCATATATCCACAGGAGCTTGAGATAAAGGACACAACGGATTCTAGGAAGTCTGCTTCATATTTAGATCTACATCTCGAAATTGACTCTCAAGGAAGACTTTCAACAAGGCTCTATGACAAACGTGATGACTTTAACTTTCCAATTGTCAACTTCCCCTTCTTGTGTAGCAATATTCCGTCAGCTCCAGCTTATGGAGTTTACGTATCTCAATTGATTCGTTACTCCAGAGCGTGCGGGACTTACATCGATTTCCTTAGCAGAGCGACACGTCTGACGCAAAGATTGCTCACACAGGGTTATGTTGCTCCTCGGTTGCTGTCTTCACTCAAGAAATTTTACGGAAGACATCATGCACTTATAGACAAATATGGGATTTCGATCTCTCAGATGAGTGCAGATGTTGGTTTGTCATAGGGTGTTGTTTTGTCTTCCTTTACTGGATTTGACACGCTGAATGGACTATTGGCAACGCGACGGGTGTGCTATAGCAAGCAGGAACTGCTTACTCTTCCGGAGCACCTGAGTTCACTCTTGTTTCGACTGGAGTTCGCGTTGTTGATTAATATTCAGTTGTTTTGTGTTTCCATGTTTTACGTGTTGTCTGTTTTTGTCCCGTTCCTGTTGGTGTTTACTGGTTTAGTCTCTGCCCTTTCGGACTTTTGACATTCGGATACCCCATTGGTACCTCTGCTTCTATCGACCATCTGCAGTATAACAAAAACAAACCTGTGTTTTGAAAAAACTGTTTGCTGAGATACTAAGACCTTAAAAAACCTGCCCGAAACTGCACGTTTTTATTAGCTCACCTGGACCGAACTATCACTTGGCGTCCGTCGTCGTCTCTCGTCCGTTAACAATTTTTCAAAATTCTTCTCCTCTGAAACTACTGAACAGAATTTAATGAAACTTGGAATAAATGATCCTTAGGGTGTCAAAAAACATGGCAACCGTTACTAAAAATAGACAAGGGGGTTAGACTACTGTTGAGGCATGTAAATCAAACGTATAAGAGATAGATGAAATCTGATGCCACCTTACTGCTTTAGCATCAAAAGTTCTACAAAAGTCTCCATTTGGTCGAAGTTTTCAGAAGATCCCTTATAGGGTTACAGTCCCTTAAAGGTGAGAATAGCGTTTTTGTATGTTTTGGCTTATAGAATGAAAACTGTTGCAGACAGAGAAAAGTTGTTGCTTGCTTAAATGTTCATTTAGCTCTACAAAAGCATGCATAGGGTTGAAGTTGTCAGACGACCCCTTATAGGGATTACAGTCCCTTAATTAACATGTTTTCATGTTTTTGGCTTAATGTTTTAACGGCCCTTAAAAATAACATTTTCCACAGCAAATAGCGCTTACTTGTCGCGCTGAAGGCTACTGGTTTCTTTTCCTTTGTGGTTTTTATAAATTTCTGCTTGCTGATGCTAGCTGTGTCGCGTACACTTATTCTTCATTTCATTATAAAACAAAGATAAATGAAATCATTACGTCGAAAAATTCACTGCATTGTAATAACCCGTTTTGCAATAAAATATTTGTTTCTTTGTTTTATCATGTTTTTGGTGCACAATGGTTCCAAATGATCGTTGATGAAGTTTAGAACATGTAGATATAGATAGTTGGTCAGTCAAATAACGAGGACCAAAGTGTTGCATAGGCTAATTTTAAATAATAGACTGATATTTGATATCACTTTTGAGTGAAGGGGGCTTCGGAAAAAAGTACATTTTGTTCACCTTGTCATGACCAAAAAATAGTTGACAATAATAAAATTTACTACCTATAATTATTTGTTTGCAAAAAATGATTGAAGTAGAATAAAATGTTGAATGAATCTACATGTACTTTCGTTTTCGGTTTTTGATGTGATTCAATATTGATATGCAAATGTAAATTAAAATAAACACACTTAATTGTTTCCGAAAGTAACTTACTATGTAAAAGCTTGTCATCTCAAGTTGCTAGATCTATACATCTTTTGGGCTTGCTGGCTATTTACGGACTTGTTGGTCTTCAATAGGACTAATTAAGTTCGTCACGTGATTTAATGTTATCTATGATAAATGGTGTTGCGCACAGCTCTGTTAAGTAATTGATATAATATAGAATGGATATGGTGAGCTGCAAAGTTAGAAAGGGGTGTCCGTGTGCCAACAGTGATGAAAATCATCTTTTTAAAGCCTTTGACACCGGAAAATCCAGCATGGGGTTGAGCTGGAATCGAACCCATACTCTGTCATCTATGGCAACTTCGCCTGCACTGTGTCCAGCGCCCTAGACCACTAGACCACCTAGGCTAGATAAAAATCTAGCTTTCGGTTGCCTAGTTAAGCCTCCTCGTAGACAATCTAAGGTTGTAACACAGTACACGATGAACATTTTCATCACTGTTGGCACACGGACACCCCTTTCTAACTTTGCAGCTCACCATATCCATTCTATATTATATCAATTACTTAACAGAGCTGTGCGCAACACCATTTATCATATATATACTTATATTACTATACCAGTTGCGACCAATTCTCTATCTTTCTCTTTCTACCCACCTAATGTTCATCGTGTACTGTGTTACAACCTTAGATTGTCTACGAGGAGGCTTAACTAGGCAACCGAAAGCTAGATTTTTATCTAGCCTAGGTGGTCTAGTGGTCTAGGGCGCTGGACACAGTGCAGGCGAAGTTGCCATAGATGACAGAGTATGGGTTCGATTCCAGCTCAACCCCATGCTGGATTTTCCGGTGTCAAAGGCTTTAAAAAGATGATTTTCATCACTGTTGGCACACGGACACCCCTTTCTAACTTTGCAGCTCACCATATCCATTCTATATTATATCAATTTAATGTTATCGGTTGGTGCTGACAACCTTTGACGCAAAGAACATTTAACTGTTAAACGTCAACATTTCTTTTGAGATAAACACTAAAATTAGAATTTAAATATAGAGTTTTTAATATGTGTCTTTTTTTAATAACTGTATTATGGTAGGTTAAGTTTCATGAAACACGTAGAATACACTCAAGGGATCCTAATATGTACAGGTTACGGTTTTTTTTTTATCGAGGAAGTGGTACGTTACTGTGTTTGTTAGGGCACGTTTTTAAAAAATTTCGGACAAAGTCAGTAAATACTATATAATCAAAACAACCATTTTCTTAACTCAACATTTCCTTTGAAATGCCTTTACCAAGTTCGGACCATTGCAATCATCAATTTCTCTAGTATGTCTTCCTTGTTTTTTGTCCTTTCTCTTGGGCATTTGAGATTGGTCCACCAAGTTCGGTTCTTTTGTTATTACATTTTGTACCTTTATTCTTCATTAAACTGAAAGAGGTGTGACTTAACCTTAGATTTTTAATTTCATATTTTGTTAGAACGGAATGGGTTTCTGTTGTAATGAAAGATCAACATTAAATCATGTAATACGCGTATGAATCATCCTTGAAAGTTTGGTACAACTTTTTTGTAAAAAGAAGCAAATAGGTACCACTAGGGCATTCGAGTGTCAAAAGTCCGAAAGGGGCAACGACAATACCGGTAAAAAAGAACAAAAACAGCAGGAAGAAATACAAGCAAAAAAATCAACCGAACGGAAATCAACAACCTGAAGTCAAGTCATAACAAGAGTGAACTTAAGTGCTCCGAAAGAGTAAGCAGGTCCTGTCTGCTATAGCATTCCCGCCGTACTGCTAATTTCCAGTTAAGAGTGTCCAATCCGGTAAAGGAAGACAAAACAAAACTCTACGACAAACTAATATCTGCACTCATCTGGGAAATAGAAATAGATACACGGTGTCTACCATGAAATTTTTTGAGTGAAGAGAGCAACCGTGGAGTAACATAAACCCATGTTAGAATTTCTGTGTCAAACGTGACGTGCTGCCAAGGAAATTGATGTAATTCCCGCGAGCTCTGGTGTAACGCATCGACTGTGATACGAAAACGCCATTACCTGGAGCGAACAGGAAGGGAAAGTTGACGATTGGACAGTTGCAGTCATCAAGTCATAGAGTTTTGTCTCTTTTTTTTTTTTTGTCTATTGCCATCGTCCGTTTACAATTTTTCAAAAATCTCTGCAACTACTAAAAAAATCTAATGACACTTGGTATAATTGATCCTGCATAAAGGTTGTGTTTCTATTTTTGATCCGTTAAAAAACGTTGTTACTAAAAATAGACCAGGGGGTAAGACTACTGTTTTTTGCTTGTTAATGAAATACCGGTAGTATACGAGAAATGAAAAATCTGGTGCAACCTTACTTCTTCAGCATCAAAAGATCCATAAAAGTCTGCCAATGGTCAAGGTTGTCAGAAGACTCTTTATATGGGTACATAATAGTCCTTTAAGGGAGTACGTGTCACAGAAATTTATCATTTTCGGGATTCTCAGCTTTTATCCATTCAAATGCCTTAAAAATTTCCCTACATGTTTTTCTAATATTTGTTCGGAACTAGTTTGAGAAGGTCCTAATAAACATCTTTTCAAAATGTCAACCAATTCTAATTACAATTTCTATGTTTAATCGTCCCGTACGGGGCCCGGGTGGCGAATAGGCCCGCAGCAGAGCCTAGCTTGTCGTAAGAGGCGACTAAGGGTCTTGGGATTTTGACGTCGGTTCAGTACTCAGCCAACACAGCGACCAAGTGTGTACTCTAGGTGGCTGAATAGGGTGGCCCTCGTCCGCGGGGGTTGTCAGGTCAATAATACGGAAACCCTGACCGCCATAGTGTGTGGAGAGTGCCACGCTTCATGCACGTAAAAGACCCCTTTGTGGACCTCAAAGTAGTGCACCACAAAGGCTAAATTCTCCACCCTACCAACCTCTCCCCTTTTCCTGTGGTTCTTCAAAATTTACTGTTCCCTTGTTTCCCCACCCCATCCCCATATTTCATTTATCATCATCATTTCATGTCCATTGTATCATCCTTTTAATGTTCATCGCCTCTAAATAACCTATATAGCTTTGCACGGGCGTAAAACACCAACTCACTCACTCACTCACTCTATGTTTAAACAGAAGAGGAATTTTCAATGTAAATGTACATGTAACTCTATGAAAAATCTTAGAAAAGATTTTTCCCGCCATATTTTTAGGTGCTTATATCTTGAAAACAGCTCCATGTTTTTGAAAAAAAAATCATAAAGTCTACCTATTTTTGGCCATATTTTTCAAATTATCTATTTTTAATAATTTTTAATTACAAAAAAAAATCAGGCTCGTACTTCCTTAAAGGTGAAAAATGACGTTTTTCATGTTTTAGCCTGAAGAATTAAAACTATTGCAGATAGAAACAATGCTTGCTACAACCTACAGCTCGTTCAGCTCTACAAAAGTATACCTTGGGTCGAAGATGTCGGAAAACCCCAATATAGGGTTGTGGCCCTTTAAAAGTAAAACAAAGTTTTTACCTATTGTCATCACTTAGCGTTCTTCGTCTTTCGACCGTAAACTTTTTCGAATGTTTAATCGTCTGATACCATAGGTACTATCAAAACAAAACTTATATATAGTTGTATATTAGGGTATCTTCCTTACAACAAAAGTATGATTTTTTTTTAATGTCGCTAAAAATATAACTTAAGAGTAAATTGCAGTTTTTTTTTTTTGCAAATTACTCAAAACGGTTATCGATATAAAAACAAAAGTAATTAACACCTAAAAATCTACAATCTTAAAGCAGATCAAATAAACTATAGATGAGTAATTGCCCTTTTTCTTTTGCTCTAAACAACCCCACATTCTCAAATTTACTAAATGATATATATATCCTAAAGAATTAACCCTAAATAAAGCAAACTCGACCGACAGAAGATGTCCATTTCTAGATTTGGACTTGAGCATTATCAATGGTAGATTACACACTAAAGTATATATGATAAACGGGATGACTTTTCATTCCCAATAGTTAATTTTCCGTTTCTTGAAGGAGACGTACCATTAGCTTCAGCTTACGTGGTATACATTTCACAATTAGTCAGGTATGCTCGCATTTGCAGTGATCTGTCTGATTTTAATGATAAAAAACGTTTTAATTCAGAAAAAATGCTGAAACAAGGTTACAAGGTTACCGTTACCACAAATTAGTCAAATCTTTTACAAAATTTGCACATAAATATGGACATCTCATCGAAAAATTTGATTGTACACGTAGATTTCAGATTGTTAAAGGAATATCTCATCCTGATTTTTATAGCAATGTAGTTTATAAAGCACAAAAATTCAAAAACAACCTTTTGGAAATTAAAAACTGGCTTAAAAACCTTTTGAAAAAAGGATACGAATTCAATGTTTTAGTAAAATCTTTGCAATTGGTATGTTATGGCAGAAATATTGATAGCTTGATAGTAACTTTAAAACGTTAAATTTTCACTTTGTATCCACTGTATTATTTATAAGCACCACAGCGATCAAGCATGTCGGTTCTGTGTGGTGATACAACTCTAAATCATTCATTGTTTTGACTTGGGGTGTCGGATTTAGAACTGATGTATTTGATTCTTTTACATCAATCGATAAATGTTTCTTAGCTAGTTGTCAGTAACTTCGAGTGTTCTCAAGAGAGTTCCTCCTCGTCTTGTTGTTTTCGTACAGTATTTTGTCTTAGGTTCTCTCTTGTTGAATTGAACTTTTGTCGATTGAGTTTTACAGTGTGTTTTATATGTATGCTTTGTGCAAGCTTATCAATAGGGGTAAGGTTGGATCCAAAAACCAGTTTAACCCCGCCACATTTTATATGTGCCTGTCCTAAGCCAGGAAACTTTGCCAAAGCCTTTGTTTGTCCTTGTCATTCTATGTTAACTGTTTTATGTCAAGAATTGGGTCTTTCGTTGATGATTTAGGGATTGGTTTTGAAACTTTTGTATTGAATTATAAGTCTTGGGCCAATGCAAGACGGTAAGCAGTGACCTATGGTCATGTTGAAGACTGCTTGCTGTTTTCCGTTGTGATTTTTTGAATTGCTGTTTGTTCATGTTTGTTGTGTCGCGTACACTTATTCCACATCTCAATATCGTATATTTACAGGTCGTGTCTGTTTTTACATGTTCGCAACGTTTAATCTAAGAACATTTACAAAAGGTTTAATTTTTTATATAAGATTTAATAAACCGAAATCTATTCTTATGAACGAGTACACCATGTATATACATACGCGAATATACAAGTGTGAACTTGGATGAGGTATTATCATGAAATACAATTTGTTTTCCTATCTGATTTACTGTTTCCGAGTCAAAATATTCCTTGTATTTGGTTACTATGTCTAAATATGACAAACCTCATATAATATGAATTTGTTTTTTGTTGTTTTAATAATTATTTTTTTTCACATGCAGCAGCCTTATTTTACTCTAAAGTTTTTACATTACTGTTATTACATTGTTTTAGTTAAATATAAACTTGTACTAAGTGCTGTCTTGGTTATAAGAAATTCTGTGTGTTTAATCTTAGTCTTCCAATAGTATGTATCAGTAACAAAGCCCATAAAAATAATATGTTATTTTAGACTTTTATAGGATTAATCAACTGAAGGTTTAAGCATGCAACAGCTTTCCCCTATCTGAAATAGTTTTCCTTTATTTGGATAAAACAATAAAATGCTATTTTGACTTTTAAATGGGCAAATTAGCCCTATAAGGGGTCATCTGACAAAAAAATTAATAGATCCCGAGACAAAATAACTTTTTAATAAAATTATTTCATATCGCAGAAATTCTTCCTCAAAGTGTTTTCTTTATCCCATCCCTTATTTCAAGTTGTGATATTGTAAATTTAATTAAAAGCTTCGCCGATCGTAGCATGATACGACCGCAACATGTTTAACCCTGTACGTCTAGGCCACAAATGGATAGTCAATTGCTCTGGACACATGCAGCCCATGGTGGACTGACAAAGGTTTTTGACACATGCAGCCTTTGGTGGATTTTCAACCTTTATCACAAGGAATTCATCTTTTTTCAAAAGCAGACCAAAATAATTACAATTACAAAATACTACCCATTTAGGTCCTTAATTATTGGTTTCCGCTACCTTTCATTTTAGTCACAGCAATTAGAAAGAGGGGAGTGTCACAAAATTAATCCTGAATTTTGTAAATTCACTTCCTTATAAGAATTAACAAACAAACAAAAAATTGAGATCAAGCAATAAAAAAAGAGTTTAGATATTGGCCCTTTTTGTCCCTCATTACATAATCTAAACTAGTCGAAGCAGCCACGCTGCATATCCCCGCGCTACTCTGGTGTTTTATAGTATAAGGGCAAATAATTTAAAGGAATAAACTATGACTATAATGAGCATTACTAGTACTATAAAATGTATACATATGTATCAAAATGAGACTTTTCCCTGGTAGTGATAGTAATGTATATTATAAAGAATTATGCATGACAAAGGAACAATGTGCCCTTAGGCTACCTATGCAGCCCAGCCCATAAGGGCATTATCAAAATTCCAAAACTTTCAGCAGAATCTACATCCATATAGTGCAACTACTGAGCTAAATTTCAGTTCCATATTCAAAATAACCTGTGAGGAGGTGCGTGACGAAGGAATAATGTGCCCTTAGGCTACCTATGCAGCCCAGCCGCTAGGGGCCATATCAAATTTCCGAAACCTTCGGCAGAATCTACACCCATAGTGCAACTACTGAGCCAAGTTTCAATTCTGTATTCCAAATAACCTGGGAGGAGGTGCGTGACGAAGGAATAATGTGCCCTTAGGCTACCTATGCAGCCCAGCCCCTAGGGGCCATATCAAAATTCCGAAACCTTCCGCAGAATCTACATCCATAGTGCAACTACTGAGCCAAGTTTCAGTTCTGTATTCCAAATAACCTGGGATGAGTTGCGTGACGAAGGAATTATGTGCCCTAAGGCTGCCTATGCAGCCCAGCCCCTAGGGGCAATATCAAAATTCCGAAACCTTCAGCACAGTCCCCACCCAAAATGCAATCAATGACCCAAGTTTCATTTTTCTACTCCCAGTGGTTACTGAGATTATCCTGGACATTAACGCCATACGTACGTACGTACATCCGCACATCGAACAGCAAAACATTATCCCCGCGCTTTCGCTAGCACGGGGATAAAAAAAGGAAACTACAATAATGAATCCCCCATTTTGAATTGATCACTTGACAAAACTCAACATGCAAAAACTAATTTTTAAAATCGGACCAGAATTTAAAAAGTCAATAACAAATAAAGGGGGACCCCCAAAAACAAACCCATTCACCCTTTTATGGTATGAAATATTATTGTAAAATATCAGTTTGTAAACCAGGACAAAAAACAATTGTGGAAACAAACAAAAAAGTTGCAATCTTGGCCCTTTTTTGGTCTCTAATTTCCTAAAGAAACAAGAGGCTCCTAAGAGCCTGAAT
Organism: Arcuatula senhousia; assembly: GCA_963971305.1. NCBI lineage: Eukaryota > Metazoa > Mollusca > Bivalvia > Mytilida > Mytilidae > Arcuatula > Arcuatula senhousia. The sequence continues at coordinate 19,241,725 of OZ020304.1, read as the reverse complement.
CGCTCACCTGGTCCTTAAGCCATACAGGTTTAAGGGGTCATCTGACATCTTTGACACATGGAGAATTTTGTAGAGCTTAATGAGCTGAAAGTTTAAGCAAGCAGCAGCTTTTCTCTCTCTGCAATAGTTTTCATTCTATAGACCAATGATTGATGATTATTGTCTGCATAATGTCCCGTCGGCGATATTGCAGCCATATATATAATCGGGACATAAACAAGTTGTAATACATAAATAAAAATTGAAATATAACAAATGTCAAAAGACCGTAGATAAAACAAAAAGTAATACTAGATAGCTATTTTGACTTTTTAAGGGCCATTGTCCCTACTACGACAAGGGTCATCCGGCACCTTTGACCCAATGAAAACTATTTTAGAGCTTAAAGAGCTTAAGGTTTAACCAAGTTACAGCTTTTCTTTATCAGCAATAGCTATTATTCTGTAGGGCAAACATTACAAAAAAACCACGCTATTTTTGACATTTAAAGAAGGGAAATAACTCCTTTAAGGGGTCATATGACAGCTTCGAACCAATGAGGACTTTTGAAGAGCTTAATTAGCTGCAGATTTAATCGAGCAACAGTTTTTATCTATCTGCAATAGTTTTCATATCTTTGTGACATAAACTTGAAAAAAACGCTTTTTTTACCCTAAAAGGGCAATAACGCCTATAAGGGGTCATCTGACAGCTTCTACCAAACGAACTATTTTGAAGAGCGTAATCAGCTGAAGCTTTAAGCAAGCAACAGCTTTTTTCTATCTGCAATAGTTTTCATTCTTTTGGGTAAAAACATGAAAAACGTTTTTTTACCTATAAAGGGCCATGACCCCCTATAACCCCTGTTAGGGGTCATCCCACAACTTCGATCCAATCGGGACTTTTATAGATCTTTTGATGCATCAGATTATCTCTATATCTATTCGTTTTGATAATTACAAGCCGAAAACAGTAGTCTGACCGTCCCTGGTCTATTTTTAGTGACGGCAGTCACGTTTTTTGACGAATTTTAAAGTGCAGTTCTCTGTAAGAATCAGGCAATATTGAAAAAAAATGAATCATGCTTTTAAAAACACACGGTTTTGACAATGAAAGGGCATTCAAAACAGCCTTCTAATGAAGAAACAGTCATTAGTTGTTGTCTTGAGTGTCAGAGGATGGAGAAAAAATTATGTTAGAATAATAGAGATTTTAGCTGACTTTACAGAGTATCTCCCTGCAATTGAAATTTTATATGCATTTCAACCAAAATATATCTCAAATTACTGACACTTTTGAGTCGTGCCAATGCATTTTTGAAAAGATGTTAACGGACGACAGACGACGACGTCAATCGGCCCAAAGTGATGACAATAGCTCACTTCGGTCTAGGTGAGCTAAAAAGGGGGAACCCTCAAAATCAATCCCATTCATCCTTTAATGGTAAGGGATATATCACTGTCAAATTTCATTGCATTCAGATAACCACTAAAGTTATCATGTCTACACTAAAGTTTACAGACATCGCAGACGACAACGACGACAGCATCGTACCATTATATGTCCGCAATTTATGCAGTCGTATAAAAATTCAATATCAATGGGCGTGGTTAAGAAACCTCAAGTAAACGAATTGTTCTGAAACCTCTCCCCCCCTCTAAAATTTGACCATAGTCTAAGTGTCGATTTCGAAGTACTGAGGCAGTTATTGTAAATGTCTAATAAGAAGTTATAAAGTTATGCTTCGGAAAAAAACCCACCCGTCCTTTAACTTTCTAAGGTATTTAAATTTGTGACTTTGAACTTTAATCTTTTAACCCCAAAATAATGGGCTTCTTTCATAAGCTTTAATGTGGGCAAATTTAATGAAATTTCTCATCTATCAATATATTTTAAAGTAAGGCTTAGAATCCAATATCTTTTTTTTCTAAAGTGTGATCTTTACCATTCAATCCCTATAGGTCAAAACTTTCCAATCGTCAACTTCCCCTTCTTGTGTAGCAACATTCCGTCCGCTCCAGCTTATGGAGTTTACGTATCTCAATTAATTCGTTACTCCAGAGCGTGCGGGACTTACATCGATTTCCTTAGCAGAGCGACACGTCTGACGCAAAAATTGCTCCCACAGGGTTATGTTGCTCCTCAGTTGCTGTCTTCACTCATGAAATTCTACGGAAGACATCATGCACTTATAGACAAATATGGGATATCGATCTCTCAGATGAGTGCAGATGTTGGTTTGTCATAGGGTGTTGTTTTGTCTTCCTTTACCGGATTTGACACGTTGAATGGACTATTGGCAACGCGACGGGTGTGCTATAGCAAGCAGGAAATGCTTACTCTTCCTGAGCACCTGGGTTCACTCTTGTTTCGACTGGAGTTCGCGTTGTTGATTAATATTCAGTTGTTTTGTGTTTCCATGTTTTACATGTTGTCGGTTTTTGTCCCGTTCTTGTTGGTGTTTACTGGTTTTGTCTCTGCCCTTTCGGACTTTTGACATTCGGATACCCAATTGGTACCTCTGCTTCTTTCAATATGTTATACCATAACCTCATACACCTTGATGAATGAGTAAATTTTATGAAATTCTATCAAGGCATCCAAAAGGTAGGCTTCAACAATATATCAGGACGGACAGACAGACGGGCAGCAAAATTCTAGTCCCCACTTTGCACAAAAAGTTAAAAAGCTCACTGCAGTTTCTTTTTGTGTTGTGTTTTATGACTACTGATCTAGTCTTGTTCTTTTTACCACTTAAGACACTCGAATGCTCTGTTTTTGCTTCTCTCCCTCATTTACAGTTTAGTTGTTCTGGATTTTCAATTGGGCTAGTTCATCTCTAACAAGTAAGTAAATGAATCATTTCCTACGATAAATAGTTGAATTCAATTGGGTGATACTATATGGATTCAAAACTCAAGTTTACGAGATAGAGGAACCTTTATACATGTTGTGAATTTCTAACAGCAGATCTTCATATTCTGAATCATAACATAATGACTACCCTTTGCTAGCAATGATGAACCACCATGACATTAACAGTAATTCTAGGAACATGGATTTAAAGTAAAATTCATCAGCGTGAAAAAAACATGCAACAAAGTTTATCCCATGTACAAATTGTAGAAACTACCCAAATTTTAGCTAAGACTACGACATTTTACAATTGTAATGACAAAATTTCAACAAGAATCAAAGGCAATCTTTTATTATTATGGAAAAGCAAATATAATTGGATACAGACCTATAACTGAGAGATTACCCGGATAAATAACTTCCTTGTAGACCAACAGATTATGAGTTATGCAGTACAGTTTAACAACAAGTTTATTTGGTTATACATGGACTCATATCCAAATAATACAAATATATAGCATGCAAAGATACGTAAAAGGTTATAATATGTTATTTCAAACTTTAATATAGATCAATTAGCTGAATATTAAAGCATGCAACAAGTTTCCTCTATCTGAAATAAATTTCATTTAATAGGACAAATACATGAAAAGTTATTTTGAATTTTAAAGGGCAAATACATGTACCCCTATAAGGCGGCACCTGACAGCTTCGACCCAATGGAGACTCTTGTAGAGCTCAATTTAGCTGAAGGTAAAGGCAAGTAGCACCTTTTCTATATCTGCAATACGTTTCATTCTATACAGAAAAAAACATGAAAAATGCGACTTTGACCTTTAGCATCATAACACCTATAAGGAGTCATCTTACATCATCAACTCAAAAGAGACTTTGAATGCTGAAGAAGCAAGGTTCCATCAGATTTTCTCTTTTTCATATTTTTTTTTATTTACAAGCCAAAAACACTGACCCTTGTCTATTATTAGCAACAACCGCCTTGTTTTTTAACAGATCAAAAATCAAAACATTGCCTATTTGTAGGCACCCTAAGAACCAATCATAACAAGTTTCATTGAATTCTGTGCATCAGATTTAAATAAAATTGTTAACAGAGGACGACAGACAACGGTTGCCAAGTGATGGCAATATAGCTCACATGGACCTTCAGTCCAGGTGAGCTAAAAATCTAATTAAATTGGTTACTAGAAAGGAATAAGTGGATGGAAGTTTGGTATGTTCAGTGTTTTGACAAAATAATGTCAGTGAAAGTGATTAAAACAATATGGCTTCATTATCATTCACTTTGTTTCCAATGAGGTACAATCAGGATGAACACATGATTCTGGTGATATAAATGTTAATTATAAATAACATAAAAAATATTTTATCTTATGGGTTCATGTTTCTTTATAAATTTACCTGCATATAGTTTATATAACAAAATGCAAATATTAGTCATGTTCAGTCATATAACTCAAGTATAGTCTCTTTTAAGTTATCATTAACATAACAATTTACATACAGTCTTTAAAGGTAAAATCTGAATTTTATGAAGATTTTATATATCATAACTATAACTAGTAAAATGTGGTTTGGCTTGTATACATAATGCAAGAAACATGTCACAGTTATACATCTATTAACTACAAAATTACATTTTCCAGAAATAAACAGCTGAGCCCTTATTCATCAATTTCGATAAAACCTCTTTACTATGGTAGGAATGAACAACTATGTAGCAGCAGACAACTTACATCATCGCCTGTAACCTTTGGGAAGGTACCCTATAAGTTTTTATTTGCCTGTCAGGCAATTAAAATAATTGTTTTCAAAAATCATACAAACATAATGCAGCATTTAACAATCTCAATTAAAACATGGTACAAGATACAAGTAGAGTCATATGTATTAAATCAGAGTTTCTTAATATTATTGAATGTGGAATGAAGCTATACATGAATTTTGAGATTTTAATATTATATTAAGAATAAATGTTAAAACAAGAATAGAATTCCTGAGTCACCCGCCGACCATATAAAATTCTAAGTCGCTCGCTCATCAGGGAGTAGGTAAGCGACAGACTTGAAACTGCATATTGAATATCAAAAGCCTAGCATTAACAGTACCTGAGAAATCAATGACAACAATTTTTCCATTTTTGACTCAAAAATTTCTAAGTGGGCTCATTAAACAGGAAGTAGGTAAGCACCAGACCTTAAAACCCATCCAACCATATGAGTCATCCACTTGAAGCTGCATACCAGATATCAAAAGCCTAGGATTTAGAGTAGCTAAGAAATCTTTTATGAAAATTTTTCCATTTTTGACCTTAAAAATTCTAAGCCGGCTCGTTTAACAGGAAGTTGGCAAGATATAGACCTGAAAACCCATCCCACCATATGAGACCCCTACCTGAATCTGCATACCAAATATCAAAAGCCTAGGATAAATAGTACAGTGAAACCTGTATAAACCAAACTGGATATAAAGTCCATTCTTAACATTTTATTCCATTTATAACCTCTATAAACCGAACCCCTGTCTATACCGAACAAATCCATTAGTCTCAAAGGGGTTCGGTTTAGACAGGTTTCACTGTAGTTGAGATATCGGTTACAAACTAGAGGCTCCCAGGAGCCTGAATCGCTCACCTGATCTCTTATGCCAAAGTTTGAATAAATTTCACAAACTTTCAAGTATACAAAGTTGCAAAACAATCCTTTCAGTGGTTTCAGAGAAGATTTTTGGAAATCAGTTTAATTTCATAGAAAAAACAGTTAAAGGGCAATAACTACTGTATGGACCTTTTGATGCTGAACAAGAAAATTTGCTTCCGATTTTCTTTATCTCTTATACTTTTTGAGTTATAAGCAAAAAACAATGGTTTGACCCCCCTGTTCTATTTTTAGCAACGGCGGCCATGTTGGTTGGTCGACATGTATACAATTCACAAACTTGGTAGAGGACATCCTAAAGATCATGTATACCAAGTATCAATGCAATCCCTTCAGTAGTTTTAGAGAAGAAGATTTTTGAAAATCAGTGTAAATTCATGGAAAAAACAATTAAAGGGGAATAACTCTTAAACTGCTGATCTGACAATTTAGACCCTGAAATCATTTTTGTAGATCTTAATGAGCTTAACAATTATGCAATGCTAACTTTTCCTCTAGCTCTAACGGTTTTCAAGATATAGTCCAAAAACTGCAAAAATGGTCAATTTTGATGATTAAAGGGCATTAACTCTTATAAGGAGTCGTTTCACAACTTCGACTCAATGGAGAGATTCGTAGAGCTTTTGATGCTGAACAAGAATGGTTGCTTCGGATTTTTCTATCTTTTATACTTTTTGAGTTATAAGCCAAAAACAATGGTCTGAGCCCTCTATTCTATTTTTAGCAACGGCGGCCATGTTGGTTGGTCGACATGTATATAATTCACAAACTTGGTACATGTAGAGGAAATCCTATAGATCATGTATACCAAGTATCAATGCAATCCCTTCAGTAGTTTTAGAGAAGAAGATTTTTGAAAATCAGTGTAAATTAATGGAAAAAAAAACAGTTAAAGGGGAATAACTCTTAAACGGCTGATCTGACAATTTAGACCCTGAAATCATTTTTGTAGATCTCAATGAGCTAAACAATTCTGCAATGCTAATTTTTCCTCTAGCTCTAACGGTTTTCAAGATATTGTCCAAAAACTGCAAAAATGGTCAAATTTGATGATTAAAGGGCAATAACTCCTATAAGGAGTCGTTTCACAACTTCGACTCAATGGAGAGATTCGTAGAACTTTTGATGCTGAACAAGGAAGGTTGCTTCGGATTTTCTGTATCTCTTATACTTTTTGAGTTAAAAGCCAAAAACAAACGTCTGACCCCCCTGTTCTATTTTTAGCAACGGCGGCCATGTTGGTTGGTCGACGTGTATATAATTCACAAACTTGGTAGAGGACATCCTAAAGATCATGTATATTAAGTATCAATGCAATCCCTTCTGTGGTTTCAGAGAAGAAGATCTTTGAAGAAAAGTTAACGGACGGACGACGGACGACGGACGGCTGGATGCACACATGCATGGATGGACGGATGCCAGTATTTCTATGTCATGCTCCGCTTTGCCATGGGGGACAAAAATCACTTAATTTGCTCAAAAAGTTCAATAAATTTCTCAGAAAACTGTATGCCATATGTCAAGCCAAGTAGTATAGCTGAGAAATCTGTTACCTTTTTTTCCATTTTTGACCCTTCAAAAAGTCTTAGTCAGCATTATTAGACAGGAAGTAGGTAAGCGAAAGACATGAAAACACATCCCATCATAAACGACCATTACTGAAGCTGCATATCAAATATGGAAAGCCTTAGATAAATAGTAGCCTAAAAATGTGTTACTAAAAAAATTGTGACGGATAGACGTGGCATCCCTGCTCCCCGACACATATTTTGCTTCTTAAGCTCCTGCTTCATTGTCCCTTTTCAATGCTCTTTTCATAAAATATGCACAAAGACATGTATGAAATTGTTATATCCTTTTTTGGACCAATAAAAATAAAGTAGAACCCTCCCTCCATTGCAGTTTTTGAAAAATGGCTTGAGAATCTAAGAATTCATTTTGGAAGGCCTAACTAATAAGTTCTTTCTAGTAGTTACAATCATGTCTACCTAAACCAAAATTTTACTTTCCTGATTTTTTTTTTAAATAAGACAATTGTAGCTTGATACAAGTCTGAGAAAAGCCTAACACCAAAAAAGATTTTTAATAGTGCGTTTTAGCTAAAGTTACTTTATTTTAATTATGATCGCATCAATTGGTTACAATTTAAGAATACATGTAAAACAAACAAAACCCAATTGATCAAGTAAACTCGTAAAATTTCAATTCTTGAACAAAACCTTTTTTTCTAAATTTTGATTCAGTTGTATATTGAAAATGGATTTCTCAAAATGTGAAAATATCACTTAAAACTAAAATATTTACAAAATATATTGTATTCACACTTTAGCTGACTAGTCTTACAAATGGCAGTGTTAAAATAAACATGTACATAAAGAGTGAATACCTATCTTTTTACTTTTCAACTACATTAGTGTTTTGTACATTGCTATAGTATTGTCTAGTTACTTCTTGATGCGCTTCGACAAATCTTCATCAAGCCATTATTCAAGAAACAATTTCAACACTTGTTCAAAGTCCTCTTTGCTGCCTTGGGTGACAGATCTACTTATTTCAGGGTCAAAGTTTTTGTTTAAATCGAAAGCTGACACATCTTCACTGTCTTTCCTCTCAATGAATACAGCCTCAACATATACTAGAATCTTCTTCAATATAGCTTTTCCCTCCTTGTCATCTTTCATTGAAATATCAAGAACTGAACTGATTTTCTCAATAACCTTGGATCTACCCAACACAACAGCTAAATGAATTGGTTGTATATTTTAATTGTTTTTCATGTAAAGACATTCCTTAAGACATCTATTGTTCATGCATTGGATGTATTTGCTAATAATCTCACAAGCTTCATCTTGGCTGTATATGCAAAGATAGTGAAATAAGGTGTTCCCATACTTGTCTATCTGCAAAGCTGATTTATCATTCACTGTTAACTTAACTGAGCTTTGACTTCTTTTCTTCAGATCCTCTTTAGATACTGATGATCGATTACCTAAGGTTTCAAGTAACATCTTAAATGTTGCTTTTGTCTGTTCATTCAAGCTGTAGCTATTCTCACAAGCTGATATTAAACCAAAGATAACAGCCATATCAGGAATGTCCTGTTTACCATAGATCCATGGATCCATGCCATTAGAGGTCGCATGATTCATCAAACGAAGCATATGCCAAGTTTGTAAAGAGTATTCAACTTTTTCTGAAGTATTTTTGCCTTTCTCATCAGGTTTTTTGGGGTACGAAAAAACACCATCTATGTGTTGAAAAAGCTTTCTGCAAAAATCTTCGTCTTTAAACTTTACCCATTTACCATAAATGTATTTACAGACTTGAGCTTGTTTCTCCAGTTCTCTATTCATACCTTCATGACTTAGGTTTGCTTTTTCAGAATGTATGGTTATCTCTCTCACCAACCTTTCACAAAGTACATGTATATACTCTTTGTCTATTTTCAGAACCATCTCCTCTTCACTGTTGTTGTATTTACAACTCCTGATAAATTCTAATATGTATTCTATCGGACAATCCGAAAGACCATGTGTTGCAAAATATTGAGAAGAGAGAAATGTAGCCTTAGACATGTATGGATGAATAAATTTTAAAATGCCATCTGTATCTTTAAGATAGGTACCAATCATCTTGTTTAAAGCATTGTGTATTTTCTTCTCATATGAATCTTCCAATTTAGCTTTTAATGTGATTAAATATCCTTTAAAGCTTTGAGATTTAAAAATGGTGTTTGCCAATAAAGTTTGTATTTGCAAAAAATCCTTGTACCAAATTTTTATTTCTTTTATGTTGAGATTTGTTCTTATTGTTGTAAGATAAATCAAAAGACAAAACATCAGAAATGATTCATAATCATCTTTTAGAGCAGTTTCCCTCATTTCTACAATTCTATTAACAATTTCCTTGGAAGGATTTGTGAAGAACTTCTCACCAAGATGCAGCTTTCTTCTGTCTTCACAAAATTTTTTTGCCATGAGAGGAAATCCTTGAAGAGGTTCGGTCTTTATTATTTCATCAACAGCATCTTTATCCAGTGTTACTTTAATATCCTGATTTATCAATATTTCTTTATGTTTATAGTAACATTCTTTAGCAGGAACTATAGCAACATTATGTTTCTTTAAATAGACCCTGAGGATCTTCTCTTTTTCTTCAGTAGATAGAGCTGCATGAAAAGTCTTCTCCTTTTTCTTAGCATGAGTTTTATTTAAATCCTCTTCTTTTTCATTAGACTGAGTTTTATCTGAACTCTCTTTGTTTCTGCAGAAGGAGCAGGAACTGTACCCTTTTTCTTCTCAGCAGAATCAAAATCAATTAGAAGTTCACCATCCACCTCTGATCCAAAAATAGTTTTAGACGAAAAAATGGTCCAAGCTTTGGATGAATTAGTTCGCTCTAATAGAAATTTATACATTTTTTTGAACTTTTCTACATCCATGTCATCAGACTGATCTAAAATGTACAAGACTTTGTTGTTGTCAAACTCCTGTTTAATGTCCTTTGATGTCACCATGACAGGTAGGTATTGCTGCTGATCTTCACACCTGGAAGCTATTTCTAAACACATTTTATATTTCCCAGTACCTTCTCTGCCTTTTAAAACGACCATTTTATGTTTTTTTTTAGTTTCTCCATGGCTGTATCAATACCTGATATCTCCATGGCTGTATCAATAGCTGATTTTTTCTTGGCTTTATCAATACCTGATTTCTTCTTGGCTTTGTCAACATAAGTAACATCTTTCCTGTGTTGTATAACCTTTTCATATGATGATGCTAAAATATGTATAAAATAAATATTAAATTAAATTACAGTTCAATTTTTTACATAGCCTGCCAAGTATGAGAGATTCTGAAATTCTAAATTATTCAATCAATACCATTTTTTTTTTACTTTTACTTTGCATCTAGGCCACTGCTCAAAATCATTTGTGTATTCATAATCAAATGGAAATGGCGTTGTAATAGCATACTAATACATCCTTTATTCGTGTACTTCAAGTACATTTTTTAACCTCATGCATTCTTGGTAGAAAGGTCATCTATACTTATTTCAACAGAGGATAAATATATCATCTAAAACTTGAACAGGAGTTATGATAAAATCTTACATTTTTACATGTTTAAATTCTAATGCATTAAATGTTACAAACCTGATGGTATAACCTTCAAACTTAATCCACGACTAATAACAGTTAGATCATCAGTTGTTGTTTGATTATCGGTTGTTTTTTTATCATCAGTTGTTGGTTGATCATCAGTTGTTGGTTGATCATCAGTTGTTGTTTGGTCATCAGTTGTTGGTTGATCATCAGTTGTTGTTTGGTCATCAGTTGTTGTTTGATCATAAATTGTTGTTGTTTGGTCATTAGTTGTTGTTTGATCACGTGTTGTTGGTTGATTGTCAGTTGCTGTTTGGTCATCAGTTGTTGTTTTGTCATCAGTTGTTGTTTGATCATAATTTGTTGTTGTTTGGTCATTAGTTGTTGTTTGATCACGTGTTGTTGGTTGATTGTCAGTTGCTGTTTGGTCATCAGTTGTTGTTTTGTCATCAGTTGTTGTTTTGTCATCAGTTGTTGTTTGATCATAAATTGTTGTTGTTTGGTCATTAGTTGTTGTTTGATCACGTGTTGTTGGTTGATTATCAGTTGCTGTTTGGTCATCGGTTATTGTTTTGTCATCAGTTGTTGTTTGATCATAAGTTGTTGTTGTTTGGTCATTAGTTGTTGTTTGATCACGTGTTGTTGGTTGATTGTCAGTTGCTGTTTGGTCATCAGTCGTTAAAAACGAAAGAATATGGAATTTGTGCCAAAAAGACACGATCCACATATTGAAATGATTTTAATAAATGTACAAAAGCAAAATTTCACTGCGTGTGAAGCGCTTTTCTGAATTAACCTTCATCAGACACGCTAGGAGTAGAAAACTTGGAAAACCGGTAGAATATTACATTTGATAAAAAATGACTGCCAAAAAAATATTACAATGTAAATTGTTGTTTTGTCATCAGTTGTTGTTTGATCATAAGTTGTTGTTGTTGTTTGGTCATTAGTTGTTGTTTGATCATAAGTTGTTGTTGTTGTTTGGTCATTAGTTGTTGTTTGATCACATGTTGTTGGTTGATTGTCAGTTGCTGTTTGGTCATCAGTTGTTGTTTGATTTTCAGTTGCTGTTTTATTGTCAGATGTTGTTTGATCATCAGTTTTCATAAAACAGACATAATCTCCTGAGTCTCCCATTGTAATATTCTCTATTGAATAAATAGTGGTCCCATCGTGTGTCAAAGGTTTCAGTTTAAGATGAGGAGAGGGCTGTACTACCCTGACCCACTGAATCGACAATATGGACCTCTTGCTTTCTGATGCAGCCATAAATGTTATACTTTCTCCATAGTATCCTGTCTGGATTTTAAAGTCTGAAGGGATTTCTGAAATAAAGGAAGCAATAAACTTTATATGGTTTTATTTTGCTTAACAAGCACTTTCATAATGTTCATAACATTATTCTATATGTTATGAATGTGCTTGTAAAGCAAAATATTGCAAGTGATAACAAGCATGTTAATTCATGACCTTTTAATGAAACTGCTCCAAGAAAATGGCTTAAAAAGAAATCATGTAGTTTAACAGACTTAACTAGAAAATGTGTCTATGAGCCATAGGATGGCCCTCCCGTTCTTGAAATATCATTGACCCTAAATGTGTATTACCTGGGATATGGACCTTTACCAAGAAATTGATCAAAAGTGTTCATGTGTAAAATATAAGTCGCTGTGACCTTATTTCTGGTGGGTGGTGCCATGTTACCAAAGACTCATCGAGTAGTAAAATATACACTCCGCCTTAAGTTAAGCACCACCCTATATATTTTTATAAGTACAATTTCAAAGTTAAAATGCTAACGCCAGATAATGATATGATATACTTTAAATGTGTATTCTTAAAACACACATTTCGAAGCTATGTTACACCAAAGGGTCTTTCCAAGTGATAGAAATCTTAAGTGAAAAGACACTTCAAACAGAACATGATTAAAGTCTTAAATGTTTATTAGAAAAACTTTGACGAAAAATTCAAATTTTGTCCAGTTTAAGTCGTGTGTTCTTTAAATTGGCTTGATGTCTTACAGTAAAACATATTCATTAAAATGATAAAACAAAACCCAGCACAAATTGTTGAAAAGGGGGATAAATCTTTTCTGCTCAAATTTTAGGCCACAAACTGAAAAAAGAATACTGCCCTTAGAAATAGAATTGGTATGGACACTTTTTGCGTCAGAAATTTCAAAATTTAATGTCGTATTAACTTGTGCGAGCAATGGTGTTTGTTCTCTGTACAAAACATAACTTTTCTAAAATTTCATTTTCTGTAAAATCCATTTTTGAAAGAAAATGTCCTTTCATCACTATAAACGTACACCGACATGTTTATCCTTCTCCACACAAAACTGTTACTTAATAGGTGTTATGATCACACAAATTTTATGACAGAAATGTCTTTCTGGAAACAGTTTTAGCCCATTTTTTGAGTTTTACGAAAAAAAGACATTTTCTGAAAAACCATGAAAAAAAGATTTTTTGCTTTTAATCCTTTTGAATTTGATCTGTACTGATGCTAGTGCAACTCCACACCAAATTTTAATGGTGTCCTATAACTTGTTCACATAAAACAGACTTAATAAGCTAAAACTTTAACAATTGTGGACGCCGCCGCCGTCGCCGTCGCCGGAATCACCATCCCTAATTAGTCTCGTTTTTCGCGACATTCGTCGCAGGCGAGACAAAAACTCAATGGTTGTACGGCCGCATGTGTCCCGCTGAATATGACCACATAGAAGCTGACAGGATGTTTATTGTAAATCTATTATAACATAATACAATACAATTTCCTATCTTTAATTTTGACCATTCTCACATTCTATCGGGCAATAGAAAAGTGTTCCATTGACCGGCGGCGTTCTATTGCCTGGTGACGTACGCGTTTTGGCCTTAAATTTGATAGGACAATAAATAAACATGAATATTTATTAATTTTCCGGGTGATTTACGTGTCCCTACTTTGAACTTGTATCCAATTCCCTTCAGAATTGCTAAAAAATCCTACTTGGTGTAATTATTCCCATGTCTTACAAATGCACTCTCAACTTAGGATTCTGTAGCTGTATGTATTAGGTAATAAAACAGTCATGACAGTTATTGAATGTGTAGCCAGGCAATGGATCAGAATATTTTCCCTCTGGTGCCCAGATCTGCTCAAATTTCCATTGCCCTCAGCCTGTGGCTTTGTGCAATAGAACATTGAGCTGATATGGATACCTCGGGGAAAATAATTTGATCAATTGCCTGGCTACACATTTAATAACTTTACACTACATGTTGGGTAAATGCCCGAAAAACTGTAAAGACTAATACTATACTATTACGGAAAGTACAGTCTTAATAATGTCAACACGCAATCAAAAGCAATCAAAAGTAGAGTACCTTGCCACAGGACAACGGAACCAATCAATTAATACAAAAGAAACCCGTACCAACAAATAGTGGGAAAGTAAACAAACTTATCTGACACACTTAAACATAGCGCATGTTGTGGCTTGATATTTAGATAGATTATCAGCAATATTTTTCCCGATCGGGACTCGATTCTATGCACTGAAAATGTTAAATAGTCATAGTATCTGTACTTTCGATGATTATGCAGCATTGAAAACGCAAAAAAAAGTCAACATGACTAATCAGTTCGTAATTGTCGCTTGTATATATTTGACTATCTTTCTATTTAATTTTGATTACTTCATTAGTCTCTATGACCATTTCAGACTTTTAGTATGGTCAAGGCAGCTAATGTCTTGTAAAGATAAGGCCGCAGTACATTCATAATCTTTAGAACTCTGCAATATATAAACAATCCCTACAAAGTGCGACACGACAAAAATGTTTTTGCGTGACAACAGTAAGATTTTTGCGGTGATAGGTAAATTTTACATACGACAAAAATGAAAACGTATCAATTATCAGTGTCTTAATGAACGAAATAGGTCTTTAAAAAGTATTGACATATAACCCTGTATTCTAACGAATCGCTAGGAATATTTTTTTAAATAAAAATGTTTAATAAAAAAGAAAAAAATATAAGATTTCCATCTTGAAAGCCTTGTTTTTCTATATTCAGACGATTTATGACAAGGAACCTCAACGTAATGTAAGTTTATCTATACCAATATAGACTTTACTTATTTGCCAAAACTCATGACTTGGAATCAGCCTTCTGTCACAAAGCAAAAGAACAAAAATGCCAACCAAAATATTTTATTTTGGTAAGGTTTTTTCGTGTGTTACCTTTTGCTATATAAGGTTTTTTAGTGTGTAGGCGACGGTTTTCGAAGAACGAAGCAACGGTTTTTTCGGGTTAAAGTTGTTTTTTTGTTTGTTTTAAATTGGCCTTGAAAATACAATTAAATAAATAAACGACAGACTGATAAATGGGTATTTTACTGTTAGTTTTATAACGCAATCGTGCAACAAATATAAAAATCTGAACAAGAATAGTATTCATATATTGTACCGTCGATTTATATAAAACTTTCGAAATTACTGTAATAAAAGTAGAAGCGGGAATGCCGAACAATTTTCTATAGGAAATGTTAGTTTACATTTTCATTTCACAACCTCATTCATCTACATATTCAACAATATAAAAGAAGCACAGGTACCAATGGGGAATCCGTATTTATACATGCTAAATATAAATGTATAGACGTTGGGTCACATTGGTACACGTAGGTACATTTAAAATTATAAATGAAACATTAGGTAAATGTAGTTAATAAATCGCGGTGATAAACTTTGAGCATAAAAGGACAGTGAAGTGGAGGATCGCGGAAATGCCGGGGGAAAAGACCATTCGGAATGAGACTTTTCTCTGTTACTTCAAAAGGTTTAGCAAAGGTGGATCCAAAGGGGGGGGGGGGGCTGGGGGACCCGGGCCCCACTTTTGGCGAAAAAATTTGGTTGAATATATAGGAAATCATTGAAGCGTGATGAAAGCTGGCCCCCTCTTAGGCCAGTCAGTAGGCCCCCTCTTTTCAGAATTTCTGGATCAGCCTCTGTTTAGAGATGGGTAGGAGCGGCCGGACAATTAACCTCCTACAAGGCGATCCTATGGGTTTTTCTTTTAATGGGACCGGCGCCGCAGCTGGGTTCTTTAACACGGGGTATGATCAGGTTTTTCACATAAGATTAATATGGCGTGACGACCGCGGGTCTCCTCATACAGCGAGTACGGAGTGATTTTATTTTCACGGAGCAATCTAAAATTGTCGAACATGATGGTATTGATATCAAACTTTTCCTTTATCATTTATTCGTGACAGTTTATAGCAGACATGTATGTTGTTGTCAACGGAGCATATATTGGGCCTCATTGTCAGCAAATTTGTGCTTGTAAGTAGTAAAACAAAAAATCTATGGAGGACTTTTTCAACTTGTTTATTTGGAAGTTATCGTCCACAGATTATTTGTTTTACTACATAAAAAGCCCAAATTTGCTGAGCATGGAGCCCAATATATATTCAGTTGACAACAACATACATGTCTGCTATAAACTGTTATGAATAAATGAAGAACAGTTTGACATCTACCGTCATTTTGACAATTTTAGATTGCACCGTGAAAATCGTATCGCTCCGTACTCTCTGTATCGGGAGACCCGGTGTGGACCCCGGCTTTCATCATGACAGGGCTGTCCCATTCAACCATCTGAGGCACACACTTCAGCCGTTTCGAGGGCAAAGTAGACTTCCCACATGTCAGGTTTCTGCGCGCTCATAAGTGGACTTTTTCTGCGCTGCTACAGGCCTATTCGCCACCAGGAACCCGCATGGGGGGGGGGGGATAAAATATTAGTTTAAGATTAAAATTGTTTAAAATTTTAAGATATAAGTATATATTAAGCATAAATTAATACAATTTCAAAAGCATTCATGGATTTTGTTTTAGTGTAAAAGTTAAAGGGCGGACTTTCGATTTTTGTAAAAATTACATTGAGGTCATTGTTGTTCTTAATAAAAAATCAAAGAAACTGAATTTTTGGTCAGTAATAAAACAGTTACTAGCGGTGGGTGTATATTTTTCGTTTTTTTTAATCGTTTTCTCCGAAGGGAACATATTTGACAGGGACATATTTGATTTTTACCCCCTTTTTGCCCCTTATTTCTAATCGAAAAAAGAGGGGACACACAAAATCAAGCCTACCCTTTCTTTTATGGCTAGTGACATTACTGTAAATTTCATAGCATTTGGTCAACCACAACAAAAATAATTGTGGAAACTAATTAAAAAAAAATCGGTTTTCGGTTAATTTTGGGCCCCTTATTTCTAATCCGTTTTATAAAATGACCCATAAGGAGAGGTGCACATCTTCAATTTATTTGCAATCACTGTGTAATATTTCAAAAAGATCCACTGTTTAGCTTTGAGATTCTGATTACACAAGACAGGCACTCCTACAGTGCGACGGACGGACGGAGTGACCCGATTACTACACATGTTTTCCCATTCGGCGACGCAGGTAAAAACCTAATTATAAGGAGGAAACCGTCGCAGTCTTAGGCGGTGTCGCTCGAAAACCGTCACAGGTTCCCGAACAAACCTTACAGTATTCACGAAAAAACCGTAACGTGTTTGGAGGAAAACGTAAATTACTTCAAGATATCTTTATAACTATTTGTAAGAAAGATGCTAAACGTTTAATATTTGATAAAAGAGTCACAAAAACTTTTTTTGTTAATTTTTACAATTGTTTTTTTTGACGAAATAACGATATTTTTGAAATTGGTAACAATGTTTTAATTTTGACAATAAAATGATTTTGAATTGTGTCAATATTCATTAAGTATATGGTCGGTACATTTTTAAAAACACTTGACATATTTTTTACAAATCAATTAGTCTATAAACTAAACTGACCTCGAAAAAGTCAATATCGTCTTAATTTTCCTCTGTTTTTCCCACAATGCATTTAGGAGATCAGCAAAAACCTTACTGTTGTCACGCAAAACAAATTTATCGTGTCGCACTTTGTAGGGATTGTAAAAGTTTTAAAAAGAAACTGTATAAAAATTGCTGGCAAACGTTTACGATCCGCGGAAATGTACATGTACCTAAATCGACATGAATGTATATACATCTGCTTCAAAAGACACCGACAGGACAAAAATCAAGATGGTGCAAAGATTGTACACGATGTAAATATTCCGTCCGTCTGTTACACATACTAAATTGTAACGATATTTGTACTAAAAACCATTTAAGTCTAGTATCTGTCTGCTGATAAAAAGGTTTTTGATTTATACAAATAATGTGTGTGTACAGGTTATAAACTTGCATTTCTATTCACAAATTCATTTTTTTCCGTTTGAAATGATTAAAGTAATGATTTTTCAGGGTTGTAAACTGTTTGAAGAAGTACAGCTCTGGCTAATTAACCTGCTACCCAACATGTAGTGTAAAGTTATTAAATGTGTAGCCAGGCAATTGATCAAATTATTTTCCCCGAGGTATCCATATCAGCTCAATGTTCTATTGCACAAAGCCACAGGCTGAGGGCAATGGAAATTTGAGCAGAAAAGTGATCTTATTTTGGTACGGATGTTGGTTGCTATCCAACATGTACGCAATGACCCAATATCATCATCTATCCATCACTTGCAGTTGCTGAGATATGGACATTAACAAAAACTTAAACCAGAGTCAAATATGCAGAAAATATAGGTCAAGGTCACTTAATTTTGGTACTGATGCTGGTTAAAATAAAAAATGTACCCACTGACCCAATATCATCTCTATCACTTGCAGATGCTGAGATATAGACCTTAACCAAAACTTGAACCTAAGTCATTAATTCAGAAAACTAGAATGGCGGTCTTCAATGGAAGACGTATGTCGCCTGCGTCTTAAAATATTCGGTAAACAGGAAGTAGATGAGTTACGGGCATAAAATTGCTTAACACCTTAAACATCATATGAGGAAGCTACATACCAAATATTAAGAGGTTGTGACATGCACTGCGACGGAAATTTTTGTGACGCAACAGGACGACGACGACGCAAGACGACGGATGGTATCAAAGTAACTCCTATATGTTGCTTCTCCACATAAAAATGGTCAAGGTCACTTATTTTTGGTATTGATGCAGGTAAATATCCAAAATGTATCTACTGATCCAATATTATCTTTCTACGTGAGTACTTTGAATGAAATTCTATTAAAGCAATGTTAAGTTATGTAAAAAGATTTTAAAACTTGTAAGCTTGACTTTTGACTGTTGAATCCTTTAGTCAATATTTGTTATCCTTATTTCATTATAAAGAACGGTCAAAGAGAAAAAAATGTAGCTTTCAAATAAAGGCGATGACAAAAGTGAACAAGTACAGAATTCCTAGGTACATCGCAGATAGGCAAATATTCTGAGTCCCCTCGCTAAACAGGAAGTAAATAAGCGACAGACCTGAAAACGCTTATCACCACATAAGATCCCTACTTGAATCTACATACCAAATATCAAAAGCCTAAGAATAGTGATTGAGTGATTAAGCGTTGTATGCCCTTACAACGCTTAATAAGTTATCTGAACATGAAAAGGTTTAAAGATGATAAAATGAGCATGAAAGGATGACAAAATGGGGAAGGGGTAGGAAACAAAGAAACAGTTAATTTTGAAGACCAAAGGAAAGCTGAAGCACTAGGGGCGGAAAATTTAGTCTATGTGGCGAACTATCTGGCAGTCCACAATGGGATCTTTTACGTAAATGAAGTGTGGCATTCTCAACACACGTTGCCCCACTATGATCAGCCGCGCGGGTCAGGGGTTCCGTATTATAGAAAGAAGCAGAGGTACCAATTGGGTATCCGAATGTCAAAAGTCCGAAAGGGCAGAGACAAATCTAGTAAACACCAACAAGAACGGGACAAAAAAACAAACAACATGTAAAACATGGAAACACAAAAATTACTGAATATCAATCAACAACGCAAACTCCAATGGAAACTAGAGGGAAATCAGGTGCTCCAGAAGAGTAAACAGTTCCTGCTTGCTATAGCACACCCGTCGCGTTGACTCGACAACGCCCGCAAAAGAGAGCCACTCTGTTCAGCCACCTAGAGTAAACACCCCAACACTTACCCCAATGTCAGAATCCAATTATCCTTATTCGCCTTGTACGAGCTAGGATCTGCTGCGAACCCGGGCCCCGCACGAGACCCTTGGAATAGTAGTAGAATTACGAAAAAAAATTCATGTTTGACCCTTAAAAAGGTGTAATTCAGCTTAACTTGTTAATTGGGAAATAGGAAATAGGTAAGCGATAGACCTGGAAACCGACAAATCTGCTATGTTACAAAAAATCCCTTTTTTTTTACCTATTTGAAGATTCGAAGTCAGCTTGTTGGACATGAAGTAGGTAGGCGAAAGACTTGAAAAGGCATTCCACCTAATGACAACCCTACTTGAAGCTGCATACCAAATATCGAAAGCCTAGGACTAATATAAATCTGTTACGGTAAAATGTGAGGGCCGGACAAACGAACAGACGATGGACGCCCGACATTTCTATGTCCCCGCTTCGCGTTGAGGAGAACAATCAAATTTTGAACTCACTTCTACTTATTATGTAAATTTTATCCTGGCGTATATACCCAATTTGTACCTCTTTGCTTTTTTCATCGGTTAATTGTATTCCTGTCCAATGCTTTCGGGTTTTCTCTTCCGTGAGTTGATTGGTCTAGGATTTTAAACTCTTAGAAAGGGAGGACCTCTCAAGATTTTAAAAGACTAGCGTCTTATAAGCCTTAAAAATTCATTAACGAATTGATGCCACCCTGTTTGAGTACACATTACTTTCGGGATTATCAATTCTTCTGCAAGAAGCAGAGGTACCAATGGGGTATCCGAAGGTCAAAAGTCCAAACGGGCAGAGACAAAACTAGTAAACACCAACAAGAACGGTACAAAAACAGACAACAGGAAAACATGGAAACACAAAACAACTGAATATCAATCAACAACGCGAACTCCAGTGCAAGCCATGCAACAATGCTTGAACAAAATAGCTAGTATAAGTAAAGTAGCTAGTTTATTTATTTAAAAACAGCATATCATCATTGTATTTAATAAAACAAATACAACAAGAGGCTCACAGGAGCCTTAATCGCTCACCTGACTTCAATGCTTTTTTCGACATTAAAATTGCTGCAAGTTTAATAAGGGTCATCTGACAACATTGAATAACTTAATGCATTGAATTAGTTAACATTTTAGCAATCAAAAGCTGATTAATTTTTCAAGGGTTTGCGGCTTTAAGGCTTAAACAGTAATTGTGACAATAATCGGTCAATAAAAAATTCCCATCATATTGAATTTTTGTAGGACTTAACGAACTAAACAGTATTGTAACTTAAAGTTTTTTTTGTCTAGCTTAAACGGTTTGTAATACAAAAGAGAAAGGTTGTGAGAATGGACAATTCTGACTATCTAAGGGGAATAACTTCTTAGAGTAAGGGTCCTTCAATTTTGACCCTATTACAGATTTTGTTGATCTTAATGTGCTTACCAACATGCAATTTAACTTTCTCAAATAATATATACTTATAGTTTTCGAGACAATAAGCTTAATAAGGAAAAATTCGAAAAAATCAAGAAAAATGGGAACAACTCCTACATGAAAAGTGCCATCTTCTTCAGAATTTCAGGGCAGCCAGGTAGATCCTGAGGTGCAGAACACATTTGCTTACCATCAGAATTTTGATATCTTTTTTTTATATTATTGATGTTTTTGCAAAAAACTGCAATTTACTCCTATGTTCTATTTTAAAGCAACGGCGGTCATGTTTTTTTTACAAATCAAAAATCCATACCATAGTTTTTTACCCTCAAGCCAAGGAACGACTAAACTTAGTTTGCGTGATATTAAATTTTATGGTGTTAGAGGAGTTAATGATTTTGATACAATTTATAAAGACTGCAAAAATGGTAAATTTTGACATTCTAAGGGGAATAATTCCTTAAACAAAAAAACCTACAACTTTGATCCTGTTACAGAATTTGTAGATCTTTATGTGCCTAACAATGTGCAATTTAAATTTCTCAAATATCTGTTACAGTTTTCAAGATATTGAGCTAAATAAGTCCAAAATTTGGAAAAATCCAGAAAAAGCACAATGACTCCTACATGCGTTATTGGATCTTTTCAAAATTTTAGGGCTGGTAGATCTTGAGGTGCTGATCACTTAACCTTGTGCCAGAATTTTGATATCTGTTATGGTTTTTTGAGTTATTTGCAAAAAAACTGCAATTTATCCCTATGTTCTAATAAGCTACAGCGGCTATCTTTTTTTTACGAATCATTAAATCCAAACGATTGTTTTGTAGCACCCATACCAATAAACAACTGTATCCACAATTGGACTTTCATGTATGGTGTCAGAGGAGTTAACGTTTGAAAAAGTTAAAGGACCACGGACAGACGGATGACGGACGCCAAGTGATGGCAATAGCTCACATTGCCCTTTGGGTCAGGTGAGCTTAAAAGCTAATGGCAATCTATTTCTAATTCTGGCAAGCAAACGAAATGGGATACAAAAGACTCCAATATACTTGTATTGAGTAGACATCTATCTACAATGCTATATAGACCAACAAATATACAGCACATTTGGGCAAATGAGGCAAAATGACAAGAATGATAGTAGTTATCATTTATTATATTATCCATATACTAGAATACAACAACAGTATTGCTTGCAATAATACATGATAAATACTATTATTAGTTTATTCAAAAATTAAACTTATAATATTACTGATATACATGTGTAATTGGATGAAATTGAGATATTTTTAGTTTGTTCAGAGTTCTGGTTAACAAAACAAATATGAGAATCCTTTATATGTTCAACAACATTAAAAATAAGTGTAGATCACATTATTCTGAAGATATTTATCTTGGAAAGAGGATGTTGTAAAAACCATGAAAGTACATAATTTATTATTACGGATCCATATTATCTGAATACATCTCATGCATGTACAAGTCTACAAAAACAAAATGCAAACAAAAGTCATGTTCAGTCATTCAACTTAGTTGTAGTTATCATAAACATAACAACTTGCATTAATGATTTAAGTTAAAGTCTTGATTTAACAAAGGATATGCATAGTTAACACTATTAAAAGTATGTCTCACCTGCATGTATCATAATAATAATAAATTCTTTGTTTGCATCTATATTTGCATCAATATATAAACTTAAAATTTATTATAACATCAAACTTGAATTCAAAATATATGCTCACAAACTGTTCCTATGAATTAAAATGGGCAAAGTCGATAAACTCTCACAACTCCTATAAAATTTGTAAAATCAAAATGGCTGACAAACAATCCTACAAAATTTCACCAAAATCCATAGAGTGGTCTTATGACCTGAAATGAACAAAGTAAAAAAAGTCCCATAACTCCTATCAAATTTATTTAATCAAAAATGATGGTGTGATATGATCAATTACATAGCATGACAAACAATCCTACAAAATTTCATCAAAATCTGTTGAGTGGTTTCAGAGGAATTGCGCTCACAAAAGTGTGACAGACAGAAGCATGGACGAAAACCAGTACTAGTTCCCTAGGTAAGGTTGTGGTGGGGACAAAAAAAAATTCAAACTCAACTGAAAACACAAAGTCAAGTTAAAAAGATGAGGATACCGCTGTAACACTCAAGATCTCATGCAACAACATATCAATTTTCATTAACCTATGACTTAAAGTTTTTGAGGTATGGTGGGGCTCATAAAAACATTGTTTCTGTAATGCATTGAAGATTATTAAAGTCACTCAACCATAAAATCAAGGTCAATGTCAGATGACAAGGGTTACACTATGATTAGGTAAAGCTACTACTGGGGAATATTGATACTATGTTTCCTCAACCTAGAAATTACATGTCTTGAGGTATGGAGGTGCCCATAAATTTGCCCAAAAAACTGTAATAATGTCAGTCATTTAACCAGTAAAATGTTATTACCCACCAGAAAATCAAAGTCAATGACAAAAGATAGGAAAGCAACTGTGCTGGGCACTATTTGGGCACATGCATACAAAGTTTCATCAATCTAGGACTTTTGGTTTCTGGAGATATAAGGGTACTTATTGAACTTGAATGTTTAAGCCGACATAACCAGTAAAGAAACACTTCTGTTCGAATCTGGTTCGCATGCAAGATACCTAGTATTATATTTTGTGGAATGTATAAAAACAATTGTTACAGTTACAACCAAATAATGTTTTATATATTATAATGTTCTCAGTTTATATTTTCTATAAGATTCTTAATTCTGAAAAGTTAATGAAAACTTAAATAACTCCTGGCTTTCCTTTCCATATAATATGACTGAATAAATTATGTAGAAGCAGACATTATGGATCACTAACACCAATTACTGTCAAAAGTCATGTAACCTTTAGAAAGGTAGGGTACAACACTTCACAGGCGATGCAAAATATATCTAAAAGTAGTTTTAAGCATCATAAAAACAAATCTGCACAAATACAGCAAAATTAAAACAACAAAACATAAAGCAGCATTGAACAATATCTTTAAAACAATGAGATTTTAAAAAGTTGCATATTGCAATGTACATGTAATAATACTTAAAATACAATGAGTATACTAATATTTTTTTTATTTGGAATGAAGTAATATTTTGGGATTTCAATATTGCATTTAAAATAAATGTTTTTTTCAACTTATTTTCATTCCACAAAGTTAGTAAATTTGTCAAAAAACAACAAAAACAAGATCATAATTACAAATGTATTATGTATAAAGCATATTTCAGCTAAAACCAAGAGCTTTTAATTCTTATAGATCATGCAAACCTTAATTGAAAATTCGCTCACGTTGGCATTCCAATGGAAACAAACACAGCCACTCTCCTCCCGACTTGTTTTCATTCTCTTACAAGAACTGGCAAAGAATTTACTTGCTTTACAACATTCTTATATTTGCATCTCATTTGACTTGAGTGATCGGTACAAAATTAAAGCTGAATACAATTTCTATTATCAGTACATTTGTTGTTTTCTTTCATATAATGTATTTCATAACAGAGTCAACTTTAATATTCTAATTAATAATTTTCGTAACCTGTAAAGTGAGTACCAAAACAAACACAAGAGGCTCCCTGGAGCCTAAATCGCTCACCTGGTCTTGATGTCAACCCTATATTTTGTAGAGCTAAATGAGCTGAATATTTTAGCAAGCAACAACTTTTCTCTATCTACAATAGTTTTCATTCTATAGGCCAAAAACATGCAAAAATGCTATTTTTTACCTTTAAGGAGCTGTAACCCCTAAAAATTATCATCTGACAACTTTGACCTTATGGAGACTTTTGTAGAGCTAAATGAGCTGAACATTTAAGCAAGCAACAGCTTTTCTCTATTTGCAATAGTTTTCATTCTATAGGCCAAAACACTATTTTTGGCCTTTAAGGGGATGTAACCCCTAAAAGGGGTTATCTGACAACATCGACCCTATGGAGACTTTTGTAGAGCTTAATGAGCTGAACATTAAAGCAAGCAACAGCTTTTCTCTATTTATAATAGTTTTCATTCTATAGGCCAAAAACATGCAAAAACGCTATTCTTCACCTTTAAGGGGCTGTAACCCCTGTAAGAGATCATCTGACAACTTCGACCAAATGGAGACTTTTGTAGAACTTTTGATGCTGAAGCAGTAAGGTGGCATCAGATTTCATCTATCTCTTATACTTTTTGATTTACAAGCCAAAAACAGTAGTTTGACCCCCAATGTTTTTTGTTGGATCAAAAATTGAAACACAAGTTTGGTGCATGACACCCTAAGGATCATTCATACCAAGTTTCATTAAAGTCTGTTCAGTAGTTTCAGAGGAGAAGATTTTTGAAAAATTGTTAACAGACGACAGACGACGACGCCAAGTGATGGTAATAGCTCACATGGACCTTCGGTCCAGGTGAGCTAATAAAAATGTAAACAGCACTATATATACCACAACTTATTGACATATATATTTTTGTACAGGTTTTTCTACAAGAAACTGTTCCTTGGCCAGCTGTTACACCAAGAAAATATGTCTCATCTACATGATCTTGTCTCTTAAATTTTTTTTAGTTCAATATCACAATTAATTAGGTACATTCAAAATGGATTCAATGATTGAATGATTGTTTTATATATGACTTTACGACTGTTTGTTGTACAGTTCACCAAGAGACATATCGTGACTTAAACCTCTGTGCTCATGGTGATAGTGGTACAACACTGTAATAGTGGAAGCCCATAACTTTTTTTTATCAAATTAGATTGACTTTAAATTCTTTTTTGAAATTGATCTGTATATAACCATTCCCTCTAAATGTAAAATGAATTTTTGGAAATCTTAAAAAAAAAAAAGAGAGATATATTTGTTATGTCTACCACTATCATGGTGTTCAGTCGCGGTATGTCTCTTGGTGTACTGTACTTCGATAATCACCTAACTATCCATACTGTGCTGTACTACCATGTTGTGTTTTGTGGTACTACTGGACAATATGATTGCATTGCTTGGAACCAGAAACAAGAGGCTCCCAGGAGCCTGAATCGCTCACCTGACATATGTGCCTGAAGTAAAGGTTAGTAGGCAAAATCTATTTGACGTTGAAAGGGTCATAAGATTAATTAGGGGGTCATCTGACAATATGGTGGATCTTCAGGTGCTGATCACTTTTGTTCTTAATCAAATTCTAAAAATCTGTCACCCTTTTTGAGTTATTTGCAAAAAAATACAGTTTAACCTATGTTCTATTTTTAGCCACAGCAGCCATGTTTTACAACCAATCAAAAATCCCCACAACAGCTCTATACACCTGATGCTAATAAACAACTATACCAAGTTTGGTTCTATTTGGACTTAAAGTGTCAGAGGAATTAACGTTTTCAATGTAATGAGGAAATGCTGTTAAAATGCTCAATTTTGACGTTCTAAGGGCAATAACCCCTTAAAGGAAAGGTCCTACAATGTTGACCCTTGACATATTTTGTAGATCTTGATGTGCTTAACAATATGCAATTTAAATTTCTCAAATATCTAGTATAGTTTTTAAGATATTGAGCTAAACAGGTGCAAAATTTGCAAAAAATCTACAAAAAGGGCAATAACTCCTACATGGGTTGTTGGATTTTCTTCAAAATTTTAGGGTAGGTAAGATCTTGCGGTGCTGATCACCTTTGCCCTTTGCCAGAATTTTGATATCTGTAGCCGTTTTTGAGTTATTTGCAAAAACTGCATTTTACCCCTATGTTCTATTTTTAGCCATGGCGGCCATGTTTTACGTTGAATCAAAAATCCCCACTTCAGTTCTAAGCACTGAATGCTAATGAACAACCATACCAAGTTTGGTTGCAATTGGACTTATGGTGTCAGAGGAGTTAACTTTTTAAAAAGTTTACGGACGACAGACGACAGACGCCAAGTGATTACAATAGCTCACATGACCCTTCGGGTCAGGTGAGCTAAAAATGGTTTTAACTACCATTTCTTATGAAATTCATGCCTGTACAAAGCCAAGACTATTGTGCTCTTGGATTTCTTCAGTATGCCTTCACCATGTTTAGTTTATTCTTCTCCCAATTCCCAGTTAAGTTATTTTGTTATTACCTTTATATTCTTCAACTTTTATGAATAAAACAAATGTAGCTAGATACAACTTCAAAAATAAAAATATAGCACCAAAAACATTCATTGACTATAAATCTAATTAGAGTTTTTACAAATGTTAAAAGATAGAAGAGTTAAAACTAAAGTATGTCTTGCCTGCCAACACCATCAGAAACAACAATTCTTTGTTACTTACACTATATTTTGAATTCATATGGATTTTTAGAGTCTGAGATAAAAGGGTGTTTGATAAAACACAAATTGATAAAACACAATGAAAATAATCAAAGTCACTCAACAAGAAAAATAAGGTCAAGTTTAAATGATGGAGAAGCAACTCTGGTTAGCTACTACTGGGGCATTCAATACCAAGTTTCATCAACCTAGGACTTATAGGTCTTAAGATATGGAGGTGCTCGCAAAACCTTACCATTGCTATTATCACATGATTATATGTATTGAATATTGACAAGGTCACTCATCAGGAAAATCAAGGTCAAGGTTAAAAGATGGGGATGCAACTATGCTAAGCTACTACTGGGGCATTTGCATACCAAGTTTCATCAGCCTATACTTCTCGAGACATGGAGGTGCTCATAAAACCTTACCCAAAAAGTTAACAGTGCCACCACTGGTAAAGTAACAACTATGTCCTGTCTCTGCTTTGCATGCGAGACAAAATTTGTATGACATTTTGAAAACATTTCAACCAAATATGACATATTTGAACAACATACAAAATCATTTACAATTCCTGAAAGATTTCTTTCACAAAACTCTCTTGGTATTTTAAAATTTTGACAAGACTTTTCAAAATTTGAAAATAGCAGTTCAACTACACGTCAAATTTACATTCATAATTCAACTGACTAGGCTTGTATAAGGCAGTAATTATTAGCATAAGAGTAAGTTAAATTTCTTCTCAAATATCCTTTGTTCTGTATATCTTTCTCTTTAACTACATTTCCTTTTTCAACAGAACTAAATAATTTTCTTTTCATAATGACTGGATACTCTTTGAGAATCTCATTTCTTCAAACAATTTCCAAACAGTTTCAAAGTCTTCTTTGCTGCCTTTGAAAACAGATCCACTAATTTCTGGATCAAAATTTTTGTCAATATCAAAAGCCGTCGAATTTGTATCATCTTTCTTTTCAATGTGTACTTTCTTCACATTATGTAGAATTTGTTTCAACAATGATTTTGTTTCTCTGTTATCTTTCATTTCTTTACCAATAACATATTGCATTTTCTCTACAATCTTTGGTTTCCCCAATGCAACAGCTAAATGAATAGGTTGTATGTTTTCATTATTTTTCATCTGAAGATATTCCTTACGAAACTTTTCATTGTATTTGTCAATGATCTCACAAGGTTCATCTTCACTGTATAAACATAAATAATGAAATAAAGTATTCCCATACTTGTCTATCTGTAAAGCTGACTTATCATTCACTGTTAACATAACGGAGCTTTGACTTCTTTTCTTTAGATCCTCTTTAGATCCTGACAATCGATTAGCTAATATTTCAAGTAATTTCTTAAATGTAGCTTTTTTCTGTTCATTTATGCTGTATCTATTCTCACAAGCTGATATCAAACCAAAGATAACAGCCATGTCAGGAAGGTCCTGTACACTGTAGATCCATGGATCCATTCCATTACAGGTCACATGATTGATCAAACGGAGCATATGCCAAGCTTGTAAAGTGAATTCATAGTCTCGTATGAAAGAAAAAATACCATCTACATAACTAAATAGTTTCCTACAAAATGTTTCATCTTTTGACTTGACCCATTCATCATATATGTATTTACAGACTTTAGCTTGTTTTTCCAGTTCTTTTATCATACATTCTTCACTCAGTTTTGCTTTTTCAGAATGTATAGTTATCTCTCTCATCAACCTTTCACAAAGTAAATGTAGATACTCTTTGTCTATCTTCAGAACCATCTCCTCTTCGCTGTTGTTGTATTTACAACTCCTGATAAATTCTAGTATGTACTCTAATGGACAATCCGCCAGACCGTATGTTGCAAAATATTGAGAAGAGAGAAAAATAGCCTTTGACATATAAGGATGAATAAATTCATAATTGCCACCTGTTTCTTTAAGATAAGTACCAATCATCTTACTCATTATCTTAGTTACAGCAAGTTGCATATTCTTCTCATCAGATTCCTTAAATATATGACTCAAGTCTCCATTAAATCTTTCAAATTTAGAAAAAACCCTTGCCACTTGTACAAAGTTCTTGTACCAAGATTTAATTTCCTTCTGATTGATATTTTTTGCTTCTGTTGTTAGACAAACCAAAATACAAAACATCAGAAAAGACCTACAATCATCTTCTCTTATGCCAGTTTCTCTCAGTGTTACAATTCTGTCTACAATTTCTTTCTGAGGATTGGTAAAGAACTTTTCACCAAGATGCAGCTTTTTTCTGTCTTCACAAAATTTCTTTACCATGAGAGGAAAACCTTGAAGAGGTTCAGTTGTAATAATTTGGTTTACTGCATCTTTATCTAAGGTGACTTGAATATCATTTTTATCCAATATCTCCTTTTTTCTGTAGTTACATTCAGCTGATGCTGCTATATCAATATTATGTTTCTTCCTATAGACTTTCAAGATCTCCTCTTTTTCTTCACTAGAGAGGACAGAATCACAGTCAAGGAGAGTTTCATCACCAACCTGTGCTCCATACAGACTTCTGCATGCTATAATGATCCAAGCTTGTGATGGCATAGTTCTGTCTAATAGAAACTTATACAATTCTTTAAACTTATCTACCTCCATGTCATCAGACTGATCCAAAATGTACAAGACCTTGGCGTTATCAAACTCCTCTTTAATGTCCTTCTTTGATGTCACCATGACAGGAAAGTATTGATGATGATCTTCACACCTGGAAGCTATCTCTAAACACATCTTAGATTTCCCAGTACCTTCTCTGCCTTTTAGGATGACAATTTTATGTTTTCTGAGTTTCACCATGGCTCTATCAACAGCTGATATCTGGACATAAGTATCATCTTCCCTATGTTGTAAAACCTCATCATATGATGATTCTGAAATATGTATGAAATAAATTCATATTTAAATCGACCTGTTTTGAATTTAATATTGCTTCTTTACATATACTATCAAAGCTATGAAAGATTCTCAAACCAGTTGTCCATTTGGTTTTGGGTGTAAACACATATGATTTCTTCTTTATATTATGTTCATAACTGTGACAATGCACATTGTCCCCAAATTTTGATTTTTGTTGGTCTAATAAATGTTTTTATTTGAATATTTAACCTTTATTGAGGTCTTTGTTTTCTTTTTGTTCTCCTGTACAGATTTGACTAGCTGAATTAAGGTGGGACGATACCAAATGACATATATCCAGATTTTAATGAAAACTGGTAGACACATAGTTCTTTGTGATATACATCCATATATGAAATAAATAAAAAGCTACGCCGAGCGCAGCATGATACGACCGCAACAAGTTGAACCCTGTACGTTGGAGGCCCAGTATGGGTAGTCCATTGCTTTGGTCACATGAAGCCCATGGTGGACTTACAAAGCTTTTTGACACATGCATCCTGTGGTGGACTTAAAAATCATTTTTGACACATTTATATTTACATCAACATCTAATACAAAAAGCCTTATTTATATACATGTATTAATTTACAATTTTGGCCCTTTGACCCCTAATGCCTCAAAAACAGTTAAAATATTGCAAATCCGATTAAAAAATAAGGCAGAAATATTCACAAGGAATCCAATGAAAAAAAGATTTTGAAAATCGGACCACAAATAAAAAAGTTGATTTTATGGACGTGGCCTGTCTTTAGCCTCCCTGTAGCAATGTAATGGTGAAATACATATCAAAATTATTGACACATTCAGTAGATAGAATTTAAAGGCATATTGTCTACGAAAAAATAATTTTTTGTAAAACCAAACAAGTGTGGCCACTAAAAGTATGTCTCGCCTGCCGGCACCATCACTAAAATCAACCACCTAAGCTTTCATTTCTTGATATAAAAACAAATCGTGTCTGTATAACCAGTATCAGATGCCTAGCTATTATACTTTTCAAGCAATTTATTGTCCACACAAGTATTGCAAAAAGTTTTCTGTCTGAAAAAAAAGACCTAAGTTCACAGAGTCACTGGACCCTAAAAATGGGATCATGGTCACATGGCATGGAGACTGTTACGTTAACCATAACCTCAACTGTCTGTATACCCAATATCAGATGTCTAGCTGTTATACTTTTCCAGCAATTCATCGTCCACAAAAGTCTTACAAAAAAGTTAACAGCCTGAAAAAAGACCCAAGTTTACAGAGTCACTGGAGCGTGAGAATGGGGTCAGGGTCACACAGCATGGTGACAGTTGGGTAGACCATAACCTAACTGTCTGTATACTAAATATCAGATCCCTAGCTATTATACTTTTCCAGCAATTCATCATCCATAAAAGTCTTACAAAAAAAATTACAGCCTGAAAAAAGACCCAAGTTCACAGAGTCACTGGAGCGTAAAAATGGGGACAGGGTCACACGGCATGGTGACAGTTGCGTAGACCATAACCTGAACTGTCTGTATACCAAATATCAGATGCCTAGCTATTATACTTTTCCAGCAATTCATCGTCCACAAAAGTCTTACAAAAAAGTTTATGGCCTGAAAAAAGACCTAAGTTCACAGTCACTGGAGCATGAAAATGGGGTCAGGGTCACACGACATGGTAACAGTCCCGTAGACCATAACCTGAACTGTCTGTATGCCTAGCTATTTTACTTTTCCAGCAATTCATCATCAACAAAAGTCTTACAAAAAAATTACAGCCTGAAAAAAGACCCAAGTTCACAGAGTCACTGGAGCGTGAAAATGGGGTCAGGGTCAAACGGCATGGTGACAGTTGCGTAGACCATAACCTGAACTGTCTGTATACCAAATATCAGATGCCTAGCTATTATACTTTTTCAGCAATTCATCGTCCACAAAAGTCTTAAAAAAAAGTTTACGGCCTGAAAAAAAACCTAAGTTCACAGAGTCACTGGAGCGTGAAAATGGGGTCAGGGTCACACGGCATGGTGACAGTTGCGTAGACCATAACCTGAACTGTCTGTATACCAAATATCAGATGTCTAGCTATTATACTTTTCCAGCAATTCATCGTGCACAAAAGTCTTACAAAAAAGTTTACAGCCTGAAAAAAGACCTAAGTTCACAGAGTCACTGGAGCGTGAAAATGGGGTCAGGGTCACACGGCATGATGACAGTTGCGTAGACCATAACCTGAACTGTCTGTACACCAAATATCAAATGCCTAGCTATTATACTTTTCAAGCAATTCATCGTCCACAAAAGTCTTACAAAAAAGTTTACAGCCTGAAAAAAGACCTAAGTTTACAGAGTCACTGGAGCGTGAAAATGGGGTCAGGGTCACACGGCATGATGACAGTTGCGTAGACCATAACCTGAACTGTCTGTATACCAAATATCAAATGCCTAGCTATTATACTTTTCAAGCAATTCATTGTCCACAAAAGTCTTACGGCCGCCGCCGGAAAGTAATACCTATGTCTCGCCTTCCGCGACTTTTCGTCGCAGGCGAGACAAAAATTGTCGTCAGACTATTCGTTTTGTTTAATTGGGTAGATACAAATGTTCAAAATACCACTAGGGTACCTTATTACTTCAAAAATTGAAAAATATATAATATTTGTAAAGCTTTACAAAAATTCATATTCATGAGATGTAGATCAACCCCTACAAAGTGCGACACGACAAAAATGTTTTTGCGTGACAACAGTAAGGTTTTTGCGGTGATAGGTAAATTTTACATACGACAAAAATGAAAACCTATCAATTATCAGTGTCTTAATGAACGAAATAGGTCTTTAAAAAGTATTGACATTTAACCCTGTATTCTAACGAATCGGTAGGTATATTTTTTTAAATAAAAACGTTTAATAAAGACGAAAAAATATAAGATTTCCATCTTGTAAGCCTTGTTTTTCTACCTTCAGACGATTTATGACAAGGAACCTCACTGTAATGCAAGTTTATCTATACATATATAGACTTTACTTATTTGCCAAAACTCATGACTTGGAATCAGTCTTCTGTCACAAAGCAAACGAACAAAAATGCCAACCAAAATATTTTATTTTGGTAAGGTTTTTTCGTGTGTTACCTTTTGCTATATAAGGTTTTTTAGTGTGTAGGCGACGGTTTTTGATGAACGAAGCAACTGTTTTTTCGGGTTAAAGTTGATTTTTTTTCGGTTTTAAATTGGACTTGAAAATACATATAAAGAGCTTTTGGTTGTTTTTTTATCAAATAAATAAACTACAGACTGATAAATGGGTATTTCACTGTTAGTTTTATAACGAATGCGTGCAACAAATATAAAAATCTGTACAAGAATAGTATTCAAATATTGTACAGTCGATTTATATAAAACTTAAGAAATTACTGTAATAAAAATAGAAGCGGAAATACCGAACAATTTTATATAGGAAATGTTATTTTACATTTTCATTTCGTAAACCTCATGCATCTACATATTCAACAATATAAAAGAAGCACGGGTACCAATGGGAAATCCGTATTTATACATCCTAAATATAAATGTATAGACGTTGGGTCACATTTGTACACGTAGGTACATTTGAAAATTATGAATAAAACATTAGGTTAGTTTCACAATGAATGTACTTAATTCGTTAATAATACATGTAGTTGCTTTACCCCAAATCAACACAACTTCGGCTATCATGAAGATGAACATAAATCGCGGTGATAAAATGGGCATAAAAGGACAGTGAAGTGGAGGATCGCGGAAATGCCGGGGGGAAAGACCATTCGGGATGAGACTTTTCTCTGTTACTTCAAAAGGTTTAGCATAGGCGGATCCAGGGGGGGGCTGGGGTGCCCGGGCCCCCCTTTTGGCGGAAAAAAATGGTTGAATATATAGAAAATCATTGAAGCGTGACAAAAGCGGCCCCCACTTAGGCCAGTCAGTAGGCCCCCTCTTTTCAGAATTTCTAGATCCTGGGGCGGCCTCTGTATAGAGATGGGTAGGAGCGCCCGGACAATTAACCTCCTGCATGGCGATCCTACGGGTTTTTCTTTTAACGGGACCTGCAGCTGGGTTATTTAACACTGGGTATGAATGTGGATTGCGATCAGGTTTTTCACCTAAGATTATGGCGTGACGACCCCGGGTCTCCCGATACAGCGAGTACGGAGTGATATGATTTTCACGGAGCAATCTAAAATTGTCGAACATGATGTTAGATATGTTGTTGTCAACGGAGTATATATTGGGCCTTATTGTCAGCAAATTTGGGCTAGTAGTAAAACAAAAAAACTCTTTGGACGACTTTTTCAATTTGTTAATTTGGAAGTGATCGTCCACAGATTTTTTGTTTTACTACATAAAAAGCCCAAATTTTCTGGGCATGGAGTCCAATATATATTCAGTTGACAACAACATACATGTCTGCTATAAACTGTTATGAATAAATGATATAAGATAAGTTTGACCAATACCTTCATTTTGACAATGTTAGATTGCTACGTGAAAATCGTATCGCTCCGTAGTCGCTGTATCGGGAGACCCGGTGTGGACCCCGGCTTTCATTACGACAGGTCTGCCCCATTCAACCACCTGAGGCACATACCTCAGCCGTTTCGAGGGCAAAGCAGACTTCCCACATGTCAGGTCTCTGCGCGCTCATAAGTGGACTTTTTCCGCGCTGCTACAGGCCTATTCGCCACCAGGAACCCGCACGGGGGATTAAATATTGGTTTAAGATTGAAATTGTTTTAGATTTTAAAATATAAGATATAAGTATATATTAAGCATAAATTAATACAATTTCAAAAGCATTCATGGATTTTGTTTTAGTGTAAAAGTTAAAGGGCGTACTTTCGATTTTTGTAAAAATTACATTGAGGTCATTGTATTAATAAAAAATCAACTGAATTCTTGGTCAGTAATACAACTGATACTAGCGGTGGGTGTATATTTTTCGTTTTTTTAATCGTTTTCTCCGAAGGGAAAATATTTGACAGGGACATAATTATTTGATTTTTACCCCCTTTTGGCCCCTAATTTCTAAACGAAAAAAGAGGGGACACACAAAATCAAGCCTACCCTTTTTTTATGGCAAGTGACATTACTGTAAAGTTCCATAGCATTTGATCAAGCACAACAAAAGTAATTATGGAAACTAATTAAAAAATCGGTTTTTGGTCAATTTTGGGCCCCTTATTTCTAATCGGAATTATAAAATGATCCATAAGGAAAGGTGCACATCTTCAATATATCAGTAATCACTGTGTAATATTTCAAAAAGATCCAGTGTTTAGCTTTGAGATTCTGATTACACAAGACAGGCACTCCCACAGTGCGACGGACGGACGGACGGAGGCGGACGGACGTATAGACGGACGGAGTGACCCAATTACTACACATGTTTTCTCATACGTAGACGCAGGTAAAAACCTAATTATAAGGAGGAAACCGTCGCAGTCTTAAGCTGTGTCACTCAAAAACCGTCACAGCTTCCCGAACAAACCTTACAGTATTCACGAAAAAACCGTAACGTGTTTGGAGGAAAATGTAAATTACTTCAAGGTATCTTTATAA
Source organism: Arcuatula senhousia (assembly GCA_963971305.1). NCBI lineage: Eukaryota > Metazoa > Mollusca > Bivalvia > Mytilida > Mytilidae > Arcuatula > Arcuatula senhousia. The sequence goes on along the minus strand of OZ020304.1, from coordinate 19,205,808 downwards.
ATATTTGTAAGAAAGATACTAAACGTTTCAGATTTGACAAAAGAGTCACAAAAACTTTTTTGGTTCATTTTTACAATTGTTTTTTGACGAAATAACGATATTTTTGAAAATGGTAACAATGTTTAATTTTGACAATTAAATGATTTGAATTGTGTCAATATTCATTAGGTATATGTTCGGTACATTTTTAAAAACACTTGACATATTTTTTTACGAATCAATTAGTCTATAAACTAAACTGACCTTGAAAAAGTCAATATCGTCTTAATTTTCCTCTGTTTTTCCCACAATGCAGTTAGGAGATCATCAAAAACCTTACTGTTGTCACGCAAAAACAAATTTATCGTGTCGCACTTTGTAGGGATTGTAGATGAGCTGTAAGCATGCGCACTATACTTTCTTTGATTGAAAACTTCCATAGTTCTTCCACTTGGTTCATTATCTGTTTCTCGAAGTTTTAGCTTGGAAGAAAATTAAAATGGTAACCGATAATAAGAGCTACTTAATGAATAAAACTGACAATTATTGCCTGTATTAAGTTTTGAATGCGATTTAAAAGGTAAACACGAAAAATATTGGTATTTTTTCAACATATCAATGTATTTGGGGACAAAACCCGAGATTCCGATTAGTGTCCGCGTTAAAACTACTCAGTCTAAATCTGTGTCAATGTGACGTAATGCAGGTAAACAAAATATCAATTAATATTGTCGAGCTATTTTGATTAAAAAAAATAACTTTTGAGGCGAAATTTGTGGCAAATTTGTTTTTCAATATTCATTTTATTGCATTTCGGTCTAATTGACACAAAAAAATTGGGGGGTAAAAAAATGAGTTTGCCGTAGACAATATGCCTTTAATGATGAATTCAATAAAAAAAGAATTTTCAAAATCGAATGAATGATAAACATTCTAAAACAGGTTTATCGATACACCCTTTTTAGCCCTTTTTGGACCTTTTTACTAAAACAGAAGGGGCCACAAACCCCAAATGCAAAACCAACATTCCTTTAGTGGATATAATCATCATATTAAAACTTCATAACAATTGGCAGGCCCACTACAACTTAATTTTTGGTTTGAATGACAAACTTTTAAAACAGCGTTTTTGGCCCCTTTGACCCCTAAATTCTCAAAAACGGTAAGAGATATTGCAAATCTGATTGAAAGACGCAGTCAGGGATTTTCACAAGGATTCCAATGAAAAAAAGGTTTTGAAAATCGGACAACAAATAAAAAAGTCAATTTTTTGGGTGTGGCCACTTTTTGACCCCCAGTAGCAATGTAACGGTACAAGATACATCAAAGCTGTTGATTCATTGTCCACAAAAGTCTTACAAAAAAGTTTACGACGCCGCCGCGGCGGCGGCTTTCAAAATGTTTACATTTTGTTGACAGCATTTATTGAGGAATACAATAAAAAAATAATGATCAAAATCGGATGAAAATTTAACATTCTACAGACGTTTTGTCAATATACCCATTTTTGCCCCTTTTGGCCCTTTTTTCTTAAACGGTAAGGGCCAGAAACCCAAAATGCTATACCAACCTTCCTTTAGTGGTTATAAACATCATATCAAAATTTTATAACAACTGGTCAACCACAACTCAAGTTATCGCACGGAAACCAAAGTGTCTACAGACAACGACAACAACGACGACGACGACAACGACGACATCGCCATAACATAATACGATCGCAAAAATTTTGCGGTCGTATAAAAATGGGGGTCACGGACTTCGTTTTTCAAATAAATGCATTTGAAAACTGCATTTTGGGTGGGAAATTAACAAAGACAAATAGGAAAAAAAGAATTTCAACACCAATTATTTTTACTTTTTATACACAAAAAAGGACTTACGATTTCCAAATTTTGACCAAAAACTAATATGATATTCCTTGGAAAATTTGCGATACAATGATGTAAAATAAAGGATATGTCACAGACTTCGTTTTTAAGGTACGGACTCCTGAACATCACCTTTACGCGAAAAGCGCAATAGAATCTAACTAAAATTGACGTTGCTTTTCACAATGTTCAGACGGATTTTTCAGTGTACAGGTAAATTTTATCGGTAACGTCTTTTCTAACGTAACGTCCCACCTTAACATGACAGGTGTTGCAACAAGAAGAAAATACTTACCCTTCTAACATGTCCAAAGCACCTGAGTTCAGTCTCGTTACAACTTCAGTTTGCTCTGTTGATTTTTATTCAGTCGTTTTTGTGTTTTTATGATGTCCATTTCTTCATGCTGTTTGTGTTGGTGTTCACTGGCTTGTTTTTTTCCTTTCAGACTTAAGACATTTTAATACCCTATTGGTCTGTCTCTACTTCTATCAATACCACCCTTTTTCTTTAACTTTGCCACTGCTTTAATTCATTATTGTATTTATTATCAAATGTAAATGGTGTTGTTATAATGTACAGATATATCTTTGATTCTTGTACTGCAATTCCATTTTTTTTTACCTCAAACATTCTTGGTAGGAAACTCAGCCTATACCTTTTCCAATTCAAGATAAATATATCATTTAAAACTTGAATACAAATTATGATAATATCTTTATTTCTTTACATGTTTAAACTTAAATGCATTATAATTAAACAAACCTGATGGTAAAACCTTCAATCTAAATCCATGACTTTGAACAGTTTGATCGTCAGCTGTCATAAAACAGATATAATCTCCTGAGTCTCCAATTGTAGCATTTTCTATCAAATAGGTAGTGGATCCATTTTGAGGCAAGGATTTCAGCTTCAGATCAGGGAGCAGCTGTACTACCCTGACCCATTGAACTGACAATAAGCTTCTCTTGCTGTCTGGTGCAGCTGTAAATTTAATACTTTCTCCACTGTAACCTTTAATAAAGTCTCTTTCTGAAGGGATTTCTGAAAAATAGAAAACAATAAACTTAATATTGTTTTATGCTTAACATGCATTCATGATTCGAAACATTATCCTATTTTATAAATTGCATGTGATAACAAGCATGTTAATAGTTCATATCGGGAAAAGCCCAAACACTAACCCAGTGCACCATATGTGTTTCAAATTCATGATTTGTAACTAGATCAACATTGAACTTTGATGCAAAAGATTTGAAGAAAATATCTCACACAAGTTTTGAGAAAATTGAAGTTGAAAATACATTGAATTCTATGGGAAACTTGTCTGTTTGTACCTGGGTAGGTACAAATGGAACAATTGTAAGTTTTTGAGGTGTATAAAAATCTAGTACATAATTTTTATTAGTAGATAGAATTGAGTGAAATTTAGCACTGTGATCAATTGATAACACATCAGCATTTCTCAGACAAAAATTTTGTGATATGATAAAAGATGTACACATAATTTCAATTTTTCATTCAATTGCCATATCTGGAAATCTACAAATAAAAATTGTGATAACAGGCAAAAATGGGACATCAACTTTGCATTTTGCAACCTATTTCGGGTTCTATGAACCCATTCTATAGAATCAACTAGAGGCTCCCAGGAGCCTGAATCGCTCACCTGATCTCTTATGCCAAAGTTTGAATAAATTTCACAAACTTTCAAGTATACAAAGTTGCAAAACAATCCTTTCAGTGGTTTCAGAGAAGATTTTTGGAAATCAGTTTAAATTAATAGAAAAAACAGTTAAAGGGCAATAACTACTGTAAGGACCTTTTGATGCTGAACAAAAAAATTTGCTTCCGATTTTCTTTATCTCTTATACTTTTTGAGTTTTAAGCCAAAAACAATGGTTTGACCCCCCCTGTTCTATTTTTAGCAACGGCGGCCATGTTGGTTGGTTGACATGTATATAATTCACAAACTTGGTAGAGGACATCCTAAAGATCATGTATACCAAGTATCAATGCAATCCCTTCAGTGGTTTAAGAGAAGAAGATTTTTGAAAATCAGTGTAAATTCATGGAAAAAACAGTTAAAGGGGAATAACTCTTAAACGGCTGATCTGACAATTTAGACCCTGAACTCATTTTCGTAGATCTTAATGAGCTAAACAATTCTGCAATGCTAACTTTTCCTCTAGCTCTAACGGTTTTCAAGAAATTGTCCAAAAACTGCAAAAATGGTCAATTTTGATGATTAAAGGGCAATAACTCCTATAAGGAGTCGTTTCACAACCTTGACTCAATGAAAAGATTCGTAGAGCTTTTGATGCTGAACAAGGTAAGTTGCTTCGATTTTCTCTATCACTTATACTTTTTGAGTTTTAAGCCAAAAACAGTGGTCTGACCGCCGTGTTCTATTTTTAGCAATGGCGGCCATGTTGGTAGGTCGACATGTATATAATTCACAAACTTGGTAGAGGACATCCTAAAGATCATGTATACCAAGTATCAATGCAATCCCTTCAGTAGTTTTAGAAAAGAAGATTTTTGAAAATCAGTGTAAATTCATGGAAAAAACAGTTAAAGGGGAATAACTCTTAAACAGCTGATCTGACAATTTTGACCCTGAAATCATTTTTGTAGATCTCAATGAGCTTAACAATTCTGCAATGATAACTTTTCCTCTAGCTCTAACCGTTTATAAGATATAGTCCAAAAACTGCAAAAATGGTCAATTTTGATGATTAAAGGGCATTAACTCCTATAAGGAGTCGTTTCACAACTTCGACTCAATGGAGAGATTCGTAGAGCTTTTGATGTTGAACAAGGAAGGTTGCTTCGGATTTTCTCTATCTTTTATACTTTTTGAGTTATAAGCCAAAAACAATGGTCTGACCCCCCTATTCTATTTTTAGCAACGGCAGCCATGTTGGTTGGTCGACATGTATATAATTCACAAACTTGGTAGAGGACATCCTAAATATCATGTATACCAAGTATCAATGCAATCCCTTCAGTAGTTTTAGAGAAGAAGATTTTTGAAAATCAGTGTAAATTCATGGAAAAAACAATTAAAGGGGAATAACTCTTAAACTGCTGATCTGACAATTCAGACCCTGAAATCATTTTTGTAGATCTCAATGAGCTTAACAATTCTGCAATGCTACCTTTTCCTCTAGCTCTAACGGTTTTTAAGATATAGTCCAAAAACTGCAAAAATGGTCAATTTTGATGATTAAAGGGCATTAACTCCTATAAGGAGTCGTTTCACAACTTCGACTCAATGGAGAGATTCGTAAAGCTTTCGATGCTGAACAAGGTAGGTTGCTTCGGATTTTCTCTATCTCTTATACTTTTTGAGTTATAAGCCAAAAACAATGGTCTGACCCCCCTGTTCTATTTTTAGCAACAGCGGCCATCTTGGTTGGTCGACATGTATATAATTCACAAACTTGGTAGAGGACATCCTAAAGATCATGTATACCAAGTATCAATGCAATCTCTTCAGTGGTTTCAGAGAAGAAGATCTTTGAAGAAAAGTTAACCGACGGACGACGGACGACAGACGACGGACGGACGACGGATGCTTAACGATGACAATAGCTCACATGACCCTTCGGGTCAGGTGAGCTAAAAATGAATAAAAGGTTTTTAAGCAACAAAGAAAATTCTAGCTATTTGTGGAGTTGAACTATTCATGACCTCTTTATGAAACAGCACCAAGAAAATTGCTTAGTTTCAACAGACCAAAAACAGATAAGCTTATTTAAACTTTTTTCTATAAAATAAAAACACATTGTTGCCAAATTAACATGATTAATATGTTCTGAAAAAAAATTTAAATACCAAAGTAGATATGTTAAAAGAGGTCAATATTATGCGGTGGTTCAATAAATTTTAAATCAGATAGGTCAATGTTAGAAGGTAAATAAATTTATTTTCAAATTAAATTAACATTTTCATTGGTACCTGCAATCACAAATGATTAGTTTATGGTTTACAGATGATTTTTTAAATTTTGGTTGCAATATATTTAACAATTGTTTGCTGGTTGCCTATCTTGACATTTACACTCTTAAAGCATCCATGCCGACTTTTAAGTCCTCTATCGGCAAAAGATGAAGTAGACTGTAGGTTTGAAATCTGTCCACCTGTCATGCCTGTCTGTCTGTCAGTCACACTTCAGTTTTGCACACTTTTTTTTTAGAGAATGAAATATTTAAGTTATGTGAGTGTACCACGATGAGTTACAGATCAAGTTTAAGTTATGTGCCTGTCCTCAAATTTTTATGGGAGTTATGGTCCTTTCAATTCTGAAAATTCACTCAAATTTCAGTTTTCAACACTTTTTTCTTAATATTTACAGAAAATGAAATGATTTTGGGTATGTGAGGTTACCATATTGAGTTACAGATCAAGCGTTGGTTTGCAAATTTCAATGGGAGTTATTGCCCTTTGAACTTTGAGAATTCACTGAAATTTCAGTTTTCCGCACTTTTTTTCTGAATGCTTATTGATAATTAAATGATCTTTTGTGAGTGAACCATAATAAGTTACAAATCAACTTTAGGTTCAGTTCCAGTCTGCAAGTTTTTACAAGAGTAATTGGACTTTGAACTTAAATAAATAAACTGTTAACACAGAGACATGTCTCGCCTGTCGCAACTGGACACAGTATAAAATGAAGTAAAAATCCTCCTTAAACTGATCTTAACTGATGCTTAAGCAGCTGCATACCAAATATAAATGGTGAACCATAACTGCTTTATATAAAACACTCATGACATAAGTAAAAAGTTTAAAAGTGTAAAATCTCAAAGTCAGTAGACTGTGACTGCAGGATCATACAGATAAAATACTTTTGAAACTGATCTGTACTGATGCTGATGCAACTGCATACCAAATATCAATGGTGTAACATTAAACAGACTTAAGAAAAAAGGTTAACCTCTGCCAAATCAGTGTAAAATTTCAAAGTCAGTAGACCGCGACTGCAGGAGCATACAGGTGAAATCCTTTTAAAACTGATCTGTACTGATGCTGATGCAACTGCATACCAAATATCAATGGTGTAACATAACTAGTTCACACAAAACAGACTTAAGCAAAAACTTTAACCAATTGTGGGCGCACCGCCGTCCCCGGAATCACCATACCTAAGTCTCGCCTTTTGCGACAGGTGAGACAAAAAAATGAAATTTCAGTGTTTACTTTTTACTTGGAAGCCACGGACTTCCAAAGTATAGTAATGATTTCAGAGAAATCCATCCACTTTTTTTCCCCCAGACTTTCCTGAGACCGTGTTATAACTTATTCTATTGTGCATTTGCTCTCCGATAGAAGTGTATATATTTTTTTGTCAATGAGCTTTCTTATCTATTCAAGCTTAACCCCTTTTTATCACTTGATTTGTTTATTTATTTCCTTTTAAATGATGATATAGCATTTGCTATATTTTTCATAACCTTTTAACAAGAGGCTCCCAGGAGCCTGAATCGCTCACCTGGTCTTGATGTTGACCCTATACTTTTGTAGAGCTAAATGAGCTGAACATTTAAGCAAGCAACAGCTTTTCTCTACCTGCAATAGTTTTCATTCTATAGGCCAAAAACACCAATTTTCACCTATAAGGGGCCATAACCCCTATAAGGAGTCATCTGACAACTTCGACCCTATGAAGACTTTTGTAGAGCTAAATGAGCTGAACATTTAAGCAACCAACAGCTAATCTCTATCTGCAATAGTTTTCATTCTGTAAGCCAAAAACATGAAAAATGGCTATTTTTCAGGGGCCGTAACCCCTATAAGGGATCATCTGACAACTTCAACCCTATGGAGAATTTTGTAAAGCTCAATGAGCTGAACATTTAAGCAAGCAACAGCTAATCTCTATGTGCAATAGTTTTCATTCTGTAGGCCAAAAACATGAAAAAATGCCATTTTTCAGGGGCCGTAACCCCTATAAGGGGTTATCTGACAACTTCGATCCTATGGAGACTTTCGTAGAGCTAAATGAGCTAAACATTTAAGCAAGCAACAGCTAATCTCTATCTGCAATAGTTTTCATTCTGTAGGCCAAAAACATGAAAAAATGCCATTTTTCAGGGGCCGTAACCCCTATAAGGGGTTATCTGACAACTTCGATCCTATGGAGACTTTCGTAGAGCTAAATGAGCTAAACATTTAAGCAAGCAACAGCTAATCTCTATCTGCAATAGTTTTCATTCTGTAGGCCAAAAACATGAAAAATGGCTATTTTTCAACTTTAAGGGGCCGTAACCCCTATAAGGGGTCATCTGACAACTTCGACCCTATGGAGACTTTTGTAGAGTTAAATGAGCTGAACATTTAAGCAAGCAACAGCTAATCTCTATCTGCAATAGTTTTCATTCTGTAGGCCAAAAACATGAAAAAATGCTATTTTTCACCTTTAAGGGGCCGTAACCCCTATAAGGGGTCATCTGACAACTTTGACCAAATGAAGACTTTTGTAGAGCTTTTGATGCTGAATCAGTAGCGTGGCCTCAGATTTCCTCTATCTCTTATACTTTTTGATTTATAAGCCAAAAACAGTAGTCTGACCCCCCTAGTCTATTTTTAGTAACGGCGGCCATGTTTTTTAACGGATTAAAAATCAAAACACAAGTTTGGTGCAGGACACCCTAAGGATCATTCATACCAAGTTTCATTAAATTCTGTTTGGTAGTTTCAGAGGAGAAGATTTTTGAAAAATTGTTAACAGACGACGACGACAGACGACGACGACGACGACAGACGACGACGACGACGGACGCCAAGTGATGGTAATAGCTCACATGGACCTTCGGTCCAGGTGAGCTAAAAACTACATTTTGTGTATCACTTTAGTCACATGTGCGATGAGGAAATATATTTTAGCTTGAATATACAAAGTAAATAGAAATTAAAACCATTAATGCTTTATATTAAAGCTGAAATAATTAAACTAATGATTTTCTCAGATAAAAGTTACCGAAAAATACATGTAGTTATTTCGATTTCATATCGTTGTAAGAAAGCATGATTCATACATTAATAAAGATATATTGCCTTCTTCTGTCAAAAAATTAAAAACCGAAACACAAATTGCTTGCCTTCGTTCAAATGTGACTTCCAAGAACACAGTACCAATGATACTTTGATTAATCTATACTACTAAAATAACGAAGTGTTTTTTGTTTGCCGGGTTGCAGCCTTAACAACAAATGCCACGACTTAGTTTCATATATCAAATAGTTGCGAGGTTTGTACCATAATACCTTTTGATTGGCATATATGCAGTTGTTTAGCACTTCGCGAATGATTAACCTAATTAACAAATTACTGAAACGCGACCGTCTTCGGTCCGGCATTACACAGGTGAAACCATTTACATTGTATAAGAGGTCCGTCTTCAGGGGCCCTCAGGTAATCCGGTGATTACCTTTTTATTATTATTTAATCAGTTGCTGCATTACCATCAATTAAGTATGTATATTTGCAATGACTTGCAGCGGATTTTTGCATTTCTCGAAATAAAAAGGCAGACTATAAAATATCCATAAGCCCTCATAAAACTTAAATAATCGTTCAGTTCTAAATTTTTGATGCTGACCCTTGCATGGTTACCCTTTATTCCATATGATCGATGGCAAGTAAATACAAAGACATCATACGGAGTTGGGGAGGGGATATCTTGGCATAAGTTTTGCTGAAGGTCGTTATCTCAGCAACTTTAAGTGGTAGAAGGTTGTTATTCAGTGGCGGATTCAGGAAGGGTAAGGGTTCTTTATCTGAGAATTTTACTTTTTTGTGGAAAAATTGGGGGGAAATGCTGTCATTTTCATGGCGGATTTTGCATTTTTTGTAATTCCGCCACCCTTTCTTAGACCCTAGATCCACCCCTGATATTCGGTCAGTGGAAACATCTTGAGTAGTACTGTGAAAGTACTTAAATTCGTGGGTATCAATTTTCGTGGTTTGACCAAATTTTGCAAGTTCGTGGATTCATAAATTCGTGGATTTTTTATTTTGAAGAAAAAAAAACGTATTTGTTGATCTGTTTACGATTTCAACACATGAAAGTGATCATTTTATTTGTATATTAATTTTAACTTTTTATTCTTAAATAAACATATGCCAGTTAATTTTCTTCCTTATTATGTAACTGCCAATGATGAATGTGTTTAAGAGCTTGATTATCTTATTAATTAAGCTGTAAAGGTGTAAAAAACACCTGGCAAGACTTAATTGATTTATGATGGTCAAAGGGATTAACATTGTTTAAATTATCCTAAGGGTGTTTGTATAACGATTGGGAACTTTTAATGGCTTCGGGTGACAGGACATGTTTATGATTTTGACAATTTAAAAAATATTTCAATTGATATTTTATGAACTCAGTATTTTTTTTTTATTACAAGAATGTTGAAAATGAACACTTTACAACAGAACATTTCAATGAACCGGAAGTGTATTTATTCTTAAAAAAAACAATAAAATCGTTTTAGAGTTTTGCCAAATAAACATTACAAAGTCTTTTCCAAGATATATTTAATGATTGATATTTTTAGCTAATATTCAAGGTATGTCTGTTCCCCAATAGCTTGAAAAACAATTTAAATAAACTTTACTGGCAATATAGTATCGGTCTACAAAGTACATATGTAGATCACATCCAAGATTTTTACCACAAAATAGCAATACCTACAAGTTATTATTTCGTTGGATTCTTAAATTCGTTGATCAGCCTACCCACGAAAACCACGAAAATTGGTACCCCACGAATAAAAAGGAATTCACAGTAATAGATATCCCTCACAAAAATAGATCACTTTGACCTATATTTCCTGTATGTTTGACTGTATGAATTTAACGAAGAGGAAATTCGCTGTCTGCAAACAAAGACTGACTATACATCGCATGACCTGCTTTGTACCAGTTACATTGCACTTTGTCTTTTTTGCGACACCCAATGTTATTTAAGAATGTCTTAATTGGTACATTATACATTATACCATGATTTTCAACGGGTTTCTTCTAGTATCTGTTGAAGATTCTGATAATGAACTGATAAGTTTATGCTTTGTTTGTTTCACTAATTTTTACTAGTGACTGAAAAATACTGCAGGCAGGGGACTATGTATTGTTTTGCAATACTCTTAGAATGCTTGTTGTATTTACTATAAAATAATTTTGCAGTAAAATTCTACTCCCTTGATATTTTTTTATATATATTCTTCTTGGACATATATGTATGATAAAGATTTATCATCACCATTAAGAATGTTCATAAATATTGTTGTTACATGTATTCAAGTAGGTTTTCAAATATGTTAGCTGTCATAATTTTCATGATAGAGGCATCCAAAAATGGCATTTTTTTATTTTCGTCATAGTCACAAAACGTGCTTCTGTACCATTTTGGTGACATTTGTTTTACAGAAGTTGTTGAATGAATAGTGAACAATTTGATTATTTCTTCAGTTTGCTCTTGTTTGCACTCAAACAAAGAATTTCAAATGAATCTGTCAAAAGGTGCCTGTTAAATGTTCGTTCAAAATTGGCAAAAAGCATTATACGATTAACAAGAATATGTCCAAAAGACATAATGCCCCATCTCCCAACCTTTATTTTTTTTCCACAATCACTAAAGCATCAACATGGTTGCTATTAAAGCACTTGTCAGTCAGAAAGAATGGACTTTAACTTAACCATTCTTCTATTTTTAGGTGGTCATTCATGCGGAAAATATAGGTCACTGCCAGCATCCGAAGCATGCATTGTGCTAAGTATCACTAGGTGCACCTACCATACCAATATAGTTGATGTGGCACATGTCAGTAAACAAGAGTTAACACTAAAGTATGTCTCGCCTGCCGGCACCATCAGAAACAATTATTCTTTCTTACTTCCACTATATTTTGAATTTACATGGATTTTCAGTTTCTGAGATCAAAAGATGTTTATAGAACTTAAACATTGCAAATATATGCAATAAAAATAATCAAAGTCACTCAACCCGAAAATCAAGGTCAAGGTCAAAAGATGGGGATGCAACTGTGCTTATTAAAGCTACTACTGGGGCATATGTATACCAAGTTTCATCAACCTAGGACCTATAGTTCTTGAGATATGGAGGTGCTCGCAAAACTTTTCCATTGCTTTTATATGTATTGAAAATTGTCAAAGTCACTCAACCGAAAAATCAAGGTCAAGGTCAAAAGATGGGGATGCAACTGTGGTAAGCTACTACTAGGGCATATGCATACCAAGTTTCATCAACCTAGAACCTATAGTTCTTGAGATATGGAGGTGCTCGCAAAACTTTTCCATTGCTATTATATGTATTGAAAATTGTCAAAGTCACTCAACCGGAAAGTCAAGGTCAAGGTCAAAAGATGGGGATGCAACTGAGCTAAGCTACTACTGGGGCATATGCATACCAAGTTTCATCAACCTAGGACCTATAGTTCTTGAGATATGGAGGTGCTCGCAAAACTTTTTCATTGCTATTATATGTATTGAAAATTGTCAAAGTCACTCAACCGGAAAATCAAGGTCAAGGTCAAAAGATGGGGATGCAACTGTGCTAAGCTACTACTGGGGCATATGCATTCCAAGTTTCATCAACCCAGGACCTATAGTTCTTGAGATATGGAGGTGCTCATAAAACTTTTCCAAAAAGTTAACGCCGCCGTCGCCGCCGGTAAAGTAACACCTATGTCCCGCTCTGCTTCGCAGGCGAGACAAAAAGGAATGATCTTTATCCATTCTTCTATAAGTGGTCATTCATGCAGAAAATATAGGTCACATCCAGCACCCAAAGCATGCATTGTGCTTTGCATCACTAGGTGCACCTATCATAACAATAGAGTAGATGTGGCACATGTCAGTAAGTGGGAATGGACTTTAATATAGGTCACATCCAGCATCCGAAGCATGCATTGTGCTAAGCATCACTAGGTGCACCTACCATACCTATTTGGTTGGTATGGCACTTGTCAGTAAGGAGGAATGGACTTGAACCATTCTTCTATAAGTGGGCATTCGTGCGGAAAATATAGGTCACATCCAGTATCCAGAGCATGCATTGTGCTATGCATCACTAGGTGCACCTACCATACCAATTTGGTTACTATGGCATTTGTCTGTGAGAAGGAATGGACTTTAACCATTCTTCTAAAAGTGGTCATTCATGCAGAAAATGTAGGTCACTGCCAGCATCCGAAGCATGCAATGTTCTTATCATCACTAGATGCACCTACCATACCAATATGATTGATGTGGCATTTGTCAGTAAGTGCAAATTTAGAAATATGGGATTTGGGACGGACATCCGAACGCACGGACGAAGGGAAGGACAGACAGACAAAAGGACAGACGAACAGACCTGAACACTATATGCACCTCTACTTTCGTAGATGGGGCATAAAAACATCTCGGACCCCCCAAAAAACTAAGTGAAAAAAAAATTTGTTTTCTGAAAGGTATCTGAGGCGATGTCTTATAGTGTTAACCACATGAAAAGAAATTTTAAAAAATGCATTGCCTGGTACACTTTTTTTTATCAAATTTTTTTCGGACTTAGTTTTTTTAAAGGTAGATAACAATTTCAGCCACATGACACATTTTGTCATTTTTAACCAAATTTATCGAAGTCAACTTTATATACAGATTCTTTTGATATTGATATTGCAGACATGTAGACTTAAGCATAGTTTAGAATAAATAGAAACACTTTTCCCTGTATAGAACAACTTAAAAAAAAATTGCTACCAAATGGGCCCAGAAGCTTATTTTTGGACTTTGACGATAATGGCCAAATGCCACTTTTTGAATGCCTCTATCATGGAAATTATGACAGCTAACATATTTGTAAATATTATTTCTAAGTGACAAAAAAGCATTCTTTTGGATCAATGATCAGAACTTTTGACTGGATTTATTTTGGGTCTGCCTTCATAATCTAAAATTGACAATATCTTCAATTTATCAATTATTCTTGAATAATACACCAATTTGACTCTTGAATTGCACTTTTTCCGCAACTCGAGGACAGTTACATTTATTTGTATTGTAACAAACTATCTTGTCACTTATAAAAATGCACTTTGTTTGAAATTGAACACAAGCATGTTCTTACAAATGTTGTCAAAAAATAGGAAATTTTCTATCAAAATGTGAGACTGACCTACTTCTGTGACTTGTAGCGATGTCATAAAGCATGAGCCGAGCTTTTTTTTATGATATGATTGACATTAAAGCCTTTTGTTAAAGTATATGGAAGTGAATTTGATTTAAAGAGCCTGCCTTAGACATAAAACAATGCTAAAATTCAAGTATTTTGATGTTTTTTTACAATTTGGAAAATTGCCAATGTCACCCCCTAGGGATGCTGGGTAATGGTTATTAAGATTTTTTAAATGTTCATCTATTTTGAAGGCAAAGGTTTTACCCTTTAAATATTTACTGTTCAATTTTTAATAATTTGAGGATAAATGGACCAAAAGAAACATTGAAATACATGAGGATTTGGAATTGTTCAAGCTGATTTTGTAAAGAAAGCAAGGAATACTGATGAGCCCTGTAGGTCGGCCATCTTGAATTTCCCGGAAAAAATATTTTGCCTCAAAAAGTCTTTCATGAAGGTCTTTTAGTTTAACCATCCCTTAGGTTGATATGAAAATATCGGTTTGGAACAAAATTTAGGATTTTGCATGGTTTTCTGGCAGATTGGCTATTTAGTGTTTTATTTTCCTGCCTCATTGCAAAAATCTCTGCAATATGAATATACAGCATACCCATATTCTGTAAACTGTTTTATTAATTGATATCCACTTTTAAAAGTACCCTGTTTGAGGACCAGAGTTCCTGGAGTTTCATCAAATGAGTAATTGTCAGATACAAATTTAACCTAGATTTTCATACCCATCTACGAAAGTATGGAGTTGTAATGTTTGGGTCCATTTATCCATCCGTTTGTCCATTTGTCCCAAATGTTGCAAAATGGGGCATTATGTCTTTTGGACATATTCTTGTTTTAATTTTCAAAGTGTCTAAAATCAAAAATGTTTGAAACACCAGATTTCTTTCCTATTGCACCTGGTATAGTTGTGCTTTTTGGCACCCTGTTCAAATGTTTTTTGTATGATTACTTTTCTTTCAATATTTTTACAGCATAACAAAATTAAGCCATTAATTGATATCCCCTTTGATACTTTTTATTTTCACAAATGCTATATGGTTCATAGTCTATTCTGATTTATTGACTATGAACATATCTATAGAAGTCATGCAAGATAATTTCTTTGTGAAATTTGTTAAATAGATAACACCAACACTTACTTTGAACATGTAAGGTAATTCTGTTTGATGTCTCTGGAAAAAATGGAGAAAAGTCTGTCAAATGCTTAAGTACTTGGCTTCTTGCTAATTTTGAGGACAATGAGTTGGCATTGTTGAGTGGTAGTGGCAACCTGTTGGTCAAAATACATCTGTGTTCTCCAGTGTCTGTAGGACTAAGCTGTTTACTTTCACCTCTCCAGATTCCTGATATTTCGTCAAGTCGTTTTCTGTCGTTAATGACCGATTTAACAACAACATATGACCTTTCTCTCTTTGGTGACACTTTTACCATTTTTACTGACTTGACTCCTATCCTTGATCTGATTTTACAGTCAACTGACATGGTTCCTCCCTCAATGACATGATAAACATGGTTGTTATCATCTCTATGTATGACGTGATTCTCATCAATGTTTACTGTCATTTCAGTTACATGTGGCCTAACTACAAAAAATAAGATACTAAATCAGCATTTGTTTTATAGATGAAGCACTTAAGGCTATTCTAAACCATTATCATTCATGCTCTGATAAATAACTATTTGTTGTGATGGTGGTATTTAATACATGTGCTTTTATTAGACAGCAATCATACATAAACAAAATACAGTGACCTGCTTTAATATCGAAAAATAAGTCAACCTTGAAGGTGAATCTTTTAGATTAAAACCAATAGTTGTTATTAACCACATGAAAATTTTCTGTTAGAAAGTTCTAATTAAGGAGAAAGAAAGAACAGTACAGTTTTATATAGTTTATTTATAGAGACAACATAATTTAAAGGAGACTAAGTTAAAGTGTTTCGTTAATCTCAAAAATTATGTAAAGATTAATAAACATATATTATTGTTCCTATCACTGTAACTTTTATATACATGCTCATTTATGAGCTTTCTTTCAATAAACATTTCTGTTTCTGTTTCATATTCTAGAAGCTGATTTTGGCAATGTTGTACAGTGTTTTTCATCCAGTAATGTACAATACAAAGTTATTGTTTTTAAAAAAAATATATACATAAAGCATTCAATTCAAGTAAACCAATTTCAATGCTGGTCAGTAAGGTCCCCACCTTGAACATTTACCTATTGGCCTTAAAATAAATAACAGACTTTCTTTCTCAGAAGCAACGATATACATGAAAGTGTCATGAAATTCTAATAAGACTTCAAAAGTTATGCTAAGAGGAAACATGATTATTATGGATGGATGGATGGATATGCAAATTCTTGACTTCCCAGTTTTGAGTAGAACCAAAAATTGTTTTGTAAATATATAATGCCTTCAATTTTATCTACTTACAATCTACTAGCAGCACAATCAATAAAACTGAAAAAAAGAGACCACAAGTATTAAAGAATTGCATGAACTTTTGACAAGGCCAAAAAAAAGTTGTAAAAAAGTTGTGTGATTAGGGTTATTACTCTAGCAAAAAAATTATACAAACTGTTAAGTTTGGTGTGTGTTTTTTTTTTGTCTATTCAGCAACGAGGGCTAAAGTCAGAAATGTCCCCATTATTCCAATGTAAAACAAAATGCTCCCAGGAGCCTGAATCACTCACCTGGTCCTTAAGCCATTAGGGTCTTCTGTAAGGGGTCATCTTCCACCCAATGGAGATTTTTGTGGAGATTAATTAGCTCACAGTTTAAGCAAGCAACAGCTCTTTTCTGTCAGCAATAGTTTTCATTTCAAGGGCAAAAACATGAAAACAAGAGGCTCCCATGATTCTGAATGGGTCACCTGACATAGATGCTTTTTTTTAACATTATTGAAAGGGATATAAGTTTAATGAGGGGTCATCTGACAACATCAATTAAGTGAATGCATTAAAGTGCTAAGTTCAATCAGCTGAACATTTGAGCAATCAAAAGCCGTTTGCCAGTTTAAAGTTATAAACATTTATTTTTACATTTAAGGAACCAAAACTCCTATAAGGGGTCATTTAAAAATTCCATTATATTGAGTTTTTTGTAGGGCTTATACTGTAGTTTAAAGCTTTTTTCTAGATTTAATAGTTTGCAATACATTTAACAGACAATTTTGACGCTCTATTTAAAGGGGAATTAACTAAGCTCCTAAAATTAAGGGTCCTACAATTTTATCTTATTACAGATTTTGTAGATCATGACATGCTTAACAGCAAGCAATTTAATTTTCTCAAATATCTTTAATAGATTTTGGGATATTGAGCTTAACAAGTATAAACTTTGAAAAAAAAATCTAGAATACAAGAGGCTCCCAGGAGCCTGAATCGCTCACCTGACATATGTGCCTAAAGTAAAGGTTATAAGGCAAAATCTATTTAACATTGAAAGGGTCATAAGATTAATAAGGGGGGTCATCTGACAATATGGTGGATCTAAAGGTGCTGATCACTTTTGTTCTCAATCAAAATCTAAAAATCTGTCACCCTTTTTGAGTTATTTGCAAAAAAATGCAGTTTAACCTAATGTTCTAACAGTGGCCAATCAAAAATCCCCACAACAGTTCTATACACCTAATAATAATAAACAATAATACCAAGTTTGGTTCCATTTGGACTTAAAGTGTCAGAGGAGTTAACATTTTCAATATAAGGAAATGCAGTTAAAATGCTCAATTTTGACGTTCCAAGGGCAATAACTCCTCAAAGGAAAGGTCCTACAACATTGACCCTGTTACATATTTTGTAGATCTTGATGTGCTTAACAATATGCAATTTAAATTTCTCAAATATCTAGTATAGTTTTCAAGATATTGAGCTAAACAGGTGCAAAATTTGCAAAACATCCACAAAAAGGGCAATAACTCCTACATGGGTTGTTGGATTTTCTTTAAAATTTCAGAGCTGGTAGATCTTGTGGTGCTGATCACTTTTGATCCCTATCAAAATTTTAAAATCTGTCACCGTTTTGGAGTTATTTGCAAACAAGAGGCTCCCAGGAGCCTGAATCGCTCACCTGACATATGTGCCTGAAGTAAAGGTTATAAGGCAAAATCTATTTAACGTTGAAAGGGTAATAAGATTAATAAGGGGGTCATCTGACAATATGGTGGATCTAAAGGTGCTGATCACTTTTGTTCTCAATCAAAATCTAAAAATCTGTCACCCTTTTTGAGTTATTTGCAAAAAAATGCAGTTTAACCTAATGTTCTATTTTTAGCCACAGCGGCCATGTTTTACGACCAATCAAAAATCCCCACATCAGTTCTAGACACCTGATGCTAGTTATCAACTATACCAAGTTTGGTTCCATTTGGACTTAAAGTGTCAGAGGAGTTAACGTTTTCAATGTAATGAGGAAATGCTGTTAAAATGCTAAATTTTGATGTTCTAAGGGCAATAACTCCTAAAAGGAAAGGTCCTACAACGTTGACCCTATTACATATTTTGAAGATCTTGATGTGCTTAACAATATGCAATTTAAATTTCTCAAATATCTAGTATAGTTTTCAAGATATTGAGCTAAACAGGTGCAAAATTTGCCAAAAAATCCACAAAAAAGGCAATAACTCCTACATGGGTTGTTGGATTTTCTTCAAAATTTCAGGGTAGGTAGATCTTGAGGTGCTGATCACTTTTGTTCCCAATCAAAATTTTGAAATCTGTCACCGTTTTAGAGTTATTTGCAAAAAACTGCCATTTACCTCTATGTTCTATTTTTAGCCACAGCGGCCATGTTTTACGACCAATCAAAAATCCCCACATCAGTTCTATACACCTAATGCTAATAAACAACTATACCAAGTTTGGTTCCATTTGGACTTAAAGTGTCAGAGGAGTTAACGTTTTCAATGTAATGAGGAAATGCTGTTAAAATGCTAAATTTTGACGTTCTAAGGGCAATAACTCCTAAAAGGAAAGGTCCTACAACGTTGACCCTGTTACATATTTTGTAGATCTTGGTGTGCTTAACAATATGCAATTTAAATTTCTCAAATATCTAGTATAGTTTTCAAGATATTGAGCTAAACAGGTGCAAAATTTGCAAAAAATCCACAAAAAGGGCAATAACTCCTACATGGGTCGTTGGATTTTCTTCAAAATTTCAGGGTAGGTAGATCTTGAGGTGCTGATCACTTTTACCCGTGCCAGAATTTTGATATCTGTAGCCGTTTTTGAGTTATTTGCAAAAAACTGCATTTTACCCCTATGTTCTATTTTTAGCCATGGCGGCCATGTTTTACGACCAATCAAAAATCCCCACATCAGTTCTAAGCACCGAATGCTAATGAACAACCATACAAAGTTTGGTTGCAATTAGACTTATGGTGTCAGAGGAGTTAACGTTTTAAAAAGTTTACGGACGGCGGACGACGGACGACGAGTGATGACAATAGCTCACATGACCCTTCGGGTCAGGTGAGCTAAAAAGTTGATATTTTGGGCCTGGCTCCTCTTTGGCCCCCAAATGCAATAAGAAGCTTCCTTTAGTTTTGAAGCACTCATGCCAATAAACAACTGTACCAAGTTTGGCTGCAATTGTCAGAGGAGTTAACGTTTGAAAAAGTTAACGGACGAGGGACGGCAAGTGATGGCAATAGCTCACATGACCCTTCCGGTCAGGTGAACTAAAAACGGTTAACATTGGCCAATTAGTATAAAATCACAAAGTCACTAGAGTGACTAGACCATGACGACAGGAGCATTCAGATAAAATGCTTTTAAAACTGATCTGTATTGATACTAGTGCAACTGCATACAAAATTTCAATGGTGTACTACAACTGCTTCATGTTAAACAGACCTAAGAAAAAACGTTAAAATTTAGCTAAATCAATATAAAACCCCAAAGTCAGTAGACCATAACTGCAGGAGCATACAGATAAATGCCCCTGCCATTGATCTGTACTAATGCTAATGCAACTACATGCCAAATATCAATGCTGTACCAATACTGTTTCATGCTAAACAGAATTAAGAAAAAAGGTTAACATTGAACAAATCAATAAAAAATCACAGTCCGTAGACTGTGACTACAGGTGCATACGGATGAAATGCTTTTAAACTTATCTGTACTGATACATGTACTTAACAAACTGCATACCAAATATGAATGGTGCACCATGAGTAGTTCACACAAAAAAGACTTTTAAAAGCAAAAACTTTAATAATTGTGGACGCCGCTGCTGTCGCCAGAATCACCATACCTTAGATTCGCCTTTCCACACTTGTGGTAGGCTAGACAACAAGAGGCTCCTAGAAGCCTGAATTGCTCACCTGACATATTTGCCTGAAGTAAAGGTTATTAGGCAAAATCTATTTGACATTGAAAGGGTCATAAGTTTAATAAGGGGGTCATCTGACAATATGGTGGATCTTAAGGTGCTGATCACTTTTGTTCTCAATTAAAATTCAAAAATCTGTCACCCTTTTTTAGTTATTAGCAAAAAACTGCAGTTTAACCCAATGTTCTATTTTTAGCCACAGTGGCCATGTTTTACAACCAATCAAAAATCCCAACATCAGTTCTATAAGAGGAGGGGAAGGAGGAGGAGGAGGTATATAAAAGTCAGAGTTGTTGTCTTTCCAAGTCGGCTCTTTAAAAGGAAAAAATGAGTAACAGAAACAGACCTGAAAATGTATCCCACCATATGGGACTAGTACCTAAAGCTACATACAAAATCTCAAAAGCCTATGATTAATAGTTGCTGAGAAATCTGTGATGAAAATTTTCAAGCCTGAAAATTAAGTGAAAAAAATATAAGTTGGCTCGTTTAACAGGAAGTAGGTGATCCACAGACCTGAAAATGTATCCCACCATATGGGACCCCTACCTGAAGCTACATACCAAATATTAAAAGCCTACAATTAAAAGTTGCTGAGAAATCTGTGACCAAAATGTTCAACCCTGAAAATGAAGTGAAAATCTACGTCTGCTTGTTTAACAGGAAGTAGCTGATCGACAGACCTGAAAATGTATCCCACTATTAAAGACCCCTACATAAAGCTACATACCAAATATTAAAAGCTTCCATTTAGTAGTTGCTGAAAAATCTGTGACGAAAATTTTCAACCCTTAAAATTTAGTGAAAAAAGTCTAAGTCAGCTCTTTATACAGGAAGTAGATGATCAACAGACCTGAAAACGTATCCCACTATATGGAACCCCTACCAAAAGCTATATACCAAATATCAAAAACCTACAATTAATAGTTGCTGAGAAATCTGTTACGAAAATTTTCAACCCTGAAATTTAGTTGAAAAAGTGTAAGTCGGCTCGTTAAACAGGAAGTAGATGATCAACAGACCTGAAAACGTATTCCACCATATGGGACCCCCACCTAGAGCTACATACCAGATATCAAAAGCCTAGGATTAATAATAGCCGAGACATCTGTTAAGAAAATTATGATCACGGACAGACTGACGGACGGACGGACAGACCAGTCAAAAACATTATAACCTTCCCAACTTGTGTTGCGTGGGGTATAATAAACAATAATACTAAATTTGGGGAGTTAACGTTTTCAATGTAATGAGGAAATGTTATTTAAATGCTCAATTTTGATGTTCTAAGGGCAATAACTCCTCAAAGGAAATGTCCCAAAACGTCAACCCTGTAACATATTTTGTAGATCTTGATATGCTTAACAATATGCAATTTAAATTTTTCAAAAATTTTGTATAGTTTTCAATATATTGAGCTAAATAGGTGCAAAATTTGCAAAAAATCCACAAAAAGGGCAATAACTCCTACATGGGTTCTTGGATTTTCTTCAAAATTTCAGAGCTGGTAGATCTTGAGGTGCTGATCACTTTTGTTCCCAATCAAAATTTTCTTATCTGTCACCATTTTTGAGTTATTTGCAAAAAACTGCCATTTACCCCTATGTTCTATTTTTAGCCACAGCGGCCATGTTTTACAATTAATCAAAAATCCCCACATCAGTTCTATACACCTAATCCTAATGAACAACTATACCAAGCTCCAGCACCAACACTTTTGAGTTGGAGAATACATCAAAGCTTTCAATTATCCGTCTAAATTTCAAAATTGTCTAAACCCTAAGGTTCTTCCTACCCAAGACATAGGTTGAATATCTTAGTAATAATTTGGTTCCCCAGTTTGGTATTTTTGGTTATACTGTTCTATGCTCTTCATATTCATACAGTGTTTGGCATTTTCAATAGTTTTGGTAGAGCGCCTCTGATGAGTCTTGAATAGACGAAACGCGCTTCAGGCGTAGCAAAATTTATTGTCTGGAACTTTGTTGTCATTTGTATTTCGAACACACGTGAAGGTTAGCACTGCTGGTGGAGTTTAAATTCCCCGAGGTTAGCCCGCTCCGGCACCAACACTTTTGAGTTGGAGAATACCATACATGTGATTCTCCCGCCGGGAGACGAAATCTCCCGACCTTTTGATCTATCTCCCGTTCTCCCGACTTTTTGTGTAATCTCCCGCTTTTTCGAGACATGACAAAATTTTAGTTTAATAGACATTATTATTGTTCAGTCATAAAACATTTCCGGTGTTTTAGGGGTTTGTCAATTAGGCAAACGTTAATTTAACAGGTAAAGGTCTTAATAAAAGGTTTATTACCAAATTTGACCTGATGATTGTATTAACAGTTGGAGAATAATCAGTGAAGTCATGTATATTTGGCACATGCCAGCGTCCTTAATTGAAATGCAATTTTAATGAGCGTTGAAAATCTCCCGCTTTTTTGGACAATCTCCAGCCAAGAAAATCAAAATCTCCAGCTTTTTCATCACGGATCCGTCACATGTATGGAATACATCAAAGCTTTAAATTATCCGTCTAAATTTCAAAATTGTCTAAACCCTAAGGTTCTTCCTACCCCAGACATAGGTTGAATATCTTAGTAATAATTTGGTTCCCCAGTTTGGTATTTTTAGTTAAACTGTTTTATGCTCTTCATATTCATACAGTGTTTGGCATTTTCAATAGTTTTGGTAGATCGCCTCTGATCAGTCTTGAATAGATGAAACACGCTTCAGGCGTAGCAAAATTTATTGTCTGGAACTTTGTTGTCATTTGTATTTTGACTTTCTAAGGGCAATAACTCCTAAAAGGAAAGGTCCTACAACGTTGATCCTATTTACATATTTTGAAGATCTTGATGTTCTTAACAATATGCAATTTAAATTTCTCAAATATCTTGTATAGTTTTCAAGATATTGAGCGAAACAGGTGCAAAATTTGCAAAAAAATCCACAAAAAGGGCAATAACTCCTACATGGGTTGTTGGATTTTCTTCAAAACTTCAGGGTAGGTAGCTCTTGAGGTGCTGATCACTTTTACCTTGCCAGAATTTTGATATCCGTAGCTGTTTTTGAGTTATTTGCAAAAAACTGCATTTTACCCTATGTTCTATTTTTAGCCATGGCGGCCATGTTTTACGACCAATCAAAAATCCCCACAACAGTTCTAAGCACCCAGTGCTAATGAACAACCATACCCAGTTTGGTTTCAATTGGACTTATGGTGTCAGAGGAGTTAACGTTTTAAAAAGTTTAAGGACGGCGGACGACGGACGACTGATGACGGACGCCAACTGATGACAATAGCTCACATGACCCTTTGGGTCAGGTGAGCTAAAAACCTTATTTTAACCTTTAAAGGACTATAACCACTGTAAGGGGTCATCTGGCAACTTCAACCCTATGGAGACTTTTGTAGAATTTAATGAGCTGAAGGTGTAAGCAAGCAACAGTTTTTCTTTATCTGCGAAAGTTTTCATTCAAGAGGACAAGAACAAGAAACAAGAGGCTCCCAAGAGCCTGAATCACTCACCTGAACTACACAGATACATATATTTGTAGATATTATTGTGCTTAACCATATGTGATTTAAATTTATGAAATATCTTGGTTAGTTTTCAAAATATTGGGCTTAACAAGTGCAAATTTGGCAAAAATTAGGAAAAAGAACAATAACTCCCACATCAGCAGTCGGATCTTTTCAAAAAAATGAGGACTGGTAGATCTTAATATGCTGATCACTTTTGATTCTTGCACAATTTTGATATCTGAAACCAGTTTTGAGTTATTAGCAAAAAAATGAAATTTGCCCCTATGTTCTATTTTCAGCCATGGTGGCCATGTTTGTTTACGAATCAAAAATCTGAACGATAGTGTTGTAGCATATAAGCTATCAAACAGTGTGCCATGTTAAGATGCAGTTGGTCTTACCGTTTCAGACAAGACAGGGGAAAAGTAATGAACAATGGTACCGTTACCGTTTTTGAGTTATTTGCAAAAAACTTTTATTTGACCCCTATGTTCTATTTTAAGCCATGGAGGCCACATTTTTTACAAATCAAAAATCCGAACGATAGAATTGTAGCATTAATGCTATTAAACAACTGTGCCAAGTTTGGTTGAAGTTGGATGTATGGTGTCAGACAAGTTAATCTTCGAAATTAAGGGTAAAAGTAATGAAAAATGGTAAATTTTGACGCTTTAAGGGCCATAACTCCTAAAAGAAATGGTTCTACAGCTTTGACCTAATTACATGAATTGTAGATCTTGATGTGCTTAATCATATTCAATTTGAATTTTTGAAATATCTTGTATAGTTTTCAAGATATAGGGCTAAATAAGTGCAAAATTTTGAAAAAAATCCAGAAAAAGGGCAACAACTCCTACATCAGTTGTTGGATCTTCTTGAAAATTTCAGAGCAGGTAGATCTTGAGGTGCTGATCACTTTAACCCTATGCCAGAATTTTGTTATCTGTTACCGTTTTTGAGTTATTTGCAAAAACCTGTAATTTGACCCCTATGTTCTATTTTTAGCCGTGGCGGCCATGTTTTTCAACGAATCAAAAATCCCCACGCTAGTATTATACTACCTATGCTAATTAACAACTGTGCCAAATTTAAAAGCCATTGGACTTATGGTGTTAGAGGAGTTAACGTTTGAAAAATGTTAACGACGACGGACGACGGACGCCAAGTGATGGCAATAGCTCACATGGACCTTCGGTCCAGGTGAGCTAAAAACACTATTTTTTATCTTTAAAGGGTTATCTGACAACTTCGACATAATGGAGACTTTTGTAGATCTTTTGATGCTAAAGAAGACAGCTTGCATCAGATATTCTCTATCTCTTATACTTTTTGATTTACAAGCCAAAAACAGTAGTCTGACCCCCAAGGTGTATTTTTAGCAACGGCAGCCATGTTTTTTGACGAATCAAAAATTGAACACATATTTTGTGCAGGACACCCTAAGGATCAATCATATGTTTCATTTAGTTCTGTTCAGTAGTTTCAGATGAGAATATTTTTGAAAAATTGTTTAAGGACAACAGATGACGACGACAGACGCCGAGTGATAGTCCAGGTGAGCTAAAAACATAACCAGGTAAAAACGGTATACCACCACCCAACTCAATCCGGCTTTGAATCCTACCTACTCTACCTGACATTTCAAACCATATAACAGTACCCAAAAACACACATTTTTGGGGCTTTAAGTGCACTTTCATTTTGTATGAATTAAGAGAATAAAGTGAATACTAGTAAAGAATACCAAGAGTTCAAAAGTTTAACATACAATAATCAAGTTAATCTAAATTCTCATTCAGCAAGAACAAAAATTTGGGTAGAACAGAAGGATATTATTTTCAATTGTTGACCATGTTGACTATGCTTTTACCATAAGTTTCACTAAAGTCCATTCTTTCTTACTGACAAGTGCCATAGCAACCATATTGGTATGATAGGTGCACCTAGTGATGCTAAGCACAGTGCATGCCTTGAATGCTGGCTGTAACCTATATTTTCCTCATGAATGACCACTTATAGAAGAATGGTTAAAGTCCATTCCTTCTTACTGACAAGTGCCATAGCAACCATATTGGTATGGTAGGTGCACCTAGTGATGCTTAGCACAATCCATGCTTCGGATGCTGGATGTGACCTATATTTTCCACATGGATGGCCTCTTAAAGAAGAGCAGTTAAAGTCCATTCCCACTTACTGACATGTGCCACATTTTCTGAAATTGTTATGGTAGGTGCACCTAGTGATGCTTAGAACAATGTATGCTTCGGATGCTGGCTGTGACCTATATTTTCCGCATGAATGACAACTTATAGAAGAAGGGTTAAAGTCCATTCCTTTTTACTGACATGTGCCACATCAACTATATTGGTATGGTAGGTGCACCTAGTGATGCTTAGAACAATGCATGCTTCGGATGCTGGCATTGACCTATATTTTCCGCATGAATGACCACTTATAGAAGAATGGTTAAGTTAAAGTCCATTGCTTCTGACTGACAAGTGCCTTTATAGCAACCATGTTGATGCTTTAGTGATTGTGGAAAAAAATAAATGTTGCAGAGGGTCAATTTGTATTTTGGACATATTCTTGTTATCTCTATTTTAAATCAATTTTACTCTTTTCGAGACGATAAAGAGATGTGGAACAAGTATATGGGACACAACCAACATTAAAGAAACGTCAATTTAAACAAGTCGGGCCACTAAAAGTATGTCTAGCCTGCCGGCACCATCACTAAAATCAAATATCTAAGCTTTCATTTCTTGATATTAACACAAAAAGTGTCTGTATACCCAATATCAGATGCATAACTATTATACTTTTCAAGCAATTCATTGTCCACAAAAGTCTTACAAAAAAGTTTTTGGCCTGAAAAAGATCTAAGTTCAAAGAGTCAATAGAGCGTGAAAATGGGGTCAGGGTCAAATGGCATGGTGACAGTTGCATAGACCATCACCTAAACTGTCTGTATACCTAATATCAGATCCCTAGCTATTATAATTTTCCAGCAAATCATTGTCCACAAAAGTCTTACAAAAATATTTTTGGCCTGAAAACAGACATAAGTTCACAAAGTCACTGGAGTGTGAAAATGGGGACAGGGTCACACGGCATGGTGAAAGTTGCATAGACCATAACCTGAACTGTCTGTATACCAACTATCAGGTGCCTAGCTATTATACTTTTCCAACAATTCATCATCCACAAAAGTTTTACAAAAAAATTTACTACATGTACCTGAAAACAAGAGGCTCCCAGGAGCCTGAATCGCTCACCTGAACTACACAGACACATATATTTTGTAGATATTTTTGTGCATAACCATATGCGATTTAAATTTCTGAAATATCTTGGTTAGTTTTCAAGATATTGGGCTTGATAAGTGCAAAATTTGGCAAAAATTAGGAAAAAGGGCAATAACTCCCACATCAGCAGTCAGATCTTTTTCAAAATTTCAGCACAGGTAGATCTTAATATGCTGATCTTTTTTTATTCTTGCACAAATTTTGATATCTGAAACAATTTTTGAGTTATTAGCAAAAAAATGCAATTTACCCCTATGTTCTATTTTTAGCCATGGCGGCCATGGTTTTTCACGAATCAAAAATCTGAACGATAGACTTGTAGCATATAAGCTATTAAACAAGTGTGCCAAGTTAAAATGCAGTTGGTAAATTTTGTTGTTTTAAGGACAATAACTCCTAAAAGAAATGATCCTACAGCTAATTGATCTAAATACATGAAATGTAGATCTTGATGTGCTTAATCATATGCAATTCAAATTCTTGAAATATCTTGTCTAGTTTTCAAGATATATGGCTAAACAAGTGAAAAATTTTGAAAAAATCCAGAAAAAGGGCAATAACTCCCACATCAGTTGTTGGATCTTCTTGAAACTTTCATAGCAGGTAGATCTTAAGATGCTGATTACTTTTGTCTCCCATCAGAATTTTGATATCTGTAATCATTTTTGAGTTATTAGCAAAAAACTGCAATTTACACCTATGTTCTATTTTTAGCCATGGCGGCCATATTTTTTGACGAATCACAAATCTGAATTATAGAATTGTAGCATATATGCTATTAAACAACTGTGCCAAGTTTGGTTGAAGTTAGATATATGGTGTCAGACAAGTTAATCTTTGAAATTCAGGGGAAAAGTAATGAAAAACGGTAAATTTTGACACTTTAAGGGCCATAACTCCTAAAAGAAATGGTTCTACAGCTTTGACCTAATTACATGAAATGTAGATCTTGACGTGCTCAATCATCTGCATTTTGAATTTTTAAAATATTTCGTATAGTTTTCAAGATATAGGGCTAAATAAGTGAAAAATTTTGAAAAAATCCAGAAAAAGGGCAATAACTCCTACATCGGTTGTTGGATCTTCTTGAAAATTTCTAGACAGGTAGATCTTGAGGTGCTGATCACTTTTACCCTGCCAGAATTTTGATATCTGTTACCGTTTTTGAGTTATTTGCAAAAAACTGTAATTTGACCCCCCTGTTCTATTTTTAGCCATGGCGGCCATGTTTTTTTACGAATCAAAAATCCGAACGATAGTTTTGTACACATAATGCCACTTAACAACTATACCAAGTTTGGTTGCAATTGGACTTATGGTGTCAGACAAGTTAACGTTTGAAAAATTGTTTACAGATGACGACAGACGACGACGACGAACGCCAAGTGATGGTAAAAGCTCACATGGACCTTTGGTCCAGGTGAGCTAAAAAGACCTAAATTCACAGAGTCACTGGAGCATCAAAATGGGGTCAGGGTCACACGACATGGTGACAGTTGCATAGACCATAACTTGAATTGTCTGTATACCAAATATCAGATGCCTAGCTATTATACTTTTACAGCAATTCATTGTTCACAAAAGTCTTACAAATAAGTTTACGGCCTGAAAAAAGACAAAAGTTCACAGAGTCACTGGAGCGTTAAAATGAGGTCAGGGTCACACGACATGGTGACAGTTGCATAGACAATAACCTGAATTGTCTGTATACCAAATATCAGATGCCTAGCTATTACACTTTTCAAGCAATTCATTGTCCACAAGTCTTACAAAAGAGTTTACGCCACCGCCACCGCTGGCGCCGGAAAGTATTACCGGGGTACCTATGTTTGCCTTTCGCAACTATTCGACGCAGGCGAGACAAAAATCACAATGGAAAACAGCAAGCAGTCTTCAACATGACCAGAGGTCACTGCACCCTGTCTTGCATTGGCCCAAGACTAAAAATACAATACATAAGATTTAGCAGATATGTTAACTTTTCAGAGGGCCACTCAAGGAGAGTCAATCAACTCTTCAGAAAACCTCTCAGGGAGATTTTTATCGACATACCAAAGTACCATGTAAAACTGCAAAGTGGATGCAAAATTTACCTAATACCAGGATTATTTTAGCATTTTAGCTGTCAGGCAAGTCTTTATTGAGACTGACATGGTCAGCAGATCAATTATGATCTTTATTAATGAAAATATCATTCATCTATGAAAATCTCTCAATATTATTGTTGCTTATAAAAGCACTTGTGAAATTGTATTTGATAACTAAAGGTATTTTTATAAAATGAAAATAATAAAAGATGTATTCTTAATGGTAAAAAGTTTCAAAATTATTCATTATTCTAAATGTAATATATTTCTTTGAATAATTAAAGGCAAAGAACTTAAATATTTTGAAAATTTCCAATTTTTCAGAATTTAAATTTTTTGAAGAGACATAACTCAAATTATCATCCATGTGGTTGGCACTGGACATGCTGGAGTGCCAGGATAGATGTCAAAGTTGTCTAATAAGGGATAATACCTTGGTAATTTGACAATTAACTGAAATAATGGCTTCAGGTGGAATCAACTTATCAACAAGTAATTAATTGCATTTGATCTTTGTAACACTGCCCAAGGAAAATCAAAATGACAACTTTCGTGACTTTTCTATTGACAATTTAATTTTTTTTATATAGAAAATCGGTAACCAAGAGATTTTAGGCATTGATCAGGAGGTGGGAGTTTAAGAGAAGTAGAGTGGAGTTGAGTCAAATAATTTTATGATGGAAAGATGGACAGACATGACAAAAACAAATTATGTGTTCCCACTAAAGCAGGTTGATTTATTTTTACTCTACAGACCTACCTGCTAGAAATAACAACAAGAGAAATAAACCTGCTGCTGCCTTACCACCAGATGTATCTGTAAAAGAAATACTTTCTTTACAAACAAAAAAGTACATCAAAAAATTTTATCAAATGTTTAGTTATGCATTCCTAAGTATTTATCTGGGCCAGAAGTCATTTTTTTTACATTTGTTTAGAATAATACAACTTCACAATTTAATCCTCACTCAAAAACATAAATACTATAAAAGAGTTCAACCAGAGGATTACTGTTAATATAGATTAGTAAATAATTGTTCAATAAGGATTAGCAGTACATGCCTTGTGCTAGACTGGGTTTTCAAATTCATGACTTTCACATAAAGATAGGTTTTGAATCCATGCATTTATGTTTTAATCTTAATTAAATTTAAAACCTGTAGTCAAGAACCACTTGTCACATCCAAGGCTGCTGCCTATTTTAAGTCATGGATTTTTATATTGCTGTTCATTTAAGAATTGAATGTTTGTAATTGCGTGTAAATCAGTTGACTGTAGCACATTTTGAAAGAAGAGCACTTGCCCTTCATTTTAAATATGTGTCACCGGTCAACAGTTGTACATGTCTATGGAACATCAAAATACAAACATTCAATTCTAATGTATTTTATTTGTTTCTGATTTTTTATTTTGTTTCATGGTGTACAAATTGGGGGCATAAAAAGTATATTACTGCTTGTCAAACAGGAAGTAGATAATCAGCCGACCTGAAAATGTATCCCAACATATGGGACCCATACCTGAAACTACATACCAAATATCAAAAGCCTACCATTAATAGTTGCTTAGAAATCTATTACAGAAATTCTAATCAAGGATGGACTCTTGGACCGACAGACGGACAGACAGACCAGTCAAAAACATTATACCCTTTACAACTTCATTGCGTAGGGTATAATCATGATAATAAGTAAATATAATACTTAGTTTTTTAAAAGTTGATCCAGAAGTGATTACTGGTTGGATACAAAAAGTTTACATTAATTCCAGCACAGCTAATCATACAAACTGTTTGTACGAGGAATCACTGTCTAACATTCAAGGACAAGGGACATTAAGGATCTTATTTACTCATTTACCTAATAACTAAACATGCAAGAACAAGAACAGAATTCCTGCCCCCCCCACCCCCTGACCCCCTACCCAAAATAATAGTAGGTGAGAATGCCTAAATAAAATTCTAGTTGACTCATTAAACAGGAAGTGGATAAGCAACAAACCTACAATGCATGCACCCTCATATATGACTCATAATTGAATCTGCATACCAAATATCAGTCTAAGAATAATAGTAGCTCAGTGTTGCAGCAGGGGACAAGTAAATTGATCTCTATATATGTTAAGAAAATTCCTTGTAATCATGAATATAGTCCATACACAACGTTTTTGAAAATATTTGTTTTTAATAACAGGTCTAGTTTATGCTTTAATGCAAAAGATATGTTAAAATCCTAATAAAAATCACTTTTTCATATATAAACTTTCAATTTTAGTTTTCCTCATCTGGACAATAAAGAAATTTCATTTTTCAATATATGTATTAAATCTAACATCTCAGAAATATTTCGGCCTAGGACAAGCAAAAGGGACATGTTCTCAGCCCTTGTACTTACATGACACAGATGTTGATTCTGCTATGCTCTTAGATTCCAAAGACACAGTTGCATCACTATCATCATTTCCTTCCCTGAATAAGAGTTAAAATAAACAATTGTTAATTACAGTTTATCTGTCCTGTTAACTAAGTCATGTAAGTATAATCTAATTATCTTATTCAATATTCATAAATAGAATGGTGTTTCGTAATAATCCTTTTTAATCAACTTACCGTATTTTGCTGTGTATAGTGCGCAGTTTTTTACAATTTTTTCATGAATCTAGCAATGGGGTGCGCACAATACATCCCTATATGAGATTTTCATCCATTTTCATGATCGTCGGCAATGGCAAAAGATCGATGTTTGTCAGATTTTGGACACAAGATTCCTCCATGATTGAACACAAGTGTCATTACTCACACGATTTCTATTGAATCCTGTTCATTATAAGATTCTCTAAATCAAATTTATCATGCTTTTCTGAAATAAAACCTTAATTCCAGTGTATTCATGTGTTTGTTTATTAAGAGGCTGTCCATGTAGAAATCAGGCAAACACCTACAGAATCTGGCACATGAAGAATTTAATCCCAGCAAATTTATTGTTTTAATGTATTGTTGGACTCATATGTAAAACAAAAATCACTAGGATTCGTTTGAAAGCAGCATGGATGACTTGTGATTCATCCTTAAAGTTCATGAACAAAGCAACCAAATTTTGCAAATTTGCAAGAGTTATCTCCCTTTTTCTGCACATTTTCAATGCATTCTATATAAATTATATCTAAGTTATCACTTCAATAAACTAAAAATCTGCATTTGTTTTGGGGAATGGATATTAACCTAAAGTGAAATCAATGAAAATTTTTGAAAAACAAAATTTGTCATGTGCCAGCTATTGCCTGGGTTTTGCTTGGACAGCCTCTTAATTTCATTTTCATATCGACCGCCATTTTGTAACAACAAGTTATTGTTTAGTTTGGTATAAATATCTAAGTTCTAAAAAATACTTCTATCCAATCTCTTTATTCAATAAAAGAATAATTAAATATGATTTTCATTTATTTATTTATTCTCCCTTTACTAGTTTCATTTCTGGATCAATATTGTGTATTCCCCCTCAGTAACCTTATGTAAATAAATCTAAAAATAGAATGGTTTGTTTACATGATTGTGTATTTTCTTTCATGTTATTATTTGAGCAACTTGAGCAACAGATAACCATTTTCTTATTGTTTTGTGAATAAGTACTCATCCCAAGCTGGAGAAAATTAAGATTTACCGGTAATTATTTGTTTTGAGATCCAGGCTTGACCCCCTGAGGCCCAACATCGATATTTTGTCAAACTGGCTTGGACAATTAACAGCTGTAATACTTCTGGATTGTTTGAATAGTAATCTGTTGATCACCACTTTTTTGACACCTTTATTGTTTTCATCAAAAGATGTGAGCTTGGGTTAACACTTGTTGTTTGTTCATTGAAAAGGGGGACCAATTACTGGGATTTACGATCTTGCTGTCATAATAAAATACACAAATAATACAACAATTTATTTTCAAATAATAACAAATAAATTTTATTTTAACTAAAAAAATCTTCATCTGTAGTCTTTCTACCTGAAAAAAGAGACAAATTTTGAGGGTTCTCTGTCATAGAAAATGATCACCCATTTTTCACAAAACTTCGTTTTTTCCCCAGATTTTCATCATGAAAAGGGGGTGCGCATTGTACATAAATGCGCACTATACACGGCAAAATACGGTACAAATGACTTTAATGGACTCCAAAGAGAACTTGCACTGTGGTCTTGAGATCTGATGGTACTCTAGAACTTTAAATAACATTGTCACTATGTACTGAAGGTCAAGGCCAAGAGATTTTGTTATTCATACCACAAATAAATAACAAGAGGTTACCAGGAGCCTGAATCGCTCACCTGGTCTTGATGTCAACCCTATGAAGAACTTTATAGAGCTGAATAAGCTGAACATTTAAGCAAGCAACTGCTTTTCTCTTTCAGCAATAGTTTTTATTCTGTAGGCCAACAAGAGGCTCCCAGGAGCCTGAATTGCTCACCTGGTCTTGAGTCAACCCTTAACATGCAAACACTTTTCTAGAGCTGAATGAGCTGAACATTTAAGCAAGCAACAGCTTTTCTCTATCTACTATAGTTTCATTCTATAGGCCAAAAACATGAAAAAACATTATTTTAGCAGCTGTAACCCCTATAAGGGGTCATCTGACAACTTTGACCCAATGAAAACTTTTGTAGAGCTAAATGAACTGAACATTTAAGCAAGCAAAAGCTTTTCTCTCTCTGTTATAGTTCTCATTCACTAGGCCAAAAACATGAAAAAACGTCATTTTAGGGGCCTTTAGCCCTACAAGGGGTCATCTGACAACTTCAATCCTATGGAGACTTTTGTAGAGCTTTATAAGCTGAACATTTAAGCAAGCAACAGCTTCTCTCTACCTGCTATTGTTTTCATTCACTAAGCCAAAAACATAAAGTTATTTTAGGGGGCGGTAACCCCTATTAGGGGTCATCTGACAACTTTGACCCTATGAAGACTTCTATATAGCCAAATGAACTAAACATTTAAGCAAGCAACAGCTTTTCTCTATCTGCTATAGTTTTCATTCTATAGGCCAAAAACATGAAACAAGAGGCTCCCAGGAGCCTGAATCGCTCACCTGGTCTGAGTCAACCCTAAACATGTAAACGTTCTATTTTTAGCCACAGTGGCAATGTTTTACAACCAATCAAAAATCCCCACAACAGTTTTATACACCTAATAATAATAAACAATAATACCAAGTTTGGTTCTGATTGGACTTAAAGTGTCAGAGGAGTTAACATTTTCAATATAATGAGGAAATGCAGTTAAAATGCTCAATTTTGAAGTTCCAAGGGCAATAACTCCTCAAAGGAAAGGTCCTACAAGGTTGACCCTGTTACATATTTTGTAGATCTTGATGTGCTTAACAATATGCAATTTAAATTTCTAAAATATCTTGTATAGTTTTCAAGATATTGAGCTAAACAGGTGCGAAATTTGCAAAAAATCCACAAAAAGGGCAATAACTCCTACATGGGTTGTTGGATTTTCTTAAAAATTTCAGAGCTGGTAGATCTTGAGGTGCTGATCACTTTTGTTCCCAATCAAAATTTTGAAATCTGTCACCGTTTTAGAGTTATTTGCAAAAAACTGCCATTTACCCCTATGTTCTATTTTTAGCCACAGCGGCCATGTTTTACGACCAATCAAAAATCCCCACATCAGTTCTATACACCTAATGCTAATAAACAACTATACCAAGTTTGGTTCCATTTGAACTTAAAGTGTCAGAGGAGTTAACGTTTTCAATGTAATGAGGAAATGCTGTTAAAATGCTAAATTTTGACGTTCTAAGGGCAATAACTCCTAAAAGGAAAGGTCCTACAACGTTGACCCTGTTACAAATTTTGTAGATCTTGATGTGCTTAACAATATGCAATTTAAATTTCTCAAATATCTAGTATAGTTTTCAAGATATTGAGTTAAACAGGTGCAAAATTTGCAAAAAATCCACAAAAAGGGCAATAACTCCTACATGGGTCGTTGGATTTCCTTCAAAATTTCAGGGTAGGTAGATCTTGAGGTGCTGATCACTTTTACCCTATGCCAGAATTTTGATATCTGTAGCCGTTTTTGAGTTATTTGCAAAAAACTGCATTTTACCCCTATGTTCTATTTTTAGCCACGGCGGCCATGTTTTACAACGAATCAAAAATCCCCACATCAGTTCTAAGCACCGAATGCTAATAAACAACCATACCAAGTTTGGTTGCAATTGGACTTATGGTGTCAGAGGAGTTAACGTTTTAAAAAGTTTACGGACGGACGACGGACGATGGACGGACGACGGACGCCAAGTGATGACAATAGCTCACATGACCCTTCGGGTCAGGTGAGCTAAAAACGTCATTTTACAGGGTGTTACCCCTATTAGGGGTCATCTGACAACTTCGATCCTATGGAGACTTTTGTAGAGCTTAATGAGCTGAACATTTAAGCAAGCAACAGCTTTTCTCTATCTGCTATAGTTTTCATTCAATATTTCTAAATGAAATTATAAAATGACCCAAAATGGGGAGGTGCACATCTTCAATATATCTGTTATCACTGTAAAATTTAAGAAAGATCTAGTGTTTGGTTTTTGAGATTCAGATTACACAAGACAGGCACCCCATTGGGGGACGGACGGACGGACGGACGGACGGACGGACAGACTGAGTGACCCGACTACTATACCTGCTTTCGCCTTCAGCAACACAGGTAAAAATTATGGGCGTGGCCCGTCTTTATTCCCCTGTAGCAATGCAACAGTTCTAAATATATATCAAAACCATTGACACAGTTAGTTGACAGAATTAAATGAGCCATTCAACAAAAAAAGAATTTTTCAAAATCGAATGAATAATAAACATTCTACTACGAATTTGTCGAAACACCTGTATTAGCCCCTTTTGGCCCTTTTTTCTAAAACGCTAGGGGCTACAAACCCCTAACAAGGGGTTTCACTTAGTCGTGCTAAGCATACCCCCACTCGGCCATTCAGAAAACAGGAAGTAGATGACCAACTGACCTGGAAAAGGGAGGCACGGTACAACTCATCATGCTAAAGCTGTATACCAAATTTGAAATCAATCCCTTCTCTAGAAGCCGATAAATCTGTTACGAAAAATTGTCTATTTTTGACCCATAAAAAGTCTAAGTCAGCTCGGAAAACAGATGATGGACTGACCTGGAAAGGGGAGGCACGGTATAACTAATCATGCTGAAGCTGTGTACCAAATTTGAAACCAATCCATCCAGTAGAAGCCGAGAAAACTGTTACGAAAATTTCACTTTTTAAATTTTTTACCCTTAAAAGTCTAAGTCGGCTCGAAAAACTGGAAGTAGATAATGGACTGACCTGGAAAGGGGAGGCACGTTATAACTCATCATGCTGAAGCTGTGTACCAAATTTGAAACCAATCCATCCAGTAGAAGCCGAGAAATCTGTTACAAAAAATTTCACATTTCAAATTTTTTTTTCCAAAAAAGGCTAAGTCGGCTTGGAAAACAGGAAGTAGATGATCGACTGACCTGGAAAGGGTAGGCATAGTATAACTCATCATGCTGAAGCTGTGTACCAAATTTGAAACCAATCCATCCAGTAGAAGCAGAGAAATTGAACCGGACGGACAGATGGACAGATGGACAGACGGACAAGGTGATTGCAATATAGCCCCCTCTCTTACGAGTGGGGGTATAATACAATACAAGCCTTCCTTTAGTAGTTATAAACATCATATTAAAACTTCATAACAATTGGCTGGCCCACTACAACTTAATTTTTGGTATAAAACTATTTGCCTTGACTTTTAAAAATGGCGTTTTTGGCCCCTTTGACCCCTAATTGCTCAAAAACAGTAAGAGATATTGCAAATCTGATTGAAAAATTAAAGTTTGTTTTTGCCTACAAAAACAATGTCTCCCCCCGTTTCCCCAAAAAGTTCTAAGTTCAAAGGACCATAACTCCCACAAACATTTGAGAATCAAAATTTCCTGGTAACATGCACAACTACATATAATGTTCTTCCTATATACCAAGTTTCATTGAATTCCGTTCAGTAGTTTCAGAGGAGTTGTGCTGACAAGATGATAAATGAGGATTTTCAGTAATTTTCTAAGTTCAAAGGGCCTTAACTCCTACAAAAATTTGAGGATCAAAATTTCCTGGTAACATGCACAACTACATATGGTGTCCTTCCTATATACCAAGTTTCGTTGAATTCCGTTCAGTAGTTTCAGAGGAGTTGCGCTGACAAGATGATAAATGAGGATTTTCAGCAATTTTCTAAGTTCAAAGGGCTGTAACTCCTACAAAAATTTGAGGATCAAGATTTCCTGGTAACATGCACAACTACATATGGTGTCCTTCCTATATACCAAGTTTCATTGAATTCGGTTCAGTAGTTTCAGAGGAGTTGCACTGACAAGATGATAAATGAGGATTTTCAGCAATTTTCTAAGTTCAAAGGGCCATAACTCCCACAAAAATTTGAGGATCAAAATTTCCTGGTAATATGCACAACTACATATGGTGTCCTTCCTATATACCAAGTTTCGTTGAATTCCGTTCAGTAGTTTCAGAGGAGTTGCGCTGACAAGATGATAAATGAGGATTTTCAGCAATTTTCTGAGTTCAAAGGGCTGTAACTCCTACAAAAATTTGAGGATCAAAATTTCCTGGTAACATGCACAACTACATATGATGTCCTTCATATATACCAAGTTTCATTGAATTCGGTTCAGTAGTTTCAGAGGAGTTGCGCTGACAAGATGATAAATGAGGATTTTCAGCAATTTTCTAAGTTCAAAGGGCCATAACTCCCACAAAAATTTGAGGATCAAAATTTCCTGGTAATATGCACAACTACATATGGTGTCCTTCCTATATACCAAGTTTCGTTGAATTTGGTTCAGTAGTTTCAGAGGAGTTGCGCTGACAAACTTTGTGACGGACAGACGGACGGACGGACACGACAAAAACAATATGTCTCCCCACAAAAGTGGGGGGAGACATAATGAAGGCAGGGATTTTCACAAGGATTCCAATGAATAAAAGATTTTAAATATCGGACCACATAAACAAGAGGCTCCCAGGAGCCTGAATCGCTCACCTGAACTACACAGACACATATATTTTGTAGATACTATTGTGCATAACCATATGGGATTTAAATTTCTGAAATATCTTGGTTAGTTTTCAAGAAATTGGGCTTAATAAATGCAAAATTTGGCAAAAATTAGGAAAAAGGACAATTACTCCCACATCAGAGGTCAGATCTTTTCCAAAATTTCAGCACAGGTAGATCTTAATATGCTGATCTTTTTTGATTCTTGCACAATTTTGATATCTGAAACCATTTTTGAGTTATTAGCAAAAAAATGCAATTTACCCCTATGTTCTATTTTTAGCCATGGGGGCCATGTTTTTTGACGAATCAAAAATCTGAACATATAGAGTTGTAGCATATAAGCTATTAAACAAGTGTGCCAAGTTAAGATGCAGTTGGTCTTACGGTGTAAGACAAGTTAATCTTTGAAATTCAGGGAAAAAGTAATGAAAAATGGTAAATTTTGTTGTTTTAAGGACAATAACTCCTAAAAGAAATGGCCCTACAGCTTTGATCTATATACATGAAATGTAGATCTTAATGTGCTTGGTCATATGCAATTTAAATTTTTTAAATATCTTGTATAGTTTTCAAGATATATGGCTAAACAAGTGAAAAATTTAGAAAAAATCCAGAAAAAGGGGCATAACTCTTACATCGGTCGTTGGATCTTCTTGAAACTTGATCACTTTTGTCTCCCATCAGAATTTTGATATCTGTAACCATTTTTGAGTTATTAGCAAAAAACTGCAATTTACACCCATGTTCTATTTTTAGCCATGGCGGCCATATTTTTTGACGAATAAAAAATCTGAACGATAAAATTGTAGCATATATGCTATTAAACAACAGTGCCAAGTTTGGTTATAGTTGGATATATGGTGTCAGACAAGTTAATCTTTGAAATTCAGGGGAAAAGTAATAAAAAACGGTAAATTTTGACGCTTTAAGGGCCATAACTCCTAGAAGAAATGGTTCTACAGCTTTGACCTAAATACATGAAATGTAGATCTTGATGTGCTCAATCATATGCAATTTGAATTTTTAAAATATCTTGTATAGTTTTCAAGATATAGGGCTTAATAAGTGCAAAATTTTGAAAAAATCCAGAAAAAGGGCAATAACTCCTACATCAGTTGTTGGATCTTCTTGAAAATTTCTGGGCAGGTAGATCTTGAGGTGCTGATCACTTTTACCCTTGCCAGAATTTTGATATCTGTTACCGATTTTGAGTTATTTGCAAAAAAACTGTAATTTGACCCCCCTGTTCTATTTTTAGCCATGGCGGCCATGTTTTTTTACGAATCAAAAATCCGAACAATAGTTTTGTACACATAATGCCACTAAACAACTATACCAAGTTTGGTTGCAATTGGACTTATGGTGTCGGACAAGTTAACGTTTGAAAAATTGTTTACAGACGACGACAGAAGACGACGACGACGACGACGGACGCAAAGTGATGGTAAAAGCTCACATGGACCTTCGGTCCAGGTGAGCTAAAAAGTCAATTTTTTGGGCGTGGCCCCTTTTTGACCCCCAGTAGAAATGCAACAGTGCAATTTATATCAAAACCGTTGAGACATTTTGTTGCAAAATTTAATGATGAATTCAATAAAAAAAAACTTTTTAAATCAAATGAATAATAAACATTCTACAACAGTTT
Organism: Arcuatula senhousia; assembly: GCA_963971305.1. Classification (NCBI taxonomy): domain Eukaryota; kingdom Metazoa; phylum Mollusca; class Bivalvia; order Mytilida; family Mytilidae; genus Arcuatula; species Arcuatula senhousia. Next base: position 19,165,742 of record OZ020304.1, on the reverse strand, counting down.
TGTCGATACACTCGTTTTAGCCCTTTTTTCTTAAATGGTAGGGGCCACAATCCCCAAATACAATACCAACCTTCCTTTAGTGGTAAAAAACATCATATTAAAATTTCAACATTTACTCAAGTTATCGCACACAAACCAAAGTGTCCGCAGACGACGACGACGATAACGACGACATCGCCATAACATTATACGATCGCAAAAATTTTGTGGTCTCATAAAAAATGTTATTTTAGGGGCTGTAACCCCTATAAAGGTTCATCTGACAACTTCGACCCTATGGAGACTTTTGTAGAGCTAATTGAGCTGAACATTTAAGCAAGCAACAACTTATCTCTATCTGTAATAGTTTTCATTCTGTAGGCCAAAAACATGAAAAAATGCTATTTTTCACCTTTAAGGGGCCGTAACTCCTATTAGGGGTCATCTGACAACTTCGACTCAATGAAGACTGTAGTTGAGCTTTTGATGCCGAATCAGCACCGTGGCATCAGATTTCATCTATCTCTTATACTTTTTGATTTACAAGCCAAAAACAGTAGTCTGAACCTCCCTAGCCTATTTTTAGTAATGGCGGCCATGTTGTTTAGACGGCGGTCACCATTTGTGCAATCTTGGTAGAGGACATCCCATAGATGTCGCGTACACTTATTCCACATCTCAATATCGTCTAAAGTTTCAAGTTTCAAAGCAATCCCTCAAGTTGTTTCGGAGGAGAAGATTTTCAAAGAAAAGTTAACGACGAAGACTGACGACAACAGACGACGACGGAATCCAAGTGATGGCAATAGCTAAAAATGTGCAAAATGTTATTGTTAAGGGCTGTCTGAACACTTTGACTCTATATACATGATATATTGACAGACTTGTTAAGAGCTTAATGAACTGAACATTTAAGCAAGCAACAGCTTTTCTTTATCTGCTTTAGGTTTCATTTTATAAGCCAAAAACATGAAAACATGTTTATTTAGGGGCTGTAATCCCTGTAAGGAGTCATCTGACAACTTCGACCCTATAGAGACTTTTGTACAGCTAAATTAGCTGAACATTTAAGCAGGCAACAGCTTTTCTCTATCTGCAATAGTTTTCATTTTATAGGCCAAAAACACTATTTTTTGCCTTTAAGGGGCTATAACTGCTATAAGGGGTCATCTGACATCTTCGACCCTATGAAGACTTTAGAAGAGGTAAATGAGCTGAACATTTAAGCAAGCAACAGCTTTTCTCGATCTGCAATAGTTTTCATTCTATAGGCCAAAAAAACACAATTTTTTGCCTTTAAGGACCTTCGACCCTATGACGACTATTGTAGAGCTTAATCAGCTGAACATTTAAGCAAGCAACAGCTTTTCTCTATCTGCAATAGTTTTCATACTATAGGGCAAAAACATGAAAAAACGCTATTTTTCTTTCAAAGATAAAATTTGTTACATACTGGAACAAGTTTGCAGTATGCTTGATTTCCTCATTGACAACATAACATATTTGTCACCTTCGGAGGAGAGATTTTGCAACAACAAATCGGCATTCCAATGGGCACAAACTGTGCTCCTCTCCTCGCTGATTTGTTTTTATACTCTTACGAGGCTGAATTTCTTCAGGGACTCGTAAAGAACAAGAAGATGAAAGAGGCAAGGTCATTTAAACTTACATTCAGATATATTGATGATGTCCTTTCTGTCAATAACACTTCATTTGGTAGATGGATTCCTTCAATATATCCTCCAAAATTGGAGATTAAAGAGACCACCGAATCAAATTGCTTCACCACGGTGGAGAAACTACGTCACATACATGGATTCGTACACACAAAAATGGCCGAAAAATCTCCGCTTCAAGGTAGAAAACCATTCATTTACTATAAGTTTTTACATGACAGTTGCTAAGATAACTAGACCACCGTACTCCTCACTACTCAAATTACGCTAGATAGTTCTTAATTTGTTGATAGATCAAGCGAATTCTTCAAACACTTCGACACAATTGCGATCTCGCACAGGAACATCGGACACACTTTTTGTCAATAAAATTCTTTTATGGACATATTTTATTTTTATTGCATGATTCTTTGAATAAAAGCATTTTATGTTGGTTTTCTAACCGTTTTCAAGCTTTACAAGCCGTAGTACATAACCAAAACAGGTAAAAAGAACTAAAATGCATTACTGTGGTAAAATGGTATAGGTCACACATACAAAAAATGACGATATAGGCCACACTTTTGTATATGCTGTATTGGCCTTCCATTGAGGGTTTCATTGCCAAAATACATGTCTTTTATTGAAAGATAAAACATATCCTATAAAATCCGTTACTCGCTATCAAGGAAAGAGAATTTTATTCTCAAAACAAAGCAAAGAAACCTTTAAGACAATTGCATCTAAAAAAGTCCAATGACAAGCACAACAACAGCAATAAAATCAATCATCAGAGAGAACTGACAATGCAGACGTAGCCAACGACATATACCATGAATATCCTTATTATTTATGGCATAACATGTATGCAGAACCTCGGATTTCTGTTCATATAAATGTGTGTCTCTAAAAATTCAAATCAGACACAATGTATAAAGAAATCAAATATGTTCCTTTGGGATTTTTGAACAGTTTTATTCTTATTTTTCTTAATCGCACTTTGGTTGGTTTCAAAAACCAGAGATGTATACAAATGGGAATTCCATGTCGAAAGTCCGAATTGGCTAGGACAAAACCAGTAAACACAAACGGGAACAACACGAAGAAACAGAAAACATTAAAGCGCATGAAACTGAAAACAACTGAATATCAATCAACAACACAAACTCAAGATGGAACGAGAATGAACTCCAGTGCTTCGGAAAGGTAGGCAGTTCCTGCTTATTGCAACACACCGTCGCGTTGCTACAGTCAGGTCAGTGTGTCAAATCCAGTTAAGGAAAACAAAACAAAATCTATATGACAAACCAACATCGATCTGACTTTACTCATCTGAAAGACAGAAATCCCAAATATTTGTCTATGAGCCAATGACGTCTTCCATAATTTCTGAAGTGAATACTACAATCGACGAGCAGCATAACCCAGTGTTATCAGTTTGTATGTCAAATGTGACGCTCTATCGTAGATATTAATGTATGTCAAGCAACCTTTGGAATAACGAATAAGTTGTGACATATTTATTCCATGAGCGAGCTGGATCGGGCAAGAAGGGTAAGTTGGCGATTTGTTAAAGTTGAAGTCATCCCGTTGTCATAGAGTTTTGTTGAAAGTCTTCCTTGAATGTCTATATCGAGATCTAGATCTTAACGTGAAGCAGATCTCCTATAATCCATAAAGTCCGTAATCACAAGTTCCTAGGAAAATTTGAGATGATGAAAGTCACCAAACCAAAGATTGTTCCGTTTTTTGTTGTTGTCTAGATGTGATTGTAAGAAGTCTGAAAAAAAACACAAAACAGCTGTACCTGCATCTTCCATTCTTTTCGAAAATGCAACAATAAATCAGCTGTGGCAATCGTGATCCGAGTGCATACGAAATAGAAGTGTAAAGTGTGGTAAAATCAAACGTTTTTTATACTGTTATAAGATGAATCTGGAATTATTTCAATTTTTTTCTAGGCGTTAAAGGGATGTCTATGGTGACGATCCCTAAACAAACAGATACAGTTGAGAACTGTTCTAACACCTTAATTGTATGCTACTGCTGACAGTTCTAGATCTGTTGTACGCCCTTACAGTTCTGGGGTAGAATTGTCATAAACTGTATAAAACCAACTGTTTTAAACTGTTTTAGCCCCTGGCCCTGACAGTTCTAGAGCTGTTTTCCGACATGACAGTTCTAGTCCATGGCAGTTCCAACTTTTGTCGTTGGCAGGTATTTGTAAGTGTTTAAGTGTTTTCGTCAAATAATTGTTATCTTTCATTTAGAATATTTTTCTATGTAGTCATGCTATTGCATGTCATGCATTTGGGCAGATCTAAAACTGTCCGGGATCGAGTAAAACTGAGGGTTTAAAATTGTGAGGGTTAAGAGCAGTGCCAAATCTGTCATGGTCTAGAAAAGTTCTAAGCTCAGATTCCTGACAGTTTTAAGAGATGTAAGAACTGATCCCAACTGAATGTGTTTGGAAGGTGTATCAGTAACTTTCGTTCGAGTTCTTAAGACCCGTAAAACGTTTTCATTTTTCCTATTTAACTCTATGAAAATTCAAATTTCTCATTTTTTTATTCATTACCAAATACCAAATTGTTTCTTCCAACTTTGCAAAAATATGTCCGTTGTTTAGAAACAATCTTGATGACTATTTATGTAAAGAGGTAGGAATGTGTCCATGACACACAAATGCTCTGCATCCTTAACAAACAGATCGCTAAGAACAAAAAGTTTATCAAACCGAACCACCCTGCAAAATTTCAATTTCAAGTAACCTTTAATACGGTTTCCGCGAAAAGCCTGACGACATTGATACCCTTGATACCCATGTAAATTTTGATGAGCTACAAGCCTTTCAGTGTTGCTCTTGAGGTGCTATTTAAGGCAATACTTGTAACAACAAAAATGCTCCAGTATTTATTATGTTACAAAGTATAAAATAATAAGAAGGAATAAGGACCGAGAGATGTTTGTCTTTGCATTGATGCACTTGAAAATGATAAAACGAACTTTCAGAAATGAGTAGAATTGTAAACGAAAAGTTAGTGATAAAAAATACAGTAAGTGATTCATATAAGCGTACCAGAAGACGAACGGAACGCTTTAAATGATGGTTAAGTGGAAATATCTCGGTTTCTTTCTTACTTTTTTTCACGAATCGTTGGTTTTTTTTGTTTTTTTTTGTTTTTTGTTTGTTTTTGTTTTTGCGTCGAAGAATAGAAAGGCAACTACATCACAGTCCGAATGGAAGCTACACAACTGTAATTTTTGCTTCCTGGTTTTGATTAGTTTTTGTTTTTTAAAAACACATTTTGTATGAATCCTGGGTTCTATAAGCAAGTTATATTCAATTATAGGGCTATTAAGTTCTCTGATTGACTGTGTTGCTGTTGATGTGTTTGTCATTTGACTTGGTCTTGTTGGTGGACTTTGATATTGTGATTGCCTCTAAGGTTTCCTTGATTTCCTTTGAGAATAAAATTATTTTTCCTTGATAGCGAGTGACGGATTTTATAGGATATGTTTTATCTTTAAATGAAAGGCGTGATTTTGGCAATGCAACCCTCAATTGAAGGCCAATACAGCAATCATCATATACAAAAGTGTGGCCTTTATCGTCTTTTTTTGTATATGTGACCTATACCATTTTACCACAGTAATGCATTTTAGTTCTTTTAACCTGTTTTGGTTATGTACTACAGCTTGTAAAGCTTGAAAACGGTTAGTAAACCAACATAAAATGCTTTTATTCAAAGAATCATGCATTAAAAATAAAATATGTCCATAAAAGAATTTTATTGACAAAAAGTGTGTCCGATGTTCCTGTGCGAGATCGCAATTGTGTCGAAGTGTTTGAAGAATTCGCTTGATCTATCAACAAATTAAGAACTGTCTACCATAATTTGAGTAGTGAGGAGTACGGTGGTCTAGTTATCATAGCAACTGTCATGTAAAAACTTGTAGTAAATGAATGGTTTTCTACCTTGAAGCGGAGATTTTTCGGCCATTTTTGTGTGTACGAATCCATGTTACATATATATGTGACGTAGTTTCTCCACCGTGTTCACGTCTTTCTTGGATTTACACCTCGAATTTGACCCAAGTGATCATCTCAGTACAAAAATTTACGATAAACGAGACGATTTTAATTTTCAAATTATTAATTTTCCTTATCTACAGAGCAATATACCTATTTCCCCTGCATACGGTGTTTATAATTCACAACTTATTCGATATGCCAGAGCTTGCACACATTAAACAGATTTTTTTTATCAGACACCGATTTCTTCGTGACCGACTTTTGGAGCAGGGCTATAAGAAAATATGTCTCATACAATCCCTTAAAAAATTCTTTCTTTCTTATCAGCCACTAGTAGAAAAGTTCAAAATTGAGTTAAAAGATATGGTGGTTAATTGTTTTAATTAGTGTTTGACTGGTCTGCTGTACTGAGATGATCACCTCAATATCCCTATTGTGTCTCACAACTATGTTGTGTTCTATGGTCATTACCGGATCCTAAGATCACAATGGAAGAGGGAGGTTTGGGGCCATAAAACCTGGTTTAACCAACCATTTCGTTTGAAATGCCTGTACCGAGTCAGGACCATTGCGATCCACCAATTCCCCGGTATGACTAATTCGTTTTTGTCATTTTCTCTGGACTATGAGATTGATCATTCAAGTTGGTAGTTTTGTTATTACCTTTATTTGACCTTTAAGGGCAATAACCCCTATTAGGGTTCCTCTGACAACTTCAGCCCAATGGAGACTTTTGAAAAGCATAAGATCCTTCAGATTTTTTCTATATGTTATGGTTGCTGAGTTATAAGGCATTTTAAGTGGATTTACCCTATGTTCTATTTTTAGTAACAGCAGCCATGTTTTTAACAAAATCATTTCAAAATGAGGATTGTTTGTTGCCAATATGTCATATACCATTCCTGGAAAGTTTCAGTTAAATTGGTATAGTGGTTTCAGAGGAGAAGATTTTTGAAATTGTTAACAGACGACAACAGACAACGGACGATGACGGATGCTAAGCTCTCATGGCCTTTGGCCAGGTGAGCTAAAAAGTCTAATTTTGGGGTGTGGCCCCTTTTTGACCCCTCATAGCAATGTTACAGTGCAAGATACATTAAAACTGTCATTACATTTTGCTGACAGAATTTGTTGAGGAATACATTGAAAAAAAAATGATCAAAATTGGATGAAAAATGAAGGTTATACAGCAGTTTTGTTAAATCACTGAATTTTTTGCCCCTTTTTCTTCTTCTTCTTCTTCTTTCTGTTTCCGCACTCCATCAATATTGATGATTACATGCCGGGCAGTGTTACTTGCGGACGCATGCGTGGGTACTATTTACAATAAATAAGTAAAAAAAAAAAAGAAAAGAAAAAAAGAAAAAAAAGTCTAACAAGTATAAATTTAACAAGTGGGTTTTTGTTTCTTTTTCTTTTCAATATTTTACTTTTTCTAAACAGTAGGGGGCCACAAACCTCAAATGCAATATGAACCGTCCTATAAAGGTTACAAACAGCATACCAAAATTTTATAACCATGCATTGTTAAACCAACAAGGAAATGTGTCAAGATGACACTGATGCCCCGCTGGCAAATAAAATAGAACTGTTATTTTTACCAAATTTGCTAAGTCCAAGGGCCCTAATTTGGGTCAAAATCAGTGGACCGGAACGAAACTCGAACTTGACCTGTAACTCATCATGGTAGACTCACATACCAAAAATCTTTTGAATATATGCAAGGATGTGGAAAAAAAGTGCGGAAAACTTTTTTTTTTCAAAATTTGCTAAGTTCAAGGGCCGTAATTTAGGTCAAAATCAGTGGACCGGAATGAAACTCGAACTTGACCTGTAACTCATCATGGTAGACTCACATACCAAAAAATTTTTGAATATATGCAAGGATGTGGAAAAAAAGTGCGGAAAACTTATTTTTACAAAATTTGCTAAGTTCAAGGGCTGTAATTTAGGTCAAAATCAGTGGACCGGAACGAAACTCGAACTGTAACTCATCATGGTAGACTCACATACCAAAAATCTTTTGAATATATGCAAGGATGTCGAAAAAAAGTGCGGAAAACTAAAGTGTGACGGACGGACGGAAGGACGGACGAACGGACCGAAAAACTATATGCCCCCCAACAAAGTTGGCGGGGCATAAAAATTAAATTATCCAAAGAAACCCAAGTGTCCACAGGCAAAGACAACCACAACAACAACAATGATGACATCATCATAACATAATATGATTGCATATAAAAAGCTTGTAATCTCAATAATTTTCCAAGATTAAACTAGATTACTGACAAAGTCAGAAAGGGCCCCGCGGCAAAAATCTAAGTGTTTTCAAAATTATATTTACTATGATTATAACCACTAAGGCACTAATGTGTATGAAACTTCAGAGCTGTATTGTTAATAGCCTTTGAGTTTTATTGTGCAAAACTTCCAATTCTCAAAATCTGTAATTTTTTTCCAAAAATATTAAACAGATTAGCATGAAATTTTAATATGCAAATCATGACATGCTACTTAGCAGCTGTGCAAAGTTTCAGAACTGTTCTGTTAACAGTTGTTGAGTTTTAGTGTTCACAAAGTTCAATTCTCAAAATCTGATTTTAGATAAAAAATGAAGTTTTTCCCAAAATATTTAACAGATTTGCACGAAAATTTAATATGCAAATCATGACATGCTACTTAGCAGCTGTACAAAATTTCAGAACTGTATTGTTAACAGTTTTTGAGTTTTAGTGTTCACAAAGTCCAATTCTCAAAATCTGTGATTTTTGATAAAAAATGAAGTTTTTTCCAAAAATATTTAACAGATTTGCACGAAATTTTTATATGCAAATCATGACATGCTACTTAGCAGCTGTGCAAAGTTTCAGAACTGTATTCTTAACAATTTTTGAGTTTTAGTGTTCACAAAGTCCTATTCTCAAAATCTGTGATTTTCAATAAAAAATGAAGTTTTTTCCAAAAATATTTAACCGATTTGCACGAAATTTTAATATGCAAATTATGACATATGCTACTTAGTAGCTGTACAAAATTTCAGAACTGTGGCGTTAATAGTTTTTGAGTTTTAGTGTTCACAAGAATTGTTGACGGACGGACAGACGGACAAAGTGAAAACTAAAGGGCGTCCGCATCTTCAATGCGGGGCCCTAATTAAAATATGTGAATTTCTGGTTTCCTTACCTACCATAGTTTTTCATGCCACTCTAGCCTTTTTATATCCATTTTTGTGTAAGCACTGTTAAACAAAAGCATATCTACTCCCCAGTCACTCAAGGTAAAATGTAATAAAATAATAAACATGATTAATGCCTTCCTAACTTAACTTCTTTTCATGCATGAAACCAGAATCAGACATACTTTTGGGGGGAGGCCTAATTATACAGTATATAGTCAAAAGTTCACACCCTGAAATTTATCATGTTCATGTTTTTACAAAATTTTCTCTATAAGCAAAAAAATTTGATAATTTTTTAGTCCCAAGGAATTTTAACTAAGTGAAAGTGTTTGGCAACACTGAATATATCTTACCCCGTAATGGCAATAGTAATGGCACCACAGGTTGTAAGGTAAACACCATCCATCTTTCTACACTCATAATCTGCAGGGGGAAAAACATAATATTCATCAACAAGTTAACTGAAATGACCATTTTTCTTAGCAGTTTTTGTCTCGCCTGCGAAGCAGAGCGGGACATAGGTGTTACTTTACCGGCGGCGGCGTTAACTTTTTGGAAAAGTTTTATGAGCACCTCCATATCTCAAGAACTACAAGTCCTCGGTTGATGAAACTTGGTATGCATATGCCCCATTAGTAGCTTAGCACAGTTGCATCCCCATCTTTTGACCTTGACCTTGATTTTTTGGTTGAATGACTTTGACAATTTTCAATACATATAATAGCAATGGAAAAGTTTTGCGAGCACCTCCATATCTCAAGAACTATAGGTCCTAAGTTGATGAAACTTGGTATGCATATGCCCCAGTAGTAGCTTAGCACAGTTGCATCCCCATCTTTTGACCCTGACCTTGATGTCTCAGTTGAGTGACTTTGACAATTTTCAGTACATATAATATTAATGGAAAAGTTTTGCGTGCACCTTCATATCTCAAGAACTGTAAGTCCTAGGTTGATGAAACTTGGTATGCATATGCCTCAGTAGTAGATTAGCACAGTTACATCCTCATCTTTTGACCTTGACCTTGATTTTCCTGTTGAGTGACTTTGATTATTTTTATTGCATATATTTGCAATGTTTAAGTTCTATAAACATTTTTTGATCTCAGAAACTGAAAATCCATGTAAATTCAAAATATAGTGGAAGTAAGAAAGAATCATTGTTTCTGATTGTGCCGGCAGGCGAGACATACTTTAGTGTTAACTCTTGTTTATTTTTATCATTCTTAATGTACTTCTTTTATTGATATCAGAAAAAAAATAGGAAGAATGCCAATTTTTGCAGGCCTCTAAGTACTTGTCATATTTTGTTCGTTCCCACATCCTTAGTCATTAAGATTCTAAAGAACTAGTTTAATAATTACAAATATATAATGTTCTAGCTATAACATAACATTTGATTTGATTTAATCATTTCTAGACCCCATCATGACAAAGTGTGGTATCCTATATTAAATATCAACACATGTAAATGTATGTACAAGTAGATTGTCATGATTGTGTCACTTACATTTAATCCACATCTCATCATTTTGAGTATCATTTTTTTTCCATTAAATAACATTAATTAATAATGTATACCCCTTGACAACTCTTCACCAGGAGGACACATCGTTCTATAACAACTACAATCCTCCTCAGATGGAACACATTCACATATATTTCTTGGCTCCACGATATATGTATACCCAGCTCTGTAGTCACATCTACATGATCTGTCTTGATACCCATTGGTTCCGTTATTGGCAATGACTTGTCCTTCCTCTGAGCAGAGAGATTTACTGTACATACATTCACTGAACTCATCTGTGGTGAATGGTATGGGTTGGTATCTTGTTTCTGTACAGTTGTCATCTGTTACCCCAGGTTTTCTTATTTTCTTTATGCCTTTGAAATATGAAGTATAAAGTTAATTATACATGTATATACATACAGTACATGTAAATGTTTTAGGATTTAAAGTGAATTGACATGATTGATAGCCACTTTCTGTATATATTTTCCTTATGCACTTTATGATAATTGCATTTGGTAGAATGTTTCAAATAATTGAACAGAATGTCTATAATGATCCATTGTATAGTCCTTTTTTTCTAACCTCACACTTTTTTATGTTGGTTATTCTCTGACATGTCTAATTAATAACTTAACTCTTTTGTAAAAATAATGAATAAGGGTATAATTCCATAGACTAGAAAATGTGTCTATGAGCCACAGGATGGCCCTCCCGTTCTTGAAATATCATTGACCCTCAATGTGTATTACCTTGGATACGGACCTTTACCAGGAAATTAATCAAAAATGTGTAAATATAGGTCACTGTGACCATATTTCTGGTGGGTGGTGCTGTGTTACCATGACTAATCTAGAACTGAAATATCATTGACCGCTAACGTTTAGTATTTGAGATATGGACCTTAACCAAGAACTTAACCAAAGTCATGCATGCATAAAATATAGGTCACAGTGACATAATTTCATTTGGGTGATGTCATAATACACAAAACACATTGAGTGGTGAAATATCAATGACCAGCAACATCTAGTATCCAAGTACTGGACCTAAACCAAGAACTTAACCAAAGTTGTTTAAGCATAAAATATAGGTCACAGTAACCTAATTTCTAGTGGGTGGTGTAGCCCTACCAAAGACCCATCTGGTAGTGAAATATCATCAGTCAAGGATCTAACTCTATAGAGTTATTTTTGAAAATAACTATCATATGTTATTACAGAAGAAATCACAATAAAAGTTTTTTTAACATTTGGTTGTTATTTTTGTTTTGTGTAACACAAATACCGTAGTTGAGATTTTGTTTCATACATGTCTTAAAATTTCTTATATCAGTTACATTATTTATTTAATGAAGTATGTATAATTTGCATTGCTAACATCCATATTATAAGGCATAACAAGTGTGTGTTATGACATCAAGATGTTGTTCTGTAATAACAATATGCTGTTATTACAGACTAACACCATCTCTACTTCAGAGGCTTTGCGCAGAGATTTCCCATGCTTGCTCAGACAGTATTTTAACTGATCTACATTCTATAAAGGTGTATCTATCTAATTCTAGTGTGCACAGGAACCAAATCCTGTGCGCATGGGATGAAAAATGAACTTGAACTTGGTGAAAAAAAGACATTTTTGGTCAGAAAAATGCCCGCCATTCATTACTTAATGAAACAAAACAGATAAGCTATGCAGGAAAATGTGGGTCTATTTCTTATCCTTCATCCAATTTGTACCATAATTAGATAATATAAGTCAAAACATTGAAAAATCATATTTTTCATTGAAAAAGTACTTGAAATAACACATGTATGTTATTACAGAATTAAAACTAGGTATAATTGTGTTGGGATGCCAACACACAAGTCGCCCAAAATCGCCTTGGATAGAGTTCCATTCGAATCAGTGCATCAAAATAAGTCTAGAAATCAAATTTCGTTGAAATCGGACAAAGTTGACGTTTTTAGGGGGGCGGGTGTAGTAAAATGGCCGCCATTTTGAAACCGTAAGTCGGATTCCAAATCCGGTAGCAGATTTGAGCTCAGCATACCCGCTTTACCCAGATGACCAATTTTCAAGACAATCCGATGAAAAAAAATTTTCCGCCCACTTTTTCCGATGGCCGCCATTTTGAAACGGCGGCCATCTTGAAAATTTTAAAAGTGCATTACACAACTTTGAGTGACCCACTATCCAATCTCACAAGTGTAATTCAATTTCCTTGGACCGTTTTCTTGTATTAGGGAGGACAACTTTACGATAAAGAATCAGAAGAATAACTAGTTCTAATTGTGATCGCAAGCGAGTCACATACATGTCCCCTCACGTACCCCTCTTTGTCAATATTTCTGGCTTTTGTGGGAACCCTGTTTAAGCAATGACGCCCTTATCATTGCATTGAAGTACCCTTTTTACAAGCATTGGTAGCGTACTTGTAAACTATTGTGATGACTAGCGAGCATAACTACCGCTCTCGTCCTCCACAATGGAGCCACTCTTCAATGAAATGCTAAGAACGTTACGGAGAAGCTTTTGGTTGACATCCATACATGTATAAGATATTATTCTCCCTTAATCTCATATGGTCGAGAAGAGTCACACCGTTGCATCCAAAAGCTGTTGCATCAGAGCATAAACAAAATTTGATGCTAAAAATGAACTCCCCATACCACAATTACCTTGTATATTGATTTTCATTAAAATCGAAGCAAGTCTGATTTTGGCGGGAAATGGCAGCCTTTTTGAAAATGGCCGACAATAAAAAATTTTTGATGTCAAAAATCATCTCGCCATACCACTATTACCTTATATACCAGTTTTCATAAAAATCGGAATAACTTAAATTTTGGCGGGAAACGGCGGCCATTTTGGAAATGGCCGACGATGAAAAATTTTTAATGTCAAAAACCAAATCGCCATACCACTATTACCTTATATACCAATTTTCATCAAAATCGGAGTAATTTTAAATTTTGGCGGGAAACGGCAGCCATTTTGAAAATGGCCGACGATAAAAAAATTTTGATGTCAAAAATCAAATCGGCATACCACTATTACCTTATATACCAATTTTCATCAAAATCGGAGTTACTTTAAATTTTGGCGGGAAAATGGCGGCCATCTTAGCCGCCATTTTGAAAATGGCCGCCAAAAAAAATTTTCGATACCAAATATAAACTCGGCATACCACTATTACCTTGTAAAAGAATTTTCATTCAGAAATAACAAAGTTGAGAATTTTTACATTACTATTACAAAATACAAAATACAAAGAAAGATAACTCAATCTTACAAAAAAAATAATTTTCGTTTTTTTGCAAAATTTTGAAAACGGTAAGTCCGATTTTCAAAATTTTTTTTTTAAATGAAAGGTATTAAATATCCGCACTTAACTTATAAAAGAATTTTTCCTACCCCTGCCGGATCAGAAATGCCAGGAAAAATTCAACTTCGGTTTCGAGGAGCCATTTTGAGGCCCTTTTTTGACCTATAAGGGGTCGTTCGATTTCGGCGAAAAATACAAAAAGCACAATCTCCCATTCCATACTCTGGATATATGAAGTTTCAGCTTCCTACCTTGAAAGATGTCGAAAAAATGAGGTGGACAAGTTCACGGTCCAGAATACCGAGAAAAATAATAATAATAATAATAATAATAATAATAATAATAATAATAATAATAAGAAACCGAGCAAAAACAATATGTCCCCGACACTTCGTGTTCGGGGACATAATAATAATAATAATAACTAGGTATAATTGTGTTGGGATGCCAACACACAAGTCGCCCAAAATCGCCTTGGATAGAGTTCCAATCAAATCAGTGCATCAAAATAAGTCTAGAAATCAAATTTCGTCGTAATCGGACAAAGTTGACGTTTTTAGGGGGGCGGGTGTAGTAAAATGGCCGCCATTTTGAAACCGCAAGTCGGATTTCGAATCCGGTCGCAGATTTGAGCTCAGCATACCTGCTTTACCCAGATAACCAATTTTCAAGACGATCCGATGAAAAAAAAATTTCCGCCCACTTTTTCCGATGGCCGCCATTTTGAAACGGCGGCCATCTTGAAAATTTTAAAAGTTCATTACACAACTTTGAGTGACCCACTATCCAATCTCACAAGTGTTATTCAATTTCCTGGGACCGTTTTCTTGTATTAGGGAGGACAAATTCTCGATAAAGAATCAGAAGAATAATAATAAGAATAATAATAATAACTAGGTATAATTGTGTTGGGATGCCAACACACAAGTCGCCCAAAATCCCCTTGGATAGAGTTCCAATCAAATCAGTGCATCAAAATAAGTCTAGAAATCAAATTTCGTTGAAATCGGACAAAGTTGACGTTTTTAGGGGGGCGGGTGTAGTAAAATAGCCGCCATTTTGAAACCGTAAGTCGGATTCCAAATCCGGTCGCAGATTTGAGCTCAGCATACCCGCTTTACCCAGATGACCAATTTTCAAGACGATCCGATGAAAAAAATTTTTCCGCCCACTTTTTCCGATGGCCGCCATTTTGAAACGGCGGCCATCTTGAAAATTTTAAAAGTGCATTACACAACTTTGAGTGACCCACTATCTAATCCAAAAAGTGTTATTCAATTTCCTCGAACCATTTTCTTGTATTAGGGAGGACAGCTTCATGATTAAGAATCAGAAGAATAATAATAATAATAATAATAAGAAACGGTGCAAAAACAATAAGTCCCCAAAACTATGTTTTGGGCGACTTAATAATAAGAAACGGTGCAAAAACAATAAGTCCCCAAAACTATGTTTTGGGCGACTTAAAGTTCAAATTTTTAAGGGGGGGCGGGTGTAGTTAAATGGCCGCCATTTTTAAACCGGAAGTCGGATTTCAAATCCGGTCGCAGATTTGAACTCAGCATACCCGCTTTACCCAGATGACAAATTTTCAAGACGATCCGACGAAAAAAAATTTTCCGCCCACTTTTTCCGACGGCCGCCATTTTGAAACGGCGGCCATCTTGAAAATTTCAAAAGTTGATTGCACGCCTTTAGGTGACCCACTATCCAATCCAATAAGTGTTATTCAATTTCCTTGAACCGTTTTCTTGTATTAGGGAGGACATCTTCATGATTAAGAATCAGAAGAATAATAATAATAATAATAATAAGAAACGGTGCAAAAACAATAAGTCCCCAAAACTATGTTTTGGGCGACTTAATAAGAAACGGTGCAAAAACAATAAGTCTCCCAAACTTTGTTTTGGGCGACTTAATAATAAGAAACGGTGCAAAAACAATAAGTCTCCCAAACTTTGTTTTGGGCGACTTAATAACAGGCATGTGTTATCAAATTAAGATATGCTAGGAGCAGACAACTCGTGTCATACCCACAGAGTTTCCTTTAATAACATGTGCTAGTTATTTTCAAAAATAACTCTATAGAGTTAGATCTCTGACTGATCATAGACCCCCAAAATCTAGTATCTGAGTAATGGACCTTAAGACCAAGAACTTTACCAAAGTGTTACGGATGTACGGATCGACAAGGGTAAAACTAAATGGCTGATCCACATATGTGGTCGGGCCATAAAAAATTTAACTGAAACATTATTGCACCTGTTTAACTTTTGAGCTGAACTTTTTTCTAAAAACAATGTAGTTTTTTAATACTTTTACAAAATTAAGACACACTTTTAATTTATGCACATAACACAGAATCTGTACATGTCATCTCTGTAGAAATTGATAGGATAGACAACTTTGACTTTAGCATTTTTGGGGTCTTAAGATGTGTAAAATCATTTAAGGTAGATGGGGTGTCTAAAAATTTATCCATAAAAATTTCTTAAATTTTGGCCACAGTTAGTTTTATAATGGTACTTTAAATTTCAATAATAAAATTATAAGTTCACCAGAGGAATTTTTGTAGAAACGACTTGCAGGATTATAGTACTTTTAGGTATGAGCATGATGAGTAATGTAAATTTTTCACAGGATATTTGTTCAGTGGGTCAGATTATAAACCTAATTTACTTACCATTAGGTACTAGAAATTCAGAATCTAAGCAGGTTTCAACATAAGTGTTGCTTAATACATTAAGCAAACAACTGTAATGTGATTCAGCAGGATCAGTGCAGAAATCATTTCTAAAACGTCTCTGTGATTGAACTGGGCAGGTCAAGTTGTAGGATACAGCGTAGTGACATAACACAACACAAATCTAAAGAAATATTTAAAGGATTATGAAATGTGTCAAGTGAATAACAAATTTATATGAACGCAAGTGCCATTGAATTCACCGGACTTAATGAGTGTGTGAAAATGCGTAAAAGGAGTGATAATATTGTGAAATTTGGAGAGAATTATAATTTAAATGACCATGATGATTGCATTTATCATAAAGATAAAACACCAATATTTTATATCTTCCCCTATAAGGGATCATCTGACAACTTCGACCAAATGGAGACTTTTGTAGAACTTTTGATGCTGTAGCAGTAGGTTGGCATCAGATTTAACTATTTCTTATACTTTTTTGATTTACAGGCCAAAGACACTAGTCTGACCCCCCCTGGTCTTTATTTTTGAAGAAACAAATTGAAACATAAGTTTGGTGCAGGAAACCCTAAGGATCATTCATACCAAGTTTCATAATATCATATTCAGTATTTTCAGAGGAGAAGATTTTTGAAAAATTGTAAACGGACAACCGACAACAAAGTACACCAAGTGATGGTAATAGCTCACGTGGACCTTCGGTCCAGGCGAGCTAATAAAAGGGCAATTACTCTTCCATGGGTTGTAGGATCTTCTTCAAATTTCAGGGCAAGTAGATCTTTAGTTGCTGATCAGTTCTGTTCTCTATCAGAATTTTTACATGTAGGTAATCTATTGATTACGAAGCTCACATCATTACACATTACTGTCACAAAGCAGGAATAAACTTAACTTTTCAAAATATTAAGTGCTCATCCACAGCAAGAAGGTCACAGCCAGGATCTGCACAATGCATCTTGCTAAAAATCCCTAGATGCACCTACCATATAACTTTGGTTGATGTGGAACTTTTCAGTAAGTAGGAATTCTTTGGTCATTCATGCAGAAAATGTAGGTCATAGCCAACATCTGAAGCATGCATTGTTCTTAACATCACTGGGTGCCACCTACCATACCAATTTGGCCATGTGGCACTTGTCAGTAAGTGGGAATGGACTTTAACCATTCTTCTGTAAGTGGTCATTCATGTGGAAAATATAAATCACAGCCAGCATCCAAGGCATGCAATTGTGCTAAGTATCACTAGATGCACCTATGATACCAATATGATTGATGGGCACTTGTCAGTAAGCGGGAATGGATCTTAACCATTCTTCTGTAGATGGTCATTCATGTGGAAAATATAGGTCACAGCCAGCATCTGAAGCATGCATTGTCCTTAGCATCACTAGGTGCACCTACCATACCAATATGGTAGATGTAGATGTGGGCTCCAAAATCAGCACATCCCATCCCTTCCTTTTAAGGTAGGTAACATTACTGTAAACTTTCATAGCATTTGGTCAAACCAAAACAAAAGTAATTGTGGAAACAAATAAAAGTTGCTTTTTGGCCCCTTTTGATCCCCTAATTTCTAAACGAAATTATACAATGATCCCAAAAGGGGAGGTGCACATCTTCAATATATCTGTAATCATTCAATGTATGAATGTGTAAAATTTCAGAAAGATCTAGGTTTTTGTGATTCAGAATACACAAGAAAGGCATCCCATAGCGTGACCTTCAGACGGACAGAAGGATGGAGGGACGGAGGGATTGAAAATGCTCAATCTTGATGTTCAAAGGGGAATAACCCCTAAAAGGAAAGGTCCTACAACGTTGATCCTATTACACATTTTGTAGATCTTGATGTGCTTAAAAATATCCAATTAAAATTTCTTGTATATCTTATATAGATTTAAGATATTGAGCTTAATCATGTTAATACGTGCAAAATTTGCAAAAAAATCCACAAAAAGGGCAATAACTCCTATTATATGTCATGGGTTGTTGCATCTCCTTCAAAATTTCAGAGAAGGTAGATCTTGAGGTGCTGATCACTTTTACCCTACCAGAATTTTAAAATGATATATGTAGCTGAAATGCACTTTTTCATCCACTGTCCTGCCTACAATATATTTAGACAAGAGCTTACTCAAAAGGTCAAAAATGTCCATAAAGATTTCAATTCTATAACTGAAAACAAAATGTCTTTCATATTGAACAGCAACTCTTTAATAATAATCAAAGCAGTAATTGAGTATATAAAAAATGTCAAGAGTTAAATTAACCAAAACATTTAATAAGTATAAATGAATATGTACTTTTCTCTAAGTCACTACCGCTCGAGGTATATAGTTCTTTATTTTCTTTTATCTTTATCTCTGTCGTCAAATACTGTTTTCGGGGCTGCATCTTGGTGCGATTCTGTACTCACTTATTTACCAATTGTGGTGAATGGGTGTAGGGTTGCATCAAAACGTAAACCCAGTTTCTATTGTTTGCATTATATCTCATTCTTATGTCATTATGTATGTTTTATAACCATTTATTGTAAATGTGTTAAACAAATAAATATTAGTATTAGTGTTGCCATTTTTGAGTTATTTGCCAGAAAAACTGCATTCTGCATACATGTAGCATCACTTAGGGCACCTAAAACCATGTTTTTGGTTGGCGAGAGATTTGTTTCAGTTTAGACCGCATCAACTAGGAGACGGATCTACTGAGGACCAACCAACCTTGAGATTGAACCACATGTGACCTTGAAGAATTTGCTTATTCCTGGTCCCATAATAAAAACCTCTAAGGGACGGACCATTTAACTTGAAGGGGGGGGCCTTGGTTTTTTTGTTTTGATCAGAAAAATTTTTTCCCAGCACAGTGCGGACAAAATATTTATTTTTCGAAGGCGTCGCGACAGAATTTTTTTTCATTATCAACATTATCTTTTATAGCAGAAATCCTTCTTCAGAGTATTTTTTTTCTTACCCTCAGCTGTTAAAATATTTTTTTCATCAAAAAATAATTTTCAGAATATTTTTTTAGGAAAAAACCATGCCCCCCCTTTCAAGTTAAATGGTCGGTCCCTAATATTCAAAATTCTTTATTATTATTATTATAAGATATTCAAACAGTCAAGGGCGTAACTTATTTAAGTTATTACAGAAAATCACATCCATTTGTTGTCAAACCATAATGTCAAGAGTTGTCTGCCCTTACAATCTTTCCTTGTAATAATATACATATGTGATTTGTTGGAAACCATGGTCTAGGATAACAAATGTGTGTTATTTAGTAAAACAG
Organism: Arcuatula senhousia; assembly: GCA_963971305.1. Classification (NCBI taxonomy): domain Eukaryota; kingdom Metazoa; phylum Mollusca; class Bivalvia; order Mytilida; family Mytilidae; genus Arcuatula; species Arcuatula senhousia. The sequence continues at coordinate 19,146,065 of OZ020304.1, read as the reverse complement.
TCATAATAACTTACACATGTTATTGTACTGCAAAATTATAGCTAATCTGCTCAGTAAATTTTCACAAAATTCTATCATGCACAGTAAGTTTTTTTGATTGAAGGCACAGGATACGATTACGGCAAAACCGTAACAATAAGAAATTCTTATTGTTACCGCAAAGACGAAAATCGGAAACGGATGACGGGACAGAGACCGAATCAATTTCGACCGTAACAATAAGAATTTTCTTATTATTACGGCATGTATTATTACAGCAAATCTATTTATGAACGAGAAATATTAGAAAACCAAATATAAAATATTTTATAGCCCCAAATTAACACTTTTTTATTTAGTTTATGCTAAATTGGATACTTAAAACAGATGAAGACGTGTAGCCTTTTCTGATATCGTTACTGAAAACATAACTGAGGCAACTTGCTTGCCAACACAAATTTTAGACGAAACACTAACATTAGTAGATTAATGCGACTTTGTAACCCCGGCGGATAGAAGGAACTTAAAATTCTTGTTGCATCAAAGCCAGAAAGAAATTGCAGAATGAAACTGCAAAATTTGTTCTACACTGCGACATCCCTAGTATGTGATGGATGTCCCGAATGGTTTCAACAGAAATGAGCAGGATAAAAACAAAACCAGAAAACCAATTATTGGTTGTGTCACTTACAAGTGCCATAAGTTATCAAAATAAAATTGAGTTAAATTATGATTATCTGAGTATTTTTGCCCGCTTGTTTTATATATATAAATCAATAAAATGTTATGCCACTCTATATATATTTCATATCGTTATACAATATCGATTTGTCGTAATCATAAGTGCCGTAATAATAAGAAAATTCCTATTGTTACGGTCGTAAATAATTCGGTCTCCACCCCGTTGTCCGTTCCCAATTTTCGTCTTTGCCGTAACAATAATAATTTCTTATTGTTACGGTTTTGCCCAAATTTGCCGTAACCGTATCCTGTGCCTTGATTGAAATACAATAATAAATAATTGAAGATTTGTATCCTATCATATTGGGCTTAAATATAAGACTTAAGATAGCAAAAATCATTAGGAAAATAACACAAGAAAATGACTGTTTTTTTTTCTAAATAAACTCAGTATATCTATCATGTCTATAACAAGCCTAACTTGTTATGTCAGATCCAAAATAACAATAAAATGCATGTGCATCAAATGAGACCATATTGTGATTGACCTTTTGACTTAACAAATCATAAACACTATTTCTTTGTCTGTGTTAAAAAAAAACATATGTAAGTTATCCCAGGATACTATTTCAACAAATCACACATGTATGTTATTACCACAGGCGTTTGGGTTCAGGATTTTTCTTTTTTATTAATAACGTGTATATCAAAATTTTCATACTCGTCTATATACTATTTCCACAAGGCAAGAATGTTTGACAGTTCTAAAAATAGAACTTTGGGAAATCTATGAATTTCTTATAGAAGTAGTTTTCCATCGAGATGAACTAGCAATTGTCTTATTCCTTTTAGTTTTCTCTCGCTTATGGGCTCAAAATTATAGTGTATCAATGTGTAATAACGTCAAATTTAGTCGTTTTTCCTCCGAACCGGACCAAAAATATCACCAGGGACGGAAGTAGATCGGGAAACAATATTCCGCCAAATAAAAGGAATTCCGAGTGACGCTACAGTAAGGTAAAATCTAGGCGAGTTCGAACAAAATCTTTTGGCGGAAAAATATGGTCACAATCTTATTTGAATTATTTTTTACTACGGAGATAGTAGCAAAAACGCACATTTTTATATTAGGACCTGTTATGTGTACAATAGTTTTACAAAAAGACGTAACAGGATAAAATATATGTGTTTATTCAAATTCAATGATAAAATTGGTAAAAGGGGCGGAATATTGTCTCCCTTATCTACTTCCGTCCCTGGTGGTTTTGTGGCTCACTTCGAATGAAAAAAGCTAGGTTAGATTTAAAGTCATTGTGCATTGTTACACAATATATATATGATTTATTGCGAGATAAAACTGAAAGGATTAAGAAAATCACCAATATTTTAAACAAAACCTTTAATTCTATGAGAAAATAGGGGGTTTTCCAAGGGTAAATTTTGCTCTATTTTTAGAACTGTCAAACATTCTTGCCTTGTGGAAATAGTATATAGACGAGTATGAAAATTTTGATATACACGTTATTAATAAAAAAGAATAACCCTGAACCCAAACGCCTGTGGTTATTACAAGGAAAGATTGTAAGGCAGACAATAGTAGCCCCTGACTGTTCAAACAGAAATATGTTAATTTCTGCCGATAAATTATCAGGAAACCTTCAGAATGCAGGATTAATAAGATCATATACCTGTATATTATACAGGTCTTTGATAAGATGAAGAGGTAAGATTGAAGATGGTGATGAGGTTGCAGGGCGTGACTTCATCATTGGAACTTTACAGTACATATTTAGAAAATGTTGCTGTCGTACGCATGTTTTATTAAATCAAGATATTAAATGGATCATATTTAAATATCTTTAAGTAGATTACTGTTAGAAGAAAATGGTTTTAGAAGTTATTTACAGCAAACTCGTGAAACTGGGGCATGCGAAATCATATCTGTTTCCGTAAAATGTTAGTGTGACACTGAATACAAATATTACAATGGTAGAACTAACCTAACCTTAGCAAACATAAAATTTACTTCGTCTTACTTTAAAAAAAATCTGTATTGTAGATTTTAGGCGCTTTGGCATTGTGTATCATCCTATTGAATAGCCTATTGCCGCCATTATCAGCCTATAAAAATAACAATTTATAAATATAAAAAAATCTATTTTTAGAGCCAATGTCATCACTGACATTAATGTAGAGTCAACCCAACTTAGCGGTGTTTAGAGGCGTAAAAAATAAACAAAGCATTTTCTTTATTTTTATTATATATCTGATATGATTCATTAATCTAAAAAAGTAAAAAAAAGTGTCAACGGACGATGTCATTTGCGCTCTCTTAAAATAGATTTGGGAATTCCTTTGGGGGTTGTTGGTAAAATGCGAAGCGAAAAAACGTAACGGAAGCGGAAAAGGCAGTGTCTGCGCAACCACGCCGCGTGGAGAGTTATTTAAATACGTATAAAAGCTTGTAGGACTGGACTGTAGGACTGTGACGTCAATTTCTAATGACCAATCAGATGTGTTGTTTCATGGGGGTATTCTCCAATTTGAAAATTAGAAAAGAGTACAGGTCAATAAAGGGAATGTTGATTGAATGACAATAATGAAATAACGAAAAACATTATAAAAGTTACTCTGACTACATTTACAGGGGATATTTAATAAGTAAAATATGAACAACATACGCGATAAAAGCAAGAACAACCTCACACATGTCACTGAAATAGTAAAACAGTATCTTCATTACACCTGTTTTTATTGAAGAGCAGATATTTCTGCACATTTTATGGCTTTTCCTTATGAGCTTGAAACTGGTATTTTGCAATGACTTGCAATAACTCTAGTAATTCTTGCTTACTCACGGGAACTCATGAAAGTATATTACGAACATTTTTGACAAATTTTGAAAACAATGTTATAATCTAACTCATAAACCAGTTGTGGATTCAGAGGGGGGCGTACGCCCCCCTTTAATTGATAAATATTATTTTTTTTCTGTATAATATTGACCAAGCAACTTCAAATTTTCATCCAAATCTGACATTTTTAGCAATTACACCCCCCCCCTTTTGCAAACCTCTGGATCCGCCCTCGTAAATTGCAAATTTTTATTATTTGAACTCGTGCCAGTCATGGTGATCATGAATGTTTACTCATAACTAAACGTGCAAGAAGTTGCAGGGGATTTTTTTTTTACGATTGGTTTCAGAGACAGCGGGAAAGGCATATTTTTCACCAGAAATTCCCAATTTAACCCATTAAAACTGTGGGAATTATGGTTTTTATGTTTTTTTTTTGCACCAGTAAATTTCCATAATACAACTAACAGCTACATGCATTACTTAACAGCCATGTCTTTTTTTTTGGTAGGGTACCTGCAGTACCACAACAGCTCCCTGGCAAAGAGTTTCAAGAAACACTACATGAATGTATGAAATGAAGTTGGACACTAGTCAGAAAAAAAGGTACACATAAAGCTATTTATATATCGTGTTTTGACTGGGTTAGGAAAAATAAAAATGCAACATATACCCCAGCAAAAACTAAAAAAAACCAACAATGTCATGAATAAATAAAGCATTGTCAGTGGAACAGACACATTATATATCCCATGGACTGTAGCGGATACATTTATAGCCATAAATAACAAAATCACAATGCTACATGTATAACACTCGGTCCAACACACACATTATATTACTCTTAGACTGTGGCTCATAATACCACTTACTAGATCAATACCAAAGCTGCATGTACATGTAAAACATTTTCAGTCCAACAGACACATTATATACCACACAGACTGTTACATATAATACCACATACCGGTACTAGATCAATACTAATGCTGCATGTACATGTACAATATTGTCAGTCCAACAGACACATTATATACCACACAGACTGTTACATATAATACCACATACTAGATCAATACCAAAGCTGTATGTACATGTACAACATTGTCAGTCCAACAGACACATTATATACCACACAGACTGTTACATATAATACCACATACTAGATCAATATCAATGCTGCATGTACATGTATAACATTGTCAGTCCAACAGACACATTATATACCACACAGACTGTTATATATAATACCACATACTAGATCAATACCAAAGCTGCATGTACATGTATAACATTGTCAGTCCAACAGACACATTATATACCACACAGACTGTTACATATAATACCACATACTAGATCAATACCAAAGCTGCATGTACATGTATAACATTGTCAGTCCAACAGACACATTATATACAACACAAATTATTTACTTATAGTGAATATTTTTCATATGAAGTATTTTTTGATGTTTTTATTAATTTTTCTTCGAAATGACGTCAGCGTGTAACAGTTAACTGTTTCACTCCTGGAACGAACTGTTCCATGCGCGATAACAATGCGCCGTACAGAGCGACGTCATGGGTATTTTACGTTTTAAATTACTATTTTTCTATATATTTCATGTCAATTAAAATTATAAAAAATATTCTCATGCCATTTCTCAACAGATTTTCATGCATAATTATCTGTAGTTTGTTTATTTTGAAATCCGAAAAGAACCTCTTGATCCATTTTTATGCGGTAGAACACACAGGAAAATTATGGAAATGTAGGAAAAACATAAAGCGCAAACTTCTTTTGACGTCGCACTGTTGAACGAGCGCACAATCTCTCTATGTATTCTATAAGTTAACAAAACAGTTATTCAATGCCTGTTCATGGGGCAGTCAAACTATTATGCCTCAGTGCGCAGGAGATGATTTAAGAACTGTTGTCTTCGGCCTGCGGCCTTAGGCAACAGTTCCTAAATCATCTCCAGCACCTTGGGATAATAGTTTTGACTGCTCCATGACTAGTCATTAAATAACTGTATACTGTTACATATAATACCACATACAATGTACTAGATTAATACCAAAGCTGCATGTACATGTATAACAATGTCAGTCCAACAGACACATTATATACAACACAGACTGTTACATATTATACCACATACTAGATCAATACCAAAGCTGCATGTACATGTATAACATTGTCAGTCCAACAGACACATTATATACCACACAGACTGTTACATATAATACCACATATTAGATTAATACCAAAGCTGCATGTACATGTATAACAATGTCAGTCCAACAGACACATTATATACCACACAGACTGTTACATATAATACCACATACTAGATCAATACCAAAGCTGCATGTACATGTATAACATTGTCAGTCCAACAGACACATTATATACCACACAGACTGTTACATATAATACCACATACTAGATCAATACCAAAGCTGCATGTACATGTATAACATTATCAGTCCAAGAGACACATTATATACCACACAGACTGTTACATATAATACCACATACTAGATTAATACCAAAGCTGCATGTACATGTATAACAATGTCAGTCCAACAGACACATTACATGTATATACCACACAGAATGTTACATATAATACCACATACTAGATCAATACCAAAGCTGAATGTAAATGTATAACATTGTCAGTCCAACAGACACATTATATACCACACAGACTGTTACATATAATACCACATACTAGATCAATACCAAAGCTGCATGTACATGTATAACATTGTCAGTCCAACAGACACATTATATACCACACAGACTGTTACATATAATACCACATATTAGATTAATACCAAAGCTGCATGTACATGTATAACAATGTCAGTCCAACAGACACATTATATACCACACAGACTGTTACATATAATACCACATATTAGATTAATACCAAAGCTGCATGTACATGTATAACAATGTCAGTCCAACAGACACATTATATACCACACAGACTGTTACATATAATACCACATATTAGATTAATACCAAAGCTGCATGTACACGTATAACATTGTCAGTCCAACAGACACATTATATACCACACAGACTGTTACATATAATACCACATACTAGATCAATATCAATGCTGCATGTACATGTACAACATTGTCAGTCCAACAGACACATTATATACCACACAGACTGTTACATATAATACCACATATTAGATTAATACCAAAGCTGCATGTACATGTATAACAATGTCAGTCCAACAGACACATTATATACCACACAGACTGTTACATATAATACCACATATTAGATTAATACCAAAGCTGCATGTACATGTATAACAATGTCAGTCCAACAGACACATTATATACCACACAGACTGTTACATATAATACCACATATTAGATTAATACCAAAGCTGCATGTACATGTATAACAATGTCAGTCCAACAGACACATTATATACCACACAGACTGTTACATATAATACCACATACTAGATCAATACCAAAGCTGCATGTACATGTATAACATTGTCAGTCCAACAGACACATTATATACCACACAGACTGTTACATATAATACCACATATTAGATTAATACCAAAGCTGCATGTACATGTATAACAATGTCAGTCCAACAGACACATTATATACCACACAGACTGTTACATATAATACCACATACTAGATCAATACCAAAGCTGCATGTACATGTATAACATTGTCAGTCCAACAGACACATTATATACCACACAGACTGTTACATATAATACCACATACTAGATCAATACCAAAGCTGCATGTACATGTATAACATTATCAGTCCAAGAGACACATTATATACCACACAGACTGTTACATATAATACCACATACTAGATTAATACCAAAGCTGCATGTACATGTATAACAATGTCAGTCCAACAGACACATTACATGTATATACCACACAGAATGTTACATATAATACCACATACTAGATCAATACCAAAGCTGAATGTAAATGTATAACATTGTCAGTCCAACAGACACATTATATACCACACAGACTGTTACATATAATACCACATACTAGATCAATACCAAAGCTGCATGTACATGTATAACATTGTCAGTCCAACAGACACATTATATACCACACAGACTGTTACATATAATACCACATATTAGATTAATACCAAAGCTGCATGTACATGTATAACAATGTCAGTCCAACAGACACATTATATACCACACAGACTGTTACATATAATACCACATATTAGATTAATACCAAAGCTGCATGTACATGTATAACAATGTCAGTCCAACAGACACATTATATACCACACAGACTGTTACATATAATACCACATACTAGATCAATATCAATGCTGCATGTACATGTACAACATTGTCAGTCCAACAGACACATTATATACCACACAGACTGTTAAATATAATACCACATATTAGATTAATACCAAAGCTGCATGTACATGTATAACAATGTCAGTCCAACAGACACATTATATACCACACAGACTGTTACATATAATACCACATATTAGATTAATACCAAAGCTGCATGTACATGTATAACAATGTCAGTCCAACAGACACATTATATACCACACAGACTGTTACATATAATACCACATATTAGATTAATACCAAAGCTGCATGTACACGTATAACATTGTCAGTCCAACAGACACATTATATACCACACAGACTGTTACATATAATACCACATACTAGATCAATATCAATGCTGCATGTACATGTACAACATTGTCAGTCCAACAGACACATTATATACCACACAGACTGTTACATATAATACCACATACTAGATCAATACCAATGCTGCATGTACATGTATAACAATGTCAGTCCAACAGACACATTATATACCACACAGACTGTTACATATAATACCACATACTAGATTAATACCAAAGCTGCATGTACATGTATAACAATGTCAGTCCAACTGAAATATTGTATACAGCATGGACTTTGGCATATAATGCCCTATGCAACAATATTAACAGGCTACATGTATTTGTATATAGTCAGTTAAACTGTCATATTATATACGTTTTGGACTGTAGCATATAATTCCACATTTAACAATATCACAATGAAGAAAACATGTACATGTATAACATATTCAGTCCAACTGTCATATTAAATACCTCTTGAACTGTAGCATGTTATACCACATATAACTATACTAAAGTTATGTGTACATGTATAACATTGTCTGTACAACTTACATATTATATACAGCATGGAATGCAGCACACACCCGTACAGAAACCACTAACAAGTTCTTATATGAATCTCATAAGAAACTTACAAGATTCATACAAGATTCCTATGCAAATTAGTTTGCTTATGTGAGGAAATTGGTAGTTCATATATGAAGGAAATTTCTAACACGGTCCTCGCATGATGCTGATGTTAGATTTTCAACGAGTATGTTAGAAATAATTCCAACCATCAAGGTTTTAACAGATTTTTTTCAAAGTTCTTCTTTCTTATGTTAGATTCAAGTTAGAAATTTGGACATAGAAATTTTGAGTTCTCAATTCTAACAGAAGATATATGGAAAAATCACAAATCAGATTTCTCATATGAGATTTATGTTAGAAATAAAAGCATAGAAAATTTAGGAAATTAAGTTTTGCAGAATACTCATTATATTTCTAAGATGAAATTTCTAACATGAGAATTATGTTAGAATTTTCATATTTTATGCCCATGATGCATTTAACAGGAAATTGTTTTGATCCAATCAAATTCATTTTGTTACACATTTTGAAAATTGAAAATTTACAAGAAGATGCAAGAAGAATGTGTCTTGATCTAATAGACTTAAAAGTTTTTTGTAAGGATTTATGATTTCAAATAAAGGTAATTTATATTTATTAAATGCATACATGTTGTTTTGAGAGATTAATTTATATGTAAATGACTGTTAAAAGCATCTTAAAAAATAAAATGCAACTAATTAATAGAGGCACAATTAGTATGGGAATTTTGGACATAATACTACATTATTCAAAATTGAATGTTATTATTATTGAAACATTTTAATTAAATTACTTTAGAACAACTAGTATAGAAAATTAAAATAGCATCATTTACTTTATCATGTTATATCTATATCATTTATTTATTTAAAGGTATATGCTTCATTTTTTTACCTGTATATATTTTGATTGTCGTACATGTACATGAAATAATGAGTATTATAATTATTAAGTCTTCATTTTATATTAATCTTAATTCTATTCTCAATGTGAATATAATCTAGGCATGATGGTCTATAAAGTTTAAACAAATGACACATTTAGCATTTTAGTGTAACCAAATTGTTTAGTTATGTACATGTAGCACAAACATGTTACATGTATGTATTCAGAATTAAGTAAGGCCCTTATTCCTGGTTATTATCTTATTTTACGCCTTTTTTAAATTTCTCACGTGAGTAAAAGAAGTGAGAAATTTCCTCATGTGAGGAAAATTTTTTCACGTAAGATTTATTTCTGAATACCGAATTTCTTTTTAAGGTAATTCTCATATGAGATCTCATGTTAGAATGACCTCGCGAGATTTTTAACATGCAAATTAGGTTAGTTTCTAACATCCTGGCTTAAAATTCTAATATGGTTTCTAACCTCATTTGCATGTTAAAAAACTCGTAAGAAAATAATGTTAGAAACTAACATGAGAAAACATATTAGATTCTCATATGGTACATGTTAGTTGTTTTTGGTAAGGGTGCAGTACCACACATAAGAATATCACAAGACTAAATGAACTTGTATTTAATTGTCAGTCCAACTGACATATTATATACAGTATGGACTGCAAAACACTGAAACCACATATAAGAATATTACAAGTACGAATGTACATGTATAACATATATAGTTAGTCCAACACTCACATTATATACCTCTTTGACTGTAGCAAACAATACCACTAGACTATATGTAAATGTATAATATTGTCAGTCCAACTGTCATTTTATACACAGCATGGGCTTGCAGTGTAGAGTAATACAAAGGATTATTATTGCATATGTTATGAAAAAAGCTATTCAATTGATTTGAAGTTCATGAAATATAACTGTAAACTTGAATGCTTTATTTTGTCAAGATTTAATTATTTAAGTAAAATAAATATAGACATCCATAAATGCACAAAACAACATTTCATTTATTAAGGTTCATGGTTACACTTCGAATAAAATGGTAGATATTTGACCTATTTTTCTAGTCTATGTACGACTTAAACTACACATAGAAATAAAAAATAAAGTGTAGCAGTGTCTAGATATAAAAATTGCTGATCATTTTCCCTTCTTTTTCGCAAGATAAATCTTGTTGTTTTCTCCAGTCATTTTCTTTCCGTTCAAATTGTACCTTATATAAAGCATGAATTACCCCTTAATAACCTTCTATAAATCCAATTGTGAGTAGATTTAATAACACCAATAACAGAACTACCTTGCACGTGGAGGCCAAATGACAGGGCAAGGTTGATATTTGGCTATATTTGGGTGAACTGAAAGACGCAAAGAAAATGCTCCGGCAAAACGGATCAAGTTTACACCTACAAAATACTAAAACTTTATGCAAAAATTATTTATCTAGACGCTGCTACGCCTTATTAAGTGATTAAATGTGTAGCTAAGGTTCCACATAGACTGAAAAAAAAAAACGTGAAATATCAGTCATTTTTTCCAAAGTGTAAAGATGAATCTTAATGTCTCCATGCAAAAACCATTTAGATATGAAAAGCATAAAGCAATAGAATATGACTACATGTATGACCATCCTATCTCTACAGTATCAATGAACCTTAATATAGTATATCATTTGGGAAATTCCACATATATTTCATAGTTTTGTTGTATTTTTTAATATACTGTTAAAAAGGGCAGATTAATCAACCTCTGGGTGGAAGACTCAACTCAAATGCAAACAATTCATTTTTATTTTATCTTATTTGTAGGAATCTATAGAGAAAGGTGTTGACTGTGATGAAAGGGTTATTGATAGACAATTAGATTAGTTCAAAAGGTGAGCCATTTAATGACCATCTTGGCAGATTTGTTTTTTTAAAGGTTAAAAAATAAAGCAATTAAAAAATAAAACATTGGTGAAGTGTTAAAAATTTTAACTTATAAGAAAAAAAACCAAAATCATGTTGAATATTTAAAAAAGATCTATTCTCATCTCATGTGACAGAAGACTGACCAGTGAACTATTCATTGTCTTAAAGCTACTATAATTAAAAAAAAAATCAGCAATAAACGTATATCCATGTTGACAAATATTTTTAAATTTGTTCACTTATATTCTTTTTTTACAGTTTCTATTGCCCAATTGACATTGGTGGAAGAGAATATCCTACACTAAAGAATCAAAGATCAACTATGGTGCATCCAAGGGTTGATGAAAATAAAACATTTATCAGAATATTTTTCATGAATTGTTTAAGTCTGTCTATGAAACTTATCATTATAACAATAAATTAATTTAATCAATTTGTTATCACCTTTACATATAAGTTCACCTGGACCCAAGGTCCATGGGAGATATTTCCATGACTTGGTGTCTGTTGTCTGTTTGTTTTTCAATTATCTAATATTTTGATAGAATTTAAGGAAACTTGGTATGATTGATAGAAGCAAAGGTGTACCGAAGGGGAATCAAATATTGTTAATCCAAAAAGACAAAGACAAAATCAGTCAACATTAAAACACCACAACGGGAAACATAAAACAACCAAACCCCAATCAGCAACATGAACTCAATTTGCTTAAACAAGATCCTTAGGGTACCTTGCACAAAATGTGAGTTTCAATTTTTGACCCTCCAAATACATGGTCACTGTTACTAAAAATAGAAGATATGGTGAATTCACCTAAAATGGCATTTAGCTCAGGAATTATATTTAATTTAAAAATTCTTAAGGTTCTATATAATGCTCTTTAGAATCAGAAGTTCTACCAAGAAGCAAAGAGAAATCAATGGGGCATTCTAGTGTCAAAAGTATGAAAGGGCAACTTCAAAACCGGTTAATAGAACAAGAACAGCACGAGTAAATACAAAACTTAAAAAAAAACGAACAGAAATCAACAAATCAAATCAAGTTGTAACAAGAGTGAACTCAGGTGCTAAGGAAGAGTAAGCGGATCCTACCTGCCAAAGTCTCCATTTAACCGAAATTTCAGATGAACCCTTTATGTGTTTTGATCCCATTTAAAGGTTGACAATTGAGTTATTTGCTTATAGTGAAAACTATTGCAGATAAAAAAAAGATTTTTGCTTGCTTAAATCTTCAGCTTAAAAAACAGTTGGACTGACCCCTCTTAGGTGTTATATGGTATTTTATTCAGCTCTTTTAAGACCAATATTTTAAATTGCAAGAAGCAAAGGTGTACAAATGGAACAATTGAATGACACAACTCCATTAGTTCTGTAAATCCGAAAGACACATCATGACAAAAAAAAAAGACCACACAGACAGGGAGACAACACCCCTTTACGTATGTGATAAACATCTTTTCAAAAGGGGATATAAGATTTGCATTAAAAAATAAAGCAAGAATAGCTGCCAGTCGTACATACAATAGAAGTCTATGGACTGTTGCCCATTATATACTGCATATAGAAGGGTTGTTTATCTAAGGTTTGTGAAGAATAGCTCCCAGTCCTTCGTGTGTACCCATGATATAAGCGTATGGACTGTTGCCCATTATACTGCATATAAAAGTGTTGTTGGTCTAAGGTTTGTCAAGAAAAGCTCCTAGTCCTTCACCTGTAATATATAAGCGTATGGACTATTGTCTATTACACTACATATAGAAGGCACATTGATCTAAGGTTTGTCAAGAAAAGCTGCCGGTCCTTCACGTGTACTATATAAGCGTATGGACTGTTGCCCATTATACTGCATATAAAAGTGTTGTTGGTCTAAGGTTTGTCAAGAAAAGCTCCTAGTCCTTCACCTGTAATATATAAGCGTATGGACTATTGTCTATTATACTACATAAAGAAGGGTTATTGATCTAAGGTTTGTCAAGAACATCTCCCAGTCCTTCACGTGTACTATATAAGCGTATGGACTGTTGCCCATTATACTGCATATAAAGGGGTTATTGGTCTAAGGTTTGTGAAGAATATCTCCCAGTCCTTCATGTGTTCTCATGATATAAGCGTATGGACTGTTGCCCATTATACTGCATATAGAAGTGTTGTAGGTCTAAGGTTTGTCAAGAAAAGCCCCTAGTCCTTCACCAGTAATATATAAGCGTATGGACTATTGTCTATTATACTACATAAAGAAGGGTTATTGATCTAAGGTTTGTCAAGAACACCTCCCAGTCCTTCACGTGTACTATATATAATCGTATGGACTGTTGCCTATTATACTGCATATAGAAGGGTTATTGGTCTAAGGTTTGTGAAGAATATCTCCCAGTCCTCCATGTGTTCTCATGATATAAGCGTATGGACTGTTGCCCATTATACTGCATACAGAAGTGTTGTAGGTCTATGGTTTGTCAAGAAAAGCTCCTAGTCCTTCACCTGTAATATATAAGCGTATAGACTATTGTCTATTATACTACATAAAGAAGGGTTATTGATCTAAGGTTTGTCAAGAACAGCTCCAAGTCCTTCACATGTACTATGTAAGCGTTTGGACTGTTTTCATTTATTATACATATAGACATTGTTGGTCTAAGATTTGTCAGAATAGAAGTTAATGTTTATAAATGTGTCCGTTTATGGACTATTGTATTTATTATTTTCTAAAACATGTCTAAGTTTTATTAGATACTATTAAAAAAAAGTTTCCAGATAATAAATTTCGCTAAGCCTGATGCGCGTTTCGTCTATTTAAGACTTTTCAGATGAGCACTAACCAAGATATTGAAAAAGACCAAACATTATACTAACTAATCAGATTGCGAAGAACATTGAATAATAAAACAAAAACTACCGAACAGGATTACAAAATTATGACTAATATCAATCTACGTCTGGTGTAAGCAGAACCTTAGGGTGAAGACAATTAGAAATTTAAACGGATTTATAGGTTTGATATGTTCTTCAACACAAAAGTGTTGATGCTGGAGCGGGCTAACTTGGGGGTCTTAACACCTCACCAGCAGCGCTTACCTTCACGGATGTTAGAAATGCAAATTACAACAAAGTTCCATATCCAACAAACATACACTCAAAGGACATAAGTTAAGGTTGAGGCCCACTGATTTTTTTAATTTTACCGATTTAGTATAGATGCAAATAATTTTTTCAGAAAGCTGAATGGTAATAAAAGACATTTTGTTACCGAAACGGACGCCCTTTATTAAATGTTTGAAAAAAGTGTCACATGTAACAAAATCCATAAAAAGGCCGAAAAGTTGGGTTAAAATTTTGTCTCGAATGTATATAGAACAGTATTTTGAAATTGCAACTATAAATCCTTCAAATAAATCGCCAAAACCTCCTATTTGCCGCAAAGTTCAATTTATTTCATATTTGAACGCTTTTATTCGAATTGTTTTCGCTTTTTTGCACTGTTTGGTTATTGGTTTCCATTTTAGTCACTAAATACACCATTTATTTGGTTTTACAATATATTCAAGAATATATGCCCAAACGATATGATGTCCCGTCATCGTAAAGTATTTTTGTTCATACCCTGATGTATATGCGTTAAAAGTTTCATGATGATACCATACTTCCTTCGTGGTGAGGTCACTTAAACTTAAAGATAATCTTGAGGGACGGACGAACGGACATACGAACAAATCCGAACAATATGTCTCTCCACTTTCGAAGACAGAGAAGAAAAATGTGCACCTTAATTAGTTTGTGTATTTAGTCCTGACATGCAAACAAAACTATCAATGAAAGATTTGATGGAACAAAAATGTAACTAATTTTCATTTACTCACCAAAGTATCATTTAACGGACATTCTTACTATTTATACCTTTACAATGACAAAAGAACATCAAAAGGAGTACTATAGACCTTTTTAATCTAAATTTGAAAATGAAAAATATCTTTTTATTGGAAATCAATCACAGCGTCAGTTATTAACAAAATTAAGAATAAGTGATCATATAGATCAGATAAATAGGGTTAGAAGTTAAGGATCGTGTATGTAAAGTTTGTAATTCAAATCTTGTAGAAGATGAATTACACTTTTTTACCGAATGCAACATCTATGAAAATGAACGTAAAGATTTATTTGCTTTAATATCCAAAAAATATAAGAATTTTGAAAATCTCTCAAACAAAAATAAATTAGCAGAAGTTGAAGATTTAATAAAACTATTGTTTAAAATAACATCAACCTTTCATAATATTAGAAAACAATTTTTTATTATCATTATTATTAATATAGGATCCGTGTGTTTCCTCAAGAAATATGTCATGGGGCTAACAGTAATTGTTGTTTGTTTCTTTTTCTTTCCCCTTTATTTTAAATACCTAATTTAATAAACACAATTGTTTTATCATCGTTTTCATTACTATTATGATTATTATTTAACTATAATTTAACCAATCATACAAACGTTTAAAGTTTACTTTATATGCTCAATATTGGGCGCAATGATTTGCAAATAAAATATCTTGTACGCCAGTTTTACATATTAGATGCGTGTATACAGTCGTTCATAATTTAATTCAGCTTATCCGCTTCATTTTAAATTTTGCTTTCAACCAAACGTCTTAGACAATAGTTGTTATTTAGCAAAAATTCTCACGCGTATATGATAAAAATCAAAGCGCTAAAGCGTTTAAAAGCAGAGCTAAATGTAAGCACTAAAATAAAGAACGATCTGTTTTTCAGCAAATTTTGTTCGTTTGCTCCGCCCACTTAAACATTTGTTTTGTAATCCGTAATTTGGCTCAACCCACTTAGTTTAAACATATTTTATTTCAAAACAAACATAAATCTTTTACAACATACAATATATACAACACGTAAGGATTCGGAAATAAGCAAGTTTGCTTCTATTAATCCGTCTCCTATAGTTATAACAGACATATATATATTATTTACATCATTTTGCATGCCTGGCAGTGAAACTGTGTATACAATCAAAAGTGAGGAAAGATATAATTTCCCTTTGTAATGAGTTTTAGTGAAAAAAAATATAGAAAAAATAAGTGAATAAAAGAAAATGAAAATGAAAAAGAAAAGGAGGAAAGCAGCTGTTTTCTAAAATCGCTTACTCAAAATTATGTATCGTTGAACAATTTTAAATAATGTTATGTTTTGTTCTACTGATATTAGATCTGACCCGAATAAGAGTAGATGAACATTTATAGGTAAATTTAGATTAATCTTATCAATCGTTTCTGTTCGAATTCTGTTGTATAAAGTACAATGGAAAAGATAGTGATATGTTGATTCATCAGCATGACCACACGAGCACATGGGAGAGTTGACAAGACCTCGCACGAAGAGATGCTTTTTTAAAGAGCTTCCGTTCATCCGAAGTCTGGCATGTAAAATTTGACCTTGTCTAGAGCCACAATAATAATATTTAGGGCAAAGTTCTCTTCCAGCCTCAATACTTTTTTTAAAGATACCGAGGGAAGGAGAATTGCGTACTTCTATCAGTAGGTTATTCCACATATTAATAGTAAATGGAAAAAAATAGGATGAATAAAGGTTTGTTCTAGTACGGATATTAACAATATTTTGAACTTGTCTAGTAAAATGTCTGTGTCTACTACCCACAGAACTCGGAACATGTTGTCCGAGGTAATTTGGAGTACTCCCTTTTACAATCTTATAGAAAAGAATAAGTCTATGTTTTTCTCTCCTAGAAGAAAGTTTTTCCCACCCAGTTTCCTTGTATAGCTTTTCTAATGACGTCAACTTTGTCCCACCCGTAATAATCCTCATAGCCTCAATCTGTACAGCCTCAAGTTTATCAATAATATACTGAGTATTCGTATGCCATACAACATCCGCATACTCTAAAATAGGTCTTATGTATGAAAAATACATTTTCTCCAAGACGTAACGGTCAAGGATAAAACGCACTCTTCTCAGATAATTTACTCGCTTAAATGCCTTATTTATGATGTAGTCGATATGGTCATGCCATGAACCGTTGTTTGAAAAATAGATGCCCAAGTGCTTATGGTTTACAACCTCTTGTATCTGATGCTGATTCATGTATAAAGGTGGATGAATAGGCCTAACTGATTTCCGTGATACTGTTAATGTTTCCGTTTTTTGTGGGTTGAACTTTACCAGCCACTTTGTAGACCAAAGATGTATCTTATTTAAATCACTATTCAGCATGTCGGCAGCTACATCAGGAGAGTCTACTACTATATATAAACTAGTATCGTCAGCAAATAGCTTGATGGCGACACCAAGGTCATCAACAATGTCGTTTATAAATAAAAGAAACAGAAGGGGTCCCAGTATAGAGCCCTGTGGAACTCCAGCATTTACGGATTTCCAGTCAGAGCACCCACCATTTAAAACTACCCTCTGGACTCTCCCCGATAGATAATTCTTAATCCATAAAAGGACCTTCCCATCAATACCATAATTCTGTAACTTATATAACAACCCTCTATGCCAAACCCTATCGAAGGCCTTACTAATATCACAAAATACGACTCGGACTTCTTTACCATTGTCTAGAGCTCTCCCAATGTCATCCGACATGCTTATCAGTTGATTTACAGCGGAGTCGCCTCTAGTAAAACCGGACTGACTGGGTGTGATAGTTTTATTTCTTAGTAGAAAATTATAAATATGTTTATAGACGCATCTCTCAAAACATTTTGATACAATGTTTAACAAGGAGATGGGTCTATAATTTTTCACGTCGCTTGAAGTACCGTTTTTAAAAACTGGCGTTACATTCGCTCTCTTCCACTTGGTTGGGAAAACAGACAAATGCAGAGACAGATTAAAAAGTTTACACAATGGATATTTCAGTACAGTAGACGCCTCTTTTAGTAGTCTCGGACTAATACAGTCGGGTCCTGTAGCTTTGTTTGTATTCAGAATTGACAGGACATCTCTGACTTCGCTTTCATCTAAAACAATGTTTTCTAATAGTTGTTCCAGATGGTTTGTCACTTCAGGAAGCTCAGCGTTAGATTCGTCAAGCTCTGTCTGAAGTACAAAAAAATTATTAAAACTATTTGCTCTATCGACGTCGTCAGACACTAACCTATCACCTACAATTAAGGGTGGTATGTCAGTGCTAGACGGTTTTAAATCAGATATTTTGTTACATATAGTCCACCATGACTTAGAAGAACAATTAACATCTGATAGTTTTATTTCTAGCTCTTTTGAATTTATCCCAGTCAGACGGACGGTTTGTGCGTTTTGCCTTACTATGAGAACGATTTTTGATCCTGATTAACCTCTTCAGATCATTCGTAAGCCAGCCAGGATCAGACTTTCTTATATTTACATAACGATTTGGTATACATTGGCTTGCAGCGCTCAAAACACACGTACTTATACCATCAACAATGATATCTATGTCATTCGATATAAAAAGGCTATCCCAATCAGTATCGGCCAATATCCGCCTATATTTATCATAGTCGCCCTGATCATAAATCCAGACATTACGTTTTATGACCTTATTTTTAGGTTTTGGTGAATTTACAAAGCCTAAGACAGGGCAATGATATCGAATTTGGTTTAAAAGTGGGGGACCTACAGTAACGTATGGGACAAATAGAGGATCGTCAGTGATAATCAAATCGATAACAGAAGATGAATTTTCAGTAAAATTGGTCGGTTCATCTACAAGTTGTTGCAAACCAAACTTTGAGCAAATATTTTTAGTTTTATGATTGATACTGAGTTGGTTGTCGTTAAAATCTCCTGTTATTATCACATGATTGCAATTTACATCACTTACAGCAGAATCAATAGAATCTTCTACTTGATTCCAAATATCTACCCTACTTCCAGGAGGGATATAAAAAGTTCCATACAGAAATCTGTTTCTATTAATGCTTATTTCCAACCAAATAACTTCAATGTCAGACGGTTCTAGGTCCAACCGCCTAACTACGTGAATGTTCTCTCTAACAAAAACTATAACACCTCCCCCATTTTTGTTACCTCCCCTGTCCCTCCTGAAAGGTTTGTGAAAGTTGACAAATTTCAAATCATCATCAACAGTATTAGCATTTAACCATGTTTCAGTAAATGACAACAAGTCAAATTCTGTATACTCAGCAATTATAAGATCAAGTTTAGGAACAATACTTTGAATGTTCAAATGTAAAAAAGAAAGTGATGTTGAAAAATTTTCATACAAACTACTAATATCTGATACATCACTTAAAGAGCTGGTATCAGATGGTCCGGGGTTTGTTTCAAGTCCCGATATAATTAGTAATAATTGTAACATAAACATAAAAAAACAAATATTTATAATTATTGCTACATCAATATGCTTATAACACTTTTCATTCTGAACTTCACTACATACAGTCATTTCAACTACAAGAATATCAAAAACCAACATCAACATCAATCTTATTGATAGTATTTTATCAACATTAAAGTACATCATATAAACAAAATATATATCTCTTGCATTCAATGCATTTTTAGGACCTACTCTATGGGTCATATAAAATCTACCCACTCGTGATCTATATTGATCTATAGTTATTCCCATTTAAAAATTAAGTCACACCTATAACGTGTGAAGCACTAAACGAGCGGGCCATATGCAAACAAAACAACAAAACATTATCGTAAAAGATTGTAAGGTGATACATAACAAAGACATGGTCATTGTTGCAAAAAGAGAGCTGCATTTCTCTAGTATAGAAAGTGTATCGAAAGAAAAAAATTACAAGTTCAAGGAAAAAACATGAGATATTTACAAAAAGTGAGAAAGGATTCATGATCAATGTGATTTTAGCCTTTAGGATGCTTTAACAGACTAAACTGATTTACATTATTAATTGGAATTAATTAATTTTACATTCATCATCTATGATGGAAAATAGCCTGTGAGTATAATTAAGAGAATACGATATAGGTATCAAATCAAAATGCTTTTGTTTAAAGATTCTTTAAAGTACGTGAATCACATATCATCATGATCATGTGACATTTAAATACTTTTACGTTACGCTTGACCAAAGATTTTTACTATATGTTAAAGTATGATAGTAATACAAATTACAATCAGTACAATGAAGTAGAAAGAAAATCACAATTCATATATCAATATACCCTACTCAAAACGTCTTTTTGAGCAATACATGGGGTTTATATATAAATTTACTTCAGCACTGTTCAGCTAAGATCAGGATTGTCTGCATTTTGAATTTCATGAACTGGCTGGTTATCAGATGGGTCAAGATTGTTACGGTTGTTCCTCTTCGGTGGTGGATAAGCAACAATTAATGCATCAGGAAAGTTATCTGAGATGATGCGTCTGAGCGTATCATCTGTTGTAAATGTTACAATCTGTCCTGCATTGTGTTTTATGAAAATTTTTCCATCAATTGTCCACGTCTGAGAAATGTACCTTTTATTTTTAAGTTGACGAGCACGATACGCCAGCGTATTCCTCGTTCTAGTAAGATCTTCATTAATCAGGACCTGTTTGTATTTGTCACCATCTTTAAGATCTTTACTTGCCTTGAGAATCCTACGTTTGGTTGTGCTGTCTTTCAATCTAACAATGATTTGTCGAGGGTTAGGAGTTCTCTTTGTCGGGTTTCCTACACGATGTGATCGGATGATGTCTCCTTCTGCAAGATCTGGATCTATGGATTTCACAATGTCTTTTACTATGTCAGTTGTGCTTTCTCCAGTTGTCTCTTGTACCCCATTTACTCTAATTAGTTCCCGCCTACCGTATTGCTCCAAAGCGTCGATGTCTGCCTTGAGCTGTTTGTTCTCGTGTTGCAATTTGTCAAGTTGGGACTGGAGGGGGACTAGAGCATATTGTAAGCTATCTTGTATTTCTTCTCTTACAAGTGACCTGATGTGTTGTGAAAGTTCATCTTTGATTGCATGCTTTATTTGTTGGGAAATGGCCTCTAGATCTGAGGGATGCAGCATAAATGTAGTTGGCTGGTTTGTGGTTGGAGAGATGTAAGATGAGTGTGGTGGTCTATGGAAAAAGTTATCTTGGCCATGAATAGTAAACTCAACCCACTTGAATAAATAAATAAATCAAAGGTAAAAGGTCAGCAACGCTGAAGTGTACATCAACTTTAGTGTATCGATATGTGAAATGTAGTCCACATTTATTTTGTACTAATTATAGGGGTATAAAGATGTACCTCTGAGTTAAGACAACCTGTATAACATTTAATTCATTGAAACAATGATTATACACGATGAATATTCTATAATGGATCCTTAGGTAGGAATATTGCCTGACCAATTTACCCTGTCTAGACGAAAAAAAAACGCGAAAGTCAGATAGCTATATAACTTCATAGAGCTCTGCTCAAAAATAATCTTTTGAAAAAAGGATCGTCCATTCTGATAAGTTACATGATGATTATTCAATGAATATGCATTTATGGCAACTTGAAACAACTTACAATAAATTGCCACATATTCAAAAAATTGCAGACGATGTAAAATTGTTTCACAAGTCAAAGCAAATATCAAAAGCTGATTTTGACATAACGTTTACCTACTGTAACAGATCCAGAGGAGGGCGGAGGGGGCGTACGCCCCATTTAATCGGGAAATTTTTAATTTTTGTGTAAAATTGAAAAATCTGTCAAAGTCCAAAAACTGCTGGATTTCGTTTAACAGGAAGTAGTTGAGCGACATACCTGAAATCGTATCCCACGTTATGGGACCCCACCCTGATGCTGTATACCAAATATCAAGTGGCTGTGGTTAGTAGTTGCTGAGAAAACTGTTACGAAAATTTCTTCCCCGCCCGCGCCCGCCCGACATTCACCATTTTATTACCCGGATTTTTCTACGCCCACCCCTTTTCATTGAACTCTGGAATCGTCCCTGAGTATTTATTGATTTTGTTTACATCTTTATATAAAGGAAGAAAAAAAAACCAGCAAGTATTTCTTCTTTGATAACATGAAGAATAAGTGTACGCGACACAGCCTCCATATTCCAGTCGCAACTTAGAGATCGACAAGAGAAAACAGTAAGCAAATTTATCAAGATGAACAGTCGTCATTGATCGCCGCATTGCATTGGCCTTATGCAAAAAAATATACGTAGAACAATTCATATGATATTAAGATTTAACCAACTTGTTCTCCTCATAACCTTCATTTCACTTTTTAACCATAAAATACCATAAGGACGTATCATGTTCATTTAAACCCTTTTTTTCAAAGTTCAAATTATACAATTATAAAATCTATGGAATCACTAGAAATTGAAGTAATGCCTTAGTACCGTTATAAACCAAGTGAACCTAAAATATCAATAACAAAAATAAGAAGTTAGGGATGTATGGTTTCCTAAATATATGAACTTGAACCAACACAAACAGTTTTCATACAAACATTTCAAATTTTGTTGCTTGAACCTGTATCAAACCAGGACCATTCTACTTTAAACCAATTTCTTTCAATTTAAACTTTGTTTACTTATATATAGCGGCTTCTCTTTTTGGACAGATAAAATTGATCATCACTGATCGCTAATTTGCTACCTTTCTTGAATCAATAGTCACTTTTTATATCTGGATTTGAATGTTTCACATAAAATGATAAAAAAATGAAAGATATAAAAAGCTTCAGAAATAATTGCAAGGTCTTTCCCTTTCCAAAAATAAAACATTTCTATTTCCCCCATTTCAACACACTTAAGATGCGTTTTATGGTAAATTTAACAGTGAGGTTTAAAGAGAATGTTTATGTGGCCAATCGTTCTTATTGAAAAACAATAATACTGATAATCAAAGAAAAGCGTTTCTTTTCTTTGATTATTGGTGTCATATTGAAACCGTGGTTGTATAAATAACGGTAATAACAAAATTACCGAACTTGGAGGATCAATCTCATTGTCAAAGCTAAAAGACAAAACATTGAAGACACACCGGTAAAATTAAAGATCGCAATGGTCCTGACTTGGTACAGGCATTTCAAATGAAATGGTGGGTTAAACCAGATTTTATTGCGCGCGAAACCCCCCCCCCTCTGCAATTGTGAGCTTAGGGTCCGATATTGACACAAAACGCAGAACGGTTGCGAAGACACAATAGGGAAAATTAAATGATTAGATAATTAGATGACCATCTCAGTACAACAATTAGCAAAACACTAATCAAAACAATCAATAACCATTACGTTTAACAAAATTTTTAATTTTTCCAATGGTTGATAACGAAGGGATTTTTTAGGGACTGTATGAGATGTATTTTTCTTGTAACCTTGGTCTAACAGTCGGCCATGGAGATGTATAAAAATCAGAAAAAAATTGTAAAAGCCCTGGCATATTCAATATGTGAAATATAATCACCGTGAGCAGGTAAAGTAGGTATGTTGATTTCAAGGTTAGGAAAATCAAAGTCGTCTCAATTATCGTTAATATTTCTACTGAGATTACCACTCTGGTCATATTCGAGATGCAAATCCAAGAATAATCTGCAATTGGATTCGGTGGTTTCCTTAATCTCCGGCGGATATAACAAAGGTTTCCATCTACCAATCGAAGCGTTGTTGACAGGGAGAGGACATTAAAGAACCTCGTCTCTTTCATCTTATTGTTCTTTACGAGTTCTTGAATCATGACAAACCTTAAATCATAGACAATTTTATATGTGGTATTGTGAACAACAGTCCATACAAGTGCATAGTATGTATCCAGGACTGACAGCTACTCTTGACAAACCTTAAATCATATACACTTTTTATATGTTGTACTGTGAACAACAGTCCATACACGTACATAGTATGTATGTTGGACTGAAAGCTATTCTTGTCAAACCTCAAATCATACGTTCTTTTATATGTGGTATTGTGAACAACAGTCCATACACGTACATAGTATGTAAGCAGGACTGACAGGTACTCTTGACAAACCTTAAATCATAGACACTTTTATATGTGGCATTGTGAACAACAGTCCATACACGTACATAGTTTGTATGCAGGACTGACAGCCTTAAATAATAAACTCTTTTATATTTTGTTTTGTAACGATAGTCCATATACAAATATAGTATGTAAGTAGGACTAGCAGCTTTTATAAGTAAATCAAGCCCTGGCATCTTTGTTCTTATTGTTCTATGCTCTTCATATTCATATAGTGTGGTATTTTCTTTTGGTAAGAGTGTCTTTGATTAGTCTTGTATAGAAGAAAAAACGTGTTAGGCTTATCAAACTTTATAACCTTGAACTTCTCTGTACTGAAAAATATCAAGTCAGGTAGTAATTAAAATGGATTTAATGGACCATTTGATAAGTACATGTAATTTTTAGACAATGAATGAGTGAGAACCATTTAAATTTGTACTAAATTGATATGCTTCATGATTTCATACTA
Source organism: Arcuatula senhousia (assembly GCA_963971305.1). Taxonomy (NCBI): domain Eukaryota; kingdom Metazoa; phylum Mollusca; class Bivalvia; order Mytilida; family Mytilidae; genus Arcuatula; species Arcuatula senhousia. The sequence goes on along the minus strand of OZ020304.1, from coordinate 19,121,016 downwards.
ACAACAGGTGTGTCATGGATCACCAACTTTACTGACCTAATATATGACATCTTCCTCATCTTAAGACAAATGACAAAACTTGAGGCCTCATTTAAATTCACCTTAAAAAGGTACCACTATTTAGAAATTAGGTGTAAACAGTAAAAAGCATCATTATATAAACAGAAAAAGAATAATATGGTATTTTATTGCAAAATGTGCCCTAAAGCAGCTGAACAAAACATACAATAAGATGAATTAATAAAAAGATTTTTCAAGATCAATTAAATTTTCCAGATCCATATTTGTCAATTTGATATAAAAAAACCATTGCAAACAAGCAAACAAACGATATTTTTAACAAATTCTTGTTTGGTTCAAAATATTGTTGATCTCATCTATGATCCTTTAATGTTGAAATGTATACTTTGTTTCTTCCACCACTGTCAGCTGTGCAATGGAATACTGTAAAAAAAAGAAGAAAAGTAAACATATTGCAAAATCCTTCTAATTGCCAACACAGTGTTATAAACTTACTATCGAATTTGTTAAATTAGAATAACCTAAGTAAACAAATAAAAATTAAAACATTAATTTTATACCACGATTTCCAAAAATCAAAACACAGACATTTCAATGAAGTTGTTTTAAAGTTGTTTATGTTGTTGAAATATTTCTTAGATGATTACTGGTATTGATTGTTTACCATTTTACAATTTAATTTTTAAAGAAATTAAAACAAAAAATCTTACCATGAAGTGATCACTGTATAAATTCCTGTGGCTTTTCTGTGATTCAAACTAGACCATGTCTTGACCTTGGAGCTGTTGTGCTACTGTAGTAACCCTATAAATAATAATATAGTCATGTTTGTTTCATAACACAACATGTAGCAGTCAATTGTTGAAATTTTATTTCTGATTCATATAATATAACAGTTGGCCCTACAAGTGGTATGTGAAGTGTGAGTGTTGGACTGGCAATGTTCCACATGTAATGTAGCCTTATTGGCGATATAGATGTATGTGGAAATATTTGATACAATCCAAGAGGTATAAATTATGTCAGTTGGACTGACAAATTTATACAAGTACATGTAGCCTAATGATATTGTTGTATAGGGAACTATATGCTACAGTCTATGCTGTATATAATATGTTAGTTGGGCTGTATGTTGTATTTGTACATACAGTCTTGTGATATTTTAATATGTGGTATTTGTGGAACAGTCTTAGAGGTATATAATGTGTGTGTTGGAATGACAATGTTATACATACATATAGCCTGGTGATATTGTTGTGTGGTATTATTTGCTACAGTCCAAGTGGTATATAATATGACAGTTGGACTGAATATGTTAACCATGTACATGTTCTCTTGTGATATTATTGTATGTGGTATTATATGTAGCAGTCTGTGTGGTATATAATGTGTCTGTTGGACTGACAATGTTATACATGTACATGCAGCTTTGGTATTAATCTAGTATGTGGTATTATATGTAACAGTCTGTGTGGTATATGATTTGTCTGTTGGACTGACAATGTTATACATGTACATGTAGCTTTGGTATTAATCTAGTATGTGGTATTATATGTAACAGTCTGTGTGGTATATAATTTGTCTGTTGGACTGACAATGTTATACATGTACATGTAGCTTTGGTATTAATCTAGTATGTGGTATTATATGTAACAGTCTGTATGGTATATAATGTGTCTGTTGGACTGACATTGTTATACATGTACATGCAGCTTTGGTATTAATCTAGTATGTGGTATTATATGCAACAGTCTGTGTGGTATATAATTTGTCTGTTGGACTGACAATGTTATACATTAACATGCAGCTTTGGTATTGATCTAGTATGTGGTATTATATGTAACAGTCTGTGTGGTATATAATGTGTCTGTTGGACTGACAATGTTATACATGTACATGCAGCTTTGGTATTAATCTAGTATGTGGTATTATATGTAACAGTCTGTATGGTATATAATGTGTCTGTTGGACTGACATTGTTATACATGTACATGCAGCTTTGGTATTAATCTAGTATGTGGTATTATATGCAACAGTCTGTGTGGTATATAATTTGTCTGTTGGACTGACAATGCTATACATTAACATGCAGCTTTGGTATTGATCTAGTATGTGGTATTATATGTAACAGTCTGTGTGGTATATAATGTGTCTGTTGGACTGACAATGTTATACATGTACATGCAGCTTTGGTATTAATCTAGTATGTGGTATTATATGTAACAGTCTGTGTGGTATATAATGTGTCTGTTGGACTGACAATGTTATACATGTACATGCAGCTTTGGTATTAATCTAGTATGTGGTATTATATGTAACAGTCTGTGTGGTATATAATGTGTCTGTTGGACTGACAATGTTATACATGTACATGCAGCTTTGGTATTGATCTAGTATGTGGTATTATATGTAACAGTCTGTGTGGTATATAATGTGTCTGTTGGACTGACAATGTTATAAATCTACATGTAGCTTTGGTATTAATCTAGTATGTGGTATTATATGTAACAGTCTGTGTGGTATATAATGTGTCTGTTGGACTGACATTGTTATACATGTACATGCAGCTTTGGTATAAATCTAGTATGTGGTATTATATGTAACAGTCTGTGTGGTATATAATGTGTCTGTTGGACTGACAATGTTATACATGTACATGCAGCTTTGGTATTAATCTAGTATGTGGTATTATATGTAACAGTCTGTGTGGTATATAATGTGTCTGTTGGACTGACAATGTTATACATGTACATGCAGCTTTGGTATTAATCTAGTATGTGGTATTATATGTAACAGTCTGTATGGTATATAATGTGTCTGTTGGACTGACATTGTTATACATGTACATGCAGCTTTGGTATTAATCTAGTATGTGGTATTATATGCAACAGTCTGTGTGGTATATAATTTGTCTGTTGGACTGACAATGCTATACATTAACATGCAGCTTTGGTATTGATCTAGTATGTGGTATTATATGTAACAGTCTGTGTGGTATATAATGTGTCTGTTGGACTGACAATGTTATACATGTACATGCAGCTTTGGTATTAATCTAGTATGTGGTATTATATGTAACAGTCTGTGTGGTATATAATGTGTCTGTTGGACTGACAATGTTATACATGTACATGCAGCTTTGGTATTAATCTAGTATGTGGTATTATATGTAACAGTCTGTGTGGTATATAATGTGTCTGTTGGACTGACAATGTTATACATGTACATGCAGCTTTGGTATTGATCTAGTATGTGGTATTATATGTAACAGTCTGTGTGGTATATAATGTGTCTGTTGGACTGACAATGTTATAAATCTACATGTAGCTTTGGTATTAATCTAGTATGTGGTATTATATGTAACAGTCTGTGTGGTATATAATGTGTCTGTTGGACTGACATTGTTATACATGTACATGCAGCTTTGGTATAAATCTAGTATGTGGTATTATATGTAACAGTCTGTGTGGTATATAATGTGTCTGTTGGACTGACAATGTTATACATGTACATGCAGCTTTGGTATTAATCTAGTATGTGGTATTATATGTAACAGTCTGTGTGGTATATAATGTGTCTGTTGGACTGACATTGTTATACATGTACATGCAGCTTTGGTATTGATCTAGTATGTGGTATTATATGTAACAGTCTGTATGGTATATAATGTGTCTGTTGGACTGACAATATTGTACATGTACATGTAACTTTGGTATTGTTGTGTGGTATATTATATGTAACAGTCTGTGTGGAATATAATGTGTCTGTTGGACTGACAATGTTATACATTTACATGTAACTTTGGTATTGTTGTGTGGGATATTATATGTAACAGTCCATGTGGTATTAAATGTGTCTGCTGGACTTACAATATTATAAATATACATGTAACTTTGGTATTGTTGTGTGTGGTATTATATGTAACAGTCCATGTTGTATCAAATGTGTCTGCTGGACTGACAATGTTATAAATGTACATGCAGCTTTGATATTGATCTTGTATGTGGTAGTATATGAAACAGTCTGTGTGGTATATAATGTGTCTGTTGGACTGACAATGTTATACATGTACATGCAACTTTGGTATTGTTGTTTGTGGTATTATATGTAACAGTCTGTGTGGGATATAATGTGTCTGTTGGACTGACAATGTTATACATTTACATGCAACTTTGGTATTAATCTAGTATGTGGTATCATATGCAACAGTCTGTGTGGTACATAATGTGTCTGTTGGACTGACAATGTTATACATGTACATGCAACTTTGGTATTGTTGTTTGTGGTATTATATGTAACAGTCTGTGTGGGATATAATGTGTCTGTTGGACTGACAATGTTATACATTTACATGCAACTTTGGTATTGTTGTTTGTGGTATTATATGTAGCAGTCTGTGTGGTATATAATGTGTCTGTTGGACTGACAATGTTATACATGTACATGCAGCTTTGGTATTAATCTAGTATGTGGTATTATATGTAACAGTCTGTGTGGTATATAATTTGTCTGTTGGACTGACAATGTTATACATGTACATGTAGCTTTGGTATTAATCTAGTATGTGGTATTATATGTAACAGTCTGTATGGTATATAATGTGTCTGTTGGACTGACATTGTTATACATGTACATGCAGCTTTGGTATTAATCTAGTATGTGGTATTATATGTAACAGTCTGTGTGGTATATAATGTGTCTGTTGGACTGACAATGTTATACATGTACATGCAGCTTTGGTATTAATCTAGTATGTGGTATTATATGTAACAGTCTGTGTGGTATATAATGTGTCTGTTGGACTGACAATGTTATACATGTACATGCAGCTTTGGTATTGATCTAGTATGTGGTATTATATGTAACAGTCTGTGTGGTATATAATGTGTCTGTTGGACTGACAATGTTATAAATCTACATGTAGCTTTGGTATTAATCTAGTATGTGGTATTATATGTAACAGTCTGTGTGGTATATAATGTGTCTGTTGGACTGACAATGTTATACATGTACATGCAGCTTTGGTATTAATCTAGTATGTGGTATTATATGTAACAGTCTGTGTGGTATATAATGTGTCTGTTGGACTGACATTGTTATACATGTACATGCAGCTTTGGTATTGATCTAGTATGTGGTATTATATGTAACAGTCTGTATGGTATAAAATGTGTCTGTTGGACTGACAATATTGTACATGTACATGTAACTTTGGTATTGTTGTGTGGTATATTATATGTAACAGTCTGTGTGGAATATAATGTGTCTGTTGGACTGACAATGTTATACATTTACATGTAACTTTGGTATTGTTGTGTGGGATATTATATGTAACAGTCCATGTGGTATTAAATGTGTCTGCTGGACTTACAATATTATAAATATACATGTAACTTTGGTATTGTTGTATGTGGTATTATATGTAACAGTCCATGTGGTATATAATGTGTCTGTTGGACTGACAATGTTATAAATGTACATGCAGCTTTGATATTGATCTTGTATGTGGTATTATATGAAACAGTCTGTGTGGTATATAATGTGTCTGTTGGACTGACAATGTTATACATGTACATACAGCTTTGGAATTGTTGTATGTGGTATCATATGCAACAGTCTGTGTGGTACATAATGTGTCTGTTGGACTGACAATGTTATACATGTACATGCAACTTTGGTATTGTTGTTTGTGGTATTATATGTAACAGTCTGTGTGGGATATAATGTGTCTGTTGGACTGACAATGTTATACATTTACATGCAACTTTGGTATTGTTGTTTGTGGTATTATATGTAACAGTCTGTGTGGTATATAATGTATCTGTTGGAGTGACAATGTTATACATGTACATGTAGCTTTGATATTGATCTAGTATGTGGTATTATATGTAACAGTCTGTGTGGTATATAATGTGTCTGTTGGACTGACAATGTTGTACATGTACATGCAGCTTTGGTATTGATCTAGTATGTGGTATTATATGTAACAGTCTGTGTGGTATATAATGTGTCTGTTGGACTGACAATGTTGTACATGTACATGCAGCTTTGGTATTGATCTAGTATGTGGTATTATATGTAACAGTCTGTGTGGTATATAATGTGTCTGTTGGACTGACAATGTTGTACATGTACATGCAGCTTTGGTATTGATCTAGTATGTGGTATTATATGTAACAGTCTGTGTGGTATATAATGTGTCTGTTGGACTGACAATGTTGTACATGTACATGCAGCTTTGATATTGATCTAGTATGTGGTGTTATATGTAACAGTCTGTGTGGTATATAATGTGTCTGTTGGACTGACAATATTGTACATGTACATGCAGCATTGATATTGATCTAGTATGTGGTATTATATGTAACAGTCTGTGTGGTATATAATGTGTCTGTTGGACTGACAATGTTGTACATGTACATGCAGCTTTGGTATTGATCCAGTATGTGGAATTATATGTAACAGTCTGTGTGGTTTATAATGTGTCTGTTGGACTGACAATGTTATACATGTACATGCAACTTTGGTATTGTTGTTTGTGGTATCATATGTAACAGTCTGTGTGGTATATAATGTGTCTGTTGGACTGACAATATTATACATGTACATGCAACTTTGGTATTGTTGTTTGTGGTATTATTTGTAACAGTCTGTGTGGTATATAATGTGTCTGTTGGACTGACAATATTATACATGTACATGCAACTTTGGTATTGTTGTTTGTGGTATTATATGTAACAGTCTGTGTGGTATATAATGTGTCTGTTGGACTGACAATGTTATACATGTACATGCAACTTTGGTATTGTTGTTTGTGGTATTATATGTAACAATCTGTGTGGTAGATAATGTGTCTGTTGGACTGAAAATGATTTATATGTACATGCAGCTTTGATATTGATCTAGTAAGTGGTATTATGAGCCACAGTCTAAGAGTAATATAATGTGTGTGTTGGACTGAGTGTTATACATGTAGCATTGTGATTTTGTTGTTTATGGCTATACATGTATACGCTACAGTCCATGGGATATATAACGTGTCTGTTTCACTGACAATGCTTTATCTATTCATGACATTGTTGTTTTTTCTAGTTTTTGCTGCGGTAAATGTTGCAATGCAGTCGCATATTTATTTTTCCTAACCCAGTAAAAACACGATATATAAATACCGTTATGTGTACCTTTTTTTTCTGACTAGTGTCCAACTTCATTTCATACATTCATGTAGTGTTTCTTGAAACTCTTTGCCAGGGCGCTGTGGTACTGCAGGTACCCTACCAAAAAAAAAAGACATGGCTGTTAAGTAATGCATGTAGCAGTTAGTTGTATTATGAAATGTGGGTCGAACTGACAATATTTATATATAATTATTACACAGGGTTTTATCGTGTTTTGCTCTTCATATAAGGGGGGGGTAAGAGGGGGGTCTCATGACCGATAGATAAAAAAACACTAAATCCTGCACTCCAGGAAAATTAATGTTGCAAAAAACCCATAAAAATCCAGAATTCCCACAGTTTTATGGGTTAAATTGGGAATTTATGGTGAAAAATATGCCTTTCCTGCTGTCGCTGAAACAAATCGTAAAAAAAAATCCCCTGCAAGTTCTTGCACAGTTATTTATGATCAAAAATTCATGATCACCATGACTGGCACGAGTTCAAATAATAAAAAAATTGCAATTTACGAGGGCGGATCCAGAGGTTCCAAAAAGGGGGGCGTAATTGCTAAAAATGTCAGGTTTGGATGTAAATTTGAAGTTGCTCGGTCAATATTATACAGAAAAAAAATAATATTTATCAATTAAAGGGGGCAATCCACAACTGGTTTATGAGTTAGATTATAACATTGTTTTTTTTCAAATTTTGTCAAAAATGTTCGTAATATACTTTCATGAGTTCCTGCGAGTAAGCAAGAATTACTAAGAGTTATTGCAAGTCATTGCAAAATACCAGTTTCAAGCTCATAAGGAAAAGCCATAAAATGTGCAGAAATATCTGCTCTTCAATAAAAACAGGTGTAATGAAGATACTGTTTTACTATTTCAGTGACATGTGTGAGGTTGTTCTTGCTTTTATCGCGTATGTTGTTCATATTTTACTTATTAAATATCCCCTGTAAATGTAGTCAGAGTCACTTTTATAATGTTTTTCGTTATTTCATTATTGTCATTCAATCAACATTCCCTTTATTGACCTGTACTCTTTTCTAATTTTCAAATTGGAGAATACCCCCATGAAACAACACATCTGATTGGTCATTAGAAATTGACGTCACAGTCCTACAGTCCAGTCCTACAAGCTTTTTTACGTATTTAAATAACTCCAACAGGTGGCCAATCTGTTCGTCCACGCGAGTTATTTAAATACGTAAAAAAGCTTGTAGGACTGGACTGTAGGACTGTGACGTCAATTTCTAATGACCAATCAGATGTGTTGTTTCATGGGGGTATTCTCCAATTTGAAAATTAGAAAAGAGTACAGGTCAATAAAGGGAATGTTGATTGAATGACAATAATGAAATAACGAAAAACATTATAAAAGTGACTCTGACTACATTTACAGGGGATATTTAATAAGTAAAATATGAACAACATACGCGATAAAAGCAAGAACAACCTCACACATGTCACTGAAATAGTAAAACAGTATCTTCATTACACCTGTTTTTATTGAAGAGCAGATATTTCTGCACATTTTATGGCTTTTCCTTATGAGCTTGAAACTGGTATTTTGCAATGACTTGCAATAACTCTTAGTAATTCTTGCTTACTCGCAGGAACTCATGAAAGTATATTACGAACATTTTTGACAAAATTTGAAAAAAAACAATGTTATAATCTAACTCATAAACCAGTTGTGGATTGCCCCCTTTAATTGATAAATATTATTTTTTTTCTGTATAATATTGACCGAGCAACTTCAAATTTACATCCAAACCTGACATTTTTAGCAATTACGCCCCCCTTTTTGGAACCTCTGGATCCGCCCTCGTAAATTGCAATTTTTTTATTATTTGAACTCGTGCCAGTCATGGTGATCATGAATTTTTGATCATAAATAACTGTGCAAGAACTTGCAGGGGATTTTTTTTTACGATTTGTTTCAGCGACAGCAGGAAAGGCATATTTTTCACCATAAATTCCCAATTTAACCCATAAAACTGTGGGAATTCTGGATTTTTATGGGTTTTTTGCAACATTAATTTTCCTGGAGTGCAGGATTTAGTGTTTTTTTATCTATCGGTCATGAGACCCCCCTCTTACCCCCCCCTTATATGAAGAGCAAAACACGATAAAACCCTGTGTAATAATTATATATAAATATTGTCAGTTCGACCCACATTTCATAATACAACTAACTGCTACATGCATTACTTAACAGCCATGTCTTTTTTTTTTGGTAGGGTACCTGCAGTACCACAGCGCCCTGGCAAAGAGTTTCAAGAAACACTACATGAATGTATGAAATGAAGTTGGACACTAGTCAGAAAAAAAAGGTACACATAACGGTATTTATATATCGTGTTTTTACTGGGTTAGGAAAAATAAATATGCGACTGCATTGCAACATTTACCGCAGCAAAAACTAGAAAAAACAACAATGTCATGAATAGATAAAGCATTGTCAGTGAAACAGACACGTTATATATCCCATGGACTGTAGCGTATACATGTATAGCCATAAACAACAAAATCACAATGCTACATGTATAACACTCAGTCCAACACACACATTATATTACTCTTAGACTGTGGCTCATAATACCACTTACTAGATCAATATCAAAGCTGCATGTACATATAAATCATTTTCAGTCCAACAGACACATTATCTACCACACAGATTGTTACATATAATACCACAAACAACAATACCAAAGTTGCATGTACATGTATAACATTGTCAGTCCAACAGACACATTATATACCACACAGACTGTTACATATAATACCACAAACAACAATACCAAAGTTGCATGTACATGTATAATATTGTCAGTCCAACAGACACATTATATACCACACAGACTGTTACAAATAATACCACAAACAACAATACCAAAGTTGCATGTACATGTATAATATTGTCAGTCCAACAGACACATTATATACCACACAGACTGTTACATATGATACCACAAACAACAATACCAAAGTTGCATGTACATGTATAACATTGTCAGTCCAACAGACACATTATAAACCACACAGACTGTTACATATAATTCCACATACTGGATCAATACCAAAGCTGCATGTACATGTACAACATTGTCAGTCCAACAGACACATTATATACCACACAGACTGTTACATATAATACCACATACTAGATCAATATCAATGCTGCATGTACATGTACAATATTGTCAGTCCAACAGACACATTATATACCACACAGACTGTTACATATAACACCACATACTAGATCAATATCAAAGCTGCATGTACATGTACAACATTGTCAGTCCAACAGACACATTATATACCACACAGACTGTTACATATAATACCACATACTAGATCAATACCAAAGCTGCATGTACATGTACAACATTGTCAGTCCAACAGACACATTATATACCACACAGACTGTTACATATAATACCACATACTAGATCAATACCAAAGCTGCATGTACATGTACAACATTGTCAGTCCAACAGACACATTATATACCACACAGACTGTTACATATAATACCACATACTAGATCAATACCAAAGCTGCATGTACATGTACAACATTGTCAGTCCAACAGACACATTATATACCACACAGACTGTTACATATAATACCACATACTAGATCAATATCAAAGCTACATGTACATGTATAACATTGTCACTCCAACAGATACATTATATACCACACAGACTGTTACATATAATACCACAAACAACAATACCAAAGTTGCATGTAAATGTATAACATTGTCAGTCCAACAGACACATTATATCCCACACAGACTGTTACATATAATACCACAAACAACAATACCAAAGTTGCATGTACATGTATAACATTGTCAGTCCAACAGACACATTATGTACCACACAGACTGTTGCATATGATACCACATACAACAATTCCAAAGCTGTATGTACATGTATAACATTGTCAGTCCAACAGACACATTATATACCACACAGACTGTTTCATATAATACCACATACAAGATCAATATCAAAGCTGCATGTACATTTATAACATTGTCAGTCCAACAGACACATTATATACCACATGGACTGTTACATATAATACCACATACAACAATACCAAAGTTACATGTATATTTATAATATTGTAAGTCCAGCAGACACATTTAATACCACATGGACTGTTACATATAATATCCCACACAACAATACCAAAGTTACATGTAAATGTATAACATTGTCAGTCCAACAGACACATTATATTCCACACAGACTGTTACATATAATATACCACACAACAATAACAAAGTTACATGTACATGTACAATATTGTCAGTCCAACAGACACATTTTATACCATACAGACTGTTACATATAATACCACATACTAGATCAATACCAAAGCTGCATGTACATGTATAACAATGTCAGTCCAACAGACACATTATATACCACACAGACTGTTACATATAATACCACATACTAGATTAATACCAAAGCTGCATGTACATGTATAACATTGTCAGTCCAACAGACACATTATATACCACACAGACTGTTACATATAATACCACATACTAGATTTATACCAAAGCTGCATGTACATGTATAACATTGTCAGTCCAACAGACACATTATATACCACACAGACTGTTACATATAATACCACATACTAGATTAATACCAAAGCTACATGTAGATTTATAACATTGTCAGTCCAACAGACACATTATATACCACACAGACTGTTACATATAATACCACATACTAGATCAATACCAAAGCTGCATGTACATGTATAACATTGTCAGTCCAACAGACACATTATATACCACACAGACTGTTACATATAATACCACATACTAGATTAATACCAAAGCTGCATGTACATGTATAACATTGTCAGTCCAACAGACACATTATATACCACACAGACTGTTACATATAATACCACATACTAGATTAATACCAAAGCTGCATGTACATGTATAACAATGTCAGTCCAACAGACACATTATATACCATACAGACTGTTACATATAATACCACATACTAGATTAATACCAAAGCTACATGTACATGTATAACATTGTCAGTCCAACAGACAAATTATATACCACACAGACTGTTACATATAATACCACATACTAGATTAATACCAAAGCTGCATGTACATGTATAACATTGTCAGTCCAACAGACACATTATATACCACACAGACTGCTACATATAATACCACAAACAACAATACCAAAGTTGCATGTAAATGTATAACATTGTCAGTCCAACAGACACATTATATCCCACACAGACTGTTACATATAATACCACAAACAACAATACCAAAGTTGCATGTACATGTATAACATTGTCAGTCCAACAGACACATTATGTACCACACAGACTGTTGCATATGATACCACATACAACAATTCCAAAGCTGTATGTACATGTATAACATTGTCAGTCCAACAGACACATTATATACCACACAGACTGTTTCATATACTACCACATACAAGATCAATATCAAAGCTGCATGTACATTTATAACATTGTCAGTCCAGCAGACACATTTGATACAACATGGACTGTTACATATAATACCACACACAACAATACCAAAGTTACATGTATATTTATAATATTGTAAGTCCAGCAGACACATTTAATACCACATGGACTGTTACATATAATATCCCACACAACAATACCAAAGTTACATGTAAATGTATAACATTGTCAGTCCAACAGACACATTATATTCCACACAGACTGTTACATATAATATACCACACAACAATACCAAAGTTACATGTACATGTACAATATTGTCAGTCCAACAGACACATTATATACCATACAGACTGTTACATATAATACCACATACTAGATCAATACCAAAGCTGCATGTACATGTATAACAATGTCAGTCCAACAGACACATTATATACCTCACAGACTGTTACATATAATACCACATACTAGATTAATACCAAAGCTGCATGTACATGTATAACATTGTCAGTCCAACAGACACATTATATACCACACAGACTGTTACATATAATACCACATACTAGATTTATACCAAAGCTGCATGTACATGTATAACAATGTCAGTCCAACAGACACATTATATACCACACAGACTGTTACATATAATACCACATACTAGATTAATACCAAAGCTACATGTAGATTTATAACATTGTCAGTCCAACAGACACATTATATACCACACAGACTGTTACATATAATACCACATACTAGATCAATACCAAAGCTGCATGTACATGTATAACATTGTCAGTCCAACAGACACATTATATACCACACAGACTGTTACATATAATACCACATACTAGATTAATACCAAAGCTGCATGTACATGTATAACATTGTCAGTCCAACAGACACATTATATACCACACAGACTGTTACATATAATACCACATACTAGATTAATACCAAAGCTGCATGTACATGTATAACATTGTCAGTCCAACAGACACATTATATACCACACAGACTGTTACATATAATACCACATACTAGATCAATACCAAAGCTGCATGTTAATGTATAGCATTGTCAGTCCAACAGACAAATTATATACCACACAGACTGTTGCATATAATACCACATACTAGATTAATACCAAAGCTGCATGTACATGTATAACAATGTCAGTCCAACAGACACATTATATACCATACAGACTGTTACATATAATACCACATACTAGATTAATACCAAAGCTGCATGTACATGTATAACATTGTCAGTCCAACAGACACATTATATACCACACAGACTGTTACATATAATACCACATACTAGATCAATACCAAAGCTGCATGTTAATGTATAACATTGTCAGTCCAACAGACAAATTATATACCACACAGACTGTTGCATATAATACCACATACTAGATTAATACCAAAGCTGCATGTACATGTATAACAATGTCAGTCCAACAGACACATTATATACCATACAGACTGTTACATATAATACCACATACTAGATTAATACCAAAGCTACATGTACATGTATAACATTGTCAGTCCAACAGACAAATTATATACCACACAGACTGTTACATATAATACCACATACTAGATTAATACCAAAGCTACATGTACATGTATAACATTGTCAGTCCAACAGACAAATCATATACCACACAGACTGTTACATATAATACCACATACTAGATTAATACCAAAGCTGCATGTACATGTATAACATTGTCAGTCCAACAGACACATTATATACCACACAGACTGCTACATATAATACCACATACAATAATATCACAAGAGAACATGTACATGGTTAACATATTCAGTCCAACTGTCATATTATATACCACTTGGACTGTAGCAAATAATACCACACAACAATATCACCAGGCTATATGTATGTATAACATTGTCATTCCAACACACACATTATATACCTCTAAGACTGTTCCACAAATACCACATATTAAAATATCACAAGACTGTATGTACAAATACAACATACAGCCCAACTAACATATTATATACAGCATAGACTGTAGCATATAGTTCCCTATACAACAATATCATTAGGCTACATGTACTTGTATAAATTTGTCAGTCCAACTGACATAATTTATACCTCTTGGATTGTATCAAATATTTCCACATACATCTATATCGCCAATAAGGCTACATTACATGTGGAACATTGCCAGTCCAACACTCACACTTCACATACCACTTGTAGGGCCAACTGTTATATTATATGAATCAGAAATAAAATTTCAACAATTGACTGCTACATGTTGTGTTATGAAACAAACATGACTATATTATTATTTATAGGGTTACTACAGTAGCACAACAGCTCCAAGGTCAAGACATGGTCTAGTTTGAATCACAGAAAAGCCACAGGAATTTATACAGTGATCACTTCATGGTAAGATTTTTTGTTTTAATTTCTTTAAAAATTAAATTGTAAAATGGTAAACAATCAATACCAGTAATCATCTAAGAAATATTTCAACAACATAAACAACTTTAAAACAACTTCATTGAAATGTCTGTGTTTTGATTTTTGGAAATCGTGGTATAAAATTAATGTTTTAATTTTTATTTGTTTACTTAGGTTATTCTAATTTAACAAATTCGATAGTAAGTTTATAACACTGTGTTGGCAATTAGAAGGATTTTGCAATATGTTTACTTTTCTTCTTTTTTTTACAGTATTCCATTGCACAGCTGACAGTGGTGGAAGAAACAAAGTATACATTTCAACATTAAAGGATCATAGATGAGATCAACAATATTTTGAACCAAACAAGAATTTGTTAAAAATATCGTTTGTTTGCTTGTTTGCAATGGTTTTTTTATATCAAATTGACAAATATGGATCTGGAAAATTTAATTGATCTTGAAAAATCTTTTTATTAATTCATCTTATTGTATGTTTTGTTCAGCTGCTTTAGGGCACATTTTGCAATAAAATACCATATTATTCTTTTTCTGTTTATATAATGATGCTTTTTACTGTTTACACCTAATTTCTAAATAGTGGTACCTTTTTAAGGTGAATTTAAATGAGGCCTCAAGTTTTGTCATTTGTCTTAAGATGAGGAAGATGTCATATATTAGGTCAGTAAAGTTGGTGATCCATGACACACCTGTTGTTAGTATGAAATCATGAAGCATATCAATTTAGTACAAATTTAAATGGTTCTCACTCATTCATTGTCTAAAAATTACATGTACTTATCAAATGGTCCATTAAATCCATTTTAATTACTACCTGACTTGATATTTTTCAGTACAGAGAAGTTCAAGGTTATAAAGTTTGATAAGCCTAACACGTTTTTTCTTCTATACAAGACTAATCAAAGACACTCTTACCAAAAGAAAATACCACACTATATGAATATGAAGAGCATAGAACAATAAGAACAAAGATGCCAGGGCTTGATTTACTTATAAAAGCTGCTAGTCCTACTTACATACTATATTTGTATATGGACTATCGTTACAAAACAAAATATAAAAGAGTTTATTATTTAAGGCTGTCAGTCCTGCATACAAACTATGTACGTGTATGGACTGTTGTTCACAATGCCACATATAAAAGTGTCTATGATTTAAGGTTTGTCAAGAGTACCTGTCAGTCCTGCTTACATACTATGTACGTGTATGGACTGTTGTTCACAATACCACATATAAAAGAACGTATGATTTGAGGTTTGACAAGAATAGCTTTCAGTCCAACATACATACTATGTACGTGTATGGACTGTTGTTCACAGTACAACATATAAAAAGTGTATATGATTTAAGGTTTGTCAAGAGTAGCTGTCAGTCCTGGATACATACTATGCACTTGTATGGACTGTTGTTCACAATACCACATATAAAATTGTCTATGATTTAAGGTTTGTCATGATTCAAGAACTCGTAAAGAACAATAAGATGAAAGAGACGAGGTTCTTTAATGTCCTCTCCCTGTCAACAACGCTTCGATTGGTAGATGGAAACCTTTGTTATATCCGCCGGAGATTAAGGAAACCACCGAATCCAATTGCAGATTATTCTTGGATTTGCATCTCGAATATGACCAGAGTGGTAATCTCAGTAGAAATATTAACGATAATTGAGACGACTTTGATTTTCCTAACCTTGAAATCAACATACCTACTTTACCTGCTCACGGTGATTATATTTCACATATTGAATATGCCAGGGCTTTTACAATTTTTTTCTGATTTTTATACATCTCCATGGCCGACTGTTAGACCAAGGTTACAAGAAAAATACATCTCATACAGTCCCTAAAAAATCCCTTCGTTATCAACCATTGGAAAAATTAAAAATTTTGTTAAACGTAATGGTTATTGATTGTTTTGATTAGTGTTTTGCTAAATGTTGTACTGAGATGGTCATCTAATTATCTAATCATTTAATTTTCCCTATTGTGTCTTCGCCACCGTTCTGCGTTTTGTGTCAATATCGGACCCTAAGCTCACAATTGCAGAAGGGGGGGGTTTCGCGCGCAATAAAATCTGGTTTAACCCACCATTTCATTTGAAATGCCTGTACCAAGTCAGGACCATTGCGATCTTTAATTTTACCGGTGTGTCTTCAATGTTTTGTCTTTTAGCTTTGACAATGAGATTGATCCTCCAAGTTCGGTAATTTTGTTATTACCGTTATTTATACAACCACGGTTTCAATATGACACCAATAATCAAAGAAAAGAAACGCTTTTCTTTGATTATCAGTATTATTGTTTTTCAATAAGAACGATTGGCCACATAAACATTCTCTTTAAACCTCACTGTTAAATTTACCATAAAACGCATCTTAAGTGTGTTGAAATGGGGGAAATAGAAATGTTTTATTTTTGGAAAGGGAAAGACCTTGCAATTATTTCTGAAGCTTTTTATATCTTTCATTTTTTTATCATTTTATGTGAAACATTCAAATCCAGATATAAAAAGTGACTATTGATTCAAGAAAGGTAGCAAATTAGCGATCAGTGATGATCAATTTTATCTGTCCAAAAAGAGAAGCCGCTATATATAAGTAAACAAAGTTTAAATTGAAAGAAATTGGTTTAAAGTAGAATGGTCCTGGTTTGATACAGGTTCAAGCAACAAAATTTGAAATGTTTGTATGAAAACTGTTTGTGTTGGTTCAAGTTCATATATTTAGGAAACCATACATCCCTAACTTCTTATTTTTGTTATTGATATTTTAGGTTCACTTGGTTTATAACGGTACTAAGGCATTACTTCAATTTCTAGTGATTCCATAGATTTTATAATTGTATAATTTGAACTTTGAAAAAAAGGGTTTAAATGAACATGATACGTCCTTATGGTATTTTATGGTTAAAAAGTGAAATGAAGGTTATGAGGAGAACAAGTTGGTTAAATCTTAATATCATATGAATTGTTCTACGTATATTTTTTTGCATAAGGCCAATGCAATGCGGCGATCAATGACGACTGTTCATCTTGATAAATTTGCTTACTGTTTTCTCTTGTCGATCTCTAAGTTGCGACTGGAATATGGAGGCTGTGTCGCGTACACTTATTCTTCATGTTATCAAAGAAGAAATACTTGCTGTTTTTTTTTTCTTCCTTTATATAAAGATGTAAACAAAATCAATAAATACTCAGGGACGATTCCAGAGTTCAATGAAAAGGGGTGGGCGTAGAAAAATCCGGGTAATAAAATGGTGAATGTCGGGCGGGCGCGGGCGGGGAAGAAATTTTCGTAACAGTTTTCTCAGCAACTACTAACCACAGCCACTTGATATTTGGTATACAGCATCAGGGTGGGGTCCCATAACGTGGGATACGATTTCAGGTATGTCGCTCAACTACTTCCTGTTAAACGAAATCCAGCAGTTTTTGGACTTTGACAGATTTTTCAATTTTACACAAAAATTAAAAATTTCCCGATTAAATGGGGCGTACGCCCCCTCCGCCCTCCTCTGGATCTGTTACAGTAGGTAAACGTTATGTCAAAATCAGCTTTTGATATTTGCTTTGACTTGTGAAACAATTTTACATCGTCTGCAATTTTTTGAATATGTGGCAATTTATTGTAAGTTGTTTCAAGTTGCCATAAATGCATATTCATTGAATAATCATCATGTAACTTATCAGAATGGACGATCCTTTTTTCAAAAGATTATTTTTTTTATCATATACGCGTGAGAATTTTTGCTAAATAACAACTATTGTCTAAGACGTTTGGTTGAAAGCAAAATTTAAAATGAAGCGGATAAGCTGAATTAAATTATGAACGACTGTATACACGCATCTAATATGTAAAACTGGCGTACAAGATATTTTATTTGCAAATCATTGCGCCCAATATTGAGCATATAAAGTAAACTTTAAACGTTTGTATGATTGGTTAAATTATAGTTAAATAATAATCATAATAGTAATGAAAACGATGATAAAACAATTGTGTTTATTAAATTAGGTATTTAAAATAAAGGGGAAAGAAAAAGAAACAAACAACAATTACTGTTAGCCCCATGACATATTTCTTGAGGAAACACACGGATCCTATATTAATAATAATGATAATAAAAAATTGTTTTCTAATATTATGAAAGGTTGATGTTATTTTAAACAATAGTTTTATTAAATCTTCAACTTCTGCTAATTTATTTTTGTTTGAGAGATTTTCAAAATTCTTATATTTTTTGGATATTAAAGCAAATAAATCTTTACGTTCATTTTCATAGATGTTGCATTCGGTAAAAAAGTGTAATTCATCTTCTACAAGATTTGAATTACAAACTTTACATACACGATCCTTAACTTCTAACCCTATTTATCTGATCTATATGATCACTTATTCTTAATTTTGTTAATAACTGACGCTGTGATTGATTTCCAATAAAAAGATATTTTTCATTTTCAAATTTAGATTAAAAAGGTCTATAGTACTCCTTTTGATGTTCTTTTGTCATTGTAAAGGTATAAATAGTAAGAATGTCCGTTAAATGATACTTTGGTGAGTAAATGAAAATTAGTTACATTTTTGTTCCATCAAATCTTTCATTGATAGTTTTGTTTGCATGTCAGGACTAAATACACAAACTAATTAAGGTGCACATTTTTCTTCTCTGTCTTCGAAAGTGGAGAGACATATTGTTCGGATTTGTTCGTATGTCCGTTCGTCCGTCCCTCAAGATTATCTTTAAGTTTAAGTGACCTCACCACGAAGGAAGTATGGTATCATCATGAAACTTTTAACGCATATACATCAGGGTATGAACAAAAATACTTTACGATGACGGGACATCATATCGTTTGGGCATATATTCTTGAATATATTGTAAAACCAAATAAATGGTGTATTTAGTGACTAAAATGGAAACCAATAACCAAACAGTGCAAAAAAGCGAAAACAATTCGAATAAAAGCGTTCAAATATGAAATAAATTGAACTTTGCGGCAAATAGGAGGTTTTGGCGATTTATTTGAAGGATTTATAGTTGCAATTTCAAAATACTGTTCTATATACATTCGAGACAAAATTTTAACCCAACTTTTCGGCCTTTTTATGGATTTTGTTACATGTGACACTTTTTTCAAACATTTAATAAAGGGCGTCCGTTTCGGTAACAAAATGTCTTTTATTACCATTCAGCTTTCTGAAAAAATTATTTGCATCTATACTAAATCGGTAAAATTAAAAAAATCAGTGGGCCTCAACCTTAACTTATGTCCTTTGAGTGTATGTTTGTTGGATATGGAACTTTGTTGTAATTTGCATTTCTAACATCCGTGAAGGTAAGCGCTGCTGGTGAGGTGTTAAGACCCCCAAGTTAGCCCGCTCCAGCATCAACACTTTTGTGTTGAAGAACATATCAAACCTATAAATCCGTTTAAATTTCTAATTGTCTTCACCCTAAGGTTCTGCTTACACCAGACGTAGATTGATATTAGTCATAATTTTGTAATCCTGTTCGGTAGTTTTTGTTTTATTATTCAATGTTCTTCGCAATCTGATTAGTTAGTATAATGTTTGGTCTTTTTCAATATCTTGGTTAGTGCTCATCTGAAAAGTCTTAAATAGACGAAACGCGCATCAGGCTTAGCGAAATTTATTATCTGGAAACTTTTTTTTAATAGTATCTAATAAAACTTAGACATGTTTTAGAAAATAATAAATACAATAGTCCATAAACGGACACATTTATAAACATTAACTTCTATTCTGACAAATCTTAGACCAACAATGTCTATATGTATAATAAATGAAAACAGTCCAAACGCTTACATAGTACATGTGAAGGACTTGGAGCTGTTCTTGACAAACCTTAGATCAATAACCCTTCTTTATGTAGTATAATAGACAATAGTCTATACGCTTATATATTACAGGTGAAGGACTAGGAGCTTTTCTTGACAAACCATAGACCTACAACACTTCTGTATGCAGTATAATGGGCAACAGTCCATACGCTTATATCATGAGAACACATGAAGGACTGGGAGATATTCTTCACAAACCTTAGACCAATAACCCTTCTATATGCAGTATAATAGGCAACAGTCCATACGATTATATATAGTACACGTGAAGGACTGGGAGGTGTTCTTGACAAACCTTAGATCAATAACCCTTCTTTATGTAGTATAATAGACAATAGTCCATACGCTTATATATTACTGGTGAAGGACTAGGGGCTTTTCTTGACAAACCTTAGACCTACAACACTTCTATATGCAGTATAATGGGCAACAGTCCATACGCTTATATCATGAGAACACATGAAGGACTGGGAGATATTCTTCACAAACCTTAGACCAATAACCCCTTTATATGCAGTATAATGGGCAACAGTCCATACGCTTATATAGTACACGTGAAGGACTGGGAGATGTTCTTGACAAACCTTAGATCAATAACCCTTCTTTATGTAGTATAATAGACAATAGTCCATACGCTTATATATTACAGGTGAAGGACTAGGAGCTTTTCTTGACAAACCTTAGACCAACAACACTTTTATATGCAGTATAATGGGCAACAGTCCATACGCTTATATAGTACACGTGAAGGACCGGCAGCTTTTCTTGACAAACCTTAGATCAATATGCCTTCTATATGTAGTGTAATAGACAATAGTCCATACGCTTATATATTACAGGTGAAGGACTAGGAGCTTTTCTTGACAAACCTTAGACCAACAACACTTTTATATGCAGTATAATGGGCAACAGTCCATACGCTTATATCATGGGTACACACGAAGGACTGGGAGCTATTCTTCACAAACCTTAGATAAACAACCCTTCTATATGCAGTATATAATGGGCAACAGTCCATAGACTTCTATTGTATGTACGACTGGCAGCTATTCTTGCTTTATTTTTTAATGCAAATCTTATATCCCCTTTTGAAAAGATGTTTATCACATACGTAAAGGGGTGTTGTCTCCCTGTCTGTGTGGTCTTTTTTTTTGTCATGATGTGTCTTTCGGATTTACAGAACTAATGGAGTTGTGTCATTCAATTGTTCCATTTGTACACCTTTGCTTCTTGCAATTTAAAATATTGGTCTTAAAAGAGCTGAATAAAATACCATATAACACCTAAGAGGGGTCAGTCCAACTGTTTTTTAAGCTGAAGATTTAAGCAAGCAAAAATCTTTTTTTTATCTGCAATAGTTTTCACTATAAGCAAATAACTCAATTGTCAACCTTTAAATGGGATCAAAACACATAAAGGGTTCATCTGAAATTTCGGTTAAATGGAGACTTTGGCAGGTAGGATCCGCTTACTCTTCCTTAGCACCTGAGTTCACTCTTGTTACAACTTGATTTGATTTGTTGATTTCTGTTCGTTTTTTTTTAAGTTTTGTATTTACTCGTGCTGTTCTTGTTCTATTAACCGGTTTTGAAGTTGCCCTTTCATACTTTTGACACTAGAATGCCCCATTGATTTCTCTTTGCTTCTTGGTAGAACTTCTGATTCTAAAGAGCATTATATAGAACCTTAAGAATTTTTAAATTAAATATAATTCCTGAGCTAAATGCCATTTTAGGTGAATTCACCATATCTTCTATTTTTAGTAACAGTGACCATGTATTTGGAGGGTCAAAAATTGAAACTCACATTTTGTGCAAGGTACCCTAAGGATCTTGTTTAAGCAAATTGAGTTCATGTTGCTGATTGGGGTTTGGTTGTTTTATGTTTCCCGTTGTGGTGTTTTAATGTTGACTGATTTTGTCTTTGTCTTTTTGGATTAACAATATTTGATTCCCCTTCGGTACACCTTTGCTTCTATCAATCATACCAAGTTTCCTTAAATTCTATCAAAATATTAGATAATTGAAAAACAAACAGACAACAGACACCAAGTCATGGAAATATCTCCCATGGACCTTGGGTCCAGGTGAACTTATATGTAAAGGTGATAACAAATTGATTAAATTAATTTATTGTTATAATGATAAGTTTCATAGACAGACTTAAACAATTCATGAAAAATATTCTGATAAATGTTTTATTTTCATCAACCCTTGGATGCACCATAGTTGATCTTTGATTCTTTAGTGTAGGATATTCTCTTCCACCAATGTCAATTGGGCAATAGAAACTGTAAAAAAAGAATATAAGTGAACAAATTTAAAAATATTTGTCAACATGGATATACGTTTATTGCTGATTTTTTTTTTAATTATAGTAGCTTTAAGACAATGAATAGTTCACTGGTCAGTCTTCTGTCACATGAGATGAGAATAGATCTTTTTTAAATATTCAACATGATTTTGGTTTTTTTTCTTATAAGTTAAAATTTTTAACACTTCACCAATGTTTTATTTTTTAATTGCTTTATTTTTTAACCTTTAAAAAAACAAATCTGCCAAGATGGTCATTAAATGGCTCACCTTTTGAACTAATCTAATTGTCTATCAATAACCCTTTCATCACAGTCAACACCTTTCTCTATAGATTCCTACAAATAAGATAAAATAAAAATGAATTGTTTGCATTTGAGTTGAGTCTTCCACCCAGAGGTTGATTAATCTGCCCTTTTTAACA
Source organism: Arcuatula senhousia (assembly GCA_963971305.1). Classification (NCBI taxonomy): domain Eukaryota; kingdom Metazoa; phylum Mollusca; class Bivalvia; order Mytilida; family Mytilidae; genus Arcuatula; species Arcuatula senhousia. The sequence continues at coordinate 19,097,252 of OZ020304.1, read as the reverse complement.
GTATATTAAAAAATACAACAAAACTATGAAATATATGTGGAATTTCCCAAATGATATACTATATTAAGGTTCATTGATACTGTAGAGATAGGATGGTCATACATGTAGTCATATTCTATTGCTTTATGCTTTTCATATCTAAATGGTTTTTGCATGGAGACATTAAGATTCATCTTTACACTTTGGAAAAAATGACTGATATTTCACGTTTTTTTTTTCAGTCTATGTGGAACCTTAGCTACACATTTAATCGCTTAATAAGGCGTAGCAGCGTCTAGATAAATAATTTTTGCATAAAGTTTTAGTATTTTGTAGGTGTAAACTTGATCCGTTTTGCCGGAGCATTTTCTTTGCGTCTTTCAGTTCACCCAAATATAGCCAAATATCAACCTTGCCCTGTCATTTGGCCTCCACGTGCAAGGTAGTTCTGTTATTGGTGTTATTAAATCTACTCACAATTGGATTTATAGAAGGTTATTAAGGGGTAATTCATGCTTTATATAAGGTACAATTTGAACGGAAAGAAAATGACTGGAGAAAACAACAAGATTTATCTTGCGAAAAAGAAGGGAAAATGATCAGCAATTTTTATATCTAGACACTGCTACACTTTATTTTTTATTTCTATGTGTAGTTTAAGTCGTACATAGACTAGAAAAATAGGTCAAATATCTACCATTTTATTCGAAGTGTAACCATGAACCTTAATAAATGAAATGTTGTTTTGTGCATTTATGGATGTCTATATTTATTTTACTTAAATAATTAAATCTTGACAAAATAAAGCATTCAAGTTTACAGTTATATTTCATGAACTTCAAATCAATTGAATAGCTTTTTTCATAACATATGCAATAATAATCCTTTGTATTACTCTACACTGCAAGCCCATGCTGTGTATAAAATGACAGTTGGACTGACAATATTATACATTTACATATAGTCTAGTGGTATTGTTTGCTACAGTCAAAGAGGTATATAATGTGAGTGTTGGACTAACTATATATGTTATACATGTACATTCGTACTTGTAATATTCTTATATGTGGTTTCAGTGTTTTGCAGTCCATACTGTATATAATATGTCAGTTGGACTGACAATTAAATACAAGTTCATTTAGTCTTGTGATATTCTTATGTGTGGTACTGCATGTGTGCTGCATTCCATGCTGTATATAATATGTAAGTTGTACAGACAATGTTATACATGTACACATAACTTTAGTATAGTTATATGTGGTATAACATGCTACAGTTCAAGAGGTATTTAATATGACAGTTGGACTGAATATGTTATACATGTACATGTTTTCTTCATTGTGATATTGTTAAATGTGGAATTATATGCTACAGTCCAAAACGTATATAATATGACAGTTTAACTGACTATATACAAATACATGTAGCCTGTTAATATTGTTGCATAGGGCATTATATGCCAAAGTCCATGCTGTATACAATATTTCAGTTGGACTGACATTGTTATACATGTACATGCAGCTTTGGTATTAATCTAGTATGTGGTATTATATGTAACAGTCTGTGTGGTATATAATGTGTCTGTTGGACTGACATTGTTATACATGTACATGCAGCTTTGGTATTGATCTAGTATGTGGTATTATATGTAACAGTCTGTGTGGTATATAATGTGTCTGTTGGACTGACAATGTTGTACATGTACATGCAGCATTGATATTGATCTAGTATGTGGTATTATATGTAACAGTCTGTGTGGTATATAATGTGTCTGTTGGACTGACAATGTTATACGTGTACATGCAGCTTTGGTATTAATCTAATATGTGGTATTATATGTAACAGTCTGTGTGGTATATAATGTGTCTGTTGGACTGACATTGTTATACATGTACATGCAGCTTTGGTATTAATCTAATATGTGGTATTATATGTAACAGTCTGTGTGGTATATAATGTGTCTGTTGGACTAACATTGTTATACATGTACATGCAGCTTTGGTATTAATCTAATATGTGGTATTATATGTAACAGTCTGTGTGGTATATAATGTGTCTGTTGGACTGACAATGTTGTACATGTACATGCAGCATTGATATTGATCTAGTATGTGGTATTATATGTAACAGTCTGTGTGGTATATAATGTGTCTGTTGGACTGACATTGTTATACATGTACATGCAGCTTTGGTATTAATCTAATATGTGGTATTATATGTAACAGTCTGTGTGGTATATAATGTGTCTGTTGGACTGACATTGTTATACATGTACATGCAGCTTTGGTATTAATCTAATATGTGGTATTATATGTAACAGTCTGTGTGGTATATAATGTGTCTGTTGGACTGACAATGTTATACATGTACATGCAGCTTTGGTATTGATCTAGTATGTGGTATTATATGTAACAGTCTGTGTGGTATATAATGTGTCTGTTGGACTGACAATGTTATACATTTACATTCAGCTTTGGTATTGATCTAGTATGTGGTATTATATGTAACATTCTGTGTGGTATATACATGTAATGTGTCTGTTGGACTGACATTGTTATACATGTACATGCAGCTTTGGTATTAATCTAGTATGTGGTATTATATGTAACAGTCTGTGTGGTATATAATGTGTCTCTTGGACTGATAATGTTATACATGTACATGCAGCTTTGGTATTGATCTAGTATGTGGTATTATATGTAACAGTCTGTGTGGTATATAATGTGTCTGTTGGACTGACAATGTTATACATGTACATGCAGCTTTGGTATTGATCTAGTATGTGGTATTATATGTAACAGTCTGTGTGGTATATAATGTGTCTGTTGGACTGACATTGTTATACATGTACATGCAGCTTTGGTATTAATCTAATATGTGGTATTATATGTAACAGTCTGTGTGGTATATAATGTGTCTGTTGGACTGACAATGTTATACATGTACATGCAGCTTTGGTATTGATCTAGTATGTGGTATTATATGTAACAGTCTGTGTGGTATATAATGTGTCTGTTGGACTGACATTGTTATACATGTACATGCAGCTTTGGTATTAATCTAATATGTGGTATTATATGTAACAGTCTGTGTGGTATATAATGTGTCTGTTGGACTGACATTGTTATACATGTACAGTACTTGAACCGATCAATGCAACAGTTTTTGCGATCCGTCACGCGTCATCAATCAGTCACCAATCAGTCATCGATCCGGTCTCAATCATTCACCGATCCTTCATCAATCAGTCACCAATCCGTCATCGATCAGTCACCAATCCGTCCGATCCTATCCGTCAAATGCATCCCATGAGGCAATTTACCAATCCGTCACGCGTCAATTCAATCTAAAATACGGAATTAAGTTCGTTTCGCTTATTGTATCACATGACTCCTTGATCGAATGCATAAAATCTTTGAATAAAATAGAAATTTATATAAATAAATGTAAAAGCGGGACATTAGACGTGTTTTATATCAATAATTAAACATAGAATATTACAAAGCACAGCCGAATTGTGCTTAAATAAATATTAGAGTCTAACTTTAATGTAAAGACAAAACACATTTCTGTTTTAAAATGCGAAAATTCATACGATTTTTTATGTCAAATATATTATATTTTAAGATACCTCATTTAAAATCTTGTCATAAAGTTATTTTGAAAACATTTTTTTTGTGATTGTTATAAAACCATCATATAGGCTCAAACATCAGATTTTTAATTTCTTATACATTTGTAGCTTGCATAAGAAATGTTTGGTCTTAACAATTCTATAATGGAAATAAATTTTACTTAAATTTTACTTATAATCTCTTAAAATGGTTAAATATGAACCTTATTTTTAAAGTCAGCAATATGTAGTTATGCAATTTTTCAACTTATCTTAGCATTAATGTGTCAAACCTATGAGAAAAGTTGTTTCGCAAACATTTTCTTGGCAATTTTATTAAACCGTCATATAATTTTATGCTCATATAGAAGATTTTACTATAGTTTCATATATTTTACATAAGAAATTTGCAAATGTGATCTATATTCATTTGCGAACAAATTTTCTTCATAATCTCTTAACTTTATGAACCTTATTTTTTAAGTCAGCAATATGTAGTTATGCAACTTGTCAACTTATCTTAGCATTAATGGGTCAAACCTGATGAAAAAGTTGTTTCGCAAACATTTTCTTGTCAATTTTATTAAACCGTCATATAATTTTATGCTCAAATATAAGATTTTACTGTAGCTTCATAAATTTTACATAAGAAATTTGTAAATGTGATCTATATTCCTTTGCGAACAAATTTTCTTCATAATCTCTTTACTATATGAACCTTATTTTTTAAGTCAGCAATATGTAGTTATGCAATTTTTCAACTTATCTTAGCATTAATGTGTCAAACCTGATGAAAAAAGTTGTTTCGCAAACATTTTCTTGTCAATTTTATTAAACCGTCATATAATTTTATGCTCAAATATAAGATTTTACTATAGCTTCATAAATTTTACAAATGTGATCTATATTCCTTTGCGAACAAATTTTCTTCATAATCTCTTAACATTATGAACCTTATTTTTTAAGTCAGCAATATGTAGTTATGCAACTTTTCAAGTTGTCTTAGCATAAAGGTGCAAACCTGATGTAAAAAGTTGGTTCGCAAACATTTTCTTGGCAATTTTATTAAACCGTCATATAATTTTATGCTCAAATATAAGATTTTACTATAGTTTCATATATTTTACATAAGAAATTTGCAAATGTGATCTATATTCCTTTGCGAACAAATTTTCTTCATAATCTCTTAACTTTATGAACCTTATTTTTTAAGTCAGCAATATGTAGTTATGCAACTTTTCAACTTATCTTAGCATTAATGGGTCAAACCTGATGAAAAAAGTTGTTTCGCAAACATTTTCTTGTCAATTCTATTAAACCGTCATATAATTTTATGCTCAAATATAAGATTTTACTATAGCTTCATAAATTTTACAAATGTGATCTACATTCCTTTGCGAACAAATTTTCTTCATAATCTCTTTACTATATGAACCTTATTTTCTAGTCAGCAATATGTAGTTATGCAATTTTTCAACTTATCTTAGCATTAATGTGTCAAACCTATGAGAAAAGTTGTTTCGCAAACATTTTCTTGGCAATTTTATTAAACCGTCATATAATTTTATGCTCATATAGAAGATTTTACTATAGTTTCATATATTTTACATAAGAAATTTGCAAATGTGATCTATATTCCTTTGCGAACAAATTTTCTTCATAATCTCTTAACTTTATGAACCTTATTTTTTAAGTCAGCAATTTAGTTATGCAACTTTTCAAGTTGTCTTAGCATTAATGGGTCAAACCTGATGAAAAAAGTTGTTTCGCAAACATTTTCTTGTCAATTTTATTAAACCGTCATATAATTTTATGCTCATATAGAAGATTTTACTATAGTTTCATATATTTTACATAAGAAATTTGCAAATGTGATCTATATTCCTTTGCGAACAAATTTTCTTCATAATCTCTTAACTTTATGATCCTTATTTTTTAAGTCAGCAATATGTAGTTATGCTATTTTTCAACTTAATATACCATGTATGTGTCAAATCTGATGAAAAAAGTTGTTTCGCAAACAATTTCTTGTCAATTTTATCAAACCGTCATATAATTTTATGCTTAAATATAAGATTTTACTGAAGTTTCATATATTTTACATAAGAAATTTGCAAATGTGATCTTTATTCCTATGCGAACAAATTTAACACAGTGAATTAAAAAAAAATTAAAATAAAATTTACTGGATTATTGATACATGTATCTCCTGAATTATTTGTTCTTAATTATATGTTACAAATTGTTTAAATAATTGTTCTAAGCAGAATCCTTTTACATTTTAAAGATTTTTTCAGCACTGTTTCTGTTTTTGTATTTAAAAATCAGAACAAACTAGATAATGTGTCTATGAGCCACAGGATGGCCCTCCCGTTCTTGAAATATCATTGATCCTCAATGTGTATTTACTGGGATATGGACCTTTACCAAGAAATTAATTAAGAGTGTTCATGTGTAAAATATAGGTCGCTGTGACCTTATTTCTGGTGGGTGGTGCCATGTTACCAAGACTCATCAAGTAGTGAAATATTATTGACCCCTAACATGTAGTATTCAAGATATAGACCTGAATCAAGAACTTAACCAAAGTCATTCATGCGTAAAATATAGGTCACAGTGACCTCATTTCTAGTGAATGGTGTCACCTTACCCAAGACACATCTAGTGGTGAAATATCATTGACCCCCAACATCTAGTATCCAAGTTATGGACCTTAACCAAGAACTTAACCGAAGTCGTTCATGCATAAAATATAGGTCACAGTGATCTAATTTTTATTGGGTGGTGTCATGTTACCCAAGACACATCTAGTGGTGAAATATTATTGACCCCAAATATCTAGTATCCAAGTTATGGACCTTAACCAAGAACTTAACCGAAGTCGTTCATGCATAAAATATAGGTCACAGTGACCTAATTTCTAGTGGGTGGTGTAGCCCTACCCAAGACCCATCTGGTGGTGAAATATCATTGACCCCCAACATCTGATATCTGAGTAATGGACCTTAACCAAGAACTTAACCAAAGTGTTACGGACGGACGGACGGACGGACGGACGGACGGACGGACAAGGGTAAAACTATATGTCCGATCCACTTACGTGGTCGGGCCATAATAAAATAAAATTATATTAGTATTATTTTTATAGAAGAAAAGAACACGAACTTTGCCTATTTAGTTGAAAGGAAGTACTATGTAAACAATTATTAAATTCATTAGATTAATAATATTAACATATTTAAATAGAAAATGTATGTCTTATTTAACACTATAGCATAATTTATTTTAAACAAATTAAATTAACGCCATGACTGGTTTGTGTTGCGATATATGTTATAAACGTATAGGTATAAACGATAACTTCGTTTCACAGAAGAGTTTTCTAATTATACCGATCGATCGTATCAGTCAAAATAACGGATCGATAGCCCAGTTACCTATGGTATCCGTCATCCGTCCAATCCGTACGATCCGTCATAAATCAGTCAACAACGCGTCACCAATCATTCACCAATCCGTCATCAATCAGTCATCAATCCGGTCCAAACGCGTCATCAATCCGTCACCGATCAGTCATCGATCCGTCAAAGTGTTGCATTGATCGGTTCAAGTACTGTACATGCAGCTTTGGTATTAATCTAATATGTGGTATTATATGTAACAGTCTGTGTGGTATATAATGTGTCTGTTGGACTGACATTGTTATACATGTACATGCAGCTTTGGTATTAATCTAATATGTGGTATTATATGTAACAGTCTGTGTGGTATATAATGTGTCTGTTGGACTGACAATGTTGTACATGTACATGCAGCATTGATATTGATCTAGTATGTGGTATTATATGTAACAGTCTGTGTGGTATATAATGTGTCTGTTGGACTGACAATGTTATACGTGTACATGCAGCTTTGGTATTAATCTAATATGTGGTATTATATGTAACAGTCTGTGTGGTATATAATGTGTCTGTTGGACTGACATTGTTATACATGTACATGCAGCTTTGGTATTAATCTAATATGTGGTATTATATGTAACAGTCTGTGTGGTATATAATGTGTCTGTTGGACTGACATTGTTATACATGTACATGCAGCTTTGGTATTAATCTAATATGTAATATTATATGTAACAGTCTGTGTGGTATATAATGTGTCTGTTGGACTGACAATGTTATACATGTACATGCAGCTTTGGTATTGATCTAGTATGTGGTATTATATGTAACAGTCTGTGTGGTATATAATGTGTCTGTTGGACTGACAATGTTATACATTTACATTCAGCTTTGGTATTGATCTAGTATGTGGTATTATATGTAACATTCTGTGTGGTATATACATGTAATGTGTCTGTTGGACTGACATTGTTATACATGTACATGCAGCTTTGGTATTAATCTAGTATGTGGTATTATATGTAACAGTCTGTGTGGTATATAATGTGTCTCTTGGACTGATAATGTTATACATGTACATGCAGCTTTGGTATTGATCTAGTATGTGGTATTATATGTAACAGTCTGTGTGGTATATAATGTGTCTGTTGGACTGACAATGTTATACATGTACATGCAGCTTTGGTATTGATCTAGTATGTGGTATTATATGTAACAGTCTGTGTGGTATATAATGTGTCTGTTGGACTGACATTGTTATACATGTACATGCAGCTTTGGTATTAATCTAATATGTGGTATTATATGTAACAGTCTGTGTGGTATATAATGTGTCTGTTGGACTGACAATGTTATACATGTACATGCAGCTTTGGTATTGATCTAGTATGTGGTATAATATGTAACAGTCTGTGTTGTATATAATGTGTCTGTTGGACTGACATTGTTATACATGTACATGCAGCTTTGGTATTAATCTAGTACATTGTATGTGGTATTATATGTAACAGTATACAGTTATTTAATGACTAGTCATGGAGCAGTCAAAACTATTATCCCAAGGTGCTGGAGATGATTTAGGAACTGTTGCCTAAGGCCGCAGGCCGAAGACAACAGTTCTTAAATCATCTCCTGCGCACTGAGGCATAATAGTTTGACTGCCCCATGAACAGGCATTGAATAACTGTTTTGTTAACTTATAGAATACATAGAGAGATTGTGCGCTCGTTCAACAGTGCGACGTCAAAAGAAGTTTGCGCTTTATGTTTTTCCTACATTTCCATAATTTTCCTGTGTGTTCTACCGCATAAAAATGGATCAAGAGGTTCTTTTCGGATTTCCAAATAAACAAACTACAGATAATTATGCATGAAAATCTGTTGAGAAATGGCATGAGAATATTTTTTATAATTTTAATTGACATGAAATATATAGAAAAATAGTAATTTAAAACGTAAAATACCCATGACGTCGCTCTGTACGGCGCATTGTTATCGCGCATGGAACAGTTCGTTCCAGGAGTGAAACAGTTAACTGTTACACGCTGACGTCATTTCGAAGAAAAATTAATAAAAACATCAAAAAATACTTCATATGAAAAATATTCACTATAAGTAAATAATTTGTGTTGTATATAATGTGTCTGTTGGACTGACAATGTTATACATGTACATGCAGCTTTGGTATTGATCTAGTATGTGGTATTATATGTAACAGTCTGTGTGGTATATAATGTGTCTGTTGGACTGACAATGTTATACATGTACATGCAGCTTTGGTATTGATCTAGTATGTGGTATTATATATAACAGTCTGTGTGGTATATAATGTGTCTGTTGGACTGACAATGTTATACATGTACATGCAGCATTGATATTGATCTAGTATGTGGTATTATATGTAACAGTCTGTGTGGTATATAATGTGTCTGTTGGACTGACAATGTTGTACATGTACATACAGCTTTGGTATTGATCTAGTATGTGGTATTATATGTAACAGTCTGTGTGGTATATAATGTGTCTGTTGGACTGACAATATTGTACATGTACATGCAGCATTAGTATTGATCTAGTACCGGTATGTGGTATTATATGTAACAGTCTGTGTGGTATATAATGTGTCTGTTGGACTGAAAATGTTTTACATGTACATGCAGCTTTGGTATTGATCTAGTAAGTGGTATTATGAGCCACAGTCTAAGAGTAATATAATGTGTGTGTTGGACCGAGTGTTATACATGTAGCATTGTGATTTTGTTATTTATGGCTATAAATGTATCCGCTACAGTCCATGGGATATATAATGTGTCTGTTCCACTGACAATGCTTTATTTATTCATGACATTGTTGGTTTTTTTTAGTTTTTGCTGGGGTATATGTTGCATTTTTATTTTTCCTAACCCAGTCAAAACACGATATATAAATAGCTTTATGTGTACCTTTTTTTCTGACTAGTGTCCAACTTCATTTCATACATTCATGTAGTGTTTCTTGAAACTCTTTGCCAGGGAGCTGTTGTGGTACTGCAGGTACCCTACCAAAAAAAAAGACATGGCTGTTAAGTAATGCATGTAGCTGTTAGTTGTATTATGGAAATTTACTGGTGCAAAAAAAAAAACCTAAAAACCATAATTCCCACAGTTTTAATGGGTTAAATTGGGAATTTCTGGTGAAAAATATGCCTTTCCCGCTGTCTCTGAAACCAATCGTAAAAAAAAAATCCCCTGCAACTTCTTGCACGTTTAGTTATGAGTAAACATTCATGATCACCATGACTGGCACGAGTTCAAATAATAAAAATTTGCAATTTACGAGGGCGGATCCAGAGGTTCGCAAAAGGGGGGGGTGTAATTGCTAAAAATGTCAGATTTGGATGAAAATTTGAAGTTGCTTGGTCAATATTATACAGAAAAAAAATAATATTTATCAATTAAAGGGGGGCGTACGCCCCCCTCTGAATCCACAACTGGTTTATGAGTTAGATTATAACATTGTTTTCAAAATTTGTCAAAAATGTTCGTAATATACTTTCATGAGTTCCCGTGAGTAAGCAAGAATTACTAGAGTTATTGCAAGTCATTGCAAAATACCAGTTTCAAGCTCATAAGGAAAAGCCATAAAATGTGCAGAAATATCTGCTCTTCAATAAAAACAGGTGTAATGAAGATACTGTTTTACTATTTCAGTGACATGTGTGAGGTTGTTCTTGCTTTTATCGCGTATGTTGTTCATATTTTACTTATTAAATATCCCCTGTAAATGTAGTCAGAGTCACTTTTATAATGTTTTTCGTTATTTCATTATTGTCATTCAATCAACATTCCCTTTATTGACCTGTACTCTTTTCTAATTTTCAAATTGGAGAATACCCCCATGAAACAACACATCTGATTGGTCATTAGAAATTGACGTCACAGTCCTACAGTCCAGTCCTACAAGCTTTTATACGTATTTAAATAACTCCCTGTTGACATGCTTATCGCACTGCACTGTTGTATCAACGGTATACATAAAGCGCTTTATGTGTAATATGAGACAGGCTCCCGAAGTACACACTCATTCCAAGAAAAATGACCAAATAACAGATTTTCCATGTCTCCTGGGTATTTTACTCAATAAAAAAGTAGTCGTTATTATTCACATAATGCTTGGCTGTTTTCTAATTGAAGGATGAGGATTAAACCCTTGACTTGATTATGTGCATTTAATTTTTGCTAGGAAATGCCAAAGTTTGGGTAACCCCAATAAATGCCATGTCGCCTTGCTTCTGCAACAACGCATAAAAATTAGGCACAGGATACGGTTACGGCAAATTTGGGCAAAACCGTAACAATAAGAAAATCTTATTGTTACGGCAAAGACGAAAATCGGGAACAAATGACGGGATGGAGACCGAATCATTTACGACCGTAACAATAAGAATTTTCTTATTATTACGGCAAAAAGATATAGATCCATAAAGTGACGATATGAAATAAAGAGTGGCATTTTTTTAATTTATGCAATCCAAGCAGGCAAAAAAATTCTAATAATCTAAATTTAACTCAAAGTTATTTTGATAACTTATTGCACATGCGACACATGCAACCAACAAGTGGCTTTCGGGTTTTGTTTTAATCCTGCGCATTTCCTGGTGAAACCATTCAAGGCATCCATCACAGACGATGGTAAAGATTTAATACAAGTTGTACGTCTACATCTACCCGGGCTTCAGTTTCAAAACTCGGACTATCATTTAAATTGTTCTCCAAAACAAAAAATTTGTTCCGGTCCTTTACAATTTAAGTGTTAAATATTTCTTAAGAACATAGGAGTGTATACAGAAGAGATCGAGTTCTCACTACGGCAAAAAGTTTTGTTCAACAAAAAGAAGAGCCCAGGGAATGATTTCAAATACCATCTACCGATGAACTAAATTTATTCTTTCATTGTTACTTTATAAAATTATTATTAGTAATAGCGAAAGAAGTTAACTATAAAATATTTAATCTTATCTTTGGTAAATCTCTTATGCCAATTATATCGTCCATGCCGTAAGAATAAGTGCCGTAATAATAAGAAAATCCTTATCGTTACGGTCATAAATGATTCGGTGTCCGTCCCGTCAACCGTTCCCGATTTTCGTCTTTGCCGTAACAATAAGAATTTCTTATTGTTACGGTTTTGCCGTAATCGTATCCTGTGCCTAAAAATTACTGGTATGAAAAAAGGCAAGTTTCATTACTATTGTGACATTGATTTTAAAAAGCATTTAGTTCATTTACTAACACTGTAACTGTTTTAAGAAAATCATATTATAAATGTGTCTTCAAGAATCAATTAACTTCCGTAACAAGAATTGGATAAGTACTTGATTCTTACAGGTTAATTATCCTCTAAACAAAATGCAAAGAAGTTAAGGTAGATATCAGTCCGTTTTCCACCGTTAAAAAATTATCTGCCCTATTTTTTTGCTCTCCTGTAAAAAGGTTAAAAATAGTACCTTAAAAACACATGACGCTAAGGTGAGATGCACTCTTATACAATATGCGATTAAAAATCAGGTGTTGGATTAAGCGACTTGTAATTTAAAAGGTAAGGTCTAGACATATTTCTGCCTCTATGAATACAATCTAAATCACCATACCAGTCCGATTTCCACCGAAAAGAGAACAAAAGAATTTAACTCTTCTATCAAACGAGGTAGAAAAGTGCTATTGGGTTGTTTACGCTGTTGTCAAGACCTTTAAAAAGTTATTAAACGACATTTTTTACACAAAATTGTTCTTAAATATGGATTAAACATTTATTTCTTAACTTACATACAAAATATTACGACCGAAAATGTTTTACGTTTACAAATATTTTAACTTTTGTGTCAAATGGGGGGTGTTGTTATTTACTGTTACACTTTTTTGCCCGTGACAGGAAAAATCTACAAAAAATTCCAGTTACACAGTAAATATTTTCCTATAAATTGATGCTACAGTCAAGGTGGCACCTCAAACATTTACAGAGATACGTAATTCTAAAGTTGGTTCTTTTTTAGTGCCTGTGTTATAACTATTTACCCAACGAACACACCCGTCCTTGACATTGCGATAAATAACAAAAGAAAAATGCTATCTATTCACTAAAATATTTTTATAAAAAATAGTTTCATTTAATTTGTATGAAAATTAAAAAAATAAAACAAATTTTCATTTAAAGAATCAAAAGGATATTTAATTTATTTAGAGTTGCGAGGATTTGACCTACTTAAATACACAGACATTGAATAACGACCAATCTTGTGTTTTGTTGATCTTTGATCGCTTTATTTAAATTAATAGAGAACCGGTTTTATACAAGATTGATAAACTTGTATCGCTTGAGTAGCAACACAAACTGTTTATATAAAATATAAATGAATTGGATTCAAATAATTATAGGTTTTGTTCTTTGTTTCAAAATGTATTGTTATGCAACTTGTATAGTAATATTATAAATAAGTTAATTCGTTTTAATGTATAGAAACTGTACAAATTTGACGGCTTTTGTATATTCCATGCCTCCCCCTTTTCAAAGTCATTTCAAAACTTCCATGCAATTAATTGACAAGTTTCCTTTTCAAGATTAACAGTGGTCGTTTGTATTTAGCCTATACATCTTCATAATATCATGGAAAACAGTCGCACAAATTTAAATCTGAACTATATATTTTATCATGGCAATGTCGGATACAGAGGGGGGGGGTGATCGGGGTTTTGAATCTCCATAAGTTTGTTACTTTCGTGCAAGGTTTTTGCGAAATTGACCATAAACCCTCCTCCTTTCCTCAGAAGACTATAAGCGATACCCCCCCTTCTGCTGTGAATCAATTCTGGATCTGCCCCTCACGGTCTGCAACAAAAGTTTTCCTATCCAAATGTTAAAATTAAAAGATAAACGATACATGAATTAGAATTTAGATGGAGGCAGTAAGTCTGCATTTCAAAATTATGTAAATTATATATCTGTTATTTCTTTTGCGCAATGTTACATCTCTATAAAAACCTATCAAACACACCACTTGTACTTGGTCAAATATAACATTAATTCCCCTGAAATTACTTGACTACGGGCTATTCAAAAGTGTTACACTTTTTTGCCCGTGTGCATAGAATTTTTCCAATTAGCTGATTCGGTGTCTTTTTGTATTTGCAATTACTAAAGCGAATGTGTAGGTGGCACCCATGGAAATAAATACACAGGAATTTTTTAACAAAAACAGAGTATCAGTTCCGCTTGGCCTTAACGACGTGTTTGTGTTAAAATAATGAATCTCTATCATTAAGTATGGTGATTTAGATTGTATTCATAGAGGCATAAATATGTCTAGACCTTACCTTTTAAATTACAAGTCGCTTAATCCAACACCTGATTTTTAATCGCATATTGTTAGCTACTTCAGGAAAAAAAATAACAATGAAGTAAAGTCTAATTCTTGTTGAGAATCAATATCATATGTCCTTCACCTATCACAAATTAATAGTGTTTTCTGATTGGATGATAACATCAACCAACAAATGAAACTTCTATTTTAAGTAACAAATGGTATTTTCCAATATTTTGAATTGTCAAAGAGAGGTAACTCTATCCTATTTTATTGCACTTACATCAAATTCTTTATGCAAATTTAACTATAGTCTGTTCCTTTTATCTGAAAATAAATTTCAATGAAATAAAAGTAAACTGTTTATTTTCTTTTGTAAATATCGCATGTTTTATACTTCTACTCCCTAAAAGAATTGAAAATAAAAAGTGGCGGATCCAGGGGGGGTCTGGTGGTCAGAACCCCCCCCCCCCCTTTACCTCCTAATTTTTTTTAATTTTTGTGTAGATTTTCAGCAAAATAGGTCTGGAACCCCTCCTTTGGCCCACAGAACCCAGTATGTGGACCCCCCCCCCCCCCCTTTCGAAAATTTTTGGATCCGCCAATGATAAAGTACAAATATCTTAATTAATATATGTAGTTCAATAAATGACAATATTGACAATTAATGCATGATTATATTGCCCAGTTCATAAATTTAATGTTATATCATTTAGTTTAAAACTTACAACAATTTGAGACTTCCTTCTTCAAGATCATTAAAGAATTCATCCACTGATAAATCAAATTTTTCTAATTTTTTTGATTCTGATTCTCCCTTCTCTGGATTCCAATATACAACCTGAAAAATAAAAAAAAAAATATAAAATGCTGTTTTCAATTAATGAATCTAAAAAGAAACATGCAAAACATATACAGACATGAAAGACAAAAGTAATAAAAGTGTTGAGACATATAAGACAAAAACAAGAATACAGAAAATGGACATCACACAAACTAAATATGTTTCAACAAATAAAAAAAAAACATACAATTTGACACAACTAAACAAGGTAATATAACATAAAACATTTAACGAAAACATTACACCAGTTAAATGGAAGGATTTTATTCGTATCAGTGGCACATCCAGAGGGTTTTTTTTATTCAAGAAGTGTTGCCATACATGTACATGTACATGTAGGCCTGAATATTAGAATAAACAGGATTATGTTAATGGGAACTTTTGATTTATAAATGGCCTTTTAAATATAAATATTATCTATCTTTTTTTTAAAGAGGGGGGGGGGACAATATTAATCATTTAGAATATAAACAGTAAACTTTTATATAATAACATAAGAAGTGATTGGAAATTTTTTTTTCAATAATAGACAACAATACATTAGACTTTCTTTTTTGTGTGTGCAAATGTCAAAATTATTTTATGAAATTGACATTGCCAAGAGGAGATAACAAAAATGAACAAAATTTATTTCACACAAAAACACACAATAATAGTGTAGGTTTTTAAATAACATACTTCATAAAATTTGTTTTTACAACTATCTGTGGTGGTATAATTTAGCATAAGCACGATCATGTACTTTTTTTTGCAATGCAAATTTTAAAGGGATATGGTCAGCCTAATGTATTTCAAGTTTTGACCATTAAATACCTCCACTTTGTCCTCAATAATTTGTAAAATAACTGTCTACAATCTCGAGGAATCAAGGCGTGTCATTGGTAAAATAATTTTCATTACAAATAGTATCATAAACTTCAATACAAAAAATAGGCTTCAATGCATCCAATTCACGTGTACCTGATTTACAGGAAGTCAAAAATTCTTAGGAGTTGTCTTCCCTAAAGCGCGCTCTTTTAATTGGAGGCGGAATCCTGAAGTAGCTAATATTGTATAAGAGTGCATCTCACCTTAGCGTCATGTATTTTTAAGGTACTATTTTTAACCTTTTTACAGGAGAGCGAAAAAATAGGGCAGATAATTTTTTAACGGTGGAAAACGGACTGATACCTAATGATAGAGATTCATTATTTTAACACAAACACGTCGTTAAGGCCAAGCGGAACTGATACTCTGTTTTTGTTAAAAAATTCCTGTGTATTTATTTCCATGGGTGCCACCTACACATTCGCTTTGGTAATTGCGAATACAAAAAGACACCAAATCAGCTAATTGGAAAAATTCTATGTACACGGGCAAAAAAGTGTAACACTTTTGAATAGCCCGTAGTCAAGTAATTTCAGGGGAATTAATGTTATATTTGACCAAGTACAAGTGGTGTGTTTGATAGGTTTTTATAGAGATGTAACATTGCGCAAAAGAAATAACAGATATATAATTTACATAATTTTGAAATGCAGACATACTACCTCCATCTAAATTCTAATTCATGCATCGTTTATCTTTTAATTTTAACATTTGGATAGAAAAAACTTTTGTTGCAGACCGTGAGGGGCAGATCCAGAATTGATTCACAGCAGATCGAAGGGGGGAGGTACCGCTTATAGTCTACTGAGGAAAGGAGGAGGGTTCAGGGTCAATTTCGCAAAAAAATTGCACGAAAGTAACAAAATTATTCAATGGAAAGGGGATTCAAAACCACGATCATCCCCCTTCTGGATCCGACATTGCCATGATAAAATAAATTGTTCAGATTTAAATTTGTGCGACTGTTTTCCATGATATTATGAAGATGTTGAGGCTAATACAAACGACCACTGTTAACCTTGAAAAGAAAACTAGTTAATTGCATGGAAGTTTTGAAATGACTTTGGAAAGGGGGAGGCGTGGAATATATAAAAGCCGTCAAATTTGTACAGTTTCTATACATTAAAACGAATTAACTTATTTACAAGATGCATAACAATACCACTGTCCTTAACGGGATCGGTTAAGAAAACGGTACTTCGGTTGAGTACGGGTAAAATGGTGGACATAAATTCTAAGCGAAGGTAAGCACCCTATTTCTGCTTTTTACACATGTGTCATTGGAGTAAAATGGTAGTGAAATGTGTTATTTTGTGTAAATAATATTTTCTAGCTCATTTAAAGCATGCATTTTATTGGAATAAGAGCTATTTGATAATTGGTGAAATGTAAACAAACTTCGGTGAAGACAGTGTCGAGTCCACCTGTACTGGTATTGATTAACATAAAAATAGTTTACGGTAAAGAATTAAAATGACTTTACGGTGAAGAATAGTAAAAAGTTACTATAATAACATAATATCTTCATTTTACAAAGAAGTACTGTATTGAAAAGAAAATCATATACAATCTGAAACAAAGTTTGAATGGAGGAAAAGATGAGAAGCAATAATTGGATTCATGTATAAAATCGTATCCGTATGCATTCTTTTAATCTAAACCGTTTACTTTTTGTAAGCTCAGCCGTATACCAATATAGATAAAATATATATAAGTACAGGTGAACGTGATCGATCTCAACCGCATTTGTTTACAAATTTGCCTACCTAGATACTTAATTGTAGGCCAATTAGATCAACGTCAGTGGGTTGAAAAGTGTACTGGAGAAAAATATGCAAACATTTATGCATTTACAATGTAAAAAGTAAGCAAAAACAATGTAAGTAAAGAAACGTTCATTCGCTTCGAATTTCGTCCTCCATCTTGGTCATACTTAACCATAGTCTAAAAATTTCTCAACCGATCCCGTTAAGGACAGTGAATACGTTTTGAAACAAAGAACGAAATCTATAATTATTTGAATCCAATTCATTTATATTTTATATACACAGTTTGTGTTGCTACTCAAGCGATACACATTGTTTTTGTTTTCTTAACGGGTACTTATCATTCAATTTGTTTATCAATCTTATATAAAACCGGTTCTCTATTAATTTTGATAAAGCGATTAAAGATCAACAAAACACAAGATTGGTCGTTATTCAATGTCTGTGTATTTAAGTAGGTCAAATCCTAGCAACTGAAAAAAATTCAATATCCCTTTGATTCTTTAAATGAAAATTTGTTTTATTTTTTTAATTTTCATACAAATTAAATGAAACTATTTCTATAAAAATATTTTTAGTGAATAGATAGCATTTTTCTTTTGTTATTTATCGCAATGTCAAGGACGGGTGTGTTCGTTGGGTAAATAGTTATAACACAGGCACTAAAAAGAACCAACTTTAGAATTACATATCTCTGTCAATGTTTGAGGTGCCACCTTGATTGTAG